>CM060427.1:93629383-95097713 GCA_030545235.1 Helianthus tuberosus
GAGTTGTCTGTAATGATCCTTGAAGAAATAGAGTAAACGAAATACGGTTAAGCAAGATTAACTTGAAAAGTTACTCGTTTGGTTGAATTGGGCCTCATCCGTGCGGATGGCAAGTCATCCGTCCGGATGGCATGTTATCCGTGCGGATAACAGTGATCCGTGCGGTTGAGCGTGCGTGCGGATGAGTGTGCGTGCGGGTGACATGTCATCCGTGCGGACACATGATCCGTGCGGATGTGTCATCCGTGCGGACATGCGGTCCGTGCGGACGTGTCATCCGTGCGGGTGTGTGTGGTCCGTACGGGCGGGTGGTCCGTGCGGATGGGTGGTCCGTGCGGATGGTGTCATCCGTGCGGGCTGCGTCATCCGTGCGGGCTGTGTCATCTGTGCGGACTGATATGTCTGTTTCGCACTCTGAACACTTGTTTTCGAGTGTCTAACGGAAGGAATACGTTCGTTCCACTGGGGTAGTGTAACTTCGTACTAACACTTGAAGTTTCGTCAATTCCGACTCATTCTAACGGCCGGGAATCACCCCGTTCCATCAGATCTGGCCGTTCATGGTGGTTCTTCATGGTTAACTCGAAATCGCACAGATTTAGGTGTGATTTGTCATTAAAACACGTGGAAATCACCTGGATCTGAGTCGTTTATAGTGAAATGAGACCCCAACTTGAAGTTCATAAGAACTCTTGGTGACATCACCATAAAACGCCTCAAATCCGTAGATTTCACGGTTAGAATTCGAGTTTTGAAAGATAGAATGATGTAGAATTGAGGGTAGATTGTAGAAGTACAAGTTTTAGGTTGAAATCTTACCGGAATCGCGAGGAAATCGAGAGAAAAGGGTCTTGGTGCGCGCGTGGTCGAACAGGAGCTGTCACATCACTTGAATAGTGGTGTGGCAGGCTATTTATAGGCGAAAGAGGAGAAGAAAAGGGATCAGGCCCGGATAGCCCATCCGTGCGGATGGCCCATCCATGCGGATGGCCCATGCGTGCGGATGGCCATCCGTGCGCATGTCCATCCGTCCGGATGGTCCATCCGTCCGGATAGCTATCCTGACGGGCCGGACTTCTTCGTTTTTGATGGATTTGATAGTTTTCGAAGCGCGTTCCTTTCGTAATTAATTTATATTATTATTGTATTGTTATTATATTATAATATATATATATATATCACTAGGGGTCGTATTTACGTATCCATAATCCAAAGTTTCGATAATTAACGATCGGTTTCCGATTCGAGTATGCGATTATTATCGACGTTGCACGGCCATCAATGAGGGTAGTGTAGGTCCTTTCTTGATGTCATCGTGAACGTTATTTCGTGTAGTGCCACAAAGACTGACGGGGTACCGTTTACTCGTATTGTCATCATCGTCACGACGACTGGAGCTACAGCACTCACCCGAGAATCCTTGTTAGCGTTAATTGTTTAAGTTCGACACATCACGGCCACTGAGGAGGGTAGAATAGGTCCTCACTCAATGCCTCCGTGAGTGTTAGTGTGATAATAGTGTAGTATAGTGATATTGTATTTCGAAAATATGCGATTATCCTTCGAATAGCGATATATACGATATAGTTACATTATGATCTGAATCTCTGGTGCTAGGCGTAACGAGTGTAACGAGTAGTAACAACGCACGAAAGTGCGGGTTGTTACAGTCTCCCCTACTTTAGGAAATTTCGTCCCGAAATTAATCCAATAGGTAGACTTTTGAGGGTTGATCTAGTATGAGTAGCGATACAGCGAGTGATTTGATCGTAGGTTGACAGCGAGAATGTTTCGAATAAGAGGAATTGACTGCGATAGCGAGAAGACGATGCAAAGATGAAAGTATTAGTTCCACGAGTTGGCATTCCAAAGTACCTTGTCTTGTGTAGAATTCGTTAGTTCGATGCGGTCGTAATTCGAAGGGTTTCTTATGACGTAGGGTTAACTGAGTCGATCGTTAATCAACGTTACAAGAAGCGTTCGTTTAGACATTAAAAAGGGATTTAGGGTGGAAATCTTTGAAAATTTTCCTTTTAACGTGCGGCCAACAGTGTCGATGTTAACCGATGTTGCAAGGGAGTTTAAAATATTTTAAGGAACTCGGAGACGAAAACAAGGTTTACGAAAACTCTCCTATGGCATGGATTCAAGCTGAACTCGATGTCGAACCAATGTCCAAAGAAGGATTTCCATTTTGACGTTGTAAAAGTTTAAGGAAGAACTGGGCTTACGAAGCTTTCCTTGGACATGGAGTTAAACTGATTCGATGTTAGCTCCACGTCGTGAGAAAATTTCACTTGTCCCATGGTTTTTTTTTTTTTTTTTTTTTTTTTTTTTTTTTTTTTTATGAAAGTTTTATAAAAATCAGTTTTAACCTTTTGAAAAGAGTAATTTGGCATCAAGCCCCACTTGGCACCTTCCCACGGAAGTTCGTTAATATGTTTAAAACACTTATATATAGGAATTACCAGCGGCGTATCCACCATGTTTTGCCCATATTACTTCCGTTTCGTGAGGCAGTGTCAGGTGTGCCGATATGACTCGGATAGAAATGCGTTTACTCGGCCCAATCGATAGGAAGTCGGACCGAACATAAGATAGGATCGAATAGATTAATCCAGCGAGTTGATAAGGGAGAAGCGAATAGCGCGTTTTCGATTTAGATTCCACATTACACCCACATGGCACGTTTCCACGGGGGTTTACTAACATGGCGAAACACCATGCTTAACCAGGTTAGCTTTGCCTCGTGAAGCGGTGTCATGTGTACTTAGTACCATACGAGCGATAGGCGGTAGATTATACACGATAGACGATCAACGAATAAACATGAAACACTTGCGATGACGGTGATGATGAACGAATTACGATAAGCTGCAGTTGTTGCGTGCAAGCGATGGAGGTTTGCGATTTCGATTTACGCGGTTCGGTTCGATTGATTAACACCACAGAATTTAACTAACATCAGACCCCACATGGACTGTTTCCACGAAAGGCCGCTGATATAGCTAAAACACCTTGTTTTTAACCATATGAGCTTCCTCTCGTGAGGCGAGGTCATGCGTTCCAACTTAGCACAAATATCACAGATAACGGTAGGCGTAAGCGATAGATTGATACACGGAAAAAGATATAGACTCACGTGATAAGCGATAGGGGTTGCGAGATACACGAGGTAAGCGATTGTGATTAGTCGAGTTCGATTCTTGTCTCGAATAAGCTTAACGATTTGTTTTGACGCATCACGGCTATCGAGGAGGGTAGAATAGGTCCTCACTCAACAATATCGTGAGCGTTTATTTGCTTGATTGGGATTCGTTGCAACGGACTTACGACCAGTCTTGCGTTGATGCAACTTGCCTGCGAGGTAGACTTCCCAGAGTCCATCGATGAGGTGATTGCATTGCGTTTGCAGACTTACGACAAGTCTTGCAATGATACAGTTTGTTACGCCTTGCGATTGAGTGTAGTGTGTTGAAAATAATCACAATAGTATAATAGGTCTAATAACGTTCAGCTCCACGTGGCACTTTCTTCACGGAACTTCGGTAGTATGGTAAGGCATTCCTCGCCCGACCCCTACTACTTTCATCCCGTGTTTTGGTGTCACCTTTTGTCAAACGCTATGGCACTTTTAGAATTCACTACGATCACCGTGCACTGAGCCAAATAATCCCGTGTGCACCCGCGATTAATCGTTCCTTGCACGTTTATCGTACCTCGTTCTAGAAATGTAGTGAGGGTAAAACACATTATTCCGTGATATAGTATATAGTATGTGTGTGAATCTAGCCTAAGTGCGGCGATTAAAGAGTGAGAGAGAAGATGGAGACGAGAGTTAACGTTACGCACAGAGACAATATCGAGTAAGAGAGTAGGTTCAAAACATAGAGATTAACGTCGAAAATCATATCATTACAACTTCATCCTACGCTTGCTAGATGTCTGTTGCTGGAAAACTTTTGCTGGAGCTGTTGTCGTTGTACTCAAGTTCACGGTTCGATGTGACAGTTGTGGGTGAAGTGACCGTAACGGTTGCAGTTATTGCAATAGCGACAGTCAGCCCCAACTGGATGATGATAGGTACACGAGTAACACTGTGGATGAGCTCCAGTGTATGCTCGTTTTGGAAACACCGAAACTGCTTGAAGAGGTTTCGGTTGCAGCAGTTCGGTTGTTGATGAGCTCGGGCTTGAAGCCTTTTGCTTGCGGCTGGGTTTGTCGGTGTCTTGCGAAGAAGTGTCGTCTTTGGAGGATTCGTCTGAAGACTCACTTGCAGAGTCTTTGGCTGATTTGTCGGAAGATCCATCGGCAAATTTGCCAGAGGAATCGGCAGCAGATCCGTCCGAAGAATCGTTAGCGGATCCGTCAGAAGAATCGTTAGCTGATTCGTTAGAAGAATCGCTAACAGGTTTGTCAGAAGATTCGTCAGTTGATTCATCAGAGGATTCGTTAACATGTTCGCCTGAAGGATTACTGGCGATTGCTTGATGTGCTTGTTTGACAGGATTCTTTGAGAATAATCCTTCCATGAGTCGTTTGTTGTTGATCTCTGCGGCTAAACGGTATGTTTCGTCGATGGTAGCGGGCCTTGCAGCTTCGACAAAATCACCCACACACTCAGGCAAGCCACGAATGTACTTCGTGATGGCCTTCCCCGGAGTGTTGACTTGACTTGGGCAGATTATGCTAAGCTGTTTGAACCTTGCGGTGTAGCCAGCATTGTCACCTCCAGTTTGCTTGATTTCCCAAAATTCGTTTTCTAGTTTCTGAATCTCGTGAGGAGGACAGTACTCTTTCTCCATGAGCTCTTTCAGCTCATTCCAAGAGAGAGCGTAAGCGGCGGAGATTCCACGTTTGTTACGTTCGGCGGTCCACCAGTCGAGTGCTCGCGATTGAAATACTCCGGTGGCGCAAGTAGTACGGAGACTATCGGGACACCCGCTTTGACGAAGGGTAACTTCGATAGAATCGAACCACTGGAGTAGTTGAGTCGCACCTTCTTCACCCGTGAATTCCATCGGGTCACAGGCTTTGAAGTGCTTGTAGAGAAAAGTAGTTTGCGGCTCTCCTGTCTTAACGTCTTCCGAAGTTCGAGAATGGTTGAGAGAGTGAACTCGTGTGGCAATCTGAGGAATGACTTTGACCACTTCCCTGGTCACAAGTGAAGCAATCCTCTTTTCGCTCCTTCGTTTGGCTCGTCTCTTTGCTATCATTCTCGAAGTAGAGTTGTTGGAAGGCATCTAGACAGAAGGAGACTTGGAGTGAGATTCGATCATAATGATTTTTGAGTTTTGCGTTGCGATTTGAGCGCGTTCAAACTTGATGCAATAGTATAATAGTAATGCGAATCACATAGGAGCCATATAGGAGACACGAAGTTCCTAAGTTCTCACACAATGATTTGTTTGTTTATTCGTATATATATATGTATTTATCTATATGTAATTTGTAATCGTACTCATAAAGGTCGATTTAGAATAAGCGGGAACGCGTTGTGGTGAGAAAACGATAGCGAAAGCGATAGATTATGCATTTGTTTTGTTGCGAACATTCGAGTTTCGTTTTAGATTGCGATAGCTGTGCGAATTGTGCGTTCATAAAGTAGGGAGTGAAAATCGTTACATCGAAAATTCGATAAAGCGCGAAGTTTCAAAACGTAAACAAGTTCCAGCCAGTTGTAAAATTGGGTTCTTCGTACGATAGAGTGCCTTGGGTGTTTAGGCGTCGACTACCCAAGGTAACCCAACTATATCTAATAAGTTCGAGCATGTGCGTTGACCTGGAGGACTTCATGCTTCCACTGGGATGCAGCTCAAGGCATTCGTCTTCCTAGTCATCGCGTGGCTCGAGTTATCGTGATAGTCGAGTCCTTGGTGAGAGCTTTTGAAAACCAGTTTATAAAGAGTGGAACGACTTATTAAGGTACGGGTTTCACCCCTGTCTTAACAGTTCCGTTCCTAGTTGTAGTTATGCTCTTCGAATAAATTCGTGAGTTCCACTAGATTTCGAAATGGAGACTTTTGTCGAGATGTGGATGTCACTCCTAACTCGATAAAAAGTTCTCGTGCTAGAAAAACTTCGCTGAGTGAGCAATCCTATCAAGAGTCCTTGGTTTTCACACCTGGTCTTGACTGGATCGCTCAGTTTCGTTATGCGAGTATTTTTGAAAACGTGTGTATTGTGTCAGCCTTAGGAAAGGCTAAGTAGCATTTTAGCCTTAGGAAAGGCTTCTTCGTGTGAAGTTGTAGTATGCGGCGTTCACACAAGGTTGTAGCTTTTAGCAATTTCGATCGAGAGTATTAAGTAAGCCCAATACAAACCCCACTGGGTTCGTACGGGTCGGCCTGTTGGTGCTTAGACTATAGACTAGGTCAATTTCTAAGACGTCGACCCGGACTAGGTCGAGTCTGACCTAATTCCCTATAGTTATGGCTCTGATACCAATCTGTCGCACCCCAACCGATGGCGGAATCATCGGGGCGCGGCACTAGGCGAATCAGATTGCTCAAGAGAATCCATAACAACTATATTGCGATAATATTTAATACATTCGTTATCCCATACTAACAAATAATACAATCACATAAGTTATCACAGATTTATTGTCCTCTCGAACAATGCAAATCCGACAACCTAGATTTTAGTTGAGTTTCTAGACTTCCTAGCTTGATTTGATATAGTCTGCGATCTAACCTGCAACATACGTTAAAAGATTTGTCAATACAAAAGTATTGGCGAGTATACAGGTTTGATAAGTATAGCATAGTAGATTAAAAGTGCTGCGAATTTCCACATACATAAACGTAATACACGACATATATACTCACAAAACTGATACTACCAACTAAGTCCTCGATGCTCGAATGTACGATGGCATAACTAGACCCCGTCGGGCGCAATAGTACTATACTAGTCTTGGTGGGACGTCGCGAGTATAAGCCCTAGCACATATGCAACTAGCATCACGTATATCTATGCATAACAGTTATTCGCAAGTGATAATTCGATTGATTGAATAGTTCGATTGATGAGTTTGATTTGTTAGAAACGTATGTTACACCCAAAATTCGATTAAAAAGGGGTCAAGTATACTCACAGTGCGTATTTAGCGAGATTACAACTTGATTGAGTCGGTTACGAGTTGTCTATAATGATCCTTGAAGAAATAGAGTAAACGAAATACGGTTAAGCAAGATTAACTTGAAAAGTTACTCGTTTGGTTGAATTGGGCCTCATCCGTGCGGATGGCAAGTCATCCGTCCGGATGGCATGTTATCCGTGCGGATAACAGTGATCCGTGCGGTTGAGCGTGCGTGCGGATGAGTGTGCGTGCGGGTGACATGTCATCCGTGCGGACACATGATCCGTGCGGATGTGTCATCCGTGCGGACATGCGGTCCGTGCGGACGTGTCATCCGTGCGGGTGTGTGTGGTCCGTACGGGCGGGTGGTCCGTGCGGATGGGTGGTCCGTGCGGATGGTGTCATCCGTGCGGTCTGCGTCATCCGTGCGGTCTGCGTCATCCGTGCGGGCTGTGTCATCCGTGCGGACTGATATGTCTGTTTCGCACTCTAAACACTTGTTTTCGAGTGTCTAACGGAAGGAATACGTTCGTTCCACTGGGGTAGTGTAACTTCGCACTAACACTTGAAGTTCCGTCAATTCCGACTCATTCTAACGGCCGGGAATCACCCCGTTCCATCAGATCTGGCCGTTCATGGTGGTTCTTCATGGTTAACTCGAAATCGCACAGATTTAGGTGTGATTTGTCATTAAAACACGTGGAAATCACCTGGATCTGAGTCGTTTATAGTGAAATGAGACCCCAACTTGAAGTTCATAAGAACTCTTGGTGACATCACCATAAAACGCCTCAAATCCGTAGATTTCACGGTTAGAATTCGAGTTTTGAAAGATAGAATGATGTAGAATTGAGGGTAGATTGTAGAAGTACAAGTTTTAGGTTGAAATCTTACCGGAATCGCGAGGAAATCGAGAGAAAAGGGTCTTGGTGCGCGCGTGGTCGAACAGGAGCTGTCACATCACTTGAATAGTGGTGTGGCAGGCTATTTATAGGCGAAAGAGGAGAAGAAAAGGGATCAGGCCCGGATAGCCCATCCGTGCGGATGGCCCATCCATGCGGATGGCCCATGCGTGCGGATGGCCATCCATGCGCATGTCTATCCGTCCGGATGGTCCATCCGTCCGGATAGCTATCCTGACGGGCCGGACTTCTTCGTTTTTGATGGATTTGATAGTTTTCGAAGCGCGTTCCTTTCGTAATTAATTTATATTATTATTGTATTGTTATTATATTATAATATATATATATATCACTAGGGGTCGTATTTACGTATCCATAATCCAAAGTTTCGATAATTAACGATCGGTTTCCGATTCGAGTATGCGATTATTATCGACGTTGCACGGCCATCAATGAGGGTAGTGTAGGTCCTTTCTTGATGTCATCGTGAACGTTATTTCGTGTAGTGCCACAAAGACTGACGGGGTACCGTTTACTCGTATTGTCATCATCGTCACGACGACTGGAGCTACAGCACTCACCCGAGAATCCTTGTTAGCGTTAATTGTTTAAGTTCGACACATCACGGCCACTGAGGAGGGTAGAATAGGTCCTCACTCAATGCCTCCGTGAGTGTTAGTGTGATAATAGTGTAGTATAGTGATATTGTATTTCGAAAATATGCGATTATCCTTCGAATAGCGATATATACGATATAGTTACATTATGATCTGAATCTCTGGTGCTAGGCGTAACGAGTGTAACGAGTAGTAACAACGCACGAAAGTGCGGGTTGTTACACATATCTTGCATCTCAACTTCATAAGCATTTTTACTTCATGTTTTGACTTAAGCACATCCAGTGCAAGGTTTCAAAACATCTTCAATTTCTAAAATCCATATAGGATCTTTTTATCTTCACATTAGACCCTTGTGGATGATTTTCATTCAAATCAGAATCCTTAATTGGATTCCTTGTGTACCTTAATTCGAACATTTCGATTCCTTATAATCGAAATCGAATTTTCTCTTTAAAAGAATCTTTCTATCTTCATAGTTAGATTCTTGCTAATGTTTAAAGTACCAAATGAAATCCACGGAATGGATTCCTAGTGTGCTTTAAATGCATGTACGCAGTTAACAAAACAAATTAACAAATTAAAGATCTAAGTAAACAATTTTGTGGTTATGTGACTATGTGCTTATACATTTTGTGTTTTCATTTATGCATTTTTGTGTTTTTATACTCTGGATATTCGTTATCCAAATCCTCGTAGAACCTTTCATATCTTCATATGAGGGATTCGTAGAAGGATATTCAAAAAGGTACTACCTTAAATCCTTATTGGGCTTCTACTTGATAGTTAAGACACTTGGATTATATAGTACCACTCCATGATTCATTAGAGACCCTTTTAGTGGTCTAGTCAAAAAGATTGAATCAGAATCTGGTTAAGAATGACATGTGGTGATATAGCTGAACAGACTCCTTGGTAGTCTATTTAAATCATTTATTGATTTAATTAAAGGACCCTATGGTGGTCTAGTCACAATCATCACAGGCTCGTTCATTGTTTTTTTCCCCTACACATTATAAGATGCACTACGTCACCATGCAAGGAATTACGTAATTATGGATGCATACATAATTACAAAGTTCAGTGCATGGAAACCGCGGTAAGACTTATTATGTGTAAGAACCGATAGTGACAACCATAACAAAATGTGAACAATGTAATAGAGGTACGATGGACGCACCAATAACACTTTATATACTTGTATATAAGTGTCCCTCTCACATTGCAAGCATGATGTTATTTAAAGTTACTAGAAGTTCATGACTCTAACCAGTGTTGTTTGATCTTTTCAACTTCATGTTTCAAGCTCTCACAAGTTTCCTCTAAATAAATTTCGGGACGAAATTTCCTAAAGTAGGGGAGACTGTGACACCTGGGTCACTGCGGCCATCAAACAAATACCAAACTAATGAAATATTATATTTCATACTTGGGATTTGTATAAATATGTGTATCATTTGCACATATCAATTCTTGTTCGATTTCAGGCTTTAAATCGCTTTCTGGAAGGTTATACGCGCACTGATGCGTAAATATAACCAGTTCAATGCAACAAACACTCTAGAATAGTGACATAGGCTTAACATACCTTAAATAACCTTTACATAACTTAGAAATAAGTTTTGGAAGGTTTGGTGTGTCGAAATCAAGTTTATTCGCTTACAGGGACAAAAATCGACAAACTACGAAAGTATGTCGATTCGTACTGTAACGGACATTCCGGGACATGGCCATAAGTTAAACACACCCTAAATATCCTTTACATAGCTTAGAAATAGGCTTTGAGGGGTTCGGTGTGCTAAAATAAACTTTATGCTCATTCAGGGACTAAAAGCGTCAAAAAGTGCATAAGTTTGCATTTTCGCGCATAACTTACGTTCTGAATACATCCGGACATCCAAAAATTTATGTAATCATTAAAATATTATGTTTTTGTGATTGGCTTGTCAAAAATCCATTCGTCGCGCAATTTCGATCGTACACGCGTCCGTTACGACTTCCATCGTAATTAACCGAACAACGCAACCGTACGGCCAAATGAACCGACATCCGGCATATTTTTTAGCACATTATAAGTTCCCTATACTTTAACTTCATTTTAGAGCTTTGAAATGGGGTTAACGGGCCTTAAACGTGTCGGAAATGACTTAAATGCATGACAGGGACTAAAATTGTAATTCTGCCGAAGTTGTTACCTTGCGCACCTCAACACTCTGAGTGTTACGGTGCGCAAGAAGTCCCCAGAACAGCAGAATGTTGCAAACAACCTGTTTTCAGCTGTTATACAATCCTTTCTCACTTGCAACTGGTTTCTAGCAATCCTATGGGCTCCCATGGGTGTTTAAATCAGTGGGTATGTGTTGTACGGCTGAGATTTAACGCTTGGGAAACAAGAAACGATCCTAACGGCTCAACATTTCCTATAAATACCCCCCCCATGTCTTGCTCATTTTCCCTCACATTTGAAATCTGATTCAAAGCTCTCTAAGTGGAAGTTTATATATTCCTACCTGAGAGTGAATCGGGTTCGAATATTTGCGGGGACCTTCTGTAGGTATTCTTTCGTGTTTATTATTCGTTTTAGCGTTAAAGTCAAACTGCGTTTGACTTTCTGCATTGACCAGTTTATGGTCAATGCGAAGTTCGTTTGAACTTCATAACGTGAGCGTAATCACGATGGTCATAGTCCCTAGTGACTATACCTACTGATTACCACGTTATCTAGGCTCAGTGACGAGTCGTAGTTTCAGCCAAAATGCGTATTCTCGCGTATTTTGTAACCAAACTACTTGTGGGTATCAAAACCGTTTGTTTTGATACCAAACCTGTTTTTAAACCTTGTTAAACATGTTTTAACATGTTTAGCTCGTCACTTTTAGATTTGTGCTTGTTTAGGGTCGTAAGGGTAAGCGATCTAATCAATCGCTTATGCTTTCGAACCCGACCCATTTGGTCGATCATTAGGATCCGACCAAACACTTTAGGTGACCATAGTAGTTTAGGGAATAACCTTCCGAGTTTATACCTTATGGTCACGTCGTTTAAGTAGTTGTATGATAAGTAGTCCTTGTGCCTTAGGTAAATTGCCAAAATACCCTTTTTGCGCCAAAATTCATTTTAAGTCTATGTAACATAACTTTTGGTATCTAAACTAATTTAGTAACAATATTAGACATCTCAAGGCATATCTTACTTGTCATAGGGCTAGTTAGGCGTTCCGAACGCGATCTACGCGAATGACGCGTTAAAGTAGCATAAGCTACCTAAACGGGTCATAACGGGTCAAAAGCACTTAGGTTAGGTTTCATTTTCGTATGTAGACTTTGTTAAACTATATCATATGAGTTCCAATACTCATTTGGTTTACGAAACCTCATACTATCCGATCCTCCGTTTCAGGTCCGGTTATTTATGTAGTTATCTATATAGGGTGCCGTTTGATTCTGTGATCCCTCTAGCTTTGCTTGGTTGTTGTTCAAGACTTCTAAGCACCCTCAAGTGAGTACATAGACCCCTCTTTTACTGTTTTCCAAACGTTTTGGGGTGTAACACATGTGCCTACTTGTTACTTTCATGCTTTCCTGTTTTCACATCATATACTTGCTATGTTCATTAGTACATTTATAGTATATGATTTCATTACATTTTATACTATGTATGCCCATTGTGTGCCTACTTAGTACATTGTTTTACATTACATTTCATGCTATGTATGTCCATTGTGTGCATACTTAGTACATTGTTTTACATTACATTTCATGCTATGTATGTCCATTGTGTGCATACCTAGTGCATTGTTTTACATTACCTTTTCATGCTATGTATGTTCATCATACTTAGTACATTTGCTTTACATTGCATCTCTGTTGCATATGTTCCAGTAACATATGGACACATTATTTTACATCTCTACCTTGTATGTTTACTTAGCATACTAGGTACATTATTTTCATCACATGATTACATTTTGATATGACATTTGGTTTGTTTAAATGGGACCATATACATTCATTAACATTAGCTACGCCGCTCGTTAGTAGGTAATGGTACCATAGGAATTGACAACTCCCGTTCCTAAAGTCCTAGGTTTGTTTGGATGGATGGAATGACCGAATTCGATTAAAACATAAGACAGATAGTCCTTTCATTTGTTTAAGGGTTTATCACCACAGTCACAAGGCTTGAATGTATGCATTTTCACAACACCGCATAAATGTTTGTATTCAGTATAGCATGCATTTCCACAAGACATAGTGTTGATTTAAACCACGTTTTACTTCAATACTTTGTTTTGTGCATTTTTATCTATGGCTCAGTAGATATATATAAATATATATATATTTCACTTGCCATACGTAACATTTTAATATTGATATACACATTTCATGGACTATATTTTACATAAACATTTTGACATGGTTTTCAACAATTACATTTGACAAATGGTTTAGACATGGGCAATTTACATTGGTGGTTTGTTTGGGTAAGTGGTTTGAGTAACGAGGCGTGTGTAATATGATACAAGCATGGTGGATACGCCGCTGGTACTTCCTATATATAAGTGCTTGTATGATATTACATATCGTAGCGTTATTTAAATCATTTCAGTTTAAACATATAACACTTTTATACAAATAACATATTTTTCACAAGACATTGTTTTTCAAACAACTTATCTTATACAAACTCATTTTACTTGGTTATTCATTTAATCTTACATTATTCTTTTACATATCATTTACATATCATCGTTTTTTTTAAATGAATTATAAAACAGAACATTTTACAAGGATCATGACTGACTTTTGTTAAACAACTTTTTTTCCAAACTTATAAGTCATGAATCCTATTTTCACAAAACCTATGTACTCGCCGGCATTTTTATGCTGACGTACCTATTTTCACATGTGTTTCAGGAAATGATGCATAGGATTGATCAAGATACACTTAGGCGGACTTGGGCCTTAGTGACAATAAAAGATGGAAGACTAGTTAATTTTGTTATACTTCTTTGTTTGTTAAGACATTGTAACTCTTTTAATCAACAAAACAATATTTCAATATTCCATGTGTTATGAAACAATGATTCTGTTACAACACTCCCCGACGATTCCGCCACGCTTTGTTGTTTTACGTGGTCGGGGTGTGACACATGCCCTAAAGATTGTTACTCTTTGCTGGAGATCGACAAAAAGATAGACTCTCTCGCGCCATACAGATGGAAATGCTTCTTAGATTGCTATAAAGGGTACCATCAGGTTCAAATGAAGTTAGAGGACGAAGACAAGACAGCTTTTCGAACCGATCTAGGGATCTTCTGCTACACAAAGATGCCTTTCGGCCTGAAAAATGCTGGCACAACGTATCAACGCCTGATGGATAAGACCTTCGCTGGAGATATCAGGAAGCATATCGAGGTTTACATCGATGATCTGGTGATTAAAAGTCCTGAAGAGGACCAAATGTTAAAAGACATCGAAAAAACATTCAACTCATTGCGCAGTGTGAACATGAAATTGAATCCAGCCAAGTGTTCTTTTGGTATGGAAGAAGGGAAGTTCTTAGGCTTCATAGTCACAAACGGCGGCTTTAAGGTGAATCCAGAAAAGGTCCAGGCGATAGAGAGGATGCCATCTCCAAGAACAATCAAAGAAATGTAACGGTTGGCCGGCCGCCTAGCCGCGCTTAACCGTTTTCTGTCAAACCACGCCGCAAAGTCATATCCTTTTATCAGCACTCTGCGCAACTGTATGAAGAAACAAGAGTTCAGGTGGACCCCGGAGGCAGAGAAGGCTTTTCAGCAAATGAAGGAGTGTTTGATCGAACTCCCTACCCTGACTGCACCGTTCGAGAAGGAACCACTCGTACTGTACTTATCTTCTTCGGATAAGGCAGTAGGGTCGGTATTACTTGTAGAAAGAAACGGAGTACAGACTCCAATCTATTACGTCAGCAGGGTACTCACCGACCCAGAAACAAGAATTCAACAATGGAAAAATTGGTGCTTGCGCTGCTACACGCCTCTAGGAGGCTGCGCAGATACTTTATAGGGCATGTGGTCACCGTACTTACCAACTTCCACATTGGCACGATATTGAAAAAGCCAGAAACATCTGGGCGGCTAGCGAAATGGGCGATCGAGCTGGGGGGCCACAACATCTTGTACAGGCCACGCCCAGCCATCAAGGGTCAGGTCCTTGCCGACTTTATCACAGAAGTCCCAGCGGAGAAAATCAAGGATTGCGAGATTGTGGAAACTCCCTTGAAAGATACACCTGATGAGTTGTGGTTGTTGTACACCGATGGGGCCTCAAACGAAGATGGCGCAGGAGCAGGATTGCGCCTTGTGAGCCCTGAAAAACACGAATTTACGTACGCCATCAAGTTGGATTTTAAGAACACCAACAACGAGGCGGAGTATGAGGCATTCCTAGCAGGCTTACGCCTCGCCATAAAAATGGGGGCTAAGAATCTTCAAGCGCATGTTGATTCACTATTGATCGCCAGTCAAATCAATGGAATCTACGATGCAAGGGGCGAAGTTATGGCCTTATATTTGGATCAAGCGAAAGTGCTGCTTCAGAAATTCACGTCATACAAGGTAGTACACATCAACCGTTCCGAAAACAAACCACCTGACGCCTTGAGCAAGCTTGCTTCAACTTCCTTTCAACATTTAGCGAAAGATGTAAGGATTGAAGTACTCAAAAACCCATCAGTCCTGCTGCGCCAGGTAAATGTGATCGAAATAAGGCAGCCATCTTGGATGACCCCTATAATTCAGTATCTGCAGGCAGAGGTACTCCCGGAGAGCAAAGCAGAGGCAAGGAAGATTCAAAACAAGGCCCTGCATTATGAGATGAACGGTGGTATCCTATACCGAAAGTCCTTCTTGGGGCCCTTATTGCGCTGCGTGGACCCCCAGGACGCCAATTACTTGATCAGAGAGATTCACGAAGGAATCGGCGGCATCCATGCAGGATCGCGCATGGTTGTCGCGAAAATTATGAACGCTGGATATTATTGGCCAGGGATGCATGTCGACGCCTTGAAGGAGCTGCGCAAATGCGACTCCTGTTAGCGGCACTCTCCAAAAACCCTGCGCCCAAAGAACGATCTCATTCCCGTATCCACTGCTTGGCCTTTTCAGCAGTGGGGAATTGACATGGTGGGACCCTTCCCAGACGCTCCTGGCGCCGTCAAGTTCATAATCGTGGCCGTCGATTATTTTACTAAGTGGGTGGAGGCCAAAGCTCTCGCCTCAACTACTGCAATGATGGTGCGCAAGTTTATTTGGGAGCACATCATTTGCAGGTTTGGCCTCCCACTCAAAATTGTCACAGACAACGGTACTAACTTTGCTTCTGAAGACCTCCAGAAGTGGATGAAGGAAATGAAAATCGAACATACCTTCTCCTCCGTTGCGCACCCTCAAGGAAACGGTCAAGTGGAAAGCGTTAACAAAAGTATCGTCGAGGGGATCAAAGCCCGACTGGGCACAAAGAGAAGAGGCTGGGTAGATGAGCTCCCAAGCATCCTGCGGGCTCATCGAACCATGCCGAAGACAAGCACCGGCGAAACTCCCTTCAGCCTAGTATACGGTTCGGAGGCAGTTATCCCGGCGGAAGTTGGACTCCCCTCACCGCGTTGACAGCAGTCAACACGGTTGATAATGAAGCAGAGCGCCGTCTCGATTTGGATCTCCTGGAAGAAAGACGCGAGATCGCGCGTATTAAAGAGGCGAAATACAAGACACAACTGGAAAGGTACTACAATGCGAGAGTCCGCATTTGTACCTTCACTCCAGGAGAATACGTCTTCCGAGACAATGAAGCTTCAAACGCGGAACGCCCAGGAAAACTAGCACCCAAATGGGAAGGCCCATACTTGGTCCACGAAGTGCTAGGAAAAGGGGCGTACAAATTGCGCACCCTGGATGGACACATCATCCCGCGCACATGGAATGCGCAACAACTGCGCAAGTGCTATATGTAACTACTCTAGGCCACGCGCCATTTCGGCCACGCGCCTACTTAATTTCCTATGTTGGCTAAACGCCCTTTATGTTACTTATCTGCAATGTATGATCGGCCTAAGCACCTGTTTCCCAATTAATGAAAGCATACGACATGTTTTCTTTTATCATGTTACTTCTGGAGTTACAAATGCATGTTAAACTTTTGATTAGCACGAAAACACTTCAGTGAATTACAAGCTCTTAAGTTATGCCTTCCAATGTCCTCGGCGAACATAGCGCGAGACCGGGCAGTCACACGCACACAAGAGTTACACTTACATTTATTCGCGCTAACTTAACCAAAGTTTCTAGCAACAGTGCAATAATTGTAACAAGACAGAATAGGCATAAACATCATATTTAATAAGCGCAAGCATGCAACGATTACATAGAAAACAATGATCATTCATCTGATCCAAAACAAGTGTAACCGTGCAAATGTTATAAAAAACCTAAAAACTACAAGGCACAAAGCCTGAAAGCACGTTTATCTATTCGAATCCATCATCATCATCATCACCGTCGTGCTTGTCGCCTTCATCATCGCCATCGCCAGCAACTTCTTCTTCATCTGATAATTCAACGGTTTCTGGTGGATCAAGGATGGCCTTTAACCGATGACACCAGTCATCATGCTTCAGCGCTTCAGTAACCAAATCCATCACAGGTATAGATAGATGGTCATAAGCATGTTCAGCGCGCTCAAACTCGGCATCAGCTCGGTCAGTCACTAAACAATGACTTGCGTCAAACTCTTGTCCAAAAGCCGCTGTAGCATGCTGCGCACACTCCAGATAACCACCACGATGACCAACTGCACGTGAGGCATCTATCAAAGCAGCAACAACTTTATCTAGTTCTCCAGCATTCAAGATGGAGTTGGCCATCTACAACAAAAGCAATACATGAGATAACAAGTTTTAATAGATTACACCAAAGTTTTAAGAGAAATCATACCAGAACTATTCCTCGACCACGCAGCCACTCAGCTTCAGAGACCAAAGTATCAACGATACGTTGAGCTTCGGAGTAGTTGTTCTGCGCCACATTGAGAGCAGTTGTGCTAATGTCCCGCGCCTCCTCAGCTTTTTGTTTGGACTCTTCAGCAGTGGCAGCCTTAACCTTCTCAGCTTCAAGATCGATTTCCAAGGACTCGCTTTTGTCAACCTGCTCTTGCAGGCGGCGTTTCAGCTCAGCAATCTCGACATCCTTGGTCATCAAATCCTTGTCTCTACTTGACAACCGCACCTTCGCATCAGCTAGTTCAACCTGTAAGAGATAAAAGACTCACTTAACTCTGCTAACAAAAGCATAAATTGAAAAGAAAAGTCTCTCGAACCTCAGCTTGCTCTTTAGCAGCACGCACAGCCTGTGCATCCTCAACCTTCACTGTAAGCTCAGCAACCTTGCCTTCGAGTTCAACAATCTTAGCTCGAGCCGCGAACGCACGCTGGTTATCTTTCTCACAGATACGCTTAAATTCAGCCTTTTCCTTCGCCAACAGATCCTCGGCAGCTTGAAGTTTGTTTTTCAGGCCCTCGCGCCCCCACTCCTCCGATTTCCGGTCAGCTTCAAATTTTGCTTTCTCCTCATCAAAAGCAGCTCTCGACTTTTCCAAGTCAGTAGCACGCCTTAATATCCGATCGCGGTATTTCTCCCAATCGTCCCTCTCCCTAACCATCGTTCACCACTCATGAACAATTTCTTGGTTAGCAGCGCGGGTGTTGGCCTCACCAACAACATAGGCATGATACAACCCGCTGTGGGTTCGCGCCCTTTGACGGTCGATCTCACCAGGAGGAATGGAATTCAGCAGCCAGTCGCGGCAAGGCGCGAACTCGAGAAAGGTATCCTTTTGCTTTAAACCCCATGGCGGTTGGTGCGGAGCGTCACCACGGCTCTCTTCCGTATAAGACTTGTAATAAATATCCCCCAAAGTATCCCGGGGGCCTATTGGAGAGCGCGGTGGCGCGCCGTGTTTTCCCACACCTGCCTGACCGGCCACCGAACCAGAACCCGCGCCGCTTGCAGAAGAAATTCCAACCGACTTGTAGGCAGCGGTTTTTTCCTTTTCCTTTTCCTTTTCCTTCTCCTCCTTCTCCTTCTCTTTTTCCTTCTCTTTTTCAGCAGCCTTCTTCCTCTTCTCCTCCTCAGCCTTCTTCCGTCGGTCTTCATCGGCTTTCCTACGCGCCTCATCAGCTCTCTTCTTGTCTTCCTCAGACTTACTCTTCTCTGTCGCAGCAGCTTTCTCCTTTTCGACCTCGGCAGCCTGTTTGTCCTTATCAGACTCCACTACAGTTTTCAAGGGTTTGATGGTAACCCTAGGCCTCTTTTGCGCCGGCTCTATGGGATATGTGAACACTACACCCTTCTCAGGGGTCTTCTTCTTAGCCTCTGCAGAGGATAAGAGTATTAAGAAGAGAAAGCAGCAAAGAAAAAGAAACTAGTAACTTACCAGGAGAAAACTTATAAAGCGAGCGCAAATTGCTCTGCTTCCCAATCAAGGGAACTGCGCCAGCTTTCGACACAGCAGACACACCAGCCGGGGCCTCGCCCCTACTCCTCTTCCTGACCAACTTGATATCCGGTTCATCCTCAACTTCCTCTTCATCCTTTTCTTCTTCACGAACAGCAGAAGACGGAGTCGCGCCAGCATCTGGGTTGCGAGAGCCCGCGCTCCCCGAGCTCTTCGAACCAGCTCCTCCAGATTTCTTCTCGCCTATACGCGACAAACCTTCAAATGAATCACTGATAATAACGTAATCCTCCAAGTTACTTTGACGAAGACGGAGAATACCTTTGTCAGCAGCGCTAGCTGTTGCGCGACTACTTCCAGCTCCCTTGCTGGTCACCTCAGGATCCAAAGTGATAACTTTCTTCTTTCTTACAGGTTTTTTCTTCTTCTCTTCAGGGTCAATCCCCAAGTCGCGCAACACACCTGCAAAGATGTTAGACCACGAACTTAGCTCTCCATTTGATGATCCCACAGACTCCTCGCTGGAAAGATAGACAACCTCTTTCCCAGCAGAAGTCACATAGCGCAAGGGACGAGGGTTAGGTATATGCGCACCTTCGGTTGCAGTAGGCGGAGCAGCGAATGCATCAGCAACTGGGTACATGAAATTACCCTTGATTTGTTCATACCAGTATTCCTCTCCAGCTTGAAGCGGGCGCACGCCCATGGAACCACCAAAAGTGGTAAAGGCAGCTTCATACAAACGCGCCTCTACACGACAAATTATATAAATAAACACAAGTTACGAAACAAGAAATCAGTAAAATTAAGGAAATTACCAACCTCTATCATCAATCATCAAGATGGGAACTTCCTTGCTGTCAGGCAGCCACTGATCGCTCATCCGCGCCGCTACCAAGACGTTCTCACCAAACACTCGGTTTGGGGTGGAGGTAAGATCCCGATACCAAGCCTCAGTCTTGGGGATCGCCAGATCTTCTTTCACAATCGGCTCAGACCAGGCGCGAAATGTCATAGCAATCGGGATCACCTCCTCGCGAATATAAAAGAATTTAGGTTTCCAGTCGTGGAAACTCTTGGGAGGGTTAAGGAGTATCCTCTTTGCATCGCCCCGACTGGCAAATGAGTAGAATCCCATGTTTCAGATCAGTTGATAAAAAACTCTGAACCACTCCACAGTCGGCTCTATGCCATGGGATCGACAGAGAAACTCGAAATGTCGAACCCTAACCATCCCAGGAGGACTCAACTGGGAGATGTGAAACCCATAGAATTGCAGAATATGTGCCAGAAAGTTCGTTGCCGGCAACCGGAAGTTGCCTTGATGGAAGAAATCTTCAAATAACGTGATATAACCCGGCGGTGCATCGGCGGCCGTCTGGTTCTGACCGGGATATTTGTCATCCCACCCCGGTGGAAACCGGAAACCACGTACTATCTGCTCAAAAAGGCCTAAGTCCCACCGGAGAACGGGAACAGGGCCTTCTTCTTCGGGAATATCCTCCTGATGTTCTTCAGCCATGGAAGACAGAAGAAATACCTCTTCAAGAAACTTGAAGATCTGCTACTGTGTTCTTCGAAAGTTTGAAGATTCAAAGCAAATTAGAAGAGCAAATAGGAAAGAGAATGCAATAGAAGACGGGAAGTGATCTCGTCTCTCCATCTCTTCGGATATATATACCCATCGCATTTAATGCGATGGGTAAACGTGCCGGGATCGCCGCGCACGTGACCAATCAGAGGACGACACGTAGGGCGAGAATCCCGGGGTGATGGTTACCACGCGCGCGTGGAACCCACACTCCTGATGGAATGACCAACCGTCAGAGACAACTTGATGACAGCCGTGTAAGTGGTCAACTCAAACGTCACCATCAACGACGTTTCTCACCAACTTGTCAGAATTCAAATTTCGAGGGTTTCCCGCCCAAAATTGCTACAAAGATTCATGTAGAAGCTACCAGGGTCGCGCAGTATTAAGAACGACTCGATAACCCTGCGCGCCTACGACCAGAGGCAGTGAACCACCTGAAGCCATACCTGGTAGCCGCGCCGTAGTAACCAACAAAGCTTACACGCGCGCCATCTACCACAGTCTAGGAAGCATTTTCTACAACTTTATTTCTTCTAAGACCAGAGCTCCAATCACTTGCCTCGCGCATGGTGCAGCACTGGACTGGGAGGACTTGAAGGGGTATGGTCCCAAAAGCCGCGAAAGCCTCCATCAAGAGCGCGCGCGACACCATACTCCTTATCCAACAAATTTCTTATTGCCAACCTCGTGTGGGCTATATCACACTCTATTTTAACCGGCGCGAGGGCTGGACGATAGAAAAATCCAATTACAACACTTAGCATTCTGAAGGAGCACCCAGTCATCCAAACCCTGCGCGAGTTAGTTACTTGCCCATCAAGAATCGCACAGGGCAGCAGCGCAAGGCTGTTTCAGATAGTACACAAGGTACAAGTGGCAGAAGAAAAGGGCCAATCAGCGTCCTTCTGGCCCTGCCCAATCGTGCTCCACGATGATCTGACATGCAGGAGACAAAAAGTACTTAAGGACGCCCACATGGCACCAATCACAGGGCAGAGACAACTGCCCCACGATCTCCACTTACCTGCTGATGGCAGAAGGGCGGCCAGGCCGACAACAGTGACACGTGGCTCCAATCACATTGCGCCAACTCCCAAGAGCTCCTGCTAACCACTAACGGTTGACACCAGTGAGACAAGGAGCATATCCCCTATGTTGTCGCCTTCAGGCCCAAGGCCCATCAGCCCATATCCTCTTACACCTCTCCGGCTATAAAGAGAGACCTCACTTCTCAAGTTAAACATTCCATTCCCTCTACTCTCTCTTAATACTTAATTATCCTCCCCAAAACAGTCGCTTATTCTCACACCGGAGCCCGGTTAAGAGGGAAACCCCCACATTCCCCTCTTAACGAGTAACGGTGTTCTGTTTTGCAGGATTTAGACGATCATTACGAAGCTCAGAAAACCATTAGAAGATTAACCACTATGATAGGAACATAAACCAAACTGATTAGTCCCTTAATCAGTTCCGTGTTTCTTCAAAGGGTATATTGGTAAAATTAGATAGATCATTAATTGTTAGTCTTCTTTTTTAATAGCTTACTAAATTAAATTTGTAACTTATTTTCAAAAAAATATATATATCTTTTCAAAGAAGAAAAAAATAATTTAAAGTGTAGGATAAATTATGATGTGTGTAAGATGAATTACGAGTTGTGTAGGATAAATTTAAAAAACGTGTAGGATAAATTTTTATGTGTTTAGGCAAAAATTTTAATGTGGAGGATGATAGTCTTAATGACTAATTAATTAGTCAAAAATAATAATAAATGAGAAAAAACTATCTGTTTTACAATTGTACCCTTTGTTCTTTTTCTTCTCAATTTAATTTTTTTCTCAAATGAACCTCCCCCTATATACATATATGTATAATTGACAATATACATATATGTATAGTTAAAATATTAACAATATACACATATGTATAAATCCCAAAAAAAAAAATTTAAATAAAAAATTAAAACCTTAAAGAAAAAGCTCCGATTTTTTAAAAAAAAATTGCATTTTTTTATCTTTTTTTTTTTTTTTGCATTTTTTGCTTAGGGAAAATGTGTGGTCCAGATTACTTCTCAAGTTTCTCAAATAGGGTGGGGTTCTAGAGTGAACACTAATGTATTTGCGAACTGAGTGAACAAATCCTGTCCATTGATCTACACACGTGTATGGCCAGGATCTCATCATCAAATCGTAAAATACACTAGTGTATTTTAACATCAAATCCTGGCCATTGATCTACACACGTGTATGGCCAGGATTAGTTCACTAAGTTCGCAAGCTACACTAGTGTTCACTCTTGAACCTAATCCTATATATATATATATATATATATAGGGGAAGGATGTATAGAAAACACACTTGTGGTTAGAAAACCCGGGAAACTCAAAGCTCCCGATTTTTTTTTTTTTGAAAAAATTTACACATGTTATATACATGTTTTTAAGGGTTTTGGGCAAAAAAAATCAAAAAGCGCCGAGTAGATATTTAAAAAAAAATAAACAAGTTTTGGTGTAATATATGCTACATTCGTCTGACATATGTTACCCCAGAAATTTGTTTATTTTTTTAAAAAATATCAACTCGGCGCTTTTTTGATTTGTTTTGCCCAAAACCCTTAAAAACATGTATATAACATGTGTAAATTTTAAAAAAAAAATAAAATTCGGGAGGTTAGAGTTTTCCAAGTTTTCTAAATTATAAGGGTTTTCTATAGATACTTCCATTATATATATATATATATAGGAACGAGATCAGGAGAAAACGCTCAAAAGTGTGAGAACGGTGAGAACATATCCTGGCCTAACACGTGGCGGGGGACATGATCAGGGTCCGAGGGGTTTTTTTTTGTTTTTTCAATCTTCTTTTATTTTCCTAACGCGCTATAACATTTTCTGGCGTCTAATATTTTTTTGGCATTAATTGTATTTATTAAACTTTTTGGCGTTGAATTAATTGTTTTTGTGTCACATAGATAATTTTTTGGCGTTATAGCGTTTTTTGGTCAATTTTTTTGGCGTTTTGTATAATATTCACTACGAGTCATTAATATTTTCATAAGTTAACAATAAGACCAAATGTTTTTTTTGCTGTTTAATGAATTTTTTGGCGTTTAATACCCTCTCAGAAGAAGAATCCATTCAGTGAAAGCTTTGCCATCTGTGGTTTTTTTAACTAACATTTTTTGGCGTTTTAAAGTGAGTGGCTTCTAGAGGATTTTGCGTTTGTGTTTTCTGGGTGTGATCAATTTCATTGTGTATAAACCCCTCTCTTATAGGAGTTTTTTGGCGCGTAGTTTAGGTGGGACTTTTTTTATTGTAATAAATGATAGTAATAAAGTAACTGTCTTTTAAGTTACTGTTTTTGTATTTACTGTGTTGATCAGCTTTTATCAGTTTTATAGGTGATAGACGTCCCATCTTCTAAGTTTGACGTTTTTTTAAATGGCGTTATGCAGACCAAGATGACAAAATACAATAACGGAGTAAATAAAATATTAAGCAGGAAAAATATTTTTTGTTATTTTTGGCGTTTTGTAAGGAATAATCATTTTTAGTATTTTTTTGGCGTTTTGCTAATAAAGAGAGAAATATATCATTTAATTATCTTTAAAAAAAGAAGATTACACAAAAGAAAAAAAAGAGGAAAAAAAATTAAAAGCATTCGTCAGAAGGTACTTTACCTGAAAAGTATCCATCACTTGCGTCATCTTCTTCCTACTCGGAGTCTTCATCTAGATCTTCATCCATGTCATCACCTTCATCTTCATCAGCTTCTTGTTCCTGAAGATTCTGAAGCCTCCACTTGAACATATCTTGCATTAACTCCAATTTTGAGTCTATTTCTGTGTTGGAACAAGTGGCGTTATGCAATTCTTCCATGAAACCAAGACGCTGCTTTGTCATGATGTTTTCTAGCCAGTAGACTTCCTGCTCTCCGTTGTCGTATGTAATGGTCACCATGTCTGTTTCATCATCAAAACGTCATGATGTCATGATAGGGTCCGGCTTCACATCTGCTTTGATTGGTCCAAATTTCCTGGTTAATGCTTTCATAAGCATGTGTGTTTCATGGCATTCGTTGTCTAGAGCGATGCCAATGGATACGATTCCTCTATGTATGTCTTCTTCCATCTTCAGAATTGCCATGACCGTCTTAACATACACCCTCCTTTTGTTGTCAAAACGGAGGACGAATCGCCTGCTTGTCAGAGTGTATCTCCACGAAATAATTGTTGCCATTTTTGGCGTTTTTGTTAAGTTGGCGTTTTCGGTTAAAGATGTTTTTTTTGCAGAAATGGATAGATTGAAGTGATTATGGAAGATATTTTTTTTTATCTATATAATGATGTTTTTGGCGCGTAATTTAGGAGGGAATTTTCTTCTAATAAATGTTAATAACTGAAATTCAGTTACTGTGTTGTTTCATCTTCCTGTAATATCCAACGCGTTTTATGACTAATTTTTGGCGTTTTGTTTTTAATGGCGTTTTATTTTTTTTGAATGGCGTGTTATCATTTGATGGCGTTTTGAATATGAGCGGTAAAAGACCCTTTTACCCTTAATGAAGCGCGTCCCACATAATAAAATTGATGTTATTTACGAAAACGCCACCGGGCAATCTAGTCCATGGATTGTTTTGATCGGACGACCCATAAGCGTTCTCACCGTTCTTACACTTTTCACCGTTTTCTCTAAATCCTGACCATATATATATATATATATATATATATATATAGAGAGAGAGAGAGAGAGAGAGAGAGAGTAAATTACGATTTTGCCACCTGTGGTTATATCAGTTTTACCCTTTTTACCCAAAAAGTAATCTTTTAACATATTAATTAGCCCCCGATCTTTTTGTCTAACTTTTTTGGCACTCAACGTTTTTTTATAACCCTTTTGCCTTTTGGCCCCTAAAAGTAAATTGATGGGGTTAGTGTTAGGGGCCAAAAGAGTTAGAAAAAAAGATGTTGGAGATTTAGATGTTAAAAGATTCACTGTTAGGCTAAAAAGATAAAAGTGATATATATACGTATATATATTACGCCACTTCAACAATTGCATTTTATTAATTAAAAATAAAATGTAGTACAGGGTAGGAAGTGACACAGCCTCAAACGCTTCACATGTAGTTGGGACAACATGCTAAAAGTCAAATCTCCATGTGTTTTTGCTTTTATATCAGCTGCTGACATGATTTCATAAGACTGGAAGGAGTGGGGGTCGGCTGAGGCCCGTCCTCCCCCTGCCGCCCCCATCCTCCCATCCCCTTCCATCCCCTTCATCCGGCGCCGGGCCTCATTCCATCCTTTTCGGCGCCCAGTTGCCGCCCAAGCCGGGCCTCACCCCTCACACACACCTATACATACATACATACATATATATAAAGGGGTTCATCCCCCACCCCCCTAGGTTCATCCCCCACGAGCCGAGCCTACGTGGCGGCTCATCCCCGTGGGGATGGGCCAAACCACTCCTTCTAGTCTAATAAAAACTAAAAAGTATTTCATTCTAGCCGTTATAGACTTAACAATTTGTTTATTTTTCGTGTTTATATGCTGGCCCTTTAATTTGTATTCCAAGCAATCTCATGTGACCCTGAAAGAAGATGCTAACGTACCTGATGAAGTTAATATGATGGAAAAGTCAACCCTTCGACTCGGTTGTATATAAATAAATTAAATTAAATTCCAGCAGGTATAGGGAAATTAAAATTAAAGACGTGGGTGGTTATCATGTCTCTTTTAGATCACTCTCGACATTGATTTTTAATTTTCTGTTTGTTCGAACTGCAACAATGCTATTTCTTTTATTTGAGCATTATCAAAGCTAGCTAGCTTCCATCGTTAGCTATACTTTTATTTTGAACTAATGGCTCAGTTTTAGTACTAATAATCATTTTGGCATTTCAAGAAATATACTCTTGATTCTTGAAGCTATCTGTAGTTTTGCTAGGTCATTAGACAAATAGTAGAGTTGTGAATCCTTATCGGAAATCGTAACCAAATTGTTTGCCATGTCGCATAATTGCAAAACCCCTGGCTACTCATACAAATATATCTTGTGAACTCAGTCGGCTTGCAAGATCTCAATATTGTGCCCCACCACAAAATTTTATCGTAACGAATAGTGGTTTTGATAACAATAATTGGTCATAGGGAAGGGCATGGTACTTAATGATTCCATATAACAAAATTATATTAGTGAGTAATCGAATCATATGTGCATTTTTTAAGTTGGGTAAATTACTTTTTAAGTCCCTGTGTTTTATGGGTTTTAACTAGTTGAGTCCAAAAGCAAAAATGTTTAACGACCTGAGTCCCCATAAGCATTTTCTTTAACCATTTGAGTCCAAATTTCTAACACTGTTAGAATTTTTTGGTTAAGTATTGTTAAATGAATAAAATACCCTTATAATTAAAAAATAAATTACTTTATCTCCTTTACCCTTATCTCCACTTCAAACAACCAAACCCTCCCTTCATCTCCACTTCAATGTCTGTAAACTCCACCCCAAACCCCACCACCTCCGTCACCTCAAACCCTCCCTTCATTTTGGTCCTACCGCTTCATTTTGGTGATCATACACAATCAAAAGATTTGGATAAGGGTAAGATTCTGTCAACACTTTGAATGCAGATGATTGGTTGGCTGTGAAAACCAAAGAATAATCATCTGATGAAACATTCATGAATCTAAAAATCCTTTTCTTGATGGTAGTTTCAAATTCTGGTTCTGGACCACCGTGCGTAATCTGTGTGTACAAATTCACAGACTTGTATCTGATACTGAAAAAAGGGGCATTAGAATGCAGCTGCTGTGAATAAGAGAAGAACCCGTGACCAATGTAATCAGAGATGGGTTTCTTCCAAAACATCCAGTTCTGCCAAAACATCCAGATCTTGGACGTCAGTCGGAATTCGTTAACCGGGTTTCTTCCTACATGGTTATTCTAAATTTCTAACTGTTGAAATCGGAGGAGCAACTTCACTGAAGGATCTCGTATTATCGCAGAACTCGCTTTCCGGCAACATTCTGAGTTCAATTGCAACCTGTTCATCCCTTACTTCTTTGTAAGATTCGTATAATATGTTTCATAAACTTCCTGAAGCAATGGCGAAGCATTCCGGTGGAGATGGTGACGGTGACGACGGTGCTGTCAGAGGGGTTTTCCGGCGGAGGTGGAGACGGTGACGACGGTGCTGTCAGAGGGGTTTTCCGGTAGAGGTGGAGATGGTAACGACGGTGCTGTCAGAGGGGTTTTCTGGTGACAGAGATGGGGTGGTGGTGGAGATGGTGACGACGGTGCTGTCAGAGGGGTTTTCCGGTTACAGAGATGGGGTGGTGGTGGAGATGAAGGGAGGGTTTGAGGTGGTGGAGGTGGTTGGGTTTGGGGTGGATTTTACAGACGTTGAAGTGGAGATGAAGGGAGGGTTTGGTTGTTTGAAGTGGAGATATGGGTAAAGGAGATAAAGTTATTTATTTTTTAATTATAAGTGTAGTTTGGTCATTTAACAATACTTAACCAAAAAATTCTAACAGTGTTAGAAATTTGGACTCAAATGGTTAAAGAAAATGCTTATGGGGACTCAGATTGTTAAACTTTTTGCTTTTGGACTCAACTAGTTAAAACCCATAAAACACAGAGACTCAAAAATTAATTTACCCTTTTAAGTTTTTATTGGTTTTCTTAACAATATATTTGAAATAGACTTATTTCCGTTTATTTTGTGATTTCAAGACAAAACAAACTCAATTCGAGGAAAGGAATTAAAAGTGGGCAAAAACCTTAAGAATTGCAGACACGACAACTAACAACAGGAACAAAAACAATAACAACAACGTCAGGAATCACAACAATAACAACGGAACGGTTGAAATGGTGCTCATGGGAGGGCATTCACTATTGGCGCGGGTGACGCCAGGAACGATGGCAACGTCGTGACTAGGGCTGTAAACGAACTGAACGAACACGAACAAGGCCTTGTTTGTGTTCGTTTGTTAAGGAAATAAATGTGTTCACGAACGGTTCATGAACACTTACCGAACGAGATTTTATGTTCGTGTTCGTTCATTAAGGAAATGAGCGTGTTCGCGAACGTTTCACGAACACAAACGAACACAAATAAATTTGACGAACGCGACAAAGGATAAAGATAGATGGCCCAGAGAGTAGCACACGAACTTCAATCCCTTCTTGTGGAACGGAGGTCGATCGTATTCGCCGATGTAAATAATGAGAAATGAAAGGGAAATGATGCGTAAACAAGGTGAAAGTGGGTTTCCTAGTTTAATTGTTAGGGTAATAAAATAAATAAAAGTTTAATAATATAAAAAGTACAAATAAAATATAAGAAAGTACAAAGATCTTCAATTAAAACACAAACATACGAACATAAACGAACGCAAATCAACGAATGTTCACGAACATGTTCACGTTCACAAACACCTTACCAAACGTTCACGAACACAATCGAACGAACGAGACCTTTGTTCATGTTCGTTCATTTAACTAATCGAACGGAATTTCTTGTTCATGTTCGTTCGTTTATTAAACGAACGAACATAAACGAACTTCCCACCGAACGGTTCACGAACTGTTCGCTGAACGTTCAGTTCGTTTACAGCCCTAGTCGTGACTGGTACGTTTTCTGTAAACAATCTTTTCGCCTCTATTTTATTCGATTCCGGTGCCGATTTGAGTTACGTTTCCTTGAAATTCAGTAGGCTCTTAGGATCGACCCCAACACCTCTCGAAACCAAACACGTTGTAGAATTGGCTGACGGCAAGCTAATTGAAGCGTCCCATGTTCATGTTGGGTACAAACTCAACCTCTAGGTCAAGTGTTTAACATTGAGCTCCTTCCTGTTACTCTTGGTAGCTTTGACGTAGTCATCGGTATGGACTCGATGTCCAAACACCGAGCCGAAATTCTGTGTAAAGAGAAAGTCGTTCGTATTCCACTCCCTAGTGGAGATTCTTTGTCTGTTCAAGGTCATCGGAATGGTGCTACGGTTGGCATCATTTCGCCTATGAAAGTCCAAAAGTGCATACATAGGGGTTATCCGTCTATTTTAGCTTTCGTTACCGATATTCAGTCTGAGGAAAATAAGAAGTCTTTCCCGAGAAACTTCAAGAACTACATCCACATCGACAGGTGGAATTCCAAATCGAACTCACGCCTGGAGCAGTTCCGATTGCTCGTGCTCCTTATCGTCTTGCACCGGGAGAGTTGCAAGAACTGTCGAATCAACTCCAAGAACTGTTGCATAGAGGTTTTATCCAGCCTAGCTTTTCGCCGCGGGGAGCCCCAGTCCTATTTGTGAAGAAGAAAGACGGGTCTTTCCGCATGCGTATCGACTATCGTGAACTCAACAAGGTGACAGTCAAGAACCGCTATCCTCTTCCTCGTATTGACGATCTGTTTGACCAGCTGCAAGGGTCAAGATTCTATTCAAAAAAAGATCAGTCTATCATAAGATGAGAGTCCGAGAAGAGGATGTTCCCAAAACAGCCTTCCGAACGTGGTATGGCTATTACGAGTTTTTGGTCATGCAAAGACTGTGAATGCATATGTCTGTAGCTTTCGTCATGTATCGAGTTTATAGTTTGTTGTATGTAGGTGTATGTATTCCGTAACGAACTGAACGATGTCTTGATGTAATAGTCCATTCGTACGGATGGAGTCCATCCGGACAGATGGACATAGTTGTTGGTTCGTACGGATAGACTAGGTTTATATATAGGAGTATTGGGGTCTTCATTTGTACAACTTTTGACCGGAGTGGGGAAACTCTGTTAAAATCTTTTCCTGGATTTGTACTTGGTTTATATCTGTGAAAAGATCATTCAACGGTATCTCTGTGATTATGTTCACCTACTACATGGATTCCACATGTGATATTAGGATATAGCAATCCAGTCGGAGCGTACATAGAGCCGAAACGGTCCTCACAAGTGGTATCAGAGCTTGGAGACCGGTTTCGAGGACAGAAGATCACTTGATACCAGAGATTTCAGCTAGATTCACGCCGATTTGAATCTGATTTCTCATTTTTCTACTCAATCTTCTTTTTCACATCTTTCTCAGACTTTAAACTCAAAATTAACATCGAAGCCATGGACAAAATTGGCTGAAATTTTGATATGTTGTGCGAAAGCAGTTTTTAATCAATCCTTAAAAAATTCAGATCAAAATTCGACCTAATTCACATAAAAATCTTGAAAAACCATGAAAAACGCAACTTAGGTGTTCATAGAGTAGATCCGCACGGATTGACATACTAGATCCGTACGAATCCACTAAACAATTGTGATTTTTGAGAGGATTTCAAGTGCATACGCATGGATCAGCAATCCTGATCCGAACGAATCAACAAAACTAGTCGAGCTTAAATGAGCTCGAGCCCGAGCTTCACTTATCAAACTCGAGTTGGATCGCGGGCCTAAATAAGGCTATTACTTATTTAAGTTTTATATAATATTATAAATGCATCTTTATATAAATATAAAATATATTTATAAAACAACAATAAAAAACTAAATAATAAATACATTTACATAAATTGTGTTTTTGTATAAAAAATCTATTAATAATAATAAACGAATCAAGCCTAAGTTGAACCCGATTATAAAAACAAAGATTGAACTGAGCTGAGGCCGAGCTCAAGCTCACATAAGTTAAACAAGCTCGTGGCTATACGGGCTCGGCTCATTGACACCCTTTATTACTTCATTAGTACATCAAAAACAGTTTCATACTTATCCACATGGGGGATATTATCTAACGTTTTGTAACATCCCAAAAATGTAAATATATGTATAAATATGAAAATGTTAAGTTAAGAAGGCATGATAACAAAAAGTAAATTTGAGGGGCCAAACTTGGGCAATTTCAAAGATAATTTAATTAAACTTACAACATAAAACACACACATCAGACTTATGTGTGTGTGTTTGTGCGACAAGAAGAAAGCAGGGGAAGAACAAAACCCTTACCAACACAAATCAATCAAATTGATAGGGGATTTGAGGGCTAAATGAATGCATGAACCAAGAATTATGATCACTTAAGTGTTTCTAACATCAAGTAAGTCGAATTTTAGGTTTTAGTAATGTTTGATTAAGTGAGTTATGAATAATCCGTGAATATATTATGAAATTGAATATGGATGTTAGTTAATCTCCATGTGTAGAAGTTGTAGTATTTTTAATTTTGTTTATATTGAAGATTTGGGGTAAAACCCACTTGTGTGTTATAAAGTGAGCAAGATTAGTGAAGTTTTATATGCAAATTAGTGTAATGTTGATGTTTGAAGAAATGTGTTGATGATATTTTGTTGGGTAATCAATGTAGAACTAAATGTACATAGTTAGGATGGTAAATTGTGAAGTTGGAGATTTGTTATGCAAATCAATAGATGAAATATGGAAAATGTGCTTAAGATACTTGTACATTATGCTTTGTAGATAGTACGCACACAACGTGTTCGATGAAATGCCTTAATTGGTTTAATTGTGATTTTACATGAATACTTGCTAAGTTGATCTAATATGACGATGATGAAGATGTATGAGATAAATTAACATCATAATAAACAACAAAGAATGTAAAAGTAATGAAATTCGTATGAAAGCTAAGTATATGAAGATGTGATGTGTAGGAGCAAGGAAAGAAGAAGTATCAAGTCAATCCAAGGCGTTAGGAACACAAGATCACGGTAAGTTCATATGAACTTTATTTACCCTTCTTGTAGATTTACGAATGTTAACTTTGGTATTTAAATCCTAGTGTAAAGTTGTATTGTAGTTCATGGTTGATTTGGATATGTTGAGTATTGAGAAATGGATGGGAAATGAAATAGTAATGAATGCGTGATGACCCGCTTTTAATGGGTCGAAATGTTTGGAAAGTATGATGTCGAAATGGTTTAAGTAAAGACTTGTTATAAACGGGTCAAAATGATGAAAGTGTGTCAAAAATGTATGGTATGTATTGACCCATTACGGATGGGTTGAAAGGTTGATATGTTGAACGTTTTCGAAATATTAAGGATGAATGAGTCTAACGAAATTGATGCTAGTATGGAAAGAATGATTACAACAAAGATGTTAACAAATGATAAATTTTGTTAACGGGTCGAATAATGATAAGTAAATGAAAGCCTTGAATTTTGTTTAGTATAATGAATTAATGAATGTTTTGGTGTTATGTATGATAGGTAAACCCCATGTTTGATGACGGCGCGCTTGGATCGAACACACTACACCCCATGCCCACTATGCGCTTCCGATTATGTTTTGTTGGTGTCAAACGGGTCAAAACTCTTTTGGGTTGTAAAGTGATATTTTGTACCTAATTTCCTTTGTAAGTAAGTTAGTTTTATTGGTTATGGTTTACTAGTTTGGACAAATGTAGTCTAAGATGTTTTGGTGGTTGTAAATGTCAAGGTTACCGTAAGGCTAATTTTGGTAACATTATGTTAAAGTATGAAAGATCAAATTTTTAGCATTTATAATTGTGGTTTTGACCTTATGTAAATGTGGGCGTAACAAATTGGTATCAGAGCCTAGGTTTGAGAGATTCGAACAAGTTAGAGTGTTCGGACTCAAACCGAAAGCTCACATGAATGGGTGTGTTCACTCCAAGACGCAAGAAGAGGTAAAACTTTTCAAAGAATTCTTAGTAAATGTTGATATGAATTGATGATGTTATGGAAAGATTATAAAGAAGTAAAAACGTAGGAATATTAATGTAACGTGTATTTAGAACCCTTAGGGACTGGCTGGGTTGAAATTGTATTCGAAAACGGTTTAGAGTGAGTGCAAATGGGAAAACTCAGCCAACAATGTTGGGCGCTACCGTAGCTTACGGTAGCTACCGTAAGCTACGATAGGAACTGGGAACAAATGCTCACCGTAAGATAGAATAGAATCATCGTAGCCATTTGATGTCTACCGTAAGCTATGGTGGCCAATGTAACTTACGGTAGAGGCCCAAATACAAAAATTAATATCGTAAGCTACGGTAGAGTACCGTAGCTTACGGTGGAGTTCAGGCAGCAATGAAACTTTAGATTTTATATGTAATTAAGCCCCGAACCTATACAGTCCCCAATAAACCCCCAAAGGTAGTGTAATATTTAATGGGAATGTATGAGATTAAGCATGTCTTGTGTTTACGTTACTAGGAATAAACGATATGGAAATGTACTTAAGGAAGGGTAAAGATGTTAATCGTTATGATCAGAAATTTATGGTCAATATGATACATTGCGAATGTCGATGACGATAATAGTAAGGAGTGAATTGCAAATAGAATGTAGCCACGATGGCATGAGCTTTAATGCGATGAAGTAAAGTATGTAAAGGAATTAACGAATGTGGTAAATGTTTTATGTAGATGGCAGACGTAGTGAATGTGAACGATAATGAAGCGGCACGACAAGAAGCGATAAATGAAAGGATCATGGAAGAAGTAGAAAATGTGATCGAGGCTAGCATTCCTCGGCTAGACCAGGAAGTAGAAAGTCAAGTACTAGAAGTGGTTGAAGCAACGTTGACGACTAAGATGGAAGAGTTAAAGGAGATGATTAGTGAACTTCAAGGGAAGAAAGGGAACCGTAGATGCACCTACAAAGAGTTTATGGCTTGTAATCCTTTTGTAACACCACGTAAAAATGTGTCCAATTATGTAAAGACACGTGTCCTAAACTCTGAATATGTAAAAGATTGGGTTTGAAGGACTAAAGTTGACAAACAGTGAAAATATGTATGGGAAGGGACTAAAAGTGTCAACATGCCAAACTTGTGCCTCTGAATGACCATGCGTGAAGAATATATTCTTAAACGAGTGATTGATTTGATATAAGAAGCCGTTTGTGAAAATAATTGGAAGATTATAAAATTACAGGGGTTAAACGTGTCAACATGTTAATTCTTACCTCTGAGTGACCTTTTAACGAACCTGAGGCTTCAAAATATTCAAATATACTCTCAAGGATAAGTGGTAAAAATTTCACGTGGTTTCGAGATCGTTAAGCGAGTTTTTAAGACTTTGGGTGAAAAGTGTCAACTTGATGAAACTTGCATTTATAGCGATATTTAACAGAACCGAGCCTAACGAAGTTTGTTTATACATCTTTGGGCCTCAACAAACTAACTACAAGGGCCTTACATGTTAAAAATAAGGTTAAAAAGGGTTTAAAACGATCAGGGACTGAATCTGCCATGTTTGAAACTTGTTTAACCTGAACCCCACCTCCAGGCGGGCCGCGTAAACCCTTTAACATGTCTACGCGGGCCGCGTAGAAGTGCCCATCGCAGAAAAATGTGGACAGATGCATGTTTCAGCTGTTGCACCGCCTTAACCTCATTTGTAACGAATCTAAGGGCTGTATGTCGGTTTTATTAATCCACTAGGACACCTGGAGTGATCCTAGGATGTCCCATAACAGCTGCAAGTGATCCATGGAGTGGGATTTTAGTATATAAGGGGGACTAATGTTGTGTTCTTACGCACACATTTGCAACAAATTCAAAAGGGTACACATCTGGAGCTTTCAAGCAATAGGAGAAGACTTAGAAGGGTAGAAAAGATAGCAAGGACCCTTAGTAAGAGTCTTAATCCCTGCTTAGTCGTTTGAATTAGTTTAATAACTGAAAAGTCAAACTTATCGTAATTAAGCTTTGACTTTCGGTTTAATCACATATGGTCCAGCCACTGACCGAAATGAAAGTGGTTATGGAATCATATTAAGGTAGGTGATTAACCCTTAAAAGGGCACCTCCTGATTATTTCGTTTGACTAGTTAATTGTCGGGTCAAACTAGTTTGACAAAAAGTTAAACTGGACAGAAAGTTTAAAAATGAATTAAATTAATAAAATAGAGGTTCTAAATTATATTTTAACATTCTAATGACTTGGTAATTAATATTAGAACATGTTTTATTAGTCCTAACCCGGCAATTATCAGTCTAAGGTCAATTTATAACCGAAAGTCGCAAAAGCTTGACTTTTGCTTTGACTTTCAGTTCTGACCCGTTCAAGCTTAATTCTCTCATGTTTTAAGCTTCCATTTGGACCACATTATTCAGTAGTATAACCCTCTGGAGTTATATTGCATGATTCATAGTGGTTTGAATTATATGCTCTTGATCGTTAATATGCTTCTAAATGCCATAAATGCCCTTTTGACACACAAATGAGATTTTTAGAAATGTGAGTGGACAAAAACCTTTACTACTGATATATAAGCTTGTCCCGAAAATTTGACATCAGTTCTTGGTTCCAAATAGAAGTTATGCTCGATATCGTAATTAGAAGCTTTTTATTAATTAATTTGCGATATCTTGCATCATGCATGTTTAAACTTGGATTTTGAACCAGAACTCATTACCTACTGTTAAGATATTATTTTTAAGGAATTTTAAGATTTTTGGTCAGATTATTATCTGTTTAAAACATAGAGTTCTTGTATAAATCGGTTAATGACGATAATACCCTTTTAAGCATAAAATGAGATTAACAAATGATTTGAATGCCAAACTTTTTCCTACTGATTTCATACATTAAATAAATTATTTTGAGCATTTAAAACTGATCAAAATCTCAGATTTGCATAAACGTCTTGATTATCATCAATAAGCGAGTTTTACGCTAATTAGGTGCATAGTATGGTTTAAAACCATATTTAACATCTAAGACTTGTTACCTACTGAGTTTTTAAATAAATTTAAATATTATTACAGTAGGTATAAGTTATGAACTCAGTTTACCAAAAATGTCCTTAAAAGCCTATGTGAAATGACCAAAATGCCCTTTTGGGGCATAGTTTGGCCATAAATGGTAAACCTCACATATATGTAATATCTGTAAGATCGTTTTCAGACCCCAAACGAGTCAATCAGAAGAGTTTATCTCAACACGAAAGGCAGAAACAGACGTGTAAAGTTCAATTCAGTTGGATTTACACTTTAAACTGTTGTATGATTGATTTAATGACGTTTTACAACCTGACAACACCTCGGCAGCACTTCGTTGCACAAACCAGAAAGATACAAATGAAATGGACATGAGAGATATTTATAGGTGAAGTTATTCCGTTTGAAAATGGCATGGCATGCTTCAAACGAAATCACATGTGCTGGTTTCGTTTGAAGATGTCACAAGACAGTTTCAAACGAAATCACATCAAATACATCCTAAACTCTCCTATTTTCTCGTATAATGCGTCCTGATCTAACAATTTCAATGTAAGACTCGATACAAGACGAAGTCGACAGACGCATGCATCAACAGACTCCCCCTCGAATGTTGACGAGTCTTCAGTGTCGAGTCTTCGCATCTTCAGTCTTTATCAGTCCTCTCGAACTCTTTGAAGTATCTGACGCTGTAAGTCATCCTCAAATATTTCTCTTCTCTTTTCACCAGCACCAACACACTCCTTCCTTTAGGTGTCTTCAGACTCCCCCTTTCGATATGCTGGGATCGCAGCCTGGCTTGTTAAAATTACAGAGTCCTCAGGTATCGGAACCTGACTCTCTATCATCTATCCAAGATCACCTAGCTTTTATCCTGCACATTCTCTACCCAAAAATAAATTTTCTAATGATAACTTGTAAAAACAATTTCACCATCTAATGAACACTTGCAAGAATTATACAATCAAAGAATGATTTTACAACGTTAATCTTTGATGAAACATTTGAAGAAATATCGTTTTTCATATCAAAACAACACACTCTCCCAAACCGTCTGTTCATCATGTCTAGCACTCGGAATTTTGAAAATTAGCTCTTCAACACCAGTTGTCAAAAATCTTTTTGAATTTTTCAAAATTTATGCTAAAACACACTAAAATCTTTTTGAATTTTTCATTGTAATGAAATGCAGAGAAGAAATATTTTCATACAATATTTTTGTGAGTTTGTGTAAGAGGATTATATCAGTTTTTGAGACAAATCACCAACACCATTAAGCTTTAACCATTTTAAGTTCTAAACGATTCACTTAGATTGTCAGTATACTGATCCACTTAAATTCTCACACAAAGTTCAATTGCTTCGAGATACGAGATTAATGTATTAAGCACTTAAACTTAATCGCGTGTCCCACCTCAGAATATACTCCCGTATCCAGATCCCAATATTCAGTCTTACAGGTGAGTATACCACAGATGATATCTGTAAGGAGTTATATTGCGAAAACCGTGAGAGCTCAGGTCAGAACTTTCGTTCAGCAGAGAGATGACGGCTCGACTTTTGGTGTGTCCCCTTTAGAGGATCTTTTTACAACAACATTGATTAGCAATTTTATTGTCTCATCATTTTATGCCGAGGGCGGCGCTATATTTCAAGCAAGCGTAAAGTATTCTCCGAGGACTAGGCCATTGCTTCCGCATTATCAGAAGTCCCGGGATAATACCCCAGATATCACTGAGTATAAAGACCTAGTATCTCAGAAAGAGGGACCTTTCAAACAAGATTTCGGGGGTTACCCATATATCCGAGAGATGTTCCCCACGATATAAGCAAGTTTGAAATTTAGGTTTATATCTCGTCACAATCTCCTAAATGTGCAAAAACCTACTGGCACATCATCAATGAGACCGTTTATCACTTTTTAACTTTCCATTTCTTTAGCATGTTGTGATAGTCCACTGTTGGACCGGTTTTGACTCCGAAACGATTGCGAAACGAACGTGAAACGTGCGGAATCCGTACACGAACGCGACCTAAACACACATGACGTAATATAAACTGTGATTCTTTTATAAACTCTGATAACGTACAGCACCTGAATCACGAACAATAAACTTTCTCTCTCTAGCCTCTAGCTCTCCAAGATGTGAAAATGACAAAAGTTCTAAATGAGAAACCCTAGAGATCTATTTATAGGCCAAGGGATTAATGAGGAATCTCATTAATTACAGTTATGCCACCTTGCCTTTTTGACTAACTAATTCTAAAATAACAATGTAACTCTCGTTTTCTTCAGTTTTCTACTACGGACTAGATTGACGGAAGTGATAGACAGATAATACACTAACAGACTCCCCCTTAGATATTGCTGTAGTCAATCTGTAGTCAAGCTCGTAGCGACTTTTATTTCTCTCTCTCTTTGAATCTTCTTGAACAGAATCACATTGGATCTGTCTTCAGCTTCAGCTTCAGCTTTTCCTCTTTTCTTCATCAGGCTCCCCCTTTCTTCAAGCTTCCGTGCTTTGGGATCGACACCTTGCTTTTCGCTTACAAGCTCCCCCTTGCTTTGAGCTCATCTTCAGACTCCCCCTTAGACTCAGCTTCCGGGATCGTAGTCTGGAATCTCATCTGCAATCACTCAAACATTTATAAGTAACATCATTTCAAATTTCAACTATCCAGGAATTGTAACCTGGCTCACTCAATCATTCTAAACAAACAATTTCCATGAATTTGGCAGTTTCATCGAATCGAATCGAAAACTAGCTCTATAACAGTATAAGCATCCAAATCCCCCACAGTTAATCATCCAAGTCCAAACTAATGACCTTGGAGATATCACAAACTGTTTTTGTTTTTTTTTTTTTTTTTTAATTCAAGTTTCAAATTAATGAACTTGTTTTATTTTCAGAAACACAATTAGCTTACTTAGATTTTGAAACTCAGCACTCAGACATCAGTTGTCGAAAATAAAGTAGAAATCAAAATCTTTTTGTGTTTTCTGAAAATATAAAGCAGTAAAGAAATATGTACAAACATATTTACAGACAATATTTTTGTTTGAGTATGTGTCAGAGGATTATATCAGTTTATGACAAGTCACAAGTACCGTTGAGCTTAATTTCACAGTAAGAATTAAACAATTCACTTAGATTGTCGATATATTTGTCCACTTAAATTTTCACACAAAGTTCAACTGATTCAGGATACGAATTAGGTGTATTAAGAACTTAAACTCATTCATGTGTCCCACCTCTTGAATATACTCCCGTATCCAGATCCCAATATTCAATCTTACAGGTAATTATAACACAAATGATATCTGTAAGGGGTTAATAAATTATGAAGAATCATGAGAGCTCAGGTCAGAACTACCGTTCAGCAGAGAGATCATGACTCAACTTGTGGGTGTGTCCCCTTTAGAGGATCTTTTTTACAACAGCATTGCTAAGCAATTTTATTGTCTTATCATATATGTTGAGGGTGATGCTGTGTTTCAAGCATTTGCAGAAAGTATTATTCGAGGACTAGGTCAGAACTACCGTTCAGCAGAAGTCCTGGAATAATACCCCAGACATCATTGAGTATAAAAACCTAGTATATCAGAATACGAAACCTTTCAAACGAGATTTCAGGGGTTACCTATATATCCAAGTAGTGTTCCCCACGAAATAAGCAAGTGTTTGAATTTAGGTTTATATCCCGAAAAAGTTTACTAAATGTATAAAAATCTACCGACACATCCACGGTGAGATCGTTTAACACATTTAAACTTTCCATTTCTTTAGCGTACTGTAACTGTCTACTGATGTACTATCATTTCTTCTTTTTACGCAAAAACTCAATTTTCAATTTTATCATGTTTTTGACTTTTTCAAATTTTCAAATGTTTTTGTATTTTCTAACAATATTACCCCCCCTAAAATTCAAAACCATATAAAGAAAATTTGACAACCAACACTGATAACTTTGTCTCGCCATCCATTTTCTGCTTCAAGTGCTCTGTTTTGCAGAAAATATAACATACCCCCATGATTTACAACACATTTATATTTTACAGTTTGAAAACCGTTTTTCAATCTGATGAAAGTAATCATGTTTGTTCAGCCGTGAGGGTTTCGGCGTATTCAATCAACACTCATTTTTGTATTTTTGAATATTTGACAAAAAATTAAAAACAAACATATTTTTGGTTTTTCAAATTTTTCAATTTTTAGGGTTTTTGAAATATTGTTTATTTATTTACAGAAAACATATAAACTTCCTGTTTCAACCAACACAGGATCCAGCAGCCTCCTCTCCTTGTTGTGCCAGGCTACTCCAATCTCCATTCTCACAATCTTTGAATTCCATGAGCACCTGCACAAACAAACTACTCAATTACTTGAACAATTTAGCCCAGGTCTGTTGAACCTTAGGCATTTCAACACAATAATTTTCATTCAATGCTGGAAATTCTTTGTCATTTTTCACAAAAACTTTCTCAATTTTAACTTCAACTTTTTCATCTTTTACCAAATCAACATGTTTCTTAACACTCCATGTTTGACCTTTTGGTGTTCCTCGTTTGTAAAAATGTGAATCTTTTTGAACACTTTGATTTTGAACAACAATTTTTGGTTTCCAAAACTCTTGGGGTTTTGTCATATCAACAGTTGTTTTCCAACTTTGAGTTGTTCTGACTCTGGGTGTGTGAGAATTCCAAGTCTGTCTAGAATCAAACCTGTTCGGGTCTGATTTCCAGTTTTGATTCGAAGCAAACTTGTTTGTATTGTACCTCCAAGTTTGTTTTGATTCAAATCTGGTTGACCTTTGTCTCACATTCTCAGATTTTTGTTTCTCAGCATCAAACTTCTTTTTGTCAACATCCACAGGTTTTAGATTAGGACACTTGCGTGCAAGATGTCCTTTTTGATCACATTTGAAACATGTTCTCATGGACACATCTTTGACCTGTGGTTGTTGCTTTTTATTTTTAGCAAAGAACTCATCGTTAGACTGTCTCATTTTGAGTTCTTTTTCTTTTTCTAAACTGCCTCCTTGAACAAAACTCAATTTTGCCTGAAAATTTGGCATTTCATTTTTGTTTCGATTTTGTTTCTTCTTATAACCCAAACCAGCCTTCATGTTCTTCTTTTTGAAACCAGGTTTGTTATACGAACCTTTACGACTCTTACCAACAAACTTTGAAATCTCAGACTTCTCAATCTCAATCATTTTGAAAACTTTGTCAACCTTTTCTGAAATCACATTCTGAATCGGGAATACAACATCTAAGAACAATTTGTCCGATCCAATCATGGTATAAACCAATCCTTTTGAATCATCATTCAAATTTTCCTCGGATTTTGTGTTTTTCAGATAACCATCATGAAGATTTCCTTCATCTTCATCCTGTGATTCAGATTTACCTGTATCAACTGATTCTTCTTTCAACACACTTTCAACGACTTTACCTACCACCTCTGAATCATGAGAATCATCAGATTTGGAATAGGTTATGTCAATGTTATCTGGCAATTGGTCTACCATGTTGAAAGCTTTTTCGACCTTTTCCTCATCATAAAATGCAAATTTTCCCGGTGGTGGAACTTGATGAAACTCTGAACCAATACCTTTCTTGTTCTGCTCAGACTCACCCTCACCCGGTTTTATATTGAAAATTCGTTCAAGCACATATGACGACACATGGTAACTCTTTAACTTGTTGTTATCCTGTTCTAAATCAGTAATATGTCGCTTCAACTTAGCAACATCCTCAATATAGGAATTAACAACATCTTGTTTTATAGCATACATTCGTTTAAGCTCTTTGGTTGTTTCAGACATATAATTCATTCTAGATTGAGCATATTTCATTTCATCTTTTATTTTATCATATGACTCTTTTGTAATGTGATATGATAATTTCATTGAGTCATATTCCTTTTTCATTTCTTGACAAGCAATTTCTTTTTGTTCACATTCATTTGTCATTTTCAAAACATTTTCTTTCAAAACTTCATTTTCTTTCTCTAATTTGTTACATTTTTCTGAAAGTTTTTCATCATTTTCTATAAAAACGCCTTCTTTTTCTAACATTTCTTTGCATTTTTCTTTGAAAATCTTTTCAATTTTTGTGAACTCAAGATCTCTTGTTCTAAATTGCTCATCTTTTTCAGTACAAGCTCTGCACGGTTCCATGCATTTCTTGCACTGATCAATCAGTTTCAATTTTTCAGAATCAGAATTTACCTCAGTGATTGGCACTTCGGTGTTTTCAGCAGCTTTTGTCTGCTTCTGATCAACATCATTCAACATTTCTTCAACACTGACTTCATCACCAACATTATCAGCTTTCTCATTCTCATTCTTTTCTTCTTTTTCTTCTTTCTTCATCTCTTCTTCAATCTGTTGTTCTTCAGTAACAGCTTCCTCTTTAACCTCTTCAGCAGTTTTCTTCAGATTGTTCACCATTTCTTCAACATTCTTCTTCATTCTCTCTTCGTCCCTTTTTCTTAGACATGATAACATGGCATATCTGATATCCTTTTCATATCTCTTAGCGTATGTGTCATCTTTCAATACTCTTCTATAGTATTCAGCTCTTAACGGGACTGCAAGAAGAACATCATCGAAGATTATGTCTTTCTTGGGAACAACCGGTTCTCCTTCTCTGTTATAGTAGCATTCTCTTTTTTTATCCCATCTTTTGCTACCGACAGCCATCTCATACTCCTCCTACATATCATCCATTCTGTGGTAGACCACATTTCTTTCTCTGTAAGTCTTCTCACTCAAGATTTCTTCTCGAGTTTTCTCTTTGATCTCAACTTTTTCTTCACGGATTTCAGTAGTGTCTTTGTCTTTGTTTTCCTCTTTAATTTCAGCCATTATGTTTTCTTGAATCACCTAGAATCAAAACAATCAAACGATCAGTTTAAAAATGAACTGAATATGTAATAGTGTGAGGGTGGAATTGATCTAAGACTCGTGTCGAAGACTCGCAAATATGTTCCGGCTTTTTGATATGATGATAACGTTGTTCGGATGGAATCTTTGTTTGGATGGAATCTTTAATCGTTGTTTGAATGATTTGGGCCTTCCTATTCTGATCACATGGGCCGAGATATTGATTTCACCAAATTCTCATGGACTTGACCTTTGTATGAAATGTTTGATACTAAGTGAACAAGATTGGGTCGTCAAATTGGGCCGAGAATTATGAATCTTGGGCTGTACCAATAATCAATTTAATGATCACATGACCCATCAGCTTGTAGCAATTTAACTTTGAATCAGATTTAACCTTCAACGATGGTAAACTTGATACCAATAACAAACAGCCGACAACTATTAATTTTCACTTAAATCTGATTGAACCAACCTATTCACTAAACCGACAACATCAATAGTCACAATACAATTTCACATGTAAACTGTCAATTTATCTTGAATGATGTGCCAAGTACTCAAATCACATATACGTTGATTTTAATATCTTGATATACTCAATTCACAACCCAATGCTCATTGGACCTTTCAATTCTTGTCCGCAGTTTTGGTTTTATTAGGCCGCAAATTCCGACAACTTTTGTTTCGGTTTTATCAAATATAAATGTTATTTGACTGCAGTTTTGATGCAATAAATTGATTCAAAGTTCACTTGATGTCTATTTTTGATTGAACCAATATACTGAGTGCACAGATGATTCACATGTAAATCACTTCAGCTGACAATTACACATGCATAACGAGCGAAACCAAATGTGAATTTATGAGCGGACCTTCTGAACTAACTAATAAGCGAACCTAATGAGCTTTGTCACTAAAAGCGGACCTAATGAGCGGACTGCCGAATAAGCGAACCTACCAACTTGACCTTATAAGCGGACCACCTGATGTACCTATAAGCGGACCTGAAAAGCGAACCTATTGTTGTTCACAAAAGCGGACCAGACGTCACAATAAGCGGACCATACATGTCACAATAAGCGGACCAGATTATGTCTGTTCGAGCGGACCTAAGTGTTATCTCAGGTTCAGATAAGCGGACCTCCCTATGAGCGGACCTGCAACTTTTACGCGAAATCGGACTGAAAATCTTCGATTTCTCCTAAACGGCTAGGAATTTTGATCTGAAACTTGGTAGGGTTATAGATCAGGTGTATACGCACAACATATAAAAAAATCAGACGATTCAGACCAGTAAAACCCGTTCAATTTGACGAATTTCAGCTAAAAACGTAAGAAATAGGTAGAAGATGAAGAAATAGATGAAATCGGATCTGAATCGGCTGAAATCTGGTACAAAAACGATGTGTTTGATCAAGCAATCGAGCTCCTAGCTCTGATACCACTTGTTGGACCGGTTTTGACTCCGAAATGATTGCGAAACGAACGTGAAACGTGCGGAATCCGTACACGAACGCGACCTAAACACACATGACGTAATATAAACTGTGATTCTTTTATAAACTCTGATAACGTACAGCACCTGAATCACGAACAATAAACTTTCTCTCTCTAGCTTTCTCTCTCTAGCCTCTAGCTCTCCAAGATGTGAAAATGACAAAAGTTCTAAATGAGAAACCCTAGAGATCTATTTATAGGCCAAGGGATTAATGAGGAATCTCATTAATTACAGTTATGCCACCTTGCCTTTTTGACTAACTAATTCTAAAATAACAATGTAACTCTCGTTTTCTTCAGTTTTCTACTACGGACTAGATTGACGGAAGTGATAGACAGATAATACACTAACATCCACTGATGTACTATCATTTCCTCTTTTTGACAACAAAAACTCAATTTTCATTTTATCATGTTTTTGACTTTTTCAAATTTTCAAATGTTTTTGGATTTTCAGAAATTCTTACTCCTCCTAAAATGCAAACACATTTAAAGAAAATTTGAAAACAAACTGTAGAAACAACGTGACAACTGATATCGAATTACTTCAAATCGCCATCCACTTGGCATAAACAATCAGAACTCCCCCTCACAACACACTATTTTCCCATTATGATTTCAAAACACTTAAGTTTGTTTTAATCAAATGGTTTTTCATTAAAATAAGTTTTCTTGATTGATTTTAACCATTTGTAGGTTAGGGGATAAACTCATCATTTTGTTTCTCAAACACTTGTAGGAAATCAGATACAACTTAATGTCCCTGATTTACCACTTGTAAGAATAGTTCAATCAAGTTCAACCTAATGACCTTGATTAACCTACTTATAAAAACACCACCTCTTTTTCAACCACATGGCTTACCAACCAATACCATTTGTAAGTTGAATTCTCAGAATGCCGATTCCTACTCCTCACTTACCAACCTGGGAGTTCCGGCAAGTCATACTTGTGACCAATTTTCAATTTTTCAAAAACAATATAAGAATGATGCCGATTCATGCTCCGCGATTACCAACTTGGAAGCTCCGGCAATTCCACAGACTTACTGTTCGTAATATGTACCATCCCAGTCATAAACCAGGGATGGTTCAACTTTATCTTTCTTCATCATTTTCTCGTAAAACTCCTTTACTCCTTTGACCTTCCTGTCAACCATTTTTCCAAAAATATGATGAACTTTGGAATTAAAGGCTTTCTCAACATCAAATTCTTCCTTTTCAGAAAAGAATTGATTTGAGATCTCAACTCTTCCAACTTTTTTCTTAAAATTTTCAGCCCGAAGTGGTGGAAAATTCACATCATCCACAGTCGGCACTGATTTTTCACTTTCAATTTCAACCTGTGACTCCTCTGATTTTGTGGAATCAGATTCATTGCCAGACAATAGCTCCTCTAATTTTGACGAATCGGAATCATTGCTAGAACTACCATCCGATTTCTTAACAACCCATTTCTGGTTGTCAAGGTTTCCTTTTTTCTTGTAAAATCTGTTTGAACATTCACCAATTTCAAAAGTTGAATTTTTGAAAAGTTTGGTTCTGTCAATTGGTGGTTCAAACTCAACTTCTTTATCTTTCAGTTTACGAGAAACTCCCTGTTTTGATTGTATTGCCTTGAAACAATTCTTGGCAATATGTCCAACAGTGTTACATTGGAAACAAGTTCTCGTTTCTTTCATCTGATCAGCAATCTTCATCTCTTCTTGCTTCTTCGCTAGGAATTCTTTGTTCAATTGTCTCCAGAATTCTTTCTTTTCTTCTTCTTCTTCTGCTGATGTTCCTGAAACAAATGTCATTTTTGATTTAAAATCTCGAACATATTTTTCATTTTTATAATTTTCTGGTGGAATAAATCCAAGACCTTTCTTTTTGAAATTACCTTTATGGTTTGGTTTCTTTTGATAACCAAAACCAGAACTGTAACCCTTTTTCTTGTTTTCTCTTTGTTGAACTCTTGAGGTGTACTTTTTAGGTTTACCATTAAGATTTACATCTTTTATTTCAGAAATATTAATTTCTGTTAGTTTGAAAACCTTTTTAATCATTTCTGGTTTAACACCTCTTATTGGAAATTCCTCATCAAAATATAATTTGTCAGAATCATTCAAAGTATATGCGACTTTAAACGTTTCGTCATTCAAATTAGATTTTGATAACATCAATTCTTTGTTGTAAACCCTTTTATCCGAAGATTTTAGACTGTTGACTGTCGAACTCAAACTCTGAGTTTGACTCCAACTTTGACTCCTCAGTTTCATCTTTATCCAACACCTGATCGACGACTTTCTTTATTAACTCGGACTCATGATCAGTGTCAGATGATGTAAACGTAACATCAATATTTTCTGGTAGATTAACCGAAAACTCCGACTCCCACTGTAAATTTGTTGCCTTTTTGACTCTTTCTGAATTTGGATTTCTCGGAGAATATCCATTTTCAAGCGGGGGTGGACACTTGTTGTAACTGACATCTTGTTTCTTACCAGATGTCTTTTCTTTAGTATCCTTCTTTACTTGAATGATGTGCCAAGTACTCAAATCACATATACGTTGATTTTAATATCTTGATATACTCAATTCACAACCCAATGCTCATTGGACCTTTCAATTCTTGTCCGCAGTTTTGGTTTTATTAGGCCGCAAATTCCGACAACTTTTGTTTTGGTTTTATCAAATATAAATGTTATTTGACTGCAGTTTTGATGCAATAAATTGATTCAAAGTTCACGTGATGTCTATTTTTGATTGAACCAATATACTGAGTGCACAGATGATTCACATGTAAATCACTTCAGCCGACAATTACACATGCATAACGAGCGAAACCAAATGTGAATTTATGAGCGGACCTTCTGAACTGACTAATAAGCGAACCTAATGAGCTTTGTCACTAAAAGCGGACCTAATGAGCGGACTGCCGAATAAGCGAACCTACCAACTTGACCTTATAAGCGGACCACCTGATGTACCTATAAGCGGACCTGAAAAGCGAACCTATTGTTGTTCACAAAAGCGGACCAGACGTCACAATAAGCGGACCATACATGTCACAATAAGCGGACCAGATTATGTCTGTTCGAGCGGACCTAAGTGTTATCTCAGGTTCAGATAAGCGGACCTCCCTATGAGCGGACCTGCAACTTTTACGCGAAATCGGACTGAAAATCTTCGATTTCTCCTAAACGGCTAGGAATTTTGATCTGAAACTTGGTAGGGTTATAGATCAGGTGTATACGCACAACATATCAAAAAATCAGACGATTCGGACCAGTAAAACCCGTTCAATTTGACGAATTTCAGCTAAAAACGTAAGAAATAGGTAGAAGATGAAGAAATAGATGAAATCGGATCTGAATCGGCTGAAATCTGGTACAAAAACGATGTGTTTGATCAAGCAATCGAGCTCCTAGCTCTGATACCACTTGTTGGACCGGTTTTGACTCCAAAACGATTGCGAAACGAACGTGAAACGTGCGGAATCCGTACACGAACGCGACCTAAACACACATGACGTAATATAAACTGTGATTCTTTTATAAACTCTGATAACGTACAGCACCTGAATCACGAACAATAAACTTTCTCTCTCTAGCTTTCTCTCTCTAGCCTCTAGCTCTCCAAGATGTGAAAATGACAAAAGTTCAAAATGAGAAACCCTAGAGATCTATTTATAGGCCAAGGGATTAATGAGGAATCTCATTAATTACAGTTATGCCACCTTGCCTTTTTGACTAACTAATTCTAAAATAACAATGTAACTCTCGTTTTCTTCAGTTTTCTACTACGGACTAGATTGACGGAAGTGATAGACAGATAATACACTAACATCCACTGATGTACTATCATTTCCTCTTTTTGACAACAAAAACTCAATTTTCATTTTATCATGTTTTTGACTTTTTCAAATTTTCAAATGTTTTTGGATTTTCAGAAATTCTTACTCCCCCTAAAATGCAAACACATTTAAAGAAAATTTGAAAACAAACTGTACAAACAACGTGACAACTGATATCGAATTACTTCAAATCGCCATCCACTTGGCATAAACAATCAGAACTCCCCCTCACAACACACTATTTTCCCATTATGATTTCAAAACACTTAAGTTTGTTTTAATCAAATGGTTTTTCATTAAAATAAGTTTTCTTGATTGATTTTAACCATTTGTAGGTTAGGGGATAAACTCATCATTTTGTTTCTCAAACACTTGTAGGAAATCAGATACAACTTAATGTCCCTGATTTACCACTTGTAAGAATAGTTCAATCAAGTTCAACCTAATGACCTTGATTAACCTACTTATAAAAACACCACCTCTTTTTCAACCACATGGCTTACCAACCAATACCATTTGTAAGTTGAATTCTCAGAATGCCGATTCCTACTCCTCACTTACCAACCTGGGAGTTCCGGCAAGTCATACTTGTGACCAATTTTCAATTTTTCAAAAACAATATAAGAATGATGCCGATTCATGCTCCGCGATTACCAACTTGGAAGCTCCGGCAATTCCACAGACTTACTGTTCGTAATATGTACCATCCCAGTCATAAACCAGGGATGGTTCAACTTTATCTTTCTTCATCATTTTCTCGTAAAACTCCTTTACTCCTTTGACCTTCCTGTCAACCATTTTTCCAAAAATATGATGAACTTTGGAATTAAAGGCTTTCTCAACATCAAATTCTTCCTTTTCAGAAAAGAATTGATTTGAGATCTCAACTCTTCCAACTTTTTTCTTAAAATTTTCAGCCCGAAGTGGTGGAAAATTCACATCATCCACAGTCGGCACTGATTTTTCACTTTCAATTTCAACCTGTGACTCCTCTGATTTTGTGGAATCAGATTCATTGCCAGACAATAGCTCCTCTAATTTTGACGAATCGGAATCATTGCTAGAACTACCATCCGATTTCTTAACAACCCATTTCTGGTTGTCAAGGTTTCCTTTTTTCTTGTAAAATCTGTTTGAACATTCACCAATTTCAAAAGTTGAATTTTTGAAAAGTTTGGTTCTGTCAATTGGTGGTTCAAACTCAACTTCTTTATCTTTCAGTTTACGAGAAACTCCCTGTTTTGATTGTATTGCCTTGAAACAATTCTTGGCAATATGTCCAACAGTGTTGCATTGGAAACAAGTTCTCGTTTCTTTCATCTGATCAGCAATCTTCATCTCTTCTTGCTTCTTCGCTAGGAATTCTTTGTTCAATTGTCTCCAGAATTCTTTCTTTTCTTCTTCTTCTTCTGCTGATGTTCCTGAAACAAATGTCATTTTTGATTTAAAATCTCGAACATATTTTTCATTTTTATAATTTTCTGGTGGAATAAATCCAAGACCTTTCTTTTTGAAATTACCTTTATGGTTTGGTTTCTTTTGATAACCAAAACCAGAACTGTAACCCTTTTTCTTGTTTTCTCTTTGTTGAACTCTTGAGGTGTACTTTTTAGGTTTACCATTAAGATTTACATCTTTTATTTCAGAAATATTAATTTCTGTTAGTTTGAAAACCTTTTTAATCATTTCTGGTTTAACACCTCTTATTGGAAATTCCTCATCAAAATATAATTTGTCAGAATCATTCAAAGTATATGCGACTTTAAACGTTTCGTCATTCAAATTAGATTTTGATAACATCAATTCTTTGTTGTAAACCCTTTTATCCGAAGATTTTAGACTGTTGACTGTCGAACTCAAACTCTGAGTTTGACTCCAACTTTGACTCCTCAGTTTCATCTTTATCCAACACCTGATCGACGACTTTCTTTATTAACTCGGACTCATGATCAGTGTCAGATGATGTAAACGTAACATCAATATTTTCTGGTAGATTAACCGAAAACTCCGACTCCCACTGTAAATTTGTTGCCTTTTTGACTCTTTCTGAATTTGGATTTCTCGGAGAATATCCATTTTCAAGCGGGGGTGGACACTTGTTGTAACTGACATCTTGTTTCTTACCAGATGTCTTTTCTTTAGTATCCTTCTTTACTTGAATGATGTGCCAAGTACTCAAATCACATATACGTTGATTTTAATATCTTGATATACTCAATTCACAACCCAATGCTCATTGGACCTTTCAATTCTTGTCCGCAGTTTTGGTTTTATTAGGCCGCAAATTCCGACAACTTTTGTTTTGGTTTTATCAAATATAAATGTTATTTGACTGCAGTTTTGATGCAATAAATTGATTCAAAGTTCACGTGATGTCTATTTTTGATTGAACCAATATACTGAGTGCACAGATGATTCACATGTAAATCACTTCAGCCGACAATTACACATGCATAACGAGCGAAACCAAATGTGAATTTATGAGCGGACCTTCTGAACTGACTAATAAGCGAACCTAATGAGCTTTGTCACTAAAAGCGGACCTAATGAGCGGACTGCCGAATAAGCGAACCTACCAACTTGACCTTATAAGCGGACCACCTGATGTACCTATAAGCGGACCTGAAAAGCGAACCTATTGTTGTTCACAAAAGCGGACCAGACGTCACAATAAGCGGACCATACATGTCACAATAAGCGGACCAGATTATGTCTGTTCGAGCGGACCTAAGTGTTATCTCAGGTTCAGATAAGCGGACCTCCCTATGAGCGGACCTGCAACTTTTACGCGAAATCGGACTGAAAATCTTCGATTTCTCCTAAACGGCTAGGAATTTTGATCTGAAACTTGGTAGGGTTATAGATCAGGTGTATACGCACAACATATCAAAAAATCAGACGATTCGGACCAGTAAAACCCGTTCAATTTGACGAATTTCAGCTAAAAACGTAAGAAATAGGTAGAAGATGAAGAAATAGATGAAATCGGATCTGAATCGGCTGAAATCTGGTACAAAAACGATGTGTTTGATCAAGCAATCGAGCTCCTAGCTCTGATACCACTTGTTGGACCGGTTTTGACTCCAAAACGATTGCGAAACGAACGTGAAACGTGCGGAATCCGTACACGAACGCGACCTAAACACACATGACGTAATATAAACTGTGATTCTTTTATAAACTCTGATAACGTACAGCACCTGAATCACGAACAATAAACTTTCTCTCTCTAGCTTTCTCTCTCTAGCCTCTAGCTCTCCAAGATGTGAAAATGACAAAAGTTCAAAATGAGAAACCCTAGAGATCTATTTATAGGCCAAGGGATTAATGAGGAATCTCATTAATTACAGTTATGCCACCTTGCCTTTTTGACTAACTAATTCTAAAATAACAATGTAACTCTCGTTTTCTTCAGTTTTCTACTACGGACTAGATTGACGGAAGTGATAGACAGATAATACACTAACATCCACTGATGTACTATCATTTCCTCTTTTTGACAACAAAAACTCAATTTTCATTTTATCATGTTTTTGACTTTTTCAAATTTTCAAATGTTTTTGGATTTTCAGAAATTCTTACTCCCCCTAAAATGCAAACACATTTAAAGAAAATTTGAAAACAAACTGTACAAACAACGTGACAACTGATATCGAATTACTTCAAATCGCCATCCACTTGGCATAAACAATCAGAACTCCCCCTCACAACACACTATTTTCCCATTATGATTTCAAAACACTTAAGTTTGTTTTAATCAAATGGTTTTTCATTAAAATAAGTTTTCTTGATTGATTTTAACCATTTGTAGGTTAGGGGATAAACTCATCATTTTGTTTCTCAAACACTTGTAGGAAATCAGATACAACTTAATGTCCCTGATTTACCACTTGTAAGAATAGTTCAATCAAGTTCAACCTAATGACCTTGATTAACCTACTTATAAAAACACCACCTCTTTTTCAACCACATGGCTTACCAACCAATACCATTTGTAAGTTGAATTCTCAGAATGCCGATTCCTACTCCTCACTTACCAACCTGGGAGTTCCGGCAAGTCATACTTGTGACCAATTTTCAATTTTTCAAAAACAATATAAGAATGATGCCGATTCATGCTCCGCGATTACCAACTTGGAAGCTCCGGCAATTCCACAGACTTACTGTTCGTAATATGTACCATCCCAGTCATAAACCAGGGATGGTTCAACTTTATCTTTCTTCATCATTTTCTCGTAAAACTCCTTTACTCCTTTGACCTTCCTGTCAACCATTTTTCCAAAAATATGATGAACTTTGGAATTAAAGGCTTTCTCAACATCAAATTCTTCCTTTTCAGAAAAGAATTGATTTGAGATCTCAACTCTTCCAACTTTTTTCTTAAAATTTTCAGCCCGAAGTGGTGGAAAATTCACATCATCCACAGTCGGCACTGATTTTTCACTTTCAATTTCAACCTGTGACTCCTCTGATTTTGTGGAATCAGATTCATTGCCAGACAATAGCTCCTCTAATTTTGACGAATCGGAATCATTGCTAGAACTACCATCCGATTTCTTAACAACCCATTTCTGGTTGTCAAGGTTTCCTTTTTTCTTGTAAAATCTGTTTGAACATTCACCAATTTCAAAAGTTGAATTTTTGAAAAGTTTGGTTCTGTCAATTGGTGGTTCAAACTCAACTTCTTTATCTTTCAGTTTACGAGAAACTCCCTGTTTTGATTGTATTGCCTTGAAACAATTCTTGGCAATATGTCCAACAGTGTTGCATTGGAAACAAGTTCTCGTTTCTTTCATCTGATCAGCAATCTTCATCTCTTCTTGCTTCTTCGCTAGGAATTCTTTGTTCAATTGTCTCCAGAATTCTTTCTTTTCTTCTTCTTCTTCTGCTGATGTTCCTGAAACAAATGTCATTTTTGATTTAAAATCTCGAACATATTTTTCATTTTTATAATTTTCTGGTGGAATAAATCCAAGACCTTTCTTTTTGAAATTACCTTTATGGTTTGGTTTCTTTTGATAACCAAAACCAGAACTGTAACCCTTTTTCTTGTTTTCTCTTTGTTGAACTCTTGAGGTGTACTTTTTAGGTTTACCATTAAGATTTACATCTTTTATTTCAGAAATATTAATTTCTGTTAGTTTGAAAACCTTTTTAATCATTTCTGGTTTAACACCTCTTATTGGAAATTCCTCATCAAAATATAATTTGTCAGAATCATTCAAAGTATATGCGACTTTAAACGTTTCGTCATTCAAATTAGATTTTGATAACATGAATTCTTTGTTGTAAACCCTTTTATCCGAAGATTTTAGACTGTTGACTGTCGAACTCAAACTCTGAGTTTGACTCCAACTTTGACTCCTCAGTTTCATCTTTATCCAACACCTGATCGACGACTTTCTTTATTAACTCGGACTCATGATCAGTGTCAGATGATGTAAACGTAACATCAATATTTTCTGGTAGATTAACCGAAAACTCCGACTCCCACTGTAAATTTGTTGCCTTTTTGACTCTTTCTGAATTTGGATTTCTCGGAGAATATCCATTTTCAAGCGGGGGTGGACACTTGTTGTAACTGACATCTTGTTTCTTACCAGATGTCTTTTCTTTAGTATCCTTCTTTACTTGAATGATGTGCCAAGTACTCAAATCACATATACGTTGATTTTAATATCTTGATATACTCAATTCACAACCCAATGCTCATTGGACTTTAGATTTATCAAATCCTAAAGTAGAAATATTAGCTTCATGTAAATCATCTCTTCCTGTGATCTGCTTAAATTTTTCAGCTCGTCTCAATACACTTGCCAAACACCACTTTATGTCCATCAGTTCCATCTCTTCAGCATCAATTTGATCGTAATCCTCTTTTTTAAGCATTGGATTCCCGATCCGACCTGCAACAAAACTACCATAAGATTCCAATACAGTTCCCAACAAAGACATGTGACTTTTGGCCATTTCTGCTGAATAATCCTCATCATTCTCCAGATTCAGTACAATGTTGCATTGTAGCTTTTTGCCATTCTTTGTTGTAGAAATATTCGGATCAAATGATGGATATGAAGAAAAACTTGTGTTGTTGTTTGATCCTTTTAATGAACTTCCAGATGAACTCTTGGCATTATATGCAGTCTCTATTTTTGGTGACAAGTTGGTGGTTTTATCACTGACTCCACCTTTGTAGTAAAGCCCAATGTCTTGTTCACCATCGAAATCTTTCATTCTCAACACCTTTATCTGTTCCATCTCTTGAGCCTCAATCTTTTCAATAAATTTGCTCAGTGTCAGATTGCTAAACCCTTTCTTGTTCCTCAACATCATGAGATATGTACCCCAAATCTCGTGTGGTAAAGCATCAGCAAGCTTCTCAATCAACTCCTCATTATCTTTCTCAATGCTTAACCTCTTCATATTAGCTAGCAAATTGCAGTATCTCTCAACAATTTGTTTTGTGCTTTCATTTTTCAACCCAAGAAACAAATCAAATTCTTTCTTTAAAAGCGACTTCTTGTTTTTAACCATCTCTTGACTACTATGAAACTTCGATCTTATGGCTTTCCAGATTGAGTATGAAGTTCCATTGTGTTGCAATAGAACCAAGATATCTTCCTTTACAGCTTGTTGCAATAAACTCAGCATCATTTTCTCATCTTTGTATTTCTTTCTAGCATCGGCACTTAGATCTTTAATTGCTATAACCTCTTCATCATCATTCGTCGGTCTAATGTATTTCGTCTCGACACATTCCTAAGCATCCAGATAGTTTGCTTGCACCCAGTTCTCAAACCGTCCTTCCCATCCTTTATACTCCTCGATGTTCATGAGTTTAGGCGGTTTTTGCATCGTCCCTGTTTAGTTTTCCAACATCGTGTTCTGTGCAAGAGAAATCGGGGTAACCGGAGTAGCGAATGCATTGTAGAATTCCTCTTCCATGATTCGGTATCGAAGAATTTCTCACACAAGCTTTCAAACGAATTGGTTCACTTAGTGAAACACCTGAATTACCTGACAACTGACAAACAAAACACAATCAGTTTAAAGAATTATCAATTAACAGAATAAGACTGGTACTCGAACTGGTGAATATTATGTGCGAACTGAAGGTTGACACACTGTGCGGACTGGGTAACGTTCAATCCGTATGAACTGGAGTTTAAACTTGTGTGACCTCAACGATGACCAAAAAAAACTTCAAGTGTTTTGACCAACTTCCAAGCGATCTAAGGAACCCAAACTTCAAACAACCTGAACTGGTGCGAATTGAATTTGGTGTGGACTGACCCAAACCTTGGACCGTAGATATATTAAGCTTTAGTATTGGTTGGGCCGACAACACTCTATCAGATCAAAACTAGTATATCACGTGAACTACTGAACCACTTTCAAACGGAAACTCTTGAAACGAAAATGTTCAATTCAAACGAGATAATACAAATCTTTCAAACGAGATAACTATTTCAAACAAGATTGCTGCTTTCAAACGAGATTCTCAAACGAAACACGTTCCCCAAACGGAATTAATCCAATGTTTCAAACGAACCACATGTTTCAAACGAGATCACCATGCATTTTCAAACGGGATTCATCTTTCAAACGGGATAATCATTCAAATTCAAACGAAATACTGAATTTCAAACGGAATTAATCCTCTGATCTCGTTTGAAGGTTGCTGACATCATCAATTCGGTATAATTTTTGTCCAATTGATCAAGTAAATGGTCGATTTTAGTTCTGAAACTTTCTAGGGTTTGTTAAAACAACAATTCGCACAAGATGTGTGAAAATCAGCCGTTTTTAACCGAAAAAACTTGTTTAATTTTGAAAGAAGGTGTAGAAAATCAGAATATGCGGCTGAATTGGTATGAACTCTTCCTCCTGAGCTCTGTTACCACTTGTAGGATCGTTTTTAAACCCAAACGAGTCAATTAGAAGAGTTTATCTCAACACGAAAGGCGGAAACAGACGTGTAAAGTTTAATTCAGCTAGATTTACACTTTAAACGGTTGTATGATTGATTTAATGACGTTTTACAACTTGACAACACCTCGGCAACACTTCGTTGCACAAACCGGAAAGATACAAATGAAATGGACATGAGAGATATTTATAGGTGAAGCTATTCCGTTTGAAAATGGCATGGCATGCTTCAAACGAAATCACATGTGCTGGTTTCGTTTGAAGATGTCACAGGACAGTTTCAAATGAAATCACATCAAATACATCCTAAACTCTCCTATTTTCTCGTATAATGCGTCCTGATCTAACAATTTCAATGTAAGACTCGATACAAGACGAAGTCGACAGACGCATACACCAACAATATCTTACTGTTGTAATGAGATAAATTAAATGTTTTAACTAATTTCAAAAGACCAGAACTTCAGTTTGTTATAAAATCTCTTTTATGAGCATTAAAATTACCAAAATGCCCTTATGGGACTTAAATTGGTTTAAATTACTTTTTGGGCATATATGTTAACATCCTACTGATGTATTAACATATTTTAAGCATAATAACATTTAAGACCTGTATATAATTCATTTGGTTACCCGTTACGCGTTTACGCGTTCGGATAGGTTTATGTGACTAGTTTACGTAAAATAGCCGAAACGGGTTTAACCTTATCATTAAATCCTCAAATTCCAGAATGTGTTTAGTTTACCCATATTATGTAAGTATCCAAGCTTGTCGGGTCTAAACCACATTCTAATCCGGTCTTCGCTTAATCTAGCGTTTAGAACCATAAAGTTTCTTTCTAGCTAGCCGGTCTAAGTCTTCGACTTATCTAAAGACCCGTTAGCATCCTAATAGGTTATTAAACCTTCTATATTGTTGGTGCATATGTCTGTCGACTTCGTCTTGTATCGAGTCTTGTAATAGATTAGATAGATCAGGGCACAAAGTACGAGAAAATTGAGAAACATGTGAGATGTGGCCATTTCGCACGAAATGGGAACAGCCATTTCGCACGAAATGGGAACTGGCCAATTCGCATGAAATGGTGATTGCCATTTCGCACGAAATGCCATTTCGTGTGAAGCCATCTCGTACGAAATGGATGGCCTATAAATAGTGTGCTTGATCATTTCATTTGTAACGATCTGATTCCGGTGCCGAGGTGCTGCCGAAGTGTCTCCAGACTGTAAAACATTGTTATATCAATAAATAAGACAATTAGAGTGAATATCAAGCTGATTCAAAGTCGATACGTTTGTTTCCGCCTCTCGTATTGATTAGAACTCTTCTGAACGACTCGTTTTGGTCGTGCAAACAATCCTACAAGTGGTATCAGAGCTCAGGAGGAAGAGTTCTTACCATTTCAGCTGAAAATTTCTGATTTCTTCTCACTTTCTTCACATTTTTCAAAATTAATCAAGATTTAACGGATAAAATGGCTTGATTTTCTCACATTATACGCGAAACACTGTTTTAACAAACCCTTGAAAGAATTAGACCTTAATTCAGCTTAAAACTTGATCAATTTATCAAAATCATGGCCGGTTGAATGACATCAGCACCATTTCGCACGAGTTGAACCTTCCATTTCACACGAAGTGGACTCATTTCTTGTCAAAGTGTCATTTCGTGTGAAACACTGTTTCATTTCGCACGAATTGGATTTATTTGACTCATTTCGTTTGAAAGTCTGTTCAATTCGCATGAATTGATACATTTTGACACAGGTCGTACGGATTGGACTCCATTTCGCGTTAAACGATCTTCAATTCGCACGGATTGGTTGAATTTGACCCATTTCGCATCAAGACACTTCGTACCAAAGTGTCCAATTTGTTTGAACATCATCCAGTTTGTTTGAAAGTGTCTAGTTTGTGAATTTTTGATAACTGAACATAGAAGAAGAGTTTTACAACGCATTTGCTACTGCCCCGGGTACTCCTGTTACCATTGCTCAGAGTGTAAACATGGAGAATGAAACTGGAACGTTACAGAAACCTCCAAAATTGATGGGCATTGAAGATTACTATTGTTGGAAAGACCGTTTCGAAAATTGGGTTCAAGCAAATCATTTAAGGTCTTTGGAGTGTATTGAAAAGAAGTATGTTAAACCTTGTACATATGTAGGAGTTATCAAAACTATTTCTGAATTGTCGGATAAAGAGGGAGACATGTACAAAGTAGAAAAAATGATGATCAGTCTACTTCAGCAAGCTGTGAAAGAAGACATCTTCATATTACTTCAACACGATGGTACTTCACGTTCGATTTGGGAAGCTCTTCGAATTAAGTTTGAGGGAGGTACAGAGATGATCAGGAGTAAGAAATCATTATTAAAGAAAGAATTTGATTTGTTTACTAGCTTACAGGGTGAAACTACAAAGAAATTGATTGAGAGATATTGTCATTTAGTGTGTTCAATGTCACTGTTAGATATAAACAAAGATCGAGAAGAATGGGTTGACAAATTAGGTGATGCTTTACCTCAGAAAGAATGGGGTACATATCTGATGATCTTAAAGAACCCTGGAGAATATGATAAATTGACAATTTCTCAGTTCATTGAAAAACTTGAAGGACAGGATCTTGAACAACAAAAAATTGCTAGAATGAACAATCCAAGTGGTCAACAAGACATCATGATGTATTACAAAGGGAATGTTCAGAATGTTGAAGCAAGTCCGAAGGTCCAAACTGCTTTCAGCGCAGAAAACTCATTCGGATCAGTTAATCAAAGTCCAATCAGCAACAGTGGATTTTCTTCATACTCGAATGTTAATCCGAATGTTTCAACCTCAAGTTATCAGTCTCAAAGCTCAAACAATGGTAATGGTCATGTGTTACACTGCAACATCGCGTTTCATCTTCAGAACGATCAAAATTTCTCTGAAGAAGTTGCTAAAGGTCATATGGCATTACTAGCTACAGTGTTAGAATCATATGAGGGTTTAGTTGCGGGAAGGATCGGAAATCCTATGCTAACAAAAGAGGACTACGATCAGATTGATGCTGAGGAAATGGAGCTTATGGATATTAAGTGGTGTTTAGCGAGTGTGTTGAGGAGAGCTGAGAAATTTAAGCTGATTACAGGAAGAGATGACTTTCGTGATGCTAATGTTTCTACTTTAGGTTTTGATAAATCTAAAGTTACTTGTTTTCGATGCAAGGAAAAAGGACATTTCAAGAGGGAATGTACCAATCGACAAGCAGGAGGAGCTCAAAATCCGTTCGGGAATAATGATTATTATCGGAAAGCTATATATCAACAAGTTGCTCAATAACCGTCATCATCCAATGCTATTGAAGATGGAATAAAGAAAGCTTATCTGGTCAATCAAGATGATGAAAGAATGGCAGAAGGTTTTAGCTGGGACAAATACATTCCGGATGATTCAAAGTTTAGAGCATTCATTGCACAAATAATTCAAGAACCAGATTTGATGAAGGAATGGATGGATGTGTTTGCTAATGATGAGAAAAGTCAAGATGAAGAGTCTGTCTCTTCAGAAGAAAGCTCAGAAAAGACAACAGTCTTTGATCAATCATTAACTGATAGCAGTGATGATGAAGAAGAAATACAAATAAACATTGGAAAAACTCAATTATCTCCTGAAAGTTTTAAATTTTATTTTGCAGATAGATTTGAGAAACTAAAGGAGAAGCGAGCAGCAAAGAATCAGAAAAAGGTAAAATGCGAGAATGTTGCTCAGAAAGAGAAGTCTGAAAAGAGTGAAGAAGTTAAAGTTTCTGAGAAAGTGGTTGAAGTTGAAAAGACAGTCGAAATTGAAAAGATTGTTGAAGTCACTAAACCTTGTCTAAAATGTTTGGAATCATGCAAACAATGTGAAAAAAAAGACGAGAAGTTTAGAGAACTTGAAAAGATGAAAGAGAAATTATTGTTTGATGTTAAATACGTGAAAGAGTCGTATGGTGTGTTGAACAGAATGGTGAATAGTTTGCAAAAGACAAACTCAGAAAGGGAAGATGCTTTAACAATGATGAATGCAGTGATGATGTCTAAGCAGAAGGCTATCAACCACTATATTGAAGAATGTGCAAAGTTGAAGCAGGAGTTGGAGACAGAAAAGATAGAAAATGAAAGAATCAGACGATTGCTGCAAAGTTATTCAAGTTCTGATTATTTGGTTGAAAGAATTTATCCAACTGTTGCAGGTTTTGAAGCATTTCAAGATAAGAAGACTGAAGAGAAGGATACTGGTAAGAAACAAAGTGCAAATTATAACAGGTGTCCGCCTCCGATCTGGGAAGGTTATTCTCCCAGAAAACCAAATGAGGAACAAGTCAAAAAGGCAGTCAATATAAAGTTAAAGTCTGAAACAACTGATGAGTTACCCGATAACATTGACGTCATATTCACATCGTCTGACACCGATCATGAGTCTGAGTTAATAAAGAAAGTGATCGATCAGGTGTTGGATAAGGATGAGGAGTCAGAGTCAAAGTCTGAGTCAGAAACTTCGAGTACATCAGTCAACAGTTCAAAATCATCGGTCAAAAGGGTTTATAATAAAGAATTTCTGTTATCAAAATCTAATTTGAATGACAAATCAATCAAAGTGGCATATACTTTGAATGATTCAGACAAATTATATTCTGATGAGGAATTTCCAATAAGAGGTGTCAAAATTGAAATGATCAAAAATGTTTTCAAACTAACAGAAATTAATATTTCTGAAATAAAAAGTGTAAATCTTGATGAAAAACCTAAATTTTACACCTCAAGAGTTCAACAAAGATTGAACAAGAAAAAAGGTTACAGTTCTGGTACAGGTTTTCAAAAGAAACCAAACCAAAACAGTAATTTTAAAAAGAAAGTTTTAGGCTTCATTCCACCCGTAAATCATAAAAATGAGAAAATTTCTAAAACAAAAACAATATTTGTTTCAGGATCAAGTTCTGAGGAAGAAGAAAAGAGCTTATTTTGGAAAAAAATCGAACAAAGAGTTCTTTGCAGAAAAACAAAAGTTTGAAAAAAATGGAGTTTATCAGAGAAAGGAGACAAGAACCTGTTACCGATGTCAAGAAGTTGGTTACATCTCCTGGAATTGTCCAAAGGCAACCAACACAAAACAGGAAGTTGTTTCTAAACTCAAAGAAAAAGTTGTTGATAAAACTGAACCACCAACTGAAAAATTTAAAGTGTTTAAAAATTCAACATTTGAAGTTGGTGAATGTTCGAAAAGGTTTTACAAAAGAAGAGTGAATCTTGACAACCAAATGTGGGTTGTTAAGAAATCTGATGTGAAATCTAGCGATGAATCTGACTCGTCAAAGTCAGTGAAGCCTCAAGCTGATCAAAAAGAAGAAAATTCAGTTCCACCAATGGATGATGTCAATTTTCCACCATTGCGGGCTGAAAATTTAAAATCAAAAGTTGGAAAAGTGGAAATTTCGAATCAATTCTATTCTGAAAAGAAAGAATTTGATGTCGAAAAAACGTTCAATGGTAAAGTGTTGGTGCACGATGTATATCGCCTACGTCAATAGTCTAGGTCATGTCGGTAGCTTGTAATAGGGTTAAATATGTCAAAATGTAAAGTTATATGTGTTTGTAAGTCATTTCGCACGAAATGAGTTTTTGACCATTTCGTACGAAATGAAGTGTGGTCATTTCGTACGAAATGGAATGTCACCATTTCGTGTGAAATCAGTTTCCCTATAAATAGGGATGTTTGGTTTTTCATTTGGTACGACATAGTGAAGTGTGTAACGAAGTGCTGCCAGTTTCTCTCCGTGTATTGACGTTGATTATCAATGAAAAACCTGTTTTAAGTATAAATCTCTGTTTCTACTCCATTCTATCACCGAATCTCAGTTGTTAGACTGTTTCCGCCTATCTAACAACTTAGATTTGACTCTGAATGACTCATTTAGGTCGTATATCGATCCTACAAGTGGTATCAGAGCTCAGGATGAGTCTATTCGGTTGAATCAGTGCTTAGAACTTTCTATTTCTACTCATTTCTGGATTTTTGAACAATTCCACGGACAAAATGGACTGATCTTTTGATATAACGTGTAAAACACATGTTTAATCAATCCTTGAAAGTTTCAGAACTAAATTCGGACTAAAATTGATAAAAATGGGCCAAAAACTTCATTTCGTGTGAATGTACAGCATTTCGTTTGAAATCTTGAGTTCATTCCGTACGAAATGAACTATTTCGTGTGAAAAGTTATCATTTCGCTTGAAACACGTGTTCATTTCGCACGAAATGGGCTATTTCGTTTCAAACATTATCATTTCGCATGAAAAGGAGATTTTTACTGATTTCGTACGAAATGACACTTCATTTCGCTTGAAAGTGTCATTTCACTTGAAAAGTTGATTTCGCATAAAACTGTTTTCGCGTGAAAGTCCATTCGTTTGTGTGACTATTCCGTTTGAAAGTTCATTTCGTGTAGAAGCTCATTTCGTTTGAAAAGTGATTTTGTCAAAAACTTGGAAAAATTTTCAAAGTGTAAAAATGGATAACCAAGAATTTTATAACATGTTTTCCGGAGGGGGAATGACAGCAGTTCAAACTCCAGCAAGTATTATTCAGAACGTAAACATGGAAAATGAGCTCGGTACAATGCAAAAGCCACCAAAGTTAATGAATATTGATGAGTATTCAGGGTGGTCAGAAAGGTTTAAAACCTGGGTTCAGGCAAACCATTTTGAATGTTGGATGAAAATTAAGTTAGGGTATGAACCTCCGAAGACTGGAGCGGGTCTTGAGAAAGCTCTTCATCAGTTTACTCCACTTGAACAAGATAGTTTTAAAGCTGAAAAGAAAATGATGAGTATCTTGCAGCAAGCGATCAAAAAAGATATTTTAGTTTTGTTACAGCATCAAGGTCACTCGCAGTCTATCTGGGAAGCACTACAAGTAAAGTTTCTTGGAAGTGTTTCGATGATAAAGAGCAAAACGACATTAATGAAAAAGGAATTTGATATTTTTACGGGTATCAAGGGTGAGTCTACAAAACAGTTGATAGAGAGATATTGTCATCTGGTTGTAGAAATGAAGCGTTTAAGCATTCAAAAAACAAATGAAGAATGGGTTGACAAGCTGGCAGATGCATTACCGTATGATGAATGGGGCACATATTTGTTGGTTTTGAAAAATAAATCAGAGTATAGTAGGATGAATCTTAGCACGTTTATTGAGAAAATTGAAGCGCATGAGCTTGAACTTACAAAGATCAGAAATATGAAATCTTTTAGTGTACAACAAGATGTTTCATTGTACTACAAAGGAAGCTCATCAGCAACATCTAACCTAAGTCTAAAAATTCAGACAACATTCAGTGCTGAGCCTACATCTGGAGTCTCTCAAAGCACATCAAGCAACAATCATTCACCATTTGCAAGTTATGAACCAAATCCTAAGGTTCAAGAACAAGTGTCTCCTCAAAGTTCATCAAGTTCAAATAATCAGAGTTACGGTTCTGGGATTCAGTGCAATATTGCTGTAAACATAAAAAATGGTCAAGAGTTTACAGAAGCAGCTGCAAAGAAACATATCGCACTATTAGCTTCCGTTCTTGAATCATATGAGAGTCTAGTTGCGGGAAGGATCGGTAATCCTGACATGACGAAAGAAGACTACGATCAGATTGATCCAGAGGAGCTGGAACTCATAGATATCAAATGGGGCATGGCGAGCTTAGTGAGGAGAGCACAAAGATTTATGGAAATAACCGGACGAAACAGTCTGTTAGGACCTGATCAAAAGCTTGGATTTGATAAAGCGAAAGTTACGTGTTTCAAATGCAAAGAAAAAGGGCATTTCAAACACGAGTGTCCAAACAGGGAAGTAAACAATCATCAGAATCCGTTCACAAATGACTACTACAAACAAGCAATTTATCACAAAACTAGTCAGCAACCATTCAATCAAAGACCTCATATTGAAAACAAACCTGAAAAGGCTCTTTTGGTCAATCAGGATGATGAGAAAGTTGCGGAAGGGTTTAGTTGGGATAAATATATACCTGGTGAGGGTTTGGCAATTATGGCAGAGATTATTGAAGAGCCAGAATGTCACACCCTCAAATCCACGCGCGGAGTACTACCGCGAGGCATGTGACTATCCAGGATCCAGCCACTAATTATTTTGAACCGTTTAGTTATTAATACAATTAATGGTGTAATTAGCGACCAATTTAAATTTTTCAAAACATAGTTTAAGTTTGCAGCGGAAAGGAAAGTAGGACATATCGTAATTTAAAACCACAAGTTTATTAGTTATGAAATTACAAACCACGCACTCCAGCCGATTGCAATGTCTGTCCTAAACTGTATCGAGCAACCTGCAAAGCATGCAGTAGGGTGTCAACACAAAGTTGGCGAGTTCACTAGTTTTCCAGTTTTAGTTTTCGAAAACGTAAGTTGTTTAGATAAAGCATTTATAATCACGTCATGGGGAGCTACCCCATATGAAAGCTACTAAACTGGCGTTACCGAAACTATTGACGAGAAGATTTTGTGCCCCGAGTCAATGTCTATCGTCATTGACCAAGATGCAAGGTCTACTAGTTCACGCCCGATCTCCCCCGGTCAAGGTGTGAGGTTGTCAAACCTAATAGCGCTATCAACTAATAACCCGTTCGCCCCCGGCGATTAATCGGTACTATAAGCAAGGACTTAACATGATAGAGATTCGTTTAGTTTTGCTAGTTGTGATTTATAAATAATATCCAAACGTATCTCCCCCGGAGATAGTAATTCAAAAGTACCCATTCGCATTTTCCCCCGGAAATATTAGTTTGAAAGCATTCTTTAGTTTGCCCGTGTCCCTCCCTGGGACGCATGCTTTTAGTGTGTGAACTCACCTTGGTTTGCTCGGTAGACGATTTACTTGTGTTACGTTGGCCAACCATACCCTATTATGGTTATTAATATTCATTAGGTTCGTATGCAAGTAGTTTCACGTATAATCCTACACGTAATCTAACACATAGCATGCATGTTATACTAGTATATACTGTATTGGGCCTATCCTAGCATGTGGGCAGTTAAACAGTAACAGTTAGACAACAACAGTAGCACACAGCCCAAAACATAACATCACGTAGTGCGGCCCAATAATGAATTTAAGTAGTCCAGTCGAAACTGGATAGTCTCGACTCGAGACTATGAGGTCTCGAGTCGCAACCACTGGACTCGAAGTCGCAACAGCTGGTCTCGAGTTGTGAACATTTGAGTCGCAACCGTAGGGGTCTCGAGGTCGGTCTCGAGTCGAGATCAGGTGATCTCGAGTCACATCCGTGCTGGTCTCGACTCCTGAAGTGCCTTGTCTGGTTTCGAGTTGATGATTGATGGTCTCGAGTCGCAACACTAAGGTCTCGACTCGTTCCATGCTGATGCTTCTAGAATTTTCAGAATAGTACTGTCCAATCAAATTCCATCAGCATGTACTATCCAATTACATTTCATTAACATGTTCTACCATACCGTACAATCATCAAATCAGATCAAAACAACCAATTTCAAATATTCAAATCATCTTCAAACAGTTCATCTAAGTAGGGCTGTAAACGAACCGAACGAACACGAACAAGGCCTTGTTCGTGTTCGTTCGTTAAGGAAATAAATGTGTTCATGAACAGTTCGTGAACACTTACCGAACGAGATTTTATGTTCGTGTTCGTTCATTAAGGAAATGAGCGTGTTCACGAACGGTTCACGAACACAAATAAATTTGGCGAACGCAAAGAAGGATAAAGGTTGATGGACTAGAGAGTAGCACTGGAACTTGAATCCCTTATTGTGGAACAGAGGTCGATCGTATACGTCGATTTAAATAATGAGAATAAAAAGGGAAATGGTGCATAAACAAGGTGAAATAGGGTTTCCTAGTTTAATTGTTAGGGTAATAAAATAAATAAAACTTTAATAATATAAAAAGTATAGATAAAATATATGAAAGCACAAAAATATTGAATTAAGAATGTTCACGAACACGTTCACGAACACCTTACGAACGTTCACGAACACAATTGAACGAACGAGACATATGTTCATGTTCGTTCATTTAACTAATCGAACGAAATTTCTTGTTCATGTTCGTTCGTTTATTAAACGAACGAACATAAACGAACTTCCCGCCGAACGGTTCATGAACTGTTCGCTGAACGTTCGGTTCGTTTACGGCCCTACATCTAAGCAAACAATTACCAGCCGACTTAGAATTTATAAATTACTAATAAGAAAGCATATGAACATTCAAACTATTGATTCAAACCAACAAAACTAATAGACACAAGAAATGCAGCCATTTATATTAATTCAGGTTTGCACAATAAATCATAAGTCACAACAAACATTTTGAAATCAACAGTTAACATTATTCATAGAAAGAAACACATCTTATCCTTATTTCAATTCCATATGACCAAAATTCCTTTATAGCATTCTAACAATACATGCCTATTTACATTACATTAGTCAATAAGTAGTCGCCAAATCAAGAATCACAATAGTTGCAATTATGATTACATATTAACCAAAAGTCACAAAATGCAGACTAGTACAGCAAACATATGTTATATATGTAGAATCACTCTATACTCTAAACACATACTTTTATCCAACAATCATATGAACATATCTAAATATAGCAGCCTATCACCAACATGTATGTACATATACTTTTCTCATTCAAGATTTACAAGAAGGCAAGGTGATGAAAATTAAGAAGGCAAAACAAAATAATCATACTCTGTTCCGAGAATTCCAAACAGCTGCTGAACCTGAACCGAGACTCGACCAGAAATCTAAAGCAAGATGAACCAGACCCGAAATGTTGAACCAAGACTGACCCGAGTCCGAACCAGCTCTGAACCCAGCTCGAACCCACTTGGAACCGGCTGCTGAATCATCGCCAACAATCTTTCAGAAAGAACAAACAAAAAGGTGAAAAGGATGAGAAGAACAGAGGCTACCGGTGAATCTCGTCGGAGTCAGAAGCACCTCCGCCGCCGCCACAACGGCACTTCTGTCGCCGGTTCCATCTCTTGTTCTCTCTCTCATCAATCTTAGGAGGTGGAGACGGTACAAGAAGGGTAAGAACTTCAGGGGTGTGCGGGAGTCTCATCGGTAAGCCGGGTCGTCGCCGGCCGGAGCTTCTTTGGTCGCCGGAGATAAACCAGTGAGTGACAAAGGGTGTGGAGGTGCTGTGAAAGTGAAGGTGGGGGATGGGGAGTCGGGTAGGGGGGTTGATTTGCCGGAGACACCGATCGGAGAATACCTCCGGTGGCTTGAGTGAGATCGAGAGGGGCAGAGTGTTGGTCTAAGTTGTATGCGGCTGAGATGAGGAATGAGAATAGGGTTTTGGGTTTTTAGCAAACAAATGAGGGAGGTGGGGTGTTTTAATATAAAGGGTAGGATTTAGATTTAGGTTAGTTGAGTTGGGCCTAGCCCAAGTGCATGAACCTGTTAAATGATTGCGCGTTTCGTTCAATTATACTGACCCGGTTATTTTAGAAACATAACCGTGATACGTAATTAAATTTCTAATCGCGTGCGTTATTATTATTATTTTTTTGGTAAATACATAATAATACAAGTAACAATAATAATAAAGAATGTGCGTATTACTAAAATGCCCTTCTCTTGACAACGAGAGTACGGGTTGTCACACAGAATGTGTTGTTGAAGCTGAGGAAGTTGTTGAAGTTATGAGTGAAGAGAGTTTGGCAGAACTGGAAGAGGCAGCTGCAGTAGTTTATTACTATCAATCCGAACAGGAAACTATTGCTAGTTCTCTCAAATCAATAATGCCTCCTAACATGTTTGAGTCTTTTGCAAGTTTCTTCAGTGAGCCAACTACCGGTTTCTGTCCACAATATGACGAAGAAAAAGCTCCAGTTGAAGAAATCATAGATGTTTCTAAAGAGATGAATGAAGAAACTCTGAAAGAGATAGCTGACAAGGTAATGATGGTCAACCTGAAAGAGGTAGACAACACTCAAGAGTCAGTGTCTGTCGAAACGGAGTCTGTGGAAACGGAGTGTGTCAAAACGGAGTCTGTCGAAACAGAGTCAATCAAAAAGGAGTCAGTCGAAACGGAGTCCGAGTTCAAATCAGAAAATCTGGATATCAAATAGGGAGAAAAATCAGAGTCTGAGTCTGACGGGTTTGGTAAACCAGAAATTAAAACTGATCAAGAAGAAAAGGTTTTTGAAAAGATTGATTCAATTCCTGAAACACCATGCGAAAACTGTTTAAAACCCTGCATGGATTGTCTTGAAAAAGATAAACAGTTTCAAGAAGAAATATACTGACGAAGTAAAATATGATCTTAATGATGTAAAAGAAGGTTATGACACTTTATCACGCTCAATCAAAATGATTCAAAAAGAAAGTATAGAAAATGGTAAAGCCACTAATTTATTCAAAGAAACTGTTATGGAAAAACAGATGGAAATTAATATTCATCTGGACATAATTGCATCTTTGAAAATGGAACTTGAATTGATGCGTATTGAAAAAGAAAGAGTTGAAAAGAAATTGATCAGTTATATTGCTTCATCTTATGTGATTGATCAAATTGTTCTGAAATTACCTGATGATGAGCCTGTTTTAAAAAATGTTCCACCCCCAATATGGAATCATTATACACAGAAATATCCAGATGGGGTGGAAGCAGCTTTGAATCTCAAATTGAGAACTGTGGAAAATGAATTACCTGAAAGCATTGATGTTACATTTTCTCCATCTGACACTGACAACGAGTCACAAGTGATTAAAACTGTTGTTGACCAAGTGTTGGATGAAGAAAGTGATAACTCTGATTTTGGAACGGCCAAAACTCATTTGGAAAATTCCATTTCTGATTCTGAAGATGATGGAAACTTTCTGGATAAATTCATACCAAAATCAGATAAAGTTGTGGATGACGTCCCGATCATTGTGGCTTACACGATGACCGGAACTGACAAAATATATACTGATTTTGAGTTTCCAATTCAGAATGTAAAAATGGAAAATGTTGGAAAGGTTTATAAACTTGTGGAAATTGACATTTCAGAGGTTAACAACAACGCGTTTATATCAAAACCAAAGAAATCTTTTGTGAAACAATCAAACAACCCGGGAAAGAAAGAATGGGTGGGTAATAATGGTCAGAACAAAAGACATGGTAACAATTTTAAAAAGAAAGGTGTTGGTTTTGAAAAGAAAATGGCTAAAAAGGATGTCAAGCCAAAGGAGAAATTAAATGATGTGTTTGTTGTTGGTCCTAGTACTAAAGTTGAGAAAGATTATATCTTTAGTCAAAAAGCAATTGACGATTTCAATGCAGCTCAAAAGTTAAAAAATGAGACCAACAGATCTACTTTTGTTGAATATGACAAAAGAGTTTGTTATCGCTGCAATGAAATTGGTCACATGGCCAAACAGTGTGTTAAAAGGATTGAAAAAACAGTTTTCCAAAAACAAAAACAAAAAATTTCAAAGGATGTTAAAGGAAAAACATCAATGGTTTCCCCCGTGCGTATTCTGAAACGCGGTGAATCTTTGAAGTCCGAAGACAAGCCAAAATCAACCTTTGAGATTGGTGAATCTTCAAAATCTCCAAAGACTTCAAAAATTATCCCAAAATGAAGATTTTACAAAATCAATCATGGGTGGAAAAACCTAAACAATCATTTGAAGAAAAGAAAATGGAAAAGGTTTTGAAATCAGAACAAACAGTTGTTGTCACTAACAATGAAAAACTTGAGTTTGAATTGGACAAATTGATTGAGGAATTCCCACCAATCAAGGAGGGAGATCTAAAATCAAAATCTGTACCTGTTGTTCCAAACATTGTCTTCAACATTCCAAAAGTTAACGTGGCTTGTGATCTTATTTTTGGTAGTGTTCCAAATGTGAAGAAATCTTGGGCATCATTGTTTGAGTGAATGTCTTTGAGATGTGCAGGGACTTCCGAGGTCGATCATCTCAAAGTGGATCATGGATAGCGGCGCCTCGAGGTACATGACTCGGATGTTAGCTCTACTCTATGATGTCAAATCAATCAACGGAGGATATGTTGGATTTGCGGGAAATCAGGGAGGCAGAATCGTTGGTGAAGGAATTCTTACCAATGGAGTTGTAACGTTTGATAAAGTGAACTACATCATTGAACTTGAAAACAATATGTTGAGCATATCACAGATTTGTGACAAGTCGTTCACAGTTTATTTCACAAAAAATGAGTGTTTGATCATTAAACCTGGTTTTAAAATTCCAGAAGAGTTGGTGTTGATGCGAGCTCCTCGTGAAAATGATTTATATGTCCTAGACATGAGCATCGCAACAACAGAAAAAAAAAACAATGTTTTGTAACTAAAACAAAAGCAACTGAAAAAGAATCAAGAATGTGGCATCGTAAGATGGGTCACATTCATGTGAGAAAAATGAATTTCTTAGTCCACAATGATCTTGTTGAAGGAGTTAATTTGAAAAATTTCCATCTGAATGATGATTGTGTAGAATGCAAAAAGGGAAAGCAAACGAAGAAGTCACATCCAAAGAAGCTCTTGAACTCCATCAGAGTACCGCTAGAAAGACTCCACATGGATCTTTTTGGACCTGTAAATGTGAAGAGTGTAAGTGGAGATCTGTATTGTATTGTGGTCACTGACAACTTTACAAGATTTTCATGGGTGATGTGTATCGAAAGAAAAGATCAAACGTTTGATTCGTTGATGATTTTATTCAAAAAGATGGAGACGTTGTACAAACTGCCGATCAGAAGAATTCGTAGCGATAATGGAACAGAGTTCAAAAACAATCGTATGGAAGAATTCTGCAATGACAAAGGCATTCTTCATGAATTCAGCGCACCGTATACTCCACAACAAAACGGTGTCGCGGAACGAAAGAATAGCACGCTGATCGAAACAGCTCGAACTATGCTAGCTGATTCCAAATTGCCAATATACTTTTGGAGTGAAGCGGTTGCTACAGCATGTTACACATTAAATCGTGTTCTGACAGTAAAGAAGTACAAGAAAACCTGCTTTGAATTACTTCATCGCTATAAACCAAATCTGAAATTCTTAGAACCTTTTGGATCACCTTGCACATTTATTGATCCAGATGGTAAATTTGATGCAAAAGTTAATGAAGGTATTTTTGTAGGTTATGCGAGTCCACTGAAGAGAGTATTTGTTCCATGCTTGGGAAAGATTATTCAAGTTCAGCATGTTGATTGTCAGAAGTTTACTGCTCCGGCACAACTTCCCGGAAAAAAGATTGCTGTTTGACTACGACAAACTCTGGGAGTCATTCCAATTGCCGACTGAGCCAAGTGAGGAGGAACTAGCATTATTATACCAATATCAACAATCTATGTCACAAGAACAAGCGCCAAGACCGCTGGTAGTTTCTCAGCCCACCGTGGGTACAAATGATCACGAGGCCGGTCCAAGTGGAACTGAACATGAACCCCCAGAAGAACTAGCTCCAACATTTGATCAATCTGATGACTTAGAATCGGAATCCGATCCGATTTTTGACGAGGAACCAAATGTTGCAACTTCAGTAGCTGTGGATCACACAGGTGATCAGGATATCACAAACTTGCAATCGGAAGTGAGCGTGCCTGACACAGTCATGCCGAGAACTTTGTCTTATCATCCTTCAAAACAAATCATTGGAGATCTTCACAGTGGAGTGAAAACGCGAGATCAAATAAACAGAGCCCTTACATGTTTTTATTCTTCTGTAGCTCCTTTACAGGAAGAATTCTCATTGAAATGTTTCATCTCGCAGGTTGAGCCAAAGACATATAAAGAAGCATTAACCAAGGAAAGCTGGGTAAATGCAATGCAGGAAGAGCTGCAACAGTTTGAGAAGCTCGGAGTATGGAGATTGGTTGATTTACCGGAAAATCAAAAGCTGATAAAGACCAAGTAGGTTTTCAAATGTAAGCGAGATGATCGAGGTGTGATCATAAGGAATAAAGCACGTTTGGTAGTCCAAGGTTTTAGTCAGCAGGAAGGGATCGATTTTATCGAAGTGTATGCTCCCGTTGCTAGACTCGAGGCGATTAGAATCTTCCTGGCATTTGCGTCTTGGAAAGGATTCAAGGTCTACCAATTAGATGTCAAATCTGCATTCCTTTACGGAAAGATCAAAGAAGAAGTGTACGTCGGGCAACCGCCGGGTATCACCGATCCAGTGCCCAAAGACAAGGTCTATCTACTTGACAAAGTGCTTTACGGATTACACCAGGCCCCGAGAGCCTGGTACGAGACGCTTTCCCAACATCTGCTGGCCAACGGGTTCATCAGAGGGACGGTCGATAGTACTTTATTTACAAAAGAGGTTACAGGGCATCTACGCATCGTGCAGATTTACGTGGATGACATAATCTTCGGATCGACAAATAACGATTTGTGCAAAGAGTTCGAGAAGGTTATGAAGAAGAAGTTTGAAATGAGTTCGATGGGGGAGATGAAGTTCTTCCTAGGGCTTCAGGTTGAGTAAATGCCCGATGGAATCTTCATTCACCAGACAAAATACGTGAATGATGTGCTTGACAAGTTCAATATGTCTAAAGCATCTCCAATCTCAACCCCCTTGGCTCAAAATCATGGAATATGTCCGGATGAAAGCGGTGAAAAAGTGGATGAGACGCACTATCGGTCGATCATTGGTTCATTAATGTATCTGACTGCGTCACGCCCGGACATCATGTATCCAACTTGTCTTTGTGCCCGATATCAGTCAAGCCCGAGACAGTCACACTTGACGATTGTGAAGAGAATTTTACGGTATCTTAAAGGCTGCCCAAGCACGGGCTTGTGGTATCCTAAGTCTGGTGACTTTTCTCTTACTGGTTATGCTAATTCTGATTTCGGAAGCTATAAGCAAAATGCAAAGTCCACAACGGCTGGCTGTCAGTTCTTCGGAACTCGACTTGTTACTTGGCAATGCAAGAAACAAACCACAGTTGCTCTCTCAACCTGTGAGGCTGAATACGTTTCGGCTTCTAGCTATTGCTCTCAGATCCTCTGGATCCAGCAGCAGATGAGGGACTATGGTTTGCAGTTCTTAGATACACCAATCTTTGTGGACAATGAGGCGGCAATAAATATAACTAAAAATCCGGTTCATCACTCTAAAATGAAACATATAGAAATTCGACATCATTTCATCCGTGATTGTTATGAGAAGAAATTGATTCGAATTGATCATATACACACCGATCATCAGAGGGCTGATTTTTACACAAAACCTTTTGATTAAAAGAGATTTAACTATCTTTTGAAATTAAACGGGTTGAAAAATTTGTTTTCTGGGAGGGTTGTTGAGTGTGAAGCCGAGGAGGATGGCGATCTGACGTGATCCACGTCTTGTTGTCAAGTTTCTGTACAGTTTATTTTCTGTTTTTGATCAAACCAAAAACACAAAAATATGTTTTTGTTTTTAGAGGGAGAAACTTTACAGAAAATACAAAAACATGATAACATTTCAAAATCCAAAAACAGTAAAAAAAAAGTCAAAAAGAGTTTGTGTAAAAAGGGGAAATGATAGTACATCAGCTAGACAGTTGCAGTACGCTAAAGAAATGTATAGTTTAAAAGTGTTAAGCAGTCTTGCAGATGATATGACGATAGGTTTTTACACATTTAGTAAGTTTGATCGGGATATAAACCTAAATAATTACTTGCTTTTACGTGGGGAACATCTCTCGGATATATGGGTAACCCCCGAAATCTTGTTTGAAAGATCCCTCTTTCTGAGATACTAGGTCTTTATACTTAGTGATATCTGGGGTACTATCCCAGGACTTCTGATTTTGCGGAAGCAATGGCCTAGTCCCCGGAGAATACTTTACGCTGCTTGAAATAAAAGCCCCCCCCCCCCCTCAGCATAAAAAATGATGAAACATTGCAAAATGCTAATCATGTGCTGTTGAAGAAAGGATTCTCTAAAGGGAACACACCTAAAGTCGAAGCCATCATCTCTCTGATTTTGCGGAAGCAATAGCCTGAGCTCTCATGGCCCTCACATTTAACCCCTTACAGATATCATCTAGGTATACTCACCTGAAGACTGAATATTGGGATCTGGATACGGGAGTATATTCTGAGGTAGGACACGCGTAAAAGTTAAGCCTTAAAACACTAATTCGTATCCTGAACAGATTGAAAATTGTGTGAGAATTTAAATTGGATCAGTATATCGGCAATCACTATGAATTGTTTAATGCTTAGTATGAAATCAAAGCTTAACGGTACTTGTAGCTTGTCAGCAGCTGATATGATCCCCTAACACGCTCACCAAAAATATGTGTGTACAGTTTACTGTTTCTTTTAATTCCAAAGCATGTCCTGTTAGTTTAGTAATATTTTAAAATCCAAAAAGATTTGATTTTCATCTTATTTTCGACAACAGATGTTGGGGATCTGATAATCAAAGTCTCAAAGTGCTAAACAAGTTGGAACATGTGGGTTGGATAAGAAAATGTTTGTGAAAAGGTGTTGGAAATTGCTTGAAATGTTTAATAGTTCATTAATTTGGACTTAAATCTGTTTCAAAGTCAGCAAACTTCATAAATTGGTCAGCCAAGGTCATTAACTTGGACTTGGCAGGCTAAACAGTTGACCAGGGTCATTAACTTGGACTTGGTTAACTGGGTGTGATGGTAAAAATTCAAATGGTTAAAAAGTTGAAATTTTTTTAAAAATTGAGATTTCAAACAAAAAGACTATTTCGCACGAAATAAACATTTCGCTTCAAAGATGATTTCGCTTGAAACTGTCACAGTGCCTCATAGCTCATTTCGTACGAAATGAGCTCGTCTATAAATAAGGTTTTCATTTCGCTTGAAAGCATCTGTTCCTTCATTTCGTATCAAAACTCTGTCAAAGCGATTTCTCACGAAACACAGTTTTCTTCGATTTCTAGCCAGATTCTTGCTTGTTTGTTGTTCGCAATCCGTTTATAAGTTGGTTGGTACAACTTATAATATGGGAAAGGTAAAATCATGTTGATTTGACCCAGATATGTATGTTTTCGTATGAACAGTGATGAACAGTACATGATCTTAGATCTAGGGTTGTTAATCTGTTTATGATGAACAAAAATGACATCTGTGTGTTCGTATTGTGACGTAGATCTGTTATAGGGCTTCAATTTGTTCTAGATATTTCGATTTTATATGAAATCGGTAGATCTGAAAGTTTGAACTTAGATCTAGGGTTTGTTTGTGGTCTAAAATGAACAAAAATCACACCAATGTGCTCGAAATCTGTCATAGAACATGTCTTAGGGTTTAATTTCATCATAAAATCAAGATTTGATTATCTGAAAATTCACTGTTCACAAAGTTTATTTCAAACGAAATGACGTGCCATTTCGTACGAAATGGCATATTCTTAAATGTTTCAAACTCAAACGAAATGGCCATTCCGTTTGAAGTTGATTTCGTTTGAAAACTGGCCATTCCGCTTGTAAAGTCATTTCGCTTGAACCAGTCATTCCGTTTGAACACCATTCCGCATGAAATGTTCATTTCATTCGAAAACCATTTCATGTGAAGTGTTGGTTGTTTTGAAAATTGTCAAATGTGTTTAACTTGTTGTTTATATTTCAGGCATCGGATGTGCAGTTTGATCCGTTACACAACATTTGCTGTGTTTACGATGAAAAGTTATAAAAAATGGCGGTTTTCAAGGAGATTCTAGAGTTTATGAAGCGTTTGCCTATCCAGAAGGCTTTGACTAATTAGCATCTTGTCTTTAGATCTCACATTGAACGTTTCTGGAAGAATGCCACTTATGATGAACAGAATAAAGTGATCAATTCAATTGTTGAACTGAATGGTGTAGAAAAACCAATTATCATCTCAGAGGCACTTGTTCGTGAAGTGTTAAACTTTCCTGATGATGAAAATTCACCGACTAAGTTTCCAGAGAGAATGGTGAAGGGATGTATGTTGAGAATGGGGTATAATGGAGAATTGAACAGTGCAAACTATCTGAAATCAAATTTTTCAAAGCCTTACAAGTTTTTAATTAATTCAGTAATTCATGCTCTCAGTCACAGGAAGGGTGGTTATGACGTAATGAGAGATTATCAGATGAAGATGGTGACGGCATTAGTTCTGAACAAGAAGTACAATTTTTCAAAAATTGTTTTTCACTACATGAAGGAAAATATTACTTCTAAAATCAAAACCTGGATTTATCCAAGATTTGTACAGATGATACTTGATCATGCCTATCCAGATTTAGAAAAAGATGAAAACAATGATTTGTTGGCATTATACCACATGGATAATGAGACGCTGAAAGTATTGGCTAGATATCACAAAAATCATCCAGAACCAACAACAAAAGCTGAATTCTTCGGATATATCAAAGATGCTAATTACCAAGATCCAGATCCAGTTGATCATCTCAAGTGGAGGAATGATAAAGAAATGAAGGAAAGTAGTGCTGCGGATGAGTTAACAAAGTTGGCAGAGTTCAAAAACACAAGAAGTGAATGGTTTTTGAAAGATGTGAAAGAAAAGAAGTCAAGAGGAGGCAAGAGAACTCCAAAAGTTCAAGCAGAAGAGGGCTCATCTTCACAACCAAAGCAAAAGCGTCAAAAGAAAACTGTTGAGACAATGCTGGTCGATGAACCAGAGGAAGATGAAGTTGAAGTTGATGTTGAAAAAGAACAAGATCCAATGTCTCCTGAGACAGAACAACTGTTGAAAAACATTGATTATGAGTTGGAAACAGAAAAAGCAGCTGGTGAAGTTGGTGATAATGAAGACAAGAGTTCATCTAGTTTTGAATCAGAGATTGATGAAACGGAACGTTTGAAAAGAATTAGAGCTGAGATAGAAAAAGAAAAAACAGTTAAAGAGAAAAAGGAGAGAGGAAAAAGATGATGATTTGTATGTTCCATCACCAGAGCATGGTCAAGAAGTTATAACACCACCATCTGGAGATAGAAAGAAGCAGTCTGCTAGAAAGCGTGTCGTATCTCCTGCTGTTGCGAAAAGTTTGAAGGTCAAGTTTAAGACAAGACCTACACCAGTGCCATTACAACAACCACCATCACCACCACCACATCAATCACCACCACCACAACAACCTGTTCCTATTTCATCACCACCAAAATCACCATCACCACCACCACAACAACCACCATATTCACCACCACATCAATCACCTATCCTTGAACAACCTCAAATTTCTCCACAACATGTCTTACAAACACCACCATCTTCACAACCACATGTACAATCTACTCCTGGATCATCGACGTTTAAAGATTTTCCGAATAATCCAGAGAACATTCCTCTTGAAGATGTTGGAGATTTCAGTTTTGTGAATGATGAGCAAGTGAAGAAGTTGCAAAAGAAAGTGGATGAGGTGTTAGTTGAGAATAAGAAGTTGGTAGATCGTGAAAAGAAGTTAGAAAAACGTGTGAAGAGAGTTGAAGTTGAAAATTCATCTTTGTTGAAGAAAGTTGAAGCTGATCAAGTTGATATTGACATTCTGAAAGCCAAAGTAGCTGAATTGGAAGAAGAAAAGTCTAGAAGAGATGAACAGAACAAGTACTTTGAGCTTAAAAACAAAGAGTTGGAAGCAAACAATGCAAGAAGAGAACATGAAGACTACATGTTAAAGAAAGTAATTGAAGACTTGATTGGTAAGCCAGTTGAACAAAGATTTAAGGAGATTGAGCTTGAAGAAGTTAGAGCAAAACGAAAAGCTGATCTAGAAGCTCAAATGAAAGATAAGGGCAAAGGTCTTGAAGGTGAAAAAGTTGTTGAAGTTACAGAAAGGGCAATGGTTATGTCTGAGCAAATAGTAGATCCAGTATCATCTGTTTTGCCAATATCTCCAGTGTCTGGTGAACATAATGAAGATGATGAAGATGACGATGATGATGATGCTTTAAAAGATGATGCTGATGATGTTTACTCTGTTAATAGTAGTGATGACAGTGATGGAGATGACAATGATGATCAAGGTACTTCAGGAATAAAGATCACTGAAGCATCTCAAGAAGAAAATGTTGATGATTATCTTCGAGATGATGCAAATGAAGAACCAGAGAATGCTAGTGGTGAGGGGGAGCATGTTGATGATCAGAATGTTGATGAAATTGAGAAATTGATTCTTCGTCTTGAACCAGATTTAGAAGAATGTGAAATCAGGCACACTTACACTTTAGCTGAGATTATCAAGTTGACTCATATTGATGAAAATGAGTTTAACTTTGATTTTGAAGAAGAGTTGAATGATTTCGACATCAATCAGCAGCCCGATTATCAGTATAAATATGTTGAAGAGGCTGACAACTTTGATAGAGTTGAAGTTGAAGATTGCAGTGATGAAGAAACGTCTGAGAATGTTGATACTTCAAACTTTCCAACGCTTGTTGAATTCTTCAGTCAAGCGAATATAGATGAGTTGAGAAGGAAAGTTGAAGAATGTTTAAAGATTAAAAACTTTGATGGGACGTCGAAAGATGAACGACGCGAAGAACGCAAGAAGTGGTTTAGAAAAGACACTGAAAGAAAATTCAAGAGACCGCTTAACTTTTACAAGAGAGACAGAGAAGTTTCACTTGGTGACATTATCAGCTGGGGGTATTTGCCACAGGTTAATGCATATGCTATCAGATGAGAGTATGGAGTTCAATACTTTGAGTACATTCAGGATATCATGTCTTTGCCCTGGTGGGATGTTGAAGAACTTCCAAAAGTAAGAACGTTGAATTATCCTGTCAGAGAACGTGATATGCCAACATGGGGTCTGATGAAATTTGAAGCTTTTAGAGATTTTAAACACTGGAAGCCACACCAACCAAAGAAAGTGAAGAGAGTAGATTCAGTAACTGGTGTTGAAGAGACGACCTTGCAGATAAAAAAACCTAGAGTGATAAAGAACATTCCACTGCCGAAAATGGAGCAAGATTTTCATAAAGGGTTTTTGTGTTGGGTATACAGCTGTTTGTCAACTGAAGCTTTGATCACTTACAGAGTGGAAAATGAAGTTAGACACATCTATGTGTATGATCCTTTGTGGTTGGTAAATTGTTCAGCTAAAGATATCGAATGTTTGTTTGTCAACAAGATTGGGTTTAAAGCTGAAGATAAAGATCAGGCAATGCAGTTTCAGAAGGTTGTAACTATCTGCTTTCAGAAAGGAATTAACTCTGAGAATGCATGGTCGACAAAGTGGAGAAAGATTGAGAAAAAAGAAGCTCTGAAAGCTGAGAAGGAAAGAAAGGCACGTGAAGAAAAAGACAAGATGTTAAGACACATAGTTATGCAAAGAATGGCTGCAGAGGAAAAGAAAGCTGTGGAAGAAAATGAAAAGCTGAGAAAGCTGTTACTGAGGAAGCCTAAGCCAAGGGAAGAAAAGTTTAAGTCCCTGTGAAGAAAGTGCTGAAGACAACCTGACTGAAGACTCCGGCAATATCCAAAGAGGAGTTTGTTGGTGCACGATGTATATCGCCTACGTCAACAGTCTAGGTCATGTCGGTAGCTTGTAATAGGGTTAAATATGTCAAAATGTAAAGTTATATGTGTTTGTAACTCATTTCGCACGAAATGAGTTTTTGACCATTTCGCACGAAATGAGTTTTTGACCATTTCGTACGAAATGAAGTGTGGTCATTTCGTACGAAATGGAATGTCACCATTTCGTGCGAAATCAGTTTCCCTATAAATAGGGATGTTTGGTTTTTCATTTGGTACGAAATAGAGAAGTGTGTAACGAAGTGCTGCCAGTTTCTCTCCGTGTATTGACGTTGATTATCAATGAGAAACCTGTTTTAAGTATAAATCTCTGTTTCTACTCCATTCTATCACCGATTCTCAGTTGTTAGACTGTTTCCGCCTATCTAACATCTTAGATTTGACTCTGAACGACTCATTTAGGTCGTATATCGATCCTACATAATGTGAAAAAATATTTTTGGAAAGATGGTCGAGGGAAAGGTTAAAGGGGTAAAAGAATTTTATGAAGCAAAAAGAAATGTTCAAACCCCGAGTGAAACTGAGAAGGTCACACCCAAAGCTGGCCAGGCTTGGGTGTCTGTATTCCATATGTAAAAATCCTGACTTGCCGAAGTTCCCAAGTTGGTAATCGTGGAGCAGGAATCGGCATCTTTCTTGAATTTTTTTTTTTAAATTTGTTATATTTCATTTTACAAGTGGTAGTGTTTGTTGTAAAGAACCTACAAGTGGTTATTGGTTGTTCCTACAAGTGGTTAATCAAGGTCATTAAGTTGAACTTGATCTAACTTTCATACAAGTGGTTAAAAAAAAAACAAAGTGATGAATGAATCCCCAATCTTATAAGTGGTTTCAACAAAACTAATTTTCCGGAAAAACCATTTTGATTAAAACAAACTTAAGTGTTTTGAAATCATAATGGGAAAATAGTTTGTCGTCAGGGGGAGTTCTGATTGTTTATGCCAAGTGGATGGAGAATTGAAGCAATTCACATCGGTTTGTCAAATTTTTCTTTAAATGATTTTGAATTTTAGGGGGAGTAAGAAATTTCAGAAAATTCAAAAACATTTGAAAATTTGAAAAAATCAAAAACATAATAAAAATCAAAATGAGTTTTGTTGTGAAAAAGAGGAAATGATAGTACATCAGTGGACTATCACAACATGCTAAAGAAATGGAAAGTTAAAATGTGATAAACGGTCTCACTAAAGATGTGACGATAGGCTCAGCTAGACTAGTAGATTTGCGATAACGATACAAACTTAAATAAACAAGCCTAGTTCTAGTGGGAAACGCGGTTGATAGCATAGTACTTAGTTTTATCCTTCGTGACTGTGTACCTACTCAGTAATCGCTGAATGCTAAAAGAGCATAAAAACCGGTCAGTTTGTGAACTTTCACAACTTGCTGAAAATGTCACTGTGATTGTGCATTTCATTTTGCAAAGATTTAAACTTGTTTGATTTCTTCATTTTGTTTAAGCATTGGACATCCTCTGCGTATACGTGAGTATCGAACTGGATGTTAGTGCCTAAACATTCTGCTTTATTTTCTTTGGTGTTTCGTTTAAATCTTGGATCACCTCTGCGTATACGTGAGTATCGAACTGGTGGTTAAGATCTAAACATTTTCAACTTGTTTTTATTTCTTATTTTGTTTAAACATTGGACTTTCTCTGCGTATCAAAAGATTGACCTGATTGTTAATGTTTAAACATTCTGCGTTGTTTTCGCACATATCACAGTTGATGAAAAGTATAAAGGCATTACTTGAGTCAGTGTGTTGCATGATGAGGGGATATGCTGAGATCGTGGGGTCCATAAGAATTTAGTGCAAAATTAATATACCTTAATGTATCGGTAAGCATTTCGAAAGTTTTTAGATTGAGTTTAAGAGGACAACAATATCGTCAATCTATGTGAATTGTTTAGAACTTAAAATGTTTAAAGCTTAACGGTGCTTGTGATTTGTCTCAAAATCTGATATGATCCTCTTACGTAAACTCAGAAAAATATTGTCTGTAAATATTTACTTACTGCTTTTCGTTAAAAACAAAAATCCAAAAATATTTTAGTGTGTTTTAGCATAATTTTTTTTTTTGAAAATTCAAAAAGATTTTCTTTCATCTTATTTTCGACAACTGATGTTGAAAAGCTGATTTTCAAAATTCCAAGTGCTAAACATGATGAACAAAAGGTTTGGGAGAGTGTGTTTGAGATGAAAAGTGAAGTTAAAAATTTGAGAAATGTCATAATTTAATTAGTGATGTTTTGAGATTGATTTTGTCAAGTAGTAAGCAAAGATTATAAATTTGTCAAATTTAAAAAAAAAATGTGAAATTTATTTTGAGGTAGTGGATTGTGCAGGTAAAGCCAGGTTTTGTTTCTGTTGCTAAAGAAAGCCAGGTTACGATCTTAGAACCTGTGAAAGTTGTATAGCCAGGTTTTCGATCCAAAGCCTGATAGAGAATTCCAGATTGCGATCCCAGCTTATCGAAAGGGGGAGTCTGAGGACGTAAAAGCCAGATTAAGATCCTGGAACAAAGCTTGAGAGAGAAATTGCTGAAGCTGATGAGCTTAAAGAATCAAGAGACCTGATCAAGAGATGTATAGAGCCAGGTTGCGATTCTGGAAGAGAAAGAGAGAGAGAAGAAAGGGATTGAGGATGCTTACATTATCAGATACTTTGAAAGAGCATGAAGACTGATAAAGACTGAAGATGTGATATACCGAAGAATCGACACCGAAGACTTCGTCAACATCCAAGGGGGAGTCTGTTGGTGCATATGTCGGTCGACTTCGTCTTGTATAGAGTCTTGTAATAGATTAGATAGATCAGGGCACGAAGTACGAGAAAATTGAGAAACATGTGAGATGTGGCCATTTCGCACGAAATGGGAACAACCATTTATGGGAACTGGCCAATTCGCACGAAATGGTGATTGCCATTTCGCACGAAATGCCATTTTGTGTGAAGCCATCTCGTACGAAATGGATGGCCTATAAATAGTGTGCTTGATCATTTCATTTGTAACGATCTGATTCTGGTGCCGAGGTGCTGCCGAAGTGTCTCCAGGCTGTAAAACGTTGTTATATCAATAAACAAGACAATTAGAGTGAATATCAAGCTGATTCAAAGTCGATACGTTTGTTTCCGCCTCTCGTATTGATTAGAACTCTTCTGAACGACTCGTTTTGGTCGTGCAAACGATCCTACATATATAGATTAAGTAGCATCCAGTAGAAGGTATCATCAAAAAGCTTTAGGATTTTACGGCTGAGTTACCTTTCACACTTAGCTCAGGTAAATACTTTTAACTTATTTTCCCTATACGGGCTTGGAATACGGTATTATAATAATACCACTTGGTTGGGTATGAAATCATTTAATCGGATTGTGATTAATAAATTTACATAACCTGCTTTAATCTGTCTTGTTTGATAACATAAACATTGGTGGTTAATTCGACCGTGTCCTGGATATCCTCGGCTCATTTCATTTGAAAATGGCCACGACCTATGCACGGGGTGTAGGCATACACCTGAAAGATGCAAATGCTAAAATATAAACCCACATGTTGGGGATAACTCCTTTGTGGGTTCAATAAGTGGTGAGTCAGTTAATCATGACCGGCTTCCAACCGGCCCCAATTGTAAGACAAACATGTAAATCTGTATACAAGATTATCTTTAAATAATTATCCCAGGTTATAAATGATTTGTGCCATGTGTATTTAAATCAATTTTCATAAATGTTTTCAAAAGAGTCAGTTAATTGTATTTACCAGTGTAAACTGACGTATTTTCTAAAGACTGATTGACAGGTACCTCTCGTAATAGGCTGGAGCTATTGGGTGTCATATAAGAGTATCTTCCAAATCCCTAAGATACCTGAAGTCTGTTATTTTGTTTCTTTGTGTTTATTTATGATCCGCCTGTGGATCTTATTACAATCCAGTCTGTATATTCTTTCATTCGGACACTCAGACATTATGGTTTGTAATAGTTTATTCACCAAGCCTTCCTCTGTGCTTTTATATTGTGTGTATTGACTATGATGATATCAACTACGTCATGATACTCCTCGTCGGGCCCACCGGTAATATGTGGAAATATCGGGGTGTGACAGGTTGGTATCAGAGCCAACATTGAGTGAATTAAACACTAACCTTTTGTGTTTAATCTCAATGACACAATAAGCACATTCCTTAGACTTCCGAGTCTAGGCTAATGACCTAGGATTTATTCTTAACTTTCCTTTTTGTTGTTTATGTTTTATTTACTTGTTTTTGACAGGCTTAACAATCAACAATGCCGCCAAAAGTACGAGGCAAAGGAAAGGGTCCAATGCGAGGTGGACCATCAGGACATGCAGGACCTTCCCATCGACGCACCCCGTCTGCGTCGTTTTCTAGTTCAAACTCCCATGATCATTGGGGTCATTCTTTCGAACCAGCGAGACACTCTGTCTCGTTGAGCTCATCACCTTCTTTTCATCCATCTTTCGGGCCGCTTGTTCCAGACGAGCCCCAGCATTCACAACACTCTCATGCATCACATCATTCGCATGATTCCCACCATTCCCACCAATCTTACCATTCCTTGCATTCTCATTCCTTCCATCACTCGGATTCTACCTACTCTCCGGCTCAGTTTAATCCTAATGATTATGTCAACGAATTTTTGGGTTTCAATCCCCTAGGACCCGAGGATCACTTTTCTCAGGAGATGGAAATGGACGACGACCCGGACCCAGAAATGCAAACCGGAACACCGGGCCACCCTATTAGCATCTCTAGCGGTTCACCATACCAAGGATCGACGTACTGAGGGCCTAATTCATATGCTGAGAGGATGGCCACGTATGATTGGTTCTTTACCCCTTCATACCATAACTCTACTGCTCAACCTCCTTTGGTTGAACCACAGCTTCAAGCAGTTTCACCTCCACCACTTCCTGTTCAGGAGCCGCCTTAACAACCACCTCAACCACCTCCCGAGCCGCCGAGACGAAGGAGGGATGCACGAATTTCCGTGCGAGGAGAACCTCGGTTCAGTTCTCCTCAAGGTTCAAGTTCTTATCCTCCAATCCCCGAGGACCCCCAAAGGGGTGGACCCTCGAACGCGGTGCCGGAAAACAATCCTCCACCGGTTTCATATGCACCACCGCCACCGCCAGTGGGTTTCGACAACCCCATACCGACTTACCCAGGTTCTTCTGGGTACAACCCTTTTGAAAACCCGACTTCTGCGGGTTATGGAACTCATGATCCATACCTTACTGCTGCACAATACAATGCACTGTATCCTTCTTCTTACCCTCTAGTTTATCCAACTGGATATTCGGTGCAGGGGTATTAATACCCCCCATATCAGCAACCTCCTCATCCCCAACAGGTGCAATCTGAAGAAATACTGCAAAGGCTAGACAGGGTTGAGCAAGAAGCAAATGAAACAAAAAAGAAGCATAATAGCTTTCTCAAAGGCCTTGCGAGCCTTATTAAAGGCAAGAAGAAATAGGAAGTTGTTTATTTTATCTTGTATTGTCTTTTAATCAAGTCCCTGCGAGGACATTATTTTATTTTCAGTAACTAGTCCCTACGAGGACTTATTTTCTATTTCTGTAGCCCTGCGTGGGTAATATGTTCTTTCTAAGACCCGTTTAGGGCACCTTGTATTAGTTTAATGTTTAATGAAATTTCTTTGGATTTTAATTATGTACTTTATTACATCATCATGCTTTATCATTTCAATTTTTAATTGATCGGCCAAAGAAATTCTTAGAGGTATAAGCTAGCCAAAAATATTAAATGGCTATGATGGTACAACCTATTTAAGATAATAAATCCTAGTTAACATCTGAAAACATGTTAACATTCCTGGCTGTGTGGTACGAGAAACCACACAAGCTTCCAAATGAACTTGGATGTTTCCAAAGTCATTTATATAGCCTTTATGATCAATGTGAATCATGGCTAATGAACATCAATATAATGTATACACCAAAACATCCATTTGAGATGTATGCTTTTAAGCAAAGGTGTAATAATGACAATGAAAGTTTTATTAACTTCTTGTCAAAAAGGTGATGAACTATGTTCGACCATTAAAAGACTAAATGATCTGAGAGATCATTGGATATGTTCTAATCGTCCTCGTGACAAGGCCTTTTGTGTCATCTAAATGTCCTTCGAGATGAGCCTTGTGCTTTATGAAAATGTCTTTTGTGACATTGACAGTTGTGATTTAAATCCCCTGTCTAATAAATTTAAAGGATTATATCCTATTAATTGCTTATTATGGTTCTATTGTAGCCTAGGCAAATCATGATTAAATTAATTTTATTTAAAATGGTCTATTTGGTTTAGTAATACCATGACCATCTAATCATCAATGCGATGATTTATTATAAAATTTAAATGAATCATTATTGTTTGATCTAGTACTTGAAAAATGGCCGGATCTGACGAGGCAAATAGCCATCCACGAGGAGAAAACAATAATGAACCAAGAGTAAATCTTACAAATGCTGAACTACAAGCAATGATTGACACTGCGGTTGCTCAAGCGGTGGATAAGATATTCAAGGAACCGAGCAACGTTCGGTCAAAGACTCGTTCAAAGTCCCATTCTCATTCGCATACACAAAAGAAGGATGAGTATCAACACTCGTCTAATCAGAGGAGTGAACCTCAGAAACAGATTGTTCTTGAACCTACTCCCAGGTACACCAAGGGATGTACCTATAAATACTTCGTCTCCTGTAAACCGAGGGATTTCATAGGAGAAAAGGGAGCAACAATTTCATGAAATGGTTAGATGAGATGGAGACTGTGATAGACATCAGCGGATGTGCTAAGGAAGACATAGTGAAGTTTGTGTCTCAATCTTTCAAGGGCGAAGCCCTCACTTGGTGGAAAGCATTAGTGCAAGCCACTGGAAAGGTCCCTTTGTACAACCTTTCATGGAACAAGTTTGTTGATTTGGTGAAGGACACTTATTGTCCTCAACATGAAGTCGAGAGGATAGAGACTGACTTCCTCACCTTAGTAATGAAGGATCTGGATTGTAGATCCTATGTGACTAGCTTCAACTCGATGTCAAGGCTTGTACCATACTTAGTCACCCCTGAACCCAAACGCATTGCACGTTTCATCGGTGGTTTGGCCCCTGAAGTGAAAGGGAATGTTAAGGCTTCTAAGCCAGACAAATACAGATCCGCTGTGGATCTATCTTTGTCCCTAACTCTAGATGTTGTGAGGAGTAGGGCGAAGAAAGCTACCGATGATGGGAAGAGGAAGAGGGAGGAAGACAGGTCTCCTCAATTAAACAAGAAGGGAAAAGGGAACTTTAATTTCAAGAAAGGGCAGTCAAGTGACAAGCCCAGATGCAAAACCTGCAACAAAAAGCAATTTGGAAAGTGCAACCAAGACCCACAAGCCAAACCATGTGGGATTTGTAAAAAGAAAGGGCACAAGTCTGTTGAGTGCCGAAATATCAAGGATGCAACTTGCTACGGTTGCAATGAAAAGGGGCACATCAAGACAAACTGCGCTAAGAATGCTAAGAAGCCCGAGGAGGTGAAGAAAACAAATGCGAGAGTTTTTCAGATGAACGCGAGGGAAGCGGTGAACGACGAGAACGTCATAACAGGTACCTTCCTCATTAATAATAATTATGCTAGAGTCTTGTTTAATTCAGGTGCTGATAAGTCCTTTGTAGGCCATAAGTTTTGTAAATTACTGAATCTGCCTATTAAGATTCTAAATATAAAATATGAGGTAGAGCTTGCCGATGGTACCTTAGAAACAGCTTCAACTCTTCTTGATGGATGCTCTATATCCATTAAGAATCATTCTATCCCGCTATCCCCCTTGCCAATGAAATTGGCCGGGTTTGATATAGTTTTGGGCATGGATTGGTTGTCGCATAACCAAGCCCAAATTGCATGTGATAAAAAGCTAGTTATTATCAAAACCCCTTCTGGTGAATCTGTCACTATTCAAGGAGATACACAATATGGGTTGCCCAACAACGTGTCTATTCTCAAGGTATCGCAGTGTCTGAAGAGCGGATGTGTCATCTACATGGCACAAGTGACTGTGAATGAACCAAAGCCTAAGATCGAAGACATTCCAATTATTTCAGAATATCCTGATGTTTTTCCTGATGAATTACCTGGAGTACCTCCAGAGAGGCAAGTAGAGTTCAGGATAGACATTCTCCCAGGATCTGCACCTATTGCACGAGCTCCTTATCGTCTAGCGCCGACTGAAATGAAAGAGCTCAGGACTCAATTAGACGACTTACTGGAAAAAGGCTTCATTCAACCCAGCTCTTCGCCTTGGGGAGCTCCAATATTGTTTGTGAAGAAAAAGGATGGATCAATGTGCTTATGCATTAATTACCGTGAGCTAAACAAGGTAACGATCAAGAATCGTTATCCCCTACCCAGGATCGACGACTTGGTTGATCAGCTCCAAGGGGCGAGCTTCTTCTCGAAGATTGATTTGAGATCCGGATATCATCAACTCAAGGTCCGAACTGAAGATGTGCCTAAAACAACGTTCAGAACGAGGTATGGACATTTTGAGTTCTTAGTGATGCCTTTCGGGCTCACTAATGCACCAGCAGCATTTATGGACCTCATGAATAGAGTCTGCAAACCATACTTGGATAAGTTTGTTATCGTCTTCATAGATGACATACTTATCTATTCTTGTAGCAAAGTTGATCATGAGAAACACCTTCGATGTATCTTAGGATTGCTTCGACAGGAGAAGTTATATGCTAAATTCTCTAAGTGCGAGTTCTGGCTTCGTGAATTCCAATTCCTTGGACATGTTGTTAGTGAGCATGGCATCCAAGTAGATCCCGCCAAGATAGAAGCAATTATGAACTGGGAAGCACCGAAGACGCCTACAGAAATTCGCAGCTTTCTGGGTTTAGCTGGATATTATAGAAGATTCATTGAGAACTTCTCAAGAATAGCTGCACCATTAACTTCTTTGACCCGTAAGAATGTAAAATTTGATTGGGGTCCAAAGCACCAAGAATCCTTTGAGATTCTTAAGCAAAAATTGAGCAATGCTCCAGTGTTGACATTGCCTGAGAGAATTGGAGAGTTTGTCGTGTAATGTGTTGCTTCACACACCGGTATGGGATGTGTACTTATGCAGCGAGGCATGGTGATTGCCTATGCATCACGAAAACTAAAGATGCACGAAAAGAATTACACCACCCACGATTTAGAATTGGGTGCCGTTATATTTGCACTTAAATTATGGAGACATTGTTTGTATGGAACTAAACGTGTGATCTATTCTGATCACAAAAGTCTCCAACATCTATTCAATAAAAAAGAGCTCAATATGAGACAGCGCCGCTGGATGGAGACTTTAAATGATTATGATTGTGAAATTCGCTACCATCCAGGTAAAGCGAATGTGGTCGCAGATGCTCTAAGCTAAAAGGAAAGAGTCAAACCCATCAGAATTAATGCTAAGAGCATTGAATTGAAGAATAGCCTGAATGAAAGGCTATTAGCTGCACAGAAAGATGCTGTTTTGGAAGCTAACCTTCCAGATGAAAAGTTAGGTGTAACTGCTGAACAATTAGCACCTAGAAAGGATGGAATCCTAAGAATGAATGGAAGAATTTGGGTTCCTATTCATGGAGGACTTCGAGATGTAATCCTCCAGGAAGCTCACAACTCCAAATACTCAGTTCACCCTGGAGGTGATAAAATGTATCAGGATTTGAAGGCTAATTATTGGTGGATAGGTTTAAAGAAATCTATTGCCACACATATAGCAAAGTGCCTGACTTGTGCTCAGATTAAAGCCGAACATCAAAAGCCATCAGGTCTGCTACAACAGCCAGAACTTCCCACATGGAAGTGGGAGATGGTAACTATGGATTCTATAACCAAGTTACCTAAAACAAGGCACGGAAATGATACCATATGTGTCACACCCCCAAAATCCACAAGCGGGGTATCACCGCAAGGAGGCGTGACTAACCAAGATCAAGCCACCAATCATATTGAACAAAGCATGTAAATAAATATAAATCCAACTCAATACAATTGGTGTCCAAACAAAACATAGTTTAAGTTGTAAGCGGAAGCATAATGTCTAAAACCAATGCATAAGTTTAAATGTTTCAAATGTTAACATGGCACACAACGTCCATGTCCCACAACGACCACGCCTCCCTGTGCAAGCTCCATAAATACCTAACGAACTGCAAGGCATGTAACAACGAGTCGACAACAAAGTTGATCGAGTTCACAGTTGGTTGTTTAGTTTTACAAGTTTGTTTTGAAAACCATAAGTTGTTTCGTAAACCACGAGTTAATCAGCATCTTTGTCTCCCAAACCATATCCATAATCAATGGGGGCTTCCCCATGTGAACCACTAGACCGTTACCATATCGACAAGTGACGAAAATAAGTTGTGCCCTACGTCAATGTCTGTAACAATCCTCAATAAACCGACACTCTTGATTATTTTCCTACACCCTAGTATATTCTAAAATATCCCAATATGTCTTTACATACACCCCGTATGTGAAAACCGAGCCTGAAATATGTTATAGTATTTAAAATAAATTAAAAACAATAAATAGTAAGTTGAGGCGGGCCGTGTAGACCCACCCCAACCATTTATGCGGGCGGTATCAAGGCTCAAAGCCTGAATTCGTTGAATTATAAGCTCAGGTGGGCCGCGTAAGCCTTAGCTTACATTTACGCGGGCCGCGTAAGATCAAGATGGTGGCGCAGCCCGGTGTTGACACGTGTCATACAACGTGTTGAACCTAGTCATGACCCGGATCAGCTACGCCTAGACCCCTAAGCAACGTTGGCCGCGTAAGCCCAGCCCATGTTTTACGTGGGCCGCGAGAGGACCAGAATTCAGCCCTATATAAGAAGGCCTCGGGATTTCATTTCAACTCGTTCATTTCTGTTTCTCAATCTCGAAATATCTGATATTAGGTAAAATTTTCAAGTATTATACCCCTAATTAGCGAGGTTCTGCTCCGTTGTAAGTATTATAACCCCAGTTTCGTAATAGATACGCTGCCCGATTGATTTAGGGTTCCGTAACAACTGTCGTGGTTCTGCCCAACATAGTTGTTGGAATGCCGTCTCGGGGAGGGTATCATTAATATTTTTAAAGGGTTATGATACTAACCAATGTACATTTGTATAAATTATAGATTATATCCAGGAAACCCTTACGCGAAGTCTAAGATAACAATGTGAGTTTATCCTCTTTTTGTAAATCTTTTAGTAACTATTTTACAAAATCTTAAATGTTTTACAATGCGATTAAGAGGTGATTGAGTCTTTGTAGTTCTTCAATTACTGCCGGTATGTTGGGGTTTTGTATACAAAATTTACTACACTGTGAGTAGAAGTCGGGATGACAATACGTTACCATTGGACAATGAGTTAGCCAATGGGTAATATGACCCACAAGTCAGGTTTGACAGTACTAATGGAGTAATTGTGTAGAAATAAACAATGTGATCGCTCTCAATACTGTACACTGTTACTTTTTATTTAAACTTGATTAAACTGGGATTCACTCACCAGTATTTCCCACTGACAAATGTTTTTAAAACACGTTTCAGGTAACACAATGTGACAGCCAATTAGTAAAAAGCCAGCTGGAGAGCACTGAAGGCTTGGGAAAAATGTGGCTATAAAAGTTACCTAAAAGACGATGTTTTAAATTCAATAAAATAGGGTTTATCCCTATAAATGTATTGTAATAAGAAACTTGGGTTTTACCCATGTGTTTATTAATATCAAATATGGTGGTTTTACTCTGATAAACATTTCCTAACTACGGTCCTGATAAAAATTCCGCTGCCAAATTAACCAACCTGATACCACCGAAATTCTGAGTTCGCGTCCGCCCGTTTCCGGGGATCAGGGATCGGGGGTTGCGACAGGAGGTGGTATCAGAGCCTAGCCACTGGTCTAAGCCAAAGAAGTGTTCTGCTGACACTTAAATTCTAAATTTTGTGTTAGGAAATAAATTATGGAAATACGTGCATAACTGTATTTATTTGTTATGTGTTATTTGACTATCTGTTAGTTTACAGTATGAGTGATCAAGGACCCTCAGACATGAGTCGTCAGTTGTCTAATTCACCAAGGAGTGAAGGTACTTCATCACAGCCTGCCCTTTCAGGGTATTCTGTTGATCAGGAAGAAGGAATGTTTGCTTTTAAAGCTCAGTCGGAAGAACCATTCCCTTATAAGAAACGAGGATGGTTCAGTAAGGAAGCCTTTGCACGTAGGAAAAGAATGCGAAAGTTGCAACAGCAAAGAGCCTTAGCAGCCGTTAAGCGAGAGACAGATGCCCATACACAGGATATGCTTAATAGAAGCCTAGCTAATTTCCATATCCTAGCTACCACTGCTGCTGACCCAAGTCTGGAACAACTAGTAGCCCCACAACCACTAATCCATAACTAACCCATGGAGATAGAAAACCTTGAAAACCAAGTGGAGATGCATGACTTCAACCCAGAGGAAATCCCTAGGGTACCTGCACCAAACCCTCTAGACCCAAATTACGACCCCTGGTGGGACAATAATAGGGACTTTGTGCAACGTTACCCGATACATGAAGACACACCCATACAGAACATAGGAGCCTACCCAGGTATGGACCCTTTAGATCCCTATTACCATGATGAATATATTAGGGAGATCTTAGAAGATCCTTACCGATTTCAGGCACTTTCACCCCCATATCAGGAACCCGCACCCCAGATTCCGAACCCTGTCCTAGAACCTGCACCCCCAATGAGTGCAGAAAACGTCTAAGAACTTAGGACTTTCGGTGAGGAAATTTTAGAGAGCAGTGAGAGAATGCGCCAGGTGGGAGAGCGTCTCGTATGGAAATAAGATGAGCGCAATATGGATTTTTGGATAAATCCATATCCGTGAGGTGATGGAGGAAATGGTAGTAGTAATGATATAATAAAATAAAATAAAAATAAATAAAATATGTGTGTACGGATGCATATTACTATTAGTGTGATTCTATTTCTATTGGTATTGTAATTTTATTTCAGTACTAGTGTGTAATAGATGCATAATAGTATATGGAAATAGAGTAAAGTCGCAATGATCGACGTTTTTCCCAAAAATGCATATCATGTGATTAGGCTATATTACAATATTATCTTGTGATATTAATATGGGGTAAATGTTTAAAATTCAGATGGCCGACGAAGAAAATCAAGGAAATCTGAATAACGATAACCAGAGTAACATTAACGTGGTTAATGAGAATCCAAGCGTCAATAACAATGAAAATCAAGAGGATAATAGTGCTATCCAACACATAGTGTGTCACACCCCCAAAATCCACACGCGGAATATCACCGCTTGGAGGCGTGACTGACCAGGATCCAACCACCAATCATATTGAACAAGCATGCAAGTAATTATAAAAATCCAACCAATACAATTGGTGTCAAAACAAAACATAGTTTAAGTTGCAAGCGGAAGCATAACGATTAAATCCAAAACAAAATATAAGTTCAAATGTTTCAATGTTTAACATGGCACACAAATGTCCATGTCCCACAACGACTCTTCCCCATGCAAGCTCCAGTTAAGTACCTATTGACCTGCAAAGCATGTAGTAACGAGTCAACAACAAAGTTGAGCGAGTTCACAGTTGAGTGTTCGTTTTAAGTTGTTCCAAAAACAGTTTCCTTTAACTGGAATCCCTGCCGTGGGGGTTACCCCATAGTTAAAAAACGTGTTTTGTTTAATCCCGTTCACTCTGGCAATCCAGCCGTGGGGGCTACCCCATGTTTAATTATCTGGCTCTACGGCCGTGGGGGCTACCCCATGTATATACTACTAGACTCGTTACCATATCGACTGCTGACTGTAGTCATGTTTATGTGCCATGAACTGTCATTGTCTATCATCATTGATGTGCCCAGATCCATTAGTTCACGCCCGTCCTCTGCGGTACGGGGTGAGGCTTGTCAGACCTAAATAGCGCTATCTAACTAATGACCCGCTCGCCATTGGCCCGGCGATTAAGTCGATATAAAAGGAGGGACTTCGTTAGAGAGTTTTGGTCTAGTGAAATTTAAACTGTCCAAGAGGACGAGGAATTTCATTCCTTAACCCGTACTGTCCTACCCAAGAAGGACGAGGAATCCATATTCCTTAACCCATTCCCAACTCACCGGGAATTACCATGCTTTGTAGAAAGTGTGAACTCACCTTAAATTAGCTCGGCAGATAATCAAAGGTCACTTGAGCTAATTGTGGTCAACCACGTCCTAGTATGGTTACCACACAAGTCAGATTCAAACCAAGTAATGCACGTATATTTTCTACACGTATACTAGCAAGTTGCATACAAGTATTATTTATGGCATACACGTATAAACATGGCAGTTTACAACAGTACATACGAGTTCAACAGTAACGTGTATATAAATAAACAAAACCCAAATGTCCGGCCCAATTACTTGGCTTGTAACAGTATGCAAGTCCAAACAGAAGGTGTGGTTATGTGGTCTCGAGTCGAGACGGCGTGGTCCCGGGTTGAAGTCCTAGAGTTCTCGAGTCGCAACTAAGGGGTCTCGGGTCATACATTTGTCACTCGAGACCAGGTGGTCTCGAGTCAGGTCTCGAGTCGCAACAAAACCCACAACCGTGGTCTCGAGTCTTGTTGTTTGTGTGCTGGTGATGTGTGGTCTCGAGTCGAAACTGTGTGGTCTCGGCTCGCAACCACTGTCGAGACTAAAAGTGTAACAACCTTCCAAAATCCCAGCCCATTATCACCGTAACATTTGCTAACAGTTTCCAAAACCAAACATAATCGATCAAACAATTGTTTTATCAATTGATTCATATGAACCCTAATCTGTTTAAGCATGAACAAAACATGAGCAATAATCCTAACACCTAGACATGTTAACATGATCCATGATCTCGATCCCTAGCATGCATACTAACATAATCAATCCAACAAATCATCCACATATGCTCGTCTAACAGCCTATTAACATGCAATCGATTCTAGATCATCATTCACATCATATGATTAACAAACCCTGTGTTGATAAAAAATACTTTACATGTGAGCCGAATAACAAACACCAACCATCAACATTCATAATCAACCATATATCATTCGTAAATCCTTGTGTGAGAACATATAAGTCACAATATCATCTAATCAAACAATAACCATGAAACACTAACCGGTTAGGAGGTAAAACAATGATGATCCGAACAAGAAAGCTTCGAGAGACAGGGATGTGATGTCGTCGGCTTCGAGAGAGAGAGAGAGAGAGGTATTAGGGTTTGGTGTGTGTTATGAGATTTGCAACAAATGAGGAGTATACACATTCCTCATGGTTTATGCGACAAAAGGGAGTGGGCCGAACCCATCATGGGCTGCCCTTGGTTCGGATTCAAAAGTGTGTAGCCCGAATGGGCTTGTGCTATCGGGTTGTGTTGTGCGATCGGTTCGTTTATATACATTCGTTCGTTACACATAAACACATATCAAACATAACATTTCATTAATCATCAAGGTTCACATAATCACATAGGATCCGCATACGTTACATTAACACAAAGATAAGTTCTGAAGTACGAGTTGTCACATTATCCCCAAGTTGAAAGAAATTTCGTCCCGAAATTTAGCACGTACTCACTGAGGAAGCTAGTTAAGTTGCATGGTTTTCCTGGTTTTCCTGGGGGGGTCACATCCTTCCCCCGTTGGTTTGGAATTTCATCCCGAAATTCCGCAGTAGCTTCAGGCTCAGTAGTGGTTTCACTGTTTGCGAACAACTGGGGATACTTGTGTTTCATTAGTGTAGGTCCCCTTGTTCGTATGGATCTTCAACAGAATTGTCAATCCAATCAAGAGTGCGGAATCCTCTTGATCAGAATAACACAGAAACAAGTAGAAAACAGAAACAACAAGACACTTTCAAACCGGATCTTTATTGATTATCTATCAACCTGATTACAATCAATCAAGATCCCTAACACTATCAATTTCGTCCAAGCCCTAGCCTTCACGAAATTTCTCTCTCACAAATTCTGTTTTGGCTGATCCACTGATTAACCTAAACCCTAAAGCCTAACCTTGTTTATATAACACAAGGTTACTACTTGGGCCAAGGTTTCCAACATGGACTGCGAATTGGACAGGCCCAATTCGCCCCTCATCACCCAGTGTGGGTTTTGTTTAGCCCAAACATTATTATCTCACTAATACAAAGCTAAACCCGCTAACTGTTTATCGTTTATCTAATTACAAGATATCCAAAGACCAAATCTAAGCTGTTGTCACAAACATGCACCAACAAACTCCCCCTTGACAATCGTTTCCAACATGGACTGCGAATTGGACAAGCCCAATTCGCCCCACATCCCCATAAGTATGGGTTTGGTTAGCCCAAACATTACAACTCACTAATACAAAGCTAAAGCCGCTAACTGTTTATCGTTTAACAAATTACAAGATATCCAAAGACCAAATCTAAGCTGTTGTCACAAACATGCACCAACAAGGACAGTAGTACGTAGGTTTTACGTAGGTTTTAGCACAGGCGTCCTTCCCAATCCGAGGACGGTGGTAAGTAGTCTAGTAATAATGTGAGTACAAGTAATCATTCAATCCCATTCCCAACCCACCTGGGGAATCCCATGCCTTGGTAAGAGTGTGAACTCACCTTGGTTTGCTCGGTATGCTAAAGTATGTGCTCACAAGAAAATCAGTCAAGTCCTATAGTGCACGTATACTCAATCAATTCACGTTCGTAATGTTTCACATGTAACTAGCACCACAGTAATATCACAGAGTGTGCCTAGCTATTAATATCTTGTATCATGTAAACATTTAATCCAATTCATGAAATTTCGTCTTTCTCATAACAGCTTTCTTAGTTAATTCTAATATAGTTATTCATTAGCATGCTTGACAGGGTTAACTGGTTTAACAGGGTTAGCTAGTTTACTAAGGTTAGCATATCTAACCAAGTTAATAAACTGAACAGCCTTAACATACATAACATGGTTAATATAACATACTTAACAGTATCAACAGGTTAAACAGAATTTACAACTATCAAAGTTAATAAACTAACATTGTTTATAACTTTAATGGAGTTAACCATTTAAGAGTGATAATAAACTAAACAAAGTTAATCCACTAATTGAGTTAACTGAACTAACTGAGGTTACTGATTTAACATAGTTAACAGGTTACATACTTAACATAGTTAAAATATATAACAGAGTCAATAAGCTAGTAGAGTTAATAAACTAACGAAGTTATTGACTAACAGAGTTAACAACTAACATGGTTTAACCACTTAACAGTTGGGCCGTATACAACTTGCGCCGAAATCCCTATTGAAGACGAAAACACTATGCCGAAATCCTTAAGTGCCGAAAACACTAGGTGGGCCGAAAACCCTCTTGGGCCAAAGACTGTTTGGGCCGAAATCACTAAGTGATTTCGTCCAGTTTGTTTTGAAGGTGGGGGGTGTTTTCGTCGAGTTTATCATCTTCAACATCAGTTACACACAACAACCGTAATCTCAACTAACGGTTTCATCACCAACATCATACAATCATTCGATCATTACTCAATACAGCATATTGTTATCATCATTCAGTTGTCAACATACAAAAGAACTCTAATCTGTTAATTGTCTAACATCCCATTATCATAACAGGTCATCAATATTAATAAGATTATAAGGACCCCTGGCATACTAATCTATTCTATTCGATCTAAACAATACATGAAATCATACGAACTATCAATTCATTATGCAATCAAAATCACATACCATCATCAGATCGTTCATGGCAGCATACCAATATCACGTAACATACAGACATGAAATCAAATCAGGTATGACTCGAATGACAGTACAACTAACCGATATAAAAGATCACTAGATTGATAGAAAAGAAAGCTTGGAGTCCTGCAGTTGCCTTCGTACAAGGAGAAACAATATAGTTCCTGGTTTGACGATTTGGTTTTTACGTATAGATTGGAATATAACTGCTCCAATATAATAACTCTACTTATTCAACTGCTCCAATAGTGCTTAAAGCCCACATGGTTTTGTCACATGATTTTGTCAATTAAACTACACGTAGAGATTGGAAAATATATTCCACTTCAACTGCTCTACCACTGCCCCACTTTATTGGAAAATAATATATAATCCCTTGTAACAACTCTACCACAACCACTCCAATACAAGTGCAACTACTCCACAACCTAAAGTAGCTTGATTTTGTTGACTAGCTAGTGTTGGGTGGGTGTTTTCATGGAACAGGATGTTTTCGGCATTTGTTAATTATAATTTCACCCACTTAATAATATAACACAAAATCACCAACATAAATTAACACATCAATATATAAACACACTTACACAGGTATTTAGTTAAATCAAATAAAGACCTTGAAACTTGGGTTGTCACATTATCCCCAACTTGAAAGAAATTTCGTCCCGAAATTTAGCACGTGGTTACTGAGGAAGCTAGTTGTGTTGTATAGTTTACTGGTTTTCCTGGGGTGTCACAATTTCTCTGTCAATCTCTAGATATTTCATCTCTATTCTCTTCTACTCCATCTTCTTCATCAAAATCACACACAAACACAAACTTTTTCTCGAAAATCACTGATTCTAGGCCTCTCGAAGGTGTTTCTCACTCATTTTGTTTAGGTAAACTGTTGAGGAGCATTATTTAATCGAGATTGGATTAAGATCTAATGGATTTTCACATTTTTGATACAAATCTAAAAGGTTTTCACATGTTCTGACTTGGATCCAAGGAAATTTCACACTTTTCAGCTTAGTTATGAAAGATTTCAACCCTTCTCCATTCGCTTTGAACTTTTCCTCGATTTTTACATAATATTGATGGAATCTGGATTCAATCATACTCTCGGCTCGTTCCTTAGTCGAAAGCCGGCTTGAACACTGACTTCCACCAAAGAGACAGACCGATTAACGTGTCAAACATGAATCTTCATCAAGAACAGCGCGTTTGTCCGAAGGGACTGAGACCATCCGGCCGAATGAACTGGCTTTGGTGTATTCCATTGTTTGACGCGCCATCATGCCGTCACCGTTAGCTTAAAACTTTTACTTAGCAAATTTTGTGAAACTTCAAGCACAGACCATCCGCCCGAATGGCCATCCATCCGGATGACCATCCGTCCGGATGATCATCCGTCAGGATGACCATCCGTCCGGATGATCATCCGTCAGGATGACCATCCGTCCGGATGATCTGACTCTGATAATAACCATTCTTACTTTGTTTCACGTTTTAATAAGGACTTCCGAATGGCCGTCCGATCGAATGGCCATCCGACCGAATGGTCATCTGTCCGGATGACCATCCGTCTGGATGGAACCCATTCACTCAGATAGCCTGATGGACTGTTAACTCGCTTTTCACCTCATTCGATACTCCGTAATCGACCATGTTAGCACTTAAAGGACTTATGCTCTATTCCCGTACGCAGGCTGACTCCGCGCTCACTTCAATCCAACCAGATCATGTTTAGTTACTAAGCACGCACTGTGAGTATACACTGTCACACCCCCAAAATACCACATGCGGAAACCCTACAAGGCGTGTGACGTACCAGGATCCAGCCACCAATCATATTGAACTAACAACAAGATATTATATAATAAAAGCTTTCATTCTTTAAAATAAAGTGTTACATTGCATAAAGTATAACTCAACGTTTTCAGTGGAAGCATAAATCATTAGTTATGTATTTCGTAAACTAAGTGTATGAAAGTTATTAGACTTGTCTCGTGTTTCCATGTATCTCGACCCATGACCACTCCAGCTTCCCAGACAGCAAGTTCCACATCCACACATATCTATACCTTGCGAGCATGCAAACAAGTGTATCAGACAACGCTGGTGAGTTCACAGTTTTTACCAAACGCTTAGTTACGAAGTGATTAGTCCAGTTTAATAACAATTCCGAAAACAATGTTGATAATAACTCAATACCGTACAAGATGGCGTCAGATTGTTTTGCCCGTCCCCAATGCCCCCTATCAAAGCATTGGTCATGATTAAGGTCATTAGTTCACGCCCGTCCTCTCAGGTACGGTGTGAGGTTGCCAAGCCTAATAGCGCTATCAACTAATACCACGTTACCTCTCAGGTAACTATTCGGTAGAAGATGGGACATAGGGTGATAGGAAATGAGTGTATTATCCAACATCCCAGTTTTTACCCAGAAAAGACTTATTCCTCTTAGAAATACCCGTTTGATTGTCCCACCCACCAGGATGCATGCTCAAGAGAAGTGAACTCACCTTAGATTGCTCGGTATGTTACGTTACATTACCCGTTCCAAGTTGGTCAACCAAACCCTACCGTGGTTACCAAAGACAATCAGTTCATATGCACATAAATCACATGTTCCACATTCACAAGTAGCGTACACATAACACACATACCATACGAGTCATAGCAGTTTATCATGCAACGTAACAACCAAGTATTATCACGAGATCACATAGCATTTATTCGGTTCTCATACAAGTTTACACTACAATCCATGTTTCATTAATCACCAAACAGCTTATTAGTATTCATCATAGAAGTGTGTGATCATTGACATGCGGCCCATTTAAAGTGTATGTGCAACCAAGTGTGCGATTTAGTTAAACTTGTGCGACCCGTGAACAATGCAGGCCCAGTAGTTGGGGTACGGCCCAATAAGGTGTACGAGTGAGGCTTAGTTGTGCGACTGGACCTCAAGTGTGCGACTGGTCCAACAACTGGTGTGCGATCCATCTAGGTGTTCGGCCCAAATATATTGTGCGATTGGGCTGTGAGTGTGCGAGCTGCACTTGTTCCCGGTTTACGGCCCAGTTTACAATACATATATGCGTGGCCCAGATTCTTTGTATGGCCAAGGTAGAAGTGTGCGACTACAGTACACTATCATGAACATTCAACACATAGCATGCACATAAGATTGTGGTACCTAGAAAAAGTGTACGACAACAGCCATGTCGGTTACACTTTTTCCTTTATTTATGACTAATCAGTTTCTCATTCCATAATTTCAATTAATCAACTATGGCATTTATCATGGTAACCAACATTCAATTTAGATCAAATAATATAATCATCCACCATTGCTCATCATTATGCAAATCCTAATCAACCATAAGTTAAAAGTTCACGGTTAACATCATTATGTAATCCTAAATCATGGACTACAACTTGCTAATAATCATATAACAAATCAGAATTATCGAACACCACATTATGCAACTCAACTACATCGATTCATGCCATGATGTTTTCAGATCCAAATCAACTTTGTAGCATCACAACAATCGTCAAACCCGGACTATTACCACACTACCTATTAAACATCCTACATGCAGTCTCATGCGTTTATGAACAACATCCTATTCCGATTACCGGTAACCCTCTATATCACGGAATGCAATGCGTACAACCCTTTTTATGCCACCTGACCATTCATTATTATTAACAACTCCTCATACATATTAACCATTGAACAAAATCCATGCAATCAAAGCAATCTTTCCAACAATTCTGACTCAATCAAAGGAATTCGATCAATACAAGGAAGATATACTAACCAGATTATGAGATGCAGATTATGAGATGCTGGAAAGGTGCTAGAATCGAAGAGGGAGCCTCGAGAGGGAAGAGTCTGCCGTCGAGAGTTAGGAGAACTAGGGTTTGCTTTGTCGTGCTCTTGTGAGATAGTACAAAAACCATCCACAAACTGATGTATGTTCGAATAGATAAGCCGGACCCAACTTGGGCTCCCCTACGGGCTCAGAAAGACTCGGGCCGAGGACAGTCCAATAAGTCAAGGAGAGGTTTGCGGCTGGGTTTATAAACTCGTCGTCTCACATATACTAACTTACATCTTATAATAAGTACTACTTCCTATAATCAATCCAAAATGATTAGCACAGCATACACCCGATTTCAATACGCGACACAAAACGTAATTTTACGAGCTAGAGGTCAAGGAATCGAGTAATGCAAATCTTGAAAGTCGGGGTTGTCACATCATCCCCAACTTGAAAGAAATTTTGTCCCGAAATTTGATTAGTAGCCTCATAAAAGTGAAGTGACGGATCAGGATGACTGTGGATTTTCCTCGGGTGCCACATCATCCCCAACTTGAAAGGGAATTTCGTCCCGAAATTCTCCAGTTGCTTCAGGATGCAAATCAATAGTTTCAAACAGATTAGGGTACTCGAGCTTTATCGCGTCCATGCATTCCCACTTGAACTCTGGTCCATGTCTTGAGTTCCAACGAACTCTCATAGGGATTCGTCTGTGCTTACGGTTCTTGATAGGTTCCTCAACAACTGCAACCTATCATCGATCCATGGTTCTTGCAAGGAGACCGCAAGTGTTTCGTCGGACAAACACTTCTTCAGATGTAAGACGTGAACAACAACGTGAACGCTGCCCAGTGTGTTAGATAACTCGCATTTGTAGACCACCTTGCCTATCCTCTCTAGAATCCCGAATGGTCCAACGTGTCGTGGATTAAGTTTGCCGCGCTTTCTGAAGCGCACCACACCCTTCTAGGGTGAAACTTTCAATGTAACACGATTGCCCACTGCGAATCCTAAGGATTTCCTACGCTTACCAGCTTTTCTGGCGGTTACGCGATGCCGCCGTATGATTTCCGATCTAAACCATCTTCTCAGGAGTTTCGAGTACAAGTCCTAGACCTGTGATTAGGCTATCACCCATCTCAGTCTAACAAAGAGACCGGCATTGTCGCCCAAAAAAAAGCCTCGAACGATGCTGCCTGAATACTAGAATGGTAAGTGTTGTTGTTGGAAAACTCTATCAAAGGTAAATGTCTTTCCCAACCTTAACCCAAGTCAGTTACACATGCTCGCAGCATGTCTTCGAGTGTCTGGATAGTTCGTTCAGTCTGACCATTGGTCTGAGGGTGATAACAGTGCTCAAGTCTAGACATGAGCCACAGGGTTTGCGTGCTGCCTGCCACAAATTGAGTATAAACGCAGATCACAATCAGATGTAAATTTAGGGCTGCAAACGAACTGAACTTTCAGCGAACAGTTCATGAACCGTTCGTTGGGAAGTTCGTTTGTGTTCGTTCGTTTAATAAATGAACGAACACGAACAAAAAATTCCGTTCGTTTAGTTAAATGAACGAACATGAACAAAGGCCGTGTTCGTTCATTTGTGTTCGTGAACGTTCGGTAACGTGTTCGTTTACGTTCATTTGTGTTCATTACTATGGGTTGAAAAAAAGAAAATAAAGGCAATATTCTTATTATTTCATCTTTTATATATGTTTTCTTCTTAAGAAATATACTTATTTTTATTTAACGGTTGTACGAAGATGAAGACGTCATACATGTTGAGCTTACTTGATGATGGTTGGACGAATTCAAGTTTATTTTGGTTATAGACGATTCAAGGTTATTTTGGTGGATTAAATGGAGACTTGAAGTTTAAGATGAAGTTTTTGAGACCCTACTTTGTGTTAGTTATGTTTATAAAAATTATATGTTAAGCTACTCAAGTTTGGATAAGTAGCTTGGTATATTTTGGGTGGATCTACTTAGTGTTTTTTTGTTATGATCATCTTCGAAAGTAAATATATGTTTGTTTGTGTTTGTTTATGTTCATTAACGTTTGTTTGTGTTCATTTGCATCTGTGTGCGTTCATTTGTGTTCGGTACCTAAATTAACAAACGAACACGAACAAGTTCATTTCCTTAACAAACGAACACTAACAAAAAATCTCGTTCGGTAAGTGTTCGTGAACACATGAAATCCTTAACAAACGAACACGAAGAAGGCTGTGTTCGTGTTCGTTCGGTTCGTTTGCAGCCCTAGAGGTAATAGAAGTTGGCACCTCGTGCCTAGAACCAGCCTCCCTCAGAGAAATATTCAGAAGCTGCGAAGACTCGTCAGTTTTCTTGTTTACAAGAAAATGTGCTGGTTACGTGAGACAATCAACGATCACCCAGGTGATATCGTTTCCGTTTTGAGTTTTAGGTTGACCAGTGACAAAAACCATGGAAGTCCATTCCCATTTCCATATGGGTGTTTCCGGTTGTTGCTACAAACCAGAAGGTTTCTGATATTCCACCTTGACTTTCGCACAAGTCAAACATCGTTCACATACATTGCTATGTGGGCCTTCATGCCCGATCCCCTGTACAAGGTCTTCAGATCCTAATACAACCTATTAAAAATCCAGATGAATGGGATATCGAGACTTGTGTGCTTCGTCCTACATAAGTTCCCTAAGGTGGCCGTATAGTGAGACCCATATTCGTTCCATGAAGTAGCGAATACCGCCCGATTTTAGCTACAAGTTGTTTTTCCATGCCCCGCATGGATTCAGCTAGGAGGTTCTCGTCCTTCAACGCTTCGGTTTGGGCAGAACGAATCCGATCAGATAGGTTATAGTCGATGGTTAGCTGCAAAGCTCCTACACGTTTAGGTTTCACAGTCGTAATCATTCAAGAGTTCCATCCAGCGACGCCGTCACATGCTTAGCTCGTTCGGATCAAAGATATGCTAGAGGCCCTTGTGATCGGTCTAAATAGTGCGTTCGGTACCGTACAAGTAATGCCTCCAGATATTAAATCCAAAGGCCATGGCTTCCACCCCAGGTTGTGAGTCGTGCAATTCTTCTTGTAAATCTACAATTGCTGAGAAACGTAAGCTATCACTTTCTCGTGTTGCACCCGCACGCAACCGAGACCCTGAATCGAAACAACATGGTACACTACCAGATCACCCGTACCATGGGGTAAGGACAATATTCAGTACATTGTAGAGTTCGGTTTCAAAGCTGTAAAGTCGTTCTCCTGTTTTGCCCTCCACGAATACACAGCACCCTGCTGTGTTAAAACGATAAAAGTTGTGCGATCTTCGATAATCTCTTGATGAATCTGCGATGGTACTTAGCGAGACCAAGAAATTGCCGCACCTCCGATGGACTCTTTGGTGCCGATCAATTTCTAATAGAATGGATCTTAGCGGGATCCACGTGTATTCCCAATTCGTTGACTATATGACCAAGAAAGTGTACTTCTCGAATCCAGTGGTCACACCTAGAAAGACTTCGCGTGGAGTTGTTCCTCCCTCAGGAGCTCTAAGATAAGACACAAATGTCGCTCATGGTTCTCATTTCCCTTGGAAAGTTTCAAGGCGTCATCAATAAACACGGTTGACGAGTTCGTTGAGATGAGGTTTACACATACGATTCGTGTGATCCATAAAGTTGCTAGTGTGTTAGGTAACTTGAATAACATGAACAGAAAATCATAATGGCCGTACTGCATCCGAAATGCCGTTTTAGGAACATCCTTCTCTTGGATTTCCATCTGATGATAGCCTGACCCTACGTCGATTTCTGAATAAAAGCTGGACCATTGTAGCTGGTCAAGCAGATCGTCGGTGTGTAGTAGAGGATGACAGTTCTTGTTCGTTACCTTGTTGAGTTCTCGATGATCAGTACACATACAAAAAACCCCTGTTCAACAGTTCCTGAAGTTCATTAGACGGTTCTTGCAACTCTCCCGATGCAAGGCGATATGGGTACGAGAAATCAGGGTTGTTCCTGACGCGAGATCAAACTGAGGTTCCACCTGACGATGTGGAAGTAATACCTGGAGGTTCTTCAGAAAACTCATTGGGAAAATCACGAACAACTGGTAGATCTTCAATCTTCTTTCCCCTGGGGCTGAGTATTGGTAACCAATGCCAGAATGGCAGGATGGGATAGTTGGAACGCTTCTGGGTTTCCATAGCCGAAAGGATACTGATAATCAATAGATCTCCACCAGGAAGAGGTATACTTGCGATTTTCTCTACACAAAAAATCTCTGCTTAATGCTTGGATAACCAGTCCATATTAACGACCATATCAAAGCTTCCAAAAGTAGCAGGAGGAGGGTCAGCGTCAAACACGTGACCTAAAGTGAACGTGAGAGACTTCAATTGATTTGCTATCAGCAAATTTTACAACGTGTTTGGTCTCAAGAAGTATCGAGGTTGAACAAAATCAGAGGTGAAGAGGTTGATCACAAAATGTATAGATCACCATGTTATCATACCTGGCGTTCCCCATGCCAATCTTGAGTGCCCTCTACGAGAACCACTTCCATCGTCGTTGTCATTGTTACGAGGATCCCCAACACTGTTATTATTCTCGTGGTTGTTAACGTTGTACCTTAACAGTGACCAATCCTTGTCGAAGTCACCCTCATTCCCCTATCGAGTGTACCATTACGAGTATCTTGCAGCTGACATGGTCCAGAGCCTTCGATCTTTCACCAAAAAGGATCCTCCTTTCTGCATTTCTTGGCACGTCCTAGGGTACTGCCCATGGCGCTATGAATTACACATCCCATACTCCGGTTGATTGTCAGTGGTTTTGCCCTGAGTGATTCATGAGAGTTGGCTCCCAGAGGTCGTTGACTAGAATTAGGGACTCTATTGAAGTCAACCTACTGGCTTTCGTTGTCAGTAATCAGTGTCGTCCTAATACTAGGGTCAGTATCGCATCACGTTCATCTATTCGTCTGTCGGTCTTGTGAGTCAATCGAATAATGCACAGTACGTTGCTAGAGATTTACAGAGGTGATCATACTTCTGGATTTGAGTCGTCAATTCATTGAGTCAAAGTAAACGAGAAAAGTGAGAAAGTATAGACCAAACATTCGACGCTTCAACATCTAACTCAATGACATTCACACTAGCACCTAACATTCTTATACGGTTCCCTAGACGTCCAGGTACGTGTTCAGGCACACTCAATATCATCGAGATTCATAGGGATTCGGTGGGAAGTGAAAGGATTACGTTCGAATAGGAGACAATCATCACTATGACTCCTATGGATTGTTGGATTTCTCAATAGATCGAATAATGGAACAAAACCCCTTTAACACTCGCTAAGTCTCATTGTGTAGGATCAGGAATCGATCAAACGAGTCGTTCAGAAAAGTTCTTGATCAATACGAAAGGCGGAATCAGACGTATTGATGTTATAGCAGCTAGATTCGCACGTAGAATCACTTTAACTGTTGATTGTATTGATTTGAAACTGATTACAGATCGTTCGACACTTCGGCAGCACTTCGTCTCCGGAATCTCAAAGTTCCAAATGAAGACTTGGCTCACCTATTTATAGGAATGCCAGACCCGATGAACCAGACCCCATGAGCTGGTCCAGGTCGCACGACCTGGCCAGAAAGCATGAACTTGCCAGAAAGCATGAACTTGGTCACCTCGTGTGAGGTGTCCTAGCCACTTCGTGAGGGGTCGCTGGATCAGGTCTGTTTCCTGTTTCTCTCGTACAACATGTCCTAGTCTATCTATTCTATTACATGACTCGATACAAGATGAAGTTAACAGACATATGCACTAACAAACTCCCCCTTGGATGTTGACGAGTCTTTAGTGTATTGAGTCTTCAGTCTTGATCGGTCTTCTCTCTCTTTCCAAAGTATCTTTCTCTGTAAGCATCCTCACCTGCTCAGGATCCGAATCCTGGCTCAGTGATCTTCTCTCTTCTCTTTCTTGATCAGATCTCTTGATTCCTTAAGCCCATCAGCATCACTAGTATCTTCCTCGAGCTTTGTTCAAGAATCTTAGTCTGGCTCTCTAGCATTCAGACTCCTTCTTACTCTGAGATCTTCCAATCAACAGACTCCCCTTTGCTAACAGACTCCCTCTTAAGTTGTTCCGAGATCGCAATCTGACATAGCACTCGTTCTAAGATCGTGTCCTGGCTCAAACTCTGCTCAGGCTTAGATACGGGGATCTGGCTCTGCAACTTTCACAGGTTCAGGAACATCTCCTGACTCTCCGTATCAACAGGATCAGGAACCTGATAACCTGCACAATTCTCTACCCAAAAGTAAATTTCACAATTATTAAAATTTAACAAATTTAGAAACCACTTGTAGATATCATTCAACATCAACAATAGTTATATCAAGTTCAAATTAATGACTAACTTCATTTTTCATTTCAAACACACTCTCTCAACCCACTGTCGTTCATCATGTTTAGCACTAGAAATTTTGAAAATCAGCTTTTCAACATGAGTTGTCGAAAATAAGATGAAATAAAATATTTTTGATTCTTCAAAATTTTATGCTAAAACACACTGAAACTCTTTTTGGATTTTGGGAAATATATTATATACAGACATATTTTTGTGAGTTTGTATAAGAGCATCATATCAGTTTATGACAAATCACTAGCACCGTTGAGCTTTAAACACTTTAAGTTCTAAACGATTCACTTAGATTGTTAGTATACTGATCCACTTAAATTTTTACACAAAGTTCAACTGCTTCGAGATACGAGATTAGTGTTTTAAGACTTAAACTTATTCGCGTGTCCCACCTCAGAATATACTCTCGAATCCAGATTCCCCATATTCAGTCTTACAGGTGAATATACCTAGATGATATCTGTAAAGAGGTAAATGCGAAACCTTGAGAGCTCATATTTTTGTTAGAGATAAAGGCTCGACTTTAGGTGTGTCCCCCTTGGGGATCTTCTTTACAACAGCACTTGATCTTTTATCTTTCGATATTTTATCAATTTTTATGCTGAGGGGGTGCTTATATTTCAAGCAAGCGTAAAGTATTATACGAGGACTAGGCTATTACTCCCGCAAAATCAGAAGTCCTGGTATAATACCCCAGATATCACTAAGCAAAAGACCTAGTATGTCAGAAACAGGTAATCTTTCAAACAAGATTTCGGGGGTCACCCATATATCCGAGAGATGTTCCCCACGAGATAAGTAAGTATGATATTTAGGTTTATATCTCAAAAACAATTTACTAAGCGTGTAAAAACCTACTGGCATATCATCAGTGAGACCGTTTATCACATATTTAACTTTCCAATTCTTTAGCATGCTGTGATTGTCTACTGATGTACTATCATTTCCTCTTTTTCACAACAAAACTCATTTCCTCTTTCCAAAAACATGATGTGATTGTCTACTGATGTTTTTGGATTTTTTATTTTATCATGTTTTTGGATTTTTCAAATTTTCAAAATTTTAATTTTTTACTCCCCCTAAAATCAAAAATATGTTTCAATTTTTGATTTTCCGGAAAAATTTGAAAGTAAAAGCAATAAACTGTACAAATAAAATGACAAACTGATGTGAATTGTTTCAATTCTCCATTCTCTTGGCTCAAACAATCAGAACTCCCCCTGACAACAAACTATTTTCCCATTATGATTTCAAAACACTTAAGTTTGTTTTAATCAAAATGGTTTTTCCGGAAAATTGGTTTTGTTGATTTCACACATCATGGGGATTCATTCATCACTTTGTTCTTTCAACCACTTGTAAAAACTATCACTTGTAGGTTTTTCACATAAACATTTTTCAAGAATGATAACGATTCATGCTCCACGATTATCAACTTGGGAGCTCCGGCAAGTCAGGATTTTACTTTTTAAAGAATCTCACCCATGCCTGATCAATCATGGGTGAACCATCATCATTTGGTTTAACAACTTTCGATTCATAAAATTCTTTCACTCCCTTCACCTTCCCATCAACCATTTTACCAAAAAAATGTAGCACTTTACCATTAAATGCTTTTTCAGCATCAAATTCTTTCTTATCAGAGAAGAATTGATCTGAAATCTCAATCTTACCAATTTTTGATTTCAAGTTTCCGTTTGACAGTGGTGGAAAATTTTCATCATCCATTGTTGGAACGGAATTCTCATCATTCAGCACAACAGATGGCTCCTCTGACTTTGATGAATCAGATTCATTGCCAGAAACAACCTCTGATTTCTTAACAACCCATTTATGTTTGTTTAAATTGGCTCTTCTTTTGTAAAAATGTTTCGAATTTTCACCAACTTCGAAAGTCGAATTTTTGAACTCCTTAAATTTTTCTATTGGTTGTTCTTTTTTATCAACACATTTCTCTTTCAATTTAGAGTTAGAAGAAACTCCCTGTTTTGTGTTGGTGGGCTTTAGGCAATTCCAAGCAATATGTCCAACTTCTTGGCATCTGAAACAAGTTCTTCTTTCAACTCTCAATTCAGATTCCTTCAACATATTCTTTTGCTTTTCGGCGAAAAACTCCTTGTTTGACTGTTTCCAGAAAGGTTTCTCCTTCTCCTCTTCAGAACTTGCTCCTGAAACAAATTTAGTTTTTGGTTTAACTTCTTTATAATTTTTCTGATTTTCTCGTGTAATAAAACCTAATCCTTTCTTTTTGAAATTACTGTTATGGTTTGGTTTCTTTCGATAACCAGAACCAGAACTGTAACCTTTTTTCTTGTTCAATCTTTATTGAACTCTTGAAGTGTATTTTTTAGGTTTTTCAGTAAGATTTACATCTTTTATTTCAGAAATATTAATTTCTGTTAATTTGTAAACCTTGTTAATCATTTCAGTTTTAACACATCTTATTGGAAATTCTTCATCAGAATATAATTTGTCGGAATCATTCAAAGTATATGCTACTTTGAATATTTCGTCGTTCAAATTATTTTTTGATATCAGAAAATCTTTATTGTAAACCCTTTTAACCGGTGAACCCGAACTTCTGTCTGATGAAATCGAATTTTCAGATTTAGACTCTGACTTGGACTCTTCATCTTTATCCAACACCTGATCGACCACTTTCTTAATTAACTCGGACTCATGATTAGTGTCAGACGCTATGAAGGTGACATCAATATCATCTGGTAATCCATCGATAGACTCGGATTTTAGATTCAGATTGAGTGCTTCAGCCACCTTTTCAAAGTATCGGGGGGTATAGCCATCCCACATTGGATTTGGTACTTTGTTATAATTCAAACCAGTTTTTTTACCAGAATTTTCTTCATCTTCTGCATACTTCTGAGCTGCAACGGTAGGATAGATACGATCAATAACGTACTCCGAACTTTGATAACTTCGAAGTAAAGTATTCACTCTTTCTGTTTCGATCGTCATTGCTGCCAATTCTTGTTTAAGCCCTGCAATAATCTCAATGTATTTGTTGATTGCAGTTTGCTTTTGAAGAACTGTTGCTTTCAGAAGATTCTTCATCTGGATATCCTCATCACTAGCTCCTTTGTACAATTTCACTTTGCTGCTTAGGAGATCATATGATTCCTTTATGCTTCTCACATTATGCAATAAGTTCTCTTTGAGCTTCTCCAATTCAGCATACTTTGTATCTTTCTCGGCACAATCTTTGCAGGGTTCTAAACACTTAGCACAAGGTTTTTCAACCTCTACAATTTTTTCAACTTCAACTATTTTTTCAACTATTTTCTCCACCACCTTTTCAATCACAATCGGTTCTTTCTCAACTTCTATCTTCACTTCATTCTCTTCAACCTCGACCTACTCTGTCGGTTTTTTTTCAACTTTTGCCTTATCAGCTTCTATCTTAACTTCAGTCTTTTCTTCAGCAACCCTTCTTGCTTCCATTTCTCTCTTCAGTCTAGCAGCCCTTTTCTCTTTCAATATCTCTATTATATTTGCAAAAAACAAATCAAAACTATAAGGATCCAATTGTTTTTTAGCTTTATTAATATATTCTTCCTCATCATCAGTGTCTTCATCACTTCCTGACGACTTAAAAATCGGTTGTCTTCTAGGACTGTTCTTAGATTTGATTGATTCTTCTTTCGAGGTTGAATCTTCAAAGATTCGAGCAACAAATGCTTTAGAAACTGAAGGTCTAGAAGGATCATAATCATTCCAATTGAAATCTTTTGAAATCCTTTCATCTTCTTGGTCTACCAGACCAAAATCAGCTTTACCCTTTGGTTCTTCAATCGAAATAGTACTTGAGTGTGAAGATTGTTGTTGATATGGTTGTTGAGCAACCTGATGATAAATTGCTTTTCTATGATAATCGTTGTTTCCGAAAGGATCTTGTCTTCCGGCTGCTTCTCTGTTTGTACACTCTCGTTTAAAATGTCCTTTTTCTCGGCAACGAAAACAAGTAACCTTCGATTTGTCAAAACCTAGCTGAGATGTTGCAGCTTCACGAAGATCATCTCTTCCGGTGATCTGTTTGAACTTTTCTGCTCTTCTCAAAACGCTAGCTAAACACCACTTGATGTCCATCAACTCAAGTTCTTCAGAATCAATCTGATCATAATCCTCTTTAGTAAGCATCGGATTTCCGATTCGTCGAACAACTAAGCTTTCATACGACTCTAACACAGTGACAAGAGATGCCATGTGTTGCTTCACAATATCTGGAGAAAAATTTTGACCATTTTGAATATGTAATGCAACATTGCATTGCAATACTTGACCAGTAAAATTTGTTAAACTTTGTTGTTGAGAACTCGGTGTCGAGAAATTTGGTTCAAAACTTGAATAAGACGAAGAATATCCACTACTCTGATTTGTATTGCTTGCATTTGTTCCGGAAGAATTTTCAGCACTGAACGCAGTTTGAATCTTCGGACTAGGAGTAGTCTCAATCTTGTTTTCTCTGTAATATAGACTAACATCCTGTTGAGCACCCGGACTTCTCATTGTAGCAGTTTTTCGAATTGATAGCTCATGTTCTTCCAACTTCTGGATAAACCTACTTAAATTCATATCTTCAAATTCTCGATTATGCTTTAAAATCAACAGATATGTTCCCCATTCATTTTGTGGTAGCGTATCGGCTAGCTTATCAACCCATTCATCATCTTCTTTCTTGATGTCCAATCTTTTCATCTCCATGACTAGATGACAATATCTCTCAATAATCTTTCTTGTTGTTTCACCTTCAAAAGCTGTAAACATATCAAACGATTTCTTTAGTAATGCTCGTTTATTTTTTATCATATCGGCACTACCCTTAAACTTTTTAATCAACGCTCTCTAAATTGATCTAGCAGTTCCCTCATGTTGAAGCAAAACGAAAATATCTTCTTTTACCGCATGTTGAAGAATGCTAATCATCATTTTTTCACTTGTGTATTTTAATTTTTCTCTGGTAAAAATTGACTTAATTGTTTTTCATTTCCAAGTTCATCTTTCGGTAAAGTATAATCTTTCTCTAACGACACCCATGCATCAAACTTGTTCGCTTGTACCCAGTTTTCAAAACGGTCTTGCCACCCTTTAAAGTCCTCAATGTACATAAGCTTTGGAGGCTTTTGGAAAGTTCCCATTTCATTCTCGATACCAACAGTTTCAGCAACTGTAACTGGAGCGACCGGAGCAGTAGCAAACGTATTGTAAAATTCGTTTTCCATGTTTCGGTACGAACAATTTCACAAACTATCGATTTCAAACAATCTGGAATGTCACGCGAGCTGGAAAACCTCAAACCGTACAAACTGAAATCACTCCAAACGAGCTGGAGTTATTTTCAAACGACCTGAATTCAAACACACTGAGAAAACTCAAACACACTAGTTCACTCCGTGCGACCTGGATACTTTCAAGCGACCTGGTAAGTTTTCACACGACCTGGAACCCGGTTTCAAACGACCTGGAATTCTTTTAATCACACCCTACGACCTGGTTCACAATCACAAGAGACTTGACAAACTTCGTGCGACCTGACGATTGTTTCACACGACCTGAAAAGAATTCAAGCGACCTGGAGATAATCCAAGCGACCTGGTAAGTTTTCAAGCGACCTGGATGATCTTCGAACGATCTGAATGGTTTTTCACGCGATTTGGTTCAAAATTCAAACGATTTGAATGAATATCCACCTCGTTTGAGAATTCTAAGTCCAAAAGTTCATGATTTTGTCAATTTTTATCATGTTTTAGGTTGAATTTGGTTCTGATTTGTTCACGGATTGTTCAAAACAGTGTTTTACGTGTTATTTGTCAAAATCAGATCATTTTAACCGTGGAATCTCGGTAAATTTGATGAAAAATGAGTAGAAAGAAGTTTTTATCCGTGAAAACAAGCTGAAATGGTAAGAACTCTTCCTCCTGAGCTCTGATACCACTTGTAGGATCGGGATTCAATCAAACGAGTCGTTCAGAAGAGTTCTTAATCAATACGAAAGGCGGAATCAGACGTATTGATGTTATAGCAGCTAGATTCGCACGTAGAATCACTTAAACTGTCGATTGTATTGATTTGAAACTGATTACAGATCGTTCGACACTTCGGCAGCACTTCGTCTCCGGAATCTCAAAGTTCCAAATGAAGACTTGGACTTACCTATTTATAGGAATGCCAGACCCCATGAACCAGACCCCATGAGCTGGTCCAGGTCGCACGACCTGGCCAGAAAGCATGAACTTGCCAGAAAGCATGAACTTGGTCACCTCGTGTGAGGTGTCCTAGCCACTTCGTGAGGGGTGGCTGGTTCAGGTCTGTTTCCTGTTTCTCTCGTACAACGTGTCCTGGTCTATCTATTCTATTACATGACTCGATACAAGATGAAGTCAACAGACATATGCACTAACACATTGGGACTCACATGCACCCCACATTATTATTATGTGTGCACCCACAATAATAATATGATTTGCATGCTCATCTCAGCTCCCCCTAACTCATGTTAAATGGTTCCTCAGATTCGAGTAGCAAAACAAAGGACATCATAAACAATGGATAACGAAAGCCTAGAGGAAATGCCACACTATCATTCACTTAACATAGGCAGGTAACACATGAATTCATACTATCGTGCTGAGTGTGCAATCACATGTAGTGTCATACGTAAAGGTACACTAGTTATGCAATGAAATAAGTAAACGAGAGACGAACCTTGTAATCTGGAGCTAAATGTCATGGTCGATTCCAAAACTGTTCGGTTATAGTCTGGTTTTATAAAAACGTTTTAAAACCAAGTTCACTATAACCAGTGGCTCTGATACCAAACTGTCACACCCCCAAAATACCACATGCGGAAACCCCACAAGGCATGGGACGTACCAGGATCCAGCCACCAATCACATTGAACTAACAACAAGATATTATATAATAAAAGCTTTCATTCTTTAAAATAAAGTGTTACATTGCATAAAGTATAACTCAACGTTTTCAGCGGAAGCATAAATCATTAGTTATGTATTTCGTAAACTAAGTGTATGAAAGTTATTAGACTTGTCTCGTGTTTCCATGTATCTCGACCCATGACCACTCCAGCTTCCCAAATAGCAAGTTCGACATCCACACATATCTATACCCTGCGAGCATGCAAACAAGTGTATCAGATAACGCTGGTGAGTTCACAGTTTTTAACAAATGCTTAGTTACCAAGTGATTAGTCCAGTTTAATAGCAATTCTGAAAACAATGTTGATAATAACTCGATACCGTACAGGATGTCGTCAGATTGTTTTGCCCGTCCCCAATGCCCCCTATCAAAGCATTGGTCGGGATTAAGGTCATTAGTTCACTCCCGTCCTCTCAGGTACGGTGTGAGGTTGCCAAGCCTAATAGCGCTATCAACTAATACCCCATTACCTCTCAGGTAACTATTCGGTAGAAGATGGGACTTAAGGCGATATGAAATGAGTGTATTATCCAACATCCCAGTTTTTACCCAGAAAAGACTTATTCCTCTCAGGAATACCCGTTTGATTGTCCCACCCACCGGGACACATGTTCAAGAGAAGTGAACTTACCTTAGATTGCTCGGTATGTAACGTTACATTACCCGTTCCAAGTTGGTCAATCAAACCCTACCGTGGTTACCAAAGACAATCAGTTTATATGCACATAAATCACATGTTCCACATTCACAAGTAGCGTATACATAACACACATACCATACGAGTCATAGCAGTTTATCATGCAACATAATAACCAATTATGATCACGAGATCACATAGCAGATATTCGGTTCTCATACAAGTTTACACTACAATCCATGTTTCAATAATCACCAAACAGCTTATTAGTATTCGTCATAGAAGTGTGTGATCATTGACATGCGGCCCATTTAAAGTGTATGTGCAACCAAGTGTGCGATTTAGTTAAACTTGGGCGACCCGTGAACAATGTAGGCCCAGTAGTTGGGGTACGGCCCAATGAGTTGTGCGAGTGAGGCTCAGTTGTGTGACTAGGCCTCAAGTGTGCGACTGGTCCAACAACTGGTGTGCGATCCATCTAGGTATTCGGCCCAAATATATTATGCGACTGGGCTGTGAGTGTGCGAGCTGCACTTGTTACCGGTTTACGGCCCCGTTTACAATACATATATGCGTGGCCCAGATTCTTTGTATGGCCCAAATCCTAGTGTGTGGCCAAGGTAGAAGTGTGCGACTACAGTACACTATCATGAACATTCAACACATAGCATGCACATAAGATTGTGGGACCTAGAAAAAGTGTGCGACAACAGCCATGTCGGTTACACTTTTTCCTTGATTTATGACTAATCAGTTTCTCATTCCATAATTTCAATTAATCATCGATGGCATTTATCATGGTAACCAACATTCAATTTAGATCAAATAATATAATCTTCCACCATTGCTCATCATTATGCAAATCCTAATCAACCACAAGTTAAAAGTTCACGGTTAACATCATTATGTAATCCTAAGTCATGGACTAGAACTTGCTAATAATCATATAACAAATCAGAATTATCGAACACCACATTATGCAACTCAACTACATCGATTCATGCCATGATGTTTTCAGATCCAAATCAACTTTGTAGCATCACAACAATCGTCAAATCCGGACTATTACCACACTACTTATTAAACATCCTACATGCAGTCTCATGCGTTTATGAACAACATCCTATTCTGATTACCGGTAACCCTCTATATCACGGATGCAATTCGTACAACCCTTTTTATGCCACCTGACCATTCATTATTATTAACAACTCCTCATACATATTAACCTTTGAACAAAATCCATGCAATCAAAGCAATATTTCCAACAATTCTGACTCAATCAAAGGAATTCGATCAATACAAGGAAGATAACTAACCAGATTATGAGATGCTGGAAAGGTGCTAGAATCGAAGAGGGAGCCTCGAGAGGGAAGAGTCTGCCGTCGAGAGTTAGGAGAACTAGGGTTTGCTTTGTTGTGCTCTTGTGAGATAATACAAAAACCATCCACAAACTGATGTATGTTTGAATAGATAAGCCAGACCCAACTTGGGCTCCGCTACGGGCTCGGAAAGACTCGGGCCGAGGATAGTCCAATATGTCGAGGAGAGGTATGCGGCTGGGTTTATAAACTCGTCGTCTCACATATACTAACTTACATCTTATAATAAGTACTACTTCCTATAATCAATCCAAAATGATTAGCACAACATACACCCGGTTTCAATACGCGACACGAAACGTAATTTTACGAGCTAGAGGTCAAGAAATCGAGTAATGCAAATCTTGAATGTCCGGGTTGTCACATACACAATCCCTTTTTGCTTTAAACACTTTGGGATGCAACATGTATTCTATATTTAAACACGCGACACTTGAAACTTGTTATTAATTATACTCTATCCATCATAACATGAAAACATGATACTTGTGATACTTGTGATACTTGTGCGACTTTATGCTATGTGAACGTTTGAATCTTGTGTTTAGTCCGCCTTAACAAATATAGCGCTATAGGGGTAACGCACCGCCCTTGAGACTTGGGGTATTGTTAAGTTTGATTCTTTTACCTCCTCTTCGTTGCGACGATGTAGGAAAGGCACAGTTAACGCGTTGGAAACTTGGGTTAACATATGAATCAAGTTAGCTTAGCATGTTGAAACTTGTTATATGTTTTTCATGTGGATACGAGCAATTAAACTTCAAACTATTTATGTTATGTATTAAACTTGTATACTCGCCAACATTTTGTTGATTTTATTTTAATACATGTTGCAGGTCGATAGTTGGACGTTGAAGAATCAAGCTAGGGTGACTTTAGACACACACCTTAGAAAAACAATATTTTGAACTATGTTTGAATTTTGATGATGTTTGATAAAATTTTGACTATGTTTTGGTTTGTATGACAACCTAGTTTTTATTATGAAATTTTGATTTAACTATATTGAAACAAGTAGCGTTATGATGCTGTGAGCGATTTGTTCATCCCGCCCTAATGTTTACGCCATAGGTTGGGGTGTGACACGAACGATTGCGAAAGACACGTACAACGTGCGGAATCCGTGCACGTGTGTGGGCCGAACACAAGAACGTAATTAACCAATGATTCTATTAAGATTTGACAAAGTTTACATCACGAATCACCTTGAACACTAGTTTCTCTCTTTAGAAGCTCTAGTCTTCAAATGGCAAAAAGTTCTAAAATGAAACACTAACAAGCCTATTTATAGGGAAGGGTTTAATGAAGGCTCATTTAACACTCTAACTCCATCCGTCCGAATGGGCTCACCTCCATCCGTCCAGGTGGACTTCTCCCTATAATCTTTAACCGTTAACCTTGTCTTGTTCCGTTTCTGCTACGTTGTACGATTGACGGAGGTGATAGATATTAGTGCACTCACACTAGCTAGGCAAGATAACTAAACAACATTTGGGAGGGGAGGTTTTGCTTTCAAGTCCTATAGACAACAAGTCCTATAAACAGCAGAGAATAAAAGAAATTTGCCATTAAAAAAAGGACACTTGCATGGTATTGTGTTTTGTAGCTCCCGTGTTAGTTAAATCTTAATTACTTATTAAATTATTTAAGCTGAACTGATGAAGTCCTTGGACATTCCCAAGGGAGTAAGGTGTGTGTTATTCACTTACTCTGTAGCTGACGATGCATACCCAACTCCATTATTATCCGCAGAAACACCCTACGAACTAAGCCAGGGCATCAGTCTTTCTCCTATTTGCAAAGAAGTGTATGATGAGGGTCGTATATTTGACATAACTCACCGGTATCATCTTGATATGCCCTCATGGGGATCGGAGGAGGGTCTTGGACAATTTTAACAGCTTCCTACCAGTATGAAGAACGGTTCACTAGCTAAAAATCCAGAGATGAAAATGCCTACACACACTGGGACCCATGTAGATGCCCCGGGGCATGTGCATGATCATTATTTTGATACAAGGTTTGATTTTTGGCACGCTTGATCTTCGTGTTCTTCATGGTGAGTACAACTAGTTTGATGAAATGCCTCTATGAAACTTTGATGTTTTGTTAGATGCTTTTTAATTTAAAAATAGTATGAAGTACCCACTATCTTTTTAACATGATTAGATTCTTTCTAGATTCAGTGATTCACAACAAAATATGTTTAGATTTTAAGATCAAAGGGTAAATAATTAGTAATTAGTCGGTAGAATGTCCAGATCAAGATAACAACATTTGACTCGATTATAAGATTGCCTTATTACAGTGACAATCTTTCCTTTACTTCTTTTGAACACATGGAGTTTCTAGTGTGCTCAGTCCGTGTGTCCTGTGTAAAATTCCAAAATGTTTTTAGTTATGGTTGATGAGTCTTTTATATTCTACACTGTCCTGTGTGGTAAGTGGAATAAGGATGGTGAGGTGTCATGTAATTTATCTGAGCTATTTTTAGATTTTTTGTGGAGTGGCTTGGTATAATTTTCTTTTTCTATTAATGTTTTTTTAGGGTTGTGAGAAAGGTTATTATATATAACTCTAATTTACAACATAGTTGTGCATGTTGGTGTTGTACTCTTGGCTTTGTTTGTGTATCATGCTTTTCTTACTTATAAGGTTAGCTTAACATGTTATACATTGTTTTGTCTCTTTGTCTACCAGCCCCTTTTGACCCACGTTTCCTTTCAAAACATACTATTTGGTCTAGGGTTTTGTATAAGTAAGAGGAAGAGCAAGAAATTACGGTAAAGAGAGGCAGGAAAGAGACGTCGACGGCGTTTAGGTTTCCGCCGCAAACACAACGACGGTGGCGACTGTCACCGTGACCTAGGGTTCTGACTTCGATAGTAGGCGACAGTTTATGAACTTTGATGTTGATGAAGATGTCTTAGAAAGGTAGATCGGTGTTATGCAGTCAAACTTAGGGCAGATCGGCGATGGTAACGGGTGATCCTCAGTCTTCAGGCGTATTAGGTAAGATGTATTAGTTGTATTGGTATTTGGTCTTTCGATTTTAAGTTTTGTAGAGTTGTTGATTTGGGGCTATTAGAGTTCTTATATGTTGTAGATTTGATTTAGGGCTGCTCTATGTTGAAAGTTGTCTCTTTACTGTTTGTAATGGTGGTGATAAAGTGGCCACTGCCGCTGGTTTGCGACGGTGAGGGGTTTTGAGCTTAAACGGGGTCCAAACGAGTATGTATGCATTAGATCATCTCTCACCCTTTATTCACATACGAATTTACTAATTTGATATGCAATTGATTGCATGCTATATTGCACCCTTTTTTGCTCAGACGAATGCAAGAGGATGTTGAGCTTTCTCTTCCTTGTAATGGTTATATTATTTAACCATTAATGGGTTATTAAAGTGCGATATTACATGATAAATAATCTATAATATATATTAATTTGTAAGATTTGTGTGCATTATGGTATTGTACATGATGCTTAATGGTTGTTTTGTGCTAAGTGTTGTTGTACACAATGCTTGGTTGGTGGCTGGTGTAATCTTCATAGTGCCACATTTATGCTCTAATCTTCATATTATGGTGTTGTTGTACGTATACAACGTACCAAACCTGAATAATATGTGTACAATAGAGTAGGAGTGACATTTGTCGTCCCCCAAAATAAAAAGCTACACACATCCCCATTATCAATGTTCATGCTTTCTCTCTCTTTGTCTAGAATATGTGATATAGAGAGAGACGTGTGAGAGTAGGGGAGACGGTGGCACAACACTGATAGGCCATGATAACGACAGAGATGTTGTGACCCGGAGGCGATGTTGACGATTTTCCAGCGACCAAGATTCTACGAACAGTGAGATTTTTAGGCTTTCAACAACTTTCGACAAGATTGGGGCTTTCCGGTGATCTTTCAGTATTTTTATTAAAAACCCTAGCATCCTCTTCTTAATTGTGATTTATTATTTATGCAGTTTCTTTAATCTTTTCTTTTAATCTCTCACTTTGCTTTTTTCCATTGATTATTCGCATGTACCCTTTACGCAAATCGAATAAAATATGCCCTTTTTATGAAAATATAATGCTAGGAGTATATAATCGAAATTGGCTGCCTAAATTCAGTCAATGTTACTGTTCAAAATCATGTTTTTTAAGCTTTACATCTTGCATATGTTCATTATTGGTTTATACCAAATTTGGTATATTTGTTGTTTAATTCAGTTATAAGTTGAGATGAATTCTACTTGCTGCACTTCCTAAACCCTTTTTATCAAAAGAAGGAAAAAACTTACTGTTTTACCCAAATTTGTTTTGAGCCATTTCTTAGCCCAGCTCATCCATACTAACAATGTAAAGTAGGGTAGGGACTAATTTCATATACTAATCAGTTTGCTTATTAATAATTTTATTTTCTTGCAGTTGTGCTGCTCGCAACTTATGAAACTAACATGCGGCGGGGGCTAGATTTATATTTCCATCAAGTTAGATATATGAGCTGCAACCAAGAGTTTATGCCTAGATGTGGTCAATTTCTTTGCCCGCGACGCAACGCACGCGGGGCACTTTTCTAGTTCGTTTCTAAATCACAGCAGCATATCTAAGTTCTAACTTATGTGTGCTTCTAAAAGACCCTAAAACTGTTAGCAAACTGTTTAGCTTAGTTATGGTTGGGGATGTTTACATCCAACTCCATGAAAGCATGAAAAAAGGATCAAATTATAACTTCTCCATTATAAAGTTACATGCTGATTCCGGTACTCATGTTGATAGTCTTGACTTAGAAGTACTCAATAGTATTAAATGAATACGTTCAAAGATACACTACTTTGTTACTATAAATTAGATTATATTTTTACATATGAAATTTGACAATAAAATTTAGAAGATGAGATTGGTAATGATGCAATAAAAGTTTAATTATTGTTTGGTTGATCTACTCTGCGGCCAGCGACCCTATGGAAGGGAGATCTATTCTGCGACCAGCGGATCTGCTCGTCTTTGGTTGGGCTAGGGGGAAACATGCATGCGTGGACCTCACGGGGGTTTCCCACTACAAGAAAACGGGGCAATAGGGGTGACAGATGTCGCTGCTAAAGACCCCTTATGTCGCCGGTATTGCCCCACATGTCGCCGCTAAAGACCCCTTAGATGAGCAGCGACTTTGTCCATGTCGGTGAAAACATCGGTCAATTCCACAACATACTCGGCTCCAGTTTAGGCCCATGGGATCTCTTCCAGGTTTCTAAAATGATCTCAAAGCATAATTATTCAACAAAATAGCTCACAGATTGTAATACCATACTATAACATGAACACGTGAAGGCACAAATTCGACACAAGCCCAGATTCACACAGATTCGACACTTGCTTGTGAAGACCAACAATTTGGAAAAGCAACGAGTTTTAGTTTTAATAGTTCAACATGGAACTTAGTTTAATTGTCTAAGATTTGGAAAAGCCTCTCTGTTTTGTTACTAGTTATTTTCATTCATTAAAAAGTGTTGCAGTCTTTAAACACGTCCCTTATAGCTATACACTATTTGAAAGTCCATTTTAAATATAATTTGAAATAGTTATGGCAAGAATAAAAAGAGATTTTAAGTGTATTCCGTTGACTTCTCAACTAGCTCTGAACTACTGATACAATGGAGATTTGACCTGGACGTCTGCAGTATTCTTATGTGTTTTAAATATAATCTGATGACTATATGCAAATTTGCTTTTTAGTCAAAACATGATTTTTTTCTAAAGTAGTAACGACATGTCTGAGCCATCCAAACTAACAAATCCGAACCAGCTAAACTAACATACAATTAGTCAAAACAGCATACAATTACACCGCAACCCAACCCAACCCAACCCGCACCCCGACCCGCAACAATCTGAAAACCCATCCATAACAATTTGAAAACCAACTGCAACAATCTGAAAACCCAAGCCCAACCCACACCCAGACCGGCAACCCACAACAACATCTGAAAACTCAAGCCCAACCTGCACCCAGACCCGCAACAATCTGAAAACCCACCCACAACAAGCTGAATACCCAACCCAAACCCGGACCCGCAACCTGCAACAGCCTGAACAATCAAGCCCAACCCACACCTGGTGTAACACCCCAACCCGGAAGGGCTGACGTGTCACAATAACAGTAGTATCATAAACAAAAGTCATAATTCCATTTATTTATTTGACAAGGATACAACCATTTAACAACTAAACTTAAGATTTATAAGCAGACACAATCAATTTTATTAACTAATATCTTCAGATTTATTCTTAAGCTTTATTCTTCTCTCTTTTCCCCGCCCAAAGTAACCTGCTGACCTGTAAATACAAAATTTATACGGAATGAGCCGAATGCTCAGTACGGAATTATAGGCTCAAAGAACAATTAACGCTTTATGCAAAACTTATACAATGCAAGAACATAATTTCATAATCATATCTTACGGATGTACCCATGAGCAAACTGAAAACGTGACAATACACAGGTAGCTACTCCTGCATACTTATCACACGAGATGGCCAGTTGGCATACCTGTTATCCATCTCATTAACTTAAATTCTAGGATCGATCCATACGCCTCCTAGTAGCTTTGTACCACACTTGTACCTAGGGACGCCGTGAACTAATCTCTCCGTCACAGATGGAGCACATGCTGTTGATGCCACAACAACATGCTCGTGGGACACTCCACGAGAAGCGATACTCAGGGTATCAGAGTACAAATGGTCTTATTCACATAACTTATAAAACTTATTTTCATAACAGAACGGAACTTATATTGGAACATGCGATAATGAGTACAACTAACATAATACTATCGCATGGCATGAAAGCTTAAATCAATTGATTAGAATAGAATTCGAACGGACTGTCAAATGAATCGATACTCAAAGACGTGAGGAGTTTTAAAATATATAGTAATTTAGTGGTTTATAACAATTTGAATATGAAGCAATAAGGAGTGGGGTAAGGATCCGTACCTTTTAAAAATTCCAAAGTGAAGCTACCTTGTGATAATATTTCAGATTTATACGGGCAGAGTTTAGACTATAGATTAGTCTTTTAACCTAATTTAAATAATATGCACACAAACTAGGTTAGTAACTTAATACAGCCTTTACGATAACTCACGATATCAAATTCTCACAACGAATGACAAAGTGCGATACTTCATCCATCGAATTAACGATGATCCGTCAAATTAATGACGAACGACAAAGTACAATACTTTATCCATCGAATTAACGATGATCCGTCAAATTAATGACGAACGACAAAGTACAATACTTTATCCATCGAATTAACGATGATCCGTCAAATTAATGACGAACGACAAAGTACAATACTTTATCCATCGAGTTAACGATGATCCGTCAAATTAATGACGAACGACAAAGTATAACCCTAATGTGGGCAGCACTTAAACATCCATTGGATATATTGATCGATCGGACAATGAATCGTAATAGCGATCGAGTTATTACCCTGTTCTGCAGCACCCCGCTACTCTTAATTTGTGTTTTGTGTGTGTTAATTGAAGTATTCTGATGATAACTCGACGAAATTTTGGAGTTTCTTCGTCGTTCAAGTGCTCAGAATCAAGTGCCAACCTCTGCTATTTATACACGAATTTGAGCTAGCTTACGGACCGTAAGCTTAATAACCTTACGGTCCGTAAGGTTCACAAAATTCGTGTATAGGGTGGCCATGTGTGGAACTAGACCTGGTGAGTCGACAATTTTAATAAATGCAACTTCGGCAGCAAGTTATAAGGATAATGATCAAACAGGGAATACCCCCCCTGAGTTTTAGGGGCCCTAATCCTGATTCTGAAATTTCTAAAATTTTTAGGGTTTGTACGGAATTACTTGGGTGTCTTAAGGTTTCCTATGGGTTAATCTAATAAAATAATTAGGTCTTTTAATATTATTAGTTTATTATGATTTTAAATTTTCGGTTATTACAACTATTACCCCCTTAAAAGAAATTTCGTCCTCGAAATTTTGCACATATAAATAACGGAAACGAAACTTTTATAGCAGAGTTACTAATTTATATAACAAGAATCTCCTACTTAAATATACTTAATCATAACTAAGATATATAATCACATAAGGTAAAGCATGAATGACCGTAAACAGAAACGAATAAACATATATCAAAGAGCAAGATTTACCGTTACTTGACTAAAATTCTATTACGAGAATAGATTAGGGTATAGAGAACGAATTGATTCTTCAGATTCCCATGTTGCTTCGCGTTCAGAGTGATTTTTCCAAAGGATTTTAACAAACGAAATTACTTTCCTACGCAAAACCTTTTCTTGTCGATCTAAAATGGCTTCTGGTTCCTCTTCGTAGGACAAATCCTCGTGAATTGTAAGTAACGGATAACTAATGACATGGAGTGGATGATAATTATATCCTCTTAACGAGGAGATATGAAAAACGTTATGAACGTGAGAGAGTTGAGGCGGTAAAGCCAGTCGATATGACACTTCTCCAACTCTTTCAAGGATTTCAAACGGACCTATGAAACGAGGACTAAGCTTTCCTTTAATTCCAAATCTTCGAACACCACGCCAAGGTGATACCTTTAAGAAAACGTGGTCGCCAATTTTAAATTCGAGTGGTCGTCTATCTTGATCTGCATAGCTCTTTTGTCTGCTCTGAGCTTCTTTCAGTTTTTCTCGTGCCATAGTGACTTTTTCATTTGTAATCTGAACTAATTCTGGCCCTTCAATAATCTTTTCTCCAACTTCATCCCAGCAGATCGGTGCTCGACATTTCCGACCGTACAAAAGCTCAAAAGGTGCCATGCCAATACTTGCTTGCCAACTATTGTTGTAAGCGAACTCAACAAGGCATAAATATTCATCCAAGTTTCCAGACCATTCGAGTGCACATGCTCGGAGCATATCTTCCAAGGTCTGGATCGTACGTTCTGACTGCCCATCTGTTTGTGGATGGAAAGCCGTACTAAACTTCAATCGTGTACCCCAAGCTGCCTGAAAACCTTTCCAAAATCGTGAGGTGAAACGTGGGTCTCTATCGGAAACAATGGAAGATGGTGTGCCATGGAGTCGAATAATTTCTTGAAGAAATATTTCGGATAACTTATTAACCGAAAATCCTTGCTGAATCGGTAGAAAATGGGCTGACTTTGACAATCTATCGACAACAACCCATACAACATCATTCTTCTTGAATGTCTTAGGCAAACCGGTAACAAAATCCATTGTGATCTCATCCCACTTCCATATGGGAATATCCAATGGCTGCAACAGACCGTTTGCTCGTTTGTGTTCAATTTTCACTTGTTGGCAAGTGAGGCATTTACTTACGTATCGAGCAACGTCTTCCTTCATGCCATTCCACCAGAAGTTCTGTCTTAAATCTCGATACATCTTGGTAGATCCTGGGTGAATTGAAAATGGTGAGCTGTGAGCTTCGGCTAACAATGACTCACGAAGGCTGGAGTCATCGGGTACACAAAGTCTTTTACCGCACCAAATCACCCCATGATGGTCTATACTAAATTCAGATTGCTTACCCACCTCAAGATTTTGCACAATGGCCCAAAGTTCTCCATCTTGCTTTTGTGCATCTTTGATCCGTGATATGAGGTCGGGTTCAATCTGCATTCTAGCTAGATATCCATCAGATTTACTAACCTGAAGCCAAATGTTCATCCTTTCAAGATCTTTCCTAATATGAGGCTGAATTTGTATGCAAGATATAGTCCCGGAATTCTTTCGGCTCAACGCGTCAGCTACAATATTGGCTTTGCCTGGATGGTATTGAATATTTATGTCGTAATCTTTTAAAAGTTCTAACCACCTTCTTTGCCTTATATTTAGCTCCTTCTGAGTAAATATGTACTTGAGGCTCTTGTGGTCGGTAAAGATGTCACAACTTTCACCATACAGATAGTGTCGCCAAATCTTAAGTGCAAAGACGACTGCGGCTAATTCTAAATCATGTGTAGGGTAGTTAACTTCATAAGGCTTTAACTGACGGGAGGCATAGGCGATAACCTTCCCATGTTGCATTAGCATACAACCTAATCCTTTCTTTGAGGCATTACTATAGACTTGGTAACCTCCTGATCCAGAAGGTAGAGTGAGTATCGGAGAGGATACGAGTCGTTTCTTCAATTCTTCAAAGCTTTTCTCTTGTTCCTCATTCCATGAGTACTTCACCCCTTTCCTTAGGAGTTTTGTGAGTGGTAAAGCAATTACCGAGAATCTTTCAACAAATCTTCGGTAATAGCCAGCAAGACCCAAGAAACTTCGTATTTCAGTAACAGAAGTAGGTCTTGGCCATTTTGTAATAGCTTCAACCTTTGTTGGGTCTACCATAATTCCCTCTGCTGATATGATATGACCTAGAAATGCCACTTGGCTAAGCCAAAAGTCACATTTGGAAAACTTCGCGTACAACTTCTCATGCCGCAAGGTTCCAAGAACTGCATGTAAATGTGCTTCATGCTCTTCTTGACTCTTAGAATACACTAGAATGTCATCGATAAAGATAATAACGAATTTGTCTAGGAATTTGTGAAACACGCGATTCATCAAATCCATGAAGACTGCGGGTGCATTAGTTAGCCCAAAGGGCATAACCAAAAATTCGTAATGACCATATCGAGTACGAAAGGCGGTCTTGGGAACATCATCATTCTTGATCTTTAGCTGATGATACCCGGACCTCAGGTCAATTTTTGAGAAGAACTGAGCCCCCTGAAGTTGATCAAAGAGATCATCAATGCGAGGCAGAGGATACTGATTGCGAATAGTAATCTTGTTCAGTTCTCGGTAGTCAATACATAAACGCATACTACCGTCTTTCTTCTTCACAAATAAGACCGGAGCACCCCAAGGTGAAACACTAGGTCTTATGAATCCTAGATCTAACAATTCTTGCAATTGTTCCTTCAACTCCTTCAGTTCCATTGGAGCCATACGGTATGGAGCTTTAGAAATAGGTTCGGCACCAGGGATCAAGTCGATGGTGAATTCTACCTGACGGTCGGGTGGTAATCCTGGTAGTTCATCCGGAAATACATCAGGATATTCACGAACAATGGAATGGCTATCGATACTCTTAACACTAGCAGAAGTATCCCTAATCGATGCTATGAATCCAGCACAACCGCTTGATATGAATTTTCGAGCCTTAAGCGCAGAGATAATCTTAAGAGATTTATGAGCTTGAGTTCCCTGATATATAATATCAGGATGATGAAGATCACCGAAAATAACACGGCGAGAATGACAATCTATAGTTACACGATGTCTAGACAACCAATCTATTCCTAGAATAACATCAAAATCACACATATGTATTGGAAATAGATCGGCCTTACACACAATAGATTCAATACTGATCGGACAATCTTTATATACGTAAGTGATTACGGATGAATTTTCCATGGGAGTGGAAATGGTTAAGGTATGATTTAAGAGAGTTGGTCTTATCGGAAGGTACTTAGTAAACGAATGGGATACTAAAGAATGAGTCGCTCCTGTATCGAATAACACATAGATACTATGTTTACCGAGCTGAAGGGTTCCCGACACAGTACCTGGGACACTAGCAGCATCAGTAGCAGAAAGTACGAAAACTCTTCCTCCAACATTGGGTTGGTTATTCTTCCTAGTATCTTTCTTAGGACATTCCTTGATCATGTGTCCAGTTTGGCCACATCTAAAGCATGCTCCTGTACTTCGGTGACATACGCCCTGATGTCTCTTACCACAAATATTACATAAAGGATATGTAATTTGATTTGGGTTTACATATTGATTCAGTGGTTGAGCTTTAATAGGTTCTGCATACAACTGAATCTGGTTTTGAGCAGGTCTCGGGTTTTGCAGTCTAGGTTGCCATGGACGTGCCTGATTTCCAGAGTTTTGATTTCCTTGCATTTTGCGATCTGGATGCTGTGGCGTAGTGGATGATTGGCTGTTTTCTTGCTTAATTTGTCCTTCCCTATTTCTCTTCTTATTATCTCCATTTCGAGATAGGAATTCTTTCCTTTCGAATTCAAAAGTTTTGATTGCATCGGCAACTTCGGTGATATCCTTAAATTTCATGTACATGATCGACTTCCGAATTCGATCATTAACTGCCCACTTGCATTTCTCTGCCTGGGCTTCTGCCGATCCTGCAACTTCTCCTATAATACTAGCCAACCTTGCAAATCTAGTAATGAACTCAGAGGCTGGTTCATCACTTCCCTGTCGAATCACAGCATACTCCCTGATATAAGCTTCTTTATCAGCGGTCGAAAAATACTTGTCGTAAAAGATATTACGAAAGTCGGCCCATGAAAGATTAGCGTCAAAATCATCCCCTCCTTTGACATTCTTATATCCTTCCCACCAAGTTTGTGCGTCATCTTCGAATTTGTAGGTAGCCAATCTAACTTTGTATTGCTCCGGAACTCCAAGAACTCCGAAGATCTTTTCAATATGAGCTATCCAGTTTCTTGCTTCAACTGGATTATTAGCGTGACTAAAGGATTTCGGCTTTTGTTTTTGGAATTTACTAATCCATATGTCTATACTATAATTAGTATTGTTTGTGGTATTTTCACGAGTTTCACCACCAGAGATTGGATTAGTGTTAGTGCCTTCTGGATGACGAGTTTGTTGAATAACGGCCTCAGCTGTTTGAGCAACCAGGTTTGGAAGCAACCCGGCAACAGCCTGGTTGATAGCATTAATTACGCTTGGATCGACTGGAGTCTCATTCGAAGAAGTGTTGTTACGTACAGGATTAGTACGAGTACTCCTACGTAGCGGACGACGAGGAGGCATATCTATACAAATAAATACAGGAATTAAACCAAATAAGAGACCAAGTTGAATCCTATCATAGATATCTACCCATTCCTCACAGGTTTTAATTACTATCTTCAAGTTTTCTACAGGAAAGAGCCTTTGCTCTGATACCATAGCTGTAACACCCCAACCCGGAAGGGCTGACGTGTCACAATAACAGTAGTATCATAAACAAAAGTCATAATTCCATTTATTTATTTGACAAGGATACAACCATTTAACAACTAAACTTAAGATTTATAAGCAGACACAATCAATTTTATTAACTAATATCTTCAGATTTATTCTTAAGCTTTATTCTTCTCTCTTTTCCCCGCCCAAAGTAACCTGCTGACCTGTAAATACAAAATTTATACGGAATGAGCCGAATGCTCAGTACGGAATTATAGGCTCAAAGAACAATTAACGCTTTATGCAAAACTTATACAATGCAAGAACATAATTTCATAATCATATCTTACGGATGTACCCATGAGCAAACTGAAAACGTGACAATACACAGGTAGCTACTCCTGCATACTTATCACACGAGATGGCCAGTTGGCATACCTGTTATCCATCTCATTAACTTAAATTCTAGGATCGATCCATACGCCTCCTAGTAGCTTTGTACCACACTTGTACCTAGGGACGCCGTGAACTAATCTCTCCGTCACAGATGGAGCACATGCTGTTGATGCCACAACAACATGCTCGTGGGACACTCCACGAGAAGCGATACTCAGGGTATCAGAGTACAAATGGTCTTATTCACATAACTTATAAAACTTATTTTCATAACAGAACGGAACTTATATTGGAACATGCGATAATGAGTACAACTAACATAATACTATCGCATGGCATGAAAGCTTAAATCAATTGATTAGAATAGAATTCGAACGGACTGTCAAATGAATCGATACTCAAAGACGTGAGGAGTTTTAAAATATATAGTAATTTAGTGGTTTATAACAATTTGAATATGAAGCAATAAGGAGTGGGGTAAGGATCCGTACCTTTTAAAAATTCCAAAGTGAAGCTACCTTGTGATAATATTTCAGATTTATACGGGCAGAGTTTAGACTATAGATTAGTCTTTTAACCTAATTTAAATAATATGCACACAAACTAGGTTAGTAACTTAATACAGCCTTTACGATAACTCACGATATCAAATTCTCACAACGAATGACAAAGTACAATACTTTATCCATCGAATTAACGATGATCCGTCAAATTAATGACGAACGACAAAGTACAATACTTTATCCATCGAATTAACGATGATCCGTCAAATTAATGACGAACGACAAAGTACAATACTTTATCCATCGAGTTAACGATGATCCGTCAAATTAATGACGAACGACAAAGTATAACCCTAATGTGGGCAGCACTTAAACATCCATTGGATATATTGATCGATCGGACAATGAATCGTAATAGCGATCGAGTTATTACCCTGTTCTGCAGCACCCCGCTACTCTTAATTTGTGTTTTGTGTGTGTTAATTGAAGTATTCTGATGATAACTCGACGAAATTTTGGAGTTTCTTCGTCGTTCAAGTGCTCAGAATCAAGTGCCAACCTCTGCTATTTATACACGAATTTGAGCTAGCTTACGGACCGTAAGCTTAATAACCTTACGGTCCGTAAGGTTCACAAAATTCGTGTATAGGGTGGCCATGTGTGGAACTAGACCTGGTGAGTCGACAATTTTAATAAATGCAACTTCGGCAGCAAGTTATAAGGATAATGATCAAACAGGGAATACCCCCCCTGAGTTTTAGGGGCCCTAATCCTGATTCTGAAATTTCTAAAATTTTTAGGGTTTGTACGGAATTACTTGGGTGTCTTAAGGTTTCCTATGGGTTAATCTAATAAAATAATTAGGTCTTTTAATATTATTAGTTTATTATGATTTTAAATTTTCGGTTATTACACCTGGACTCGGACCCAAAACCCTAACAGCACTTGTCTTTGACTAAAAATAAGTCAAACAACATGGAATCAAAACCTCAAATGGTCAAAAGACCCACCGAATCGACTAGAACGTATGTGTGTTAAACTAAAAAAAAGACAAATCTACTGAACTTTCAAAGAAATTAGGAATGTAGATACCGATTTTGGATGTTGGTGATGAAGACCAGTGGTGGTGGTTTCGGAGCCGCGGACGAAGATGGCGGTTGAAGGTGGGGTGAGTCTGGTGCATGAAGGGTTAAAGGTGGGGTGCGTCTAGTGCCGGTTGGTGTATGTGGTGGTGATTTTGGAGATGAGTCTCGTATGGGTGGTGATTTTGGGGGAGATACTGCAATACTGGAGGCAATATTTAGGGGTGTATGAGAGAATTGGTGAAAATAGATGGGAGGGAAAAAGCCCGCCTACAATTATATTTACCATCCATTGGATCAGAACCCTAATCAAAGGTCAGGTTTAATCAAGAAGGGGTAAAAGCAGATCCATGTGTTTGTCGCCACTAAAGGGTGGGGGGATCGCCGCTAAAAGGGTCGCCCCTATTGCTCATTTTTCTTGTAGTGTCCCCTCTGGTTGGTTTAAGGGAAAACCGATTTGCAACTGGACAAGCAGCAAGAAAGGCAGAATCAAAGAAACTTGATAAGCACGTTAAAGCTTGTGCAGAGAACCAGCATGTTTTTGTCTCTCTTGCCTTTGACACATTTGGCTCCCTAGCGTCAGAAGCTATCCAATTCCTAAACAGGGTCCAACGGGTCATCCACAACAATTGTTCAGTCCCAGAGGGGCAGGGTTTTGTCTTTAGTAGATTCGGGTTTGCAATTCAGAAAGGGATGGTGGCGCAAGTTGTTGCCTGTCTACCTTCTGTTTTGATGTAACTTGGCAAGTATGAATGAAAAAACATATTATTCTACATAAAAAAAGTTGATATTTGATGGATAGTAAGCATACGTTATGTTACGAAATACGCTTGTCAATCGAAATCTCACACTTTAAAATGAGATTTTTAACGTATGAGGAAAACATCTTTAAACATGTTGAAAACCAAACAAGTTTATAATGGTTTTAAGATATATGACCTTTGAAAATTAACTAATAGAAGTAGCTAAGTTGATAAATGGATGGAAACAAGCTTGGAATTCAAAAAAACCGAAAGAATGTCACTACTGATCGACATCCTTTTGAATTTGAAATTTTTAATACGGTTTTGGATATGCAAATTCAAGAACTTGGAAGTCGATTTTGTCACAACCCCCGATCCCTAATCCCCGGGAACGGGCGGACGTGATCACAGAGTTTGGTGGTATCAGTTTGTTTATTTAGTCTCGCAGCGGAATTTACATCAGGACCGTAGTTAGGAAATGTTTATCAGAGTAAAACCACCATACTTGATATTAATAAACACATGGGCAAAACCCAAGTTTCTTATTACAATACATTTATAGGGACAAACCCTATTTTATTGAATTTAAAACATCGTTTATTAGGTAACTTTTATAGCCACATTTTCCCAAGCCTTCAGTGCTCTCCAGCTGGCTTTTTACTAATTTGGCTTTCACATTGGGTTACCTGAAACATGTTTTAAAAATATTTGTCAGCGGGAAATACTGGTGAGTGAATCCCAGTTTAATCAAGTTTAAAGTCACAGTGAACAGTATTGAGAGCGATCACATTGTTTATTTCTACACAATTACTCCATTTGGTATTATCAATCCTGACTTGTGGGTCATATTACCCATTGGCTAACTCATTGTCCAATGGTAACGTATTGTCATCCCGACTTACTAATCGCAAGTAGTACAAAATTTTGTATACAAAACCCCAACATACCGGCAGCAATTGAATAACTACAAAGACTCAATCACTACTAATTTTCATAGTAAACCATTTAAGGTTTGGTAAAACATTACCAAAAACATTATCAAAAAGAGGATAAACTCACATTGCTGTCTTAGGCTTTTCGTAAGGGTTTCCTGGCTATAATCTATAATTTATACAAATGTACATTGATTAGTACCATAACCCTTTGAAATTATTAATAATACCCTCCCCGAGACGGTATTCCAACAACTACGTCGGGCAGAACCACGACAGTTGTTACGGAACCCTAAATCAATCGGGCAGCGTAACTGTTATGAAACCGGGGTTATAATACTTACAATGGAGCAGAACCTCGCTAATTAGGGGTATAATACCCAAAATATTACTTTCAATATCAGAGAATTTCAAGATTGAGAATGAAATGAGCGACGGAAATCGTAAACTGATGCGATCTATTTATAGTTGTGAAATCCGGTCCTCACGCGGCCCGCGTGAAAGACAGGGAACACTGAAGCGGGCCGCGTCAACATAAGTCAACGCAGTAGCTTAGCTGAGTCGTTTACTAGGCTTGACACGATTACGACACGTGTCAGCACCGGATGCATCCGCGTAACATGAGTCCGCGCGGTCCGCATTGATGTAAGCTTAGGTTGAAGCGGCCCGCATGAACTAAAGAATTCAGCGGAGTCCGGTCAACACTCTCATTCGGCCCGATTTAGGTTGAGGTGAGGTCTGTCGCGGCCCGCCTCAGCTTACACTTTCAGAATTTATTTATTTTTTATAAAATATAACATAACTAAGGCTCGGTTTTCACATATGGGACATAATATAAGACATTTTAAGACATTTTATGCTATATTAAAGGGTCGGAAATTTTATGAGGGTGTTGGTTTTACCAAGGGTTGTTACATTCTCCCCACCTTGTTTTAGAGCTCGTCCTCGAGATCTACTGAAACAGGTGTGGATATTTCTTCTTCATTTCTGACTCAAGCTCCCATGTGTACTCAGGTCCTCTTTTGGAGTCCCACTTCACTTTGACTAGAACTAGTCTTTTGTGTTTGAGATTCTTAACTTTCATGTCTTCAATTTGTAAAGGTTTTTCTACAAATTTGAGTTGTTCATTTACCTCTTTATCCTTAAGAGGTACTATCAATGATTCATCAGCTAAACACTTTTTAAGATTAGATACATGAAACACATCATGTATTCCTGCCATTTCCTCTGGCAATTGTAGTTGATAGGCTACAGGTCCTATTCTTCTAATAATCTTAAAAGGTCCAGCATACCTGGGACTTAGCTTTCCTCTTTTGATGAATCTTACCACTCCTTTCCAAGGAGAGACTTTTAACAATACCTTATCTCCTACTTGAAATTCCAACGGCTTGCATCGGTTATCAGCATAACTCTTTTGTCGATCCCGTGCTGCTTTCAGTCGTTCCTTGACTTGAATAATCTTATCAGTTGTTTCCTGTACTATCTCAGGTCCAGATAGTTGTTGCTCCCCAATTTCTGCCCAACAGACTGGGGTTCGACACTTTCGTCCATAAAGTGCTTCGAATGGTGCAGCATTGATACTTGTGTGATAACTATTATTATAAGAAAATTCTATTAAAGGTAAGTGTTCATCCCAATTACCTCCAAAGTCAATTACACAAGCTCTAAACATATCTTCCATTGTCTGAATTGTTCTTTCACTTTGTCCATCTGTTTGTGAATGATAAGCCGTACTTAATTTTAACTTGGTTCCCATTGCCTTTTGGAAACTTGACCAGAAATGGGATGTAAATCGACTATCCCTGTCAGAAACAATAGATAAAGGAATGCCATGTAAAGAAACAATTTCATTTACATACAATTTAGATAATTGTTCCATACTAATTGTTTCTTTCATTGGTAAGAAATGAGCTGACTTGGTTAATCTATCTACAATCACCCAGATTGTATCATTTCCTTTTCTAGTTTTGGGTAATTTAGTAACAAAATCCATTGTTATTAATTCCCATTTCCACACCGGCATTTCTAATTGCTGTAACAAACCTAAAGGTTTCTGATGTTCAGCTTTAACTTGTAAGCAAGTTAAACATTTTGAAACACAGGTTGCTATGTCCTTTTTCATTCATATCCACCAGAAATTTTTCCTTAAATCCTGGTACATTTTATCACTTCCTGGATGCATCGTATACTTAGACTTATGGGCTTCTTCTAATATACGATTACGCAGGTCTCCTAACTTAGGTATCCACATTCTCTTTTCATGAAATCTCCAAATTCCATCTGTTCCTTGTTTTAATTCTTTTAGCATACCTTTTAATTTTTCAGAATCATCCTTGATTACTGATTCTTGTGCTTCTCTTATTTGATTATTTAAATCTACTTGCAGATTTAATTTAAGAGAACGTACCCTTTTTGGCTTTTCATGATACTTTCGGCTTAAAGCATCTGCCACTACATTTGCTTTTCCTTTATGATACTGGATATCACAATCATAATCACTAAGAAATTCCATCCAGCGTCTCTGTCTCATATTCAACTCTTTTTGCTGGAAAACATACCTTAAACTCTTATGATCAGTGAATATGGTAAACTTACTACCATAGAGGTAATGTCTCCAAATCTTAAGAGCAAAAATTATAGCTCCTAATTCTAAATCATGGGTTGAATAATTCTCTTCATGATTCTTAAGTTGTCTAGATGCGTAAGCTATAACCTTTTGTCGTTGCATCAACACACATCCATAACCTAATTTAGAAGCATCACAATAGACTATAAAATCTTCATTTCCTTCTGATAATGCTAATATGGGTGTATGGGTTAATCTTTGCTTAAGAATTCTAAATGCTTCTTCTTGTTTTAATCCCCATTCAAACTTAACAGATTTACAGGTTAACTTAGTTAAAGAAATGGCTATTCTAGAAAAATCTCGAATAAATCTTCTATAATAACCAGCCAATCCTAAGAAACTTCTAACCTCAGTTTGTGACTCAGGGGTTTTCCATTTAGTAATTGCCTCAATCTTAGTTGGATCTACATGAATTCCTTCATGATTGATTAGGTGTCCAAGGAATTGTACCTGTTCTAACCAAAATTCGCACTTAGAAAATTTAGCATAAAGCTTTTCCTTTCTTAACAAACTTAAAAGTACGTGCAAATGTTTTGCATGATCCTCTTTATTCTTAGAATAAATTAGAATATCATCTATGAATACAATTATGAATTTATCCAAATATGGTTTACATATTCGGTTCATCATGTCCATAAATGCAGCTGGGGCATTGGTTAAACCAAATGGCATGACAGTAAATTCATAATGACCATACCTTGTTCTAAAAGCGGTTTTAGGAATATCCTCTTCCTGAACCTTTAATTGATGATATCCTGACCTTAAATCGATTTTAGAGAAAAATCGAGCTCCTTGTAGCTGATCAAACAGATCATCGATTCTTGGTAATGGGTACCGATTCTTAATCGTGACCTTGTTTAATTCACGGTAATCAATGCACATACGCATTGATCCGTCCTTCTTTTTAACAAATAATAGCGGTGCTCCCCATGGCGACGAACTTGGCTGTATGAATCCTTTTTCCAACAATTCATCTAATTGTTTCTTCAGTTCCTGCATTTCTGCAGGTGCCAAACGGTAAGGTGCTTTGGCAATCGGTGCTGTTCCTGGTATCAAATGGATTCTGAATTCAACTTCCCTATCTGGAGGTTGCCCTGGTAATTCCTCTGGGAATACATCTGAAAATTGAGATACTACTGGAATATCTTTTAAATCTTTTCCTTTAGTGTTAGTGATTATAGAAATCAAATACACTATAGATCCTTTTCTCATACAACTTGCAGTTTTCATCACAGAGATAAATTTAGTGGACCTAGAGGGTTTATCTCCTTTAATTGTGATCGTTTTACCTTTTGTTGAATTTACTTGGATTAACTTTTGATCACATAAAATATTGGCTTTATTGGCTATTAACCAATCCATTCCTAAAACAACATCAAATCCTACTAGATTCATGGGATACAGGTTTGCAATAAATTTCTGATTTAAAATTTCTATACTTGCTCCCTGCAAGATTTCAGAAATTCTAATAGTTTCTCCATTAGCTGTCTCTACTACGCATTCTTGTGGTAGTTTAGTTAATGACTGATTTAGAAATTTGCAAAATGATGTATTAATAAAACTTTGGTTTGCACCAGAGTCAAAAAATACTTTAGCAAAGACATCATTAACTAAATACGTACCAGCTATGACATCTGGAATCATTCTGGCTTCATCTGCAGTCAGAACAAATGCTCTAGCATTTTTGGTATTCTTGTTGTCTGTGGCTGGAGCTAATTTTGGACAATTTGGCCTGATATGACCTTTTTCTCCACAGTTGTAGCATAATCCATTACTGGTTTTCTTCCTGCAATTTTCGTCTTTGTGTCCTGGCATCTTACAATGATTGCAGAGAATGGAGCATTTTCCCGAATGCTTTTTCTTGCAGACCTTGCAGTATGTTGCAGAGGTAGATCCCATATTCTTACGATTATAATTTCCAGAACGAAATTCTTGAGTAAGCCTTTGAGTTAAGTTCCTCCTCTGATCCTCTTCTCTAGTACGGACTAACTCATCAGTCAAAGTACTAGTTAATTCTACAGCTTCTTCTATGGTTTGAGGTCTAGCTGCCTTGACTATGTGTCTAATCTCCCCTATTAATCCCCAAATATAACGAGAGATTAACACTGGTTCTGGTGATGCAAGAGTTGGCACTATCCTAGCATATTCGAAAAATAGCTTAGTGTACCCTTTGCTATCTACACCAGTCATTCTAAGGTTTAGGAATTTCTTTGCTATCTGTTCCTTCTCATTGGGTGGACAGAATTTCCTTTCTACCTTGTTTTTAAATTCTTCCCACTCCATATTATAGGTTTGATCACTTCCTCTTGTCTGGAGGATAGTGTTCCACCATTCTAGTGCTGCATTCTTAAACAGATTAGAAGCAAACAGTATTCTATCTTCTTCAGCACACTTACTTATCCTTAAGACTGCCTCAGTTTTCTCTATCCAGCGTAAGGTTGCAATGGCCCCTTCATTGCCCGAGAATTCCATTGGTTTACAAGACCAGAATTCTTTATAAGAACAACCATAAGGCATGGTTCTTCTTCTTTTGGGAATAGGCATTTGAAGTACAGGTCCATTGTTCACGCTATTTTCTGGTTCACTTGGTCGCTTACTGCTATGCTTACTTTTATTATCAGCATCCTTAACAGTTTGAAGAATAAATGGCATTGCATCTATAATTCCTTGTGCTACTATATGTTGGATAGCACTATTATCCACTTGATTTCCATTGTTATTGTTGTTCGGATTCTCATTATTCAGATTATCATCATTCTGAATATTATCATTCTGGATTTCCGGGTTATTATCCAAATTGACTTGATTTTCTTGGTCAGCCATCTGAATTTTAAACATTTATCCCATATTAATATCACAAATAATATCTTAATATAATTAATAACATGACACGCAGTTTTGCCAAAAGCGTAGATCATTGCTACTTACTCTTTTCATATACTTATGCGTCTATTACACACTAGTACAGAAATAAAGATTACAATACCAACATAAATAAAATAGTAATATGCATCCGTACACACATATTTTTATTTTATTTTATTATAATATTATTATTACTACCGTTTCACCAACTCATTCACGGGTATGGATTCATCCAAAAATCCATATTACGTTCATCGTATTTCCATACGAGACGCTCTCCCACCTGACGCATTCTCTCACTGCTTTCTAAAATTTCCTCCCCAAAAGTCCTAAGCTCTTGGACGTTTTCTGCACTCATTGGGGGTGCAGGTTCTAGGACTGGGTTTGGAATCTGGGGTACATGTTCCTGATATGGGGGTGACAGTTCCTGAAATTGGTAAGGATCCTCTAATATCTCCCTAATATAATCATCTTGATAATAGGGATCTAAAGGGTCCATACCTGGGTAAGCTTCTATGTTCTGTATGGGTGGATAATCCTGGATAGGATATCGTTGCACAAAGTCCCTATTGTTGTCCCACCAAGGGTCATAATTTGGGTCTAGAGGGTTTGGTGCAGGTATCCTAGGGATTTCTTCTTCTGGATTGAAGTCATGCATCTCCACTTGGTTATCAAGGTTTTCTATTTCCATGGACTGATTGGGAATTACAGGTAAGGGTTGTGGGGCTACTAGTTGTTCCAGACTTGGGTCAGCAGCAGTTGTGGCTAGGATATGGAAATTGGCTAAGCCTCTATTAAGTATATCCTGTGTATGGCTATCTGATTCTCGCTTAGCAGCTGCTAGAACTCTTTGCTGTTTCAACTTTCGCATTCTCTTCCTACGAGCAAAAGCTTCTTTACTGAACCATCCTCGTTTCATTTGAGGGAATGGCTCTTCAGATTGAGCTTTAAAAACAAATATCTCGTCTTCCTGATCAGCAACGTACCCCGAGAGGGCAGGCTGTGACGAGGTACCTTCACTCTTAGGTGATTCAGATAACTGGCGATTCAGATCTGAGGGTCCTTGATCACTCATACTGTAAACTAACAAATAGTCAAATAACACATAACAATTAAATACAGTTATGCATATATTTCCGTAATTTATTTCCTAACACAAATTTTTGTAATTGAAGTGTCCGCAGAACACTTCTTTGGCTTAGACCAGTGGCTAGGCTCTGATACCACCTTCTGTCACAACCCCCGATCCCTGATCCCTGGGAACGGGCGGACGTGATCACAGAGTTTGGTGGTATCAGTTTGTTTATTTAGTCTCGCAGCGGAATTTACATCAGGACCGTAGTTAGGAAATGTTTATCAGAGTAAAACCACCATACTTGATATTAATAAACACATGGGCAAAACCCAAGTTTCTTATTACAATACATTTATAGGGACAAACCCTATTTTATTGAATTTAAAACATCGTTTATTAGGTAACTTTTATAGCCACATTTTCCCAAGCCTTCAGTGCTCTCCAGCTGGCTTTTTACTAATTTGGCTTTCACATTGGGTTACCTGAAACATGTTTTAAAAATATTTGTCAGCGGGAAATACTGGTGAGTGAATCCCAGTTTAATCAAGTTTAAAGTCACAGTGAACAGTATTGAGAGCGATCACATTGTTTATTTCTACACAATTACTCCATTTGGTATTATCAATCCTGACTTGTGGGTCATATTACCCATTGGCTAACTCATTGTCCAATGGTAACGTATTGTCATCCCGACTTACTACTCGCAAGTAGTACAAAATTTTGTATACAAAACCCCAACATACCGGCAGCAATTGAATAACTAGAAAGACTCAATCACTGCTAATTTTCATAGTAAAACATTTAAGGTTTGGTAAAACATTACCAAAAACATTATCAAAAAGAGGATAAACTCACATTGCTGTCTTAGGCTTTTCGTAAGGGTTTCCTGGCTATAATCTATAATTTATACAAATGTACATTGATTAGTACCATAACCCTTTGAAATTATTAATAATACCCTCCCCGAGACGGTATTCCAACAACTACGTCGGGCAGAACCACGACAGTTGTTAAGGAACCCTAAATCAATCGGGCAGTGTAACTGTTATGAAACCGGGGTTATAATACTTACAATAGAGCAGAACCTCGCTAATTAGGGGTATAATACCCAAAATATTACTTTCAATATCAGAGAATTTCGAGATTGAGAATGAAATGAGCAACGGAAATCGTAAACTGATGCGATCTATTTATAGTTATGAAATCCGGTCCTCACGCGGCCCGCGTGAAAGACAGGGAACACTGAAGCGGGCCGCGTCAACATAAGTCAACGCAGTAGCTTAGCTGAGTCGTTTACTAGGCTTGACACGATTACGACACGTGTCAGCACCGGATGCATCCGCGTAACATGAGTCCGCGCGGCCCGCATTGATGTAAGCTTAAGTTGAAGCGGCCCGCATGAACTAAAGAATTCAGCGGAGTCCGGTCAACACTCTCATTCGGCCCGCTTTAGGTTGAGGTGAGGTCTGTCGCGGCCCGCCTCAGCTTACACTTTCAGAATTTATTTATTTTTTATAAAATATAACATAACTAAGGCTCGGTTTTCACATATGGGACATAATATAAGACATTTTAAGACATTTTATGGTATATTAAAGGGTCGGAAATTTTATGAGGGTGTTGGTTTTACCGAGGGTTGTTACAGATTTAATTAGGTATAAACTATTTTGATAGAAAATATACAGAAAAGAAGAAACCTTTTATGTATTTGTTTTACTTTATTTATTATCGGGTTTGTTCCGTTTAAATTGTATGAATACACGATAAAAAAAAATTGAACGTTACCCCTTTACTTTTGTTCTAGATCCGCCACTGCTTATGATGACTAGTATCCAAAAAGTTCTGGCAAAGTGAATGAATTTAGTTAAAAGAAACCATATTAGAACCAATGAATTTAGTTAAAAGACACCATATTAGAACTCTAAAAAGACATTATATTGTTGTATTTACAAACCGCTCGGTTGTTTAACTGTAATAATATTTTTTTTATTTTTGTGTGATCATATGTACTTTTGTAGTTCGGTAAAGTGCAACTTCATTAAAGACTTATTTCAAGGAAATAGGAATCAAAATGTACTACCATTGAAATAGAAAAAATAAAACAATTTTTTTGTTTACAATTAAATTCTTTCATCATATGAAAAGGAAAATCTATATGGGTCTAAACTCAATGCCTTCAATAATAAGCCCACTAAACTTCTTAACGCCACAATGTTTTAATGTAAGATCCATGTTGATTGTAGTAGTAGCTCGTAATTCCCAAATTTGCACTTCAATCCATCCATCATTCCTTGTTTGTAAAAGGCCTTTTATTTAGTGGGTTGTGTGTGTTTTGACTAGCTGTTGGTCTAATAACTGGAGTTTGAGGACTTGTTAAATAGATATAACAAATGTTATCTCGTGGATTGAATTGATTGTCTCTGACTTTCATAGGACCCTCAGATCTGGATTGGTCTTCTGGTAATTTGTAGACAAGGTAACATGCATATATTGTTTCAGATGATACTAGTTGGGACTGGACTTCTGTTTCGATATGAATATAGCTATCATCCCCCAAGTCCAACTGAATGGCTTTTCCAAATCTGAGAGATGTTAGAAAATCATCTTACATGTAAAAGATTTCCAAAAGATAGTAATTTCTACAAGAAAACTGACAATGGATATAAAAGAACCTTGATTCAGGTGATAACACTATTTTTTTCCAACTCCATATGAGAGCCGCTGATAGCATATGACATTTCTTCCCATTTTTGTCAAGAGAAAACCACTATCAAGCAACGAGTGTACAGATATGTTTAGCAAATCAATATATAATTCTCCCCTCTGGTGGAACCATGTTCATAGGCTCCACAACAACTACATATGACAAAAGCATGAAGGACTTACAATGCCTGAATTCGTTTTGTCGTCACTGATTAAGAAGCCTTTGCGAATAATTGAGTAGGCTTCCTCCTTGGCTGTCCATTGCAGGCTATTTTTTGACCTTTTCATTATGTCTTCATAATCAGCTGGCAGCTTTTCTTCCCAATTTGCATCTGAATCTAAATCTGATATGGGTTGCTTCTCATTTATATGTTCTACCTGTGTAACAACATAACCCTATTAGACTTTGAATTGGTCACTAATATGGATTTTAATTAGTGATGTACATAAATAACCAAACTTTAAGGGTGAGGGTATTGGTGCATCCCCCAAAAGTAGTGACACCCCCCCCCCCCCCAGCAGCCCCGTATAAGGCAATGAGGGTTGTATAAGGGTTGAGTGCATTAATTATGTCAGAAAAAGTAAAGCTATACGCCCCTCATTGCCCTATGAGCGGTGTATAGAAAGGTGGTAGTTGAAGCATTAAACCCTATACGCCTCTCATTGCTTTATACGCTGCTCATTGGTACTATAATCTCTGAATTTAAGGTATATTGCTGACAAGATAGCTGAGTTCAGACTGAAAAGGCTGAAAAGGTGATCCGCATATACGCGCTCATGGCCCTATACGCTGCGTATTGTTTCGAATTTTTTCCCTTTACCCCAAGCTTACGGGATTCATGTAATACAAATGTTCAAAAATCCCAAAAAAGTGATGAAAATGATAAAAATTTTCAAATAAACGGTCTGGTTAAATTAGATTCGAATCACGATGTCAAATTGGGACTTTGGATAATTTTTTGGTGAAAGTTCGAATGAGTCATACGTCTCCGAAAGCGTTTGGTTACCCGGCGTTGATCGAGGTGAGGAGGAGGTGGTTTCCGTTCGTCGTTGTGATGAAGGGAGTGTGCGGCCCGTGATCTGATTTGAACCAGGTAAAAAATTCATATTGGCGTTATGGTTATTAAAGTCTAACCATTAAGTTGTTTCAGGTCGTAGAGGAGGCCGGACCATCTTACGTGGCTCAAAGTTATCCGCAACACGCCGGAACTTACCATTCGCATCAGGAAGGGAGTGTGCGGCCCGTGATGCCTGATTTGAACCAGGTAAAAAATTCATATTGTCGTTTTGGTTATTTTAGTCTAACCATTAAGTTGTTTCAGGTCGTAGAGGAGGCGGGACCATCTTACGTGGCTCAAAGCTATCCGCAACACGCATACGGGACTTACCATTCCCATCAGCAAAAACAACACAAGAAAAAGTCTGAGGAAGGTGCTTTTGACTTCGAGGAAGACGATAACGAAATCGAGAAAGGTGTTACACACTTCGAGGAATGTGATCAAGACGAGGACGTTGGTGGTGGCTGGGACGATGGTGGTGGTGGCTGGGACGATGGTGGTGGCGGGGACGATGGTGGTGGCGGTGACGATGGTGCTAATGACCCGAAAAAACAAGGAAAGGTATAACATAACCGTCACTTACGTGTTATTCGTTATGTATAATATTTATTAAATTTTAGACAATTTTGATTTTGTATACGTGTTATTCGTTATGTATAGGTTTATTAGAAGGGTGCCTATTAGAATTTAGACAAAGTTGATTTTGTTTACGTGTTATTCGTTATGTATAATTTTTATTAGATTTTAGACAATGTTGATTTTGTATACGTGTTATTTGTTATGTATAAGGTTTATTAGATTTTAAACAAAGTTGATTTTGTATACGTGTTATTCGATATGTACCTATTAGAATTTAGACAAAGTTGATTTTGTTTACGTGTTATTCGTTATGTATAATTTTTATTAGATTTTAGACAATGTTGATTTTGTATACGTGTTGATTTTGTATACGTGTTATTCGTTATATTATCTGGCCCTATTTTATTCAATCAATAAATATAGTTTTAAATTACCGTTGTTTCAGCTATTTTCGACACTTCACGAGTTAAAGAATTGGGCTTACAAAACAGAAATTGCGAAAGGTTACGTCATTGTGACCCAACGAACGGTAACAAAACGCGAAGATTCGTCAGCAAGGACAGTGATGTGACACCTGTGTCACTTCAACCATCATACAAATACCAAACCAATGAAATATTGTATTTCATACTTGGGATTTGTATAAATATGTGTATCATTTGCACATATCAATTCTTGTTCGATTTCAAGCCTTAAATCGCTTTCTGGAAGGTTATACGCGATCTAATGCGTAAATATAACCATTTTAATGCAAAAAACACTCCGGAATAGTGAAATAGGCTTAACATACCTTAAATAACCTTTACATAACTTAGAAATAAGTTTTGGAAGGTTTGGTGTGGCGAAATCGAGTTTATTTAATCACAGGGACTATTTGCGTCAACTTGCAAAAGTCTGCCATTTCGTAAGGCAACGTACAGTTCGGAACATGATCATAAGCTAAACATACCATAAATAACCTAAACATAGCTTATAAATAAGCTTTGAGTGGTTCGGTGTTTGAAAATATGCTTATTTGGTCTTACAGGGACTAAAAGTGTCAAAAACGGCGTAAGTTTGCATTTTCGCGCATATCTTACGTTCTGACCACATCTGGACATCCAAATTTTTTGTACACACTAAAATATTTTTATTTTAGTGATCGGCATGCAAAAAATATCATTCGTCGCTTAATTTGGTTCGTTTTCGCGTCCGTTCCAGTTTCGTCGTAAATAACCGAACAACGTGACCGTACGGCCAAACGAACCGACATCCATGGATTCTCCGAGCATATTTCAGGTCCCCTACACTTTGACGACTTTGTAGAGCCTTGAAAATGACTTTACGGAGGTTAAAAACGTCGAAAATAAACTTAAACACGTGCATGGACCATTTATGTAAATTTTGAAACTTAGCTGAATCTGACACTTGGTGGCGTAGCGCGAGCACCTCCTGCCTATGCCGTGGCGCTACGCGAGCATCAGATCTGGGCAGAAAAGTCTGTTTTCAGCAACAGTTTGTTAATTCAGGGACCAAACTTGTAATTCCTTTATGTGGTGACCAAGTTAACACCTCTCCAAGGCTTCTAATCTGCTTGTAACATTTGTATGGCCATGATTTTTTGCTTGGAAGCTACACAAACACATGTCATGATCTTGTGTTCTTGCTACAAGTATAAATAGCAACGTCCATTCACTTGTTTCCTTGCTCATTTCCTTCTTTTCTCCTCTCTAATCTGAATTGGGAGCTCTCTCATCTGATTGGAAGCTTATTCTTTGTAGAAAAGATAGCAAGGACCTTTAGTGAGCATTCTTTCATTCTTTTATTGCTTACTAGTTTAAAAAGTCAAACAATGTTTGACTTTCAGTTTGACCAGTTAATTGGTCAAGTCAGAGTTCAATTGAACTTTGCAACGTGATTGTAATCACGATGGTTATAATCCTTAGCGATTATACCCACTGATTACCACGTTAACTAGGCGTAGTGACGAGTCAAAGTTTCGGTCAAAATGCGTTTTAGCACGCATTTTGCAACGAAGCTACTTTTAGGTATCAAGACACCTTGTTTTGATACCAAATCACTTTTCTAAGTAGGTTAAACATGTTTTGACATGTTTAACTCGTCACTATTAGTTTAGTGCTTGTTTAGGGTCGTAAGTTAAGCGGTCTAGACAACCACTTAGACTTTCGAACCCGACCCGTTTGGTCGATCATTAGGATCCGACCAAGCTTAGTTAGTGATCATAGTTGCATAGGGAATAACCACTGAGGTTATACCTTATGATCACGTAGGATTGGTTAGTCGTTTGCTAGTTAGCTTGTATGCCCAAAGGAAATGACCAAAATACCCTTTTGAAGCTAAAATCTGTATTTTGCATATGTGATCAACTTTTTGACATATAATCTGATTTAGTAACATGTTTAGGCATAATTGGGCATGTGAGACTTGACATAGCACATAGTTAACCATCCGAACATAGTTTTATGCTAACGACGCATTATAGTAGCTTATACTACCATAATGGGTCGAAACGGGTCAAAAGCACTTAGGTAGATTTCCAAATCAGAATGTTAGCTCTATTAAATCATACCATATGAGTTCAATTACTCATTTGATTTATAGAACATCATTCTATCCTATCTCCCGGTTTAGGAGTCGTTTAATAACATAGTTACCTATATTAGGTGCCGTTTGATTCCGTACTCCCTCTAGCTTTGCTTGGTTGTTGTTCAAGACTTCTAAGCACCCTCAAGTGAGTATATAGTTCCCCTCTTTTACTATTTTCAATGTTTTGGGGTGAAGCATGTGTACCTATTTGTTATGTTCACGATTTCAAAGTATAATTGATTATACATATTAGTACTCATCTTTTGACAAACCAAATGATTATTTATGATTTAAACACCGACTTTTCAAAGATTATAGAATTAATTATTGAATTGTACTTATTTTATGTTCACCAGACCGATTGGTAGTATGATATAGCACTATAGGATTTGACACCCCATTCCTGTTGTCATGGAATGTCTGAAACCAATTTGTTTCTCCATCCAAATAGGAATTACCTTTGTGGTATTTCTATAGTCTCAAAGGTGTATTTTGATGCACTAGGTCTGAATGAATTCTTAAATCACATTATTTTTGTATATTAAGTTATACTCCCAAAAGTATAGTTTGATATGCTCTCATATGTGATATTGTACAAAACAACATATATTTTGTTAATTACTAAAACATATTTTGATATGTTAATTATAAAACCAAAACATATTTTAATATGTTAATCATTAAACCAAAGCATATTTTGATATGTTATTTAACCAAAACATAGTTTAATATGTTATTTACAAAACCAAAGTATACTTTTGATATACTACTGAAAACGATTATTTTAACGACTAAAGTATATTTAATATACTATCTGTTTAACGATTTTGGAACCAAAATATATTTGATATATATATTACTTATTCGACTTTCTTAAAACCAAAGTATATTTTTATATATACTACAAACCTTTTTATCAAAACATTAATTTACAAACTTATTTTACTTAAGCAATTATTTATACATCCTTCTTTTATAATCTGTTTTCGTATCACTTGTTTATAAAAGAAAACCTTTTACAAGGATCATGACTACTTTTGTTAAACAACTTTTTCTAAACTTATAAGTCATGAAACCTAATTACAATAAAACCTATGTATCTCACGGGCATTTTTATGCTGATGTACCTATTTTTACACATGTTTCAGGTTCTGCTATGTGATGATTGTTGACGCATCACACACATAGGATGGACTCGTGCCTTAGCGACTTAAAAACTTGAAAGATAATAATTGTATTTATTTGACTTGAAATAAACAATGAGTTCAATATTTCAATAAAACGAAAGTATTTAATCCATGGTTGTGAAACAATGATTCTGTTACAACACTCCCCGACGTTTCCGCCACGTTTTGTTGTTTTACGTGGTCGGGGTGTGACAGAAAAGTTGGTATCAGAGCCAATGGTTATAGGGAATTAGGTTATTAGTAATACTTTGACCTAGACTATAACCTTCCTAGGACCCTAACACAAGTTATCTTGTGTTTAGTTTTAAAACAATACCGTCACTTATCCTTAAGTGACAACCACAATAAGAATACAAATTTCCGAATCCGCTTTGAAAACCAATCATCTGTTCTAGGATGATTGATTACTAGGTTTTGAACCCTCTGAATTTTCAAAATCTCATCAAAGTTTGGGTCTAAATAATGTGAACACGTGCAAACTGGAAGAGTGAATGCCTGTACCCTGAGTTTTCTGTCTAAGGCTAAAGTGTTCGTACAAATCCGCAGTAACGGACTAGTCACTCTTACCTGGGAACTCTTGGGGTGAGTGTTCACTTATAGGCGAGCATGTCTTCAGTGATACATTATATTGATCCATTTACTTTGATTAGTCACTACGTGTCATTTGTTTGTTCGAGGTAACAAACGAATGATCGCTTTCCTTTTGTTTTATCAATGTTTTCAATACCTCTTTTGTTTCTCCAATCATCGACCTCACTCGTTTCTCATGTTCCCTTGTTCCCTTTAGACAATGCCTCCTCGACGTGATGCTCAAACTTTTACTGCTGAGGAAGCCGCAGCCCTTGTTGCTCAACAAATGGCTGCAGTGCTCCCAGGCGTAGTAACTCAGATTCATGAGTTATATAACAATAACAACAACAACAACACCCAGTGTAATTTCAAGACCTTCAACTCTGCCAAACCTTTGAAGTTTTCTGGATCTCTAGGAGCAACCGCGCTCCTTCAATGGTTTAAAAGTTTGGAAAGCACATTCAGGCATGTGCAATGTCCGAATGAGCGTAAGGTTGAATTTACATCCAGTGTATTCGAGAAGCGTGCTCTTACCTGGTGGAATGGGGTGATGCGTGATAGGGGCGCTGATATAGCCCTAGCTCAAACTTGGGAAGAGCTTCGAGCTCTAATGATGAAGGAGTTCTGTCCTCGTCATGAGCTTAGAGCATTGGAATGGGAATTCGATGATTTAAAGCAAGATAGTGGTGAACATCGAGCCTATACTGACCGTTATGAGGAATTGAGCCTGTTATGTCCTGCCATGGTCACGCCTGTGGATAAGGCGATTGAAAAGTACATTGATGGTCTTCCTGACTTAGTTCAGGATATAGTCACTGGCAGCAACCCTACTACTGTCAGACAGGCCATTGAATTGTCTGCCACCCTGACTGAATCCCATATCAGGAAGGGTAAGCTCTTTTGAAAGGGCGACCCAAGACCATCTAACAAGACTGCACAGGTTGAATCAAAGGAAAAACAGGCCGAGACACCCAAGAAGAAGAAGCGTAAGGCTTCTCAAAACTGTGCCATAACTGCTCCGAACAATCAGGTTGCACCAAACCAGCCAGGACAACCTCGCAAAAGGCAAAATTATGTTGGTACCGCACCTTTGTGCAATAAATGCAACCGTCATCATTTAGAGCAAGAGCAATGCCACAAATGTACCCACTGTGGGCGGTTGGGACATTTGATCAATGTTTGCCATTATGCAAATCAAGCTGCTGCAAACCCTGTAGCTGTTCAAGCACGGTTCCCACCGGGGTCATGTTATAACTGTGGTGACCTTACTCACTACAGAAACAATTGCCCAAGACTTGTTAACATACCTCCAACGCGTGGACGAGTGTTTAACATCAATGAGGCAAACGTGAACAACGATGCAGCAGTGAACAATTAGTCTTTTATATTTCCTTGTTTGTTATCTTTTGACGTTGGAACAATTCAGTTGATAAATAAAATTTGATGTTTCAATTTTATTTACAAAACTGACACAATTGTGTGAATGCTTGATCCAACCCTTCGCTGCCGACACTAAGACAAACTACTCGTGTGGTTCTGTCATTTTATGATCACTTGTGATCTCCCCGAAAACCTTAAATACGCGTTTCTTTTTAAGAAACAAAGACAAATCTCTATCAAGATCTTCCTATCTTCATAGTTAGATTCTTGAAGATATTTAAAGTACCAAATGGAATTCACGGATTGAATTCCTGATATACTTTAAATACTCGTGTGCTCAATTAACAAGAAAATTAACAAAATAAAGATCAAGTTAAGTAATTATGTGATTATGTGCTTTTTACTATATTTCCTGTTATTATGTGATTCATCCAAATCCTCGTAGAATCTTCCATATCTCTATATGAGGGATTCATAGTAGGATATCAAAAAGGTACTATCTTAAATCCTTAATGGACTTCTACGTCATAGTTAAGTCCCTTGGAAAATAAAGTACTATTCTATAATTGGACCCCTTGAGTGGTCTGGTTAAACATATTGGTTCAAAAATCTGGTTAGAAATATCATGTGATGATATAATTGAAAAAGATCCCTTAAGTGGTCAATTAAAAGAGATCGTACGACGGTCTAGTTAAAAGGATCATGTGTTGATCTAATTAAAAAGATTGTTCGTTGATCTAATTAAAAAGATCCTTTGGTGGTCTAGTCAAGTCGCTTCATGTTTATCCGATTGATTTACCCCTACACATTATGAAATGAACTGTGCGGACTGTGCAAGGAATTGCGTAATTATGGATGCATACATAATTATGGAATTCAGTGCACATAAACCACAGCAAGTTTTGTCATGTGTTAAGACCTATAGTGATGAGAATAACGAAACGAGAACAATGTAGAAAGGAGCATGGTGGATACGCCGCTGGTACATCCTATATATAAGTGTTCCTTATTACGTTGCGAACGTAGCGTTATTTAAGTTACTAGAAGTCCTGAACCTTGACCAATGTTACTTTACACTCTCCGACTCCGATTTTGGACACACACAAGTCTCATGTGATAGTCTTCTTCAGAAACGCACCTTTGTCCGTAGTATGAAACTCCATATTTTGTTACTACGAGGACATTACTTTAATAGATGGTAAATTCGCTAAGAATCAAAACGTGGCCCAGAGTTTTACTTAAGGGTACGAAAGATTCATTCGAAAGCGAAACAATCACAGTGTCTTCACAAGTTTCCTCAAAAATTAAATTTCGGGACGAAATTTCCTAAAGTAGGGGAGACTGTGACACCTGTGTCACTTTAACCATCATACAAATACCAAACCAATGAAATATTGTATTTCATAATTGGGATTTGTATAAATATGTGTATCATTTTCACATATCAATTCTTGTTCGATTTCAAGCCTTAAATCGCTTTCTGGAAGGTTATACGCGATCTAATGCGTAAATATAACCAGTTTAATGCAACAAACACTCCGGAATGGTGAAATAGGCTTAACATACCTTAAATAACCTATACATAACTTATAAATAAGTTTTGGAATGTTTGGTGTGGCGAAATCGAGTTTATTTAATCACAGGGACTATTTGCGTCAACTTGCAAAAGTCTGCCGTTTCGTAAGGCAACGTACAGTTCGGAACATGATCATAAGCTAAACATACCATAAATAATCTAAACATAGCATAGAAATAAGCTTTGAGTGGTTCGGTGTGTGAAAATATGCTTATTTGATCTTACAGGGACTAAAAGTGTCAAAAACGACGTAAGTTTGCATTTTCGCGCATATCTTACGTTCTGACCACATCTGGACATCCAAAATTTTTGTACACACTAAAATATTTTTATTTTAGTGATCGGCATGCAAAAATACAATTCGTCGCTTAATTTGGTTCGTTTTCGCGTCCGTTCGAGTTTCGTCGTAAATAACCGAACAATGTGACCGTACGGCCAAACGAACCAACATCCATGGATTTTCCGAGCATATTTCAGGTCCCCTACACTTTGACGACTTTGTAGAGCCTTGAAAATGAATTTACGGAGGTTAAAAACGTCGAAAATAAACTTAAACACGTGCAGGGACCATTTATGTAAATTTTGAAACTTTGCTGAATCTGACACTTGGTGGCGTAGCGCGAGCACCTCCTGCCTATGCCGTGGCGCTACGCGAGCATCAGATCTGGGCAGAAAAGTCTGTTTTCAGCAACAGTTTGTTAATTCAGGGACCAAACTTGTAATTCTTTATGTGGTGACCAAGTTAGCACCCCTCCAAGGCTTCTAATCTGCTTGTAACATTTGTATGGCCATGATTTTTTGCTTGGAAGCTACACAAACACATGTCATGATCTTGTGTTCTTGCTACAAGTATAAATAGCAAGGTCCATTCACTTGTTTCCTTGCTCATTTCCTTCTTTTCTCCTCTCTAATCTGAATTGGGAGCTCTCTCATCTGATTGGAAGCTTATTCTTTGTAGAAAAGATAGCAAGGACCTTTAGTGAGCATTCTATCATTTTTTTATTGCTTACTAGTTTAAAAAGTCAAACAGTGTTTGACTTTCAGTTTGACCAGTCAATTGGTCAAGTCAAAGTTCAATTGAACTTTGCAACGTGATTGTAATCACAATGGTTATAATCCTTAGCTATTATACCCACTGATTACCACGTTAACTAGGCGTAGTGACGAGTCAAAGTTTCGGTTAAAATGCGTTTTAGCACGCATTTTGCAACGAAGCTACTTTTAGGTATCAAGACACCTTGTTTTGATACCAAATCAGTTTTCTAAGTAGGTTAAACATGTTTTGACATGTTTAACTCGTCACTATTAGTTTAATGCTTGTTTAGGGTCGTAAGTTAAGCGGTCTAGACAACCGCTTAGACTTCCGAACCCGACCCGTTTGGTCGATCATTAGGATCCGACCAAGCTTAGTTAGTGATCATAGTTGCATAGGGAATAACCACTGAGGTTATACCTTATGATCACGTAGGATTGGTTAGTCGTTTACTAGTTAGCTTGTATGCCCATAGGAAATGACCAAAATACCCTTTTGAAGCTAAAATCTGTATTTTGCATATTTGATCAACTTTTTGACATATAATCTGATTTAGTAACATGTTTAGGCATAATTGGGCATGTGAGACTTGACATAGCACATAGTTAACCATCCGAACATAGTTTTACGCTAACGACGCATTAGAGTAGCTTATACTACCATAATGGGTCGAAACGGGTCAAAAGCACTTAGGTAGATTTCCAAATCAGAATGTTAGCTCTATTAAATCATACCATATGAGTTCAATTACTCATTTGATTTATAGAACATCATTCTATCCTATCTCCCGGTTTAGGAGCCGTTTAATAACATAGTTACCTATATTAGGTGCCGTTTGATTCCGTACTCCCTCTAGCTTTGCTTGATTGTTGTTCAAGACTTCTAAGCACCCTTAAGTGAGTACATAGTTCCCCTCTTTTACTATTTTCAATGTTTTGGGGTGAAACATGTGTACCTATTTGTTATGTTCACGATTTCAAAGTATAATTGATTATACATATTAGTACTCATCTTTTGACAAACCAAATGATTATTTATGATTTAAACACCGACTTTTCAATGATTATAGAATTAATTGTTGAATTATACTTATTTTATGTTCACCAGACCGATTGGTAGTATGATATAGCGCTATAGGATTTGACACCCCATTCCTGTTGTCATTGAATGTCTGAAACCAATTTGTTTCTCCATCCAAATAGGAATTGCCTTTGTGGTATTTCTATAGTCTCAAAGGTGTATTTTGATGCACTAGGCCTGAATGAATTCTTAAATCACATTATTTTTGTATATTAAGTTATACTCCCAAAAGTATAGTTTGATATGCTCTCATATGTGATATTGTACAAAACAACATATATTTTGTTAATTACTAAAACATATTTTGATATGTTAATTATAAAACCAAAACATATTTTAATATGTTAATTATTAAACCAAAGCATATTTTGATATGTTATTTAACCAAAACATAGTTTAATATGTTATTTACAAAACCAAAGTATACTTTTGATATACTACTGAAAACGATTATTTTAACGACTAAAGTATATTTAATATACTATCTGTTTAACGATTTTGGAACCAAAATATATTTGATATATATATTACTTATTCGACTTTCTTAAAACCAAAGTATATTTTTAAATATACTACACACCTTTTTATCAAAACATCAATTTACAAACTTATTTTACTTAAGCAATTATTTATACATCCTTCTTTTATAATCTGTTTCTTATCACTTGTTTATAAAAGAAAACCTTTTACAAGGATCATGACTACTTTTGTTAAACAACTTTCTCTAAACTTATAAGTCATGAAACCTAATTACAATAGAACCTATGTATCTCACAGGCATTTTTATGCTGACGTACCTATTTTTACACATGTTTCAGGTTCTGCTATGTGATGATTGTTGATGCATCACACACATAGGATGGACTCGTCCCTTAGCGACTTAAAAACTTGAAAGATAATAATTGTATTTATTTGACTTGAAATAAACAATGAGTTCAATATTTCAATAAAACGAAATTATTTAATCCATGGTTGTGAAACAATGATTCTGTTACAACATTCCCCGACGTTTCCGCCACGTTTTGTTGTTTTACGTTGTCGGGGTGTGACAAGTGAAGATATGGTTGCAATGCGACCGTGGAGGCACATGCAAAAGTAAAGCAACAGTTCGGCGTTCTGGTAGCAAAAAGATTGGGTGTCCTTTTAAAATGATAGGGAAACTAGACGTAAGTAGTGGCAATTGGAGCTTAGTGGTGAAGCAAAAGGATCATAACCATGAGCCTGCGATATTTCTCGAGGTTCACGCGTTTGCGAGAAGGTTGACCCCAGACGAAGAATCATTGGTAGAGAGACTTTATATTCAAAACATGGAGCCTACGAACATACATTTAACCATAAGAAAACAAAACCCACAGAGCGTATGCATTCTACGAGACATACAAAACGTGATAAAAAAGATTAAAGTCAAAATGTACGGTGATCGGACTCCAATGCAGATATTGGAGCAAATGTTGCATGAAGGAAGGTATGTTTACCACACCCGGGTGAATCCCGAAACAAATGCGGTCGAGGAGGTTTTTTTTGTTCATCGGTACTCGTACATAATGTGGCGTGCTTTCCCACATGTGTTGATGATTGACACCACTTACAAAACGAATGAGTATAGACTTCTGTTTGTTCAAATTGTGGGTGTGACATCGACACACAAGTCGTTTTGTGTCGCTCATGCTTTTATCTCTAAAGAAAAACATGATAACTTCTTGTGGGTCCTACAGAAGCTCAAAGGATTCTTGGTAGAGGGTATGGAACCGCGCGTGATAGTAACAGATTGCGATAAAGCTTTGATGAATGCTTGCGATAAAGTATTCCCAAAAGCATCCAAATTGCTATGTAGGTGGCACATCTCACAAAATATTCTAAAACACAACAAGGCAAAATTTGCAACGGCTGAAGAATGGAAATTATTCTAGCTTTCTTGGTCTCGATTGTGTAGTTCTCCCACTGAGACGCTATACAATTATAACTTTGAGCGGCTATATACGTGACTGACTAACGACCATAGATCAGGTACATATTATATTAGTTCACATTCATTCATGTATACACACATACATGTAACCTCCCTGAATTTTATATACGCAATTATATTTTACAAACTATAGGGGCCTATTTTGACATTTTGTGAAACTATAAGTTGAGGGACTTGTTTGTCATTGTTTGAAACTTGCTTTAAAAATGGTTAAAACCAAGTCCAGGGACTAAACTGTCATTTATTGAAAGTTATAGTCTAGGGGTTATTTTGACATTATTTAAAAGTACAAAGTATTGGGCATAAAATGTAATTATTGAAATCTAAAGTTTAAGGGTTGAAATTGCCTTGTTTGAAACTTATTTTAACTATAAAATCTTAACCGAGTTAAATGTTGAACAAGAAATCTTTTAAAAAAATTAACTTAGTTAACTATGTTAATTAAAATAACAAAAAAGGGGGGGGGGGGGTTTCTTGTATAACCCGCCCCTTAGCAAAGATCGAACCCGGACCACTCGTGTAAAAGCACCCCTTCTTTACCAGTTTATCCTCCATTAGGAGCTAATTGATACCCTAACATTAATTGTTTTATACACTTCTTAAAATCCAACCGGGCACACACCTTTTATTTTATTTTTACGTTTTTTATCACTTTTATAAAAACTACAATTTTTATAAACTCATATACATCAAACATGATTTATTAAAAATATAAACTATAATTATTTCCGGTTTTATCTAATTATTATGAATTAAGTTAGTTTTAATCTTATTAAATTCATTAAAAATAGTAAACTAATTTTATAAAACCTGAAAATTTTTATATAATTATTTTAACATCAGAATGATGTTCGAAAATATAAAATTGATATTTTTCCCAAAATTCGATTTTTAACCAATTTAATCCAATAATTACATAGTTTTATTTGTTTAATTAATTATTTAAAAAAAGTTAATTGTTCGAAAATATAAAATTGATATTTTTCCCAAAATTCGATTTTTAACCAATTTAATCCAATAATTACATAGTTTTATTTGTTTAATTAATTATTTAAAAAAAGTTAATTTATCTGAAAAAGTTTGTTTTAGCCTTTGGTCGGGGTGTTACAATACAAACATTACAAATCGTTATATTCTGTTTTTTTCAGGAGTTTTGGACTATTTGTATACTGTCTGGCTACTACCCTATAAAGAAAAGTTTGTTTCAGCCTGGACTACCACAAGCCCTAACTTTGGTCAACATACAACCAACAGAGTTGAAAGCTAACATGCTAAGTTTAAGAGATACCTTAAGGGGCCAAACAGCTCGCTCCATAGACTTGTGTGGCTTGTTGACAAAGTTGTAGAGTCACAACGCATACAAATAAACCTCACTTTTCAGGATAGCCGGTCCTTGAAAATGGGGGACCACATGATATCATTCTTTGATAAACTATGTGGTAATGTTTCCCTGAAAGCATTAGATTTGTTGCTTGTGGAGAAGAAAAGATACGTACGTTGCTTGCAGTAGGGGGGACTTGTGGTCACCAGCTTTTTACGAGTTGTGGGTTGCCATGTGCTTGTCAGATAGAGTGGTGGGAAAATACAAGTAATAAAAACAGGCTTCAACCGCTTATTCTACTTCATATGAATACCCACCCCCCCCCCCCCATTTCTAACTATTGCTTTTAAAATACAGATTGCAAAATTCCTCTTGCCGCTGTAGACAAATTCTGGACAAAACAAGATTTCAATGCTGAAGAACTTAAGGAAGACGATAATAATCTTCAGGAGGAAATGGACAGAGTCATGCAACAACTGAAGGCGCAACCACCGATAGTGTTAAAAAGTATGTTGTCGAAGATAAAGGAGGTGGTGAATCCAAGTATGACTGACCATCAACCGCCTGAGGTACAATAAGATACTCGGGGGCGCCCAACCTCTAAAGCACAACAAAAAAAGAAGGAGGAGGTTGCGAGACGTAAAGATACCCAGTCCGAAGCAAAAGGCAAAAGCCAAAAGAAGGATGAGGACTCTCAAAAGCCAGCAGTGCAACGCAGTCGTTCAAAGAAAAATAAGGCTAAAAAGACAGTTGAAATTATAGATGAAGATTTTCCACTGTTGGTGGGGGATAGGTACGTTAACAATCATTGACCTATATAATATCCTACGTATTTCCATACATACATTTTCCCTGATAAAGATTTTCCACAATATATTTTCCAATTACAGGTACAAAAACATGATCGATCGTTTTAAGGACTGGCTTCCATCTATGTATCAGAGATACATAACACATATGGAAGATGCCCAGCCTGACGGTAACTGTGGGTTTCGATCGGTGGCTATGGGTTTGGGGTTGGACCAGAATGCTTGGATTTGGGTCCGCCAAGAGCTACTGGATGAGATGTTCATTAACAAAGACAGGTGGTGGCCTATTCTTGACTCTTTTGATCCGGGATTTTACACTACAGTATATCGATCAATAAACTGGTTGCACGTGGAACCTGCACCAAGGGCATGCTGGATGTTCTTGCCATACACCGGATTGTTGGTGGCTCAAAAATTTGGTGTGGTTGTTCAACATTTAAGCAATGGTGTTTGTCAAACATACTTTCCCATGTTTGATGGTCCGGCGGAGGGCCATTCTGTTCTTTCGATTGCCTATGTGGAAGATGGCCATTTCATCATGGTTAAGTTAACGGATGATGGTCCGATGCCTGTACCGAATGGACTATGGAATATGTATCAAAGTACTGAAGCTATGGAGTGGGAGACAATGTACATGTCTCGTCTTTCACAGGGTAAGAAGTCACTTCGTAGTAATAGAAGTGTTCGAAGAGACTTTATTAACTTGTTGTAGGTTCTCGTTGTAACACGTAAAACTGTTTAATCGTATTATTATGTGTTTATTTTTTTTAATTTACATTCTATTATCTTTCAAATATAGTGTAAGCAACATTTATTTTATAAAAAATGTTAATTACATTGTTTTATAATGTAAAAACACTTATTTACATCACTATTTTTATTAAAAAAAAAAGGCATCATATGCAGCATATTGGGCAATGAGAGGTGTATACCAGCCTCTATATGCCGCTCATAGCACAATAAGCGGCTGCTGGTAGGCAATCTTTAAGCCGCGTATTGGCCAATGAGGAGTGTATACCAACACAAACAACTTTTCAACTCACTAAAGAGGGAAAACTAGATCAAAATCAATTCAAACACACACACACCAAAACACCAAAAACACACACAACTCTCTCCCGTATACCATTTCTATCCCGTATCAAACCATACGGTGCGAATTTTCACAAGAGGTTAGTAACATCCTCATCTTTCCTTGTTGTTATTGTTTTTTTACGTTTTTTTTCTGAAATATTTTGGTTGTGGTGTTTGGCGGTAGAGGTGTTTGACGGTGGTAGTTGTTAGAGTGGTTTAGGTTAGGACGGTGGTGGTTGTTAGAGTGGTTGAGGTTAGGACGGTTGTGGTTGTATCTATGGGTTAGGGTTTGACGGCGGTTGTGGGTTGGTTGTGGTGGTTGTGGGTTGGCTGTGGTGGTGGTGGTGGTGGGTCAGAGGTGATGGTGCTGGTGGTGGGTCAGAGGTGATGGTGGTAGTGGTGGTGGTGGGATATTTGACACATATTATACCGAAACGAACTGGAAAACAAAACGAACCCGGAGACAAACTGTGAACCGATACGATATTTGACACATATTATACTTTAATATAAATTTTGTCGTAATTTTATTAATATTTTGACAAAATATTAAATTTTAATTGTTGCAGATATGTCGTCAGATGAGGAACAACAGGCACCAAACGGTGGTCCGGTATTCAATCCGAAGGCCGGGGGTAATTGTGAGGAGTACGATTTTTTAGACTTCCCCCAGCGCAGTACGGAATACAGACGTTTTGCCAAGTTCCGGGGTATGAGAGTGAGGTAGCAGAGGGCGTTGTGTTGGGACGCGTTACGGGAGTGTGGCGAGGAGCAGAGGGCCCGAGGTATAATCGGGGAAAATAACCCGTGTGATCGTATGTTTTTTCATGCGGCTGCGTCTTCTTATATGCCTATGATGGTGGAGTTCCTCTCCACGTTTATCTATCGACCACGGCCTGCTGAGCAACCTAACTCAGATATGGACGATCCGATGGTGGAACCACCCCCTGCTGAGGTAACTTTCTGTTTATTCGGGGAGCGACAGAATATGTCGCTGCGTCAGTTTGCTTTGGCCACCGGATTCTACACTGAAGAGGAGTTGGTTCAGGATATTTATACCACCGCGATCACATCTATGCCTGATGATCAGTTGCTTGCTTGGTGGCCCACCCTCTGTGTTGTACCCTTCGGTAATAATGCCCGTGTCTCGTTGATTCCTGACCCACTCGTTCGCTACATACACCGTTGCATTGCCACGTCGATATCTGGGTGTGGCAGAAGCAACGAGTGGGTCACGAAAACCGACCTGTTCTATCTTTACTGTTTATTCACGGGGACGTCGTGCGCCCTCCATCGCTGCCTGGCGGAGTATTTCGCCTCATTTTCCCGACGTCGATCAGAAGCGTGGTGGATTGCACGGAGGGGCGTTCATCACGCGTATTGCCCAACATTGCGGTCGGTATTTTCCATTCATCTGTGAGTTGCCACCGCCTGCCCCTTTCGAGCATTTGGGTATTAGGACGATGATAGGGATGCACTTGGCGGTGAACTTTCCGGGCATTGGTTATCGGTTTGTCGGTTTGGACGATCAGATTTTCGTAGCCCAGCCGTTAGTACATCAACATCTGCTGGAGGCTGCGGAGGTGGATATGCCTCATGTTGTTGACGAGCCTATTGGAGAGGGTGACATCGAGCCTGAGGTTGAGCAGGGGCATCCGCAGGAGCCGCCACAGCATCCTCGGCGCGTCTATCATGTGGTGAGGTTGCCTCAGTCCACTCAGTGTCTCCTCGAGAGGCTTGTGGCGGGTCAGACGGTTGTGATGGGGAGGTTGGCGCTGTAGGATCGGCGGATGGACCGGATGGAGGATATGATGGAGTGGATGATAGCTAGCGAGGCTGATAGGCGTACCGAGGCGGGGTTGCCGGTTCGAGACCCGCCATAACCACGAGTGTATCCGGGGTCCGGCTCGGAAGCCGGCCCGTCCGGCACGCAGGCTGGCCCGTCCGGCACGCAGGCAGGCCCGTCCGGCACGCAGGAAGGCTCGTCTGACACGCATATGCAGTTGATATGTTATGGTAGTGGTTCTGATAACAGTGACGAGGAAATGGCTTAGGAGTAGTATTTATCTGTTTCGTTTGGTTATATTTTGGGTTTAATGTGGTTGTACGAACAAATATTTGTTCCTCTTTTGTTATTTATGTTTAGTTGTATGCCCGGTTGTTTTTATATAAACGTTTAATCTTTTATCAGCATGTATGGATGGTAACATGTTTAATCTTTTATCAGCATCTATGTTGGTTTTTTTGGATTTTACAGCTGTATTGTCATGTTTATAAGGTTCATTCTATTGCTGGTCTGAACCAGCTAACCTTCTTGCTTGTTCAATCCGGGTTCCATAGGTATTGGGATTCTTATAACGAAGGGGTATATTGGTCTTTTTTAAAAATGCTAAGCATGTGCAGAAGCTGTTCAATTGTTTATCTACTAGTGACAGACCAGCAAGAAGGGGCTGGATGATGCAGTCTTTAATGTTGCAAAGGCATGCCAGTTTAATAGCTGATATATGGAAGGGGCATGATGGGTATTTGGCAATAATACAGGAATAGTCCCTCGGTTATAAGTTTGAAAATTTACAATTACAGCCCAACATAGTTAACTAAGTTAAATTTCAGTTAACCTGTCCCTTTGTAATCCTTCCTTGTAACCTAACTCAGTTAGTTTTTACTAACTGAGCAGGGACTGTTCTTGTGCAAAACAAACCTCGGTTAAGATTTTATAAAGGATTTCTCATTCAACATTTAACATTTAACTCGGTTAAGATTTTAGAGTTAAAATAGTATAAAACTAGAAACCAATAAACTCTCAAGACATAACATTCCGCTAAATCACCAAAATACGAGAGTCATTACATTCGTTTACATAAGTTGCATAAACTTAAATACGGCTAACGACAAATACAAATACGGACAAAAAAAAAAACAAAATCCAACAGATTATCAAACAGGTGTCCCTCTTACGAACGACCCTTGAATTTTTATTTTCCATTCCTGCTACTTGCCCTTTATACATTCGAACCTCCTCTTTCAAATACTTGACTTCGTCTTCAAGTACTGCTTTCGAATCCAGCAAACCTCGGATGACTTGAACTGACCGAGGACACATGGGAGGGTCGATCCACGCAAAGAATTTGCACCGAGAACGCTGAAACCGAAGGCGAATTAGTGTTTCTAAGTGTAAAAAATAGTTCTTAAAGTACATACCAATTGAGAGAAGGTGTAAAATTGACGCTCGGGATTAATATCCGTCCAAGATGTTTTTATCGCAGCTTGCCTTCCACATCTACAAATAACCATTGTGAATGTCAAGATGGATATGGATTACACTTTCTCTTATGTAATATTTGTTTAGAAAAAAAAAGACTCAATACGCCGCTCATAGCACAATGAGATGCGTATAAAGTACAAATTCTAACCACTTTTTCAGAAAAAGTAAATACATATGCCTCACATAGTGCTATGAGGTCCGTATAACAAAAAGTTAGGTGGTGTATATGCCTCACATTGACCTATACGGTCGTATACACTGACTGCTTTTCAGAAAAAGTAAATTCATACGCCCCTTATAGATCAATGAGTGCCATATAGACTGACAACTTTTTCAAAAACTAAATACATACGCGTCATATAGATCAATGAGGGCCGTATATATTCGTTTTGTTTGCCTTATTTAGCAACAAGCCTGCTCTTTGACGAACTATATACCCAACTATATACCCAAAAAGGTCTTCGGCCACACGAGACCAACGTTGGACCACACGATGAAGATCCGGAAGTACACACACACGCACAGATTCTTTGTCTCTCGTATTGTTATCGCTCTCGTATCTCTTCATACGCTCGGAGTATTTAAGGTAAGTTCGTATTCCGTATTTTTATGTTTAATTTTCATTTTTTCTCTGATTTTTGTGGTTTATTTTGGTCGGGTATATTGGTGTTGGGGTGGTGGGTTTTTGTGGTTGACGGTTGTGGTTGTATTGTTTTGTGGGTGGTGGGTTGTGGTGTTTGTGGGTGGTTAGGTGGTGGTTGACGGTGGTGGTGGTGTTGTGTAGTCGGTGGTAGGCTGTGGTGTTTGTGGGTGGTAGGCTGTGGTTAGGTTGTGGGTGGAAGGTGGTGGGCGGCCGACTGGTGGTGGCGGTCGGCTGTGATGGTGGTGGGTGGTCGGCTATGGTGGTGGTGGGTGGTCGGCTGTGGTGGTGGTGGTGGTGTTGGTGGTGGTTTGTTTGTTTATTATATTTTACAATATAATTTCTAATATCAAGTCTAACACTATAATTCTATGTTTTTTAACAGGATATCGAAAGTCGGTGTTTTGACGGTGGTGGAAACGTAATTCTTATGGAGAAGTGCACTGCGTTCATATTTTATATTCAAACGCGTACCTGAGCTCATATTTCAGATTCATGCGCCGGGACGTCGGTCTAGGGTGAGGTGCTTGGCGGTGGGGGATGCATCATCCAACATCAATTGCCAAGTCACCTTTTAATCTGACATCCGACGTCTGTCTAAGGTGAGGTGCTTGGCGGTGGGGGATGCATAATCCCACATCTATAGCCAAGTCACCCAGAACTCCGACATTGTCAGATGTTACCGTGCAAATAGCACGGAACACTCATATTGTCGATTCCGGGTGCACTCTTGATAGCATCTACCGACGCACGGTAGTTCCGTCACCGGCATCTACCGACGCCCGGAAGTTCTGTCACCACCATATACCATCACACGCAATTCCTAGACAGGAGTTAGACCCATCAGGTTCGTGTGAATCTAAGTAACAATATGTAATAGTTAGCGATTTAGTGTGTAGGGTTTAAGGTTTAGGGTTTCGGCTATGTATTGTATTACCTTTTGTATGAAAAGTGATGTGTTTTGTGTTATTTTATCAAACAATGTTCACTTACATTTTGTATTTACGTTTCTTCTTGTGTTATGGATTATAGAGAATTTGACGTTTTATAATAACACTTGATAAAAAAAATGTAGAAGTTTTATAATACTAATTAAAAAAAATGTTGACGTTTTATACTAACACTTGATAAAAAAATGTAGAAGTTTTATAATACTAATTAAAAAAAATGTTGACGTTTTATAATACTAATTAAAAAAAATGTTGACGTTTAATACTAACACTTGATAAAAAATGAGGAAGTTTTATAATACTAATTAAAAAAATGTTGACGTTTTATAATAATAATTAATAAATAAAAATGTTGCCATTTTTTTAAATATATTAAATAAAAAATGACATTTATATACCTTCCTTTTATAACAGTAAATAATAATAAATATAAATGTTTATATTTTTTTTATTTTAACAACAATTAAAAAAATATATATATAAAGTTTTTTTTTAAATAATATTTCACCCACTTGAAAACCCTCCATACCCTTCAAATTTATTCCACACAAAAGAGCCAATGATTGGGCAATCATTGGCTGACACCCAATCATTGACAATTAATAGGATGTGTGAAAAAGTAACCAAAAATTAAACGTATAGGGCAATGAGGGGTTTATCAGGTGTGTCCATTTTCAAACGTATAGGACAATGAGGGGTGTATAGGGTTAGGGGATGTGTGGATAAATTGAGGGGGATGTGTGGATAACCAAAGCCAACTTTAATCTGTAAACTTACGTTCTGCCCTTAGAGCGAGACACTTCTCCTTTGTAAACTTTCGAGTTAAATGTCTGGTTGGTCCTTGTGGTTTGCGAAAATTACAGACTTGGTCCTAAAGGTTCGCTAATTACACAGTTGGTCCCAGTGGTTGTAATTTTTGCACTCATGTGGTCCCTATCACTAACATGTATTAAGTTTTCCAGTTAAGTCTATATTAAATGACCAAAATACCCTTATTAAAAACCAAACTCCACCCACCAAACTCCACTTACCATCACCTATTAACCTCCACCCACCTTCTCATTTTCAATTTTCAGACCAAACCCCCACACACAAAATCAAAAATCCACAAACAAATAACCTCTATAAATTCCATAAACTCTTACAAATTTTAAAATCATCAAAATGTTAAATGCCTAAAAGAATGTCAAAAGCCAGCTGCAACCTCGGCTTCATGCCTGCAAATATTTCAAAAGGTCTCCGACAATGAATATTCAGATCTGACAATAGATCGGACGGTGTGAAGCAGCAAGGGCGACGAGGTGAATCGTGAATCGTCGGAGCCGGCAAATCCGTTTTTCCGGTGGCGTCCTCCGGTGGAGGGCGATGCTTGTGGCAGTGTGAAGGAGCAGGGGCGACGGAGGCTAGTGTGGTGGTTATCGGCAGTGGTGGTGGCCTACCCGGTGGTGGAGGTGTTCGTTGGTGGTGATGGGTTTTAGTGTTGGTGGATGTTTTGGTGTTCGGGGGTGGAGGTGAGAAGTGGCGGAGGTGAGATGGTGGTGGTGGGTGATCGGCGGTGGAAATGAGACGGTGTTAAGTGGTTGTGATGCTTGACTGCTTGTTTGAGAAGAACGTGATGCTTTTGAGAAGAGACTGTGAAAACTTAGGGGCTGTTTGGTAGCCTCTTAATCTATTCAGAGGTTGTCTCTTAATGAAATCATTTGTGGCCCTTATGTCTGAATGAATAAGAGGTAACCTTATGTCTGACTGGATAAGAGGTAACATCTGAATGGTAAACCAGCACATGTCACATTCTTCTACATTATCTTTGTTAAACTCTTAAATGATTTCATTAAGAGGTAACCTCTTAATGTCATTCAGATGCTACCAATATAACTTTTATGGGTTTTGTTAATAAGTAAGGGTATTTTGGTCATTTAACATAGACTTAACTGGAAAACTTAACACATGTTAGTGATAGGGACCACACGAGTGTAAAAATTACAACCACTGGGACCAACTGTGTAATTAGTGAACCACTGGGACCAAGTCTGCAATTTTCGCAAACCACAGGGACCAACCAGGCATTTAACTCTAAACTTTCCCATAACCACCACGTCCAATACAGTGATTCTGATCGTCGAAGCCGTTGGTGGCTTTTTTTATCTCTTCCAGTTGGATTTTAAGATATTGAAACTTCTGCAAGAATTTTTGCAAGTATGCCTCCATATATGTGGATGAAATCATAATTATTAAATTCAAATGAAGGGTTCCAAGCAATTGCAAGTGCAGAGATTGACAGGAAATGTGAAAAGCACCAAGACAAAAGGTGTTTGTATATCTACAAGGGAATGGAAAGATGGTTAAGCATGAAGAACATACAAGAATGAATGAAAAGCAATGCCTCTATATTGGATTAGACAGGCCAGAAATTAAATTAGGAATACATATTACGCCACTTCAATAATTACATTTTATCAAGTTAAAATATAATACACTACTTCAGATGCAAAGAACGTGTTGACATTTCAACATGTACACACGATTTCACGTGATTACATAAATAAATGTTTAATTCCAGCTATCACATGATTTAATATTCATGATTTGTATATGAAAATATTAGGCTAGAGGGTATGGTGATGGTCCTCCAAGGGAGGATGATCGGCCACGTAGGCGCCACGTTATAGTCCTCCCAAGGATGTTTCATCCTACAAAACTAGAGGGTATGGAGGATGTTCCTAGTCATAGTCTTCCCCACCACTTTTATGTTTTTTTTTTTAATCTTCTACTTTTTTTTTAACATTTAACAAATAAACTAACAAAATATTTTCATTAATATTAAAAAACATTACATAAACTTAAAAAAAACATAAACTTAAAAATTTCTAATATATTAAAATAAGCTACTAGTCTTCGTCCTCCATGTCGTCGGCGGGTTCGTTTTGAGCGTTGTTCCAAATGTACTCCACCAAGTCCGCTTGTAGGTTATGATGTGTGTACTCGTTACGTAGAGTGAACATGTTCAAATCTTGTTGTTCCCCACTAACTGGATTGGGTATTTTTTTTTTAAATAACCGTTACCTTTTTTGAATTAAATGAGAATTTAATTTATTTTTTTAAACGGCTACATTTGACTTGGGGGCCCACCATATTTGGTTCGTCGCAAACGGCAAGAAGTCGAAGATCAGGACAGGACCGGGGGGGGGGGGGGGGGGCGGGCATGGTGTGCCGGCGTCGCCGAACCAAGACGGGATGGGGGACGGTCCCCATACCACTTAGCCTTATGTTACAGCTGTATAGCGTAAAAAGTGGATCACGAAAACAGCGGTTTGAGTTTTCGGCTTTTAAAAAGAACATCCTAACAAGTTTGTCTAATTATTAGTCACTTGGTTTCTCTCATTCACGTCTCAAGTTCAACTCTCACTAGCGTGACTTTAAAGGACAATGGTGGTGACAATGAAGTTTAGAACTAAGCCTCTCTGGAGGTTGCCAGTTCAAAACTGAGCCGAACCGAACACGTTTTCCCAGGAACTAGTGGCTCGGGTATGCATCCAACTCTGACCGTAATGGAGGAGAGGATGCATTTTCTCGATTTGAAGGCACCCCAAAATTCTTATTCGATAATTTGTTTCTAAATCCAACTAACACATATCGAGAAACCATAAGAATTTTTCAACAAGGTTAAGCAAAATATTATTGTTTAAGAGATAGATAAACTGTATCACAGATTAAGCAATTCCAAATCATCACCAACACGCAAAGTTAAACAAAATAATATGTGAAAAAGTAAAATGTTATAAACAATGTAATATTTAAATGATCGAATATATTTAAAGAGCCGATCTTGAAAACGGTCAAATATTCTTATAAAAAAATAAAAAGTTTCTTAAAAAACCCACATTATTTCACTCAAGAAAACATCACCCTTCAAAAACCATCAAATTACCCCACCAAAACACTCATTTTTCAACTAAAAAAACACCCACTTTCTAGACCCCTCGTCTAGGCCTAGACGGGGCGTATAGACCCCTTAAACTTTGTGCCTGACATCCCACTCAGAGTCCCTTGATTTCAGTGCCTAGACGCCCTGTATAGCCCTAGACGGTGCGTCTAGGGCACCAAAGGTGTCTAAATAGCTTGACCGGGTGTGTGAATAGATTGAGCCTTTTATTTTTTTGTGATCATATGTACTTTTGTAGTTCGGTAAAGCGCAACTTCATTAAAGACATATTTCAAGGAAATAGGAATCAATATGCACTTCCATTGAAATAGAAAAAAGAAAACAATTTTAGTGTTTACAATTAAATTCTTCCATCATAAGAAAAGGAAAATCTATATGGGTCTAAACTCAATGCCTTCAATAATAAGCCCACTAATCTTCCTCTCGTCAACAACACTCAACGTAAGTTCCATTTTGATTGTAGCAGCAGCTCGCAATTCCCAGATTTGCACTTCAATCCATCCATCGTTCCTTTGTTGTGGAAGGCTTTTTATTTCCGATCTATTGAGTGGATTGTGGGTGTTTTGACCAGCCTTTGGTCTAATAACTGGGGTTTTAGGACTTGTTAAATAGATATAACAAATTTTATCTCCAGAATCGCATTCTCCTTCGACTTTCACAGGCGCCTCAAATCTAGATTGGTCTGTTGGTATTTTGTAGACAAGGTAACATGCATATGTTGTTTCAGATGATACTAGTTGGGTTTGGACTTCAATCTCGATAGTAATATAGCTATCATCCCCCCACTGAACGGCTTCTCCAAATCTGAGAGATGTTAGAAAATCATCTTGCATGTAAAAGATTTGCAGAAAATAGTAAGTTAATCTGATAAGGGATATTAAAGAACCTTGATTCAGATAATAACACTTTTCTTTTTTTCCAACTCCATGTGAGAGCCGCTTTTGCTGAAAGCATATGACATTTCTTCCCATTTTTGTCAAGAGAAAACCACTATCAAGCAACGAGTGTATAGATATGTTTAGCAATTCAGTATATAATTCTCCCCTTTGGTCGAACCATGTTCAATATATAAAAAAACATGAAGGACTTACAATGCCTCTCTTCGTCTCGTCGTCACTGATTAAGAAGCCGTTACGGATAATTGAGTAGGATTCCTCCTTGGTTGTCCATTGCAGGGTATTTTTTGACCTTTTCATTATGTCTTCATAATCAACTGGTAGTTTTTCTTCCCAATTTGCATCTGAATCTGAATCTGATACGAGTTGCTTCTCATCTATATGTTCTGCCTGTGGAACAACATAACCCTGTTAGACTTTGAATTGGTCACTAATATGGGTTTTCTTACAGTGAAAATAACTAATGTTATAGTGGCTGGACAATAAAAGAAAATTAAAAGATAATTATTAATTAATGATGTACATGAACAACCAAACTTTAATTTGTAAACTTACCTTCTCCAAGGGCTGGAATTCTATGCCTTCTACTTGTAAGTAATCTAGATTATGGCAGCCCTCAAACATAATTTCAAGATTAACAGTTCTGTGGTTACAAGTAAAGTGATACAATTCACACATCCACCATCCATCTTCTCTCTCATACGCAAGGTATGAAATTGAACTCTCTGTCTCCCCTCGTAATCTGTATTTGAGGGATATAGGTTCACATCTTCTCTTCCCTTCTCTATAATATTTGAACACAAGGTTCACCATGTATGTGATTCCTGGTGACAAGAACTGAGTTTTTACATCTGCTTTCCATATCTCATTCTTATAGTAGTATCTATAGGTTCCCACAGCAAATCTGCATGAATAGCAACAAAGAATGATACATTCTAGGTGGCAAGTACTTGACAAATACTCTTAAAAGCAACAAACAGGAAAACTCACCTTGAATTATATTTCGACGAGAATAGATAACTCTTTGCATTTGAACCCAAACATTCTGCAATAGATATCATCTCACAGTGTTCTCCCTTCTTATTCAATGAAAACCACTGTACGTCCCTTAAACAAGTTCAAGTTAGTTGATCAAATTCTGTTGATCAAATATTACTATTTATTTGAACACATACAACTAGTTCTATTAGATATATAATTAAACTTAATTATGCTAGTGTGTTTGTATTAGTATTATAACTTATATATATCCGATATGTATGATAACTTATGATGATGGTGATAAGCGGGTAGAATTTAAACTGCAATAGGCAATTATTCCCGCCAAATGGAACCGCCAAACATCACATATAAATAGGTGAAGTCCGGCAAACTGTTCTGGCACCAAGACAATTTCCAGTTTATTCGAATTCTCCATTTCTGTTACCTTCGTTTCTTCTGTTCGTTTATCATTTCTGCGTATCTCTTTTCTTGTTCATCATGACTACAGAATCAATTATGTCAATGAACTCCGCTGCAAACATGGTTGAGTCCCAATAAAGTGGTATCAGAGCCGGGTTGCCAAGGGATGCAGAAGTCCAACAAACGTCAACAACAATGCCCTGTCAACATTGTCTCGATGAAAAATATGAAAAAGAAAAGAGACTTCCCCGTGTAAGGCTATGCTATTATTGTCATCAACCCGGCCATCAGATATATTCGTACAAGGCGAAAGAAAATGACAAAGCCACTCAATTGATCAATCAAGCGATAAACGCCAGAATTCAGAGACAAGAGAGTGATGTTGTCTGCCGCGATGAGATGATTGTTACCGGAACAGAGGGTGGCCAGTGGGGCGATATATGGTATGTAAGTTCTACATTTCCTCATCACTTTGCCGGTAATCTGAACGTATTTAAGCGAATCAATCATTTAGTTGGAGTAGAAACAAAATCAGGGGAAAGTAATTTCTTGTTTATTCGGGGAATCGGGGCAGTGGAAATCAAATCGAGTAATGAAATGTTAAGAATACAAAGTGTGTTCTATGCGCCGGAACTAGACCGGAATGTGTTGAGTATGAATCAATTAACCTTGCAAGGGTATACGGTTAATAAATCCGGTGACACTTGTAAGATATTTCCGATGTTTTCTACACTGGTTATGAATTCAGTGAATAATGTGAATGGTCTAACCAAAGAAAAGGAACTCGGTTTAAAAGAGAAACAAAGGGTGGTGGAACTAAGTGTTGTGAATGAAAAGCATAATGAGAATTATCTTAATTCTTATTTTAAGGATCTGAATATATCTTCTCAAGAACCCGATTGGAGTTAGATGATTTTACGTGCAATGGAATTTCACGATTTCTCCGATTGCAAGTCACTGCTGGAGATGATGGAAGATAGTGAATTTGTGTTTAAATATAAACACGAATTGGAGGGAAAATTCGAAGAGATGTTGACATGGTTCATCAATGTCAAACTGGGAATTTCAACAAGACCCATTCCACTCTATGCGGTTGATAACAGGAAAGTATATCTGCTTGGTTTGTATATGGTGGTTGAACGTGATAGTTGATACCGGAATGTCACCGATAATAACATGTGTCCGGTACTTGCAAAAGACATGGGGTATGAGTATCATGATGGCGAGTTCATGAGGAACATTTATGCTATGTATCTTGATGTGCTAGTTTATTATTACAAATTCAAGATGGTTCAGGAAAGAGTGACGGACAAAGAAATGATTAGAGAAGGTGAAGGCTCGTCGAATATACACCATGAGAGAAGACAGAGTGCAGGAGATGAACGAGATGAAGAAGCAATGCAAAATTATGCTCTATTTGCAGGTAATGACTGGGAAGGAGCCATGAAGATGCAAAAGAAACGTCGGAAATTCGACTTCAAGTAGGTGATGAAGGCCGTCGATGAAGCAAATCAAAGTGTTCTCATGTATGCAGCCAAGCACAATCAAATTTAGGGGAAAGTATTAGATATATAATTAAACTTAATTATGCTAGTGTGTTTGTATTAGTATTATAACTTATATATATCCGATATGTATGATAACTTATGATGATGGTGATAAGCGGGTAGAATTTAAACTGCTATAGGCAGTTATTTCCGCCAAATGGAACCGCCAACCATCACATATAAATAGGTGAAGTCCGGCAAACTGTTCCGGCACCAAGACAATTTCCAGTTTATTTGAATTGTCCATTTCTGTTACCTTCGTTTCTCCTGTTCGTTTATCATTTCTGCATATCTGTTTTCTTGTTCATCATGACTACTGAATCAATTATGTCAATGTACTCCGCTGCAAACATGGTTGAGTCCCAACAACTTCAAGGACTCAGGTGTATATAACTAATGATGGCATGGGGCATATTAATATACTATTAACATAGCAGCTAATTACTTACCGTTTTGCCGCCATTAAGCAGGACCCCTTTGGACATAACGATCATCAATTCATCTTCGGATTTGTAATTCAGAGGAGGTTCTGCAGACTTAATCATCTGTTGGTACTCATGAAGTTGTTCATTCCATTTACCTATAAACTCTTCATTTTGGAATAATTCGTGAATATTAAGGGCACTCTCAAGTTCTGTGACAATTTCAGACATCTCTGGCCGATCTTCACGAGTTTCCTTCAAACATCGATATGCAATGCCTGAGAATCTTTGTAAAACACTTTGATGCATTGGTTCAATGTTTGGATTTTCAAAAAATATATCATTTAACATGTTTTGTTCATAGCTCTTAATCCATGTGGGCACTAGGATCTCCTTAACCACATGACCCTTGTTATCAAGTGTATAGCATAACCTCCCGCACAAAACTTCGAATAAGACCACTCCGAAAGAGAATACGTCTGACTCTTTCGTTAGGGTGTGCGTCATCCAATATAGTGGATCAATGTAACCCTCCGTGCCTGCAGCCGGGATGACAATAAGTGAGTGCTGCTCATTAGCTGACCCCATTGTTGATAGCCCGAAATCCGAAACTTTAGCATTCCATTGCTCATCAAGAAGGATGTTACCACTTTTTACATCACAATGGATAAGTCTTCGGTGTGTCTCTCTTGGATCATGAAGGTACCTTAGTCCCTTCGCAGCATCAAGGCATATCTTTAGCCGTCGTCTCCAAGTGAGATGTGGGGATTTTAAATAGCGGTCAAGGCTTCCACGAGATGCAAGCTCATACACCAGGATCATCTCACTCCCTTCGCAACAAAATCCAAGAAGAGATATAAGATTTTCGTGCTTGTAATCGGAAAGCATTGTTATCTCTTTCAAGAACTCAGGTATTCCTTGTCTACTGGTACGATCCAGACGCTTGATAGCGACCACACTTCTGCCCTTAGAGTGAGACACTTCTCCTTTGTAAACTTTCCCATAACCACCACGTCCAATATAGTTATTCTGATCGTCGAAGTTGTTGGTGGCTGATATTATCTCTTCCAGTTGGATTTTAAGATGTTGAAACTTCTGCAAGAATTTTTGCAAGTATGCCTGCATATATGTGGATGAAATCATAATTATTAAATTCAAATGAAGGGTTCCAAGCAACTGCAAGTGCACAGATTGACAGCAGATGTGAAAAGAACAAGACAAAAGGTGTTTGTATATCTACAAGGGAATGGAAAGATGGTTAAGCATGAAGAACATACAAGAATGAATGAAAAGCAATGCCTCTATATTGGATTAGACAGGCCAGAAATTAAATTAGGAATACCTATTACGCCACTTCAATAATTACATTTTATTAAGTTAAAATATAATACACTACTTCAGATGCAAAGAACGTGTTGACATTCAACATGTACACACGATTTCACGTGATTACATAAATAAATGTTTAATTCCAGCTATCAAATGATTGTATATGAAAATATTATGTTACAGCTGTATAGCGTAAAAAGTGGATCACGAAAACAGCGGTTTGAGTTTTCGGCTTTTAAAAAGAACATCCTAACAAGTTGGTATAATTATTAGTCACTTGGTTTCTCTCATTCAGGTCTTAAGTTCAACTCTTACTAGCGTCACTTTAAAGGACAATGGTGGTGACAATGAAGTTTAGAACTAAGCCTTTTGGGAGGTTGCCAGTTCAAAACCGAGCCAAACCGGACACGTTTTCCAAGGAACTGGTAGCTCGGGTATACATCCAACTCTGACCGTAATGGAGGAGAGGATGCATTTTCTCGATTTGAAGCACCCCAAAATGCTTATTCGATAATTTGTTTCTAAATCCAACTAACACATGAGCACCTAACACATTGCATGAACCTAGAACCCCTATCATATCTATCGGTGAGACCTAATTAGAATATGACACTTGTAATTTAGTTCTATCCTTTTTCAAAGTTCATTATATTTGATATCTTTAATTCATGTATTGTTATATTTAAAAAACAGGTTTATCTTCATCTTTTCTGCTCAATCCAAATCGAATTTGAGTTTGAATTTTTGAAAACTGAATTCGAACCTCCAAGGTTGAATTCGATTCGAATCGAATTTCGAGTATTTCAAGTCTGATTGAAATACTAAACACACCTAAAGGCCGGTTCGGTTAATACATTGTGTCAGTTAAGGTTCACCAATTTTGAGTATTTCAAGTCAGATCGTCATCTAAACCCAACTGCTGGTTTAATTTTTATTATTTATATATCATATAGTTATGTATATGTATTGTAATTATGAACCTCATTTATCATTTTTATATAAAATCATGATTTTTTTAAACGAGTCAAACCATCAAAATCGAACCGTTTAATCGACAAAACCAAACCCTTAAACTGACAAAACTAGGGGTGTTCATGAGCCGATCCGATCCGATCGAGGGTCTGCTCGTGCTCGGATTGAACTACAACTGATCCGATCCGGTCGAATTTGCAGCACAAAAGTGATGCTCGTGCTCGGATTGAATTTGAATCGAGAGGATCGTTTTCGCTTGATTTTTCTCGGCACCGAAATTAAAACATGTGTAGCAAAACAAAAAAACCGAAATCAAGACTATTACAAGGATGCATTCAACAAAAACAAATCCTAACTTAATTAAAAGATGTCCAACACCTTACTAACAAAAGCAATACATAACTAAAATCATGATTCTAAAAATGTTTGATGTATTATACTCAGCTTAGATCCATAATATATTATACTCAGCTTAAACAATTTAGGCATAACAAAAGATCACCGCAAATGTCCAAAAAGGAAAGAGCTACACTCGATTTTCTTAACATCAAATACAGTTAATTGATACGTGGTCGAAAACCGGTGTTCGTTTATGTTTAAGTTCTTGTTTTTACTTAACTTTTAATCTCGAATAGCCTACTCTTAATGAGATTTGTGTTTTCAGGTCTTGTGGAGTTTAAGGAGCTAACTGGGAGCTTAACGGACTACCGGGACGCTTTACGGGCCACCGGGACGTTAAACGGGTCAACCGGGAGCAAGAAACTCGAAAAACGGAAAGCGAGACTTAGAAGCACCGTCGCCGACGTTGTGGAGGGCCGTCGGCGACGCCCCGTAAAAAGTCCGTCACGTAAAAACTCCCGTAACCAGTCGAATAAGCCGTCGGACAAAGATGAAGATGCACAATGCGTCGCCGACACTAACCCTAGCCGTCGGCGACGACATCTATAAACATGTGTCCCGAAATTTTTGTTTTCAATTGAGTTTGACGAGTTTTAAAGGATTCTTTGACTAAAATTTGGGGGTTACGAATTATTAGAGGTTTAAACACCTCCTTGAAACCATTATTCATCAGCTAACTAATTCCCAAATATCTCTAACCCACACCTAACATCATCATCATCAAAACCCTAACCAATTCTCCATAATCCCTAACCTTCAATCATTCCACCATCACCATCTTCTTCATCTCTCGCATTCACCTTCAACCCTAACCTCCATCCTACCTCCAAGACTAAAAGGTAATGCTCGATGTTCGTGCTCGTCACTCGGTGATCGCGTCTATTCAACCATGACCGTATTTGAACCTATGATAATTGTCGTGCATTTGAATTGAACTTGTAAATTGTCGAACGATGATAAAGTTATGACTTTACGAAATGAATTTATGCACTTATGCCTTATCGTAGGTTAGGATTTACATGTCCGAGGTAATGAAGTGCATTACGGTCCGTTGTCTATGACGTTGATAGCAATTGGCACCTAAGCTTCGTGATAGAAATCCGTTAATCACTATATGCTATTGAATCAGGTTAAGACATATAGGAACCATAGGTCTTACAATTATCGAACCGGGTGTGATCCGTATTCCTAATTCTTGTTTTCAATTAAGTAACTTAGTTTTACAATCTTAGTTAGTAAACATTTATTTTAGATAATAGTCATTTGTCGATTCACTCCGATTTCTTTTCAAATCAAAGAAACAAAGAAAATTAGCAAACTTCATAATCACATTGTACATTTTTTGTAAATAGTTTAACTAATCGAACGAGTCGTGCGATACTGACCACATGCTCTTTGTGGATTCGATACCCGACTTCCCTAGCTACCTTGGTTTAATTGGGTTTTTGACTGATCGGGACGACACGGTCACGTCAAAATGGCGCTGTTGCCGGGGAGCTAGTGCGCTTAGTATTTCATTGCTTGTTCGATTGTAGTTTAGTTTTTCTTTCTTGTATTTTTGTGATTTTACTTTGGGTGGTCGAGCTTGTTTGTGTAGGTACATGTTTTGCAGGCACCATCTTTCAAGATGAATTGGGTAGATGATGATCCATGTGAGTGTTGCGGAAGTGGAGAGCATTATTTAGAGGATTGCTCTGTTTTCCATGAAAAAGTTCAAGCTTACAAGGATCGGGAAGACTACGTCAGCGGATTGTATGGATATGGGAGGACAGATTATGAAGATTTCAATGGTCCATCCTCATATTATCCATACGATAATCCACCACCACCACATTATCAAGAATACTACTATGAACCCGAATTGCCACATTTCTCAAGTTACCGGGAGGAGTATGATGATTATTATAATGAATACCCTCAACCGGCATACGAGGAACCTCAAGCCTCAATAAGTTCCAAGCTCGATGCCATCATGAATGCCATCACCACTTCAAATCAAGAGATTAAGATGGAACTGAAGAAGGAACTTAAGGCGAGAGACGAAGCTCATGAAGCCTTGGCAAAGAAAGTGAGTCAACTCGCCGAAGAATTGGCTCAACTTAGACAAGATCAAGAGGTGTTGGCTAGTGATACAATGGTGGATGGTGATGTGGTGGAAGAGGTTATGGAACTTCCGGAGCAAGTAATTGAATGTTTGAACTGAGCGAAAGACATGACACCGCAAGACGAATCGGATTCGAAAGAAGCTCACGTTCATATTCATCCTTCTTCCAAACTTATCACTCCAACCAACAAAGTTGGGGATGCGGGTTCGTGCATAAGGATTCGAAGGGTGGTGTTGCAAGACATTGGCCATGTTGTTAAGAAACGACCCTGAAGTTGTACAGTGCGTATGCTGAATATAATAAAAAGAGTATGGATTCGGCATGCTAATTACCAAGCGTATGTTGGAAACTCGGTAGGCAAATGTGCACTTCAACCACCATGAGAGGTAAATCAGGTATGATTGTTGTAGAGTTTGTACTAGTATTCATTTATTTTATTTTCTTAGTTAAATGAACGTTGTGGGTGTGTTCCCTATATAACCCTCACGAGACCTACTCGTCCTCCCGAGCTATCGGGAGGTTTAAAAAGGCTTGTTGCATAAGCTAAATGCAACCGTGATTCCTACGAAAGCGAGTTAGGTTTTTTGTTATTGTAAATTAATTTTTCTACATAAATCAAAGTAAATTAACGTATGACTTGGTAATATTTTCATAAAAGTGGTAGAACTAGGAAATTAACAAATTTTGATTGTTGTGAGAAGCATGCTTCTACACAAAGGTTGAGATTTTTAGGTACACCGTGTTCGTGGGACGACCGCTTTCTTGAAGAGAAGAAGAGCACACGAGGAATGAGCTCAAAAATCAGGTGCATACGTTTCTTTTTAATTTTGATTTTTAGCTAGCAAATAAGTGGATTGTAAATTGTATTTTATTTTCCAGGGTGAAATTTTGGGGAGGTTAGCCGTGTCACATCCCTTGTGCGTTTAAAAGCTCCATTCTTGCACATTGAGGACAATGTGTACCTCAAGTGTGGGGATGGGGGAGTAGTAAAAGTTTTTCGATTTTTGACCCGTCCATTTAAACACTACACATTGAGGACAATGTTGACCTCAAGTGTGGGGATGTAGGGAAATTTTTCAAAAATTTTTCAAAAATGTCTTTGTTTGAAGCGATCTAAAAAGCACAAGTAACTAAGTCAACAAGGGATGACACAACCCATTTGGTCTTTTGTCATGGTCAAGTTCGAATTAATAGCATGACGGGTATTTAGCGGGTGGTTATTTGGGAATAATCTGCCTAAGAAACTAGCACATCATGCATGTCACATACCATACCCTTTATATATGTGAGGTTTTGAGCCACTTTTACATCATAGAATTACATATTTATGTTTCTTTGTTTGAGTGGACCATAAGTCATGTATTGTAGAACTTGCGACTTTTGATACATTTGAGACCATAGATCGAATACAAGCATGAGAATGATTAAGGCATTAGGTAAACCTTTTCCTTTTACACGATTTATATATCCTTACCCGAAAATTTATCTTTTAGTAGCCAACTTTGAGCCTAATCCTTTCGTTTGACAACCCATTTAGCCCATAACCTTAAACCTTTTTCTTTTAAACTCGTGTGATGGAAATTCGATTGTAGGAGTTAAGTTTGTATAGTTGTGAATTGTTTGTTTGCATAAAAAAATAATAAAAAAAAAAGAAAAATCAGAAAATGTTGCGAAAAAAATAGAAAATCATTGAGAAAAGAACAAAAATATGAGTAGTAATTATTGATCAAAGGCGAAACTCGTTGCCTTTTAGCTTGATGTTTATAGTTAATCATGTTAGACTAGTTGTTTTGTAATAAAAATCGAGTTTTCGTCACCTTCGCCACTTAAAAACATCCTATTCCATACCCTTAACCTAGCCCCGTTACAACCCTTCAAAGCCCTTTTGACTTATGCTTAGTATTCGTGTTCGGTGGTGGAGAATGATTGAGTTGCAAGCCTATGCGGGTACGTGTTCTAATCGGTTTTGAGTGATTACTTGAAAAGTGCTAATTCATTATCTATTAGCCAAATTTTAAACCGAGTGGAGAGAACATTGTGTGAGATGTGCATGATTTACTTGTTTCAAGGGCGGGTTAATCTTGGATAACCATTTTATATGTGACTATTCACTTTACCGTTAGATATTTTGTAAATTGTAAAAAAAAAAAAAAAAAAAATTTGAACCGGGTATGACTTTGGACCTTAACCTTAGTCTTGGGAATGGGATGTGTGTTTCTTGTTCGACCCACGTGAAAGTGAAAAATAGATTTGCTTGAGGACAAGCAAACGACAAGTGTGGGGATGTGATACGTGGTCGAAAACCGGTGTTCGTTTATGTTTAAGTTCTTGTTTTTACTTAACTTTTAATCTCGAATAGCCTACTCTTAATGAGATTATTGTTTTCAGGTCTTGTGGAGTTTAAGGAGCTAATTGGGAGCTTAACGGACTACCGGGACTCTTTACGAACCACCGGGACGTTAAACGGGTCAACCGGGAGCAAGAAACTCGAAAAACGGAAAGCGAGACTTAGAAGCACCGTCGCCGACGCCGTGGAGGGCCGTCGCCGACGCCCCGTAGAAAAGCTCGTCGCTTAAAAACTCCCGTAACCAGTCGAATAAGCCGTCGGACAAAGATGAAGATGCACAATGCGTCGCCGACGCTAACCTTTGGCCGTCGGCGACGGCATCTGTAAACATGTGTCGCGAAATTTTTGTTTTCAATGGAGTTTGACTAGTTTTAAAGGATTCTTTGACCAAAATTCGGGGGTTACAAATTATTAGAGGTTTAAACACCTCCTTGAAACCATTATTCATCAGCTAACTAATTCCCAAATATCTCTAACCCACACCTAACATCATCATCATCAAAACCCTAACCAATTCTCCATAATCCCTAACCTTCAATCATTCCACCATCACCATCTTCTTCATCTCTCGCATTCACCTTCAACCTAACCTCCATCCTACCTCCAAGACTAAAAGGTAATGCTCGATGTTCGTGCTCGTCACTCGGTGATCACGTCTATTCAACCATGACCGTATTTGAACCTATGATAATTGTCGTGCATTTGAATTGAATTTGTAAATTGTCGAACGATGATAAAGTTATGACTTTACGAAATGAATTTATGCACTTATGCCTTATCGTAGGTTAGGATTTACATGTCCGAGGTAATGAAGTGCATTACGGTCCGTTGTCTATGACGTTGATAGCAATTGGCACCTAAGCTTCGTGATAGAAATCCGTTAATCACTATATGCTATTGAATCAGGTTAAGACATGTAGGAACCCTAGGTCTTACAATTATCGAACCGGGTGTGATCCGTATTCCTAATTCTTGTTTTCAATTAAGTAAGTTAGTTTTACAATCTTAGTTAGTAAACATTTATTTTAGATAAAAGTCATTTGTCGATTCACTCGGATTTCTTTTCAAATCAAAGAAACAAAGAAAATTAGCAAACTTCATAATCACATTGTACATTTTTTGTAAATAGTTTAACTAATCGAACGAGTCGTGCGATACTGACCACATGCTCTTCGTGGATTCGATACCTGACTTACCCTAGCTACCTAGGTTTAATTGGGTTTTTTACTGATCGGGATGACACGGTCACGTCATAATGGCCATTTTGACGTGATTTTGACGTGATCAGTCAAAAACCCAATTAACCTAGGTAACTTGGGTAAGTCGAGTATCGTATCTGTAAGTCCAGAATCACTACATTCGGATATCAAGTACCAAACAAGTAGCGGAATTACAAGTAAGATGTGAAAGATTGAAAGGCAAATGTATTGATTCAATAAACAAGAGCACACGATTTCTAGGAATCGTCTGGTACTCCAATCGCACAAAAGACACAAAGTTTGCCAATGAATCAACAACCTAATTTGACTAAGGACTCCCCTATTTATACTAGCATAGAAGATCCTTTTACATTGGGCCAAGACCATACTCCATAGAACACAAAACAACCAAACAAGTCGACTATCTATATCGAACCCAACCCATACAAAATAACCCAAGACAGACGCAAGCCTACACTAAAATATGCCCTTACAATATCCCCCTAGGTTTGTGTTGGCTTGGCGTCTTCGGCTTTACCGCTGCTTCCTCTTCTGTTTCTTAGCTTGTTCCTTCTTTTTCCTTTGTAATTCAGGTAAGATCGGTATGTTTCTTCCAACATATAGAACAAACAGCTGTGTCTCCACCCTGGTACGCTGCCCTGACCATAATTTAAAATTCATGATTTGAGCAACAGCTCCTGTCCAGCTTTTGGCACAAACTTCGTACTGAGGATCACTTTGAATTTGTGACTTTGCCAAGAGATTAATGTCATTTTCGCCAAAGCACATCAAGTCTCGAGTGTCAATAAACCTGTATTCAGCGTCGTCACAAACAATCACTGCTTGACCAGAAATGGGATCATACATCCAAAACTTGAAGTTCTTCAGAGTGTTATCAGGCAACTCCTTTAACAATGGCACTGTGTTTGTCTGTTTTGTTTTAGGCCATTTAACTGTCTTATACGACTTTCTAGTAGAAGGATCTAACACCTCTGCATCTTCTTCAATAGTAGACTCAGCCAATTTCATGTCTTTGAAATTAACACGTGCTTGTTGCTGTAGTCTGTTATAAAAATTAACTCCAATCTTGCAATTTGGATTCTTAACCTGATCATGATATCCAACATTGCTCAGTTCCCTCAAATCAACTGAAGTCCATGAGTTGAATGCTTCAGAATTATCATAATACTCCACATCACCGTTATTCCTCAATATAATAAACATTCCTTTTTCATCATTGTATGCCCAACTTTTAATACCAGATCTGTTCCCCTTCTTACTTTTCTCTGTGGTAATAACATACCTGTCAGGTTTGTCACCAAACTGCAAGTTCCGTTCAGCCCCTACATTTATCATAACAACCATTTTCTTTCTTGGTTTCTGATTCGCAGTACGAGGAGTACTTTCATAATATCTATTCATTGCATCTTCGTGCTCTTTCCTCTGCTCTCTCTCTCTCTCTCTCTCTCTCTCTTTAGCAGTGGATTCCTTTGGTGGATCAGCAAATTCTTTTGGAAATTTTCCTTCAAGCTTTTGCTTCATATCCATAACTATAGCACTAAGGGCTCCCAAATTTGTTTCCAACTCATTTATCTTCTGATTTTTAACCACCAATTCTTCCATAAGACTAGCAATCTGTGCATCCTTGAATATCTTGTCTTCTTCAAGAGTAGAGATTCTTCGCATCAGAATTGTGGTTTCATTTTCTTCAAACAAATCTTCACTATCGGAACTTTCAGCAGCCTCAACAGTTTCAGGGGTAGTAGCTTGTTTTAACTTAGCTGCTGTTTCAGCTTCAACAGCAGCAACTTGTAGCAGCTCAGTAGCTCTAATGACATCAGCGTCAGATGGACCACTGCTTGAACCTTCACCAGTTTTAGGAACAGGCATATACATAGCAGCTCTCTCATTTGCCATAAATTCTATAATTGCAGGACTCAATTCAGTTGGTATGTAATTAACCTTTGGTTGAGTAGCGTCAGTGGGTATGGTTGTTTCTGTGTTTGTTTGCACTTCAACATTCACCTCACCACTGATCCTAGGATCTCTTCTGCTTCGTTTCCTAGGAGGAAGATCAACGGTAGGATCTTCTTGAGAATGATCAACAACAGCAGCATCCATTGTAGTAACAGGTTCAACATGAGGAGGGCTCACGTGAATTGGTTCACTAATCTCTTCAGTTTCTGCTGTGAGACTTTCAGCCATTGTCTCTATCTCTATTTCACTTTCATCAACACTCTCATCTCCTTCTTCATCATCAATCATTCTGTCATTTGCAACATCTTCCTCACTTTCAATACCAGTCAAGTCTACGTTCTCAATCGGCTCTTGTACTCCAACAGGAGCTTCAATTATCTCTACGTCATGCTCTTCAGCCACAATAGCATTTATCTGAGCCGGTGTCTCTTCTTGAATCTTACCAAAAACTCCAAACTTCTCTAAATTTCACTTGTTTTCATATTTGATCCCAACATTATCTCTTGACTTTAGATTTAACCATGTGAACACCAAGTGATTCATCAACTTGGGATACTTCTTTTCTAAAATCATCTGTATAAATCTAGGGAATTTGTACCAGTACTTCTCATTTAATGTTTTTACATTCACCAACATATCATCGAAAACACTCTTTGAGTAGTTATACTTCCATCCTTCAACCATTGAAACTACTGCAGAAGTTTGCTTCAACGTCAATTTATCAAGACCGCTCTTGTTCCCACTGATGCATACTAGATAAATATGAGCCAGAAATCTCCAGTATGGATGCAGCAGCTTCTTGATTGTGGGAGGAGGAACCGCTCCCTCATAGCTCATTTTGACTAAAACCTCCATGACCTTTTCCTTTGAGTACTCTGTTGGATCATCTGCCGTATCTCCGAATAACAACACCTCACGTATATCTTGTTCACTAACCGAAACTTCTGTACCCTGAACTTTTGACTTGATCACCGTGTCTCCTTTCTTTGCCGTTGAGTTATCCCAGAAATTCTTGATCCAGTCTTCACGAATAACCGGATTCTCCCGAAGAGAATGAGCCAATCTGCAAGTGTTTAGACCCACGGTCATTGACTTGTACGTCTCGAAACCCTTTGGAGGATCTGATAAATAACAAGCAATATTCATAGTCTTCTCCCATGCTGGAACATGCGAGCCTTTGGCTTTCTTTCCTGTATCTGCACAAAAAGAGACGAATCAATGCGGACACGTATATGTTAACATCAAGGATTTCCGAGTTTGACTGTAAACTTGGTCAAACTAAGTCAACTGATACATTATAATTTTTGAATCCTTAAAAATAAAACACATAACTGTGTTCTGTTTAAAAGAATTTATAAATTATAACAAAACAGTTAACAAACTCACTGTGTTAATATCGGCCCAAAAGAATTGGATCAGGCCCAAAGATAAGACCTTGTGCGATTGATAATGCCTTGTGCGATCAGGCATCTCTTATGCGATGTCAGTTTTTGTAATTAATTTAAAAGATTTCAAATAAATAATAAAAATGGATCGCACAAGTCCGGTCAACAAATGTCAAACCAAGTCTGATGCGGGTGAACCCGTTCTGGAATGGGATCCAGGTTGAAGATTACCCGAAGATTTGAATAATATTTAATTCCTTAATTATGAAGTTTTTTTATTAGTTATCGTATCTTTTATTTATTTTGTTTATTCTTGTTTATCTCTAAGATTTTTAGTTTCTAGTACAAATAGGAGATTTAGGGTTTATTGTTATTTAGTTTTTGATTGAATTTTAATAGAAAAGAACGTTGTTCTTGAACCTTTCGGTTCGCTTATCGTCTTTGATTAATCGATTGTTCTTGAGCCATTTGAGTACGCTTCCGATCCGTATCATTTGGTATCAGAGCTTTTGGTTTTCAAATGGCTCTACGTGGAAAAGAAGAAACTTTCGTTCGTAGATTCGCCGCCGGAGGCAACGACGGAGTTCCTTTTAATCCACGAGGATATGGTGATCATTCTCGTAGATTCGCCGCCCGAGGAAACGAGATTGTGGACCATGAAAACTTTCGTGAATCATGTGATGGTTATCATCCCCGTAGATTCGCCGCCCGAGGCAACGAGGATCCTGACCTTATCTATGATTCTTCTCCTGTATTTGATGAGTATGAGGATGATGTGTGGTATGCTTGGGCAACCGGTGGTCCATATCGTTGTGGTTTCGTTGAAGCCGTGAGATTGAATGAGAATTCCTTGAGTCCGAAGATCGCAGGTATGTTTGCAAATTTTTTTTATGTGTATGTAGCGGTTTATTCTTTGGTTACCGGTGGTGATCGGAACTTACCGGGTGATGAATTGGGTTCCCAAAGTCGTATTGTTGAAGATGCTATGGTGGTTAATGGTGGTGTCATGTTGATCGGTGATGATGGATTAGATTCCGAAAGTGGTCCTATTGGTGGTGATGAATCGCAAAGTGTGGTGGCTTTGGGTGAAGATGCACTGGGTTCCGGTAGCGTTACTGTACCTAAGGGTGGCAATGTTCTAGATGGTTGTGATGCTCCAATTTTGGAAACTCCGTTAAAAGATCCAGCAAATACGCGAGATTTGAATTTTTCTTTGATAGACATGGCATGTTCCACACTCTTGAAGATTCGAATTAATGATATTAACCAGGATGCAAGATTTACGGATGTGCCTACCGCAATTAGGGATCAAAGTCAGTCGCACAAGACTTGGTCAAACCAAGTCAAACGCACAAGACCTGGTCAACATAAGTCAATCGCACAAGATAAGGTCAACAAAAGTCAAAGATATTTCAATCGCACAAGATTTTTAAACACGGGGGCAAAAAAGACATTTCACTTAAAAGACTTAGGGGCAAAACCGTCCATCCTGACTTGTGCGATTCATTCTGGCGGCGCGTGAAATTCACTCGCCATCTCAGGTTATCATCTCCGGCGAGACCTGTAAATTCCGGCGACAATCTAGGGTTTCAAAAACAATTTTTTCGCCTAAAACTATGGATTTCGATCACTGTCTCCAGCCAATATCAACATTATTTAATCTTATAAGCCCTAATTTTTTTCAATTTCAGCATAGAAACCCCTCTAAACTCACATTGTTTTTCAATCTAACAACCTAAGTCTGACAACCCACCTTCATAATATTCACAAACAATAAAACAAACAGAAATACTAACCTTTAGACTTTTCTTTTGATTTCGACATGACTGTGTGCGACGATTGAGGAAGAGGAGAATCTTGTGCGATCGGAGCTTTTTGAGGTTTTGAAAGATAAAAACCTTTCGAGTGAATGATTGTAAAAGTGAATTGACCGTCGCACAAGTCTCCATGTACCCTAACCCACTTTGTTTTTCAACCAAGGGGGCCCACCAAGTATGCGGTGGGCCCAACCGTCATTCTTAGCATCCCCTTTTCTTAACCAATTCTGAATTTTAAAAAAGTGTTTTGGATTTTGTGGGGCCCACCAAGTTTACGGTGGGCCCAGCTTGAATCCCGAGGATAAAACTCCTTTTAAAATCTTTGTGCAAATGACATTTTGTGAAAAATTCGGTCTTTCTCGATTCATAAACACACGGCCACATAATTTTATATTAATAAAATACAAACTAAATATTTTCACAAAATAAATATTTACACAAAAGAAACAATATGAAATATTTACAAACTACGCACCAGTTTTGCATGCACTTTTCTTACGAGATCAAATCACAGAATTTCGGGCTAGACTACATTTATCAACACTAATCTACTCCGGTAGATCCGAGCGATTGCAAGTATGTTTTTCCTCTTAAACTTATCTCCCTAGGCCTTTATCAAATAACGAACTGTAACTTATTTATCATGTTTTTCATTTTAAATTAGATGAGCACTCATATCAATCACGATCAAATCCCGGAATTTTAAATTTTAACATGCTATCATACGAGTAGCTTCCCTACCACATATTTCACAAGCCCATTCCAGAGTTCTGAAACCTTGACTGGACTGGATTGAGAAAAGAACAGAATGGATCAGCAGAGATGGATATAATATACGAATCAAATGAGATTTTCTCAGTTTGATATAGGTTTTTACTTTTGGGTTTTCTTTGGGCACTAGAGGGCCTCTTTCGGGTGTATTTGATCCACAAAACGACAACATACAGCTAGGTCTTTGCTCACGCAAAACAGAAGCCAACGTTGCCTAGCACCTCCAGGTCTTTGCTCACGCAAAACAGATGAGATACACGAGTTGTTTAGAAAATATTTCAGAACTAGAACGAAATTGTGTGTATCGGGACGTCACACACGCATTCAAATAGCTATGCTCTAATTCCAAGTGAACGTTCTTTCCTGAGGTCATAGAATAGATATTAGTTTTCTACACAGTACCAGTCAGAAAGTCCAGCCATCAGGATAAAGCCTACTAACACATCGCTCTAGAGTCAGACCATTTCAATATTGGTCTTACATGAGTCATCCTTAATCCACATAGTGAAATTATTTCATTTCCCGTGTTGTAGCCAAGGCATAGCAAACGCAGAGAACTATTTTTGTATTTTTCTGATTTTTAATGTTTTTGTATTTTTCTGAGAGACTACATCCCCCTAAAGTTTTGCTTAAAAAAACTTTTAAGAAACAAATTAACAGAAACGAAGAAAAATAATTTTGTGTGACCGCGGTCAATCCTCGAATTCGACCATTTTGAGAAGTTCAAGAAGAGCAAGAAAACGTGCTTTATCAACCGGTTTCGTAAAAATGTCTACGACATTGTCGTCAGTATGAATTTGATCCATTTTAATTAAACCCTGGTTGAAGGAATCACTAATAAAGTGAATTTTTATGGCAATGTGCTTGGTTTTTGAAAAATATACCGGATTTTTCACTATTTGGATAGCTGCGTAATTGTCACAATAAATGGGAGTTTGGGGAAAAATTCGAACCGTAGTCCACCAGCTGGTGTTGAATCCAGATAACCTGTGAGCAGCAGGCTGAAGCGACCACATATTCCGCTTCTGCAGTCGATAGAGAGACAGTTTGCTGCTTCTTGCATTGCCAGGAGATGAGGCGATCCCCCAGAAACTGGCATCCAGCTGACGTATACTTCATGTCCCTACCAGTGCCTCCAAAGTTGCTGTAAAAAAAGGCACATAGATCAAATGGAGATTATTTTCGATACAAAAGTCCAAGCCGAGGCCTGCCCTTAAGATATCGAAAGATTCTTTGAACAACATTTAAATGAGAAAGCTTAGGAGCAGCCTGATAACGTGCACACTAACACACATCAAACATGATGTCTGGTCTACTAGCTGTCAAATACATCAACAAGCCAATCATTGACCGGTACAGTGTAGCATCAACAGCTTCCCCTTCCAGATCCTCAGTCATCACTGGTCTTTCTGCGATAGGAGTATTTGCAGGTTTAGCATCTTGAAGTTTGAACTTTGCAACAATATCGTCCACATATTTTCCCTGATGAGTGAGAATTCCCTTGGAGTCTTGATGAATCTGTAGACCCAGAAAGAAACTCATCTCTCCCAACGCACTCATTTCAAATTGCTTCTTCATGACCTCCTCGAATTCCTTGCACAGTGCTTCACTAGTGGATCCGAAGATGATGTCGTCCACATAGATCTGCACCAAGATTTGATTCTCTCCCACTTTTCGAATGAATAGTGTCTGATCAATTACTCCCCGAGTGTATCCATGAGCGAGTAGATGCTCCGTCAGAGTAGCATACCATGCACGAGGAGCCTGATTTAGCCCATATAAAGCATTATCAAGCTTATAGATGTGACGAGAACACTGTTTGTTTACAAAGCCCGGTGGCTGTGACACATATATCTCTTCCTTTACTTTGGCGTAGAGAAACGCCGTCTTGACATCCATCTGATAGACCTTGAATCCCATGTAGGATGCATACGCCAGAAAAATTCTAATTGCCTCCAGTCGAGCCACTGGAGCATATACTTCGTCGTAGTCAAGGCCTTCAATCTGTCTAAATCCTTGGACGACCAGTCTTGCTTTATTTCGAACAATCACCCCGCTATCGTCTCTCTTGTTGCGATAGACCCATCTAGTTCTGAGTGATTTCTTTCCAGCAGGTAGAGTAACCAGCTTCCAGACCTTCAGTTTTTCAAACTGATTCAACTCATCCTGTATTGCGTCTACCCAGCTGGGTTCCAAAAGAGCCGTGTCAATTGTATTTGGCTCGATTTGTGAGATGAAACATGAAAACAAGCAATTGTTGATGATTCCTGACTGACTTCTAGTCAACACACCAGCCTCTACTGGTCCAATCACATTTTAATGGGATGATCACGTTGGACACTTGTAGGAATAGCAACTTCTGGTGCTGTTCCAGTCTGCGATACATTCGTCAAATGATCAACTACTACCGACTCAGTTTGGTCAGTGATTTGCTCTTCTTCTGGACCATTTGCGACAAACTCCTTAGGAATGGGACCATCAAACATATCATTTTGGTCATTGTGTGTGTCTTCATTATCAGACGAGTCTAACTCCTCCCCTCCATCATTAAGAATGTCGGTGTAATCAGGAGCCACTTGAATCTCTGGTGTAGATGTTGAAGATGAGGCTGCAGGTGTGTGATCCCCCACAGCTGTAGAATCCCCCTCAAATTCAACATCCCCCTCTTCTTCAGTATTATGTGGAATAATTAAGGGTCTAGAAACAGCATTATATGTACCAGAAGTACCTGCATGAGCAATAGGAGGATCATCAAGAATATCAAAAGATTTAAACAGATAAGCATAGTTATAAAGAGTAAATGGTCCGTTTCCAGCATCCGTCAGATTTTCTTCGAGCCACTGCACATCATAAGACTCAACGATCTGTCTAGTCTTCTTGTTGTACACTCTATATACCATCTTGTTTTCATGAGCAGCCTTTCCAGCATATCCAATGAAATAGCATTCATCTCCCCTCGCATCAAACTTCGGTATGGATTCCAAGTGCAAAAGAGTGCATGGACAACCGAAAGCTCTAAAGTGCCCCACAAATGGTTTTTCACCAAACATTACTTCATGAGGCGTCTTCATGCGCGCTTTGTTGATAACAACTTTGTTTTGAATGTAGCACGCAGTATTAATGGCCTCTTCCCAGAAGAAGACTGGGAGCTTTGAATCACAAAGCATCATGCGAGCTGCTTCAATCAGGGTTCTATTCCTTCTTTCAGCAACTCCATTTTGCTGAGGGGTTCTAGCAGCACTGTATTGTCAAGCAATTCCCTTCTCGGCACAAAAGAAATTCAATTCAGCATTCTTGAATTCGGTTCCATTGTCGCTTCGAATACCCTTCACCTTCTTGCCAGTCTGATTCTCCATAAAGATTATGAATCTCTTGATTAATTCTGCAGTCTCACTTTTGTTAACTAAGAAGAAAACCCAAGTAAAACGTGAGTAATCATCAGTAATCATAAGACAGTAAGACTTTCCTGACAGACTGAGCACATTCACTGGACCAAAAAGATCCATGTGAAGAAGCTGCATCACATTGTTAATGGTGTTTACAGTTTTGGGAAAATGAGGTCTTCGATTTTGTTTACCTTTTGCACAATAAACAAATTTTTCAAAAGTTATGAAGTCTTTTACAGGTAGAACCCTTACCAACCCCAGTTTTGCGAGACGGTTTAGATTTTTCACATTTGAATGTCCTAAATGACGATGCCACAGCATAGCATTGTGCTCAGAGATTTTGGTAAACAAACAGGCAACACCTTCTGTAGGTGGTTTATTCATGTCAATGACATAAGCGTTGCCTTTTCGTTCAGATTTTAACAATATCCATTCATCAGGAACGACCATTCCTGGTTTCAGAATGAGACAATGTTTATCAGTGAAGTGAGTTGAGTAACCGTTGTCACAAATTTGAGCAACACTCAGCAGGCTATGCTTCAACTTAGGAACGTAGTTGACGTCTTTGAAACAGAGATCACCATTCTTGACTGTGCCTCGTTGTGTGATCTTTCCTTTTTCTCCACCCGCAAAAGCAACATATCCTCCATTGAATTCCTCAAGATCAGAAAGTTGGGATAAGTCACCAGTCATATGCCTGGAACAGCCACTGTCAATGACCCAGAGTCGAATGACAGCCCTCCATATTCGTTCCTGCACAGTAAGCGGGATTAGTTAGATTTTTGTACCCAAGCCATAGTTGTAGTGGGTACCCCCTGCTCATTTAAATATGTGACTTGCATCCAAATCAACTTTTCTTTAGAGTAGATAGGCTTATTATTGATGCACGATAATTTAGGAGAGTTCATTGGAACATAATTCTTAGGTTTCCAAACTTGCCTAGGACATTCCAATCTCTTGGATGCCTTTGGCGAAACAGAAGTAGAGTTTGGAGTGTAATTCTTTGTTTTCATTTTCATTTGTTTAGCTTTGTTCCAATCTCCATCAGAAGGCTTCAATTTGGAAATCAGCTTCTTAACAGGTTTAGATTTTGGAGTCTTCTCCTGTTTTGAAGGCTTGACATTCCTTTTTGGAGCCTTCTGATGCTCTCCCTTTTTGAGTTTATCTGGACGATGCTGACAAATTCTTGCAATGTGTCCAGCAATTCCACACGTGTAACATATTTGTCGTTTCACATGTGGTTTTGCTTGACATCCATCAGTTTTTGCAGAACCTGAGGGCTTGTGTGGTTCCTGAGATGCAAACGCGACATGTTTAGCCTTATCTTTAGAAATAGAATGACACTTAATTGGCTTGTTTGATCTCGATTTTGGAGGAACATATTTCGCTTCATTTCCTCTTTTAGTCTGTTTTACCAAAAGATTTTTAGACTTATCAACTTTATTAGGCAAAATAACTGAATTCAAATCCACAGAAATAGAACCAAAATAAATGTCAGAACATTCATCGCTCTTTAAAACAGAGCCCACATAATCCAAAGCATCAGAAGAAATTGAAAAATTGTTTGAATTTTCAGAAATTAAAGAATTGTTTTTATTTTTCAAAACATGAAAAGCAACGTCATCCTCATCATCTTCATCTACCCAATCTTCAATAATTACTTGGTCTGCATTTGAAGCAACAGGGTTAGTATCGTTATTTTTCTCACAAACAGTGTCACTTGATGCAGCAGAATTGTTTTCAGCCTCTAGTGACACCATTGATTCAGAAGGATCAGAATTATTTTCTTTTGAATATTCAGCAGGGGCTTCTGTGGTTTCATTACCATCTAACTCAACATAGGCTCCTGATGTTGTTTCTGATTCTTCTTTAAGCGAATCTGAATCGACTGTTTCAAATGATTCATTTGTTGACTCTACTGAATCAACTGACTCTGAGTTGTCACAGTCAGTCTTTTCATAGGAGTCACATGTTGAATCAGATGAAACTGATGATTCAGTCTGAGGTGTCTCTGCTTCCTCAGGTGATGCATTGTTGACAACAAGTGATTCAACCATCTCTGATTTCTCAGGAGTGGCTTCCTCAGAAGCGTTACAAGTTGTATCACATGGAGAAGCAGATTCACTTTGTTTACCATTTTTAAATTCTTTCATAAATTCAGTCAAACCTTTTATCATGGCAAACTCAATGTTGTCTATATTTATTCTAGACTCTCTTACCTTAGGCTCTTGTGTTACTGATTTATTTTCAAAAGATTGTTGTGACTCACATGATTCTTCCTTTTCCAACACTTGAAAATGTTTATCAACACTTACATTTTTCTCAAAATTTAGGGTTTCAGTGTAATTTAAAACATTGTCTGATTTAACAAACGTTTGTTTATAAGCCTTCTTTTCTAAAATGACTTCAGTATTGTCAGGCCTAGTGATTTTTATCTTTCGAGGCTTGACAGGCCCAGGTTTCTTATCCCCTGGTTTTCCATATTCCATCTTGGGTAAATTGTCTATCTCCTCTTCAGTCATTGGAATTGAGGAATAGTTGTGGTTGTATGGTGGAGGTATGCATACAAAACCTAACCCTTTATTCCTCACTTCCTTTTTGCTATACATTAACTGTTGATTTATCATTTTTTCGACCTTTTCGCTTGAAACATCAAACTTTTTAAAATTAAATTCTGTATTTTCAAAAGTTAATTTTAAGTCGTTTAATTCAACAGTTAATTTTTCAGATAGCTCCTTGAAGTGGAGATATCAACAGTTTGCTTCGCTTAGATCACTATGCAACTTTCGAATATCGCGTTTTTGCGCCTCCACCATATCCTTATACTCATTCAGTTTCTTTTTAACTTCATAACTACTGGAGTTGGTATATTGAAGTTGCATAGTAAGCGATTCGGCCTGTTCTTTAAACCCTTTTACCTTCTCCCTACATTTTGCAGTACAACAAACATCGTCTACACATACCTCAGCCTCAGAAGGAGTGTAGTCATTCATTTGTGCCATGAGGGCATGATAGATAGTTCCCTCCATGTCTTCAGTTGTCGAGTCAGCCTCTTCTTTCACTTCTGCGATGAGAGCTTGATTTGACTGGTATAAGGTGTCTATAGTGATCTGCAGATCATTCATCTGTTGTGTCCAATCAAAACCCCCTCCTTCCTGAACCACCAATGCATTTCCAGGATTTGCAACAGATTCTGTAGCTTGAGTTCTAGCAACATTGTTTGAGGATGAAACCTGAGTGGGATGAGAGACAGTGATGTTCGAGGTTGACACAACATTTGGAGCTGGTCGAGCCGCTGAACTAACAGTGACAGTAACATTTGGATCGACTCTATCTCTTCTTGGCTGTTTGCACTCTCGAGCATAGTGTCCAGGCTCATGGCAGTTATAGCATCTGAGCCTAGCCTTGTTCCAACCAAGCTCATGATCAATCGTTTCCCATTTGTTTCTACCAGTTTTCTTCACAAAGTTCTTGGCACGAAAAACTGCCATGGCAATCTGCCAAGTGATATCCATTTCTTCAACATCATCAGGATGAATTTCTAGCAGTTCAGTAGAGTCGATGTTATTTGCAACCCTTCCAGCAATGAACGTGTGATAACAATTTATGACCCCTGTCATGAAAGCCATAGCTTGCTCAAATTCTTTCGAAGTAGCTACGGGAGAGTTTGTTGCAGCAAAAGCAGTAGTGATGTTTGAAAGAATTTGTGTGGGTGTAGGAGCAGATTGATTAGCAGGCTGTGGAGCAGATTGAGTTTGGTTCACTTGTTGAGTAGGAGCAGGAAAGTAGCCAGATTGATTGATATAAGTTCCAAGATTATCAGGGAACTGCACAGTAGAATGTGTTTGGAGCGAGCTCATTCCTTGCTGAGACATCAAAGCACTGTTGGTCAACACACCTGCATTGTTGTAGCTTGCAGTGTGATTTAAGAGCCTTTGTTTGTCGTCCATTTCATAAGACTTTAGCAATGAAATTAGCTCAGAAAGAGTCATTCTAGCTAAGTCCCTGGTTCTTTTGATAAGGGTTACATTTGTATCCCAGTTTCTTGGAAGAGCGTTGGGCAGTTTCTTGTTGGTAACAGACTTTTCCAAACTGATATCATGAGTCTTCGTATCACTGACCAAGGCAACAAATCTTTGGATTTGATTTTCCAAAGTTTCCCCTGGGAAGTGATTGAATAAGTTGAACTTCTGAGTGAGCATTTCCCGTCTGCTTTCTTTCATCTCTTCGTTTCCTTCATACATGGCCAGAAGAGCTTCCCACATTTCTTTCGCAGTTTTGCAATCACGAACTCCAATTTCAATTTCTGGTGCAAGAGCAGAGTGCAGCATAGCAAGAGCCTTGACATCAATGTCAAGCTTTTCACGGTCCTCTTCAGTAAATTGAGATTCGGGCTTAGGAGCAGTCGTTCCCTCAGCTTCATTCACGATGTAGGTGATCACAGTTGGTCCGTTGCAGATGGACCTCCAGGCCTTTGGATCCTTGATTTGCATGTACTGAATGAATCTGAACTTCCATTCTGAAGAAGATCCCCCAGAAATGAGCCTAGGAATCCTGTTGTTAGTTCCAATTATGTTATCTAGATCCTGGTTAATAGCAGTTGTTTCAGTCAACCCCAATTGATTAATTTGAGCCATTTCTGAAAAAATAATTAAACTTATGAGTAACAGGTAATTTTAAATATGAAAACCAGATGAATATCACTTATGATTACAATATAGTTCAAAAGACAATTCAGAATGTTCAATAAACAATCAAAAGGATCAATACAAAACAAAATCCGTGTGACAGTTCACAAGCCCAATCAGTTCAGCCCTCTTGAAAAGATCCAGTCACAATCGCACAATTTTCCAATCGCACAATGTGACCCCTTTGATCGCACAAGATGACCCTTCAAGAGAACCTTCTGTCAATCGCACAAGATGAATCGCACAAGATAACCTTCAGTTGAACCTTTGGCCAATCGCACAAGGTAATATGACACCTTAACTTGACTTCTTTTGTAAACGCACAAAGGATCACTTTCCACTGAACCTTCAGAATCTCATAAGTTTCACTCGCACAATATGGCCCTTCAAGTTGAATTGCACAAGAGCACTCCTTCAATTGAACCTTGTGAATCGCACAACAATATCAACAGTTCATATGAACAGTTGATCGCACAAGTTCTTCTCAATCGCACAAGATGTGATCAATCGCACAAGTCATAAAACTTGGGCCTGAAACCTTGAAAGCCCAGTTATATTTTATCGCACAACCCAATTTCAATCGCACAAGCTTATTTTGGAAATGCAATCTCACCAACTTTCAACCATAATCCCGAAGAATTTGGTGATTTTATTTTCCGAATCTGTTCGATTTTTCCTGCAACAAACTTTCCAAAATTTCTGCAAACACAACCAACTTGCACACAAACAGATCAAACCCACTGTTATTAAAAAAAATTTAATGAATAATTGATGAATTTCGAAGCCCAAGAACCCATAAATTTAAATTCTTCTAAAGACCCTTCAACCAAAAAAAATGATATGTTTAACTAAAACCCTTTCAATTTTAACAAACCAAAATTTTAATATCAAAAATCAATACTTAAATTTCAATTTTGATATCCAAGCCAGTTGGTTTTCAGAAGAATTTTAACCAGATCAAACCAAAATTTCAGATTAACAGACCCATTTTGTTTCACAGTATGTCAGATTGACTTTAAACAAAACATAAAAACGGCTTTAATATCAGTGTTCGTACCCTAACTTGGGTTGATATTCAGATGCAAATAAACAGATTTTCAATAAGAAAAATCGACAACTCAAATCTTCTATAACCCAAGAAACAGTCGACAAAAGAAAAACTATAAAATAAACTGAAATAATCAAAGAAATCAAACCTTTCTTTGTTGAACTTGAACACGATCAACAACAAAAACAGTCTTCAATCTTCAAGATATCCGATCCAACCGAGCCTTCGCGAGACTACTTAGGCTCTGATACCAATTGTAAGTCCAGAATCACTACAATCGGATATCAAACACCAAACAAGTAGCGGAATTACAAGTAAGATGTGAAAGATTGAAAGGCAAATGTATTGATTCAATAAACAAGAGCACACGATTTCTAGGAATCGTCTGGTACTCCAATCGCATATGTGACAACTCGTATTTCGAACCTATCTTTGTACCTTGATGTAACGTAAACATTATGTGACTATGTGAATTAGATGATTTAATGGAATGTTATTTTATTGAGGGTTATGTGTTATATGTTATGGGAGCGTATGTATTACGTTATGTATTATGTAAACGCACAACACTCACCCGACCGCACAAGCCTTTCGGGCTACACAACTTGTATTCGGACCAATGGGCAGCCCAAGTGAGGGTTCGGCCCACTCCCCCATATCGCATAACACTAAGGGGATAGGGTAAACTTCTCATTGTTGCTAAACACCTACACACACAAAACCCTAGTGCTCTCTTCCTTCTCTCTAGAACTCGACGGCAACAACATCTTTTCTCTCGAAGCCTTTGGTGTTCGGATCAATCCCTACTCTTTTCCTTCGATCGGTTAGTGTTAATATTATTCTTATAAATTATGTTGGTTGTAAGTGAGCATGTGGATGTTATTAATTAATGTTGTTTATATTCTTGTTACTTGAGAAATTGGTCCAATAGATATATAGATTCATGGGTTGATAGAAGTGGATAACAATAAATCAGAAAAAGTAATCGGCCACATGAGAACATAGGGATTTGTATAAGTGATTTGAGATCTGACCACTTTTTGACTAAACAAAATTGCCATGTGAAAGTGTTGATTACTTAATTGATGATGTTATGGCCATGATTGATTATAGGAATGATAAATTGCATGATTTGTTTGATTATTATACTACATGAACTGATTGTTAATTGGACCGAATATATATATATATATTTTCGGCTGTCTTATGATTAAGATAGGATGGTTGTTAGTAATCGAGATTATGAATCTTGTTAAATGGTTGATGCTATGATTGTTGTTCATGTACTGATTATAGTTCATAGGAAAAATAAGATAAAAATCCCTGTTTGATCGAGTAGGAGATTAGTTAGAATAGTTGGAAATTGTTAATTGATAATAGATAAATTTGGAAATCATTGCATCTGGTAACTGATATGCATAAAAATAGGAAACTTAAAAACAGTCGCACAAGGCATCTTGGTAGCACAAGATGTCCACTCGCACAAGTAGATAAGTCGCATAAGCTGATCTGGTCGCACAAGAGGCCCTGATCGCACAAGGGGTCTCCAGTCGCACAAGGATTGTTTGTTTGATTGTTATTTGGGCCGTGTGATTTTATGTTGGGCCAGGTACGACCGCACAACCCAATAGGATCGCACAAGGCCTAAGGTTGTTTGTTGGACCGTAGACTTGGGCTGGGTAATAGAGCAGATCGCACAAGATGTTGTTCGGTTTAATTGTTGGGCCGGGTGTATACGTGTTGGGCTGAGACTTGTGTGGGCTTCATTTGTATGCTAAACTGATATCATTTAAAACGTTCTATGTGTATACTATGTTGCCATGATCGATACGTGTTAGCAATCTGTTAAACTATGTGTAATCATACGTGCTTACTTGAACCTAAACCTGACATGTGTGATAACCATGTTAGGACGTGGTTGACCACTAGCTGCTAGACTTGACCTTTCTGTGTAATCTGCCGAGCAAACCAAGGTAAGTTCACACTAGCCAAGGCATGGGATTCCCAGGGGTTGGGAATGGGATGGAATAACTACTCGTACAACTAAACAAATTACTACTGTCCTCGGATGAAGGGCACGTACGTAAAACCTACGTACAGTTATACTTACTACTGTCCTCGGATTGAAGGGCACGTACGTAAAGCCTACGTACACGATCTTAAGACCATCACCTCTATCAAAGGAAGTCCCTCAATTATCGACTTAATCGCCGAGGCCTAGGGCGAGCGGGTCATTAGTTAATAGCGCTATTAGGTTTAACAAACCTCACACCGTGCCAGTCGGACGGGCGTGTACTAATGGACTATGGGCAAAGGGTCAATGCTGATAGACATTGACTTAGGGCACATCTTATATTTTCGTAGCAGTCGATACGCGTGGTCTTGTAACACATGGGAAGCCCCCACTAATCATCGCACGCATGCCTGGACTGGCAGCAAGGATTAACGCGATACATGGTTTACAAAACGAATATATACGGCTTATGAAATAAATACTTTAACCAAACAACTATCTATGAACTCGCTCAACTTTGTTGTTGATTCGTTGCTACATGCCTTGCAGGTCATTTGGTACCCATGGAGCTTGCACAGGGAGGAACGGTCGTTGTGGGACATGGCGATGTGTGCCATGCTTTAGACTTTACCTTATTACATATTTAATATTTGCTATGGGTTTTACAAATTATGCTTCCGCTAAACACTTACTATGCTCTGGTTTTGAACACCTTTCATATTGGTTTGTTGAATTATGTTTACTTATCTACTTGTTCAATATGATTGGTGGCTTGATCCTGGTCAGTCACGCCTCCAAGCGGTGATACTCCGCGTGTGGATTTTGGGGGTGTGACAGATTGGTATCAGAGCCATTGGTTATAGAGAACTTGGTTTTAATAAAGGAAAATGTTTTTGTTAAAACCAGACTATAACCTGTACAGTGCTCTACGATCCACAACGACGCTTCACTCCACGTGCAAGACTCGACATTCTAGGTGATGTGGTTTATGTTATATTACCTACATGATAGATTACATAGAACTTTGCTCATGATATGTTTAGTTAGTCTAGCTACTGTTGCTTGAACACGTGTATGCTTACTCTCTCCGGTCACCGCATTTTCGCGAACCCTTCTCACTCATGTTTCCCTTGATATGAAGATCATGTCTGGACGCATTAACATGACACAAGCCCAGTTGACGGCTCTGATTAACGAACAGGTTGCTGCGGCACTTGCAGCCGCACAAGCAGGAGGTATACCATGCTGTTTAAAACTCATTCTAGGATCTTTAAGTCCTACTCTCGTGAACCTACCCTTGTGTTAAACTTTGTCCTTTCTTATACCCACAACAGGTCAGCATGCTCAGCCACCTGTGTGCACCTTCAAAACTTTTATGGACTGCCGACCCACTACCTTTAGCGGCACTGAAGGAGCAGTAGGTCTCCTCCACTGGTTTGAGAAACTAGAATCTGTGTTCGAAATGTGTGAATGCCCTGAGGCACGCAGGGTGAAGTATGCTACCGGCACTCTTGAGGGTTTAGCCCTCACATGGTGGAACGCTCAGGTCCAAATGTTGGGGTTGGTTGCTGCTAACGCCACCCCATGGAACAATTTCAAAGAGATGATCAAGGAAGAATACTGCAATCGTGATGACATTCATAAGCTGGAAGTTGAGTTCTTCAACCTCAAGATGACGGGGTCAGAAATTGAGGCGTTTACAAAGAGATCAAATGAGCTTGCATTACTGTGTCCTACTATGGTGGACCCTCCAATTAAGCGTATCGAACTATATCTTAAGGGTCTAGTGCCAGAGATCCAAAGTCATGTGACTTCAGCAAACCTCACCACCTATCAGCAGGTTGTTCAGTTGGCTCACCGTCTCACTGATCAGGCGGTGGAGCAAAACAGGTTACCAAAACGTATTAGTGCTACAGCTACCTCTGAACCTCCCAGTGACAACAAACGTAAATGGGATGGGGCTTCAAGCAGAGGTTCGACTTCTGTTCAGTCCCAGTCGCAACAGAGAAGAACTGAAGATTATAAGATCCCTGGTCAGCGATCCTCTGGTAGCCAAGGGCAGAGTGGTTATCGAGGGAACCTTCCAAAGTGCAACAGATGCAACAAACATCATAGCGGCCAGTGCAACAAGGTTCGTTGTCAAAGGTGTCTTAAGTTGGGTCACGAAGCTAAGGATTGTAGGAGCTTACGGCCTGCAAATCAGAACCAGCAACAACAGCCACCAGCTCCACAAGATCAACAACAGCAACAACGAGACAACAAAGGGTGCTTTCAGTGTGGAGCTGAAGGCCACTTCAAGAGAGATTGTCCCCAGCTGAACAGGAACCCTAACAACAACAACAACAATCACAACAATCAGGGGAATGGAAACAACGGGGGTAACAACGGCTGTAGGACCGGTTTCGGATCCGAACGAGTCGATCAGAGGCGTTCTCCTATGTTTCAGGTGCGGAATTACAAGAAACAAAGGTAGAAATAGCTTTAAAACACTGTTTGATTGATTGGATGACAATTACAGCTCAAATCTCACACCGGCAGCACTTCGGCGTAGTTGTCAAGAGTCTGATAATGATTTCGCTCAAGAGAACTCTATATATAGAGTGATGGTCTCGCTTATGTGACAGACCACATAAGCGATACCCCATGTTAGTGATTTCGCTTATGTGTCATGTACACATAAGCGATACCCTCTTGTACACATGAGCGAAATCATCTCTAACTACCTATATAATTTTACATATTCTCGTACAACGTGCCCTGATCTATACAATGAAATCTAAGATTCGATACAAGACGAAGTCAACAGATGTAGTGCATCAACAAACTCCCCCTCAGATGTTGACGAGTCGCATCCAGCACCAACTGTATCTTCAGTTCTTCAGTCTTGATCTATCTATGGGCTTTTCCAAACTTTTCCCTTCAGATGTTCTCTTCAGACTCCCCCTCTCGATTTGCTGGTATTCCTTTGTTCTTCAGCACAATCTTCAGGATCTCTGTCTGTCTCTCTAAAACTTCAGATATCAAATCCTGGCTTTTCAAAATCAAGTCTAATTCTCTTGATCAGATCTCTTGATTCCTTAAGTTCATCAGCATCAGGTCAATATCTGGAAAAATCTTAACCCAAATATAAATTTCTAAATTTAACAAATTATATGCACCAATACTAACTCTCCCTCAAATTCACATCTCACTTTCATTTGATGAACCAATTGTAAAATTTCAAAAATAAATTTTTCATTTAAGATTTACTCCCTCTTTACAAAAATGTCATCATGTTTAGCACTTGAAATTTTGAAAATCAGCTTTTCAATATCAGTTGTCGAAAATCTTTTTGGATTTTTCAAAACTTATGCTAAAACACACTAAAATCTTTTTGGGATTTTTGAATGTAAAGAAATGCAATGCAGTAAAGAAATATTTACAGACAATATTTTTGTGAGTTCGTGTAAGAGGATCATATCAGTTTATGACAAGTCACAAGTACCGTTGAGCTTAGTTACACATTAAGAATTAAACAATTCACTTAGATTGCCGATATACCGATCCACTTAAATTTTCACACAAATTTCAACTGATTCAGGATATGAGTTAGGTGTTTTAAGAACTTAAACTCATTCATGTGTCCCACCTCTTGAATATACTCCCGTATCCAGATCCCAATATTCAGTCTTACAGGTGAGTATACCACAGATGATATCTGTCAGGGGAATAAATTATAGTACGAGGGCCGTGAGAGCTCAGGTCGATCTTTCGATACGCAGAGAGATGACGGCTTCGACTTTTGGTGTGTCCCCTTTAGAGGATCTTTTGATTACAACAGCAATGACTATCAATTTTATTGTTTCATCAATTTGCTGAGGGCTGCGCTATTTTTCAAGCATACGGAAAGTATTCTCCGGGGACTAGGCCATTGCTTCCGCAAAATCAGAAGTCCCGGGATAATACCCCAGATATCACTGAGTATAAAGACCTAGTATCTCAGAATAAGGGACCTTTCAAACAAGATTTCAGGGGTTACCTATATATCCAAGTAGTGTTCCCCACGAAATAAGCAAGTTTGAAATTTAGTTTATATCCCGAAAAAGTTTACTAAATGTGTAAAAACCTATCGGCATATCATCAGTGAGACCGTTTAACACTATTTAAACATTACACTTCTTTAGCATACTGTGACTGTCTACTGATGTACTATCATTTCCTCTTTTCACAACAAAACTCGTTTTTGATTTTATCATGTTTTTGCCTTTTTCAAATTTTCTAATGTTTTTGGATTTTCTGAAATTTTCTACTCCCCCTAAAATGCAAACACATTTTAGAAAATTTGAAAACAATCTATACAAAAAAAATGACAACCGATATCGAATTGCGTCAATTCGCCATTCACTTGGCATAAACAATCAGAACTCCCCCATACACAAAACTATTTTCTCATTAAGATTTCAAAACACTTAAGTTTGTTTTAACCAAAATGATTTTTCCGGAAAATAAGCTTTGTTGAGTTTACCACTTGTAAAATTAGAGGTATGGTTCATCATTTTGTCCAACACATATACGTATCAGGATTACATCAAGTTCAAACTAATGACCTTGACGAATCACTTTGTCATATCCAACCTCTTACCACTTGTAAGAATATCCAACATTTAAAAACACATATAGGAATAAATCATCTACACAAACCATTTTACTACTCAAGATGCCGATTCCTGCTTCACACTTAACAACCTGGAAGCTCCGGCAATTCACACTTATCCTGTAATCATTTAAACAATCTTAACAACTTTCATATAAACTCATAAAACATGAATGATGCCGATTCCTGATCCACGATATAAACTTGGGATCTCCGGCAAGTCCTGAGACTTTAAGGAAAGCAAACTTCCACCCAAGTCTTATTTGACTTGGTGGCTTCCAATTCCTGGGCAGTAGGGTTATATGTTGCCTTTTTATTTGCATAAAAATCTTTAATCCCCTTTACTTTCCCCTCAAGCATTTTCTTGAAAATTTTCTTAACATTACCATTGAATGTTTTTTCAATATCAAAATCTGAGATTTCAATTTTACCAACCATTTGTTGAATTTCTTTCACACTCATTGATTTAATATCAGCATCATTCAACAAATCATTAATCTCATTTTGTGACTCCTCTGATTTTGTGGAATCAGATTCATTGTCAGAACTATCAATCGATTTCTTAACAACCCATGTTTGGTTGTCTTTTGCCTTCTTTTTGTACAGTCTTTTAGAATTTTCACCAACTTCATTCTTTGAAATTTCAACAGTTTTGAAGTTTGTAGTTGGTGAATCATTTTTTTCAACCATTTTTTCTTTAAGTTTTGCAGAGACTTCCTGTTTTTTGTTGATTTTGTTTGGACAATTGTGAGCTATGTGTCCAACAACTTGGCATTGAAAACAAGTTCTTGTGTCTTTTGGAATGTCTCTTGAATGAAAAACTCCAGTTCCTGTTCTTTTTCTTTCAACAAGAAACTCCTGGTTTGTTTCTTTCCAGAAAGGTTTCTTCTGTTCATCTTCAACACTTCCACCTGAAACAAATTTTGTTTTTGGTTTAGAATTGTTTACCTTTCTGTAACTTTCTTGCTGAATAAAACCTAAACCTTTTCTTTTGTAATTACAATTTTGGTTTGTTTTCTTTTGAAAACCAGAACTAAAATTGTAATCCTTTTTCCCTTTTTTCTTGTTTAACCTTTGTTGAACTCTTGAAGTGTATTTTTTAGATTTTTCATTAAGATTTAAATTTTTAGTGTCAGAAATATTAATTTCTGTGATTTTGAAAACCTTTTTGATCTTGTCAATTCTAACACTATCCATAGGAAACTCTTCATCAGAATATAATTTGTCAGAACCATTTAAAGTGTATGCAACTTTAAATGTTTCATCATCCAAATTTGCTTTTGATAACAAAAATTCTTTACTATAAGACCGTTTAACCATTGGATTTGAACTGTTGACCGACGAACTTGAACCACCAGACTCAAACTTTGACTCAACCACCTCCTCAGTATCCAACACTTGATCAACCACCTTTTTGATTAACTCAGACTCATGATCAGTATCAGACGAGGTAAATGTGATATCAATATTTTCTGGTAAAACGTCAGTTTCCTCTGATTTTAACTTTATATTGACTGCTTTTTCAACTTGCTCCTCATTTGGTTTCCTAGGAGAATAACCTTCCCAGATAGGAGGCGGACACTTGTTATACTTAACAGTCGATTTCTTACCAGTCTCTTTCTTTTTCCTTTCATCTTCAAATGCTTCAAAACCTGCAACAGTAGGATAAACTCTATCAATCACATAGTCAGAACATGAATAACTAAGAAGTAACCTTCTGATTCTTTCGTTCTCAATCTTTTCATTTTCCAAATCCTGCTTCAGTTTTGCATTCTCTTCGATGTAATGATTGATTGCCTTTTGCTTTTGCATCAAAGTTGAATTAGTCATGGTTAACGCCTTTTCTCTTTCTGAATTTGTTGTTTGAAGACTAGTCACTGTTCTGTTCAAGACACTGTAAGATTCTTTCATATAATTGATGTCAGACAACAACTTCTCTATCAATCTTTCTCTGTCAAACAACAACACATCTTTATCTTCACACTTCTTGCAAACTTCCGAACACTTCATGCAAGGCTTCTCATCCTCAACAATCTTCTCAATCTCTACAGTCTTCACCACTTCAATAACCTTTTCTTCAACAATTTCTTTTTCAACCTCAGTCACCTTTTCTTCTTCAACAACATTTTCATTCTTCAAATCTTGTTTTTGTTCTTTTTCAGCTCTTTTCTCCTTCAGCTTCTCCAATCGTTCTGCAAAATAGAAATGAAAACTTTCAGGAGATAAGTGACTTTTAGCGACATTAATATGTTTTTCTTCATCATTATCACTGCTGCTATCAACTGGTGTCTGATCAAACTGTGTAGATTTTTCAGACTCAGTATCTGAACAACCAGAATCAACTGGTGTTTGATCAAAAACAACTTCTTTTTCTGAACTATCATCATTTTGAACACTCTCATCAGAACTTTTCAAACTTTCTTCATCACTGTCAGAACTTTCATTAACTGCATCAGATTCTTCTTTCACACTATTCACTGTCTCACCAATAGATCTCATCCACGTAGCAAACAAATCTGGTTCTTTGACTATCTTTGCAATAAATGCTTTGAAACCACCTTTCTCATCCACAAACATATCCCAGCTAAACCCTTCAGGTAATTCTTCATCATTCTGATCTACCAAACATGCTGAGTTTTCAGAAGATATGTATTTGCTCCAGTTGAAATCTACCAAGCATCCTTTCTTCGAATCTTCAATCTTTCTACCATGAGCCGTTTGTGAATCTTGTAATTGACCAACTTGCTGATAGATGGCTTTCCGGTAGTAGTCTTCTTTTTCGAACGGATTCTGAGCACCACTCACTTCTCTGTTTTTGCACTCCCGTTTGAAATGACCTTTTTGCCTGCATCTGAAACAAGTAACTTTAGATTTGTCAAATCCTAAATTAGAAACACAAGCATCAAGAAAATCATTTCTTCCAGTGATTGTTTTGAACTTCTCAGCCCTTCGAAGAACACTAGCAAGACCCCACTTAATATCCATGAGTTCCATTTCTTCAGCATCTATCTGATCATAATCTTCCTTTGTCAACATAGAATTTCCAATTCGACCAGCTACCAATCCCTCATAGGATACCAACACCGAACCAAGTAGAGCCATGTGATCCTTTGCTATGTCTTCTGAAAAACTTTTACCTTCTGGCAGATTGAGAGCTATATTGCACTGAATCACACAACCATTTCCCATCTTTGTGTTTTCTGATGAAGTCTTAGGATTAACACTTGGGTATGATGAAAAACCACTACTGCTTTTGTTTGCATTTTGATCAACTTGTTCTGTAGAATTCTCCACACTGTAAGCAGTCTGAATCTTAGGACTTCTTTCAGCTTCTGATGTAGGAACACTGCCTTTGTAATACATTTTCACATCTTGTTGACCACTTGGATTATTCATCCTGGCAATCTTTTGCTGTTCCAGATCTTGACTTTCAATCTTTTCAATGAATTGAGATATCGATAAACCATCATACACACCCGTATTCTTCAGTATCATCAAATACGTTCCCCACTCTTTCTGTGGTAAAGCATCTGCAAGCTTATCGACCCATTCCTCATTCTCTTTTGTAATGTCCATCATCGACATCGTTCTCACCAAGTGACAGTACCTTTCAATCAACTTCTTTGTGTCTTCCCCAGGCAGACTTGTAAACAGATCAAATTCTTTCTTAAGCAACGATTTCTTGTTCTTAATCATATTTGCACTTCCTTCAACTTTTACTTTCAACGCATCCCAAATTGATTTTGATGTCTTATCATGTTGAAGTAGTATAAAAATGTCTTCTTTGATCGCCTGTTGAAGCAAACTGATCATCATTTTCTCCGCCCGATACATTTCTCTTTCTTCATTGCTGAAATCTGAAATCTGTTTAATTGTTTGTAACTCAGTTCTTGGTAAAACGTACTTCTTCAAAATGCACTCCCATGATCTCAAATGATTAGCTTGAACCCAGTTTTCAAACCTATCTTTCCAACCATAATATTCCTCAATACCCATAAGCTTTGGCGGTTTCTGTGTAGTTCCCGTCTCATTCTCTAAGTTCACAGCTTTAGCAATTGAAGATTGACCCGTCGGTGTTGCAAACGCATTGTAAAATTCTGAACTCATGATGACTTAACAAATTCTTCAACAACAGTGCCACAAAAGCGAAATCAGATGTTCAATTGTTCATAAAAGCGAAATCTCTAGTGTACGTTGGAGCGAAACCCTAACTTGTCCGTTTAAGCGAAACCTTCAGTAACCTTAAGAGCGAAATCCCAAATTAACCACAAGAACGAAATCTCAATTTACCCTAAGAGCGAAATCGCTGTGACACAAGAACGATACCTTGACCTCAAAAGCGAAACCCCTTCGAACCAGAATTTAGGTCATTTTACTTAGAATCTAAGTCTCAAACATTCCAGGGTTTGTCTATGCAAGATTATCTATGTGCTGAACAATTTTGATCCAATTTTGACTGTGAAAACCCTCTGAATTAAGAAAAGTATGTGTAGAAGTGAGAAAAACCAATGAAAATCAGAAGAAAACAAGCTAATTTCAGCAGAACTCCTCTTCCTGAGCTCTGATACCACTTGTAGGACCGGTTTCGGATCCGAACGAGTCGATCAGAGGCGTTCTCCTATGTTTCAGGTGCGGAATTACAAGAAACAAAGGTAGAAATAGCTTTAAAACACTGTTTGATTGATTGGATGACAATTACAGCTCAAATCTCACACCGGCAGCACTTCGGCGTAGTTGTCAAGAGTCTGATAATGATTTCGCTCAAGAGAACTCTATATATAGAGTGATGGTCTCGCTTATGTGACAGACCACATAAGCGATACCCCATGTTAGTGATTTCGCTTATGTGTCATGTACACATAAGCGATACCCTCTTGTACACATGAGCGAAATCATCTCTAACTACCTATATAATTTTACATATTCTCGTACAACGTGCCCTGATCTATACAATGAAATCTAAGATTCGATACAAGACGAAGTCAACAGATGTAGTGCATCAACAACGGCAATGGTGCAAGGGGTCGTGCGTTCGTTATTGGCAATGGAGAAGCGAGGAATGATCCCAATGTTGTGACGGGTAAGTTCCTTCTCGACGACTTTTACGTTACTGTCTTATTTGATTCGGGTGCTGATACTAGTTATGTGTCCCAAAAAGTTAGTCAACTGCTTAAGCGTACCCCAACACCTTTAAACTCCAAGCACGATGTAGAGTTAGCTAATGGTAAAAGTATAGAGGTCACACACGTAGTCAAGGGTTGTAACCTAGTACTTGCTGATCACACTTTCTCGATCGACCTTCTTCCTATCACTTTGGGTAGTTTCAACGTTGTCATTGGGATGGACTGGTTATCCCAACACCAGGCAGAGATTCTTTGCAACGAGAAGGTTGTTCGTATTCCTCGCCCAGGTGGTGAACCCCTCATGATTCGTGGCGACAAGAGTGGTGCTGTTGTGAGCATCATTTCTTCCCTTAAGGCTCAAAAGTGTTTGCGTAAGGGCCACACTGCTTTTCTGGCTCTCGTTACCGACACCTTGAAGAAAGAGAAAAAGATAGAAGACTTTCCGATTGTACGCGACTATCCTGAGGTATTCCCTGAGGAATTGCCTGGTCTTCCGCCTCATCGCCAGGTCGAGTTCCAAATCGAGCTAGCTCCTGGAGCAGCGCCCATAGCTCGTGCACCGTATCGCTTAGCTCCATCAGAGTTGAAAGAGTTATCTACGCAACTACAAGAACTCTTGGATAAGGGTTTTATTCGTCCTAGCTCTTCGCCCTGGGGAGCTCCAGTGCTTTTTGTAAAGAAGAAAGACGGTACGTTCAGAATGTGCATCGACTACCGTGAACTGAACAAGGTGACTGTGAAGAATTGCTACCCTCTTCCACGTATTGACGACTTGTTCGACCAGCTGCAAGGGTCGAGCTACTATTCAAAGATTGATTTGAGATCAGGATATCACCAGCTGAGAGTCCGAGAAGAGGACGTCTCCAAAACAGCCTTTAGAACCCGATATAGTCACTATGAGTTTTTGGTAATGCCTTTTAGGCTGACAAACGCACCGGCGGTCTTCATGGACTTGATGAATCGCGTGTGCAAGCCGTACCTAGACAAGTTCGTTATAGTTTTCATCGATGACATCCTGATCTATTCTAAGAGTCAGGAGGAACACGAGCAGCATCTACGACTCATTTTGGAACTCCTTCGAACAGAACAGCTGTACGCTAAGTTTTCAAAATGCGACTTCTGGCTTCGTGAAGTTCATTTCTTAGGCCATGTGGTGAACAAGGATGGGATTCACGTTGATCCATCCAAGGTAGATTCGATCAAGAGCTAGCCTGCACCTCGTACCCCAACGGAAATTCGCCAATTCTTGGGATTGGCAGGTTACTACAGGAGGTTTATTAAAGATTTTTCCAAGATTGCACAGCCTCTCACCTCACTAACACAGAAGGGAGTTGTCTATCGCTGGGGAAACGCACAGGAGTTAGCATTTCAGCACTTAAAGGATAGACTTTGCAGTGCACCTATCCTTTCATTGCCAGAGGGCACAGACGACTTCGTAGTTTATTGCGACGCATCTATTCAGGGTCTTGGCTGCATATTGATGCAGCGGGATAAAGTTATAGCCTACGCCTCACGCCAACTCAAGGTTCATGAAAAGAACTACACCACACACGATTTAGAGCTGGGAGCTGTCGTTTTTGCACTTAAGATATGGAGACACTACCTGTATGGTACCAAATGCGCTATCTACACTGACCACAGGAGCCTCGAGCATATCTTCAAACAGAAGGAACTCAATATGCGACAACGACGATGGGTCGAGCTGCTGAATGATTACGAATGCTCGATCAGATACCACCCGGGCAAAGCCAATGTTGTGGCCGACGCCCTCAGTCGAAAGGACACTGCGCCCAAGCGCGTACGAGCTTTACAACTCACTATACAGTCTAATCTTCCTTCTCAGATACGAGATGCTCAGGTAGAAGCATTGAAACCAGAAAACGTCAGGGCTGAGGCCCTACGCGGCTCAAGGCAACGCTTAGAACAGAAGGAAGACAGTGCCTACTACGTAACAGGACGCATTTGGGTCCCACATTATGGCAACCTACGAGAGCTTGTGATGGATGAGGCACACAAGTCTCGTTACTCAGTGCACCCTGGCTCGGATAAAATGTACCACGATATCAAAACCACATACTGGTGGCCAAGCATGAAGGCACACATAGCAACTTACGTTAGCAAATGCTTGACTTGTGCGAGAGTCAAGGCGGAATACCAGAAACCTTCAGGCCCACTTCAACAACCAGAGATACCACAATGGAAATGGGAGCAAATTTCCATGGATTTCGTTACTGGCCTGCCTAGATCTCAACGTGGTAATGATACTATTTGGGTGATCGTGGATCGACTCACAAAGTCTGCTCACTTCTTGGCTATCAAAGAAACGGATAAGTTCTCTACTCTAGCAGAAGTATATCTCAAGGAAGTTGTCTCGAGGCACGGGGTGCCCATCTCTATTATCTCGGATCGAGATGCACGTTTTACATCAGAATTGTGGCAAGCAATGCACAAGTCTTTTGGCTCAAGATTAGATATGAGCACAGCCTATCACCCGCAAATGGATGGGCAGTCGGAACGTACCATCCAGACTCTCGAAGACATGCTTAGGGCATGTGTAATTGACTTTGGCAATGGCTGGGAAAAGCATCTGCCACTTGTGGAATTTTCGTACAACAATAGCTACCACACCAGCATTAAAGCTGCTCCGTTTGAGGCATTGTACGGGCGTAAATGCCGGTCACCTCTTTGTTGGGCAGAGGTGGGGGATAGTCAGATTACTGGTCCAGAACATGTGGTTGACACAACAGAGAAAATTGCCCAGATACGACAACGAATGGCGGCAGCTCGTGACCGTCAGAAAGTCTACGCCGATAAGGGCAGAAAACCACTAGAGCTCCAGGTTGGGGAGCGTGTACTACTTAAAGTTTCACCCTGGAAGGGTGTGGTTCGTTTTGGGAAACGGGGCAAACTTAACCCACGATACGTTGGACCTTTCGAAGTCATTGAGAAAATAGGCAAGGTGGCTTACAGACTGAACTTACCAGCGGAACTCAGTGCAGTTCACAACGTTTTCCACGTGTCAAATCTGAAGAAGTGCCTGTCAGATGAGACCCACGTAGTTCCTTTGAAGGAGCTCACTATCGACGAGCAGTTACGATTCGTCGAGGAACTAGTCGAAATCACGGACCGGGATGTTAAGGTCCTCAAGCGTACTAGAATACCTCTCGTTCGAGTTCGTTGGAACTCACGTCGTGGCCCAGAGTTCACCTGGGAACGCGAAGATCAGATGAAACAAAAGTATCCCCAACTGTTCGCAAACGGTACAACTACTACTGAGGCTGAAGCTACGGAATTTCGGGACGAAATTCCAGATCAACGGGGGGAGGATGTGACACCCCAGGAAAACCAAGAAAACCATACAACTTAACTAGCTTCCTCAATGAGTACGTGCTAAATTTCGGGACGAAATTTCTTTCAACTTGGGGATAATGTGACAACTCGTATTTCGAACCTATCTTTGTACCTTGATGTAACGTAAACATTATGTGACTATGTGAATTAGATGATTTAATGGAATGTTATTTTATTGAGTGTTATGTGTTATATGTTATGGGAGCGTATGTATTATGTTATGTATTATGTAAACGCACAACACTCACCCGACCGCACAAGCCTTTCGGGCTACACAACTTGTATTCGGACCAATGGGCAGCCCAAGTGAGGGTTCGGCCCACTCCCCCATATCGCATAACACTAAGGGGATAGGGTAAACTTCTCATTGTTGCTAAACACCTACACACACAAAACCCTAGTGCTCTCTTCCTTCTCTCTAGAACTCGACGGCAACATCTTTTCTCTCGAAGCCTTTGGTGTTCGGATCAATCCCTACTCTTTTCCTTCGATCGGTTAGTGTTAATATTATTCTTATAAATTATGTTGGTTGTAAGTGAGCATGTGGATGTTATTAATTAATGTTGTTTATATTCTTGTTACTTGAGAAATTGGTCCAATAGATATATAGATTCATGGGCTGATAGAAGTGGATAACAATAAATAAGAAAAAGTAATCGGCCACATGAGAATATAGGGATTTGTATAAGTGATTTGAGATCTGACCACTTTTTGACTAAACAAAATTGCCATGTGAAAGTGATGATTACTTAATTGATGATGTTATGGCCATGATTGATTATAGGAATGATAAATTGCATGATTTGTTTGATTATTATACTACATGAACTGATTGTTAATTGGACCGAATATATATATATATATATTTTCGGCTGTGTTATTATTAAGATAGGATGGTTGTTAGTAATCGAGATTATGAATCTTGTTAAATGGTTGATGCTATGATTGTTGTTCATGTACTGATTATAGTTCATAGGAAAAATAAGATAAAAATCCCTGTTTGATCGAGTAGGAGATTAGTTAGAATAGTTGGAAATTGTTAATTGATAATAGATAAATTTGGAAATCATTGCATCTGGTAACTGATATGCATAAAAATAGGAAACTTAAAAACAGTCGCACAAGGCATCTTGGTAGCACAAGATGTCCACTCGCACAAGTAGATCAGTCGCATAAGCTGATCTGGTCGCACAAGAGGCCCTGATCGCACAAGGGGTCTCCAGTCGCACAAGGATTGTTTGTTTGATTGTTATTTGGGCCGTGTGATTTTATGTTGGGCCAGGTACGACCGCACAACCCAATAGGATCGCACAAGGCCTAAGGTTGTTTGTTGGACCGTAGACTTGGGCTGGGTAATAGAGCAGATCGCACAAGATGTTGTTCGGTTTAATTGTTGGGCCGGGTGTATACGTGTTGGGCTGAGACTTGTGTGGGCTTCATTTGTATGCTAAACTGATATCATTTAAAACGTTCTATGTGTATACTATGTTGCCATGATCGATACGTGTTAGCAATCTGTTAAACTATGTGTAATCATACGTGCTTACTTGAACCTAAACCTGACATGTGTGATAACCATGTTAGGACGTGGTTGACCACTAGCTGCTAGACTTGACCTTTCTGTGTAATCTGCCGAGCAAACCAAGGTGAGTTCACACTAGCCAAGGCATGGGATTCCCAGGGGTTGGGAATGGGATGGAATAACTACTCGTACAACTAAACAAATTACTACTGTCCTCGGATGAAGGGCACGTACGTAAAACCTACGTACAGTTATACTTACTACTGTCCTCGGATTGAAGGGCACGTACGTAAAGCCTACGTACACGATCTTAAGACCATCACCTCTATCAAAGGAAGTCCCTCAATTATCGACTTAATCGCCGAGGCCTAGGGCGAGCGGGTCATTAGTTAATAGCGCTATTAGGTTTACCAAACCTCACACCGTGCCAGTCGGACGGGCGTGTACTAATGGACTATGGGCAAAGGGTCAATGCTGATAGACATTGACTTAGGGCACATCTTATATTTTCGTAGCAGTCGATACGCGTGGTCTTGTAACACATGGGAAGCCCCCACTAATCATCGCACGCATGCCTGGACTGGCAGCAAGGATTAACGCGATACATGGTTTACAAAACGAATATATACGGCTTATGAAATAAATACTTTAACCAAACAACTATCTGTGAACTCGCTCAACTTTGTTGTTGATTCGTTGCTACATGCCTTGCAGGTCATTAGGTACCCATGGAGCTTGCACAGGGAGGAACGGTTGTTGTGGGACATGGCGATGTGTGCCATGCTTTAGACTTTACCTTATTACATATTTAATATTTGCTATGGGTTTTACAAATTATGCTTCCGCTAAACACTTACTATGCTCTGGTTTTGAACACCTTTCATATTGGTTTGTTGAATTATGTTTACTTATCTACTTGTTCAATATGATTGGTGGCTTGATCCTGGTCAGTCACGCCTCCAAGCGGTGATACTCCGCGTGTGGATTTTGGGGGTGTGACAGCATAAAAGACACAAAGTTTGCTAATGAATCAACAACCTAATTTGACTAAGGACTCCCCTATTTATACTAGCATAGGAGATCCTTTTACATTGGGCCAAGCCCATACCCCATAGAACACAAAACAACCAAACAAGTCCACTATTTATATCGAACCCAACCCATACAAAATAACCCAAGACAAATAATTATAAAAAAATGATTAACTAAAATGAGTAAAACAATAATTTGGAACAAGGTTCACACCCGGTTCGAAAACTGCAAGACCTAGGGTTTCTACACGTTAGACTTAATTTAGTTGCATTTGATTATTAACGGATTTAGTATTACGTGGCTTAGGCGCCAAGAGCTATTAACGTCATAGACAACGGACCGCACTTCACTTCGTTACCTAGAACATGTAAATCCTAACCTATAGCAAGGCATAATTGCACATATTCATTTCACAAAGTCAAATTTAATAACTCATTCGACAATTCATGAATCCAATACAAATTCAAGACAATTGATATAAGTTTCAAATGGTTAAATACAACTAGTCACAAATTAAATCATAAACAAAATATTGAAACCCTAGAATTCTTACAACGTCTACACCGGGATGAAACCTTAGGAGATTAGCCGCGTATACTCATGACGTCCCACCAAGACTTTTTTTTTTTTTTAATTCAGTGCAAAGCAGTCAATGGTGTTGCCTCCTCTCCAAAAATTGCGAGCAGTCCCTCCTATGCGTCCCCTGTCCAATTCTCTCTAAAAAGAATAATATATTTTCTAAGGTGTTGTTTGTTTTTGAAGAGGTAAAATGTCTGCAGTCTGCGGAACACATCTGCAGACATCTGTTGAAGAAGAGGTGGACCAAATGTCTACAGTCTGCAAGAAGAAGACTGTTTGTTTTTTTAACATATGTAAACTTCTAAAATAAACTGGCGGAGGTGTACAGACGGTGATGGTGGTGGACGGTGGTGGTGGGTGGTGGACGGTGATGGTGGTGGATGGTAGACTGTAGTGGTGGTGGGTAGTGGATGGTGGTGGTGATGAACGGCGGTGGGTGGTGGTAGACGGTGGTGGTGGGTGGTGACGGTGGTGGTGGTGATGGTAGGTGGACGGTGGTGGTGGGTGGTGGACGGTGGTGGTGGTGGTGGCCGGTGGTGGTGGGTGGTGGGTGGTGGCCGGTGGTGGTGGGTGGTGGACGGTGGTGGTGTGTGGTGGACGGTGGTGGTCGGTGGTGGTGGTGACGGTGGTGGTGGGTGGTGACGGTGGTGGTGGTGGTGGTGGTGATGGTAGGTGGTGGGTGGTGGACGGTGGTGGTAGACGGTGGTGGTGGTGGCCGGTGGTGGTGGGTGGTGGCCGGTGGTGGTGGGTGGTGGACGATGGTAGTCGCTGGTGGTGGGTGGTGGTTGGTGGTGTTTAACCCTCTGCAGACCTTAGAAGATGTTAGAAGTGGTTGGACCAAGTCTGCACAAAGAAGACCTCATGCAGACCTTTTTTAATGAAACGTCTTCGGAAAAACAAACAGTCTGCGCGTGGCAATGTCTGCGCGTGGTCTGCGGCGCGCAGACAGAAGAGCCTGCGCAGACGTTTTATCAAAAAACAAACAGCACCTAAAAGTTCTTGCTCCCGTCCTCTTTCCCCCAAAATTGCGAACCGTTTTTTTTTCTTTTTCCTCTTTCATTTAGTGGGTTGTTACATTCAATCATCCCTCACAACAAAAGCCCATTATCATTTTAATATGTAGCCCGTATCACCATAGTTAGGGTGCACGGGGCGTTCTTCGGGGAGTGGTTCGGTGAGCCTAGTCACCGATCGGGAACACCGCCGCCATCCAAGCGGGGACCCGAATCGGTGATAGGTTTCGGTGGTTGTTCACCGCGAGAGGGGAGGGAGAGAGATGGTGGGCCCCATTTTTTCAACCAATCAAACCATTTTTTTTTTTCTTTTTTGAATAAAAAAACAAGGGGAGTTAAAGAGGGGAGTGGCGCCATCAAATTGGGGTGTTAGGGGAGTTTAAGAGAGGAGTTGACGTGGCATATGCTGATTGGTGGTGCGTAAGAGAGGGGACTCCCCTCTTAGGGGAGTGCCCCTCTCACCTTTAATTGTGTAGGCCCACTCAGATATGATTCATGAATTAGAACATGAAATTGCAATTTACAATAATGTTCGTTGACCATTCCTGAAAGAAAATAAATGGCAATTTAATTCACATGTGAACTAATCCTTAGCCACATAAATTCACTTAAATATATAACAAAATCAATTAAATTTTATTAATGAACGTAAAAGCATTTTTTTCTTTTTTTTTAATAATTATTCATTTTGTTTTATAATTAAATTAATATATCGTCTTAGCTCGTTTTATTATTTAACCTACAAAATATAAAAACCGATCAAAGTGGTATCTTTTGTAATAATATCGATACATTTTTATTATAATTAATATAACAAGAGTGTACAAAAAATGTACCGATCACATCCTCACACTTATCTTTTGCTTGCCCTCATGCAAACTCTCTCAATATTATCTAGCCATTATTTAACAAAAACACTTCACAAATTCTTTACCAATCATTAGTTAAGGTCCAGAGTCATACCCCATTCATAATGTTAATCGTAGTTTATTGGTTATTCTCTAGCAAATCAAAATGATACTTTTTTTTAGAACAAGGAAACGCCTAACCAAACCTAACATGCTTTGGTTTTTATTCTCATACAACGCACTCCTCACAATGGTTCACTCCTCTCGGTTTCATTTATGAACTAGCATGTAATGTACTAGTAATAAGCACTCAAAGACCAACTATGTTATTCTATAATCATAGGCTTGTATGACAAGCACACCTCCACTACAACACATAGGCACCGCACATATCAAAAGGTCTTATGGGTTTTGGGCTTAGGAGAAGGTTAGGAATTTTTGGCTAAAAAATGGTTAAAAATGAAAAATGGTGAACACGAACCGTTAAAGAATCCTTATTTTCTTCTAAACAAATAAACTAAAAGATATTTGGTAATTTTGACCAATATCTAACTTGTTCATATATATATTTTTAGCCTCAATTGTGTCATTCGACCCGTTTGTTGGCTTTTTTTCTCTTTTTTTTTATTTTTCTCTTTTTTTAAATTTTTTTTTTTATCTTTTGCAACAACTATCTACAAAATAAACAAATGAATCTTCTTTAAACGGTTTTCAACGGGGTTAAGGTTTAACTTGGGTAAAGATGTGGGTTAACAAAGAAATAGAAAAAGGTTCAAGTTTGGCTTCTAATGGGTGGTTTGTGGGTAAGTTGGTAAAAAAAAATAAAGGTGTCAAAACAAAAAGGTGGTCTTAAATTGCCTTTATCATCTATGTGCGAATTTCTAGTCCATGGCCTTGGCGTGTATCAAATCACACAAGTTCTAAAATAGAGCTAACATATGGCCTACCCTCAAACAAATGAAAACATATATGTGTATGATAATGATTTTTTTTTGTTTTAAAGTAGGCTCAAAATCTCACCAAGTAGGGAAAAAGGGTTACCGATGTGAAGCACGCATTTATTTTACCAAAAGCTTGTTAGCTATAGCTAGGCATTCCTATTCCATTTTCTTTTAAAACATTTGCTTGAAATACCTTTTCTACTATAATCACAAGGAATATGACCATGACTAAGGACCTATACATGTGGTTTGGTTTGGAACCCGTTGATGATTTACTTTGAAAAATTCGGTTTTCAAACATGATTAAGTCCACTTAAAGGCAAAAATTTTCAAAATTTCCAATTTTCTCCATCCCCACACTTGAGATTGACATTGTCCTCAATGTATAGTGTCTTGAATGAAGGATAAGATTTATAATTTAACTTTTGAAAACTTTTTAAACGTACCGGGATGCACAAGACTTAACCACTACAATGACCTCACCCAATAATATACAATTACAATCCACTATTAAAAATAAAAATACAACAATCAAAGCTTAGAGAATTAGAAATAGATACACCTGGTTTTCTTCATATTCCATAATATCCTTGTTTCCCAAGCAAAACGGTTGCTATACACAAGCATGAAGGTACCTACAAACTTCAAACATGTGTAGAAGCAAACTTCTCACAACAATTAAAATCCGTAAGATTGCTAATTTTACCATTTCACAAAAACATTTACCAAGTAATCTATTAATTGCTTTGATTAGTTGAAAAAAATAATTTACAACAACATCCTTCCTAACTCACTTTCGTAGGAAACACCGTTGAAAAAACCTAGGTAGCTAGGGTAAGTCGGGTATCGAATCCACGAAGAGCATGTGGTCAGTATCGCACGATTCGTTCGATTAGTTAAACTATTTTCAAAAAATGTACAATGTGATTATGAAGTTTGCTAATTTTCTTTGTATCTTTGATTTGAAAAGAAATCGGAGTGAATTGACAAATGACTATTATCTAAAATAAATGTTTACTAACTAAGATTATAAAACTAAGTTACTTAATTGAAAACAAGAATTAGGAATACGGATCACACCCGGTTCGATAATTGTAAGACCTAGGGTTCCTACATGTCTTAACTTGATTCAATTGCGTATAGTGATTAACGGATTTCTTTCACGAAGCTTAGGTGCCAACTGCTATCAACGTCATAGACAACAGATCGTAATGCACTTCATTATCTCGGACATGTAAATCCTAACCTACGATAAGGCATAAGTGCACAAATTCATTTCGTAAAGTCATAACTTTATCATCGTTCGACAATTCACAAATTCAATTCAAATGCACGACAATTATCATAGGTTCAAATACTAAACAATTTGTCACAAAAATCAAATCAAAATACAAATGTATAAACCCTAGAAAATCTTACAACATCTACACCGGGGTGGAACCGAGGAGACTTGCCGCGTATACTCATGACGTCCCACCAAGACTTCCTTTTTTTTTATTCAGAGCAAAGCAGTCAAAGGTTTTGCCCCCTCTCCAAAAATTGCGATCAGTCCCTCCTATGTGTCCCCCGTCCAATTCTCTCCAAAAAGAATAATATATTCTCTAAAAGTTTTTGCTGCCGTCCTCTTTCCCCCAAAATTGCGGACCTTTTTTTTTTCTTTTTCCTCTTTCATTTAGTGGGTTGTTACATTCAATCATCCCTCACAACAAAAGCCCATTCTCATTTTAATATGCAGCCCGTATCACCATAGTTAATTGTGTAGGCCCACTCAGATATGATTCGTGAATTAGAACATGAAATTGCAATTTACAAACTTCTATAATAATGTTCGTTGACCATTCCTGAAAGAAAATAAATGGCAATTTAATTCACATGTCAACTAATCCTTAGCCACATAAATTCACTTAAATATATAACAAAACCAATTAAATTTTATTAATGAACGTAAAAGCATTTTTTTTCTTTTTTTAATAATTATTCATTTTGTTTTATAATTAAATTAATATATCGTTTTAGCTCGTTTTATTATTCAACCTACAAAATATAAAAACCGATCAAAGTGGTATCTTTTGTAATAATATCCATACATTTTTATTATAATTAATATAACAAGAGTGTACAAAAAATGTACCGATCATTAATCCAAAGTATAAATTACATTACCAGATCAACATAACTTAATTTTTCAATAGAACATTAACATCACTTACACGTGTTTAATAACAGATATGATCATCATAATTTCTTCATAGCTATCTAGTTTGCAGATAACTTATAACTACACATACACTATTTCATCATGACTCACTGATACAACAAGACATTCATATCAATCAAGATTGTACATTTGCTAATTTGGATTCTCTGCTGAAAGTAATCGTTGACTTGAGCAGTTGAGAAACGAGATTCCGTATGAGTTGAACTTGAGCAGTTGAGCAGCAGCGAGGTATTTGGATCCTCTGCTGAAATTACATCAACGTTGTCCAGATATCTCACCAGATTTTCTCTCGATTCATCAATTATAACAACGAGATTCCGTTTTTTCAGTTGAGCAGCAGCGAGGTGCCGAGGTATGTGAATATGTGATTGTCGCAGCGAGATTATGTGATTGTGTGATTGTTTTAGGAATTAGGGTTAGGTTTTGGTATTGAGTTGGGCTAGTATGTTTTTTTCTTGGGCTTTTATTTTTTGGGCTACTTATCTATATAACTATATATATATATATATAAATCTTTAAAAGGTATAATATATATATACATATATATGTATGTATATGTATATATATATATATATTATTTAATAAAAATAATTCGAGCGAAACCGAGCGAACGGACCTTTGCTCATGCTTGGCTCGTTTTCAAATCGAACCGAGCCGAGCAGCTCATTTACAAACTGAGCGGAACGGGCATTTTTCAGTCATTTTTCGAGTGATCGTCGAGCAGTTTGGACAACCCTAGACAAAACCGTATCATTGACCCGCCAAACCCGTAAAACCCGTTAGTCCGGTCAACCCACTTGACCTGTTGGTTTGGTTTGTCATTCTTTGAATCGTACTTAGCAGTGTAGTCTAAAAGTTTCCGTAGAATCCAACTGACTAGTTTGGTTTTTTTCTCAAAAATGTAGTTATCAGTTTAGCCGTAAATATTTGTAAAATCCAGCCAAATTTAACCATAAAATACTTACTCCATAGGACACGTTCCCACCCAATTTCTCATAGCAGTAACATTTCAAATACACAACTTTGAGTATTGATATCTCATTCATTTTAATATTTACCATATATATTGACCATAAGAGTCTACAACACATATTTAGTCAGAATGATTTGAATATGCGTCAACGCTGATGGACAAAAACTCTAAATAATTACAAATGTGAAATTCGTTATTGTAACAACCGTCGAAAACGGATCCCCAAAACCCGACTTGAACTGTAAACCAAATCTGGAATATTATAAATAAAAGCTCAAAGTTTATTATCTTTACGTTTTTCTATATTTTGTGGATTAGATAATCAACATAACTAAATCCAGGATTAAAGATGCATTTTCATAAAATATATATAATTTGTTAGTTCCATTGAATCTTATAAAAGAAAACAATTAACTAAGTTAGATTATGTATGGTAAAACAATTAACCAAGTTAATTATTATAAATAAGTAAGCTAAATTATAACTTTTAACTAAGTTAGGTTTTGAGAATATAAACATCAAACTAAGTAGTATAATAAATGAGACTTATAATTCATTAGTTTAGTGTCGATTAGAGGATTTATAACTAAAAGGACCATTTTTTCCGAACAATGAAATTCAAGTACAGGGGCATTGCGGTCATTTTAGGAAAGATTGAAAATTGATTATAAAAGAAAATAAAAACTAGTTTGGGGACGGAATCAGGCTAGAGTCTTCCATGTCCACACACAGGCCGCAAACCAAATGAGCTATGACATCAGGTACAACAATTTTTGGCAAACCAAATGAGCTATGACATCAGGCACAACAATTTTTGGGTTCCATACTTTTTAGCTTAACGTTGTTCGTTGTTTAAAAAAAAGGAAAAAGCTATGGGGCGTGCGGGACTGGAACCCGGCCACCTCGGGTTAACAATGTGCAAGAGTAGCAACTGATCTACAACAACTGATGTAACACAATCCGATGTTCATTCCATATAAACGCGAACCCAACCAAACCCTGCTTGATTCTTCTTCCCCAACTCGCAACCCAACCCTAAACCAGGTCCGACCCGACTAGAACCACTTGAATACGTGACGATGCGTTTTCTTATAGGTCCTTTTTGCGCCAATTTATGAAGGAACGAATTAGAACCGTGGTTGTAGAAATTGCAAGTCGTCTGGTGGGGTGGGGACTAACGATTAATCGGGATTAACCGGGGATTAATCGGATATAATCGTGATTAATTGTAATTAATAAAAAATTAATCAAGATTAATCGGCACCTAGTCGTGATTTTTACAACCATGATTAGAACCATTCAACCGTTCAAAATCCACCTTTAACTAATCCGATTTAATTTAAATTAAAACACCATTATCACTCTTCAAGAACTCGAATTGACTTGGTACAATTCGTCCAATCAAGATTGTGAAACTAACCCCATTTGAATCCTAAAAGCTATACCAACCACTCCCCACCCTCCAATTTCGTTAACAAGCATCCAACCTCGGGAATTCAAGCAATGAAATTTCTAGCACTCGTTGTAACGCATGCGTCCCTGAACTTTTAGCTATTGACAATTTTAGCCCTTATACTATGTGATTCATGACACTTTTGATACTTGTGATGCTTGAGTCTTGAAACTTGGTGAATCTAAATTCTATGAGACTTGATTCTTAATACTATGATGCTTGACTCTTGATTCTAGAAACTTGATTCTTGATACTTAATACTATGAGACTTGATACTGGATTCTTGAGGCTTGATTCTTGATACTTGACACTTGGTGCTTGACTCTTGAGACTCGTGAAACTTGAGACTTGTTTGAACGAGATACTGGAGACTTGTCACTGGCGGAAACTATGAAACTTGGAAAACTTTTGTGTTAATGATATAATCTAGTTATGTGATACTATTACACAAGAATACGCAACGCAACGCTTAATCTAACTAGCAAAACGAACCTAAGACGGAAAAGTAGTTAAAAAGGTTGGATTGTCCGAATGGACATCCGATCGGATGACCATCCGATCGGATGAACATCCGATCGCATGACCATCCGATCGGGTGGCCATTCGATCGAACAGCCATCCGATCCACATGCTGCACCGCTTTAATCTCACTCTTGCACTATAAATAGGCCTGTCACATCATTCTTCACTGATGTGAAAGCCTCACTCAACCAGACGCACGCTCTCCCACTTTCAAGCACTTTTCTTCCTTTTCTCAGCGATTTCGGTACGTTTTACACTAGATTCTTGTACATCTTTGATCTACGCGCTATTCTCTACGTGATTCTCCTTTGAAATCACACTTTTCACCATGAAATCCCGAAGATTTGAGCTCTTGAGGATGACGTCATCTTGGCGGTTTGTACAAACTGATGTGTGATGTCATTCTAGTCAAAATCTAGCTTAGATCTAAGGAATTTCATGAGCTTTTACACCTAATCTATGCTAAATCTAGACTTTTTCAGCTAAAACTCATGTTTTCTTCATCTTTCTTAAACTTTTACTTAAAAACGGTGAAATCTGGATCCAAACGGGCTGTAGACTTGATGATTAGTCTGGAGTCGGCTTGGGGCTGGATTAGTGCCAGAAAAGATGGCCGGAGTACGGATTCCGACACAAACACCATCAAGGAACAGACACCCGAACGGACTGGGGTGATTCCCATCCGACCAGACAAGCTGTGTTCTGATGTGTTTACCGATTGTCTCAATACGTACCATGCCGTCACCGTAAACATTACAAGGTTGCAAAGGAGACAAAGACAACTCAATCAAATGGCAATCCGATCGGACTGCCGCCCGATCGAACTACCATCCGATCGAGATAACAAGTGCCTTACAACCTTCACTACTTAAACTATTTTTGAATCAAAAACTTTGAACTTGAAACTTGAATCTCAACACTTGGATCGAGTGACCATCCGATCGGATGACGGTCCGTCCTAACACACATATGTCATTCGACTGGATGGCCATCCGTTCAGATGGCCATCCGATCAGGTGACTGATCCTGCACTTTGCGCAATCTCGTTATTCTGTCCGGCACTTACCTATTGTACCCTAATCAGGCTAAATCTAAAGAGCTCCCTTTGATCCAATAACAGTCTTAACTGTTAAGCAATCACTGTGAGTATACTCAATCCCTTTTTGTTTTAAACTTTTGGGATGCAACATGTATTCTATGAAACTTGAAACTTGATACTTTTGGAATCTAAACTCTATCCTATGTGTATGTGAAACTTGTGATTCTTGATTCTTGATTCTTTATGCTATGTGAACGTTTAATCCCTGTGTGTAGTTCCGCCTTAACAATAGTAGCGCTATAGGAAGATGCACCTCCCCATTATTCTCGGGGGTATTGTTAGGAGGATTCTAGTTTTCCTTGAGTCTTGGGAAAACACCAAAGCATCGGGACACTTGGGCTATCACTTGGACTGCGAACACTAGCATGGCTGAAACTATTTTTATCATTTACATGAAGGATATAAGTCTTTTAATCTACTATGCTATATGCTCAAACTTGTATACTCGCCAATACTTTTGTATTAATATTTTAATACATGTTGCAGGCTGATAGGGTGCTGAATCAAGAAAACAAGCTAGGAGTGTTGCTTAGAAACGCACCTAGACAAATTCTAAAATTTCAAACAATGAATTTTGGGATGTATTTTGATATTTCTGCTTGTGGTTGATATTTGAGACAATGCTATGTTGAAACTTGATTTAATCTATATTGAAACTATTAGTATTATGGAAACTCATGAGCAATCTGAACGCTTAGTGCCGCACCCCGATGTTTCCGCCATCGGTTGGGGTGTGACAGATTGGTATCAGAGCGATAACTATAGGGAATTAGGATAAGTAGGAATACTTGCCCTAGTCTATAGTTCTAGGAATCTTGATTCTTATCTGTTGTTTAAGACTTATGCATTCTACCGTATCTGCTTCCTAGCAGCACATTCTCCCACTAAACTTACATGCCTTTCCTAAGGCTGACACAATATACACTTGATACTTTGAAAACACTGTTAATCGGTGTTTGCATTTTGCCCGAAATTTTCCCTCAAGACAGGAGTGACGTCCGAACCTTGATGGGAAATTTCCTTATTATATTCTTGTAGGTCTTTTCTGCGGAAGAGTACCAACATCATTAGGGTACGACGTTGTCAAGATAGAGCTGAAACTCAGACCTTGATAACTAGTCCCACTCTTGATTTTATGTCTCGCCAAAGTCTCGGAATTCCCAATCAATTAGGAACGTGAATTGACCAAAGGGATGAATACCGTAGGCCTAACATCGATGACATATTTGTCCAAGTAAGTCAAGACGCGTTACCTCAATTCGAAAGGGGGTTCGAATCACTTTGGTTAGTCACCGTTCTTCTACCCGGAACACTCTATGTTTTATGAGCCCATCTTTTATGTAATCTCGATTTTATGTGTGGTTTTAAACTTGACTCTTCAGCTATCTTGATTCTTCACTTATTTTGAGGCCTTTGCATGAAACACACGTATGTCTGCAATCTAAAACGTTAATTCTAAATCTCAGGGTCAAACTAAATTTATGAAGCTTTATTCATGATGATTAATCTATGTGGGAATCTAAATCGACTATGATGCTATGTGAATCTATCTGATGAATCTATGTGTATCTTGTGGTTGCAAGACACTAAATGTAACATGACATGAAATATGAGACAGAAGTGACGTGTCTAAAGCATGGTGGATACGCCGCTGGGACTTCCTATATATAAGTGTTTCAGACATGTTACCAACTTTCGTATTAAGTGCCATGCGAAACTTAGTGTTTTGCAGACCGGTGATGAGATGATGAAGTCTACGCTATGGGAAACTACTTGTGTGATCTATGAGGAATCTATGTGGAATCTACGTGTAACCTATGTGAATTCTAGAGTAATCTATGTGTAATCTATGTGGGTATGGTTTTGAGAAAACAAAATATGAAACGTAGCCTAGCACCGAAGACGAGGCGGACGTGACATGTCCGAAACATGGTGGATACGCCGCTGGTACTTCCTATATATAAGTGTTTCTGACATGTTGACCGAACCTTCGTACCACGCGCTAAGTAAAGTTCGTAGTTTTGTAGGCTCAGGTTGAAGTTATGGGATCTATCGGGTTAATCTATGTGGTCGAATCTATTTGGTTAATCTATGATGTGAGAAGTGATGGAATCTAATGTTATGGTTAACGGAGCATGACACCGATGACGAGATGGACGTGGCATGATTGAAGCATGGTGGATACGCCGCTGGTACTTCCTATATATAAGTGCTTCCGTCATGTTGCCAAACTTTCGTAGCACGTGCCATGCGGGATTTCGTTGTTTATGGATTGTTAACACTAATCTATGTGAATCTATGTGGATCTATTGGAATCTATTGCAATCTATGTGAAACTAGTTGAATCTTGAGTCTTTATTCTATCGTGTGCGAATCTATGTTGTGAGGCTTATGAATCTGAACTTATACGATCCTTTTCTTTAGATGTCTTCCCGTAAGATGTCTGATACTCTCAAGAGATCCAGAGAAAAGTCTCAGAAAAAGATGATGTCCTTCATGGCTGACCAGATTGCTCGAGTCATGCCAAAGATCATCTTTGAGATCCAAGGATCAAGCATTCATCCATCATCATCATCTGTTGATTCTAAGACAGAGAAAGAGAAGCCTGCTAAGTTCAACTACAAACATTTCATCTCCTGCAACCCTAAGCCTTTCACGGGCAGTGATGGGGTGACTGCTATGCTCGAGTGGTTTGACAGCATTGAGGTTACCTTTATCAACAGCGAGTGCCCTGATCATCTAAAGACTAGGAGTGCGACTGGAGTGTTTCAAGGCAAAGCTTTGGAGTGGTGGACATATGAGAGAAACATCCGTTCAAATGAGGAGGCCTATGCTCTCCCATGGGCCGAGGTGCGAGAACTAATGATGCTTGAGTTCTGTCCTCCCCATGAGCAATTGAAGCTTGAAGAAGAGTTCTGGCACTTGAAGCAGATTGGTGATGATAATCTGGCTTATACTACTCGATTCAAGCAGCTCAGCTTGATCGTTCCTCACTTGGTGTCTACTCCTAAGCGCATGATAACCAAGTACATCAACGGTCTGCCTCCTGCTATGCGTGATTCAATCGAAGCAGTTCAACTGGGAACTATTGAGGAAGTCTACCGTCTTGCAGCCAGTCTCAACAACAACCAAGTTCGTGATAAACAGTTTGGAAACTCTGCTCCCTCCAAGTCTGCAAACCAGGTCACTCAGCAGCCAAGTGGCAGCAAGAACAAGAAGAGGAAGTCTCAGGGTTCAGGATGCAATGTAGTTGTTCCTGCTGCGAACCCTGCTGCTAAGCCTGCCACTGCTGCTGCTGCTGCACCAAACCCTCCTGCTCCTGAAATCAAGAAGCCATACACTGGGCCTCATCCTAAGTGTGCTACTTGCAACTATCATCATCCTGCTACTGCTGCTTGTCGTTTGTGTACCAACTGCAATCGTTATGGTCACACGACTCCCTATTGTCGCCAAGCTAACCTTGCTCAACCAGCCCAACAAGCCCCAGCTCAGGCAGCCCTACCAGCACTCCCAGCTCCTCCGCAGAATCCTAAGCCGAACAATGCTGATCGTGCATGCTACAAGTGTGGAGATACTACTCATCTTCGTAACCAGTGTCCTCAGCTAAACCAGGAGCAATAGCCAGCCGCTCATGGACGAGCGTTCAACCTCAATGCTAACCAATGTGACATTTGTGCTTGTAATCATTGTAAACAGCTCAGTTATCAATGAAATAAAGTTATTTGATCCGAATATTTGTTTGTTTATGTTTGATACTTTTCATGTTTTGGTTTTTATCCAATTTCAAACTCTATATCGCTTTCTAGAGAGTTATACGCAAACTGGTGCGTAAACGTAATCAGTTTAATGTGAAAAACACTCCGGAACATCAACTTATGCTTTACATACCTTAAATAACCTTCACATAACTTAGAAATAAGTTTTGAAGGCTTTGCTATGGCAAAATCAAGTTTATTCGCTTACAGGGACTAAAATTGACAAACTGCGAAAGTATGCCAATTTGAACTGTAACGAACATTCCAGAACATGACCATAAGTTAAACACACCCTAAATATCCTTTACATAGCTTAGAAATGGGCTTTGAGGGGTTCGGTGTGCTAAAATAAACTTTATGCTCATTCAGGGACTAAAAGCGTCAAAAAGTGCATAAGTTTGCATTTTCACGCATAACTTACGTTCTGAATACAACCGGACATCCAAAAATTTATGTAAGCACTAAAATATTTTATTTTAGTGTTTGGCATAAGAAAAATCCATTCGTCGCGGAATTTGGATCGTTTTTCGCACTTATGCGCATTTCGTCGTAATTAAGCGAATATCGCAATCGTACGACCAAACGAACCGACATCCGACATATTTTTGAGCATGTTTCATGTCCAAAATACTTAGGCATCATTGTAGAGCCTTAAAAATGGTTTAACGGGCTTTAAACGTGTTGAAAAAGGCCTTAAACACATAACAGGGACTGAAACTGCCAATTATGAAACTTATGTGCAGACCAGGAGTCCAGGCGGGCCGCGTATGCCCTGCCTGTCCCCTTACGCGGGCTGTGAGGATCTGCCAGATGTGCAGAATCTGTTTTAACAGCTGTTTACAGCTGTTATACCCATGTTTCCCACTTGCAAATGGTTTTTAACAAACCATGGGCTTAATCTAGGGGCTCCAACAGTTTTATAAAACAATGAGCTCGATGTGTATGGCTGTGATTGAATCTCGGATTACGAGGAACGATCTTAACGGCTCTACCATATCTATAAATACCCCCCATGTCTTGCTCAAAACCCACAATTTGAATCTGATTTATGCTCTCTAAGTTGAAGTATATACTTCATACCTGAGAGAAAATCGGATCAAATCTTGCGGGGACCCTCTGTAAGTATTCCTTCGTTCTTTTTATTCGTTTTTAGCATTGAAGTCAAGCTTTGTTTGACTTTCTGCATTGACCAGTTTATGGTCAATACGAAGTTCGTTTGAACTTCATAACGTGAGCGTAATCATGATGGCTATAGTCCCTAGTGACTATACCTACTGATTACCACGTTATCTAGGCTCAGTGACGAGTCGTAGTTTCGGCCAAAATGCGTATTCTTGCATATTTTGTAACCAAACTACTTTTAGGTATCAAAACCGTTTGTTTTGATACCAAACCTGTTTTCAAACCTCGTTAAACATGTTTTAATATGTTTAGCTCGTCACTTTTAGATTTATGCTTGTATAGGGTCGTAAAGGTAAGCGATCTAATCAATCGCTTATACTTTAGAACCCGACCCATTTGGTCGATCATTAGGGTCCGACCAAACACATTAGCTGACCATAGTTGTATAGGGAATAACCTTCCAAGGTTATACCTTATGGTCACGTCGTTTAAATAGTTGTATGATAGGTAATTTATATGCCTTAGGAAAATTACCAAAATGCCCTTTTTGCGCCAAATTTCATTTTAAGACTATGTAACGTAACTTTTGACATCTAAACTGATTTAGCAACATGTTAAGGCATATTTTACTTGTCATAGGACTAGTTAGGCAATCCAAACGCGTTTTACGCAAACGACGCGTTAAAGTAGCATAAGCTACCTAAACGGGCCGTAACGGGTCAAAAGCACTTAGGATAAGTTTCGTTTTAGTATGTAGGCTTTGTTAAACCATATTACATGGGTTCCCACACTCATTTGGTTTACGAACCCTCATGCTACCCGATCCTCCGAATAGGTCCGTTTATTAACGTAGTTACCTATATTAGGTGCCGTTTGAATCCGTGATCTTCTAGCCTTGCTTGGTGGATATCTAAAGTCTATTGAGCAATCTCAAGTGAGTACATAGACCCCTCTTTTACTGTTTTCCAAACGTTTTGGGGTGAAACACATGTGCCTACTTGTTACTTTCGTGCTTTCCATGTTTTCATATCATATACTTGCTATGTTCGTTAGTACACTATTAGTACATGATTTCATTATGCTTTGCTATGTATGTTTACTTGGCATGGTAGCACATTGTTTTACATTACTTTTCTACTATGTATGTTTACTGAGCATGCTAGCACATTGTTTTACATAACTTTTCTACTTTGTATGTTAACTTAGCATACTTAGTACATTATTTTCACATAACGTGTTTACATTTGGTATGACATTTGGTTGGTTCAACGGGTCTAAATTACATTCATTAACATTAGCTACGCCGCTCGGTAGTAAGTAATGGTACCATAGGACTTGACAAATCCCGTTCCTGACATCCTCAGTTTGTTTGGGTGTAAGGAGTGACTGAATCCGAAAACATTTTCTTTGATAACCTTTACTCTAAGGTTATCCTGCTGTCTCAAGGCTTGAATGTATGCGTTAACTTACTGCATAAGTGTTTGTATCTGTAAAACATGCATGTATCTTACAAAACATAACTTTTGATATATTCAAAATACCTTGTTTTGTACATTTTTACTTGTGGTTTAAGTAGTCTCGTTTTACTTACCATACATAACGTTTGTTTACACATTATACGATTCACATTTAACTTGGGTTATACAATGACATTTGACTATTGGTTTAACATGAACATTTTACGTTGTTGGTTGGTTTGAGTGACTTAAATAACGAGGCGTATATAATATGATACAAGCATGGTGGATACGCCGCTGGTACTTCCTATATATAAGTGCTTGTATGATATTACATATCGTAGCACTATTTAAACCACTTCAGTTTAGACATATTATATTTACAACACATTTTCACTTAAACATTGTTTTACAAATAACTTGGTTTATACAAACTCTTTTTACTTGGTTATTCTTTTAACCATACATTATTCTTTTATTTATACATATCATCTGATTTTATCGCTTTTCAAATGATTTACAAAACAAAACAATTAACAAGGTTCATGACTGAATTTTATTAAACATTTCTTTAAACTCAAGTCATGAATCCTATTTTCATAAAACCTATGTATCTCACAGGCATTTTTATGCTGACGTACCTATTTCACATGTGTTTTCAGGAGCTGTTGCTTAGGATGATCGTGACACTAGGGCGGACCTGTGCCTTAGAAACTTAAAATGAAGATAGAACTAGTTTAAATTACGTGATGTACTCTTTGGTTCTTGTTTTAAGACAATGTATTCCACCTTTGGTTTATGAATAAAATGTAATTTTAATTACCATGTGTCACACCCTGGCTTTGCGGAAGCGTGGGTTTATTTGGTGTGACTTCTTAATACCATAGCTTAATCATAACAAAGCTATATGAAAATAAAACCATGCAGATCATCCATTGATTTATGTTTGAAAAGTAAAATACCACAACATTGTCTTAAGGCGTTGACGCATGCAACGGAAATTACAACCTAATAACATAAAAACATTTTTTGAAAGACACAACCACAAACTTAAAATAGACGTAGTTTAAGAACTGTGACTCGTCCAGGTAAAAGCCACAACCCCTAAACTTGGATGATCCCATAACTCTAACGCAGCGTGAATACGTAGCATACCGTGCCAAATCCTTAGTTCCCTGAAATACATGTAAGTTGGAAAAATCAACAATAATGTTGAGCGAGTTCATGTGTAAGTGAGTATGTAAAACCTTTGTAAGTATAAAAATCCCTGGTATGTAGCAAATAAGGAAATAAAGAGATCACCAATGGTTTGCAAGGCCATTGATATGTGTGAAGTGCAAGTAGGAAGACTCAAACCTAGCGGATTTATGCGTCGGGCACAAAGTCACCCCGAGGTCCGTTCTGTTTGGCCTGGGGCTGGGCTCGCTACACCCAGATAGATCTACCGCTCCTGTCCCTCGGTCCTACAATGAGGATTAATGATCCCAAGTTGCGCCTACCCACTCACATGATCTAAGTAGTAACCCTCCTTACGCTAAACATACCATATGTAAAAGTACTCGTAATCATAGTAACATGTATTTCACCCCCGCAGTTTTGAAAACTGAAAACAGTTAAGAGAAAAGAGGGACATGAACTCACTGTAGTGCGTCCTCGATAACAGCAACTCAAAACTCGGTCTGCAACATGACACCTACACGTACTAATATCTATTAGACGAACGGGCCGTGCCTTGGCTTAGTATTTAGGGTTTTGAGTTACGTTTCTTAATGTTATGCTTTGTCAAAATAATAATAATTATTTTGACTTAAACGAAGAATAGTTAGGTAACTATTCCGTATCCACACTTTTCAAGTATCATGTATTCGGTGACTTAGAGTATCGATAATATACATTTTTAAGTCTCATTACCGACACTTTGAAGTTTGGTGTCAAAACTCATGGCGAGGTTTACTTCCGAGAAATAATGTTAAACATACTCGTTAGTCTTGGGATTTTTAGAAAAATTCGCCAGAGTTTCCCCTAAAAACGGGGGTGCCCGTGCTAATACGCACATCGTTTTCTTTTTGAAATCAAACCATGATCATCAACAATCAACCCTTACATTTTGTCACGCAAAATACTACCTTTATCGTTTCAGTTTTAATATATGAAAACTGGACTGTTTTCGGATCTTTAAATAAAATACTTAACTTATTTTAAAAATTCCCAAATTTTTACAGATCGTCTTAAACGAACCAAAATTTATTGTGTAAAAATATCGGGGTCCAGTTCGTTATCAGTGATTTATAGAAAATCGTTTACGGGACTGCAATCAGATTTACTACATTCTGATTGCAGTTTACGGAATAATTCGTCTAAAATTCCTCGGAAGTCCGTTTAACAAAATTCCAATTCGAGGGTCACAAGTACATCAGTTACCATCTATGGTATGAATTTTTGGGGCTGGTTCAATTCAGGTTTTAAGTTACGACCGAAAACGTACAGCCCATTTTACTGCAGTAAAACTCAGCCTTAGCTGCTGTCATGAAAACAGACTTTTAAAATAGTAAACGACCTTAAAAAAATATGATTCCAGCGCCATTTTCTTCGTTTTTCGAAAATACACAATTTAGGCTTCAGAAATTCCGTTTTTCGATTTATTAAAGTCTGTTTACAGCCTGTTGAAGACGGCTGAAAAAGTAACTCAGCATGTTGTTTTGTGGTTTAACTGTTACTAAAACGTATTAACAAGTGTCCGAACAACGGGTTTATCAAAGTTTGACTATCAAACATCATATATGTATTAACCAACCTTAAACCATCAAGTTTTCATCTTTATGTATCAATCATAAGTAAACTTTTTATATGCAAATTTCATATAAACTTTTATGTTCATCTACTAGTTCTTGACACTTTAGTGATTTTAAACATACTACACCTTTTGATCATAGAAACGAGATGAAACAAAATTAACAAGAGGGTAACAAAGGACTTACTACTAGCTTATAGCTAGGGATGAATCTAGTGCAAAGTTGGTAAGAAAAAGATGGTGAAAAGTATTGAAACAAGCTCCTTTGAAACCCTTCAAGATGCAACTTCCATAGATTCACCTTCAAAGCTTGGAATGAACTTGACAATGGAAGAGGTGGATGATGGAAGTGGTGGTGATGGGTTTCGGTTATGGGGTGGAACCGAAGAGAGAGAGAGATGTAAGGAATGAGGGTGTGATCTTAGTGAAAGATATGATAGGATGTTTGTCATACTTATAATGATATTCACTATATTTTGTTCAAGATAACAAGAAACAAATCAAATAAAATATAAAGAACAAATCTAGGAAGATATGTTGGTGGATACTTGTGGGTCCTTGGGACCGATTTTGGGTTATGAAGGGGGGCTAATTGTAAATATTTGCAACTAATAAGTAAGTACTAGTTAAATCCCAAATACATAATTCCATATGCTAGTATGTTGATATTTAGGGGGTGTTATGGTATACGGGATCCATGACTAGCCAAAAATAATAAAAACTATGTCCATGACAAAAATTTAGTGTTTCAGGTAATGTCCGGTTATCCTGTCGGATACTGTTCCGTTAAAGCGTTTAATTATTCCACATAGGGTCATTTATATATATTTTTGCAACACAAATTATTCCCGGCACTTAGGAAAATACACAGGACCGTTCTGCCATGTTTTTGCACTTTATTAGCAATTTAAAATGCCGAGTTTTGTGACAAAGTGCAGAATTTTATAGTTATCACATGTTTTAGGCACATCCGGTCACTATAACTATCACCTAGTGACGCAGTTCTACAATCCTCACCTCCCTACACTCACTACTGGTGTAGTAAACTATTCCCGGCTCATACTGGCCTTAGAGACAGTAATCTGTCTGATGCTGGCTATGTCAGCATGTTTACTGGGTATCCCGTATAGTGTGCTCACTGTGCTTTTGTGCATCAAGGTTGTCACTAAGGTTTGTGTGCAAATAATAGAGTGACAGTAACAAAGTATGATGCATGAACATGTATGTATCAGAAATCAGTAAGCAGTTTAATCATAGTTGTAAGCAAGCGCAGTAATGAAGCAGTAATTAAATATTAATTTGTTCGTACGGATACCTGGTTTGGTGAGGGTTGTCACACCATGGTTGTGGAACAATAATTCTGTTACAACACTCCCCGACGTTTCCGCCACGATTTGATCTTTTACGTGGTCGGGGTGTGACAGAAGAGTTGGTATCAGAGCCCATGGTTATAGGGAATTAGGTTATTAGTAATGCTTTGACCTAGACTATAACGTTTCTAGGACCCCAACACAAGTTATCTTGTGTTTAGATCTTAAAACATGCACTTCACCTATCCTTAGGTGATTGCCAAAACAAGAACCCAATTTTCCGAAACGATTTTTGAAAATCAATCATCTGTTTTTAAATGATTTATTATAAGGTTTTGAACCCTTTGATTTTTCAAAATGATTTTAAAAATTTATCAATGATTCTTTTGGCCTTGTGCCTTCCAAGTTTTCACAATCTCGTCAAATTTCTGGGTTCTAAATAGTGTGAACATGTGCAAACTGGAAGAGTGAATGCCTGTACCCTGGGTTTTCTGTCTAAGGCTAGAGTGTTCGTACAAATCCACATAATCGGACCAGTCACTCTTACCTGGGAACTCTTGGGGTGAGTGTTCACTTATAGGCGAGCATGTCTTCGCGATACATTATTTTGACCCATTTACTTTGATTAGTCACTGTGTGTCGTTTGTTTGCTTTGTGATACGGACAAATGACCACCATCTTTGCTTTTGTTGCTTTTGTCTCATCTCATTCTTTTCATATAATCATCTCACTCGTTTCCTCTCATGTTTCCTCTTTTTAGCATGCCTCCTCGATGTGAAAACCCGCTATCTAATGCCGAAATGGCAGATATTATGGCGCAGCATATGGCTGCCGTACTCCCAAACATTATTGCTCAGGTGAACCAGGCCAACAACAATCAAAATGCTCCATGCAATTTCAAGAGTTTTAACTCGGCTAAACCACTCAAGTTCAGTGGTTCTGAAGGGGCAACTGGGCTCCTTCAATGGTTCGAGAGCATTGAGAGTACATTCCATCACGTTATGTGTCCTGAGAATCGGAAGGTCGAGTTTGCTTCAAGCGTGTTTCAAAAGAGGGCGCTTACATGGTGGAACGGGGTTATGAGAGACCGCAGTGCAAAAGTTGCTTTAGCACAAACTTGGGCTGAATTTAGAGCTCTTATGATGAGGGAGTTTTGCCCTCGTCATGAACTGCGAGCTTTAGAAAGGGAGTTTGATGATCTGAAACAGGATAGTGGCGAGCACCGGGCGTATACTGACAGGTATGAGGAGCTGAGTTTGTTATGCCCAACAATGGTTACCCAACTCGAGAAGGCTATCGAGAGGTATATCGATGGCCTACCTGACTCCATGCAAGACATCGTCACTGGTAGTAACCCTACCACAGTTCGTCAGGCAATTGAGTTAGCTGCGACTTTGACTGAGTCGCAGGTTCGAAAGGGTAAGCTGCACAAAAAGGGTGACAAGAAAGGTAAGAAGCAGGCGTCTGACGAAGGGGATAGCAAGAAAGGTAAAAACAAGAAAGGTAAGGATTCTGGTTCTTCAAAGGGTTCTAGGAAGCGAAAGGCTTCCCAAAACTACGCCGTTACCGCACAGGCTCAAGCTGCACCAAATCAGCCTGCGCAACCACTTGCCAAGAAACCATACTTTGGCAATGCACCTTTGTGCAACAGGTGTAACGGTCATCATCAACCACATCTCCAGTGTCGTCAATGCACCAACTGTGGAAGACCTGGTCATCTTGCTGCCACATGCCGCATTCCTGCCAATCAAAATCGGGCAGTTCAGAACCCGGCTCAACAAGTTGCTCAGCCTCTTGCTCAGCAACAAGGCCAAGCTGCACGGCCTCACTACCCACCAGGTTCTTGTTATAACTGTGGGGATCTGACCCACTATCGTAATCGGTGTCCAAGATTGGTGAATACGAATCCAGCTCAGGCTCAGGCTCGAGGTCGAGTCTTCAATTTGAATGCACAAGAGGTGCAAGCAGACAATGATGTGGTCAACGGTACGTTCTTAGTTAACAAACAACCTGCATCTGTTCTTTTTGATTCAGGGGCCGATAAGATTTTTGTGTCATTATCTTTTGAGCCATTGCTTCGCGTATCTAGAACGAAACTAGGAAAGCCTTTGACTGTAGAAGTTGCTAGTAGTGAACCCGTTGTTCTTGATTCTGTTCTTCATGACTGCCAGTTGAACCTTAACAACCATCTTTTTCCTATTGACCTCACGCCAATGTAACTTGGAAGCTTCGACATTATAGTGGGTATAGATTGGTTAGCCAAGCATCACGTAGAGGTAGTTTGTTTTGAGAAGATTGTTTGAGTGCCGCTTTCGACAGGTGAGATTCTACAGGTTCGTGGTGAGAAACCTGCTAGTCGTCTCAAGCTCATGTCCTGTTTTCAAGCTCGGAAGTATCTGCGAAAGAATTATGTGGCCTTCTTGGCACATGTTACAGCAGAAAAGGGCAAAGGTAAGTCTATTCAAGATATCCCTGTTGTTCGGGATTATCCGGAGCTGTTTCCTGAAGAGTTACCTGGATTACGCCCAGCACGCCAAGTCAAGTTCCGTATTGATCTCGTACCTGGTGCAAATCCTATTGCTAGAGCTCCATATCGTCTTGCACCGTCTGAGATGCAAGAGTTGTCTAAGCAGCTTCAGGAGCTTTCTGACAAAGGTTTTATTCGTCCTAGCTTTTCACCTTGGGGTGCTCCCGTTCTTTTTGTCAAGAAGAAGGATGGATCTTTCAGAATGTACATTGATTATCGTGAGCTGAACAAGCTTACCATCAAGAATCGATATCCCATACCTCGCATTGATGATCTCTTTGACCAGTTACAGGGTGCTACTTGCTTTTCGAAGATCGACCTTCGTTCTGGGTATTATCAACTTCGTGTGCATGAAGAAGATATTCCCAAGACAGCATTCCGCACTCGTTATGGGCATTATGAGTTCACAGTCATGCCATTCGGTTTGACTAATGCTCCTGCTATTTTCATGGACCTGATGAATAGGGTCTGCAAGCCTTATTTAGATAAATTCATCATTGTTTTCATTGATGACATCTTGGTATATTCTAAGACGCGAGCTGATCATGAGCAACATCTTCGTCTTACTCTGGAACTCCTAAAGAAAGAGCAACTTTTTGCCAAATTCTCCAAGTGTGAATTTTGGCTTAAGGAAGTTCAATTCTTAGGACATATTGTCAACGAACAAGGTATTCATGTAGATCCCTCCAAGATCAGTGCGATTAAGGATTGGGATACGCCTACTACTCTTACTGAGGTTCGTTCTTTTCTTGGTCTTGCGGGTTATTACCACCGCTTCATCGAGAACTTCTCGAAGATTGCAGTTCCTCTAACTGCTCTAACTCAGAAGAATAAACCCTTTGAATGGGGATTTAAGCAAGAGGAAGCGTTTCAAACCTTGAAACAGAAGCTTTGTGACACGCCTATTCTATCATTGCCTGAGGGCAATGATGATTTTGTTGTGTACTGTGATGCATCGAAATTGGGACTTGGCTGTGTTCTGATGCAAAGGAACAAAGTCATAGCTTACGCATCAAGGCAATTGAAGGTGCATGAGAAGAACTACACCACTCATGATCTTGAGTTGGGTGCAGTTGTATTCGCTCTCAAAATCTGGAGACACTATTTGTATGGTACAAAGTGTGTGGTTTTCACTGACCATAAAATTCTTCAGCACATCTTCAATCAGAAAGAACTCAACATGAGGCAACGACGTTGGGTTGAACTTCTAAACGACTATGATTGCGAAATTTGCTACCATCCTGGTAAGGCGAATATTGTGGCTGACGCATTGAGTCGTAAGGAACGTACTAAGCTTCATTGTGTTCGTGTTCAATCTGATATTCAAGCTCAATCTGATATCCAAGCCTGCATTTCTCAGGCTCAACATACTTGTGTTTCACAAGGTTTGATGGGTAAGGAATTACCCTGTCACATTAAGCCTGATCTTGTACTGCAGGAAGATGGATCGTATTATTTCATGGACCGTTTGTGGGTCCCAAGCCAAGATGATCTTTGCACCTTGCTTATGGATGAAGCCCATAAGTCTCGTTACTCTATCCATCCTGGGTCGGATAAAATGTATAAGGACCTTCGTACTCAGTATTGGTGGCCTGGTATGAAGAAAGACATTGCCTTGTACGTTTCAAAATGCCTTACTTGTCTTAAGGTTAAGGTTGAACACCAACATCCTTCTGGTCTTTTGGAGCAACCAGAGATCCCAGTTTGGAAATGGGAAAACATCGCTATGGATCTCATTACCAAACTTCCGCTCACAAAGAAAGGTCATGATGCCATCTGGGTAGTTGTTGATCGTCTTACTAAATCAGCACATTTCTTGCCAATCCGTGAGGATTTATCTGCTGAAAAGCTGGCTAAAATCTATGTGGATGAAATCGTATCTCGACATGGTGTTCCTTTGAACATTATTTCTGACAGAGATGCTCGCTTCTCTTCTCGTTTTTGGAGAACCATGCAATCTGCTATGGGGACCCAACTTAATCTGAGCATGGCTTATCATCCACAAACAGATGGCCAAACTGAAAGAACAATCCAGACTTTGGAGGATATGCTTAGAGCTTGTGTGATCGATTTTGGTGGTAGTTGGGATTCACATCTTCCATTGATTGAATTCTCCTACAACAACAGTTATCACTCCAGCATCAACATGGCTCCTTTCGAGGCTCTCTATGGTCAAAAATGTCGTTCACCAGTCTGCTGGAACGAAATAGGTGAGGCTCAGCTTACTGGACCTGACCTCATTCTAGAGACAACTGATAAGGTTAAGAAAGTTCGTGATAACCTTCAGACAGCTCGAAGCCGTCAAAAGAGTTACGCAGACCGACGACGCAAGCCTTTAGAATTTCAAGTCGGTGATCGTGTATTACTTAAGGTCTCACCTTGGAAAGGTGTGATCAGATTTGGAAAGAAAGGAAAACTCACACCTAGATATGTTGGACCATTCAAGATCGTTGAAAGAATCGGTAAGGTAGCCTATAGACTTGAATTACCTCCTGAACTTGGGAACGTTCATCCAACCTTCCACGTGTCTAATCTCAAAAAGTGTCTAGCTGATGAGAACCTCCACATACCACTTGACGAAATTCGTGTTGATAAAACACTGCATTTTGTTGAGAAACCTGTGGAAATCATGGATCGTGAAGTCAAGTGGCTTAAACGCAAGCGCATTCCTTTGGTCAAAGTTCGCTGGGAATCTAAACGTGGACCTGAGTTTACTTGGGAATGTGAAGATCAGATGAAGGCGAAGTATCCGCATCTATTCTCACGAGTTTCCTCTAAACAAATTTCGGGACGAAATTTTCACAAGTAGGGGAGACTGTGAAATTTGTGCTTGTAATCATTGTAAATAGCTCAGTTATCAATGAAATAAAGTTATTTGATCCCAATATTTTTTTGTTTATGTTTAATACTTTTCATGTTTTGGTTTTTATCCAATTTCAAACTCTATATCGCTTTCTAGAGAGTTATACGCAAACTGGTGCGTAAACGTAATTAGTTTAATGCGAAAAACACTCTGGAACATCAACTTATGCTTTACATACCTTAAATAACCTTCACATAACTTAGAAATAAGTTTTGAAGGCTTTGCTATGGCAAAATCAAATTTATTCGCTTACAGGGACTAAAATTGACAAACTGCGAAATTATGCCAATTTGAACTGTAACGAACATTCCGGAACATGACCATAAGTTAAACACACCCTAAATATCTTTTACATAGCTTAGAAATGGGCTTTGAGGGGTTCGGTTTGCTAAAATAAACTTTATGCCCATTTAGGGACTAAAAGCGTCAAAAAGTGCATAAGTTTGCATTTTCGCGCATAACTTACGTTCTGAATACATCCGGACATCCAAAAATTTATGTAAGCACTAAAATATTTTATTTTAGTGTTTGGCATAAGAAAAATACATTCGTCGCGCAATTTGGATCGTTTTTCGCACTTGTGCGCATTTCGTCGTAATTAAGCGAATATCGCAATCGTACGACCAAACGAACCGACATCCGACATATTTTTTAGCATGTTTCATGTCCACAAAACTTAGGCATCATTGTAGAGCCTTAAAAATGGTTTAACGGGCTTTAAACGTGTCGAAAAAGCCTTAAACACATAACAGGGACTGAAACTGCCAATTATGAAACTTATGTGCAGACCAGGGGTCCAGGCGGGCCGCGTAAGCCCTGCCTGTCCCCTTACGCGGGCCGTGAGGATCTGCCAGATGTGCAGAATCTGTTTTAACACCTGTTTACAGCTGTTATACCCATGTTTCCCACTTGCAAATGGTTTTTAACAAACCATGGGCTTAATCTAGGGGCTCCAATGGTTTTATAAAACAATGGGCTCGATGTGTACGGCTGTGATTGAATCTCGGATTACGAGGAACGATCTTAACGGCTCTACCATATCTATAAATACCCCCCCATGTCTTGCTCAAAACCCACAATTTGAATCTGATTTATGCTCTCTAAGTTGAAGTATATACTTCATACCTGAGAGAAAATCGGATCAAATCTTGCGGGGACCCTCTGTAAGTATTCCTTCGTTCTTTTTATTCATTTTTAGCGTTGAAGTCAAGCTTTGTTTGACTTTCTTCATTGACCAGTTTATGGTCAATAATAAGTTCGTTTGAACTTCATAACGTGAGCGTAATCACAATGGTTATAGTCCCTAGTGACTATACCTACTGATTACCACGTTATCTAGGCTCAGTGACGAGTCGTAGTTTCGGCCAAAATGCGTATTCTTGCGTATTTTGTAACCAAACTACTTTTAGGTATCAAAACCATTTGTTTTGATACCAAACCTGTTTTCAAACCTCGTTAAACATGTTTTAACATGTTTAGCTCGTCACTTTTAGATTTGTGCTTGTAAAGGGTCGTAAAGGTAAGCGATCTAATCAATCGCTTATACTTTCAAACCCGACCCATTTGGTCGATCATTAGGATCCGACCAAACACATTAGGTGACCATAGTTGTATAGGGAATAACCTTCCAAGGTTATACCTTATGGTCACGTCGTTTAAGTAGTTGTATGATAGGTAATTTATATGCCTTAGGAAAATTACCAAAATGCCCTTTTTGCGCCAAATTTCATTTTAAGCCTATGTAACGTAACTTTTGACATCTAAACTGATTTAGCAACATGTTAAGGCATATTTTACTTGTCATAGGACTAGTTAGGCAATCCAAACGCGTTTTACGCAAACGACGCGTTAAAGTAGCATAAGCTACCTAAACAGGTCGTAACGGGTCAAAAGCACTTAGGATAAGTTTCGTTTTAGTATGTAGGCTTTGTTAAACCATATTAGATAGGTTCCCATACTCATTTGGTTTACAAACCCTCATGCTACCCGATCCTCCGAATAGGTCCGTTTATTAACGTAGTTACCTATATTAGGTGTCGTTTGAATCCGTGATCTTCTAGCCTTGCTTGGTGGATATCTAAAGTCTATTGAGCAATCTCAAGTGAGTACATAGACCCCTCTTTTACTGTTTTCCAAACATTTTGGGGTGAAACACATGTGCCTACTTGTTACTTTCGTGCTTTCCATGTTTTCATATCATATACTTGCTATGTTCGTTAGTACACTATTAGTACATGATTTCATTATGCTTTGCTATGTATGTTTACTTGGCATGCTAGCACATTGTTTTACATTACTTTTCTGCTATGTATGTTTACTGAGCATGCTAGCACATTGTTTTACATAACTTTTCTGCTTTGTATGTTAACTTAGCATACTTAGTACATTATTTTCACATAACGTGTTTACATTTGGTATGACATTTGGTTGGTTCAACGGGTCTAAATTACATTCATTAACATTAGCTACGCCACTCGGTAGTAAGTAATGGTACCATAGGACTTGACAAATCCCGTTCCTGACATCCTAGGTTTGTTTGGGTTTAAGGAATGACTGAATCCAAAAACATTTTCTTTGATAACCTTTACTCTAAGGTTATCCTGCTGTCTCAAGGCTTGAATGTATGCATTAACGTACTGCATAAGTGTTTGTATCTGTAAAACATGCATGTATCTTACAAAACATAACTTTTGATCTATTCAAAATACCTTGTTTTGTACATTTTTACTTGTGGTTTAAGTAGTCTCATTTTACTTACCATACATAACGTTTTTTTACACATTATATGATTCACATTTAACTTGGGTTATACTATGACATTTGACTATTGGTTTAAACATGAACATTTTACATTGTTGGTTGGTTTGAGTGACTTATATAACGAGGCGTATGTAATATGATACAAGCATGGTGGATACGCCGCTGGTACTTCCTATATATAAGTGCTTGTATGATATTACATATCGTAGCATTATTTAAACCACTTCAGTTTAAACATATTACATTTACAACACATTTTCACTTAAACATTGTTTTACAAATAACTTGGTTTATACAAACTCTTTTTACTTGGTTATTCTTTTAACCATACATTATTCTTTTATTTATACATATCATCTGATTTTATCGCTTTTCAAATGATTTACAAAACAAAACAATTAACAAGGTTCATGACTGAATTTTATTAAACATTTCTTTAAACTCAAGTCATGAATCCTATTTTCATAAAACCTATGTATCTCACAGGCATTTTTATGCTGACGTACCCATTTTCACATGTGTTTTCAGGAGCTGTTGCTAAGGATGATCGTGACACTAGGGCGGACCTGTGCCTTAGAAACTTAAAATGAAGATAGAACTAGTTTAAATTACGTGATGTACTCTTTGGTTCTTGTTTTAAGACAATGTATTCCACCTTTGGTTTATGAATAAAATGTAATTTTAATTACCATGGTTGTGGAACATTAATTCTGTTACAACACTCCCCGATTTTTCCGCCACGATTTGATGTTTTACGTGGTCGGGGTGTGACAACCAGGCTCGTAATAACAATGATGTTGTGAATGGTATGTTTCTCGTTAATAACCTTTATGCTTCGATTCTATTTGATACTGGTGCCGACAGAAGCTTTGTGTCCGTTGAATTTGAGTCTTTGTTAAACTGTACACGCTCTATGTTACCTAAGTCGTTTTCGGTGGAGATTGCCAATGGGAAGTCTATTCTAGTGGATTCTATTCTCTGTGGTTGTTCCTTGATTCTTAACGACCACGTGTTTTCTATCGACCTAATACCAATGCAATTGGGTAGTTTTGATGTCATTATCGGCATGGACTGGTTGTGTAAGAACCATGCCGAGATTGCTTGCCACGAGAAGTTTGTTCGTCTACCTTTACCGTCCGGTGATGTTTTGCATGTCTATGGAGACCAACCTTCATGAGGACTGAAGTTGATGTTATGCACTCAGGCGAGCAGATACTTACGTAAACAAAACTTTGCCTTCTTAGCCCACGTGGTGGAACAAAAGGGCAAAGGGAAGAACATAAGTAACGTTCCAGTAGTGTGTGATTTACCTGATGTCTTTCCCGAAGATCTTCCTGGTCTTCCTCCTCCTAGATCTGTTGACTTTCGCATTGATCTTATACCGGGTGCGACTCCTATCGCCAAGGCTCCTTATCGACTAGCACCTTCAGAGATGCAAGAGTTATCTAGTCAACTACAAGAACTACTCGACAAGGGATTCATTCGCCCAAGTACCTCTCCATGGGGTGCTCCTGTGCTATTCGTCAAGAAGAAAGATGGTTCATTTCGTATGTGTATCGACTACCGTGAACTTAACAAACTCACCATTAAGAATCGTTATCCCCTTCCTCGTATAGATGATCTATTTGACCAACTACAAGGCGCAAGTTACTTCTCTAAGATCGATCTTCGATCTGGTTACCATCAGCTACGTTTGCTCGAAGAAGACATTCCTAAGACAGCTTTTCGCACTCGCTATGAACACTACGAGTTCGTGGTTATGCCTTTTGGGTCGACCAACGCACCCGTTGTGTCTGAAATCCTTATCTGGATCATTTTGTGATAGTCTTTATTAATGATATTCTCGTCTATTCTCGAACCCAAGTTAATCATGAACGACACTTACGCTTGATACTTGAACTTTTACGTAGTCAACGCTTATACGCTAAGTTTTCTAAGTGCGAATTCTGGATCAAGGAAGTGCAGTTCCTCGGTCATGTGGTTAGTAAGCAAGGTATTCATGTTGACCCTACTAAAATCGAGGCTATGAAGAATTGGAGTACACCTAAATCTGCATCTGAGATTCGTTCTTTCTTAGGATTGGCGGGTTATTACCGTCGATTCATCTTGGACTTTTCAAAGATCGCCGTTCCTCTTACTTCTTTGACTCAGAAAGAGAAACCTTTTGCTTGGGGTCCTGAGCAAGAGGAATCTTTTCAGACTCTTAAGAACCTACTTTGTAACGCTCCTGTTCTTACTCTCCTTGATGGGAATGACGATTTCGTGGTATATTGCGATGCCTCGAACCGTGGCTTGGGCTGTGTGCTCATGCAGCGAGACAAGGTAATCGCCTATGCCTCCCGACAACTCAAGATACATGAAAAGAACTATACTACTCACGATCTGGAGCTTGGTGTAGTCGTGTTTGCGTTAAAGATGTGGCGACACTATCTATATGGAACTAAGTGTGTGGTTTTCACTGACCAAAAGAGCCTTCAACATATCTTTAACCAAAAGGAACTGAACATGCGACGGAGGCGTTGGGTGGAATTGCTGAACGACTACGACTGCGAAATTCGCTATCATCCTGGAAAGGCGAATGTCGTGGCCGATACTCTTAGTCGTAAGACTCATGCTAGTAGCATCTGTTGTTTTCAAATCTCTAGTGATCTTCATTCTTGTATTCGTGACGCTCAGTATTCATCAGCAAACGAATGTAGTATATTCGTTGAAGTACGAGGTGCTTCTATTGACTAGCTTGTAACTAAACCTGATGGACTTCAGTACTATCTCAACCGCATCTGGGTGCCAGATCGCGACAACCTCCGTGAGCTCATTATAGACGAGGCTCACAAATCCAAGTACTCGATTCATCCTGGCGCTGACAAGATGTACCATGACTTGCGTATGTCTTATTGGTGGCCCAGCATGAAGAGGGACATAGCTGTGTACGTTTCTAAGTGCCTCACTTGCTCAAAGGTCAAGGCTGAGCATCAGCGTCCTTTTGGCCTTCTGGAGCAACCGGAGGTCCCAGTATGGAAATAGGATAGCATTGCTATGGACTTCATAACCAAGCTACCGCGTACACCTTCAGGTCATGACAGTATATGGGTGATCATTGACCGTTTGACCAAGTCAGCTCACTTCCTCCCTATTCGTGAGGATTTCAAAGTGGAGAGACTTGCTCGTATTTATACAGATAAGATTATATGTCGTCATGGCATACCTCTGGACATCATTTCTGATCGAGATGGTCGTTTTACTTCACGTCTTTGGCAAACGTTTCAATCGGCTATGGGTTCTCATTTGAATCTTAGTACGGCCTTTCATCCCCAAACGGATGGACAGACCGAACGTACTATTCAAACCCTAGAGGATATGCTCCGTTCTTGTGTAATCGACTTTGGTGGTAACTGGGACGTACATTTACCATTGATTGAGTTCTCGTACAACAACAACTATCATTCAAGTATTCAGATGACTCCTTTCGAAGCTTTGTATGGTCGCAAGTGCCGATCTCCTCTCAGTTGGCATGAGGTTAGTGACAAGAAATTTACTGGCCCTGAGATCATTCAAGAGACAACGAATAAGATTCTTCAGATCCGTGATAACTTGATCAAGGCAAGGAGCAGACAAAAGAGCTATGCTGATAAAAGGCACAAGCCTTTGGAATTTGATGTTGGTGATCGAGTTCTTCTCAAGGTATCTCCCTGGAAGGGAGTAGTTCGTTTTGGTAAGAAGCGAAAGCTCGTTCCTCGCTATGTGGGTCCTTTCATGATACTCGAAAGGATTGGCAAGGTGGCATACCGACTCGACTTGCCACAAGAACCAAACAACATACATCCGGTGTTCCACGTATCTAATCTTCGTAAGTGTTTACTTGACGAGGAACTTCAGGTTCCCCTCGAAGACTTGCAAATAAATGAGGCTTTACACATTGTGGAGAAACCGGTCGAAATCATGGACCAGAGTGCCAAGCGACTGAGGCGCAGCAAAATTTCTATTGTCAAAGTGCGATGGGAAGGAAAGCGTGGCGCTGAGTTCACTTGGGAACTCAAGAGTGAAATGAAGACCAAGTACCCACATTTGTTTCCAGAGTCTTCCTCTTAGATTTCGGGGGCGAAATCTCCTAAAGGAGGGGAGACTGTAACGCCTGCGTCCCTGAACTTTTAGCTATTGACAATTTTAGCCCTTATACTATGCGATTCTTGACACTTTTGATACTTGTGATGCTTGAGTCTTGAAACTTGGTGAATCTAAATTCTATGAGACTTGATTCTTAATACTATGATGCTTGACTCTTGATTCTAGAAACTTGATTCTTGATACTTAATACTATGAGACTTGATACTGGATTCTTGAGGCTTGATTCTTGATACTTGACACTTGGTGCTTCACTCTTGAGACTCGTGAAACTTGAGACTTGGTTGAACGAGATACTGGAGACTTGTCACTGGCGGAAACTATGAAACTTGGAAAACTTTTGTGTTAATGATATAATCTAGTTATGTGATACTATTACACAAGAATACGCAACGCAACGCTTAATCTAACTCGCAAAACGAACCTAAGACGGAAAAGTAGTTAAAAAGGTTGGATTGTCCGAATGGACATCCGATCGGATAACCATCCGATCGGATGACCATCTGATCGCATGACCATCCGATCGGGTGGCCATTCGATTGAACAGCCATCCGATCCACATGCTGCACCGCTTTAACCTCACTCTTGCACGATAAATAGGCCTGTCACATCATTCTTCACTTATGTGACAGCCTCACTCGACCAGACGCACGCTCTCCCACTTTCAAGCACTTTTCTTCCTTTTCTCAGTGTTTCGGTACGTTTTACACTAGATTCTTGTACATCTTTGATCTACGCGCTATTCTCTACGTGATTCTCCTTTGAAATCACACTTTTCACCATGAAATCCCGAAGATTTGAACTCTTGAGGAAGACGTCATCATGGCGGTTTGTACAAACTGATGTGTGATGTCATTCTAGTCAAAATCTAGCTCAGATCTAAGGAATTTCATGAGCTTTTACACCTAATCTGAGCTAAATCTAGACTTTTTCAGCTAAAGCTCATCTTTTCTTCATCTTTCTTAAACTTTTACTTAAAAACGGTGAAATCTGGATCCAAACGGGCTGTAGACTTGATGATTAGTCTGGAGTCGGCTTTGGGCTGGATTAGTGCCTGAAAAGATGGCTGGAGTACGGATTCCGACACAAACACCATCAAAGAACAGACACCCGAATGGACTGGGGTGATTCCCATCCGACCAGACAGGCTGTGTTTTGATGTGTTTATCGATTGTCTCAATACGTACCATGCCGTCACCGTAAACGTTACAAGGTTGCAAAGGAGACAAAGACAACTCAATCAAATGGCAATCCGATCGGACTGCCGCCCGATCGAACTACCATTCGATCGAGATAACAAGTGCCTTACAACCTTCACTACTTAAACTATTTTTGAATCAGAAACTTTGAACTTGAAACTTGAATCTCAACACTTGGATCGAGTGACCATCCGATCGGATGACGGTCCGTCCTAACACACATATGTCATTCGACCGGATGACCATCCGTTCGGATGGACATCCGATCAGGTGACTGATCCTGCACTTTGCGTAATCTCGTTATTCTGTCCGGCACTTACCTATTGTACCCTAATCAGGCTAAATCTAAAGAGCTCCCTTTGATCCAATAACAGTCTTAATTGTTAAGCAATCACTGTGAGTATACTCGATCCCTTTTTGTTTTAAACTTTTGGGATGCAACATGTATTCTATGAAACTTGAAACTTGATACTTTTGGAATCTAAACTCTATCCTATGTGTATGTGAAACTTGTGATTCTTGATTCTTGATTCTTTATGCTATGTGAACGTTTAATCCCTGTGTGTAGTTCCGCCTTAACAATAGTAGCGCTATAGGAATATGCACCTCCCCATTATTCTCGGGGGTATTGTTAGGAGGATTCTAGTTTTCCTTAAGTCTTGGGAAAACACCAAAGCATCGGGACACTTGGGCTATCACTTGGACTGCGAACACTAGCATGGCTGAAACTATTTTTATCATTTACATGAAGGATATGAGTCTTTTAATCTACCATGCTATATGCTCAAACTTGTATACTTGCCAATACTTTTGTATTGATATTTTAATACATGTTGCAGGCTGATAGGGTGCTGAATCAAGAAAACAAGCTAGGAGTGATGCTTAGAAACGCACCTACACAAATTCTAAAATTTCAAACAATGAATTTTGGGATGTATTTTGATATTTCTGTTTGTGGTTGATATTTGAGACAATGCTATGTTGAAACTTGATTTAATCTATATTGAAACTATTAGTATTATGGAAACTCATAAGCAATCTGAACGCTTAGTGCCGCACCCCAATGTTTCCGCCATCGGGTGGGGTGTGACACTCGTATCTTCCAATATCAATATCTCCTTCATACGTACACCAATTCGGGTAATTTAAAAGCCTAATCTCTTTAGTTTTTCGAGCTCTACAAAAACCCCTCTATCAATATCTATGACAGAGGACTTAGTCTGTACGGATTTTAAATCCCCAATTTCTATGGTTCTTGATGATAAAAATTTGGGCTTTTAGTCTTAGGCTTACATTTTGATTAAATTGATCTTAGGGTTTTGTTCCTCACCGTGTTAGATTAGGTTAGTGATTTTTTTGGAATTTTTAGGATTCGTTTGATTATGTTATGAATTTTTATTGCAAAAATATATAAAAAAAGGAATTACATATGAAAACTACTAAACTAGATATCATGAATTTCATTTGTAGGCTCAAGACTTAGAGATGTCATAGATTTTATGATTTGTTAGATTAAAATTTTGTAAATGAAATACTTGTCATAAAGATGGTGTTTTAGTAAATAATGGTTGATATAATTAAAATGTGATCTTGGACATAAGTATATTTTATTGATGGATTTATAAGTAAAATTTATATTTTTCAAAACCTATAAAAATATGTGTACATATATATAATTACCATCGCATCTTATATTTTCAGATTTGATTCATTTGGTAACTCATAAGATTTCTAAAGTAAAAATCCCCATGTTAGGTTAATTTTATCATGATATAAAAATTTGATATGGACTTAGGAATTTTATTGCATCTTCGTTAGAAGTGCCACAAAAGATCATTAGGCTTAATTTATGAATTGTTAGATTTGTCAAAAAAAAATCGTATAAGAATAAGGTATCTATAAGTAACACTATATTATGAAACATGCTTTAGGTTATTTTCTATTGTGATATTTAGTACTCCCTCCGTCCCATTAAAAGTGTCATATTTTGAATTTTCAAAGTATTTATTTATAAACTTTAACCTTAAATAATTTTGTTTGTGTTAGATAAGACTTGATGAAAGTTATATGATTTGAGTGTGTTTTACAAGTGTTTTTATCGGGTTAATTTTCATCAAGTTTTATATAACACAAAAAATATATAATTAAAGTCAAAGCTTATAAATAAAGACTTTGAAAATTCAAAATATGACACTTTTAATGGGACAGAGGTAGTATTTTATTTTTATATATACATATTAGGGTGCCCTTTCTTCTTTCGTGGAATTTTCAAGTCGTGCGCTGTTTTAGCAAGATTAAACAGGAACACAAACCGTGAGTAGATTCGATATTTTTCTCCCCTTTTGTCATTAACTCTTTTTGGGATGTATCTCGTGTTTGATTCTAAATCTATTATTTAAATTGATAACATGCTATTCAATGTGTTACTACGTGTCACATGTTAAATTTAATTGTTTCTCTCTACGTGCATCTATGTGTTACTCGCTTTGTCTCACAGGTTTCGCATGGATCACCTGGCTAGCCGGTTCCCCACAGCCATGGGTTGAACTCGTTATCGCCATCATTGTTTCGTGGATTCACCTTTCGGGGCTTGAATCTTTATGTATCTATGGTTACTATTATTGTTATGTTTGTGTTGCTTATGATATATGAGTTGAATTCTCGTTATGTTGAAGGGCATAGTTTCACATTTGATTATGCATGTTAACAAATACTATTTCCAAAAATATTAATAATACAAAATTGTTTTTAATTAAAAACGAATTTATTCACCAACAATTTTGTTCACCCAAAACACTTTTACGCGTGATACATGTCTACAAGTGTGAGCCGGACTCGAGACAAAGACACTTTGAGCTTGCCTTAGTGTTGATGCATTTAGTGTGGATGCCACTAGTGACGTTCGAGACCGTTCAATTCACGACCGAAGTCGATGGCGTTCCTCCGTTGGTTTGCTTAGCGTATGAGATGAAAGTGAGGAAGATACGATGCGACACGAGAATGGCTTCATGGTGACATCATGATGATGATGTCATGCTTGTAAGGAGTATATTAGATATTGTTTATTATACACACACGAAACACATGTATTTCATGTGATTCGCGAAACATGTCACGAAACACATATATATTCGTGTGGTTCGTGTATAACACAATGAATATACTTTGTGTTATGATTAGATGTGTCATGCTATTTCGTGTATATCCATCTGGTTTGTGTGACACGAAGCGTGTGCTTTGTCTTGTGTAGTTTTGTTTCGTGTAGGTTTCCTAGTATTTCGTGTGTTCACCTGCTGTATTGCCTATAAATCCAGCTGGTTAGGTTTCATTATGTAAGAGTGCATTTTAAGAGAGTTTTAGAGCTTATTCTGGATATTATGTACTGATACTCTGTCAAAATCAATTCAAAAACTTCTGAGTGATTTGGTTGTTCTTGATTGATTGTATTCTTGCTTGGTTTTGTGTAAATCAGGGATTCTGCAACTGTGTTTATGCATTTGATAACTTGAAATCACCCTATTCTTTGATCCTTTCAGGGACCTAAAAGTGGTATCAGAGCATAGGACTGGTTTCTTGTTAAAAAACAAGTATTTTGGTGTGATTTTGTGAGTTTTTGTGTGTTTATTGAAGATTTCTTAACAAAAACAAAAATCTCACTTTTGGATGATATAAAAATGGACTAAAATCAACTTTTATGATGTTATTTGATGTATTTTTAGTTGATATCTAGATAAAATAAATGGAGATAATGAAAACCCAGCTTGTTTTTGAGTTTTAAACACATTTTTTTCAAACTCTATTTTTTCCGACGAATTTTTTTGCCGGAGAAGACACCGGAATTTGTTGTCGGAAAAGTTCTTTCACCTGAATATTCCTTTGTGAGCTAGCAGATTTGTTATAACCGAATTGTACGGTATTTTGTCCTTTTTGCATCATTACACGGAAGTTTCCAGCGTGCACAGGAATCCTTTTTCGCGTAACATGGTGTGCGGACATAGTTCGTGTGAAATACCAAGTGTTTCGTGTGCGCTTAAGTGCTTCGTCCAAGATCCTCATTTCGTGAAGATAGTATTTCATGGGCACAGTGTCTAGTCTCCAAGATATCTATTTCATGACATAGTGCTTTGCATGATTTCTTTTAAAATTAAAAGTGCTTCGTGACTTTATCATCAAAGACAAAGTTCTTCATGTAACTATATATATTGCTTCGTGTGGACAATAGTACGTCGTGTACTTGGTGTGTAGTTTGATTCGTGTGTGTCCATTACTTCGGGTGGAGAGTTTTTTGTTCGTGTTCCTTCGTGTCATATCAATTGTTTTGTGTGGGTTAAAAGTTGATCACTTTCTACAACATTAAGGGGTTGTTTGTTTACTTCTTAATGAGACTCTTAATTCTTATTGTTTCAACACTTAATGGTTCAGACTGTTTGTTTCACGAGCATATGTATGAATGGTTCAAACATTTGGCTCTGAATGGTTAAGATTTATACAGAGTCTGATTGGTTAAGACCACTAATCTGAATTGGTCAGACATTTGCCTCTGAACAGTTAAGCATTATACAGACTCTTAATGATTCAGACCTCTTACTGGTTCAACACTTTATGGTTCAGACCTCTTACTGGTTCATCACTGAATCATTCAGATGTTGCCAAACAACCCCTAAGTGTTTTTCTCTCCGTTAACATTTAACACTAGGTATGTAGCTATGGAATTAGATGATAACAGATCACTGTGCATAAGTAGGAGGATGACATTAATAACCATTAATCACGTAGTGACCAAGGTGCAAAAGGTATAGATCTATCGAGTTTGAGGCGCACTCCACTCCGGGTTTGTTAACCCTTTATGAGTGCTTTTGTTATCCCAATTGATAACAAAGTTGTCTCGGTTTGGTTACTTACTTATGGCATAGGTCAGTGTATTAGCTACACATTGATTGATCCTTAGATTCCATAGGTATCCTACATACTATGATTTCAATACCGGTTTACGAATATAACAGAAAACATTTACATACCAGTTTTTGATATTCGGATTTTAAAATGTTTTTAAGATTCATTTGATTTGAAACTCAAAATTACATGGAATTATAAACTTTGGTGATGTTTTCAACTTATGTACAAGTAAGAGGACGGGTTGGTCCTGCTTACAAAGACTATTTTGGGCTCGGCCAATTCACTCTGGTGCAATGCACAAAGATTTCATTACCGATATACAGATATGACATTTCAAACGTTTTGGAATATTATGATCTCACAAACCGGTTTTCAAATGCAAGATTTCAAATATTTTAAGACACATTTGATACAAAACAAACAAACTATGAACTCGCTCAACTTTATGTTGATTTTTCGCATGTTTCTTTCCAGATTGCATTTTACAAACTTTGGAACGGTTGGAATAGGAGAACCCATGGGGATTTGAGTATCTAGCGGACGTTTACTGTTTAAAAGTCTTAGCTCAAATACTTCCGCTGTGCAATGAAGATACCAGTCCAGTCACGCCAAGCTCTGATATTTCGGGGTGTGACAGATTGGTATCAGAGCTATAAGTTACAGCGAATTAGGTTTCTGTAGAGATACCTAGGCTCTAACCTCATTTTCCTTCTGGGGACTTAGATTATTAAGACTTGAACATATACAGAATGCTTAAGACTCGAAAATGGGTTCCAACCGTTGCGGAAACAATGAGTCAAAGATTTTCGTTTTAAACATACACAAGTGTTGTGTTAATTCACGGTCCACGAAACAGATTCATACATTAAGCAAAACTTTGAGAGTTTTGGATAAGATGCATTTAGGACCTTTGGAAAGCTTATGTCGAAACTCATTAAAGGTCCTCACTAAGAAACTGTGACTAACAACTCGGGCAAACGCCATTATCTATATTGTCTATGCTATCTTAATTACCCGAGCAGGTAATCTACATGGAACGAAACACTATTGCGCAACTATACGTGAAACTTAAACTATACGTGAGCGGACATCGAAGTACATCACACACGACTTTCGAGGCAAAGCCTTTAGAAAACATGATTGAGCTCGATAACAACGATGCTAATCCCAGCAGCGGGAGAACTACCAACCGCGATGCGGCACTTTGCCACGTGATCCTGCAAACGACACGAATCTCGCTGAGGTACGTTAGAACAAGATTTCACAACAGTCGGTATTTAGTCTAACGAGACTCACAATTGTTGGCGCTACAAAAGAAGTCACATGTCTTCGCGTCCCCCTAATTCATTTATGGTAAATACGCAATGTTCGACATTCGATGGTAATCTCATCTAACAACCGATCATCACACGAACTTCCAGGTAAAGTCCTTAAATTCCTTTTATGGAAATTCCAAAATTTTGCATATAGTGAGTAGATTTTTCCCACTTCTACTCCCCCTAATGGTCAATGCATCACGAAGATTTTATTTCATAATAGCGAATACTCATTTGCTTCATTCTTGATGAATTCATATGATATACATACGTTGTTTGTTACGCATGTGGCTTTACTCAAAATTGTTGTTTTATCAAGTTCAAATATTATTTCGCTATACTCACCCATTGCATTGTGATCTAGATGACCTACGTTATTGTTAAGTGTTGACTCCTTGGTATCGAGTCAACGAATTTCTTGGGAAAACTCCTTTTTCTTTCGAGTTACAAACATGGTTTTTCGTTGCAACCATGTCAAAATTTTCTTATTGATACATGAATTCATTGTTGGATTGTGTTTCAACCAAGTTCAATTGATTGAACTTGCTAGTAATATATATTCGATTCAAGGTTCCATATGATGGATTGAGGCCATCATATTCGAAATAATCCCAACAAGCACTTCATTTGCTTTGTTTTGAACCATAACATGCTTGTTTGGTCTTTGACTTCATTGAATCATTTCCTTGATCACGATCACCTTGTGGTGACGTTCTCACAAATTTGAAGCTTGCGCTAATCTCGTTTGCACACATCATGTACGGATTTAGTTATTTATTTCTTTGTTTATTTATATTAAATCTGTTTTGCTGAATTATCCTTTTAAAGCAGTCTTAATACAATCGTGTATTAAGATAATGGTACACAAGTTCATGTCATATTTCGGTGTGTCTCTTAACGGTTCTTTCAGTATCAATCAGACATCTTGAGATATTCATTGCTTTCCATCTTCGATTGAAAAACATTATTCATCTGTTTCATTTCAATTGAAAATCCTATGGAATTTTTTTGAAACAAATATTCAGATTTACTTCGTTGAACCTTTCATCTGATTTCAAATACGGTGAGATTGTTCGATCACCGCTATTAGTGAATTGTTTCATTCACTACGACACCTTGTGGCGACGGTATAAACTTGTAGCTTGTGCTAATCACGATCAGTCGTTTCATGCAAAACTATATATGCTTTTCGTTTGACACATCATTTAAGTAGTCTTAATTCAACTATGTATTAAGACGATGATATACCAAGTTCGGTTGTATTTCATTTCGGTGTATCCTTGCAACTCAACAATGTCAACACGTCAATTTTATCTTATTCACTTATTGGTTCAATAGTTGACAAATCATTTCATGATTCTATCTATTTGAGCTTGTTGAATTCGAGTTTCAATCATACAACAACCAACGCAAGTTTCAGTTGGTAGTAAATTCTATTGTTTCAAAAATTGATTTGCATATTGTGAACATTCATTTGGAATTCTATTGGTCGAAATAATCTCTTTTTTTGGCCCATGTAAACTCAATCACCTTGGTGATCATATCATTGCGTCTTGCTCACTTAACATTGATTTCAGAAACAAATTCAGTTGAACCGTTGGGTTCTTATTGTTGGATATGTCATTACATTTGCATAATTCGAGTAAGTCTTGATTCAATTAAGTGGTCATTTGCTTTGGCATTATTCGGACTTACCTATGAATGACACAACCCTGAGGAGATAACATATTCTAAATTTCGAGGACGAAATTTCTATAACAGGGGGAGAATGTGACAACCGGTACTTGTCAGTTCTTAATTACGTGAATAACAAACGATAAGACAATAACACGCAGCTTAGTTAGACGTATATTAACTTAATTAGGCTGTTGGAATGCCTAGGAACGACTATTCAACCTTACAGTGCGCGTATGCTGATTTTCGGGAAATCTGCTGAGCGTTAAAAGATAACGAACGGACGCCGTACAAAATACTGACAACGCCGACAAATACGAAGTTTATATGCACAACTTATACACATGAATGTGGTTTTGCAAATATATCATGCTTTCGAACGACATGAAACGCAAACGTGAGCAAGAAACACGACTGCAGGAACGCACCGACAACAAGACGGAAACATCGGACACGTGTATTACCTAAAAAACTAAAGTTTTATGATAAATATAGCTTCGTTTTCAAAATTTTATTGTTCGCAGTTGAAATCGAATCGAAAAACGGGCTAGAAACGACAAATGAAGCAATTACGCGATTTTAACGCAACCGACGAACGGACGTGTCAAACAATAGTTTCCAACTTAATTTAGTGTTTCGACTTTAAAACTTTATTATACGACACGTTACGATGATCAAGTTCAGAACTATGTTTCGTAAACGTATCAGGCCACGCGAAACGGGCTTGTGGGCCTAGGGCCCAAGCCCACTTAAAAATCTAGTATAAATACCCTACTAAAAGAATTCAAAACCCTAATGCCATTTGATTTCTTTTCTGCCGCAAATAACTCACCTGCCCCTCTCGTCTCTCTCAAATCTCCGGTGACCGGACTCCGGCCGGCGAAGCCGGCGGAGCCGACACCGAGTACGGCGGTGGCCGAAGGTGGGTTTGGTGTCGTTTTCAACCACATCCACACCCAATCGCCTTTCTTCTTTCCATACTTCACCCACACAGCCCCTCTTGTTTCCTCATTTAAACGGCTGGTCACCACCACCACCTGGTGGTGGCGCACGGCGGCGAGAGAGGGAGAGCAGGAGTATCACACCCCGAAATATCAGAGCTGGCGTGACTGGACTGGTATCTTCATTGCACAGCGGAAGCAGTTAAAGCTAAGACTTCTAAATAGTTGAACGCCCACTAGGTACTTGAATCCACATGGTTCTCATATTCCAACCGTGCCATAATTTTGAAATGCAACCTGAGAAAGAAACATGCGAAAAATCAACATAAAGTTGAGCGAGTTCATAGTTTGTTTGTGAAAGATTTGAAATAAATCTTTTTGAATAACCGGTCTTTGAAATATTGTTAAGAAAACGGAATAAAAATCATTGTCTTCGCCATAAGTTGTATTTGTATCAAACATGGTACGTAAATGTAAGCTGTAAGCTGTAAACTGTCAATAGTAAGCTTTGAGTGGTAAATGTAAGTTGTTAGTTGTAACTGTAAGTTGTGAGTTGTAACTGTAAGGACTCTCAAAAATGTCCCAAATTGACCCGTAAGTAAAAACCCGGACCCCTGAAACTTTACTATGCATGAAAAATCAAGAAATCAAAGTTTCTGAGTTTCAGGCGGGCCGCGTAAGAGTTGGCTTGGTCTTACGCGGGCCGCGTCAAAGTGGGGGTTGACCGGATAAGCGTCCAGATCCACGTGTCACACACGTGGCTTACCTACTGATGACACGCTAGCCCTAATCTACTACTAGACCTTCACGCGGGCCGCGTAAAGATCGGCCGGAGGTTCACTCGGGCCGCGACAGACTCCAATTTCACCTATAAATAGCTTAGCTCAGGAGTTTTCATTCTGTATCGAAATCAACTTTCAAAAACGAAAGTATACTGCTCCAAAGTCGAAATTTCAATTAATATAGCGAGGTGCTGCTACGATACAGGGTATTAACTCGATCGCTGCTACGATTCAATGTCCGATCGATTGAAACTATCCGATGGATGTTTAAGTGCTGCCCACATTAGGGTTATGCTTTGTCATTCGTCGTGAATTCGATGGATGTTTAAGCATCGCACTTTGTCATTCGTTGTGAGGGTTTTATCTCGTGAGTTATCGTAAATGCTGTATTAGTTACTGACCTAGTCCGTGTGCCTGTTATTTAAATTAGGTTACAAGGCTAATTAGTAGGCTAAACTCTGTCCGTATAAATCTGCAATGTGAGTTATTCTCTTTTATCAAAAGTATTTTACAATACTCCATTTTCAAACGTTATAATTACATGGATTAAGTCATGGTTATATTGAATCACTGGCTAGTTGGGGTATTGTGCACATTACTAATTTCTCACGGTTAGGCTAATAAATCCTAACAGTGATAACCGTCACTACTTGGGGAAAGACCCAATAGTGGTATGACCATCGTCACCAGGTGACACGGCGCCAGATAAAAATAAGATAGAAGCCATTGTAATCGCTCTTATGCTGTAATTAATAACTAATGTGTCATTTTACAAACTTGAATGACTCACCAGTATTTCCCTGCTGACAAAATATTTTTAAAACATGTTTCAGGTAACCTGCTATAAATCAAGGAAAAACGTGTTACGGAGCACTAACAAGCTTGAAGAGGTGGCTTAGTTAAAATGAATAAACATGTTTTAATAAATCAGGGAATTTACTTGTGAAATTCCTCTATTGTAAATTACGGGGTTTATCCTGATTTATGAAATAAAAAAAATTGGGCATTTCCGAGTTTTAAAACATCCTGTTAAAATCTTCCGCTGTCGCATCAATTAGATACCACGGGTTCCTGTCCCGCGGCTCCTGACCGGGTCAAACCGGGGCTGGGGCCGTGACAGGAAAAGGTGGTATCAGAGCACTTAAAGAGCCACTGATTTAAGCCTATTAAGTATTTTACAGTATGGGTAAGCAAAGAATCTCAGATATCTATCTTAAATTAGATAATTCACCAAAAGATAAGGGAAACTCATCCCAATCAAATTCCTCAAGATACTCAGCAGAAACTGAGGAAGAAATATTTGTTCGTAAGGCACAATTTGAGAAACCACTTTCTCCTAATAAAAGAAGTTTGATTATTAGAAAAAGTCAAGAGAAAATAAAGAAGTCACAACCAAAAGAAGTGATGATTTATAAGGAAACTCAGGAAATAGATATTAAACCACCATGGGAAGATGAGTTAGATGAACAATGGGCAGATCTCTACATGTTAGCCACTGTAGCAGTAAATGCTAACTTTTAATTAAATCACCAAACCAGTATATCATCTATATTACCTACAAGCCAGAAACTTTAATATAATAAATAACCACTAGTATATTTTAAATTTTAGTTGTATTTAAATGTTTTGTTTCAATAAATAGTTTATTAGATATTCGTAATTAATATTAAAATTTTCTGCTTTCCGTTCTGTGATTTTGTGAAAATTTAATTTACAAAATTTTAACCTAAAATTTTGTGTGTTTCTTCATAAATGCTAAACAGCATGAATGAATTATCTAAAGCTCTTGAGAATCTCAATCTCTATCCTGTGAAAATAGAAGTTTACAGAGACTTTACTGGTTACTTGGCTGATGTTGAGGAACCGATGGAATTTCAAGCTCCACCTCCGGAGAAATCAAAGTCTAAGAAAAGAAGAAGATTTGTGGGATGGAGGCGTGTGCGCAGAAGGAAACCAGCAACTAGGAAAGTTCCCAAGATAGAAAATCCCATTGATAAAGGAAAAGGGATTAAGATTGGGGAAAATTATAGGCAAGCAGGAATAGAAATTGGGGAAAGTTCTAAGCAAGCCGAGGAATTGCCACTGCAGGAGGAATTGGATTATATACTGGCAAGCTGTGATATCCTTAGGCCTATCAATAACAACCTCTTTCCTTATCCTGCTGAAACCCAACTTCCAATAAGCTTGGAACCAGCTATCCCAGACCCTTTAATCCACACCCAACCTCTGGGAGAAATGGATGAATGGTGGACCAACGACTGGCAGTTTCAAAACCTTCTCAATAACCCTTATACCTTTTTCCCTCAGTTTGACCTAGAACCTGCACCATACCCACCAATGAGCCATGAGAACTTGGTTGAACTCCGCCACTTTGGCGAAGAACTAATGGATGCAGGGAATCGAATCCGGGAGGTGGGAGAACAGATCTCCTGGAAGTACGACGAGAGGGAACGTCGCTTCTAAGGTGCCAGCTGACGAGGGATAATGTGGTTGTGAAGCTGTGGTTGTATAATAATAATAATAATAATAATAATAATAATAATAATAATAATAATAATAAAAATATAAGTCTGTAAAATAACCTAAAAATAAAACTTTTGTAAGATAAACAGTTTGTACGGATGCCTAATATATATAAAATATTAAACGTTGAAAAATCAACAATTTTGGCTATAAGTGTTAATATGATTATGTGCAATTATTTTGTTATATTTGGTTATTAAATTATGTATGCTAATCATTTTATATAAATTAATTACCAGATGGCCAACGCTGGTAATGAACCTGTTAATGAAGTTAATCAATCTGAGCAAAACAACGACGATCAGTTTCTGAATAGGCAAGATATCGAGAATATCGTTGCTCAGGGAATAGCCAATGCTATTCCAGCAATACTTGCTGCTGCTCGAAATCCAATTGAACCTCAAATTATTCCGAGCAAACGTACACATGAAGATAACTTCAGTAATAGTGTAAACGGAGGAGGCAACAACAACAATAACAATACTGATAACATACTGCAAGCCCCAATTCTCAAAAGAATGAAAGCTGCAACACCTGGTTGCACTTACAAGGAATTTATTGCCTGTAAACCAGCTGAGTTTGCAGGAAACGAAGGGGCGACTGTGGTACTGCGTTGGTTGGAGAAAACCGAAGCAGTAATTATGATAAGTAAATGTGCTAAAGAAGACAAGGTTATGTATGCGTCGCATCTTTTTAAAGAATGGGCGTTAGAATGGTGGAACACGGTGCTACAAGCTAAAGGAAGAGCTATGGCCTATGCCATGAAGTGGGAATAATTTAAGAGTCTCGTGGAAAGAAAATTCTGTCCCGAATATGAAAAGGAACAAATGACGAATAAGTTCCCGAATCACCGGATGGTAGGTGTTGATTGTCGAGGGTATACTTCGACATTCTTCGAGTATGCTAGAGTAGTACCAACCCTGGCTTCGCCAGAACCGGTACTTATTTCCCGTTATATTTGGGGATTGATTGGCGAAATCCGTGATATCGTTAAAGCTGCGAGACCTCGCACAATTGACGATGCAGTGGAATTAGCTAACACCCTAACTGACGGACTGGTACGCACAAGAGAAGAAACCCGAAAGAAGGAAGTGGCCCAAAAGATTACCCAGGGATTCCGTATGGGTAACAGAAGCAATTTTAAGAGAAAGGGAACTGGGCAATCTTCCACTGTCCCATTTTGCAATGCCTGCAAAAGAAAGCATTTTGGAAGATGCAAAGGGTATTGCAATTTCTGCAAAATTCCGGGACATCAAGAGGAAGACTGCAGGAAGAAGAAAGCAACAGTATGCTACAACTGTGGAGAAGCTGGACACTTTAGGCCAGATTGCCCAAAATTGGTCAAACCAGCCGATAACAAATCCAAACCTGCAGAAGGAACTACCAAGAAGAATGCAAGAGCCTTCCAATTGACTACTCAGGAAGCAGAACTAATTCCTGACGTAATAGCTGGTACGTTCCTAGTTCACAACGTCTATGCAAAAGTATTATTTGACTCTGGTGCAAACCAAAGTTTTATGAATACTTCATTCTGCCAAGCACTTAATTTACCCTTAACCAACCTTAGGCAGATTTTTACAGTCGAAACAGCAGATGAGAATTCTGTTAACATAGATAAGGTTTTGCGAGAAGAAAAGATAGAACTTTTAGGTCATAAATTTTCTGCAAACCTGTTACCTATGAATTTAGCGGGATTTGATGTTGTGTTAGGAATGGATTGGTTAGTAGCCAACCATGCTCGAATTCTTTGTGATAAGAATTCCATAGAAATTCATGCACCCACAGGAAAATTAGTGGTGATTACAGGAGATAAGCCACGAAAGCCAATGAAATTCATTACAGTAATGAAATTGGCTAGTTATTCCAGAAAACAAGGAATAGTGTATATGATTTCAGTAATCATTAACACTAAAAGTAAAGAACTTAAAGAAATTCCAGTAGTATCAGAATACCAAGATGTATTCCCAGAAGAACTACCTGGATTACCACCAAATAGGGAGGTAGAATTTAGAATTCATCTAATTCCTGGAACTACACCGATAGCCAAGGCACCTTATCGGTTATCACCCACCGAAATGCTAGAATTGAAAAAGCAGTTAGATGAATTACTAAGCAAAGGATTCATACAACCTAGTTCATCCCCATGGGGAGCACCAGTGTTGTTTGTGAAGAAGAAAGATGGTTCGATGCGAATGTGTATCGATTATAGGGAATTGAATAAGGTTACAATTAAGAATCGATACCCATTACCTAGAATTGATGATCTTTTTGATCAACTGCAGGGAGCTAGATATTTTTCTAAGATAGCTTTACGCTCCGGATATCATCAATTGAAGGTACAAGAAGAAGACATACTTAAAACTGCTTTCAGGACTAGGTATGGTCATTACGAGTTTACAGTCATGCCCTTTGGGTTAACAAATGCTCCAGCAACATTTATGGACATGATGAATAGAATCTGTAAACCATACTTGGATAAATTTGTAATTGTCTTCATTGACGATATACTTATTTATTCCAAAAGTCAGGAGGAACATTGTGAGCACCTACATGTACTCTTAACCTCGTTAAGAAAGGAGAAGCTTTATGCCAAATTCTCGAAATGTGAATTTTGGCTACAGGAAGTGCAATTTTTAGGAAACATGGTGAATCACGAAGGCATTCACGTAGATCCTACTAAGATAGAAGCAATCACTAAATGGAAGGTTCCGCAATCAGCAATGGAAATTAGAAGTTTTATAGGGTTAGCCGGATATTATAGACGGTTTATTAAGGATTTTCCCAAGATAGCTGTACCATTAACTAAGCTAACCTGTAAAGCAGTTAAGTTTGAATGGGGACCTAAACAAGAAGAAGCTTTTAGGATTTTAAAGCAAAAGCTAACAAATGCTCCAATTCTTGTCTTACCGGAAGGAACATAAGATTTTGAAGTATATTGTGATGCTTCAAAACTAGGGTTAGGATGTGTGCTAATGCAACACAAAAAGGTAATTGCGTATGCCTCCCGACAATTGAAAAAGCACGAAGAAAATTATACGACTCATGATTTAGAGTTAGGAGCCATAATTTTTGCCCTTAAGATTTGGAGACATTATCTGTACGGAAGTAAGTTTACTGTCTATTCAGATCATAAGAGTTTAAGATATATCTTTGGGCAAAAAGAATTAAATATGAGGCAAAGGAGATGGATGGAAATCCTAAGTGACTACGAATGTGATATTCAATATCACGAAGGAAAAGCAAACGTAGTTGCTGACGCCTTAAGTCGTAAGTATCATGAAAAGCAAAAGCAAGTTTGTGCTATGAGATTAAATCTACAATTAGATTTAATGGAACAACTGAAAAATATTCAAGAAACAGCAATCAAGGAGGATGCTGAAGGGATGAAAGGAAGAATAAAAGAATTAGAACAAGGAGTTGATGGAATTTGGAGATTCCATAAGAAAAGGATTTGGGTACCTAAGCAAGGAGAATTAAGAGATAAGATTTTAGAAGAAGCTCATAAATCTAGGTATACCATGCATCCTGGTAACAATAAGATGTACCAAGATTTAAGAAATAATTTCTGGTGGATAGGAATGAAAAAGGACATAGCTAGATATGTTTCTAAGTGTCTTACTTGTTCACAAGTTAAGGCAGAACACCAGAAACCTTCAGGTCTACTACAACAATTAGAAATGCCTGTATGGAAATGGGAACTCATAACAATGGATTTTGTTACTAAGTTACCCAAAACCAGAAAAGGTAATGACGCGATTTGGGTAAATAATATTTTGAACATCAAAGGAACAAAAATATGATTTTTATAATTATTACAAATTTATATCATATTTTTGACAAGGAGAAAATATTTTATTTTTGGGAAGTAAAAATACAATTTCATGGAATTATTAGAAGATATATTATTTTTGGGAAAGATATATATTTTCTTGAGTAAACTTGAAATACATTATTTTTGGGAGAAAAATAAGTTTATATATATTTTCCAAGTTAGACTTGAAAATATATTATTTTTGGAACATATATGAAAATACAAATACTTTTGCCAAAGGAAAATTATAAGAAGTATTTCTTAAAATATATATTGGAAATATATATGGATTTTTACTAAGGAAATTATTCCGGAAAAATTAAAACGAAATTAAGTATAAGAATACTTAATAATTACCAGGAAATACGTATTCTCTTACGTATAAATACACACCGGAATACTACTCAAATACATGGCAAAAATATACAAGTATAAGAATACGAATATAAATACACCCATCCTTGGGAAGGATATACAAGTATAAATACTTGAAAAGTATTAAGTTAAAATATATTGTTTTAATAATTATTCCAAAATTTAATAAATATAATTTAAGTTAAAATATTAATTATTTTAACAGATAATTATACAACTTGGAATAGTATTGAATATACAAAGACACAAAGTATGTAATTCAAGGACACTAATTAATACTAAGTCAAGGCACGACCCGCTCGTCTAATGGACCTTAGTACGTTGTAGGTAGTCGTGTATATCCGGCGAAGCTTTGAGTTACGGTGATTACGAAGACGCAAAACTGTGAGTTCATGTCCCCCTTTTCTTTTAACTGCTTTCAGTTTTATAACTGCGGGGGTGAAGTACATGTTACAAACTGTTTACAAACGTTTTATACATGGTATGGTTAGCTAAGGAATGGTACTGCTAGATCATGTGAGTGGTGGGTATGACGCTTAAGGCCATTAATCCTCGTTGTAGGACCGAGGTGTCACACCCTGACCACGTAGAACATACAAAACGTGGCGGAAATGTCGGGGAGTGTTGTAACAGAATCATTGTTTCATAACACATGGAAATTGAAATATTGTTTTATTGAATAAAAGAGTTACAATGTCTTGACAATCAAAGAAACATAACATAAATAACTAGTCTTGCATCTTTTATTGTCACTAAGGCCCAAGTCCGCCTAAGTGTATCTTGATAAATCCTATGCATCATATCCTGAAACACATGTGAAAATAGGTACGTCAGCATAAAAATGCCTGTGAGATACATAGGTTTTGTGAAAATAGAATTCATGACTTATGTTTAAGAAAATGTTTAGTCACGAACCTTGTAATTTGCTTTGTTTTGTAAATCGTTTGAAAAACAATAAGTTCAGATGATATGTATAAATAAGAGAATAATGTATGGTTAAATGAATAACCAAGTAAAAATGAGTTTGTATAAGGTGAGTTGTTTGTAAAACAATGTCTTGTGAAAAGTATGTTATTTGTATAAAATGTTATATGTCTCAAATTGAAATGATTCAAATAACGCTACGATATGTAATACCATACAAACACTTATATATAGGAAGTACCAGCGGCGTATCCACCATGCTTGTATCATATTACACACGCCTCGTTACTTAAATCACTTACTCAAACCAAACCACCAAAGTAAAATGTTTATGTATAATCAAATGTCAAAATGTTTATGTGATAACCATGTCTAATGTTTATGTCTAATGTAAATCATGAATTGTGTATGTAAATGTCAAAATGTTTATGTATGGTAAGTGAAATATATCAACTAAACTATATGTAAAATGCACAAAAAACAAGGTATTGAAGTAAAACATGGTTTAAATCAAAGTTATGTTTTGTGTAATAAATGCATGCTATACTGACATAAACATTTATGCGGTATTGTGAAAATTCATACATCCAAGCCTTGCGACAGTCGGATAACCCTTTTAGTCAAGGTTATCAAAAAATGTATTCGGATTCGGTCATTCCTTCCATCCAAACAAACCCGAGATTACAGGAATGGGATTTGTCAAGACCTATGGTACCACTACCTACTACCGAGCGGCATGATCGGTGTTAATGAATGTACATTGTCTCATTTAAACAAACCAAATGTCATACCAAAATGTAAGCATGTGATGAATAATAAATGTACTAAGTATGCTAAGTTAACATACAAAGCAGAAAAGTCATGTAAATCAATGTGCTAGCATGCTATCAGTCAACATACATAGCAGAAAAGTCACGTAAATCAATGTGCTAGCATGCTATCAGTCAACATACATAGCAGAAATGTAATGTAAAACAATGTACTAAGTATGCACACAATGGGCATACATAGCATGAAATGTAATGAAATCATGTACTATAAATGTACTAATGAACATAGCAAGTATATGATGTGAAAGCAGGAAAGCATGAAAGTAACAAGTAGGCACATGTGTCCACCCCAAAATGTTTGGAAAACAGTAAAAGAGGGGTCTATGTACTCACTTGAGATTGCTCAGATGTCCTAAGATAACCACCTAGCAATGTTAGAGATCACGGAATCAAACGGCACCTAATATAGGTAACTATGTTAATAAACTGGACCTATATCGGAAGATCGGATAGAATGAGGGTTCGTAAACCAAACGAGTATGGAGACTCGTGTAATATGGTTTAACAAAGCCTACATACTAAATGAAACCTAACCTAAGTGCTTACGACCCATTACGACCCGTTTAGGTAGCTTATGCTACTTTAACGCGTCGTTCGCGTGAAACGCGTTTGGAACGCCTAACTAGTCCTATGATAAGTAAAATAAGCCTCTACATGTCTAATATTGTTATCAAATCAGTTTATATGTCAAAAGTTATGTTACATATGTTTAAAACGAATTTTGGCATCAAAGGGGTATTTTGGTAATTTACCTAAGGCATATAAACTACCTATCATACAACTACTTAAACGATGTGACCATAAGGTCACTTAATGTGTTTGGTCGGATCCTAATGATCGACCAAACGGGTCGGGTTCGAAAGTATAAGCGATTGTTTAGATCGCTTACCTTTACGACCCTATATAAGCACTAAAGTAAAAAGCGACGAGCTAAACATGCTAGAACATATTTAGAAAATAGGTTTTGATATCAAAACAAACGGTTTTGATATCCTAGAGTAGTTTGGTTACAAAATACGCAATAACACGCATTTTGGCCGAAACTACGACTCGTCACTGAGCCTAGATAACGTGGTAATCAGTAGGTATAGTCACTAGGGACTATAACCATCGTGATTACGCTCACGTTATGAAGTTCAAACGAACTTCGCATTGACCATAAACTGGTCAATGCAGAAAGTCAAACAAAGTTTGACTTTCGGACTCGAAAAACGATAAAAGAAACGAAGGAACACTTACAAAGGGTCCCCGCACGCTCTTGATCCGATTTACCTTCAGGTATGAAGTATAACTTCAACTTAGAAGGATAAAAATCAGATGCAAGTGTGAGGAATGAGTGAACTAAGGTGGGTATTTATAGGAATACTAGCACCGTTAGGATCGTTTCTTGGATATCGTGCTCGAATCTCATGCGTACACTTGTTGGGATGTTGTGGTACCTCAATTGGCCACCCACCATAAGGTATCAACATGTGGAAGAGAGATTAGAAGTGGGTTGCAGCTGTTAACAGCTGGATTAGAACATTCTGATGTGCTGGGGACTGCTTGCGCACGTAACACTCAGAGTGTTGAGGTGCGCAAGGACCAAATTTCACAGAATTACACTTTTGGTCCCTGTCATGCATTTAAGTCATTTTCGACACGTTTAAGGCCCGTTAACCCCATTTCAAAGCTCTAAAATGAAGTTAAAGTATAGGAAACTTAAAATGTGCTCAAAAATATCTCGGATGTCGGTTCGTTTGGCCGTACGATTGCGTTGTTCGGTTAATTACGACGGAATGCGCATAAGTGCGAAAAACGATCCAAATGACGCGACGAATGGATTTTTCTTATGCCAAACACTAAAATAAAATGTTATAGTGCTTATATAAATTTTTGGATGTCCGGATGTATTCAGAACGTAAGTTATGCGCGAAAATGCAAACTTGTGCACTTTTTGATGCTTTTAGTCCCTGAATGGCCCAAAAGTTTATTTTAGCACACCGAACACCTCAAAGCCTATTTCTAAGCTATGTAAAGGATATTTATGGTATGTTTAACTTATGGTCATGTTCCGGAATGTCTGTTACAGTTCAAATTGGCATACTTTCGCAGTTTGTCAAGTTTAGTCCTTGTAAGCGAATTAACTTGTTTTTGCCATACCAAAGCCTTTAAAACTTATTTCTAAGTTATGTAAAGGTTATTTAAGGTATGTTAAGCCTATTTCACTATTCCGGAGTGTTCGTTGCATTAAACTGGTTATATTTACGCATTAGTGCACGTATAACCTTCTAGAAAGAGATTTAGAGCTTGAAATCGAACAAGAGTTGATATGTGAAAAAGCTACACATATTTATACAAGTCCAAAGTATGAAATACAATATTTCATTGGTTTGGCATTTGTTTGATGGTTGGAGTCACATAGGTGTTACAGTCTCCCCTACTTTAGGAAATTTCGTCCCGAAATTTAGTTTTAGAGGAAACTTGTGAAGACAGTTGTGACGGTTTCGCCTTCATGCCAATCCATTGAGCCCTTAAGTAAAACTCTGGGCTATGTTAGGATTCTTAGCGAAGATGTCAACCCTCAAAGTGAAATCCTTGTAGTAACAAAACATGGAGTTTCGAACTATAGACAGGAGAACGTTTCCCGTGAAGAATTATCATAGGAAACTTGTGTGTGCTTGAAATCAGAATTGGGGAGTGTAAGAATAAAATGACATCGGTCAAAGTCCAAGACTTCTTCCGTATCATTACTCTTGTCACTGTAGGTCTTAACACATGACAAAACTTCCTGTGGTTTCTGTGCACTGAATTCCATAATTATGTAGGCCTCCATAATTACGTACTTCCTTGCACAGTCCGCACAGTTCATTTCATAATGCGTATGGGAAAAATCAACGAATAATCCTGTGGTGATTTAACTTGACTGCAATAGAGTCTCTTTAACTAGGTCACCAAAGGATTAGATCAACGAACAATCTCTTCAGCTAAACTAACCAAGAGAAATATTTAACTACATCAACGTAGGATGTCTTTAACTAGATTGTCGAACCAATCTATTTAACTTAGATCGACGTAGGATCTCTTTAACTAGACCACCAAAGGGCCTTTTTAACTATATCAACGCATGATATATTCAACTAGATTGTCGAACCAATCTCTTTAACTTAGATCGACGAAGGACCTCTTTAACTAAACTACCCACGGGGAATATTTAACTACATCGACGTAGGATGTCTTTAACTAGATTGTCGGACCAATCTCTTCAACTATATCAACACATGTTGTCCTTAAACTTTGGAATAGTACTTTATAATCCAAGAGACTTAACTACAACGTAGAAGTCCATTAAAGATTTAAGATAGTACCTTTTTGAATATCCTACTACGAATCCCTCATATGAAGGTATGAAAGATTCTACGAGGATTTGGATAGCGAATATCCAGAGTATACAAAAACACAAAATGCATAAATGGAAAGACAAGATGCATAAACACATAGTCACATAACCACAAAATTGTTTATCTAGATCTTTAATTTGTAAGTTTTGTTTTGTTAATTACGTACATGCATCTAAAGCACACTAGGAATCCATCTCATGGATTTCATTCGGTACTTTAAACATTAGCAAGAATCTAACTATAAGGATAGAAAGATCTTCCAAAAATTCGATTTCGTTTTCAAGAAAACACAATATTCGAATTAAGGTACAATAATTTTTGAATATACGGAAATACCCTTAGGTACCCTATTAAGAATTTATAGTGGTACTTTGGGTATTCGCGGAAAACGCAAGAGATAATAAAATGGAAGAAATTACGGGGTAGTCTGTTCTTCAAGGAATACGGTTCCTTGATTGTCGGTATTGTAGAGGATACGTTGTTTATACATGCCATCACATTTGTACATTGCAATGTAAAATAAAAAGATTTATTTATAAACAACAACAACTGTTTCATGGACCTTGACAACAAAAGAAAATAATACATAAGGCTTGATTATTTCTAAACAACATTGTCTTCTAGTTGATCCGATGCTCATCCCTGCGCTGGATTCGCATTAGCAATCTTTGGGCAATTTCTTCGGAAATGGCCCATCTCGCCACAGTTGAAGCAAGGACCTGGTGGACAACGAGCTTGAGCAGGATTTACTTGAGGTTGGTTTGGACCACCTTGGTTTGGGGTAAATCGACAAGCATTTGCCAGGTGACCGAGTCGCCCACATGATGCACATAAACGACACTGTAGGTGAGCTAAGTGGTGTGCATTACATTTGTCGCATATCGGTGAAGTACCGGCATAAGGTTTCTTTGCAGGAGGATGAGTTGGTTGGTTGCGGGTGTTTTGGTTGGGTTGAGCAGCAATCGCAAAATTCTGCGAAGCCTTACTCTTCTTAGACTTCTCAGGGGATCCAGTCTGTTCATCCATGGTCTTTGATTCCTCGATTGGCTTCTTGTCACCCTTTCAAAAAAGTTTATGCTTTCTGATCTGAGATTCAGTTAAGGTTGTAGATAGCTCAATGGCCTGCCTAACCGTAGTGGGGTTACTACCAGTAACAATGTCCTGAACTGAGTCAGGGAGACCATCAATGTATTTCTCGATCGCCTTATCCAAAGGCGTAACCATGGTAGGGCACAACAGGCTCAGCTCCTCATATCGATCAGTGTATGCTGGATGTTCACCGCTGTCTTGCTTAAGATCGTCGAATTCCCTTTCCAATGCCCTGATCTCGTGACGAGGACAGAATTCCTTCATCATCAGTGCTCGAAGTTCTTCCCAAGTTTGGGCCAGTGCCACTTCGGCACCCCTATCTCTCACCACACCGTTCCACCATGTCAAAGCTCGTTTCTCAAAGACACTAGATGCGAAATCTACCTTTCGCTCGTTTGGACATTGAACATGCCTGAAGGTGCTCTCTAGACTCTCGAACCATTGCAGAAGTGCAGTCGCTCCTTGAGACCCAGAAAACCTTGATGGCTTAGCCGAGTTGAACGTCTTTAAGTTGCAGAGGGCATTATTGTTGTTGAGAGCTTGGTGACATTGGGCAACGATGTTCGGGATTGCAGCAGTTATTTGCTGTGTAATGACAGCTGCCAGATCTTCAATAGATACCGGATTTTCTCGTCGTGGAGGCATTCTATAAGGGGAAACAAGAGAGAAAACAAATGAAATGGTATTGGGTAAGAATAGGATGTTACAATTACCGACCAAAATTATGGGTGATGGTAATTTGTTTGAACCACGAAGCAAACAAACGACACACAAAGGCTGAATCAAAGCAAATAGATCCTCATAATGTATCGCGAAGACATGCTCGCCTATAAGTGGACACTCACCCCAAGAGTTCCCAGGTAAGAGTGACTGGTCCGATTATGTGGATTTGTACGAACACTCTAGCCTTAGACAGAAAACTCAGGGTACAGGCATTCACTCTTCCAGTTTGCACTTGTTCACATTATTTAGGACCAAAAACTTTGACGAGATTTTGAAAACTCAAAGGGGTTCAAAACCTTGTAATAGAGGGTTCAAAACCTAGTAATCAATCATCCAAGAACAGATGATTAATTTTCAAAGCGGTTTTGAAATTTATGTTCTCATTGTGGTTATCACCTAAGGATAGGTGAAGGTATCGTTTTATGACTAAACGCAAGTAAACTCGCGTTAGGGTCCTAAGAAGGTTATAGACTAGGTCAAAGTATTACTAATAACCTAATTCCCTATAACCATAAGCTCTGATACCAACTTTTCTGTCACACCCCGACCACGTAGAACATACAAAACGTGGCGGAAACGTCGGGGAGTGTTGTAACAGAATCATTGTTTCATAACACATGGAAATTGAAATATTGTTTATTGAATAAAAGAGTTACAATGTCTTGACAATCAAAGAAACATAACATAAATAACTAGTCTTGCATCTTTTATTGTCACTAAGGCCCAAGTCCGCCTAAGTGTATCTTGATAAATCCTATGCATCATATCCTGAAACACATGTGAAAATAGGTACGTCAGCATAAAAATGCCTGTGAGATACATAGGTTTTGTGAAAATAGAATTCATGACTTATGTTTAAGAAAATGTTTAGTCACGAACCTTGTAATTTGCTTTGTTTTGTAAATCGTTTGAAAAACAATAAGTTCAGATAATATGTATAAATAAGAGAATAATGTATGGTTAAATGAATAACCAAGTAAAAATGAGTTTGTATAAGATGAGTTGTTTGTAAAACAATGTCTTGTGAAAAGTATGTTATTTGTATAAAATGTTATATGTCTCAAATTGAAATGATTCAAATAACGCTACGATATGTAATACCATACAAACACTTACATATAGGAAGTACCAGCGGCGTATCCACCATGCTTGTATCATATTACACACGCCTCGTTACTTAAATCACTTACTCAAACCAAACCACCAAAGTAAAATGTTTATGTATAATCAAATGTCAAAATGTTTATGTGATAACCATGTCTAATGTTTATGTCTAATGTAAATCATGAATTGTGTATGTAAATGTCAAAATGTTTATGTATGGTAAGTGAAATATATCAACTAAACCATATGTAAAATGCACAAAAAACAAGGTATTGAAGTAAAACATGGTTTAAATCAAAGTTATATTTTGTGTAATAAATGCATGCTATACTGACATAAACATTTATGCGGTATTGTGAAAATTCATACATCCAAGCCTTGCGACAGTCGGATAACCCTTTTAGTCAAGGTTATCAAAAAATATATTCGGATTCGGTTATTCCTTCCATCCAAACAAACCCGAGATTACAGGAATGGGATTTGTCAAGTCCTATGGTACCACTACCTACTACCGAGCGGCATGATCGGTGTTAATGAATGTACATTGTCTCATTTAAACAAACCAAATGTCATACCAAAATGTAAGCATGTGATGAATAATAAATGTACTAAGTATGCTAAGTTAACATACAAAGCAGAAAAGTCATGTAAATCAATGTGCTAGCATGCTATCAGTCAACATACATAGCAAAAAAGTCATGTAAATCAATGTGCTAGCACGCTATCAGTCAACATACATAGCAGAAATGTAATGTAAAACAATGTACTAAGTATGCACACAATGGGCATACATAGCATGAAATGTAATGAAATCATGTACTATAAATGTACTAATGAACATAGCAAGTATATGATGTGAAAGCAGGAAAGCATGAAAGTAACAAGTAGGCACATGTGTTCCACCCCAAAATGTTTGGAAAACAGTAAAAGAGGGGTCTATGTACTCACTTGAGATTGCTCAGATGTCCTAAGATAACCACCAAGCAATGTTAGAGATCACGGAATCAAACGACACCTAATATAGGTAACTATGTTAATAAACTGGACCTATATCGAAAGATCGGATAGAATGAGGGTTCGTAAACCAAACGAGTATGGAGACTCGTGTAATATGGTTTAACAAAGCCTACATACTAAATGAAACCTAACCTAAGTGCTTACGACCCATTACGACCCGTTTAGGTAGCTTATGCTACTTTAACGCGTCGTTCGCGTGAAACGCGTTTGGAACGCCTAACTAGTCCTATGATAAGTAAAATATGCCTCTACATGTCTAATATTGTTATCAAATCAGTTTATATGTCAAAAGTTATGTTACATATGTTTAAAACGAATTTTGGCATCAAATGGGTATTTTGGTAATTTACCTAAGGCATATAAACTACCTATCATACAACTACTTAAACGATGTGACCATAAGGTCACTTAATGTGTTTGGTCGGATCCTAATGATCGACTAAATGGGTCGGGTTCAAAAGTATAAGCGAATGTTTAGATCGCTTACCTTTAGGACCCTATATAAGCACTAAAGTAAAAAGCGACGAGCTAAACATGCTAGAACATATTTAGAAAATAGGTTTTGATATCAAAACAAACGGTTTTCATATCCTAGAGTAGTTTGGTTACAAAATACGCAATAACACGCATTTTGGCCGAAACTACGACTCGTCACTGAGCCTAGATAACGTGGTAATCAGTAGGTATAGTCACTAGGGACTATAACCATCGTGATTACGCTCACGTTATGAAGTTCAAACGAACTTCGCATTGACCATAAACTGGTCAATGCAGAAAGTCAAACAAAGTTTGACTTTCGGACTCGAAAAACGATAAAAGAAACGAAGGAACACTTACAAAGGGTCCCCGCACGCTCTTGATCCGATTTACCTTCAGGTATGAAGTATAACTTCAACTTAGAAGGATAAAAATCAGATGCAAGTGTGAGGAATGAGTGAACTAAGGTGGGTATTTATAGGAATACTAGAACCGTTAGGATCGTTTCTTGGATATCGTGCTCGAATCTCATGCGTACACTTGTTGGGATGTTGTGGTACCTCAATTGGCCACCCACCATAAGGTATCAACATGTGGAAGAGAGATTAGAAGTGGGTTGCAGCTGTTAACAGCTGGATTAGAACATTCTGATGTGCTGGGGACTGCTTGCGCACCGTCACACTCAGAGTGTTGAGGTGCGCAAGGACCAAATTTCACAGAATTACACTTTTGGTCCCTGTCATGCATTTAAGTCATTTCCGACACGTTTAAGGCCCGTTAACCCCATTTCAAAGCTCTAAAATGAAGTCAAAGTATAGGGAACTTAAAATGTGCTCAAAAATATCTCGGATGTCGGTTCGTTTGGCCGTACGATTGCGTTGTTCGGTTAATTACGACGGAATGCGCATAAGTGCGAAAAACGATCCAAATGACGCGACGAATGGATTTTTCTTATGCCAAACACTAAAATAAAATGTTTTAGTGCTTATATAAATTTTTGGATGTCCGGATGTATTCAGAACGTAAGTTATGCGCGAAAATGCAAACTTGTGCACTTTTTGACGCTTTTAGTCCCTGAATGACCCAAAAGTTTATTTTAGCACACCGAACACCTCAAAGCCTATTTCTAAGCTATGTAAAGGATATTTATGGTATGTTTAACTTATGGTCATGTTCCGGAATGTCTGTTACAGTTCAAATTGGCATACTTTCGCAGTTTGTCAAGTTTAGTCCTTGTAAGCGAATTAACTTGTTTTTGCCATACCAAAGCCTTTAAAACTTATTTCTAAGTTATGTAAAGGTTATTTAAGGTATGTTAAGCCTATTTCACTATTCCGGAGTGTTCGTTGCATTAAACTGGTTATATTTACGCATTAGTGCGCGTATAACCTTCCAGAAAGCGATTTAGAGCTTGAAATCAAACAAGAGTTGATATGTGCAAAAGCTACACATATTTATACAAGTCCAAAGTATGAAATACAATATTTCATTGGTTTGGCATTTTTTTGATGGTTGGAGTGACACAGGTGTTACACGAGGGAGATGAGTGATAGATCTATTTGGGTGTAGCGAGCCCACACCCATGTGGACCAGGGTGGCCTATGAGGTGACTATGTCTTGCTGCCAGAGACAAATTTACTAGGTTTGAGTGTTCCTGCATCACTTCACACATATCAATGGCCTTGCAAACCATTGGTGATCTGTTTTCCTTGTTGCTTTCATACCGGAATTTACAAACATACATACTTATTTATAATGGTTTCAAGGTTTATTCGAGCTCACACACTAAACACATGAACTTGCTCAACTTTTGTTGATGTTTTCAAACTACATGTATTTCAGGAAATTAAATGTGGATCTGGCGGGCGTTTTGAAGTTTCAAGTTGTGTTGAGAAATAAAAGATGTCATCCGTGGTCTAAGGGTTTGGATAATGTGTCTGATCCTAGATAAGACACATCTTTCAAAACCTGGTTTTATTTAAAGACTTTTGTCAAGTCCTTATGGAACTTTAAACAATTCGTATGGTTTGTATTTTGGATTTGAAGTCTGCTCTTGGTTTTAAAACAATGTTGTTGTAATATTTCTAAACTTATCAAATGGATGAACATCTTCAGTTTTATCATATAGTTGTTGTTATGATTGAATGCAATGATATTAAGCAAGTCACACATAATCACGCTTCCGCAAAAGTCCGGCTGTGACATACGGATATTAAAATTTAATCACGGAGCTAAATGTATCGTAAAATTTTAGTTTTAAAGGTAATGCGCGTGTCCGATGCTTCCGTTTCATTGTGGGTGCGTTTCCTGCAGTTGCGTTTTTCATTTACGTTCGCGTTTGTAACGTTCGGAAGCACGATAAATTCAAAAAATTAAATTCATAAATATAAAATATTCGTAGAAAATCCGTATTTGTCGGCGTTGTCAGTATTTTGTTCGGTTTCATTTCATTATTGTTTAACGTTTCGCAAATTTCTCGCAGTGTACTATTCACGCACTGTAAAGCCGGTTAGCCGTTCCTAGGCACTCCAAAGGCCTAATTAATTTAATTTGCGTCTTAAATACTATTTATTATCGCCCTAATGTTTGTTTTGTGCGTAATTAGAAGCCGTAAATCACCGGTTGTCACATTCTCCCCCTGTTAATAAAATTTCGTCCTTGAAATTTAGACTGTGTTAACTCCTTAGAGTTATGTTATGAGTAGATATATACGAATAACACCAAAGTGAACGCCCATGAAATCGAATCAAGACTTATTCGAATGATGTGAATTCAAGGACATTACAACAATAAGAACCCAACGGTTACAAGGAATGTGTCTTTAGAATTTGATGCCAGAGGAAAATGAGACGTATTGATACAGTCATAAGTGTGACTAAGTTAACAGGGGTCCAACAAATGAGGAGTTTTGACCAATAGAATTTCAAACGATCGTTCACAATATGCAAATGAGTTCTAGAAACAATAACATCCGCTAGATGAAACTTAGAATCAACAAGCTCAAATGAAGTAGTTCTATATGCAACGCTCGATCACGACTAGCACAAGCTACAAGTTATACCGACGCCGCAAGGTGTCGTAGTGATCGAGATAATTCAATAATAGTGGTGACCGAACAAGTTCACCGTGTTTGAAATCAAATGAAAGCGCAATGAAGCAAATCTGAAAATTTGATTCCAACGACATCATAAAGTTTTCAATTGAATATGGAACATCAAAGAAATATTGTTTTCGATCGAAGATGAAAAGGCAATGAATATCTTAAAACATTCGATCGATAATAAAAGAACCGTTAGTAGGTACACTGGAAAATGCAATGAATTTGTGTACCATTATCTTAACACACGATTGTATTAAGATTGCTTTAATACCATAAATCAAAGTGGATTTAAAATAATTCAATAAATCAATAATTAAATCCGTGCATGAGATGCGTAAATGAGATTAGCGCAAACTTCAAATTAGCGAAAACACCATCACATGGTGTCGAAATCAACAAACAACTTAATGGAGTCGAAGACCAAACAAGTCTACTACGACTAAGAACAAACGAAACGCTTGTTAAAAATTGATTTGAATATGATGCTCTCAATACATAATACGATGCCTTGAATTGAATATGTATGGTGAACAAGTTCAAACAATTGAACTTGATTTAGGCGCATTCCGAAATTGAATAAATGTATCGACAAAGAAATTTCAGCATGGTTACAACGAAAAACCATGAACGTAACTTGAAAAGAAAAGAAGTTTTCAAGAAATTCGTTGCCTCGATAGCAAAGAGTCAACACTTACAAGAATGCAGGTCATTCGAATCACAAAGCAATGATTAGATATAGCGAAATAATGTTTGAACTTTTGATGAATACGATCATTTGAGGTGAAACCACATGCGTAACAAACAATGCATGTGTATCGGATGATTTTGTCAAGAAATGAAACAATTGAGTGTTCGCTATCATGAAAAAAAATCTTCGTGATGCAATGACCATTAGGGGGGAGTAGAAATGTAAAAAAAATCTACTCACTAGATGCAAAATTCAGAATTTCCAAAAAAGAAATTTAAGGACCTTACCTGGAATTTTGTGTGATGACTGCTTGTTAGGTGACATTACCATGGAATGTCGAACATAGCGTATTTGCCATAAATGAAATAGGGGGATTGCGAAAGCATGTGACTTCTTTTGTAGCGCCAATAACTGTGAGTCTCTTTAGACTATGCATCGCTTGTTGTGAAATCTTGTTCTAACGTACCTCAACGAGATTCGTGTCGTTTGCAGGATCACGTGGCAAAGTGCCGCATTGCAGTCGGTAGTTCTCCCGTTGCCGGGATTAGCATCGTTGTTATCATGCCCAATCATGTTTTCCAAAGGTCTTTCCTCGAAAGTCGTGTGTGATATACTTCGATGTCTGCTGACGTATAGTTTAAGTTTCATGTATACTTGTGCACTAGCGTTTAGTTCCGCGTAGAATGTGATGTGCTCCCACATCCGTTGACATATAATTTGAGTTTCATGTATCCTCGTGCACTAGCGTTTCGTTATGCATAGATTGCCTGCTCGGGTAAATAAGATAGCATGGACGACATAATAATGGCGTTTAACCGAGTTAATAAACGGGGTTCCGACGTGATGACCTTTAATGAACTTAGACATAAGTTTCCAAAAGTCCTGAATGCATGTTTCCTAAACTCTCAAAGTTTTGTGTTTTGTGTGTAATTGTTTTGTGTACCGTGTAGAAAACACAACACTTGTGTACGTTATAAATCAAAACAGTTGACTCATTATTTTCGGCAACGGTTATGTCACACCCCCAAAATACCACAAGCGGGAACACCGCAGGACGTGTGACGTACCAGGATCCAAGCCACCAATCACATTGAACTATAGCATATATATAAATAAAAAACTTTCATTCATTATCATAAAGTGTTGCTAAACATTTAGCGTAATTCATTGTATACAGCGGAAGCATAAATCATTTGTTAAACGTTTCATAAACCATATGTACAAAACCGTTAGACTTGTCTTGCGATTCCAAGTATCTCGACCCATGACCACTCCAGCATCCCAGACGGCAAGTTCCAAATGATATAACCTATAGACCTGCAAGCATGCAGACAAGTGTGTCAGACGACGCTGGTGAGTTCAAAGTTTTGTTATCGTGTTTAGATACCAGTTACCAGATTAAAACGTTTCACAGATTCGATGTTGATTTGAGTTGATGTTGTTATTAACTCGGCTACCGCAACTGGCTACAAGATATGAATGCCCAACCCCAATGCCTCTATCAAGGCATTGGTCAAGTGGTCGAGGTAATTAGCTCAACTAATAACCTCGAGTAGATGTAAGGGGTCTTATATATACACGATGTGAATGCCCAACCCCAATGCCTCTATCTAGGCATTGGTCAAGTGGTCAAGGTAATTAGTTCACGCCCGTCCTTTCGGCACGGTGTGAGGGTGCCAATCCTAATAGCGCTATCAACTAAATACCTTGTTTCCTTACCGGCAACAATCGGTAGATGTAGGGGGTCTTACATAATAGAAACTGAGTAATAACAAACATCCCATTAACCTGCATTCCTCCCTGGAACGTTACCCAATATCCCTTCCCGGGATGCATGCTTGGAAAAGAGCAGTGAACTCACCTTAGGTTTGCTCGGTAAGATTAAAGTACGTATTTTCCAGTTGGTTAATTAACCCCTGATTATAATACACAAGAACACAGAATTCGAGGGGAGTGGGGTTTCGTCTGCCGCAATCCCAAAGGGGGTAGGGTTTGTATGTGTTTGATATTGTGAGTTATAAAAGAAAAGTTACGTAATATCTAATATAATGTCAAACAAGCTTAAGTGGACCGGTACTCATGACTTGGGCCGAGAGTCAATAGGAGTGTGGCTCATAGTGGGCTGACTAACCGGGCCTAGAGACACACGGCATATCCATACTTGAGTTCGCATAATATACAAGCAAGTTCGGCTAATATAATAATATATATACTTTACCACCAATTCAATTTGCACATTGATTCACACATAACACCTTCGATAGTTTCAGAGTATGCTAACAATCTTATCATCAAGTCCTATACTAACAACCTACTGTTTCAATGTATACATTATCGCCCAAGCACATATTTGAATCATCATGTATCACAAAACCAAATCAATTACCTTAACAAAACATGTGTAAGGGAGTGTGCGGTCGAACTACAAGTGTGTGCGACCCGAAGTAATGTGTGGCCTGAACTTATACAACATCACTAGCGTCTAACGAGATAACAATCATGCACAATCAAATCGTGTCGGTCCCTTAAACATCCCACACACCTAATTACGTGCAGACGGAACATGGAGAGTAATGATACGAGTTAAGCGTTACGAGATTAGGCTTGGAAGTTCGGGTTGTCACATCATCCCCAACTTGAAAGAAATTTCGTCCCGAAATTTGATAAGCTGCCTCGGAGAAAAGAAGCGATAGAATTTTCCTTGGGGTACTACATCATCCCCAACATGAAAGGGAATTTCGTCCCGAAATTTACTAGTTGCATCAGAATTCAATTCAACAGTTGCAAACAGGTCAGGGTATTTGAGCTTCTTCTGGTACTCGTGTTCCTACGTGAACTCCGGTCCACGTCTTGAGTTCCAACGAACTCTAACAATCGGAATACGACTATGTTGATAGTGGGTTTCTCAACAAGGGCATCACAAGTGTTGCGTCGAACAGACGCTTCTTTAGGTTCGAGACATAAATTGACATCGTGTACGTTATCTAATTCGTCAAGTAACTTGAGTTTGTAGGTTACACAACCGATTCTTCCCAGACTATTGAATGATCCATTGTGACGTCAGTTAAGCTCGCCATTCATCCCAAGCATTCCACACCCTCCCAGGGTGAGACTTTCAACATGATACGACCATCTACAACGAACTCCTAGTGTTTCCTAAGTTTATCGTCTTTCCTGACGGTCACTCGATGCCGCCAAACAATTTCCAATCCAAGCAATGCCCCAAACAGAGTTGTCTGAATACTAGAAGGGTAACAGCTACAGTAGAACTCAGCCAAAAGTATACGTCCTTCCAATTTACACCAAGTTAATCTCATACATGCTCGCATCATGTCTTCTAGTGTCAGGGGGGGGGGTTGTTTACTCAGACCGTTCGTCCTATGTTGATAAGTAACACTCATATCTATACGTGAGTCAAGGGTGTTGTGTATCGCTTGTCATAAATCAGGTATAGCTCAAAATAGGAGGTAATAGGAATTGGCACCTCGTGCCTATAAGCCGCCTCTCTCAGAGGAACATTCGTAACTTGTGAAGACCCGTCAGTTCCTTGTTTGCAAGCAAGTGTGTGCTAGTAACGTGAGTCCATCAACGATCACCCAGGTGATAATGTTTCCATTTTGAGTTGTAAGTAGACTAGTGACAAAATACACGGCAGTCTGTTCTCATTTCCATATATGTGTTTCTGATTACTAATATCCCGCCTTGACTTTCCACATGTCAAACATCGTTCCCATGAGTGGCTAGGTGGGCCTTCAGGCCCGATCATCCGTACATGGTCTTCGGGTTTTAATACATCCTATCAAAACTCAGATGATTAGGATATCGAGGCCCATGTGCTTCGCCTGCACCAGTTCCCTAAGGTTGATGTATAGTGAGGTCCAAATTTCGTTCCATGAAGTAGCAAATATCGTCCGTCCCGTCAAAGGTTGCTTCCCCATGCCCCGCATGGGTCAATCTTGAGAACTCTCTTCCTTCAGTTCTTCAACTTGGATAATGCGATTCTGATCAGGTGTGTTAAAATCGATAGCGAGCTGCAAAGCTTGTGCACGTCCAGGTTTCACGGTCGTATTCATTCAAAAGTTCCATCCAGCGGTGCCATCACATGTTTAACTCACACGGGAGGCCCTTGGGATCGGTCAAGGTAGTGCATTTGGTACCGTCCAAGTAATGCCTCCAACTTAAATACAGATACCAGGGCTTCCACCGCAGGTCGTGACTCATGCAGTTCTTCCTGTAAGTCCACCACGTGGGCCATTTCCTTCTCATGTCGTATCGATGTGTAACTGGGACTCTGATTCGAACCATCATGGTATACCACCAAATCATCGGTCCCTCGGATAGACGTGATGCTCAATGCATTGCAGGGTGGGTTTCAGAAGCTGAAAAGACGTCCTCCTGTTTTGTCTTCCACGAACACAGCACCTCGCTGTGCTAAAGAGATTTAAGCTGCGCGATCCTCGAGAATCCTGTGATGAATCTGCGATAGCATCTAGTAAGACCAAGAAATTGCTGTATCCCTGAAAGAATCTTTGGTGTCAATCGGTTTCTAACAGAATGAATCTTAGCGAGATCCACAGGTATTCCCACTTTGTTGATCGCATGACCAAGAATGTACCCATCCAATCCAATAGTTACATTTAACAAGACTTCGCGCGAAGTGGCTCCTCCCTCAGGAGCTCTAAAATAAGATACGAATGCCGTCCGTAATGTTCCCTTCTCTTGGAAATGATTTAAAACATCATAGATATACACGGTCGATTCATGTGGTCCATAAAGCTGCTGGTGTATTGATTAACTCAATGGTCATGGTGTACAAAGTCGCAATGGCCGCGTTGCATTCGATATGCCGTTTTAAGAACATTATCCCATTGGTCTTCCGTCAATACATGGTCGAGGCAAACAGTTCTTGATTGTCACCTTGCTGAGTTCTGGATAATCAGTACACATACGAAAATGCTTTATCTTCCCGAATATAGCTGGGGCTCCCCAAAGCGAACAACAACTATGTCCAATAAAACTCATGTCCAACGGTTCCTGTAGATAGTCCTTGCAACCCTCCTGGTGTAAGACGGTATGTAGCACGAGTAATCAGGGCTGCCCCTGTCGTGAGATCAAACTGAGATTCTGCCTAACAGTGGTGGAAGTAAATCTGAAAGCTCCTCGGGTAGCACACTGAGAGGAATCACGAACAATTGGTGGATCCTCGAAACTCTTTTCCTTAGCCTCAACATCAGTAACGGTTGCTAACGTAGCGGGGTGATCCCTCCGTAAACACTTCTGGGCCCTCATAGTTGATATGGCGCTAACCTTTGCACCACTCTGTTGCTTTAGAACAAATAACAATTCTCCACACAAAATTTTCTCCTCACAAGGTATGTCTGCGCGATTTCTGAATAGCCAATCCACACTAACTACTGCATTGTAACCATCAGGGGTAGTAGAAGGAAGGTCGATGTCGAACACCTGTCCCCCAAGGTCGAGTTTGCATCTCAGCGAACGTATAAGGCTTCAATTGACTTGCATCATCCGACTCCACAACAGGTTCGGTTTCAAGAAGCATCAGGGTTAACAGAACAGAGACGAAGCTAATAACTACCCATCCAAGCTATCGTGTTGCTATTACGCCTGGTATAGTCTATGCCAATACTAAATGTCCTTCCATGAGCTTCATTTCCAGTGTTGTTTTCGTCACGAGAATTTCCAGTACTGCCGTCGTTCCCTTGGTTGTCGTTACCTTGACTTAACACAGTCAATCCTTGTCGAGGTCACCTTCGTTTCCATTCTGTAAGCTACGATCACGGGTACCTTGATGTTGCCGCGACTGTTGCCTCTAATATTGTTGCCTGTAACGGTGTCCTGCGTCTTTTCACCAACAAGGTCCATCTTTTCACATTCCGTGCCACGTCCTAAGGCACTACTCATGGTACGGGCGGTTACACAGTCCGCTCTACAGTCAATCGTCCTCGATTTTGTCCCGATTGGTTCGTAAGAGTCGACTCTCATGAGTCGCTGGCTGGGGTTAAGGATTCGATTGGAGTCAAATCACTGTTGTTCGTTGCCGGTAACTAGGGTCGTTCAAATGCTGAAGTCGGTATGGTACTACGTTTACCCTCTTGTCCATCGTTCTTGCTAGTTGATTGAGTAATACACGGTATGTCGCGAGAGTGTTGCAGAAGTGATCGCACTTCGGGATCCAAGGCGTCAATACACTAAGTTCCAACAAACAAAGATAAGTGAGGAAAGTATAGTCCAATCATTTGACGCTGAGCCATCCAACTCAGGAACGTTCGTACTAGCACCTAACATTCTATACAGTTCGCTAGGCTTTCAGATGTGTGATCAGGTGATACTCGATAGCATCGAGATTCGTAAGGATTCAGAAAGGGGTGAAAAGATCATCTTCGAGTAGGAGACAATCACTGCTATGACCCCTATAGACTGCTGAGTTCTAACATAACATCAATCAAAATCAGAACGGAACCCCCTTTTTTTTCACTTGTTAAGCCTCACTGGGACTCGCATGCACTCCACATTATTATTATGTGTGCACCCACAATAATATTGCGATTTGCATGCTCATCTCAGTTCCTCCTAACTCATGTCAAATGGTTCCTCGAACTCGAATACCAAACAGAGGTTTTCAAACGATGAGATCGCAAGGATCTAATGACTACGACATACTAACAACGCATCATAATGTAAGCAAGCAAATTCAGGTAGTTATGCCATAGTGACGAGTGTGTGTCCCCATGCTACATCATAAACAAGGGTGTACTAGTCATGTATTGTATGCAACAAGTGAGAAAGACGAACCTTGCAATCTGGAGCTGAGTGTCATGGTCATATTCACGTATTCATAACTGTTCGGTTATAGTCTGGTTTTATAAAAACACTTTTAAAACCAAGTTCACTATAACCAGTGGCTCTGATACCAAACTGTCACACCCCCAAAATACCACAAGCGGGAACACCGCAGGACGTGTGACGTACCAGGATCCAAGCCACCAATCACATTGAACTATAGCATATATATAAATAAAAAACTTTCATTCATTATCATAAAGTGTTGCTAAACATTTAGCGTAATTCATTGTATACAGCGGAAGCATAAATCATTTGTTAAACGTTTCATAAACCATATGTACAAAACCGTTAGACTTGTCTTGCGATTCCAAGTATCTCGACCCATGACCACTCCAGCATCCCAGACGGCAAGTTCCAAATGATATAACCTATAGACCTGCAAGCATGCAGACAAGTGTGTCAGACGACGCTGGTGAGTTCAAAGTTTTGTTATCGTGTTTAGATACCAGTTACCAGATTAAAACGTTTCACAGATTCGATGTTGATTTGAGTTGATGTTGTTATTAACTCGGCTACCGCAACTGGCTACAAGATATGAATGCCCAACCCCAATGCCTCTATCAAGGCATTGGTCAAGTGGTCGAGGTAATTAGCTCAACTAATAACCTCGAGTAGATGTAAGGGGTCTTATATATACACGATGTGAATGCCCAACCCCAATGCCTCTATCTAGGCATTGGTCAAGTGGTCAAGGTAATTAGTTCACGCCCGTCCTTTCGGCACGGTGTGAGGGTGCCAATCCTAATAGCGCTATCAACTAAATACCTTGTTTCCTTACCGGCAACAATCGATAGATGTAGGGGGTCTTACATAATAGAAACTGAGTAATAACAAACATCCCATTAACCTGCATTCCTCCCTGGAACGTTACCCAATATCCCTTCCCGGGATGCATGCTTGGAAAAGAGCAGTGAACTCACCTTAGGTTTGCTCGGTAAGATTAAAGTACGTATTTTCCAGTTGGTTAATTAACCCCTGATTATAATACACAAGAACACAGAATTCGAGGGGAGTGGGGTTTCGTCTGCCGCAATCCCAAAGGGGGTAGGGTTTGTATGTGTTTGATATTGTGAGTTATAAAAGAAAAGTTACGTAATATCTAATATAATGTCAAACAAGCTTAAATGGGCCGGTACTCATGACTTGGGCCGAGAGTCAATAGGAGTGTGGCTCATAGTGGGCTGACTAACCGGGCCTAGAGACACACGGCATATCCATACTTGAGTTCGCATAATATACAAGCAAGTTCGGCTAATATAATAATATATATACTTTACCACCAATTCAATTTGCACATTGATTCACACATAACACCTTCGATAGTTTCAGAGTATGCTAACAATCTTATCATCAAGTCCTATACTAACAACCTACTGTTTCAATGTATACATTATCGCCTAAGCACATATTTGAATCATCATGTATCACAAAACCAAATCAATTACCTTAACATAACATGTGTAAGGGAGTGTGCGGTCGAACTACAAGTGTGTGCGACCCGAAGTAATGTGTGGCCTGAACTTATACAACATCACTAGCGTCTAACGAGATAACAATCATGCACAATCAAATCGTGTCGGTCCCTCAAACATCCCACACACCTAATTACGTGCAGACGGAACATGGAGAGTAATGATACGAGTTAAGCGTTACGAGATTAGGCTTGGAAGTTCGGGTTGTCACAGGTTAGAGACCATATTCGAGTATTAGGCGTTCGGTATATTTTCAAAGTCTTAATAATCTAAGTCCCAGAGAAAGGTGAGGTTAGAGCCTAGGTATTCCTACAGAAAACCCTATTCGCTGTAAACTATAGCTCTGATACCAATCTGTCACACCCTGAAATATCAGAGCTGGCGTGACTGGACTGGTATCTTCATTGCGCAACGGAAGCAGTTAAAGCTAAGACTTCTAAACAGTTGAACGCCCACTAGGTACTTGAATCCATATGGTTCTCATATTCCAACCGTGCCATAATTTTGAAATGCAACCTGAGAAAGAAACATGCGAAAAATCAACATAAAGTTGAGCGAGTTCATAGTTTGTTTGTGAAAGATTTGAAATAAATCTTTTTGAATAACCGGTCTTTGAAATATTGTTAAGAAAACGAAATAAAAATCATTGTCTTCGCCATAAGTTGTATTTGTATCAAACATGGTACGTAAATGTAAGCTGTATGCCGTAAACTGTCAATAGTAAGCTGTGAGTTATAAATGTAAGTTGTGAGTTGTAACTGTAAGTTGTGAGTTGTAACTGTAAGTTGTGAGTTGTAAGTGTAAATTGTAAGATGTACTTATATGAAAATCGGTATGTAAAGCGTCAATGAAATCGTTGATCATTAATGTTTTGCAAGGACATTAATATGTGTGACGACATAGGAAGCAATCCAAACCAAGGCGATTTTTTTGTCGATTACCCTCGACTGTGACACAAAAGCCCTCTTCTGCATGGGTCTAAAACCAAGAGTGAGGCTGCCAATACCCGTTAGATCTAACCCTTTGTTCCTCGGTCTAAACTAGATTAATGGTGCTTAAGTATAACCCTATTCGCACATGATCTAAGTTGTTTCATTCCCTAGCTTATCATACCATTGTACTTGTATTCCCCCCAATAGTTGTAAAACTGAAAAGCGTTTAAAATGAAAAGGGGACATGAACTCACTGGTTTGTCCTGTTGTTCGCATGTACGTTTCGAAAAATACGCTTGTTTGAAAAACCGGTATAGAACATAAGCTTTTCGTAAACCATTTGTGCTTATTGTAATTCATAAACCATTTGTATTAGTAAAAACTTGTTTAAAAGCATGGTTTAGAAATGTGTAAGGTAAGTTCATCGAAAGTCTTGTATGCTTTTGCAAACCGTGCATGTCTTTCCACCCCGAAAACATTTATAAAAATGTAAAACCGTAAAAAGATGGGGTTATGAACTCTCCTGGATTTCCATGTGCAAAGCTAGCTATATACGACTCTGTGATGTCGTTTCCAAGACGTGACTCGCAGGCGTGCATTCTACAATATTCCTAACACGGAATATCTTATAAGCTTCTAAATATACGCGGTAACTAAACTACGTGTCACCGAGCTCTACCGAATCGTTAACCGAACGATTCGACGGTGAGTTGTTAACTTAATGATGATGATTAAGTTATACTTGTTAGTTCGTTTATTGTCGGTAATAATTTAATAAGTCTTGAAAAGACTTAGTTCTCGAGAGATTTAGTATATATAAATATTTATATAAAAATATATAAATATATCGATAAGATCGCTTTGTCGTCCCAAGAAGTCGTATGTGTATGTAGGAATATTCGTATGAAAGTAATATATAACAGACTCGTATTATATATTGCGTCTAGTATATATTTATCAAAATATAAGCATAGGCCGTTTCGGCATTTGAAATAAATATAGAAAGTTATATTTATTTAATAGAGTTTTCGCGTTGAGGTCGTTTAAAAGAAATATGATAGTTGTATTTATTTTATAAAAGAATACGAGTTGTTTGGCGTTTGAAACCTTATAGATAATCATATTGGTTTTTAGAAAAGAATTGTCGAATTTTCAATGTTTAAACTAAACATAAATAAAATGTCTGAATTTTTGATGTTTGAAATAGGTATATAAACTATGTTCGTTTATAAAAGAATTCGGGTTATTTGATGTTTAAATAAATATATATACTATATTTATCTTTTTATGAAAGAATCCGAGTTTAACGTTTGAAATAAATGTAATAATTATATTTATTTGTAAAATAGTTCGTGTCATCGTTGTTTTCGTGAGTTGTAAAATGTCGTTGAAACAATATGCCTTTGCGTCTTGTTTTATGAAAGTCGTTTGAATAAAACATGTCTTTTGTTTTACGGGTTTTCTCGAAAAACGGGCAGAGTTTCCTCTGTTTTTGGACGCCCCGACAACACAAGTTGTCGTTATTTTTCAAAATTCAACAATATACGGAATAACTATGTAAATATTTTCATCAAATGTATCCAAAATGTAAACGATAATTAAACTGATTCGAGCTCGTTTACCACGTAAGTTTGTAACTATAAAAATAACGAAATTGTTAAAGGCGTCGTTAACTTTTACCATCTTCTCGTGTCGAAACGCTAACTGAGTTGACCGAGTTGACTCGCTGAGTTGACCATGTTTGACCAAGTCAACCAAACCTGAAACTGAGTCTGACCAAGCCGCTTAACACGAGCCGAACCATTGACTTCTGTTGACCCAAACCAGTCAAACCTGACTTTGACCAGGTTTGACCAAGTTTGACCAATTGACCCGAACCGAATCTGAAACGAGTTGACTAGAGTTGACCAGCACGAGCCCGAAATCTGACCATTTGACCCGTACCAAAACCGACTTTGTTGAACCTGGTAAACCGAAACGCGAACCAAGACTGAACCAAATTTGGCCCGAACCACACCCAAACCGAACTGAATCGAGACATTGTTAGGATCGACAACACCCGTTGAACACGAATTGCGGAATACACACGAACAACTGAACTCTCAGACCACACACACTCTGCTCTCACTATCTGCCACAATCAAGAACACAAAGATTTACGTGGTTCGGTCTAAACTAACCTACGTCCACGGGGTAACTAGGAGTTTATTTCATGGTCTGGGATTGAGACGAGTTTTACAGATACAATGATATCTCTTATATAGAGATTGGATACAAAGAGAAAGTTGTACACATTTAAGTCTGCTCATCCATCCATCCATAAGCTTTAAATGCTCTCATTGCATTAAATGCTCTCATTGCATTTAAGTGGGTTCACACTCAACAATCTCCCACTTGAAGCCACAGAACAATCTTCACCTGTGCTTCAACTGTGCATTTGTATATCTGTAATTCCTTCTTCCTAGTTACACCGGCCTTCTCTTCTATTTACCTGAAGGCCCATTGAAGCTCCCACTGAGCCTCAACTCATCAGTCACAACCTGTGACTCGTTCTCTGTCCCTTCCGGCTCCCACTGACACTAACTGCCGGATTCTGAGAAAACCTAAGAACTAACACTCTCCATCATAAGCAGGTAATTCACTGGAGAGACTTTCACCTCTGGAATACTGGTTCTCTTAACCCACTGTCTTCTGGTAACTCTGACTGAAGCACAACCTGTGCTCCCACTGCCACAAATGTCCCTGACTGGTTTCTCTGAACCTTTCCTAGCACGTTCAACCTGAATCTGACCTGTGACTCTGGGTTTGCCTATCTACAAAACAAACCTTCTTCTGCCCACGAGATTCTGTGAACCGGACTTTGTTTTTCTTCTGAACTGGGACGGTCACTCCCTCAGATGGTAATCTGACCATACAGCGAACATTCCTCGTTCGCAAGTCTTACCTTTCCAAAGTCTCTAACTTTCAGATTCTGCAGTGCTTCACTGCTGTGGGTAGCGTGAAATGAAGCACCAGAATTCTTGACCCAGGAATCCACACTGCTCTCCACTCTACAGATCATCTTCTGAGTGGTCTTCTGCAGCATTAACTTCTTTCTGGTTATTTGGGCACTGATTCCTGAAGTGTCCAACCTGTTTACAGTTCCAATAAGTCACATCATTTTGAGTCCTCTACTGACTCCTCTTTCTGTTCTTACTGCCACTACTTCTGTTATTCTTTCTTCCTCTGCCAACATGCATTAAATCACCCGAAGATCCACCTGAATTTCTTCTTCTGACATCTTCGCCCAGAATAAGATCCCGCGTCTTCACGAACGTAAACTTGCTCGTATCTGAAGAGCTCGTAACAGCAGTTACGGTTCTGGACCAACTATCGGGTAATGAGGACAATAACAATAGGGCTTGAACTTCATTGATGTGCTCTGTGACTGAACTGTCATCCCTCATCCTAGTATTCACCAGCTCTCGAGTCAGAAAGACCTCCTGTCTTTTGATTCACAATCTGCTGGTTCCACCTTTTCTGGTCTAACCCTTGATAACACAATATCAAGATCTTTTTGAACTAATAATGCCTCAATCTGCATCTTCCACCAGCCAAAATCTGTACCGTTAAACTTTTTGATTTGAACTTTCCCGTCTTCTGCCATGTTAACGAACACGACTAACCGAAATTTAAAACGAAATATAAACCGAAAATCAACATTGAAACAACCGAAACAAGCACTGTTCTACGGTTCTGTTTCTTCGATCTTCAACGAAACGATACTTTGAAAAATCACTGGTTTAACCTGTCAAAAAACTGATCTTGAAATTATAAACCTTCTGCCCAATGACCCAAAAAAAATTTAGTTCTTTGAAAAAATAAAAGTTTGGCTAGTACTACCAAAGGATTAAATAAAAAAGAACTAAACCCAATTTTCTTCTTTGTTTAAAGTTGAGGGGCCTCTTTGCAAAATTGACAAACTTTAATTTTTCCACCAAAAATAAAATCACATACGTGTGCACTTCTTTCCCACAAAAAAAAAGTATGTTCACTTTCTTTTAAAGTTGAGGGCCCTTCGTTGAAAACTTTACTTTCCAACCAAAATAAAAAAGCACGTATGTGTTTTTCTTTTTTTCCCCAATTCCACCAGAACAAAACTTTTGTTCTTTTCTTTTTGAGTAGACACACAAGAAAGCTTAATCTCCTTCTTCTCTTCTGTTCGTGTGTCAAACAAGAGCCAGCTGGGTTCAATCGGAACCCTAGACAGCGGCGACGGCTGCGGCTGATGGGGCGGCGGAACTGCCGACGGTTTTGGCAGCGGCGATGGCGGCGGTTCTGATGGCGGTGGAGGCGGTTCTGATCGGATCTTGAACAGAAAAAACTGCTGACTGTTCGGTTTCTGTTCGACCTGTTCAGTTTCTGTTCGGTTTCTGTTCGGTTCAACAACAAGAGCCTGAGCTCTGATACCAGTTGTTAGGATCGACAACACCCGTTGAACACGAATTGCGGAATACACACGAACAACTGAACTCTCGGACCACACACACTCTGCTCTCACTATCTGCCACAATCAAGAACACAAAGATTTACGTGGTTCGGTCTAAACTGACCTACGTCCACGGGGTAACTAGGAGTTTATTTCATGGTCTGGGATTGAGACGAGTTTTACAGATACAATGATATCTCTTATATAGAGATTGGATACAAAGAGAAAGTTGTACACATTTAAGTCTGCTCATCCATCTATCCATAAGCTTTAAATGCTCTCATTGCATTAAATGCTCTCATTGCATTGAAGTGGGTTCACACTCAACAGACATGTCTGAACCGAGCACCGAATCTGCTGACCAAACTTGAATCTGAAGGAGTGAACCCGAAACACCCGAACTTGAACCGTGTTGTCTGAACTCGAATTTGTTGAACTGAACCAAGACCCGACGTGAACTGATGTGAACTCGAAACAACCAAAATTCGAACCACACCATAACCACCACAACTGCCGTTTCCGGCGCTTCAGGTCGCCAGTCTGACGGCTCCGCCGTCTGTCCGCCATCGCGCCACCGTGTGGAGGTGGCCGCCTCCCCTTCTCCCACCGATACTCTCTCTCTCCCTCTTCGTTCTCTTTCTCTCTCACTCGTTCTCGATGCCACCCACCACAGCGCCGCTGCCTGTGGTGGTGTTCTTCCCTGCAATTCTGGCCTGTCGTGGCTCTGGCCACCGCCGTGCGCTGCCACCAATGATGGTGGTGGCCGGTTATCTTGTGAGAGTGGGGTGAGAGTAGAGAGAGCAGTGAGATATGGCTTTTATGTGTGTATGTTAGAGAGGAATTTGAGAAGATAAGGTTTTGTCTGTGTTTGAATTCTTGAAGAATGAAGTTTTGGATAAGGTATGTGCAGAGAACAACAAGATGGGAGGGAAAAATATTGGGGTGTCGGCTGCATAAATTTAGGATTTTAGGGTTTGACTTCTTTAAATACTAGTTTGTGGTTATAGGGCTTGGGCCCCAGGCCCACAAGCCCAATCTCCGTGTCTTGCGTGGCCCGTCTGTTCCTACGATCCCTTTTTCAAAACTCGAACTCTCCGTAACGTCGTAAACTAAAATTTTAGATTCAAAAACATGAAAAATGGTGTCGGTTGTCGTTACTGGCGCGTCCGTTCGTCGATTACGTAAAATCGCGTAATTTTCGTCGTTGTTCGTTTTTAATCCGTTTTTCGATCTGGTTTCGACTACGGATATTAAAATTTAATCACGGAGCTAAATGTATTTTAAATTTTAGTTTTAAAGGTAATGTGCGTGTCCGATGCTTTCGTTTCGTTGTGGGTGCGTTTCCTACAGTTGCGTTTTTCATTTACGTTTGCGTTTGTAACGTTCGGAAGCACCATAAATTCACAAAATTAAATTCATAAATATAAAATATTCGAAGAAAATCCGTATTTGTCGGCGTTGTCAGTATTTTGTTCGGTTTCATTTCGTTATTGTTTAACATTTCGCAAATTTTTCACAGTGTACTATTCACGCACTATAAAGCCGGTTAGCCGTTCCTAGGCACTCCAAAGGCCTAATTAATTTAATTTGCGTCTTAAATACTATTTATTATCGCCCTAATGTTTGTTTTGTGCGTAATTAGAAGCCGTAAATCACCGGTTGTCACATTCTCCCCCTGTTAAAAAATTCTGTCCTCGAAATTTAGACTGTGTTAACTCCTTAGAGTTATGTTATGAGTAAATATATACGAATAACACCAAAAATGGCCATGAAATCGAATCAAGACTTATTCGAATGATGTGAATTCAAGGACGTTACAACAATAAGAACCCAACCGTTACAAGGAATGTGTCTTTAGAATTTGATGCCAGAGGAAAATGAGACGTATTGATACAGTCATAAGTGTGACTAAGTTAACAGGGGTCCAACAAATGAGGAGTTTTGACCAATAGAATTTCAAACGATCGTTCACAATATGCAAATGAGTTCTAGAAACAACAACATCCGCTAGATGAAACTTAGAATCAACAAGCTCAAATGAAGTAGTTCTGTATGCAATAGTCGATCATGACTAGCACAAGCTACAAGTTATACCAACGCCGCAAGGTGTCGTAGTGATCGAGATAATTCAATAATAGCGGTGACCGAACAAGTTCACCGTGTTTGAAATCAAATGAAAGCGCAATGAAGCAAATCTGAAAATTTGATTCCAACGACATCATAAAGTTTTCAATTGAATATGGAACATCAAAGAAATACTGTTTTTGATCGAGGATGAAAAGTCAATGAATATTGCAAAACATTCGATCGATAATGAAAGAACCGTTAGTAGGTACACCGGAATATGCAATGAATTTGTGTACCATTATCTTAATACGCGATTGTATTAAGATTGCTTTAATACGATAAATCAAAGTGGATTTAAAATAATTCAATAAATAAATAATTAAATCCGTGCATGAGATGCGTAAATGAGATTAGCGCAAGCTTCAAATTAGCGAAAACACCATCACATGGTGTCGAAATCAACAAACAACTTAATGGAGTCGAAGACCAAACAAGTCTACTACGACTAAGAACAAACGAAACACTTGTTAAAAATTGATTTGAATATGATGCTCTCAATACATCATACGATGCCTTGAATTGAATATGTATGGTGAACAAGTTCAAACAATTGAACTTGATTTAGGCGCATTCCGAAATTGAATAAATGTATCGACGAAGAAATTTCGGCATGGTTACAACGAAAAACCATGTACGTAACTTGAGAAGAAAAGAAGTTTTCAAGAAATTCGTTGCCTCGATAGCAAAGAGTCAACACTTACAAGAATGTAGGTCATTCGAATCACAAAGCAATGATTAGATATAGCGAAATAATGTTTGAACTTTTGATGAATACGATCATTCGAGGTGAAACCACATGCGTAACAAACAATGCATGTGTATCGGATGATTTTGTCAAGAAATGAAACAATTGAGTGTTCGCTATCATGAAATAAAATCTTCGTGATGCAATGACCATTAGGGGGGAGTAGAAATGTAAAAAAAAAAATCTACTCACTAGATGCAAAATTCGGAATTTCAAAAAAAGAAATTTAAGGACCTTACTTGGAATTTTGTGTGATGACTGCTTGTTAGGTGACATTACCATGGAATGTCGAACATAGCGTATTTTCCATAAATGAAATAGGGGGATTGAGAAAGCATGTGACTTCTTTTGTAGCGCCAATAACTGTGAGTCTCTTTAGACTATGCATCGCTTGTTGTGAAATCTTGTTCTAACGTACCTCAGCGAGATTCGTGTCGTTTGCAGGATCACGTGGCAAAGTGCCGCACTGCCGTTGGTAGTTCTCCCGTTGCCGAGATTAGCATCGTTGTTATCATGCCCAATCATGTTTTCCAAAGGTCTTGCCTCGAAAGTCGTGTGTGATATACTTCGATGTCTGCTGACGTATAGTTTAAGTTTCATGTGTACTTGTGCACTAGCGTTTAGTTCCGCGTAGAATGTGATGTGTTCCCACATCCGTTGACATATAATTTGAGTTTCATGTATCCTCGTGCACTAGCGTTTCGTTATGCATAGGTTGCCTGCTCGGGTAAATAAGATAGCATAGACGACATAATAATGGCGTTTAACCGAGTTAATAAACGGGGTTCCTACGTGATGACCTTTAATGAACTTAGACATAAGTTTCCAAAAGTCCAGAATGCATGTTTCCTAAACTCTCAAAGTTTTGTGTTTTGTGTTTTGTGTGTAATTGTTTTGTGTACCGTGTAGAAAACACAACACTTGTGTACGTTATAAATCAAAACAGTTGACTCATTGTTTTCGGCAACGGTTGGAGACCATATTCGAGTATTAGGCGTTTGGTACATTTTCAAAGTCTTAATAATCTAAGTCTCAGAGAAAGGTGAGGTTAGAGCCTAGGTATACCTACAGAAAACCCTATTCGCTGTAACCTATAGCTCTGATACCAATCTGTCACACCCCGAAATATCAGAGCTGGCGTGAGTGGACTGGTATCTTCATTGCACAACGGAAGCAGTTAAAGCTAAGACTTCTAAACAGTTGAACACCCACTAGGTACTTGAATCCACATGGTTCTCATATTCCAAACGTGCCATAATTTTGAAATGCAACCTGAGAAAGAAACATGCGAAAAATCAACATAAAGTTGAGCGAGTTCATAGTTTGTTTGTGAAAGATTTGAAATAAATCTTTTTGAATAACCGGTCTTTGAAATATTGTTAAGAAAACGAAATAGAAATCATTGTCTTCGCCATAAGTTGTATTTGTATCAAACATGGTACGTAAATGTAAGCTATAAGCTGTAAACTGTCAATAGTAAGCTGTGAGTTGTAAATGTAAGTTGTGAGTTGTAACTTTAAGTTGTGAGTTGTAACTGTAAATTGTAAGATGTACTTGTATGAAAATCGATATGTAAAGCGTCAATAAAATCGTTGATCATTAATGTTTTGCAAGGACATTAATATGTGTGACGACATAGGAAGCAATCCAAACCTAGGCGATTTTTCTGTCGATTACCCTCGACTGTGACACAAAAGCACTCTTCTGCATGGGTCTAAAACCAAGAGTGAGGCTGCCAATACCCGTTAGATCTAACCCTTTGTTCCTCGGTCTAAACTAGATTAGTGGTGCTTAAGTATAACCCTATTCTCACATGATCTAAGTTGTTTCATTCCCTAGCTTATCATACCATTGTACTTGTATTCCCCCCAATAGTTGTAAAACTGAAAAGCGTTTAAAATGAAAAGGGGACATAAACTCACTGGTTTGTCCTGTTGTTCGTATGTACGTTTCGAAAAATACGCTTGTTTGAAAAACCGGTATAGAACATAAGCTTTTCGTAAACCATTTGTGCTTATTGTAATTCACAAACCATTTGTATTAGTAAAAACTTGTTTAAAAGCATGGTTTAGAAATGTGTAACGTAAGTTCATCGAAAGTCTTGTATGCTTTTGCAAAACGTGCATGTCTTTCCACCCCGAAAACATTTATAAAAATGTAAAACCGTAAAAAGATGGGGTTATGAACTCACCTGGATTTCCATGTGCAAAGCTAGCTATATACGACTCTGTGATGTCGTTTCCAAGATGCGACTCGCTAGCGTGCATTCTACAATATTCCTAAAACTGAATATCTTATAAGCTTCTAAATATACGAGGTAACTAAACTACGTGTCACCGAGCTCTACCGAATCATTAACCGAACGATTCGACGGTGAGTTGTTAACTTAATGATGACGAATAAGTTATACTTGTTAGTTCGTTTATTGTCGGTAATAATTTAATAAGTCTTGGAAAGTCTTAGTTCTCGAGAGATTTAGTATATATAAATATTTATATAAAAATATATAAATATATCGATAAGATCGCTTTGTCATCCCAAGAAGTCATATGTGTATGTAGGAATATTCATATGAAAGTAATATATAACAGACTCGTATTATATATTGCGTCTAGTATATATTTATCAAAATATAAGCATAGGCCGTTTCGGCGTTTGAAATAAATATAAAAAGTTATATTTATTTAATAGAGTTTTCGCGTTGAGGTCATTTAAAATAAATATGATAGTTGTATTTATTTTATAAAAGAATACGAGTTGTTTGGCGTTTGAAACCTTATAGATAATCATATTGGTTTTTAGAAAAGAATTGTCGAATTTTCAATGTTTAAACTAAACATAAATAAAATGTCTGAATTTTTGATGTTCGAAATAGGTATATAAACTATGTTCGTTTATAAAAGAATTCGGGTTATTTGATGTTAAAATAAATATATATACTATATTTATCTTTTTATGAAAGAATCAAAGTTTAACGTTTGAAATAAATGTAATAATTATATTTATTTGTAAAATAGTTCGTGTCATCATCGTTTTCGTGAGTTGTAAAATGTCGTTGAAACAATATGTCTTTGCGTCTTGTTTTATGAAAGTCGTTTGAATAAAACATGTTTTTTGTTTTACGGGTTTTCTCGAAAAACGGGCAGAGTTTCCTTTGTTTTTGGACGCCCCGACAACACAAGTTGTCGTTATTTTTCAAAATTCAACAATATACGCAATAACTATGTAAATATTTTCATCAAATGTATCCAAAATGTAAACGATAATTAAACCGATTCGAGCTCGTTTGTCACGTAAGTTTGTAACTATAAAAATAACGAACTTGTTAAAGGCGTCGTTAACTTTTACCATCTTCTCGTGTCGAAAAGCTAACTGAGTTGACCGAGTTGACTCGCTGAGTTGACCATGTTTGACCAAGTCAACAAAACCTGAAACTGAGTCTGACCAAGCCGCTTGACCCGAGCCGAACCATTGACTTCTGTTGACCCGAACCAGTCAAACCTGACTTTGACCAAGTTTGACCAATTGACCCGAACCGAATCTGAAACGAGTTGACTAGAGTTGACCAGCACGAGCCCGAAATTTGACCGTTTGACCCGTACCAAAACCAACTTTGTTGAACCTGGTGAACCGAAACGCGAACCAAGACTGAACCAAATCTGGCCCGAACCACACCCAAACCGAACTGAATCGAGACATGTCTGAACCGAGCACCGAATCTGCTGACCAAACTTGAATCTGAAGGAGTGAACCCGAAACACCCGAACTTGAACCTTGTTGTCTGAACTCGAATTTGTTGAACTGAACCAAGACCCGACGTGAACTGATGTGAACTCGAAACAACCAAAATTCGAACCACACCATAACCACCACCACTGCCGTGTTCGGCGCTTCAGGTCGCCGGTCTGACAGCTCCGCCGTCTGTCCGCCATCGCGCCACCGTGTGGAGGTGGCCGCCTCCCCTTCTCCCACCGATACTGTCACACCCTGACCGGAGGCGGAAATGTCAAGGGCATCACGAAACTTGATAGAATGCATTTGAGCACATGGTGTTTAAGTTAAGTTGAAATATAGCTTAGGTTTAATTAAAGAGATTGCATTCACATCTGAATAAATACGAGTACATAAACAAACTACATCATAACAAATTGTTTCACAAATACAATAGATTCGAATTTAATCTAAGGCATAAGTCTTGATCAATCCTATATGAATATTCTTGCAAATCATAGCATCAAACATTGTCACCTGAAACATATGTTAGAAAAATATTGGGTCAACAAACGGTTGAGTGAATTCATAGGTTTTGTTAGGCAAAAATAACAATGTGATATGAAAATGATTTAGCACTGTGGCATGAGATATGTCTTTAAGCAAAAGAGTAATACAAGTAGTCACTTGGTGGTACATTCAAACCTTCGTTATGACGTAACACGAGTCTATCACCACACTTCCAAAAAGTTTCACATGAGTATCAACAACAACATTAGCAACAAATAGTTTCACTGGAAGTGAGGTGGGGCGTCACACCTATAGCGCTATAATATAACCGTTGGGCTTTTGCAAGTTAATGAATTTAAACGCGTTAAAGCAACAACAACAAGTACTAAGCAAATGCAAAGGCAATCGGGGGAACCACAAAATAGCAAATAGTTTGTATCACAGTGTAACATATGTATCATCCCAAAAATAATGTAAAAAGGGACTATGAACTCACCTTGAGTGCGGTAAGTCCAATAAGTAAGTTTAATGTGAGGGTTTGTGGGAACAAGATCCAACGTCACTCTAATAGATTGAACATGCAACAATATAGAATTTGTATCAATAATAGTATTTAATTGTATGAACGGAAATCCTAAATCTATAGGATTTGATTTGACTAAATGGTAACTAAGTGGTTTGGATAACCTAATTGAGGACTCGGAAAATGAATATGTTATAAAGGAATTAATTATCAAAAATATTTGTTTAACATAAATAATTAAATTGCAAAATTATGTAATTGATTTAATATAAACATTTTGTGATAATAACTCAAATATAATTAACTTGTATAATTAAATAACATAGTTAAATAAAATAATTATAACCAAAACATAGTACAAGTGATATAGTTAATTTATAAAAATTATAGATTAATTCAAATGGCCAATTATATATATAAATTGATAAATGATAAATATATAGTTTAAAAGAATTAATATGATAATTATATAACTAATTATCAAAATAATTAGATCAGAATAATTAAAGATAATATTTTTAGTTGTTGAACTTGAATATTACTGATTTAAAATAATTATTATGTAAGTATATATTGTGTATGGGAATATATATATATATATATAGTTTGTAAATTAAGTCTTGTAAGTTAAGTCATTGTTATGTTGATGTCCAAAATCACATTTCAATACAAAGATGATCGGACGGTATGATTTACCATCACCTATCACCATGAGTATGATCGGATTGTATCACATATCAATACAAGTATGATCGGACGGTATAAATTACTCATCTCTTATCAATACAAGCATGATCGGATTGAAAGGAAAATAACAACATAATAATAGAGTTTGTAGTTAAGTTAGCTTAACCCAAAACACAAATCTTATCACAAGAATTATGGTAGACTCGGTTGGTGAACCAAAACACTTGCCACCACAAGACTATGATAGATTTGTATGGTTTTAATGTTTGACTTATGATAGTGATTAATAACAGAAAAATTAAGAGTTAGTAACAGAAAGTTAAGAGGGTTTTCACACCTCCAAACTCATAAGAATTAACCATACATAAGTGTTATGAACATGGTTTTGATTAGAAGTACGGTAGATATAAGATTCATGCAAGTTAGTATGAATAAAAATAAAGTATAAGATTAATCATCAAAAACAGTAAGTTTGGGTCATGAAATGGTGTTGTTGTACCTTAGATTTACAAGATAATCTGTTGGAAACAATCCTAGAGAAGATCCAAGCTTTGTAGAGGAAGATTTGATGAAGAAATGATGAAGAAAAGTGAGTTTGAACTCACTTGTATACTAAGAAAAATTCTGCACTTGTTCTTGAAAATGCAGAATTTTAGAGAGGATTTTGATGATTTAGAAGTGTTTGGCAAGTGAAATGAGGGCTAGAGAGGTTGTATATATAGTGTAGGTGGTAGGTGACAACTTGAAATGAGTTAAAATGGCTGTAATACGCGTATAAATGTGAAAATACAGCAAGAATTCGCGGCTGGTCGCAGGTACTATTCATCCAGCGTTTTTTTAATACTATGCATTAAAACAAGCACTTTTTTATAAAAGGGACCTATGCTAAAACAATTTCTAAAAATTATTAAAAATCCTTTTGTAAAGTTTTACGCTAAAATTTATTAGAAAAATATCTTTGTATAGTTTTTCGGTTTCGTAACGAAATTAAGTGTTTGTAACGTAGAATTGAATCTAGAATATATATACAATAATTTATTATAATTAATGCCTCGAAAAATAGGATACAAATATGGATAAAGATACGAAAATACAAGGCGTTACACAAATACAGTAATTGTTACAATGCAAGTCAAAACAAATACAAGTGTGAAAATCAAGATGGTTACAGTCTCCCCTACTTTAGAAAATTTCGTCCCGAAATTTATTCGAAAGAGACCATAGAATTTAATTGTAAGGATTGAATAGATGAGCAAAGTGTTAGTTTCTAGAGCATCGTTTGGTGTTGATAGTTTTTGAAGAATTTATGAGCATCATTGAGTGTATAGGGATTGTTTTGCATATCACTATGTTATACTAAATTTGTAAAAAAAAAAAAATTTGCAAACAAAAGGGCGTCCCAATAATTAAATAATAGATAATCACATGATCACATAATTTTCTTATATGCCACCATACTTAACAAGGCTTACTATGATTCTCATGCGTCGAATCTCATAATTAAGTGTGCACGCATAATTATGCTTTTCGTCGCATGGTCACATAGCTCCTCTTGTTAAATGAGGGAAACAAATAAGGTTGAAATAACACCTAAATTGAATGAGCATTGACCTAACACAACATCAATTGAATCAAAACGTGTTTCACATTAGCAATGATAGCATTGTTTGTTTTGCGTACAACAAAATTAGTAGTAGGTATTTCATTCAAGTACAATGTTAATATATATTTCACATTAATCAACTAATAGTGTGCATCATAAACTAAGCATGGATTGTCATAAATAATGTAAGTTTATCATGAGAATGTTTTAATACTATGTGCTAGGTCAACGTACTAAGCGTATATGCGTTTGTAAATTATGCACTAAGTATGTTTAGCCAATATACGAAGCGAAATGTATTTGTAATTTGTGTACTAAGCATAACGTTTCTTAAGCAAGAGTTCACATTGCAAGAACTAGGCATAAAGTTGTTCTTGTTTTAGAAGTTCAAAGTTAAAACGAAGGCGAATCTCATGGTCGGCTTTGAATGTCATTAATGAGGACAATGACAAATTTATCCAAGTAGGGTTTGCAGACTTGATTCGATTAACTCTGAACGTGGTAGAGCAAGCAAAGATTCAAACTTAAGTGAAACAAAACTTCTAATTGCATTTGGATCAAACAAAGTGGAAGCATAATCTTCATAAAGGTAAATATAAGTAAAATGCATGAGGAAAGATGTATATTGGGGAATAATAAAACAAGTATTAACACATAAGGAAATATGTGAAGAATAACACATAAAGAATAGAATCATGAAACAAGTATTAACACATAATAAATCAAGTATCAACACATAATGATAGCATGTCAAGTATTAACACATAAGTGGCATATACGTTTAAAAGATCATAAGAGAATAAATAAGTAGTTAAAGTGGCATGCATGTAGTTCCTGAACAAAACATGAAGATAAAGCTCTAAAACTATAGACTAGGTAAAAGCATTCCTACTTTCATTGATTAACTTTTCTTGAGAACACAATGACATTTTATAATCATTTGGGAGGATCTGTTAGTTCTTTAATGCATTTCACATTATCATTTACTCGGTGTGGTCTAACTGGTCGTGCTAACTGATTATGATTCATAACTTCATATTTATGATCATATATGTATTACTTGTAGGTAAAACACAAAATACAATAGAATGTATGTATTGAACAATTTAAAAAAAATTTGATAGTCTATTATGATGTGAACAAATTTACATTTGAAATAAATCATGTAATGAATCAAATTCAGACTCCGAATTATAAGGTGGTGGAGGTGGTAGAGTCAGTTGCATACGAGCAGCTAATTGTCTTAGCATGTCTTCCAACCATTTATTTCTTTCTCTCAGCCGTGTTATTTGTTGAGACAGATTTCGAATCTGATCGTTTAACCTAGTCACTTCGACTCCCATTGAATCTGGAGGTAGATTCATTTGAGGCACCGTACTTGGGCCTGCTATATCAGTTGGTGGCAGTTGTTATTCTACTTCGTTTAATAGTGACTGGAAAAACTGTGGCTGTAATGGTGATTGCAAAAATGATTCCGATGCTAACTGCTCTTGGATCATCATGTTTTCATCAAACAAAGTTTCTTGCATCGTTGAATCCTCCTCGAAAACTAACGGTGAGAAGCTTTGTAGGAGGTTCGGTGTTAATGGTTGGGATAGGTTAGTTGTAATATGTTCTTGTATGTGTGGTTGCAGATCAAATCGATAAAAAGACGATTGAGGAAGCTGTAACAACGATTGTTGTAAATTTTGTGTGGAGGTACTTTCTACAATAACTGGAGCTCCCTCCGACTGGAATGGTTGAGTTGGTGTATAGTTATGAACAGGGGTTAGCCTAATGGTGTTAAAATTTACAATCCCAGGTGCCTTTGGTGGAGATAACCCTTGGATAATCTGATCACTTAAGACACCTAATGATTTTGCTATTTTTGTAATGTAAGACCCTCCCATGAGACTTCTCAGAGGATTTGTTTGTTGACTAAAAAAATATGTAGCAAGCTCGTGGGCAATATTACAAGGAACTTGCTCAAAAATACTACGCAGATGGAAAAGTTCGGTTTAACTAACCCTTTGTTGATTAATCCTGCGCCCCATGATAGTGTTGGCTAAAACACGATGCATATATCGATAACGAGGGTCTGTGAAGTTCATAGAATTATTGTTGCCACACCACTCTTTTGATGAATGGCATCGCCAATATTCTCTCATTTCCACAGAGGAATAAGAGGTTGATGCTTCCATAAAAATGGGTTGTTTAACTTCTTCATCTGTATATATGCCCAGATGAACTGCGAATTCTGTTAATGACATATTATGAGGTTGTCCACATAGTTGAAAATGAATGGATTCATCGGTAAGACTTTTATTATATGTGACACCCCAGGAAAATCAGGAAACCAACGCAACTTAACTAGCTTCCTCAGTAACCACGCGCTAAATTTCGGGACGAAATTTTCTTAACAGGGGGAGAATGTGACAACCCTCAAAATTTCATGTATTCCATACAATTTATTAATGATAATTAAAGTGCTTGACGACTGTGTGGAATTACTTAACTGCTCTCTGATTACTGTGTTATACTTACATGTACTTGTTAACATACTAATAAAGTACAGAAAAGTCATTAAATAGTCTGGTATGCTTTCCTGAGTGTTGAAAATAAAAAACGTTACAAAAATATATATAGGACGCTTTACGGATTAATTAAGCAGTTTAACGAAACAGTATCGAACCGAACAACCGGACTTTACCCGGAACATAAAAATATTGCCAAAAACATTGTTTATACTTTTTTGAGCTAGTTAGGGTCCCCGAACACCCTAACACCCGTTATATTACATAACACACCAACAACCTACTTAAAGTCCTAACTAAGCATAACTAATCCTTAACCATCCAATTGAAATCTAACTATAACCCCCCCCCATCCGATCGGTTCCCCATGTGGGGACACCCTCCACCATTTTTGATTATTTTATTTGATGATGCCTAATATCTAGTAAACACATTATACCATGGATATTAGTAAGAAATGGACTATAAGTAAACACTTGGGATCACACTTTCATTCACTAAACACTTCACCAAAAATTGCTTCCTTCCCTCCTCTTGCTTATGTTTGGCCGAACCCACACACACCCATCATCACATTCATTCAAGCTTCATCATTCACTCTAAAGACATACAAAGGTGCAAGGTGACCTACAAGGAGGCTCGGTGCTTTCGGAAGTGCAAGAACCGCTATAGTTTTCTTTTATCCACCACTTTTACGCCTTGTTTCTCCCCTAGCCTTGTGCTAGTAGTAAGTTTCTTAAATCTTCATCTTGTTCATGTATTTGGTGGTTAATAGTTGATTAAATGGTTAAAAACTTAAGAAACTCTAAAAGAACTTACATTAACCTTGAACATAAAGAATGAAAGATGGATAAAGAGAAGTTATGTGTGTAAATCATGTAGATCTTGTGTGGTTATGATTCTTGGTTGATTATCTGATGTTTTGTTGGTTAATATTGATGGTTGATGTTGTTGTGATCACTAAATATGTTAACGGAATCAATCGAACACAATTTAGAAGGTTAAAAGCTGAAACAGTAGGTTGTTTGGTAATTACAGCCAACTTCAGTTGGCTGTAACAGGACCATAACTTAACGAGGAATGTATTTTATGAGGTCTAGGGTTATGTATTATGAAATACGGTTCTAATGGCACCGGAATCATAATTTTTGGACTTTGTTTACTATTTTTAAAGCGTCATTTTGTAACAGCAGCTAGAGCTGCATTTTTCTGCTGAAAATATGCGTTTTGGTTTCTGTCATAACTTGAGTTCTGTGTAGAGTTAGATCATGAAACTTGTACTGTAGATTTCCACTGATGTATTTGTAATTCTCTCAGTGGAATTTCGTAAATCAGACTCTCGATGAATTTTAAATAAATTATTCCGTGGACTGTGGTCAGAAAAAGATAAATCTGAGTTCAGTCTGGAAAATGAATTTTTATAAAATATTAGTAATGAGCTGGACCCCGATATTTTTACACAATAAAATTTGGAACGTTTAAGACATTCTGCAAAATTTGGGAATTTTTGGAAAAAGTTAACTATTTTATTAAAATGTCCGAAAACAGCCGGTTTTGAATATTTAAACTAAAACGACATAAGTTGTAATTTGCGTTTCTAAGTGTCGAGTATGCTATCTGTGAATGATCTAACATGTTATATGTGTTATGTGCATTATTGTATGTTTACTTATGAGTGGGGAATGGATGGAAGTTTATATGGGCATGAACCGTTAAAGTGATGCATGTTATGTGATAGATACGTGTAGGAACTTTGTGCTCTATTTAAAAATCACTAAATGACTAACTGGTAATCATATTAGGACGTGATTGACCGACCTTGACTGTTAGCTATATTTGAGAACCTAACCGAGCAAACCGAGGTGAGTTCACACTTTCTACAAGGCATGGGATTCCCGGTGGTTTGGGAATGGGTTAAAGAATTTAAAACTAAATCTACATATCCCCTTGGGAAGATATGTACGGCCATCCTCCATAAATAGGATGCCATTATTAATCCTACGAATTCTCCTGGTGCAGAATACGTACGTTCGTCCTCCTGGTGTAGGACAACAACCTTAAAAACTAGCTAGACAAAACTCTATCAATAAGTCCCTCTTCATTATATCGACTTAATCGCCGAGGCCAATGGCGAGCGGGTCATTAGTTAATAGCGCTATTAGGTTTAACAAACCTCACACCGTGCCGGTCGGACGGGCGTGTACTAATGGACTATGGCAGACTATCAGTGATGATAGACGCTGTTATAGGGCACAACTTATTTGCGTAGTAGTCGATATCATACCGTCTAGTAGTTCACACGGGGAAAGCCCCCACTGATTATGGTTATGGTTTGGGTAATGAAAAAGGAACTGGTTAAACATACTTTCAACTACGGGGTAACCCCCACGGCAATTAAGCCAACGAAAGTCAAACCACGTTTTTTAGAAACAACTTAAAACTAAACAACCAAACGTGAACTCACTCAACTTTGTTGTTGACTAGTTGTTACATGCCTTACAGGTCGCTAAACGCTTGGAGCTTGCACGAGGAAGGAGTCGTTGTGGTGTACGGACTGTTATGTTCCGTGCTTATTATTTAAATCCTTATGAACTTATTAAACTTGCGTTTCGAACTTTAACTTATAAACTATGGACTTATGCTTTTGGATTTACTTTTATGCTTCCGCTGTTTAAACTAAACATGGTTAACTAGCTTTGGTCACCAATCGTATTGTGGTTGGTCTTATTTACTTAATTACGATGTTCAATATGATTGGTGGCTCGATCCTGGTCACGTCACGCCTCCAAGCGGTGATACTCCACATGGTGGATTTTGGGGGTGTGACAGATTGATATCAGAGCCATTTGTTATAGTGAACTTGGTTTTAAAAAGGGGAAAAAGCTTTTTGATAAAACCAGACTATAACCCGTATAGTGCTCAACGATCCACAACGACGCTTCGCTCCACGTGCAAGACTCGACACAATAGGTGATATGATTTATGTTGTATTATCGGTTAGATAGTTCACACTGTGCATTAATTAACGTGATAATTGCTATTGAACCCTGTGTGCTTACTCTCTATTGTCGTCCCACACTTACGCACTTTCGCGACACCTTTCTCACTTACGTTGCTTCATTATGAAGATCATGAGCGGACGCGGAGGACGTATCAACCTCACTCAAGCCCAGTTGACGGCTTTGATCAACGAACGAGTCGCTGAGGCACTCGCAGCTAACCCTGCAGGAGGTATAACCTGCCATACCAACTCACCTTAGGATGTTTAGATCCTACCTTCGCAAACCAACCCTCATGCTTAATCTTGTCTTTTATTCTCGCGCAACAGGTCAACATGCTCAACCTCCTGTGTGCACGTTCAAAACCTTCATGGACTGCCGACCTACTACTTTCAGTGGCACTGAAGGAGCTGTAGGCCTCCTCCTCTGGTTTGAGAAGCTCGAGTCTATCTTTGAGATGTGCGAATGCCCCGTGGCTCGTAGAGTGAAGTATGCTACTGGTACTCTTGAAGGAATAGCGCTCACGTGGTGGAACGCTCAGGTTCAGATGCTGGGGTTGGTTGATGCTAATGCCACCCCATGGAACGATTTCAAGGAAATGATCAAGGAAGAGTATTGTAGCCGTGATGACATCCACAAACTAGAGGTGGAGTTTTTCAACCTGAAAATGACGGGGTCTGAGATTGAGGCGTATACGAAAAGGTCAAATGAGCTGGCCATCTTGTGCCCTACCATGGTGGACCCTCCCATCAAACGAATTGAGCTGTATCTCAAGGGCCTTGTACCAGAGATTCAAAGTCACGTGACTTCAGCCAACCTGGGTACCATACAGCAAATCATCAAGTTGGCCCATCGACTCACTGACCAAGCGGTGGAGCAAAACAGACTGCCCAAACGAATCAGTGCCATAGCTACTTCTGATGCACCTACCGACAACAAGCGAAAATGGGATGGGAACTCCAGTAAGGGTTCTGCTTCGGTTCAGTCTCAGCAGCGAAAGACTGATGACTACCAGAGTCCTGGTCAGCAATCTTCCGGTAATCAAGGACAGGGTGGATACCGAGGAAACCACCCCAAGTGCAACCGATGCAACAAGCATCACAGCGGGCAGTGCAACAAAGGTCGATGTCAGAGATGTCACAAGCTGGGCCATGAAGCTAGGGATTGCAGGAGCCCGCGTCCTGCAAATCAGAATCGCCAACAATAACAACAAGCTCCACAGAACCACCATCAGCAGCAATAGCAGGGCAATAAAGGATGCTTTCAGTGTGGCGCTGAAGGTCACTTTAAGAGGAACTGCCCCCAACAGAACCAGAATCAGAACAACAACAATCAAGGAAACGGGAAAAACAATGGAGGCAACAACGGGGGTAACAACAATCGTAATGGGGCAAGGGGTCGTGTTTTTGTGCTAGGTCAGGGTGATGCAAGGAATGATCCCAACGTTGTGATGGGTAAGTTTCTTCTGGACGACTTCTTTGTTACTGTTTTATTCGATTTGGGTGCCGATACTAGTTATGTGTCCTTAAAAGTTAGTCAAATGCTTAAGCGCACTCCAACACTTCTAAACACCAAACACACGGTAGAACTAGCAAATGGTAAAAGTCTTGAAGCCACACACATAGTTAAAGGTTGTAACCTCGTCTTAGCTGATCAGACTTTCTCTATCGATCTTACTCCTATCACACTTGGTAGTTTCGACGTCGTTATTGGGATGGATTGGCTATCTCATCATCAAGCGGAGATTATTTGCAAGGAGAAAATTGTCCGCATTCCTCGTTCTGGTGAAGAGCCTCTCGTGATTCATGGCGACAAGAGTGGTGCTGTTGTAGGCATTATCTCTTTCCTTAAGGCCCAGAAGTGTTTGCGAAAGGGCCACACTGCCATTCTGGCACTCGTTACTTACACATCAACGGAAGAGAAGAGAATTGAAGACATCCCTATTGTGCGCGATTTTCCTGAGGTATTTCCTGAGGAATTTCCTGGTCTTCCGCCTCATCGCCAACTTGAGTTTCAAATCGATCTAGCTCCTGGAGCAGCACCAGTATCTCTAGCACCATATCGTCTAGCTCCATCAGAACTCGAAGAACTATCCACGCAATTACAAGAACTCTTGGAAAAGGGTTTCATACGTCCTAGCTCTTTGCCCTGGGGAGCTCCAGTCTTGTTTGTGAAGAAGAAAGATGGTACTTTCAGAATGTGTATTGACTACCGCGAACTCAACAAGGTGACCGTGAAGAATCGTTATCCTCTTCCACGTATTGACGACTTGTTCGACCAGTTGCAAGGGTCGAGCTATTACTATAAGATTGATTTGAGATCGGGATACCATCAGCTGAGAGTCCGGGATGAGGACGTCTCCAAAACAGCATTCAGAACTCGCTACGGCCATTACGAGTTTCTGGTTATGCCTTTCGGATTGACGAATGCACCTGCAGTCTTCATGGATCTCATGAACAGAGTATGCAAACCTTACCTGGATAAGTTCGTTATTGTTTTCATCGACGACATCCTGATCTATTCTAAGAGTCAGGAGGAAAACGAGCAGCATCTACGACTTATGCTGGAACTTCTTCGAAAAGAGCAGTTGTATGCCAAGTTTTCGAAATGTGACTTCTGGCTTCGCGAAGTCCACTTTCTAGGCCATGTGGTAAACAAGGATGGGATTCATGTTGATCCATCCAAGGTTGACTCAATCAAGAACTGGCCTGCACCCCGCACACCAACAGAAATCCGCCAATTCTTGGGTTTGGCAGGATATTACAGAAGGTTTCTCAAGGATTTCTCAAAGATTGCGCAACCTCTCACTTCACTGACTCAGAAGGGTGTCACCTATCGTTGGGGTGATGCACAGGAGTCCGCGTTTCAGCACTTAAAGGATAGACTTTGTAACGCGCCTATCCTCTCATTGCCTGAAGGCACAGATGATTTTGTAGTTTACTGTGATGCTTCCATCCAATGACTTGGTTGCGTGTTGATGCAACGTGACAAGGTCATTGCCTACGCATCACGCCAACTCAAAATTCACGAAAGAAATTACACTACTCACGATCTGGAGCTGGGAGCAGTTGTTTTCGCACTTAAGATATGGAGACATTACCTGTACGGTACCAAGTGCACCATTTACACCGATCACAGGAGTCTCGAGCATATCTTCAAGCAAAAGGAGTTAAACATGCGTCAACGCCGATGGGTCGAGCTCTTGAACGATTATGAATGCGCTATCAAATACCATCCGGGCAAGGCCAATGTCGTGGCCGACGCCCTCAGTCGAAAGGATACTATACCTAAGCGTGTACGTGCTTTACAACTTACCATCCAATCCAACCTTCCCGCTCAGATTCGTGATGCTCAGGTTGAAGCATTGAAAGCAGAGAACATCAGGGCTGAATCCTTACGAGGATCGAGGCAGCGGCTAGAACAAAAGGAAGACGGTGCCTACTATGTTAACGGACGCATCTGGATTCCACTTTATGGAGACCTACGCGAGCTTGTGATGGATGAAGCACACAAGTCTCGTTATTCGGTACATCCTGGTTCGGATAAAATGTACCACGACCTCAAGACTACGTATTGGTGGCCTGGCATGAAAGCCCACATAGCAACCTACGTCAGTAAGTGCTTGACTTGTGCGAGAGTCAAGACTGAATATCAGAAACCATCAGGCCTACTTCAATAACCAGAGATACCTAAATGGAAATGGGAGCAAATTTCCATGGATTTTGTTACTGGTCTGCCCAGATCTCAACGCGGAAACGATACCATTTGGGTGATCGTGGATCGACTGACCAAGTCTGCACATTTTCTGGCAATCAAGGAAACGGATAAGTTTTCTACTTTAGCAGACATCTACCTAAAAGAAGTGGTGTCAAGGCACGGAGTGCCAACCTCCATCATTTCTGATCGTGACGTGCGTTTTACTTCTGAACTGTGGCAAGCAATGCACAAGTCTTTTGGCTCACATTTAGATATGAGCACCGCTTATCACCCACAGACGGATGGGCAATCTGAACGCACCATCCAGGCCCTTGAAGACATGCTTCGGGCATGTGTAATCGACTTCGGTAATGGCTGGGAAAAGCACCTCCCGTTAGTGGAGTTTTCGTATAACAACAGCTACCACACCAGCATCCAAGCCGCTCCGTTCGAGGCATTGTACGGACGCAAATGCCGATCACCTCTCTGTTGAGCAGAAGTTGGAGACAGCCAAATCACTGGCCCAGAACTTGTGGTAGATACCACCGAGAAAAATTGCCCAGATACGGCAACGAATGGCGGCAGCTCGTGACCGTCAGAAAAGCTATGCTGATAAGGGAAGAAAACCACTCGAGTTCCAAGTTGGGGATCGAGTGCTACTCAAAGTCTCGCCTTGGAAAGGCGTAGTTCGTTTTGGCAAACGAGGCAAGCTCAATCTGCGCTATGTCGGACCGTTCGAAATCATTGAGAAAATTAGCAAAGTCGCCTACAGGTTGAATCTACCTGAAGAACTCAGTGGAGTTCACAATGTTTTCCATGTGTCGAATATGAAGAAGTGTCTGTCAGATGAGACCCTCATAGTTCCTCTCAAGGAACTCACAATCGACGACCAGCTGCGATTCGTCAAGGAACCAGTAGAGATTACGGATCGAGATGTTAAGATCCTCAAGCGTACCAGGATACCTCTGGTCCGAGTTCGTTGGAATGCTCGTCGTGGCCCAGAGTATACCTGGGAACGAGAAGACCAAATGAAACTCAAGTATCCCCAACTGTTTAAGAAAAACGCAACCACTACTGAGGCTGAAGCTACTACAGAATTTCAGGACGAAATTCCAAATCAACGGGGGGATGATGTGACACCCAGGAAAATCAGGAAACCAACGCAACTTAACTAGCTTCCTCAGTAACCACGCGCTAAATTTCGGGACGAAATTTTCTTAACAGGGGGAGAATGTGACAACCCTCAAAATTTCATGTATTCCGTACAATTTATTAATGATAATTAAAGTGCTTGACGACTGTGTGGAATTACTTAACTGCTCTCTGATTACTGTGTTATACTTACATGTACTTGTTAACATACTAATAAAGTACAGAAAAGTCATTAAATAGTCAGGTATGCTTTCCTGAGTGTTGAAAATTAAAAACGTTACAAAAATATATATATAGGGCGCTTTACGGATTAATTAAGCAGTTTAACGAAACAGTATCGAACCGAACAACCAGACTTTACCTGGAACATAAAAATATTGCCAAAAACATTGTTTATACTTTTCTGAGCTAGTTAGGGTCCCCGAACACCCTAACACCCGTTATATTACATAACACACCAACAACCTACTTAAAGTCCTAACTAAGCATAACTAATCCTTAACCATCCAATTGAAATCTAACTATAACCCCCCCCCCCCCATCCGATCGGTTCCCCATGTGGGGACACCCTCCACCATTTTTGATTATTTTATTTGATGATGCCTAATATCTAGTAAACACATTATACCATGGATATTAGTAAGAAATGGACTATAAGTAAACACATGGGATCACACTTTCATTCACTAAACACTTCACCAAAAATTGCTTCCTTCCCTCCTCTTGCTTATGTTCGGCCGAACCCACACACACCCATCATCACATTCATTCAAGCTTCATCATTCACTCTAAAGACATACAAAGGTGCAAGGTGACCTACAAGGAGGCTCGGTGCTTTCGGAAGTGCAAGAACCGCTCTAGTTTTCTTTTATCTACCACTTTTACGCCTTGTTTCTCCCCTAGCCTTGTGCTAGTAGTAAGTTTCTTAAATCTTCATCTTGTTCATGTATTTGGTGGTTAATAGTTGATTAAATTGTTAAGAACTTAAGAAACTCTAAAAGACTTGAACATAAAGAATGAAAGATGGATAAACAGAAGTTATATGTGTAAATCATGTAGATCTTGTGTGGTTATGATTCTTGGTTGATTATCTGATGTTTTGTTGGTTAATATTGATGGTTGATGTTGTTGTGATCACTAAACATGTTAACGGAATCAATCGAACACAATTTAGAAGGTTAAAAGCTGAAACTGTAGGCTGTTTGGTAATTACAGCCAACTTTAGTTGGCTGTAACAGGACCATAACTTAACGAGGAATGTATTTTCTGAGGCCTAGGGTTATGTATTATGAAATACGGTTCTAATGGCACTGGAATCATAATTTTTGGACTTCGTTTACTATTTTTAAAGCGTCATTTTGTAACAGCAGCTAGAGCTGCATTTTTCTGCTGAAAATATGCGTTTTGGTTTCTGTGATAACTTGAGTTCTGTGTAGAGTTAGATCATGAAACTTGTACTGTAGATGACCACCGATGTATTTGTAGTTCTCTCACTGGAATTTCGTAAATCAGACTCTCGATGAATTTTAAATAAATTATTCCGTGGACTGTGGTCAGAAAAAGATAAATCTGAGTTCAGTCCGGAAAATGAATTTTTATAAAATATTAGTAATGAGCTGGACCCCGATATTTTTACACAATAAAATTTGGAACGTTTAAGACATTCTGTAAAAATTTGGGAATTTTTGGAATAAGTTAACTATATGAATATTCTTGCAAATCATAGCATCAAACATTGTCACCTGAAACATATGTTAGAAAAATATTGGGTCAACAAACGGTTGAGTGAATTCATAGGTTTTGTTAGGCAAAAATAACAATGTGATATGAAAATGGTTTAGCACTGTGGCATGAGATATGTTTTTAAGCAAAAGAGCAATACAAGTAGTCACTTGGTGGTACATTCAAACCTTCGTTATGACGTAACACGGGTCTATCACCACACTTCCAAAAAGTTTCACATGAGTATCAACAACAACATTAGCAACAAATAGTTTCACTGGAAGTGAGGTGGGGCGTCACACCTATAGCGCTATAATATAACCGTTGGGCTTTTGCAAGTTAATGAACGTAAACACGTTAAAGCAACAACAACAAGTACTAAGCAAATGCAAAGGCAACCGGGGGAACCACAAAATAGCAAATAGTTTGTATCACATTGTAACATATGTATCATCTCAAAAATAATGTAAAAAGGGACTATGAACTCACCTTAAGTGCGGTAAGTCCAACAAGTAAGTTTAATGTGAGGGTTTGTGTGAACAAGATCCAACGTCACTCTAATAGATTGAACATGCAACAATATAGAATTTGTATCAATAATAGTGATTAATTGTATGAACGGAAATCCTAAATCTATAGGAAAATGAATATGTTATAAAGAAATTAATTATCAAAAATATTTGTTTAACATAAATAATTAAATTGCAAAATTATGTAATTGATTTAATATAAACATTTTGTGATAATAACTCAAATATAATTAACTTGTATAATTCAATAACATAGTTAAATAAAATAATTATAACCAAAACATAGTACAAGTGATATAGTTAATTTATAAAAATTATAGATTAATTCAAATGGCCAATTATATATATAAATTGATAAATGATAAATATATAGTTTAAAAGAATTAATATGATAATTATATAACTAATTATCAAAATAATCAGATCAGAATAATTAAAGATAATATTTTTAGTTGTTGAACTTGAATATTACTGATTTAAAATAATTATTATGTGAGTATATATTATGTATGGGAATATATATATATAGTTTGTAAATTAAGTCTTGTAAGTTAAGTCATTGTTATGTTGATGTCCAAAATCACATTTCAATACAAAGATGATCGGACGGTATGATTTACCATCACCTATCACCATGAGTATGATCGGATTGTATCACATATCAATACAAGTATGATCGGACGGTATAAATTACTCATCTCTTATCAATACAAGCATGATCGGATTGAAAGGAAAATAACAACATAATAATAGAGTTTGTAGTTAAGTTAGCTTAACCCAAAACACAAATCTTTTCACAAGAATTATGGTAGACTCGGTTGGTGAACCAAAACACTTGTCACCACAAGACTATGATAGATTTGTATGGTTTTAATGTTTGTACTTATGTTAGTGATTAATAACAGAAAAATTAAGAGTTAGTAACAGAAAGTTAAGAGGGTTTTCACACCTCCAAACTCATAAGAATTAACCATACATAAGTGTTATGAACATGGTTTTGATTAGAAGTATGGTAGATATAAGATTCATGCAAGTTAGTATGAATAAAAATAAAGTATAAGATTAATCATCAAAAACAGTAAGTTTGGGTCATGAAATGGTGTTGTTGTACCTTAGATTAACAAGATAATCTGTTGGAAACAATCCTAGAGAAGATCCAAGCTTTGTAGAGGAAGATTTGACGAAGAAATGACGAAGAAAAGTGAGTTTGAACTCACTTGTATACTAAGAAAAATTCTGCACTTGTTCTTGAAAATGCAGAATTTTAGAGAGGATTTTGATGATTTAAAAGTGTTTGGCAAGAATTCGCGGCTGGTCGCAGGTACTATTCATCCATCGTTTTTTTAATACTATGGATTAAAACAAGCACTTTTTATAAAAGGGACATATGCTAAAACAATTTCTAATAATTATTAAAAATCGTTTTGTAAAGTTTTACGCTAAAATTTATTAGAAAAATATCTTTGTATAGTTTTTCGGTTCCGTAACGAAATTAAGTGTTTGTAACGTAGAATTGAATCTAGAATATGTATACAATAATTTATTATAATTAATGCCTCAAAAAATATGATACAAATATGGATAAAGATACGAAAATACAAGGCGTTATACAAATACAGTAATTCTTACAATGCAAGTCAAAACAAATACAAGTGTGAAAATCAAGATGGTTACAAATACTCTCTCTCCCTCTTCGTTCTCTTTCTCTCTCACTCGTTCTCGATGCCACCCACCACAGCGCCGCTGCCTGTGGTGGTGTTCTTCCCTGCAATTATGGCCTGTCGTGGCTCTGGCCACCGCAGTGCGCTGCCACCGATGATGGTGGTGGCCGGTTATCTTGTGAGAGTGGGGTGAGAGTAGAGAGAGCAGTGAGATATTGTAACACCTGTGTCACTGCGGCCATCAAACAAATGCCAAGCCGATGGAATATTGTATTTCATACTTGGGATCGGTATAAATATGTGTATCTTTTGCACATATCAATTCTTGTTTGATTTCAAGCTCTAAATCGCTTTCTGGAAGGTTATACGCGCACTGATGCGTAGATATAACCAGTTTAATGCAACGAACACTCCGGAATAGTGAAATAGGCTTAACATACCTTAAATAACCTTTACATAACTTAGATATAAGTTTTGGAAGGTTTGGTGTGGTAAAATCAAAGTTAAATCGCTTACAGGGACTAAAGTTGACTAACTGCGAAAGTATGCCAATTTGAACTGTAACAGACATTCCGGAACATGACCATAAGTTAAACATACCACAAATATCCTTTACATAGCTTAGAAATAGGCTTTGAGGTGTTCGGTGTGCTAAAATAAACTTTTGGGTCATTCAGGGACTAAAAGTGTCAAAAAGTGCACAAGTTTGCGTTTTCGCGCATAACTTACGTTCTGAATACATCCGGACATCCAAAAATTTATGTAAGCATGACTATATTATGCTTTAGTGTTCGCCATAAGAAAAATCCATTCGTCGCGTCATTTGGATCGTTTTTCGCGCTTATGCGCATTCCGTCGTAATTAAGCGAACATCGCGTTCGTACGGCTAAACGAACCGACATCCGAGATATTTTTGAACATGTTTTAAGTTCCCTATACTTTAACTTCATTTTAGAGCTTTGAAATGGGGTTAACGGGCCTTAAACGTGTTGAAAATGGGCTGATTGCAATACAGGGACCAAAAGTGTAATTCTGCCAAACTAGGTCCTAGCGGTGCGCTACACTTTTAACGTAGCGGTGCGCTAGGGGTCTGCAGAACAGATCAGACTTAACAGTCAGCAGATTTCCAGCTGTTTAATCTACACCCACATATTTGCACATGCATATTCAGCTGATAAGAACTCACATTTAGCCACCATAACTTTGCAACAAGTGTACGAACAAGATTGAGGCACGTTTTCCATGAAACGATCTTAACGGTTCTTTGAAAAATATAAATACCCCACCCCCCATGCTTCCAAATTACAAGAATTTTGATTTGAGAAACTCTAAGTTGAAACTATTGTTTCATACCTGAGATTTTTGAATCGAGATTAGCATTCGGGGACCCTGGGTTAGTATTCTTTCGTTCTTTTCCTTATTTTATTGCTTTTCGAGTCTGAAAGTCAAACTTTGTTTGACTTTCTGCGTTGACCAGTTTATGGTCAATGCGAAGTTCGTTTGAACTTCGCAACGTGAGTGTAATCACGTTGGTTATAGTCCCTTGGGACTATGCCTACTAATTACCACGTTGTCTAGGGTCGTAGGGTAAGCGATCTGATAAATCGCTTATACCTTCGAACCCGGCCCATTTGGTCGATCATTAGGATCCGACCAAATACATTAGGTGACCATAGTAGGTAGGGAATAATCTTCCGAGGTTATACCTTATGGTCGCTACGTTTAAGTAGTTGTATGATAGGTAGTTTATATGCCTTAGGTAAATTACCAAAATACCCTTTTCATGTATAATTGGTAATTAAGCATATGTAACCTAAAATTTTGTCACATAACTGATTATGTAACATGTTTAGGCATATAACACTTGTCATAGGACTAGTTAGACGGTCCGAACGCGTTTCACGCGAACGACGCGTTAAAGTAGCATAAGCTACCTAAACGGGTCGTAATGGGTCGGAAACACTTAGGTTAGGTTTCATTTAGTATGTAGGCTTTGTTAAACCATATGACACGAGTCTCTATACTCGTTTGGTTTACGAACCCTCATTCTATCCAATCATCCGATTTAGGTCCGGTTTATTAATGTAGTTACCTATATTAGGTGCCGTTTGATATCCGCGATCTCTAGCATTTGTTTGGTTGTTACTCAAGGACTTCTGAGCAATCTCAAGTGAGTACATAGACCCCTATTTTACTGTTTTCCAAACTGTTTTGGGGTGAAACACATGTGCCTACTTGTTACTTTCATGCTTTCCTGTTTTCACATCATATACCTGCTATGTTCGTTAGTACATTATAGTACATGATTTCATTACATTTCATGCTAGGTGTGCCCATTGTGTGCATTACTTAGTACATTGTTTTACATTACATTTCTGTTGCATATGCTCATCCAGCATATGAACACATTATACTACATTTTGAACCGTTGTAACCAATTGACTATGTGAACCGTTGTAATCATTTGACTATGTGAACCGTTGATATCTGTGAACCGTGTGAACCGTATTTGACCATACATAAACATTTCTACAATTGTTAAACATTACTTTGGTGGTTTGGTTTGATTAAGTGATTAAGTAACGATGCGTGTGTAATATGATACAAGCATGGTGGATACGCCGCTGGTACTTCCTATATATAAGTGTTTGTATGGTATTACATATTGTAGCGTTATTTGAATCATTTCAGTTTGAGACATAGAACATTTTATACAAGTAACATACTTTTCACAAGACATTGTTTTACAAAACAACTTATCTTATACAAACTTATTTTACTTGGTTATTCATTTAATCATACATTATTCTCTTATTTATACATATCATCTGATCTTACCGTTTTTCAAATGATTTACAAAACAAAGCAAATAACAAGGTTCATGACTAAACATTTTCTCAAACATAAGTCATGAAACCTATTTTCACAAAACCTATGTATCTCACAGGCATTTTTATGCTGACGTACCTATTTTCACATGTGTTTTTCAGGAGCTGTTGCATAAGATGATCAAGATACATATAGGCAGACTTGGGATTTAGTGACAATAAAAGAGACAAGAATAGTTAATTATGTTGTACTTCTTTGTTTGTTAAGACATTGTAACACTTTTGGTTAATAAAAAGAAACTTCTTTTGCCATGGATTTGAAACAATTAATTCTGTTACAACACTCCCCGATGTTTCCGCCACGTTTTGTATGTTCTACGTGGTCGGGGTGTGACAGATATGGCTTTTATGTGTGTATGTTAGAGAGGAATTTGAGAAGATAGGGTTTTGTCTGTGTTTGAATTCTTGAAGAATGAGAGTTTTGGATAAGGTATGTGACAACCCGAGATTTCAAGTCAAGTCCCTTCATTTATGTATCTATTGTGTGACATTTCTGTTTTGATAAAGTGTGTTGTGTTATGTGATTTGTTACTATTTGAAAGACTAGAGTTGTGTTGATTATTGAATTGTTATGTTTTGTGAATGAACAAAGTAAACTGTTACATTTAAAACCCTATATGACGAAACTTAGGAGTTTCGCCATAATCTACCTCCACGAAACTTAGGAGTTTCGCCGCAACATAATCTCGACGAAACATGGAGTTTCGTCATTACTCTGGTCGACGGAACATGGGAGTTTCGCCGAAGAAGGTTTCGTCGCAAGGGGCTTGGGCCCAGAGCCGGTTGTGGCCCAATGACTTGCTTGACCTATTTAAACGTGCTTAAGGATTACGAAACATTTTCTTATCAAAGCCTAACCTACCTCTGGGAGTGCGACGGCAGCCTATTCCTGTTTGAAGCCTTGTCGTGTATTGTTATCTTTCTTTCGCTCTAGTCAATCTACGTGAACATCACTTCCTGGTTAGTCCTTGTTCTTTCAATCTAGATTTGATTCCCTGTGTGATTGATCTTGTTCTATTTGAGGGTTGATGGTATGAATGCTTTGCAATGACAAACTGATTGGATTCAAATGTTATGAATATTTAGTGATTTTGATTGTATAAGACTCGATAGATTGATACTGAACGTGAGGAAACAGGAACAGGCATGATGTGAGATGATCTGTGTACGTTTATATTCATTGTGTGGGTTGTTAAATGTGTATGATTAGTTTAAATAATTGTTCATATTCATGGTGTATGTTCATGGGTTAAAGTATTAGTTGATCTGAATGAAGGAAACCATCAAACTGATAGTATCACAAGAGTTAGTAACCGTCAGTTAGGGTTAGCAACGAAATAGGTTAACTTTCATCGCATATCACTCGACGAAACCTGTAACTTTCGTCACAAACATCAAGGACGAAACTTGGGAGAGTTTCGTCACTAGCATAGACGAAACCTGTGAGAGTTTCGTCACCTGTTAACTCGACGAAACACATGGTGTTTCGTCGTATAGGGAGTTTCGCCATCTGGGGTTTCGTCACCCTGACCAACAGACTGTGCATGTACATGTTATGAATTGACTAAGTTAACTCTGCTGATGAATGATATGTTAATGAACTCATAATACAAACCATTAATGATGATTGATTATGACCAAGGAGACATGATCTGGTGTTGTGTATAGCACACTTAACTGTGAACACTGTTACAATACATGCATATGAATTGTAGAAATTGTATGATATGAGTATATGACTGCTGTGATAGCTTGTATGCACATGATGACTATACGTGAACGTAAACTGATTACGAGTGCTTGAATATCATAGGTTGTGACTGTTTTAGTGTGAACAAGTAATTAAACTTACTGAGCAAACCAAGGTGAGTTCGCTGCTCTTATTCCAAGCATGCGTCCCGAGGAGGGACACCTGGTAATTGTTCCAGGGAGGAACGTCAGGTTATTGGGATGTTTGTAATAATTGCATATCTATCACCTAAGTCCCATCTACCAATTGTTGCCGGGGAGGCAACGGGGTATTAGTTAATAGCGCTATTTAGGTTTGGCAACCACACACCGTACCGGGGAGATCGGGAGTGAACTAATGATCCCAGTCTTGACCATTGCTTTGATAGAGGCAATGGGGTTTGGGCAAAACAACTTTAAGCCATCAGCGGTAACGAGTTATTACAACATCAAATCATAGAATCATTATATATTCATATCTGGCAACTAAAACGTGTTAACAAACTTTGAACTCACCAGTGTCGTCTGACACACTTGTCTGCATGCTTGCAGGTTGTTAGATTCTTGTTGTAGACTTGCTATCTGGGTGCGATGAAGTGGTCATGGGTTGAGGCTCTTGGATATTTGCTTCGTTGATTATAAACTCATGTTTTGAAACAATTGACTTAAAGTTTACATTATGCTTCCGCTGAATACTTACGTTGGTTTAACTCATGGTTTGGATTTATATTTGAAATGAATGGAATGTTTTATTTGATTTATGAGTTCAATGTGATTGGTGGCTTGGATCCTGGTACGTCACACGCCTCGCGGGGGTTTCCGCATGTGGTATTTTGGGGGTGTGTCAGTTTGGTATCAGAGCCACTAGTTATAGTGAACTAGGTTTTAAAACGTTTTATAAAACCAGAATATAACCAAACAACTTCGAAAATCGACCATGACACTCAGCTCCAGATTGCAAGGTTCGTCTTCTGTTACTTTATGCATTACTTGTTTAGTAGTCACACACACTCACAACTTACATGAAACGACATACTAGATGCTACGGTGATTTGGTAGTGTGACACCACTCTTCGACTTTTGTGAATCATAATCCTGTGGTACCCTCTGTTTTGCTACCTGAATGCGGGGGAAACTTTTAGCGCAAGTTAAGAGGCACAGAGATGAGCATGCAAATTGCCTTATTATTATGGGTGCACACATAATAATAGCGTGAGGTGCATGTAAGTCCCAGTGAGTCTTAAGGAGTGCGAGAAGGGTTCTGCCCTATTGTGTGTAAACTTGGTAGTTTGTAGATTTCAATGTGAGACTTGACTCTTACCTCATCTCGACTCCTAAATTTGTTTTCTCTCCTTATATAGAATCATGAGTGGACGAGGTCATGGACGTGGTCACATCGCGATGACCCAAGCTGAGCTGACAAACTTAATCAACACACGCGTGGCTAAGGCTTTGGCAGCCTACCAAGCTGGTACGAAATGTACCAAATACTCTTTAATCTTGTGTCGCGTACACAACTCTTACCCTTGTGTTGTATTTTCTTTCGTCCATTAGGTCAGCCAGCGCACCAAAACAACCCACCAGCTTACACGTTCAAGATGTTCATGGATTGTAAGCCCCAGACCTTCAGTGGGACTGAAGGGGCTGTGGGGCAACTTCGATGGTTCGAGAAAGCTGAGTCTGTGTTCGTAATGTGTAATTGTCCTGTGGGGGACCGTGTAAAGTATGCTACAGGCACTCTGGAGGATGGTGCCTTAACTTGGTGGAATGCCCAGGTGCAAATGCTGGGTATCGAGATGGCTAACGCCACTACTTAGGATGAGTTCAAGGAACTGATGCGAGAGGAGTACTGTCCTCGTGATGAGATTCAGAAGCTTGAGAACGAGTACTACGATCTGATGGAAGGGTCTGAGATCGAGGCCTACACGAAACGATCTCATGAGTTAGCAATTTTGTGCCCTAACCTGTCTCGACCTGCATCTCGAAGAATTGAGTTGTATCTGAAGGGCCTAGCACCAGCCGTAAAGGGGTATGTCACTGCTGCGAACCATAATAATCTACCCCAGATCATCCGTTTGGCACACAAGATTACTGATCAAGAGGTCGAGCGTGGCTTACTGCCGCCTCGTAAATCTGCTACTACCTCTGCTGCTACCGCTACCGCTACCACACCTGTCAGTGATAACAGATGGAAATGGAATGACGCTGACAAGGCAAGCAGTGCCAGTCAATCTCAGAAAAGGCCTGAAAACAGCAATAACCGTAGTTTCAGTCAGTCGTCTTCAGTCAACCAGGGCCAGGGCAGCAATCAGAATCAAGGCTCCTACGCTGGTAAGAAGCCAAAGTGCAATAAGTGTGGCTATCATCAACATGGACAGTGTGTCCGGGCCTGCCGTAGATGCGACAAGTTGGGCCATGAGGCAAAATACTGTAGAGTCCCATACCCAAAGCAGCAGAATCAGCAGCAACAACATCAGCAAAGGCAACAACCCCATCAGAACCAGGGCTTTAAGAAGGGGTGTTTCCAGTGTGGGGATGAGGGCCATATCAAGCGGGATTGCCCTAAGCTAAATCAGAATGCCAACGACAACCACCAGAACAACAACAACAATGCTGGGAACAGCAACAATGGCAACAATGGGGGCAATGGTGCTCATGGAAGAGTGTTTACGATTGGTGCTGGTGACGCTAGGAACGATGGCAATGTATTGACTGGTACGTTTTCTGTGAACAATCTTATTGCTTATGTGTTATTTGATTCCGGTGCCGATTGGAGTTATGTGTCTCTAGAGTTTAGTCAGCGATTAGGGATAACTCCAACACCTTTAGAGGTTAAGCATGTAGTAGAACTAGCCGATGGTAAAACGATAGATGCTTTGCATGTTCTTTTTGGGTGTAAACTAGATCTCGTGGGTCAAGTGTTTGATATTGACCTCCTTCCTGTTACCCTCGGTAGCTTTGATATTGTGGTTGGTATGGATTGGCTGTCTAAACACCAGGCTGAGATTCTATGTAAGGAGAAGGTTGTACGTATTCCTCTCTCTAGTGGAGAATCATTATCGGTTCAGGGGCATCGCAGTGGTGTGATGGTTGGTATCATCTCAGCTATGCAAGCGCAAAAATGTCTACGAAAGGGGTATCCTGCTGTTCTAGCACTTGTTACTGATACTCCTTCAGGGGAAGGAAAGATCGAGGATCTGCCAGTTGTACGCGAATTTACCGATGTGTTTCCTGAGGAACTTCCTGGTTTACCTCCTCACCGCCAAGTGGAATTTCAGATCGATCTCGCACCAGGAGCAGCTCCAATTGCTCGTGCTCCTTATCGTCATGCACCTGGGGAGTTGCTAGAGTTATCTAACCACTTCAGGAACTGTTGGATAGGGGTTTTATCCGACCCAGTTCTTCGCCTTGGGGAGCCCCAGTTTTGTTCGTAAAGAAGAAACTTTCACATGTGCATTGATTATCGGGAACTCAACAAGGTGACTATCAAGAACCATTATCCATTGCCACGCATCGACGACTTATTTGACCAGTTGCAAGGGTCAAGTTTCTATTCGAAGATAGATTTAAGATCGGGCTATCACCAGATGAGAGTCCGAGAGGAGGATGTTCCTAAAACGGATTTTCGAACGCGTTATGGGCACTACGAGTTTTTGGTTATGCCGTTTGGATTGACGAACGCGCCAGCCGTCTTCATGGATCTCATGAACCGAGTATGAAAACCATACCTCGACGACTTTGTTATTGTGTTTATTGACGACATCCTGATCTACTCGAAGAGAAAACAATGATCACGAATGACACCTACGACTTATCTTGGAGCTCCTGAGGAAGGAGCAACTCTACGCGAAATTCTCTAAGTGTGACTTCTGGATTCGGGAGGTACACTTTCTTAGGCACATTGTTAATGAATTGGGGATACACGTGGATCCTGCAAAGCTCGATACTGTCAAGAATTGGGCGGCACCAAAGACTCCTTCTGAGGTGCGACAATTTCTTCGTCTCGCTGGGTATTATCGGAGATCTATTAAGGATTTTTCGAAGATCGCGCAACCTCTCACCTCGTTAACACAGAAGGGCGTTGTGTACTCATGGGGAACGAAACAAGAAGAGGCTTTCCAGTTGTTAAAACAGAAACTATGCAGTGCACCGATCTTGTCTCTACCTGAAGGTACCGAAGATTTTGTGGTATATTGTGATGCGTCCATTCAGGGTCTTGGATGCGTACTGACTCAGCGCAACAATGTGATAGCTTATGCGTCTCGACAGTTGAAGGTTCATGAGAGGAACTACACGACACACGACTTGGAGTTAGGGGCCGTGGTGTTCGCATTGAAGATCTGGAGGCACTATCTGTATGGTACCAAATGCACCATCTACACCGATCACAGAAGCCTTCAGCATATCTTCGACCAGAAGGAATTGAATATGCGACAGCGTCGCTGGGTAGAATTATTGAACGACTACGATTGCGCCATCAAGTATCACCCGGGCAAGGCTAACGTGGTAGCTGACACCCTCAGTCGAAAGGAATCGAAACCCAAACGAGTTCGCGCTTTACAGCTCACCATTCATTCGATTCTACCTGATCAGATCCGTGCTGCTCAAACTGAAGCGCTGGAGGAAGAAAACTATGAAGCTGAGTATCTACGAGGTATGGAAAAACGACTAATAAAGAGATCAGATGGCATTCCCTACTGTATGGAATGGATATGGATTCCCTTGTTCAGTAACCTTAGGGAGCTTGTGATGGACGAAGCACAGAAGTCTCGATACTCTGTTCACCCAGGTTCGGATAAGATGTATCAGGATCTTAAAGTTTTGTATTGGTGGCCGAAGATGAAAGCTCACATCACGACTTATGTGAATAAGTGTTTGACCTGCTCGAAAGTTAAAGCATCTGGATTGCTGCAACAACCAGAAATACCCATGTGGAAGTGGGAACAGATCGCAATGGATTTTGTCACTGGGTTACCCAGAATGCAAAGCGGGAACGACACAATTTGGGTGATCGTTGATCGCCTCACGAAATCAGCACACAATTTGGGTGATCGTTGAATAATATGTCAAAATGTTTATGTCAAGATGTAAACCATGTAATGTATAACAAATGTCAAAAATGTTTATGTGTCAAATGTAAATCATGTAATGTGTAACCAAAATGATATGTATGGCTAGTGAAATGCATCAACTAAACCATAGGTGAAACGCGCAAAACAAAGTATTGAAGTAAAACTTGGTTTAAATCAAAGTTATGTTTTGTGGAAATGCATGCTGTACTGATACAGACATCTATGCGGTATTGTGAAAATTCATACATCCAAGCCTTGCGACAGTCGGATAACCCTTTTAGTAAAGGTTATAAAAAATGTATTCGGATTCGGTCATTCTTCCATCCAAACAAACCCGAGATTACAGGAATGGGATTTGTCAAGTCCTATGGTACCACTACCTACTACCGAGCGGCATGATCGGTGTTAATGAATGTACATTGTCCCATTTAAACAAACCAAATGTCATACCAAAATGTAAGCATGTGATGAATAATAAATGTACTAAGTATGCACACAATGGGCATACATAGCATAGTATAAAATGTAATGTAAAATAATGTACTAAGTACGCACACAATGGGCATACATAGCATAAAATGTAATGTAAAATAATGTACTAAGTACGCACACAATGGGCATACATAGCACAAAATGTAATGTAAAATAATGTACTAAGTACGCACACAATGGGCATGCATAGCATAAAATGTAATGTAAAATAATGTACTAAGTACGCACACAATGGGCATACATAGCATAAAATGTAATGTAAAATAATGTACTAAGTATGCACACAATGGGCATACATAGCATAAAATGTAATGTAAAATAATGTACTAAGTACGCACACAATGGGCATACATAGCATAAAACAAAATGAAATCATGTACTATAAATGTACTAATGAACATAGCAAGTATATGACGTGAAAGCAGGAAAGCATGAAACTGACAAGTAGGCACATGTGTTCCACCCCAAAACGTTTGGAAAATAGTAAAAGAGGGATCTATGTACTCACATAAACACCTTGAATACATGTAAAAAGAGGGGGTTCTATGTACTCACTTGAGATTGCTTAGTAGTCCTTGAGTAACAACCAAACAATGCTAGAGATCACGGATATCAAACGGCACCTAATATAGGTAACTACATTAATAAACCGGACCTATAATCGGAAGATCGGATAGAATGAGGCTCGTAAACCAAATAAGTAGGGGAACTCATGTAATATGGTTTAACAAGGCCTACATACTAAAATGAAACCTCACCTAAGTGCTTACGACCCATTACGACCCGTTTAGGTAGCTTATGCTACTTTAACGCGTCGTTCGCGTGAAACGCGTTCGGAACGCCTAACTAGTCCTATGATAAGTAAAATATGCCTCTACATGTCTAATATTGTTATCAAATCAGTTTATATGTCAAAAGTTATGTTACATATGTTTTAAATGAATTTTGGCATCAAAGGGGTATTTTGGTAATTTACCTAAGGCATATAAACTACCTATCATACAACTACTTAAACGATGTGACCATTAGGTATAACCTCGGAAGGTTATTCCCTATACACTATGGTCACCTAATGTGTTTGGTCGGATCCTAAAGATCGACCAAACGGGTCGGGTTTGAAAGTATAAGCGATTGTTTAGATCGCTTACCTTACGACCCTATACAAGCACTAAACTAAAAAGCGACGAGCTAAACATGCTAGAACATGTTTAGAAAATAGGTTTTGATATCAAAACAAACGGTTTTGATATCCTAGAGTAGTTTGGTTACAAAATACGCGTAAAGGCGTATTTTGACCCAAACTACGACTCGTCACTGAGTCTAGATAACGTGGTAATCAGTAGGTATAGCCAATAGGGACTATAACCATCGTGATTACGATCACGTTATGAAGTTCAAATGAACTTCGCGTTGACCATTGACTGGTCAACACCAAAAGTCAAACATAGTTTGACTTTCGGACTCGAAAAGCAATAAAAGAACGAAGGAACACTTACAAAGGGTCCCCGCAAGCAAATCGTGATCGAATAGCTCAGGTATGAAGCATAGGCCTCAACTTAGAGCATTTAGATTAGATTTGTGGGTTTTGAATGGAAGGGGGGTTGGGTATTTATAGTGTTTCTCGAACCGTTAGGATCGCTTCTTGGAAACCGTGCTTTGATCTTGGCCATACACCTCAAGATAGTGGTTTTACAATACCATGTGAGCCCCTAGTATAGAGAAATACCATGTGCAAGGGATTAGGAGTGGTAAACAGCTGTTAACAGCCTGTTAAAACATTGAATCTGGTCTGGGAGACTGACGCGGGCCACGTAAGGTATCACCTTGGGTTTACGCGGGCCGCCTGGCCTGTCTGATCAGCAAACAACTTTCAGAAATGACAGTTTTGGTCCCTGTTATGCATTTTGGCCATTTCCGACACGTTTAAGGCCCGTTAAGCCAATGTTAAGGCCCTAAAATGATGCCTAAACATTGTGGACATGAAACATGCTCAAAAATATGCCGGATGTTGGTTCGTTTGGTCGTACGATCGCGATGTTCGCTTAATTACGACGGAATGCGCATAAGCGCGAAAAACGATCCAAATGACGCGACGAATTGATTTTTCTTATGCCAAACACTAAAATAAAATATTTTAGTGCTTACATAAATTTTTGGATATCCGGATGTATTCATAACGTAAGCTATGCGCGAAAATGCAAACTTGTGCACTTTTTGACGCTTTTAGTCCCTGAATGACCCAAAAGTTTATTTTAGCACACCGAACACCTCAAAGCCTATTTCTAAGCTATGTAAAGCATATTTATGGTATGTTTAACTTATGTTGATGTTCCGGAATGTCTGTTATAGTTCAAATTGGCATACTTTCGCAATTTGTCAAATTTAGTCCCTGTAAGCGAATTAACTTGATTTCGACATACCAAACCTTCCAAAACTTATTTCTAAGTTATGTAAAGGTTATTTAAGGTATGTTAAGCCTATTTCACTATTCCGGAGCGTTCTTTGCATTAAACAGGTTATATTTACGCATCGGTGCGCGTATAACCTTCCAGAAAGCGATTTAGAGTTTGGAATTGAACAAAAATTGATATGTGCAAATGATACACATATTTATACAAATCCCAAGTATGAAATACAATATTTCATTGGTTTGGTATTTGTTTGATGGTCGCAGTGACCCAGGTGTCACAGTCTCCCCTACTTTAGGAAATTTCGTCCCGAAATTTAATCAGAGGAAACTTGTGAGAGCTTGAAAACATGAAGTTGAAAAGATCGAACAACATTGGTTAGGGTTCTGAACTTCTGGTAACCTTAATAACATTATGCTTGCAATGTAAGAGGGACACTTATATACAAGTATATGAAGCGCCATTGGTGCGTCCACCGTACCTCCATTACATCGTTCTCATTTTGTTATTGTTGTCGCTATCGGTTCTTACACATAATAAATCTTACTGGGTTTCTGTGCACTAAATTTCATAATTATGTACGTGTCCATAATTAGACAATTCCTTGCACAGTTCACACAGTCTATTTTATAATGTGTAGGGTAAAACCAAATGAACAATCCTGTGATGAGTGTGACTAGACTGCCATAGAGTCCTTTTAATTAAATCAATAAATGATCTAAATAGACTATCAAGGAGTCTGTTCAGCTACATCACTAGATGTCGTTCTTTAACCAAATTGTGAATCAATCTTTTTGACTAGACCACTAAAAGGGTCTCTTATGAATCATGGAGTGGTACTATATAATCCAAGGGTCTTAACTATTACATAGAAGCCCATTAAGGATTTAAGGTAGTACCTTTTGACTATCCTGCTACGAATCCCTCATATTGAGATATGAAAGATCCTGCGAGGATTTGGATAACTAATATCCAGAGTATAAAAACACAAAATGCATAAAAGAAAACATAAGATGAATAAACACATAGTCACATAACCACAAAATTGTTTAACTAGAAGTTTGTTCTGCTAACAGAGCACATGTATTTAAAGCACACTAGGAATCCATTCCTTGGATTTCATTTGGTACTTTAAACATTATCAAGAATCTAACTATAAAGATAGAAAGATTTTTAAAAGAAAAATTCGATTTCGATTATAAGGAACCGAAATGTTTGAATTTAGGTACAAAAGGAATCCAATTAAGGATTCTGATTTGAATGATAATCATCCACAAGGATCTAAATGTGAAGATAAAAAGATCCCATATGGATTTTTTTTTAGAAGTTGAAGATGTTTGAAACCTTGCACTGGATGTGCTTAGGTCAAAACATGAAGTAAAATGCTTATGAAGTTGAGATGCCAGATATGCCAAGGCGACATATGAAGCGAAATTTGAAAGTTAAGTCAATGTATGAGGAAAAATATTTTTGAAAACTAAGCATGGGGTTCTAAAAAAAATGTGTTCAATGTTTTTGAAACCTTATATATAATACTTTTGAAATCATAAAGTAGGTGTACTAGGTAAGTATATTTATAAAAATGTTTTAAAATCATGCGAGATGAATTTTGAAATTATGTATAAGGTTTTTGAAAAACATGAATGATGCTTTTCGAAATCATGCACTTGATAAGAAAATGTACTGTGTTAATATTGTTTTCAGACTATATGAAACATTTTGAAATTATGAAGGTTGTTTTTGAAAACATAGCCAATGTTTTTGAAATAATATAGACAATGCATTAAAAAAAAATTGTTTTCAAACTATATGAAATGTTTTGAGATCATGAAGATTGTTTTTGAAATACTTGTACTGTGTATGTTGAAAAATCAAAACGTAATGGGTATGAGATTTGAAAATACCCTTAGTTATCTAACCAAAGATTCAAAGGCACAGATGTGCAGAAGCATGGTTACTCATAATGTCACTTTATTTTCTGTACTTTGTTTCTTAAAGTGAAACGAGTATTTAAAATTTTCGAGAGAATCATGAGCGATCATTTGAAAGAGATAATCACAAGAGTAGTTTGTAAGGAACATAGTTCCTTAATACCGGTATCATAGAGAATTTCCATTTACTCATGTAACTTCACTCCTATATCAGAATTGTGAACAACAATTTATTTATAATCAAAACAGATTGATTCACATTACAAGAAATAGAAGAAACAAAAGCATAAGACAACAACATCTTCTAATCAGCCAACTACTTATCCGTGGGTTGGATTTGCATTAGCAAGATTTGGGCAATCCCTTAGGAAATGGCCCATCTCGCCACAGTTGTAGCAAGACCCTGGTGAGAAACGAGCTTGAGCAGAGTCGGCTTGTGGTTGATTTGGACCACCTTGGTTCGGGTTACATCGATAAGCACTTGCCAGGTGACCAACTCGCCCACATGATACACACATACGACACGGTAAGTGAGCTTGGTGATGCCCATTACATTTGTCGCATATTGGTGCCGTTCCCTTGTATTGCTTCTTAGCAGGTGGTGTTGCCACCCGGATGGGTCCTGCTTGATTTGGTACTGCTGTAGTTGGGCAAACCCTTGCCGTATGACCTATAAGTCCACAAATTTGGCATTTGCGGCACTTCACACTAGCCTGATGATGAAGGGTACATTGGTTGCACAAGGGTGCAGTTCCGTTGTATGGCTTCCTAGCAGGGGGTTGAGCTGGTTGGTTGGGGATGGCTTGACCATTGTGATCGACCACGACGAAGTTCTGAGAAGCCTTTCGCTTCTTTGACTTCTTAGGGGATCCATTCTGTTCATCCATGGTCTTTGATTCCTTGATTGGTTTCTTGGCTGGTGGTGCTGTCACTTGGCTAGGTCTTGCCTGTTTTGGTGCAACCGCTGCGGGATTCATTGAAGCTTTACGTTTCTTTGATTTAGGTGAAGGCTTGGCCTCTGTCTCCTTTGGTGACTCTTGAGTGGCTTCATCCTGGAGACGATACATGGCAATGCCGAAATCCACAGTGTTCAGAATCACTTCGCCTAATCGCTGGGCAAATTTGGATGTTCGCTCGGACATTTGACCGTTGCTGAGAGGAAGAGACATTCTTGAAGAAAATGAAAGACATTGGAAGAATCAAGTGAAAGGTTATCAGACAATCAAAACAGGATGGCAATGCATAAAAATTGCGATCATTTGTTTGTTATCTAAGGCAAACAAATGAGACAGTGACAAATCAAAGTAAACGGGTCATATTAATGTATCACTGAAGACATGCTCGCCTATAAGTGAACACTCACCCCAAGAGTTCCCAGGTAAGAGTGACTGGTCCGATACTGCGGATTTGTACGAACACTCTAGCCTTCGACAGAAAACTCAGAGTACAGGCATTCACTCTTCCAGTTTGCACGTGTTCACATTATACAACCCAAACTTTGACGAGATTTGAAAACTTAGAGGGTTCAAAACCTTATAACAGAGGGTTCAAAACCTTGTAATCAATCATCCTAGAACATATGATTAGTTTTCAAAGCGGTTTTAAAAAATTTGTGTTCTTGTTGTGGTTGTCGCCTAAGGATAGGTGACAGTATTGTTTTATGACTAAACGCAAGTAAACTCGCGTTAGGGTCCTAGGAAGGTTATAGACTAGGTCAAAGTATTACTAATAACCTAATTCCCTATAACCATGAGCTCTGATACCAACTTTTCTGTCACACCCCGACCACGTAGAACAACAAAACGTGGCGGAAAACGTCGGGGAGTGTTGTAACAGAATCATTGTTTCATAACACATGGAAATTGAAATATTGTTTTATTGAATAAAAGAGTTACAATGTCTTGACAATCAAAGAAACATAACATAAATAACTAGTCTTGCATCTTTTATTGTCGCTAAGGCCCAAGTCCGCCTAAATGTATCTTGATAAATCCTATGCATCATATCCTGAAACACATGTGAAAATAGGTACGTCAGCATAAAAATGCCTGTGAGATACATAGGTTTTGTGAAAATAGAATTCATGACTTATGTTTAAGAAAAGGTTTAGTCATGAACCTTGTAATTTGCTTTGTCTTGTAAATCATTTGAAAAGTGATAAATAAACCAAATGATATATATGTATAAAAGAATAATACATGGTTAAGTGAATAACCATGTGAAATGAGTTTGTATAAATTAAGTTGTTTGTAAAACAATGTAGTGTGAAAAGTATGTTATTTGTATAAAATGTTATATGTCCAAATTGAAATGATTCAAATAACGCTACGATATGTAATACCATACAATCACTTATATATAGGAAGTACCAGCGGCGTATTCACCATGCTTGTATCATATTACACACGCCTCGTTCCTTAAATCACTTACTCAACCCAAACCAACAAGGTAAGATGTCTATGTTTAAACCAATTGTCAAATGTATTGAATAATATGTCAAAATGTTTATGTCAAGATGTAAACCATGTAATGTATAACAAATGTCAAAAATGTTTATGTGTCAAATGTAAATCATGTAATGTGTAACCAAAATGATATGTATGGCTAGTGAAATGCATCAACTAAACCATAGGTGAAACGCACAAAACAAAGCATTGAAGTAAAACTTGGTTTAAATCAAAGTTATGTTTTGTGGAAATGCATGCTGTACTGATACAGACATCTATGCGGTATTGTGAAAATTCATACATCCAAGCCTTGCGACAGTCGGATAACCCTTTTAGTAAAGCTTATAAAAAAAATGTATTCGGATTCGGTCATTCTTCCATCCAAACAAACCCGAGATTACAGGAATGGGATTTGTCAAGTCCTATGGTACCACTACCTACTACCGAGCGGCATGATCGGTGTTAATGAATGTACATTGTCCCATTTAAACAAACCAAATGTCATACCAAAATGTAAGCATGTGATGAATAATAAATGTACTAAGTATGCACACAATGGGCATACATAGCATAGTATAAAATGTAATGTAAAATAATGTACTAAGTACGCACACAATGGGCATACATAGCATAAAATGTAATGTAAAACAATGTACTAAGTACGCACACAATGGGCATACATAGCACAAAATGTAATGTAATGTAAAATAATGTACTAAGTACGCACACAATGGGCATGCATAGCATAAAATGTAATGTAAAATAATGTACTAAGTACGCACACAATGGGCATACATAGCATAAAATGTATTGTAAAATAATGTACTAAGTACGCACACAATGGGCATACATAGCATAAAACACAATGAAATCATGTACTATAAATGTACTAATGAACATAGCAAGTATATGACGTGAAAGCAGGAAAGCATGAAAGTAACAAGTAGGCACATGTGTTCCACCCCAAAACGTTTGGAAAATAGTAAAAGAGGGGTCTATGTACTCACATAAACACCTTGAATACATGTAAAAAGAGGGGGTTCTATGTACTCACTTGAGATTGCTTAGTAGTCCTTGAGTAACAACCAAACAATGCTAGAGATCACGGATATCAAACGACACCTAATATAGGTAACTACATTAATAAACCGGACCTATAATCGGAAGATCGGATAGAATGAGGCTCGTAAACCAAATGAGTAGGGGAACTCATGTAATATGGTTTAACAAGGCCTACATACTAAAATGAAACCTAACCTAAGTGCTTACGACCCGTTTAGGTAGCTTATGCTACTTTAACGCGTCGTTCGCGTGAAACGCGTTCGGAACGCCTAACTAGTCCTATGATAAGTAAAATATGCCTCTACATGTCTAATATTGTTGTCAAATCAGTTTATATGTCAAAAGTTATGTTACATATGTTTAAAATGAGTTTTGGCATCAAAGGGGTATTTTGGTAATTTACCTGAGGCATATAAACTACCTATCATACAACTACTTAAACGATGTGACCATTAGGTATAACCTCGGAAGGTTATTCCCTATACACTATGGTCACCTAATGTGTTTGGTCGGATCCTAAAGATCGACCAAACGGGTCGGGTTTGAAAGTATAAGCGATTGTTTAGATCGCTTACCTTACGACCCTTTACAAGCACTAAACTAAAAAGCGACGAGCTAAACATGCTAGAACATGTTTAGAAAATACGTTTTGATATCAAAACAAACGGTTTTGATATCCTAGAGTAGTTTGGTTACAAAATACGCGTAAAGGCGTATTATGACCCAAACTACGACTCGTCACTGAGTCTAGATAACGTGGTAATCAGTAGGTATAGCCACTAGGGACTATAACCATCGTGATTACGATCACGTTATGAAGTTCAAACGAACTTCGCGTTGACCATTGACTGGTCAACGCCGAAAGTCAAACATAGTTTGACTTTCGGTCTCGAAAAGCAATAAAAGAACGAAGGAACACTTACAAAGGGTCCCCGCAAGCAAATCATGATCGAATAGCTCAGGTATGAAGCATAGGCCTCAACTTAGAGCATTTAGATCAGATTTGGTGGGTTTTGAATGGAAGGGGGGTTGGGTATTTATAGTGTTTCTCGAACCGTTAGGATCGCTTCTTGGAAACCGTGCTTTGATCTTGGCCATACACCTCAAGATAGTGGTTTTACAATACCATGTGAGCCCCTAGTATTGAGAAATACCATATGCAAGGGATTAGGAGTGGTAAACAGCTATTAACAGCCTGTTAAAACATTGAATCTGGTCTGGGAGACTGACGCGGGCCGCGTAAGGTATCACCTTGGGTTTACGCGGGCCGCCTGGCATGTCTGATCAGCAAACAACTTTCAGAAATGACAGTTTTGGTCCCTGTTATGCATTTTGGCCATTTCCGACACGTTTAAGGCCCGTTAAGCCAACGTTAAGGCCCTAAAATGATGCCTAAACATTGTGGACATGAAACATGCTCAAAAATATGCCGGATGTTGGTTCGCTTGGTCGTACGATCGCGATGTTCGCTTAATTACGACGGAATGCGCATAAGCGCGAAAAACGATCCAAATGACGCGACGAATGGATTTTTCTTATTCCAAACACTAAAATAGAATATTTTAGTGCTTACATAAATTTTTGGATGTCCGGATGTATTCAGAACGTAAGTTATGCGCGAAAATGCAAACTTGTGCACTTTTTGACGCTTTTAGTCCCTGAATGACCCAAAAGTTTATTTTAGCACACCGAACACCTCAAAGCCTATTTCTAAGCTATGTAAAGGATATTTATGGTATGTTTAACTTATGGTCATGTTCCGGAATGTCTGTTATAGTTCAAATTGGCATACTTTCGCAGTTTGTCAAATTTAGTCCCTGTAAGCGAATTAACTTGATTTCGACATACCAAACCTTCCAAAACTTATTTCTAAGTTATGTAAAGGTTATTTAAGGTATGTTAAGCCTATTTCACTATTCTGGAGCGTTCTTTGCATTAAACGGGTTATATTTACGCATCGGTGCGCGTATAACCTTCTAGAAAGCGATTTAGAGTTTGGAATTGAACAAAAATTGATATGTGCAAATGATACACATATTTATACAAATCCCAAGTATGAAATACAATATTTCATTGGTTTGGTATTTGTTTGATGGTCGCTGTGACCCAGGTGTCACAAGAGTGAAAGAGATAGAACGACGAGGAAGAGGAGCAGCGATCATGGACGACGGCAACCATTTTCCGGCGACGACAGCAGAGCCGATCTTTGGGAAATGAAAACAGTCACTCCGGTAAGCCACGATAGTCTCTTTCCTTTTTTTTAGTATAGATCCTTAAGAATCCGTGTCACTCTCGGTTAGCTACATCTCGTTTCAGGCGGCGTCGAGGATAACGATGGTGACTTATGGAGGTGACGGGATGTTGTAGGCGGCTGACGGTGGTGGGATTGATTGGACTTCACTTTCTGGTTCAAACTCGGATCGAGTTTGGGATCAACAGTCAAACGGATATGTCGGTTCAGCAGGTTCAGGTTTAAATTCAGTTATGTTTCAACTCGACTTGACTTGGTTCAGTTTTGGTTCGGGATTCGTTCACACGGTTCAAGCTCAGATTTTTGGCTCGGGTTCTCAGTCCAGGTTTCGGGTTTAGTCGGGTTTGCTACAGAATCGGGTACGGCTCCAGGCAAAGCCAATCTACACATCGGGTTGACTGGTGAAAGCTGGTCAGCGTTGGTAAACGGCGAGACATGGTGCGTTGTAGTTCTTGTCCCGGCTCGTATCTCGGGTCGTTTCGGGTCTCGGTCAAAGGCATTCAACAAGTCAATGGTTCGGTCAATTCAGTCAAACTCAATCTATGCAAGTCAACGTGGTCAAACCAGTCAACTGTCGGGTCAACTGGTCAAACGCAAGACGCGGTAAAGTTTAAACAACGGGAAATTATTTTGTTGTTATGAAAATTATAGTTATACGCAACCCGAGCTCAAACCGACTAGATTAGAAATTTGTTATGTTTTGACATTTCGACGAAAACTATATATTTATAATTATATTGATTGAATAATTGTTGAGTTTTGAAAAAAAAGTCGACAACTTGAGTTGTCGGGTTATTCCCAAAACAGGGGAAACTTCGTCCGTTTTTCCGTAAAAATTCTAAATACCAAACATATTTATATCGTATAAATGACACTTATCGAAATTCGAGTTTTCTTATAAAATAAATATATATGCATATTTATTTTAGACGACGTTTTATGACGTATAAAACGAAATCATAACGTCTCGACAAAACACGAACTACTAGTTTACGAAAACTACGAAGAGTCGTACTACTATTTCATCTACGCCTTTTATTCGCGGCGACTAGCACGACTTCGTAAGTATATTTATATATATATATATATATATATATATATATCCTAAGTCATTTGGAAACTAAGTCACTTTCGAGACTTAGTTTTATCCTGATTACAAATGGGATCAAATAACCATAGATTGGTTATTTCAAATCAAGACAATAACGTTTCCCTAGAATCGTTGGTTAACGATTCGGTAGAGCTCGGACACGTAGTTTATCTACGTTGTCTTATTTAGAAAACTTATAAGTAATCCTTCGTTGGAATGTCATAGTTGCACGCTAGATAATTCTCGTTATTGCAACGACATTACGGAATCACGCTAAGCTAGCTTTGCACTGGAATGTCAAGGTGAGTTCATAATCCCCACTTTTTCTAGTTTTACAATTTTATAAATGTTTTCGGGGGTGGAAATACATGCAAGTTTTGAAAAATCACACAAGGTTTCGATAAATGAATATCACATATTTATAAACCATTTCGTGACAGGATTTCAACGAACTCAAATGGTTTACGAAAAAATCATGCTAAACATACCAGTTTTATAAAAACATAAGTGTTTTTCGAAACATGCATGAGTTTTAATAACATGAATGACGTGGGCAAAGGCCCAAGGACATGGGAAAGGGCCCAAGGACTTGGGCAAAGGCCCAATAACACACATATTTTAATACTAGGTACGTAGCTATGTAATTAGAAGATAACAGATCACTGTGCGTAAGTAGGAGGATGGCATTAGTAACCATTAATCACGTAGTGACCAAGGTGCAAATGGTATAGATCTATCGAGTTTGAGGTGCGCTCCACTCCGGGTTTGTTAACCCTTTATGAGTGCTTTTGTGATCCCAATTGATAACAAAAGTTGTCTCGGTTTGGTTACTTACTTATGGCATAGGTCAGTGTATTAGCTACACACTGATTGATCCTTAGATTCCATAGGTATCCTACATACTATGATTTTAATACTGGTTTACGAATAAAACAGAATACATTTACATACCAGTTTTTGATATTCGGATTTTCAAATGTTTTTAAGATTCATTTGATCTGAAACTCACAATGACATGGAATTACAAACTTTGGTGATGTTTTCAACTTATGTACAAGTAAGAGAACGAGTTGGTCCTGCTCACAAAGACTCTTTTGGGCTTGGCCCATTCTCTCTCCTGCAATGCACAAAGATTTCATTACCGATATACAGATATGACATTTCCAAGCTTTCACCTAGCTTGCCAAGCGTCAAAGTTGATATTTAAACTAAATGCAGTTATTATCTTATTATTCACAACTGTGAATAATACGTAGCTCTACTGAGTTTCTCTTGGAAACGTCATCCTGGATAGATAACCTATCCAGGTTCCCAAGTTTCATATTCTATATGCAACTACCTTTTATTGTGTATTTGTTGCATATTTCTATTTGTACTATCAGTTTAAGACGTGTACCTTATCGATACTTGCCCTGATAAACTTTCCTTATCGTTCGATCTCTATTCAAGATCATTTCTTGATTTATGTTTTTGGCGAGTATAATTTACTCGTCATTCTTCAAACTGTATCTTCATCATATGAATAGATCCTTAGACTCTCGTCATCTTCAAATGCGAGGGTCCTTCAACTTTAAACGTTTACACATATTAGTAACGTCAATATCAATAAATGCTCGTATTATAATACAAGGCTTCTACTATACGTGTCAACACACGTAACTTCATTAACTATATCCATCATTTAATTGGGATAACGTATATTACGCAATATCCCTATGTGTTGTTTACAACACTTTAACGTGCTAAACCGTTAATGTATTGAATAACTTACCGGATTTTGCAATCAAGCCTTGAACCGAACACCAATCTTTATCAAGAGCATAAGGTTTAAGTCCAAGCATGGTTTTCCCCACCATACTTGAATCTCTTAAACCAGGGCTCTGATACCAACTTGTAAGACCCACATTGGAAATTTACACGATTACAACTTTAAAATACGCATTTTAATACTAATAATGCGACTTCACAAAAACTTGTCGTGCCAACATTCCCATATGTATTAAAAACATTTCAAGACATAGTTGTAAGTGTTTACATAATTCACTTATAACAAAACAAAACAAGGTTTAACGCGGAAGCTTCAATTAACGTCTGTTCGGTTCTTGTTCATCGCTTGATTTTTCATCCGGGACTCTCAACTTTCACCTATGATCAAAACCAACTTAAAAGTTAGTTTTGATGGTTAAATAACAAGTACAATAAGGTAAATGGATCAAATAATCAAAATAAACAAAAATTTCAAGTTTTTACGCCGTCGCCGCGCGCCACGGTAAACCTTTTTTGGCGTCGCGCGACGCCACGCTTCCATTTCGACAGAATGGTTTGATCTGCAGCTGTATATTCCCAGCCAACCTTAAGTTTACGGAAACGAGCATAACTCTTTCGTTATTTGTCCGTTTTACACGATTCTTTTTCCTACGTGATCGTAGTTAAATTCTCCATCACATGGAGTTAAAATCCGACATCCGGATTAATAAAATTATAAACTTTTAAGCTTTCGGCTTAAATATCCTTTTTTCAAATTATTGACCCGTTCATGCTTTTATCAAACAAAACATGTTTGTTTGATCCCTAACTTCATGAAATTCATAATTTCAATATTTCCTATCATATTAGGTTCAAGTACGGGTTTCTTACATATTTTAAACCCATTTATGCTCATATGCTTATTTTGACCCGTTAAGGGTATTTAAGCGGATTTCTAGTACGAATCGCATTCATTCGTTTCTAGCTCATATTTTCACATTGCTTATCCAGTGATCTTCCACCACAACTATACGTGTGGTAGATTTAGGGTGACGATTTATATAATCGGATTTTTACCCCTCGGATCCATTATTTACGGCAAAGAATCATATCAAATCTTTTTATCAAGGATTCACATCTTTCCTTTTTTTTATACTTATCCTAATTATTTACTTGGTCATAAAACTCATTTCCAAACAACCTCTAAGGGTTGTTTGCTTAATTTAGCTTCCGAGGGCGTTTTGGTCATTCATAACCCTTCATTTACAATGAAGGACTTTTAAAAGCATGTTTGACCCACGAGCCCTATTTTAGCTATATTTATGTTTGAAAAGTCATTACGCTTTCCAAACGAAATGTCCATTATTTGAAACACACGATTTACCTATCAAAGTAACCGAATGTCTATGTTAGACTTCATTTAACTCCCATTGAACCTTACATTCAAAATGGGTAGTTACCCTATTACTCATACCTGACTCGGATCAATATATTGACCCGTTTTAATACGCTGCTTTAATAATCGTTATCTAATAACGATGCGGATATCCAGTCGATGTTTACTCCTGAAATCACATAACTCGACAATAATCATTAGTCGATATTGCCAAAGGTGATATATTCACCTTTTGACCCGTTTGGTCAAGTGACCAATTATATTGGCGAGATGACGTTTATTACCATCTCGTCTACATGACTCGCTCCGGTTTACACCGTGCGGTCATTTTACTTATAGTTCATTTCATAACATTTTTGGGCCTATCATAGCTTACGTCATAAGTGTCTTTCAAAAACTAACGGTTATGGTCAACGCATGGCCAAATTACCGTGTTACCCTTATTGTTTGTTTTGGTTTACCTTATAAGGTAACCATTAAAAGTTATATATTTATTAGTCATTGTATGACTAAGTATCCGTATTAGTTCTTTTTAACCATTACGCATGGTTTAGCAAAACCTTTGATTATCTTGTTCGGTACGACTACACGTCGGAACGTTATATCTTGATTGTTAACTTGTCTTATTCGTAGTTGATACGATAAAAGGATATTCTATAATTTAAGAATGTTATAAGTTATACTTACCTTGCATCCCGATTATGCCTTTCCTTCTCTCTTGATTCGTTTGACCCGCTTCCTCTCCAAGCTTTCACCTAGCTTGCCAAGCGTCAAACTATCATTGTAAGTGGTAAGATGGTTAGATTAGTCATAATCATTCACGACTACTACATCCTATGATCTTTATGTCGAAATTATCATTCGATCATATAAAAGGTCATTTTGACTTTAAAAAGTCAAACCGCCTATTAACACAAATAAATTACACGAAGTAGTTCAACTACTCGTTTAATCACTTGATCAATTACCCGGTAAGCATCATTTTTAAGTTAACGTTTTAATCACTTATTAACCAAGTTCTTATCATCATAATTCACCGAATTAATACACTATGATATTAAACATCTTTGATCATGAACATATCTTAAATTTTAGCATATCATACTAAACTCATATCATAGTAAGTATGATTATATACTCAAACACACTATTTGTTCAAGTATTTCCTGATTACTATCATGTATGATGATTCTAATCATAATTATATCATCAATTTCATCCTATGATTAATACCCACTTATCCTAGTGTAGTAAATCATCAAATCATTCAAATTATATCATCATATGTATAATATTCACTTAGGGTTTGATTCAATAGCAAATATACATCACTAATTCAATCATAGCATCAATAATCCATTCATAATTTAAGATTATGATGATTATCCAAATTTCACAACTTCACAAATCATCAAAATTTGACATACCTTATGATCCCCTAGCTTGGGTGATCATTAATTCACGTTAAATTGTGAATTTAAGCTTCGATTGAGCCTTCAATTTGATGATATTGTTGAAAGTTATGGTTTGTGAAGCTCTGGGGAACTTCTGGTCGAACAGAACTCCTAGAACACACTGAATGTGTGTTTTAGGTTTTAAATTTTCTTTTTATAATTAAACTTTGAAGTTTATCCACTTTGGCCCCTCTTGTTTGGTTAGTTTGTTAAGTAGGCCACAACCCACTTAATTTCTAACAATATTCCCACTTATTAACTAGGTTAAACATTCCTAGTTAATTTAGTGAGTTCGGGGAGATTTATAACTAAGTTTATTTTAAGTCCCGTTAACTCGAGCCTTCTATAAACTTTTACTTCCACAAAAGCCTTTATATAACTTTTATTTAATATTAGATTGATTTATTTAAAATCCTAATATTCATCGGATTAATTTTATTACAAACGGTAATTTACCCGTCTTTTAGTATTAACATGGTTTGATTACCAAATCCGTTTTCGGGGTGTTACAAGTCTATCCCCCTTAAAGAGGTTTCGTCCTCGAAACCATTCTTACATAGTTCATGGAGTTTTAAACTCAATGCAATTGACCTGGGTAATCTTTTAAGCATTACTCATACTTTAACCAATTATTAGTATTACGCAAAAAGTATGGTAATACCTTTTTGGTTACTAAGCATATACGTATCCCATACGACATAATGCAACTTGAAATAACGTAATCTCGTTATTTCTACCAATTTAGTTAATTTAGTGAAATCCATCGCTTTTATACTTTTCGAATTCTTCGTGAATTAGTTTTATTAACTCATTTGAGGGCTTTTAGTGAAATCTTTCACATTTGACTAACAAACTCTTTTGTTTTCGAATTTATTCATTCGGTTTAGTTATACGGAATCCACCGCTTACGAGTAAACCGAATTTCTTAATTTTCATCTTACTTATTTAAGATAGTTCAATAAATGATATTAACATAATTCTATAAAGTATATAAGAACATACCTTAAAGCTTTATCCTTCAGACGAGCTTTTGCTTGAATTGACCTCCCGACACTTTGCTTGTGTTGCCTTATGATCCCTTAATATAGGTGATCAGTAATTTCCGTTAGTAAGGCCTCATGGGCCGTTACTTTCATCATATACTATTACCTTTGTTGTTTACTTGACTGAGTCGCTAAAAGTTAACCACTTAGTCACATAGGTTTATAAATTATGTTTATTCCGCGCTAATCTCATAATGAATAGCGTATTAAACAAGTTCTTAATTTGAATTTTGACCTTAATCGGACTCACTAACTAGACTTATCAGTCCAGTTGCTTTACACCCATCACTCGGGCTACAATGTGATTATATTTCACATTACTTTTCTTCACCGTGATCGCGTCACGTCATGTTAAGGTTTACATTACCCTTTCTTTATCGAAAACCTGTCTTTCCGAAGGTATCGTCTTGCACTTTTCAGCGTCAAGACCTGTATCTTTAATATTTACTATCTAAATTCCTATCAGAATTTATGTTCATAAAAACGTTATCTCTTAAAATATATGTTTGGTGTCAAGGCACCTTGTTTATATTTGGAAATCATTTGATTTCAAATTTAAGATCCATTTACTTTGATTGTAGTTCGTGACTACAATCGTTTTATTTCGGACCTTTCTCATGACTCTATGACTTCTCATGTCATTTATGCGTCAGTTTGTATCATGCTCACCGTTATCCGGTTTACATTTATTGGTATTTAATCATGTCCCATTACCGGGCTCCTTAGCCTTTTAGTCATAACTCGGAATCCGAGTGCTATGACTTTAAATCCACGTTCCCGTCTCTCGGTTTATGCATGTGTTTATTTTCCTACCCATCTACCGGGTGATTTTTACCGAAGACATTACTAATGCAACCCTTTAGATATGCATCAAAACTTCGTTTTGACTTGTTTGGTTGTCTTAGCGAAATCCATTGCTTTATTTAACCAAACCTTTAGTCCTTATGTAACCATGCTTGATGGTCTTATAATTTCTGAATGATGATTATCATCATCATCCTTTCTTTACTGCGACCAAAGTAAATGACTTCGATCGTCTTGTTGTACGGGTAGTACCTTCGTTTTTATGACATCGCGGGTCATTTATCCTTTGGTTTTACATGCCCCTTTTGTCAACCATGGTTCTTTCGTCCATAATGACTTATTTTACCATTCCCTTGGGTCATCTATTTCTATGCGCGCCATACATCGTTTTTATGGTTCCCTCAAAAACCATTTATACGAGTATGCCCATAAGATTTCTTGACCCCAAGGTTCTTTTAACTTTTTCATTTGTCTAAACCTTACCACATCGGACATAAATATGCTCATTATAAGAAGCTCATGGTATCATATGTTCACTACTTACTTGGCCAGAGTAAGCGATCAACACATGGTACGCACGATCTTATTACAATTACCATATCACGCCCCATGTAAGTAACTCCTTCATTTATTTTATTTGGTAAAACTTTATTTGATTGTCAATTAAAAATTATTGGTTTTACCCGTTTTATCTCTGAACGTTTAAAATGTCCCTTTTTATAATCATTTATACAATCACATTCGTTGATGTGATCTTCATCTTCCTCAACAGGATTTTTATTAAGATTTCTTACTTGGATGATTACCCTCGTCCAAGTTTATATTTAAACTAAATGCAGTTATTATCTTACTATTCACAACTGTGAATAATACGTAGCTCTACTGAGTTTCTCTTGGAAACGTCATCCTGGATAGATAACCTATCCAAGTTCCCAAGTTTCATATTCTATATGCAACTACCTTTTACTGTGTATTTGTTGCATATTTCTATTTGTACTAACAGTTTAAGACGTGTACCTTATCGATACTTGCCCTGATAAACTTTCCTTATCGTTCGATCTCTATTCGAGATCATTTCTTGATTTATGTTTTTGGCGAGTATAATTTACTCGTCATTCTTCAAACCGTATCTTCATCATACGAATAGATCCTTAGACTCTCGTCATCTTCAAATGCGAGGGTCCTTCAACTTTAAACGTTTACACATATTAGTAACGTCAATATCAATAAATGCCCGTATTATAATACAAGGCTTCTACTATACGTGTCAACACACATAACTTCATTAACTATATCCATCATTTAATTGGGATAATGTATATTATGCAATATCCCTATGTGTTGTTTACAACACTTTAACGTGCTAAACCGTTAATGTATTGAATAACTTACCGGATTTTGCAATCAAGCCTTGAACCGAACACCAATCTTTATCAAGAGCATAAGGTTGAAGTCCAAGCATGGTTTTCCCCTCCATACTTGAATCTCTTAAACCAGGGCTCTGATACCAACTTGTAAGACCCACATTGGAAATTTACACGATTAAAACTTTAAAATACGCATTTTAATACTAAAAATGCGACTTCACAAAAACTTGTCGTGCCAACATTCCCATATGTATTAAAAACATTTCAAGACATAGTTGAAAGTGTTTACATGATTCACTTATAACAAAACAAAACAAGGTTTAACGCGGAAGCTTCAGTTAACGTGTGTTCGGTTCTTGTTCATTGCTTGATTTTTCATCCGGGACTCTCGACTTTCACCTATTATCAAAACCAACTTAAAAGTTAGTTTTGATGGTTAAATAACAAGTACAACAAGGTAAATGGATCAAATAATCAAAATAAACAAAAATTTCAAGTTTTTACGCCGTCGCCGAGAGCCACGGTAAACCCTTTTGGACGTCGCGCGCCATGCCTCCATTTCGGCAGAATGGTTTGATCTGCAGCTGCATATTCCCAGCTAGGGCTGTCCAAACTGCTCGATGAACGAGGATCGCTCGACGATCGCTCGAAAAATGCTCGTTCGATTCCCGCTTAGTTTGTAAATGAGCAGCTCGGATCGGTTCGATTCAAATTCAATCCAAGCATGAGCAAAGGTCCGCTCGCTCGTCGATCGCTCGGTTTCGCTCGAATTATTTTTATTAATAATATATATATATATATATATATATATATATATATATATATATATTATAGATTTTAAAGATTAAAAGCCCAAAAAATATACTACCCCAAAAATATTAAAAGCACAAAATATATACTAGCCCAACTTATAGGTTATATGTTGATTTGAAGTTGAATTTTGTGGATGAGATGATCAAGCTTAAAAAAGAAGTTTATGGCTTTTGAACCAAATGACAATTTGTATTTCGCACTTTATTTTGTGCTTCTTGATATTGTTAAGAACATTTTTAGAGTCATGATTTTAGTTATGTATTGCTTTTGTTAGTAAAGTGTTGGACATGTTTTAATTAAGTTAGGATTTGTTTTTGTTGAACGCAGCCTTATAATTCAATCGAGCGAAAACGATACGCTCGATTTTAGTTAGGATTTGATAAAAACCAAGCGAAACCGAGCGAAAATGATCCGATCGATTCAAATTCAATCCGAGCATGAGCATCACTTTTGTGCTCAGTTTTAAAAATTCGATCCGATCGGATCGGTTGTAATTCAATCCAAGCATGAGCAGACCCTCAATCGGATCGGATCGGCTCATGAACACCCCTATTCCCAGCCAACCTTAAGTTTACGGAAACGAGCATAACTCTTTCGTTATTTGTCCGTTTTACACGATTCTTATTCCTATGTGATCGTAATTAAATTCTCCATCACATGGAGTTAAAATCCAACATCCGGATTAATAAAATTATAAACTTTTAGGCTTTCGTCTTAAATATCCTTTTTCAAATTATTGACCCGTTCATGTTTTTATCAAACAAAACATGTTTGTTTGATCCCTAACTTCATGAAATTCATAATTTCAATATTTCCTATCATATTAGGTTCAAGTACGGGTTTCTTACATATTTTAAACCCATTTATGCTCATATGCTTATTTTGACCCGTTAAGGGTATTTAAGCGGATTTCTAGTACGAATCGCATTCATTCGTTTCTAGCTTATATTTTCACATTTCTTATCGAGTGATCTTCCAGCACAACTATACATGTGGTGGATTTTAGGTGACGATCTATATAATCCGATTTTTACCCCTCGAATCCATTATTTACGGCAAAGAATTATATCAAATCTTTTTATCAAGGATTCACATCTTTCCTTTTTTCATACTTATCCTAAGTATTTACTTGGTCATAAAACTCATTTCCAAACAACCTCTAAGGGTTGTTTGCTTAATTTAGCTTCCGAGGGCGTTTTGGTCATTCATAACCCTTCATTTACGATGAAGGACTTTTAAAAGCATGTTTGACCAACGAGCCCTCTTTTAGCTATATTTATGTTTGAAAAGTTATTACGCTTTCCAAACGAAATGTCCATTATTTGAAACACTCGATTTACCTATCAAAGTAACCGAATGTCTATTTTAGACTTCATTTAACTCCCATTGAAGCTTACGTTCAAAATGGGTAGTTACCCTATTACTCATACCTGGCTCGGATCAATATATTGACCCGTTTTAATACCCTGCTTTAATAATCGTTATCTAATAACGATGCAGATATCCATTCGATGTTTACTCCTGAAATCACATAACTCGACAATAATCATTAGTCGATATTGCCAAAGGTGATATATTCACCTTTTGACCCGTTTGGTCAAGTGACCAATTATATTGGCGAGATGACGTTTATTACCATCTCGTCTACAAGACTCGCTCCGGTTTACACCGTGCGGTCATTTTACTTATAGTTCATTTCATAACATTTTTGGGCCTATCATGGCTTACGTCATAAGTGTCTTTCAAAAACTAACGGTTATGGTCAACGCATGGCCAAATTACCGTGTTACCCTTATTGTTTGTTTTGGTTTACCTTATAAGGTAACCATTAAAAGTTCTATATTTATTAGTCATTGTATGACTAAGTATCCGTGTTAGTTCTTTTTAACCATTACGCATGGTTTAGCAAAACCTTTGATTATCTTGTTCCGTACGACTACACGTCGGAAAGTTATATCTTGATTGTTAACTTGTCTTATTCGTAGTTGATACGATAAAAGGATATTCTATAATTTAAGAATGTTGTAAGTTATACTTACCTTGCATCCCGATTATGCCTTTCCTTCTCTCTTGATTCGTTTGACCCGCTTCCTCTCCAAGCTTTCACCTAGCTTGCCAAGCGTCAAACTATCATTGTAAGTGGTAAGATGGTTAGATTAGTCATAATCATTCACGACTACTCCATCCTACGATCTTTATGTCGAAATTATCATTCGATCATATAAAAGGTCATTTTGACTTTAAAAAGTCAAACCGCCTATTAACACAAATAAATTACACGAAGTAGTTCAACTACTCATTTAATCACTTGATCAATTACCCGGTAAGCATCATCTTTATGTTAACGTTTTAATCACTTATTAACCAAGTTCTTATCATCATAATTCACTGAATTAATACACTATGATATTAAACATCTTTGATCATGAACATATCTTAAATTTTAGCATATCATACTAAACTCATATCATAGTAAGTATGATTATATACTCAAACACACTATTTGTTCAAGTATTTCCTGATTACTATCATGTATGATGATTCTAATCAAAATTATATCATCAATTTCATCCTATGATTAATACCCACTTATCCTAGTGTAGTAAATCATCAAATCATTCAAATTATATCATCATATGTATAATATTCACTTAGGGTTTGATTCCTAAGCAAATATACATCACTAATTCAATCATAGCATCAATAATCCATTCATAATTCGTGATTATGATGATTATCCAAATTTCACAACTTCACAAATCATCAAAATTTGACATACCTTATGATCCCCTAGCTTGGGTGATCATTAATTCACGTTAAATTGTGAATTTAAGCTTCGATTGAGCCTTCAATTTGATGATATTGTTGAAAGTTAGGGTTTGTGAAGCTCTGGGAACTTCTGGTCGAACAGACCTCCTAGAACACACTGAATGTGTGTTTTAGGTTTTAAATTTTCTTTTTATAATTAAACTTTCAAGTTTATCCACTTTGGCCCCTCTTGTTTGGTTAGTTTGTTAAGTAGGCCACAACCCACTTAATTTCTAACAATATTCCCACTTATTAACTAGGTTAAACATTCCTAGTTAATTTAGTGAGTTCGGGGAGATTTATAACTAAGTTTATTTTAAGTCCCGTTAACTCGAGCCTTCTATAAACTTTTACTTCCACAAAAGCCTTTATATAACTTTTATTTAATATTAGATTGATTTATTTAAAATCCTAATATTCACCGGATTAATTTTATCACTAACGGTAATTTACCCATCTTTTAGTATTAACATGGTTTGATTACCAAATCCGTTTTCGGGGTGTTACAAGTCTATCCCCCTTAAACAGATTTCGCCCTCGAAACCTTTCTTACATAGTTCATGGAGTTTTAAACTCAATGCAATTGACCTGAGTAATCTTTTAAGCATTACTCATACTTTAACCAATTATTAGTATTACCAGAAAAGTATGGTAATACCTTTTTGGTTACTAAGCATATACGTATCCCATACGACATAATGCAACTTGAAATAACGTAATCTCGTTATTTCGACCAATTTAGTTAATTTAGCGAAATTCATCGCTTTTATACTTTTCGAATTCTTCGTGAATTCGTTTTATTAACCCGTTTGAGGGCTTTTAGTGAAATCTTTCACATTTGACTAACAAACTCATTTGTTTTCGAATTTATTCATTCGGTTTAGTTATACGGAATCCACCGCTTACGAGTAAACCGAATTTCTTAATTTTCATCTTACTTATTTAAGATAGTTCAATAAATGATATTAACATAATTCTATAAAGTATATAAGAACATACCTTATAGCTTTATCCTTCAGACGAGCTTTTGCTCGAATTGACCTCCCGACACTTTGCTTGTGTTGCCTTATGATCCCTTAATATAGGTGATCAGTAATTTCCGTTAGTAAGGCCTCATGGGCCGTTACTTTCATCATATACTATTACCTTTGTTGTTTACTTGACTGAGTCGCTAAAAGTTAACCACTTAGTCACATAGGTTTATAAATTATGTTTATTCCACGCTAATCTCATAATGAATAGCGTATTAAACAAGTTCTTAATTTGAATTTTGACCTTAATGGACTCACTAACTAGACTTATCAGTCCAGTTGCTTTACACCCATCACTCGGGCTACAATGTGATTATATTTCACATTACTTTTCTTGACCGTGATCGTGTCACGTCATGTTAAGGTTTACATTACCCTTTCTTTATCAAAAACCTGCCTTTTCGAATGTATCGTCTTGCACTTTTCAGCGTCAATGTAACACCTGTGTCACTGCGACCATAAAACAAATGCCAAACCAATGAAATATTGTATTTCATACTTGGGATTTGTAAAAATATGTGTACCATTTGCACATATCAACTCTTGTTCGATTTCAAGCTCTAAATCGCTTTCTGGAAGGTTATACGCGCACTGATGCGTAAATATAATCAGTTTAATCCAACGAACACTCCGGAATAGTGAAATAGGCTTAACATACCTTAAATAACCTTTACATAACTTAGATATAAGTTTTGGAAGGTTTGGTGTGGTGAAATCAAAGTTAAATCGCTTACAGGGACTAAAGTTGACAAACTGCGAAAGTATGCCAATTTGAACTGTAACAGACATTCCGGAACATGAACATAAGTTAAACATACCATAAATATCCTTTACATAGCTTAGAAATAGGCTTTGAGGTGTTCGGTATGCTAAAATAAACTTTTGTGTCATTCAGGGACTAAAAGTGTCAAAAAGTGCACAGGTTTGCATTTTCGCGCATAACTTACGTTCTGAATACATCCGGACATCCAAAAATTTATGTAAGCACTAAAATATTTTATTTTAGTGTTCGGCATAAGAAAAATCCGTTCGTCGCGTCATTTGGATCGTCTTTCACGCTTATGCGCATTCCGTCGTAATTAAGCGAACAACGCGATCGTACGGCCAAACGAACCGACATCCGAGATATTTTTGAGCACATTTTAAGTTCCCTATGCTTTAACTTCATTTTAGAGCTTTGAAATGGGGTTAACGGGCCTTAAACGTGTCAAAAATGGGCTGAATGCATGACAGGGACCAAAAGTGTAAATCTGCCAAACTAAGGCCTAGCGCACCTCTACACTTTTAATGTAACGGTGCGCTAGCCTAGTTCAGACCAGATTCAGTGTTTTTAACAGCCTGTTTGCAGCTGATTAATCCACAACCACATGTTCTCTATTGCCTAGTCAGATGATAAGGACCATTTTGAGCCACCACAACTTTGCAACACTTGTACGGATGCGATTAAGGCACGATATTCGACAAACGATCTTAACGGTTCGGGTATTCCTATAAATACCCAACCCATTTAACTTCAAAAATCACAAGAATCTGATCTAAGTGACTCTAAGTTGGAACCATTGTTTCATACCTGAGTTATTTTGATCTAGATTAGCATTCGGGGACCCTTCGTAAGTATTCTTTCGTCTTTTATTGCTTTTCGAGTCCGAAAGTCAAACTTTGTTTGACTTTCAGCGTTGACCAGCTTATGGTCAATGCGAAGTTCATTTGAACTTCGCAACGTGATTGTAATCACGATGGTTATAGTCCCTTGTGACTATGCCTACTGATTACCACGTTGTCTAGGGTCGTAAGGGTAAGCGATCTGATAAATCGCTTATACCTTCGAACCCGATCCAGTTTGGTCGATCATTAGGATCCGACCAAATACATTAGGTGACCATAGTAGGTAGGGAATAACCTTCCGAGGTTATACCTTATGGTCACGACGTTTAAGTAGTTGTATGATAGGTAGTTTATATGCCTTAGGTAAATTACCAGAATACCCTTTTCATGTATAATTGGTAATTAAGCATATGTAACCTAAACTTTTGTCACATAACTGATTATGTAACATGTTTAGGCATATAATACTTGTCATAGGACTAGTTAGGCGGTCCGAACGCGTTTCACGCGAACGACGCGTTAAAGTAGCATAAGCTAACTAAACGGGTCGTAATGGGTCGTAAGCTATTAGGTTAGGTTTCATTTAGTATGTAGGCTTTGTTAAACCATATGACACGAGTCTCTATACTCGTTTGGTTTACGAACCCTCATTCTATCCAATCATCCGATTTAGGTCCGGTTATTTACATAGTTACCTATCTTAGGTGCCGTTTGATATCCGTGATCTCTAGCATTGTTTGGTTGTTACTCAAGGACTACTGAGCAATCTCAAGTGAGTACATAGACCCCTCTTTTACTGTTTTCCAAACGTTTTGGGGTGGAACACATGTGCCTACTTGTTACTTTCATGCTTTCCTGTTTTCACATCATATATCGGTTATGTTCATTAGTACATTATAGTACATGATTTCATTACATTTCATGCTACGTGTGCCCATTGTGTGCATTACTTAGTACAGTTATTTCAGTTCACATGATATGTATGTCTGTTGTTGCATACTTAGTACAGTTATTTCAGTTCACATGCTATGTATGTCTGTTGTTGCATACTTAGTACACTTATTATTCATTACATGCTTACATTTTGGCATTTGGTTTAAACATAGACATAGTACATTGTTGGTTTGGTTTGAGTAAGTGATTAAGTAACGAAGCGTGTGTAATATGATACAAGCATGGTGGATACGCCGCTGGTACTTCCTATATATAAGTGTTTGTATGGTATTACATATCGTAGCGTTATTTGAATCATTTCAGTTTGAGACATAGAACATTTTATACAAATAACATACTTTTCACAAGACATTGATTTATAAACAACTTATCTTATACAAACACATTTTACATGGTTATTCCTTTAACCATACATTATTCACTTATTTATACATATCATCTGATCTTATCGTTTTTCAAATGATTTACAAGACAAAGCAAATTACAAGGTTCATGACTAAACATTTTCTCAAACATAAGTCATGAATTCTATTTTCACAAAACCTATGTATCTCACAGGCATTTTTATGCTGACGTACCTATTTTCACATGTGTTTTCAGGAGATGAAGCATAGGACTTATCAAGACATACTTAGGCGGACCTGTGCCTTAGTGACTTAAAACGAGACAAGAACTAGTTAATTTATGTTATGTACTCTTTATTTCTTGTTTAAACAATGTAAACTCTCATGTTTGATCAATAAAACAAAACTTCAATTGCCATGGATTTGAGACAATTAATTCTGTTACAACACTCCCCGATGTTTCCACCACGTTTTGTATGTTCTACGTGGTCGGGGTGTGACAGAAAAGATGGTATCAGAGCCAATGGTTATAGGGAATTAGGTTATTAGTAATGCTTTGACCTAGTTTATAACCTTCTTAGGACCCTAACGCGAGTTTACTTGCGTTTAGTCATAAAACAATACCGTCACCTATCCTTAGGCGACGACCACAACAAGAACATAAATTTCAAAACCGCTTTGAAAACTAATCATCTGTTCTAGGATGATTGATTACTAGGTTTTGAACCCTTTATTGTAAGGTTTTGAACTCTCTATTATATGGTTTTGAACCCCTTTGAGTTTTCAAAATCTCGTCAAGGTTTTGGGTTTTTAATAATGTGAACACGTGCAAACTGGAAGGGTGAATGCCTGTATTCTGGGTTTTCTGTCTAGGCAAGCACTTCGTATACATCTCATCAGACGCGAGACCAGTTGTGCTTACCTGGGAATTCTTGGGATGAGTGTTCACTTATAGGCGAGCATGTCTTCGCGATACATTATATTGACCCGCTTACTTTGATTAGTCACTATCTCATTTGTTTGCCTTTGGTAACAAACAAATGGTCACAATCTTCATGCGTTGTCTTTTTCTTTCGACTATCTTTCGCTTCTTCCCTCCTATATCTTCTATTTTCTTCATGGTGCCTCTTCATCGCAACAACAATGTCCGAACCAGGTGCTGCAATTGTCCATCAATTAGGCGTCGTACTACCAGAAGACAGTTGATTTAGATATCCCCATGACTTGTCTCAGAGATGAAGCTGTATAAGGGAACTGCTCCTTGGTGCAATCAATGCCACTGTCATCATCCGAATCAAATACCCTGTTTCAAATGTACCCACGGTGGACGATGGAGACATTTGGTTAACATGTGCCGCTTTGCAATCCAAAGCAAAGCTGTTACAAATCCTGCTGCTGCTCAACCTTCAAACTCTGCTTCATATGTCGCTTGGCATATCTGGCGCCTCAATCTCATGAACTTTCTACCTTGTGTATCGACGTAAGCACGTCTAGTGCAAAGTGTCGGAACACCTCCCGTTACACAAACTCCAAAATCCATGTAGGATCTTTCTATCCTCATAATTAGATCCTTGTGGATGGGTATCATTCATCGGAGTCCTTAATTGAATTCTTTGTATGATTCAATACGTACATCACGATTCAATAAGGACAAAGCCGAATTCCTTTTAAGATTATCCTATCTTCATAGATAGATTCTTGAAATAATTAAAGTACCAAATGAAATCCATGAATTGGATTCCTGGTGTGCTTTAAGTATCCGCGTCCAAAGATAACAAATTAATAACCAAATTAAACAACTATGTGATTATGTGTTCTCTTTAAATGTTTTCGTGTAATCCAAGTTTTGTTATCCAAATCCTCGTAGAATCTTCCATATCTTTGTATAAGGAAATTCATAGTAGGATATCCAAAGGTACTATATTAAATCCTCAATGGGCTTTTACGTAATAGTAAAGATCCTTGGATTATATTGTACTATTCCATAATTAGACCCCTAAGTGGTCTAGGTAAACAGATTGATCCAAAAATCTGGTTAGGAATATCATGTGATGATATAGCTGAAAGGACTCCTTGGTGGCCTAATTAAAAGGATCATTTGTCGATCTAATTAAAAAGGACCCTATGGTAGTCTAGTCACACTCATCACAGGTTTGATTTTCCTCCCCTAAAAACACTTCAAGATAAACTGTGCGGACTATGCAAGGAATTACGTAATTATGGATGCATACATAATTATGGAATTCAGTGCACGGAAACCACAGCTAGTTTGGTCGTGTGTCTGGAAAATGACTATTTTCGTTCATTTTCGGTTCTGAAGAAATGGTGGAAAATGACTCGTTTCGTTCATTTTCGGTTCTGAAGAAATGGTGGAAAATGACTCCTTTCGTTCATTTTCGGTTCTGAAGAAGTTGTGGAAAATGACTCGTTTCGTTCATTTTCGGTTCTGAAGAAATGGTGGAAAATGACTCGTTTCGTTCATTTTCGGTTCTGAAGAAATGGTGGAAAATGACTCGTTTCGTTCATTTTCGGTTCTGAAGAAGTGGTGGAAAATGACTCTTTTCGTTCATTTTCGGTTCTGAAGAAATGGTGGAAAATGACTCGTTTCATTCATTTTCGGTTCTGAAGAAATGGTGGAAAATGACTCATTTCGTTCATTTTCGGTTCTGAAGAAGTTGTGGAAAATGACTCATTTCGTTCATTTTCGGTTCTGAAGAAGTGGTGGAAAATGGCTCATTTCGTTCATTTTCGGTTCTGAAGAAATGGTGGAAAATGACTCGTTTCGTTCATTTTCGGTTCTGAAGAAATGGTGGAAAATGACTCTTTTCGTTCATTTTCGGTTCTGAAGAAGTAGTGGAAAATGGCTCATTTCGTTCATTTTCGGTTCTGAAGAAATGGTGGAAAATGACTCGTTTCGTTCATTTTCGGTTCTGAAGAAATGGTGGAAAATGACTCTTTTCGTTCATTTTCGGTTCTGAAGAAGTGGTGGAAAATGACTCATTTCGTTCATTTTCGGTTCTGAAGAAGTGGTGGAAAATGACTAATTTCGTTCATTTTCATTTCTAAAGAATGCCTGTTGAAAATAACTCTGTTCATTTTTCATTTTTGAAAAATGTTCATTAAAGAGAAATTACAAGATTATGTCTTGTTCAACTTTGATGGTTATTTAACACAAAGTCACAAATAGACTCCTACGAATAAATTTCGGGACGAAATTTCCTAAAGTAGGGGAGACAGTAACACCTGTGTCACTGCGACCATCAAACAAATTCCAAACCAATGAAATATTGTATTTCATACTTGGGATTTGTAAAAATATGTGTACCATTTGCACATATCAACTCTTGTTCGATTTCAAGCTCTAAATCGCTTTCTGGAAGGTTATACGCGCACTGATGCCTAAATATAATCAGTTTAATCCAACGAACACTCCGGAATAGTGAAATAGGCTTAACATACCTTAAATAACCTTTACATAACTTAGATATAAGTTTTGGAAGGTTTGGTGTGGTGAAATCAAAGTTAAATCGCTTACAGGGACTAAAGTTGACAAACTGCGAAAGTATGCCAATTTGAACTGTAACAGACATTCCGTAACATGACCATAAGTTAAACATACCATAAATATCCTTTACATAGCTTAGAAATAGGCTTTGAGGTGTTCGGTATGCTAAAATAAACTTTTGTGTCATTCAGGGACTAAAAGTGTCAAAAAGTGCACAGGTTTGCATTTTCGCGCATAACTTACGTTCTGAATACATCCGGACATCCAAAAATTTATGTAAGCACTAAAATATTTTATTTTAGTGTTCGGCATAAGAAAAATCCGTTCGTCGCGTCATTTGGATCGTCTTTCACGCTTATGCGCATTCCGTCGTAATTAAGCGAACAACGCGATCGTACGGCCAAACGAACCGACATCCGAGATATTTTTGAGCACATTTTAAGTTCCCTATGCTTTAACTTCATTTTAGAGCTTTGAAATGGGGTTAACGGGCCTTAAACGTGTCAAAAATGGGCTGAATGCATGACAGGGACCAAAAGTGTAAATCTGCCAAACTAAGGCCTAGCGCACCCCTACACTTTTAATGTAACGGTGCGCTAGCCTAGTTCAGACCAGATTCAGTGTTTTTAACAGCCTGTTTGCAGCTGATTAATCCACAACCACATGTTCTCTATTGCCTAGTCAGATGATAAGGACCATTTTGAGCCACCACAACTTTGCAACACTTGTACGGATGCGATTAAGGCACGATATTCGACAAACGATCTTAACGGTTCGGGTATTCCTATAAATACCCAACCCATTTAACTTCAAAAATCACAAGAATCTGATCTAAGTGACTCTAAGTTGGAACCATTGTTTCATACCTGAGTTATTTTGATCTAGATTAGCATTCGGGGACCCTTCGTAAGTATTCTTTCGTCTTTTATTGCTTTTCGAGTCCGAAAGTCAAACTTTGTTTGACTTTCAGCGTTGACCAGCTTATGGTCAATGCGAAGTTCGTTTGAACTTCGCAACGTGATTGTAATCACGATGGTTATAGTCCCTTGTGACTATGCCTACTGATTACCACGTTGTCTAGGGTCGTAAGGGTAAGCGATCTGATAAATCGCTTATACCTTCGAACCCGACCCAGTTTGGTCGATCATTAGGATCTGACCAAATACATTAGGTGACCATAGTAGGTAGGGAATAACCTTCCGAGGTTATACCTTATGGTCACGACGTTTAAGTAGTTGTATGATAGGTAGTTTATATGCCTTAGGTAAATTGCCAGAATACCCTTTTCATGTATAATTGGTAATTAAGCATATGTAACCTAAACTTTTGTCACATAACTGATTATGTAACATGTTTAGGCATATAATACTTGTCATAGGACTAGTTAGGCGGTCCGAACGCGTTTCACGCGAACGACGCGTTAAAGTAGCATAAGCTAACTAAACGGGTTGTAATGGGTCGTAAGATATTAGGTTAGGTTTCATTTAGTATGTAGGCTTTGTTAAACCATATGACACGAGTCTCTATACTCGTTTGGTTTACGAACCCTCATTCTATCCAATCATCCGATTTAGGTCCGGTTATTTACATAGTTACCTATCTTAGGTGCCGTTTGATATCCGTGATCTCTAGCATTGTTTGGTTGTTACTCAAGGACTACTGAGCAATCTCAAGTGAGTACATAGACCCCTCTTTTACTGTTTTCCAAACGTTTTGGGGTGGAACACATGTGCCTACTTGTTACTTTCATGCTTTCCTGTTTTCACATCATATATCGGTTATGTTCATTAGTACATTATAGTACATGATTTCATTACATTTCATGCTACGTGTGCCCATTGTGTGCATTACTTAGTACAGTTATTTCAGTTCACATGATATGTATGTCTGTTGTTGCATACTTAGTACAGTTATTTCAGTTCACATGCTATGTATGTCTGTTGTTGCATACTTAGTACACTTATTATTCATTACATGCTTACATTTTGGCATTTGGTTTAAACATAGACATAGTACATTGTTGGTTTGGTTTGAGTAAGTGATTAAGTAACGAAGCGTGTGTAATATGATACAAGCATGGTGGATACGCCGCTGGTACTTCCTATATATAAGTGTTTGTATGGTATTACATATCGTAGCGTTATTTGAATCATTTCAGTTTGAGACATAGAACATTTTATACAAATAACATACTTTTCACAAGACATTGATTTATAAACAACTTATCTTATACAAACACATTTTACATAGTTATTCCTTTAACCATACATTATTCACTTATTTATACATATCATCTGATCTTATCGTTTTTCAAATGATTTACAAGACAAAGCAAATTACAAGGTTCATGACTAAACATTTTCTCAAACATAAGTCATGAATTCTATTTTCACAAAACCTATGTATCTCACAGGCATTTTTATGCTGACGTACCTATTTTCACATGTGTTTTCAGGAGATGAAGCATAGGACTTATCAAGACATACTTAGGCGGACCTGTGCCTTAGTGACTTAAAACGAGACAAGAACTAGTTAATTTATGTTATGTACTCTTTATTTCTTGTTTAAACAATGTAAACTCTCATGTTTGATCAATAAAACAAAACTTCAATTGCCATGGATTTGAGACAATTAATTCTGTTACAACACTCCCCGATGTTTCCGCCACGTTTTGTATGTTCTACGTGGTCGGGGTGTGACAGTCAAGACCTGTATCTTTAATATTTACTATCTAAATTCCAATCAGAATTTATGTTTATAAAAACGTTATCTCTTAAAATATATGTTTGGTGTCAAGGCACCTTGTTTATATTTGGAAATCATTTGATTTCAAATTTAAGATCCGTTTACTTTGACTGTAGTTCGTGACTACAATCGTTTTATTTCGGACCTTTCTCATGACTCTATGACTTCTCATGTCATTTATGCGTCGGTTTGTATCATGCTCACCGTTATCCGGTTTACATTTATTGGTATTTAATGATGTCCCATTACCGGGATCCTTAGTCTTTTAGTCATAACTCGGAATCCGAGTCCTTTGACTTTAAATCCGGGTTCACGTCTCTCGGTTTAAGCATGTGTTTATTTTCCTAACCATCTACCGGGTGATTTTTACCGAAGTCATTATTAATGCAACCCTTTAGATATGCATCAAAACTTTGTTTTGACTTGTTTGGTTGTCTTAGCGAAATCCATTGCTTTATTTAACCAAACCTTTATTCCTTATCTAACCATGCTTGATGGTCTTATAATTTCTGAATGATGATTATCATCATCATCCTTTCTTTACTGCGACCAAAGTAAATGACTTCGATCGTCTTGTTGTACGGGTAGTACCTTCGTTTTTAGGACCTCGCGGGTCATTTATCCTTTGGTTTTACATGCCCCTTTTGTCAACCATGGCTCTTTCGTCCATAATGACTTATTTCACTATTCCCTTGGGTCATCTATTTCTATGCGCGCCATACATCGTTTTTATGGTTCCCTCAAAAACCATTTATACGAGTATGCCCATAAGATTTCTTGACCCTAAGGTTCTTTTAACTTTTTCATTTGTCTAAACCTTACCACATCGGACATAAATATGCTCATTATAAGAAGCTCATGGTATCATATGTTCACTACTTACTTGGCCAGAGTAAGCGATCAACACATGGTACGCACGATCTTATTACAATTACCATATCACGCCCCATGTAAGTAACTCCTTCATTTATTTTATTTGGTAAAACTTTATTTGATTGTCAATTAACAATTATTGGTTTTACCTGTTTTATCTCTGAATGTTTAAAATGTCCCTTTTTTATAATCATTTATACAATCACATTCGTTGATGTGATCTTTATCTTCCTCAAGAGGATTTATATTAAGATTTCTTACTTGGATGATTACCCTCGTCCAAGTTTATATTTAAACTAAATGCAGTTATTATCTTATTATTCACAACTGTGAATAATACGTAGCTCTACTGAGTTTCTCTTGGAAACATCATCCTGGATAGATAACCTATCCAGGTTCCCAAGTTTCATATTCTATATGCAACTACCTTTTACTGTGTATTTGTTGCATATTTCTATTTGTACTATCAGTTTAAGACGTGTACCTTATCGATACATGCCTTGATAAACTTTCCTTATCGTTCGATCTCTATTCAAGATCATTTCTTGATTTATGTTTTTGGCGAGTATAATTTACTCGTCATTCTTCAAACCGTATCTTCATCATATGAATAGATCCTTAGACTCTCGTCATCTTCAAATACGAGGGTCCTTCAACTTTAAACGTTTACACATATTAGTAACGTCAATATCAATAAATGCCCGTATTATAATACAAGGCTTCTACTATACGTGTCAACACACGTAACTTCATTAACTATATCCATCATTTAATTGGGATAACGTATATTACGCAATATCCCTATGTGTTGTTTACAACACTTTAACGTGCTAAACCGTTAATGTATTGAATAACTTACCGGATTTTGCAATCAAGCCTTGAACCGAACACCAATCTTTATCAAGAGCATAAGGTTTAAGTCCAAGCATGGTTTTCCCCGCCATACTTGAATCTCTTAAACCAGGGCTCTGATACCAACTTGTAAGACCCACATTGGAAATTTACACGATTACAACTTTAAAATACGCATTTTAATACTAAAAATGCGACTTCACAAAAACTTGTCGTGCCAACATTCCCATATGTATTAAAAACATTTCAAGACATAGTTGTAAGTGTTTACATAATTCACTTATAACAAAACAAAACAAGGTTTAACGCGGAAGCTTCAATTAACGTGTGTTCGGTTCTTGTTCATCGCTTGATTTTTCATCCGGGACTCTCGACTTTCACCTATGATCAAAACCAACTTAAAAGTTAGTTTTGATGGTACAAGTACAACAAGGTAAATGGATCAAATAATCAAAATAAACAAAAAATTCAAGTTTTTACGCCGTCGCCGCGCGCCACGGTAAACCCTTTTTGGCGTCGCGTGACGCCACGCCTCCATTTCGACAGAATGGTTTGATCTGTAGCTGCATATTCCCAGCCAACCTTAAGTTTACGGAAACGAGCATAACTCTTTCGTTATTTGTCCGTTTTACACCATTCTTTTTCCTACGTGATCGTAATTAAATTCTCCATCACATGGAGTTAAAATCCGACATCCGAATTAATAAAATTATAAACTTTTAAGCTTTCGGCTTAAATATCCTTTTTCAAATTATTGACCCGTTCATGTTTTTATCAAACAAAACATGTTTGTTTGGTCCCTAACTTCATGAAATTCATAATTTCAATATTTCCTATCATATTAGGTTCAAGTACGGGTTTCTTACATATTTTAAACCTACTTATGCTCATATTCTTATTCTGACCCGTTAAGGGTATTTAAGCGGATTTCTAGTACGAATCGCATTCATTCGTTTCTAGCTCATATTTTCACATTTCCTATCGAGTGATCTTCCACCACAACTATACGTGTGGTGGATTTAAGGTGACGATCTATATAATCCAATTTTTACCCCTCGGATCCATTATTTACGGCAAAGAATCATATCAAATCTTTTTATCAAGGATTCACATCTTTCCTTTTTTTATACTTATCCTAAGTATTTACTTGGTCATAAAACTCATTTCCAAACAACCTCTAAGGGTTGTTTGCTTAATTTAGCTTCCGAGGGCGTTTTGGTCATTCATAACCCTTCATTTATGATGAAGGACTTTTAAAAGCATGTTTGACCCATGAGCCCTCTTTTAGCTATATTTATGTTTGAAAAGTCAATACGCTTTCCAAACGAAATGTCCATTATTTGAAACACTCGATTTACCTATCAAAGTAACCGAATGTCTATTTTACACTTCATTTAACTCCCATTGAACCTTACGTTCAAAATGGGTAGTTACCCTATTACTCATACCTGGCTCGGATCAATATATTGACCCGTTTTAATACCCTGCTTTAATAATCGTTATCTAATAACGATGCAGATATCCATTCGATGTTTACTCTTGAAATCACATAACTCGACATTAATCATTAGTCGATGTTGCCAAAGGTGATATATTCACCTTTGACCCGTTTGGTCAAGTGACCCATTATATTGGCGAGATGACGTTTACTACCATCTCGTCTACATGACTCGCTCCGGTTTACACCGTGCGGTCATTTTACTTATAGTTCATTTCATAACATTTTTCGGCCTATCATGGCTTACGTCATAAGTGTCTTTCAAAACCTAACGGTTATGGTCAACGCATGGCCAAATTACCGTGTTACCCTTATTGTTTGTTTTGGTTTAACTTATAAGGTAACCATTAAAGGTTATATATTTATTAGTCATTGTATGACTAAGTATCCGTATTAGTTCTTTTTAACCATTACGCATGGTTTAGCAAAACCTTTGATTATCTTGTTCCGTACGACTACAGGTCAGAAAGTTATATCTTGATTGTTAACTTGTCTTATTCGTAGTTGATACGATAAAAGGATATTCTATAATTTAAGAATGTTGTAAGTTATACTTACCTTGCATCCCGATTATGCCTTTCCTTCTCTCTTGATTCGTTTGACCCGCTTCCTTTCCAAGCTTTCACCTAGCTTGCCAAGCGTCAAACTATCATTGTAAGTGGTAAGATGGTTAGATTAGTCATAATCATTCACGACTACTCCATCCTACGATCTTTATGTCGAAATTATCATTCGATCATATAAAAGGTCATTTTGACTTTAAAAAGTCAAACCGCCTATTAACACAAATAAATTACACGAAGTAGTTCAACTACTCGTTTAATCACTTGATCAATTACCCGGTAAGCATCATCTTTATGTTACCGTTTTAATCACTTATTAACCAAGTTCTTATCATCATAATTCATTGAATTAATACACTATGATATTAAACATCTTTGATCATGAACATATCTTAAATTTTAGCATATCATACTAAACTCATATCATAGTAAGTATGATTATATACTCAAACACACTATTTGTTCAAGTATTTCCTGATTACTATCATGTATGATGATTCTAATCATAATTATATCATCAATTTCATCCTATGATTAATACCCACTTATCCTAGTGTAGTAAATCATCAAATCATTCAAATTATATCATCATATGTATAATATTCACTTAGGGTTTGATTCCTAAGCAAATATACATCACTAATTCAATCATAGCATCAATAATCCATTCATAATTCGCGATTATGATGATTATCCAAATTTCACAACTTCACAAATCATCAAAATTTGACATACCTTATGATCCCCTAGCTTGGGTGATCATAAATTCACGTTAAATTGTGAATTTAAGCTTCGATTGAGCCTTCAATTTGATGATATTGTTGAAAGTTAGGGTTTGTGAAGCTCTGGGGAACTTCTGGTCGAACATAACTCCTAGAACACACTGAATGTGTGTTTTAGGTTTTAAATTTTCTTTTTATAATTAAACTTTCAAGTTTATCCACTTTGGCCCCTCTTGTTTGGTTAGTTTGTTAAGTAGGCCACAACCCACTTAATTTCTAACAATATTCCCACTTATTAACTAGGTTAAACATTCCTAGTTAATTTAGTGAGTTCGGGGAGATTTATAACTAAGTTTATTTTAAGTCCCGTTAACTCGAGCCTTCTATAAACTTTTACTTCCACAAAAGCCTTTATATAACTTTTATTTAATATTAGATTGATTTATTTAAAATCCTAAAATTCACCGGATTAATTTTATCACTAACGGTAATTTACCCCTCTTTTAGTATTAACATGGTTTGATTACCAAATCCGTTTTCGGGGTGTTACACCTAAACACTTAACATTATGCAATATCATAATGAAACACACATCATGCATTGATTATTAAGTAATCAAACCAAAACTAACCAAATGCAAGATGGAATCACGAGGACTTCGAGGGAGTTGAGACTGTCGTCGACTTCGAAGGAGAAGGGGTTGTTGCCGTCGGGTTCGAAGAAGGAGAGGAGAGGATTAGGGTTTAGTATAACTTGTGTGCTTTGAGTATTATGGGAATTACTCCTCAACACCCTTGGTGTTAGGGGAAAACAATAGAAGCCGAGCCCATCTTTGGGCTTCGTCTGGATTGGGCCGAGAATGAGTAGAGAAGGAAAGGGGCTCGGCCCACAAGACTAAGTATCATAAAACATACGTTTAACAATTCCCACTTAAAATAATCAAGGATAATCAAACATGTTAACCATTCAGTCATAATTAAACATGTACACACGTAAATACATCGTGAGACAAACATCAAAGAAACGAGTAGAAGACTCTTGAAATTACGAGTTGTCACATCATCCCCAAGTTTAAATAAAATTTCATCCCGAAATTTAGCACGTAGTCACTAAGGAAGCTAGTTGTGTTGTGTGTTTTCCTGGGGTATCACATCCTCCCCCTGGTGGTTTGGAATTTCGTCCTGAAATTCCGTAGTAGCTTCAGTATTGGACTCGCCTTTCTTAAAAAACTAAGGATAATTGCGTTTCATTTGGTCTTCTGGTTCCCAGGTAAACTCTGGGCCACGACGTGAGTTCCAACGAACTTGAACAATAGGCATTTTGCTACGTTTAAGAGTTTTGATTTCCCGGTCCATAATTTCCACCGGTTCCTCGAAGAAGCGCAACTGGTCGTCGATAGTGAGTTCCTTGAAGGGAACAATGAGGGTCTCATCTGACAGACACTTCTTCAGATTCAACACATGAAAGACATTGTGAACACCACTGAGTTCTTCGGGCAAATTCAGTCTGTACGCCACCTTTCTGATTTTCTCAGTGATTTCGAAAGGTCCAATATAACGAAGATTAATCTTGCCCCGTTTACCAAAACGAACCACACCTTTCCAAGGTGAGACTTTGAGTAGCACTCGATCCCTAACCTGGAACTCGAGCAGTTTCCTACGCTTGTCAGCGTAGCTTTTCTGACGGTCACGAGCTGCCGCCATTCGTTGTCGGATTTGGGCAATCTTTTCCGTTGTGTCGAGAACGAGTTCTGGGCCAGTGATTTGGTTGTCGCCAACTTCTGCCCAGCACAAAGGTGATCGGCATTTCCATCCGTACAAATCCTCGAACGGAGCAGCCTTGATGTTGGTGTGGTAACTATTGTTGTATGAAATCTCTACCAGGGGCAGATGTCTTTCCCAGCCGTTAACAACGTCGATAACACATGCTCGAAGCATGTCTTTAAGAGTCTGGATGCTGTGCTCAGTCTGCCCATCCGTTTGTGGATGATAAGCTGTGCTTATGTCTAGACGTGAGCCAAAGGATTTGTGCATCGTCTGCCACAAATCAGATGCAAAGCGCGGGTCACGATCAGAAATGATGGAAGTTGGCACTCCGTGCCTAGCGACTACTTCCTTCAAGTAGATATAGGCGAGTGTAGAAAACTTGTCACTTTCCTTGATTTCCAAGAAGTGTGCTGATTTAGTAAGTCGATTCACGATCACCCAGATGGTGTCGCTTCCTCGTTGGGATCTAGGTAGTCCAGTGACGAAATCCATCGAAAGTTTCTCCCATTTCCATGTTGGGATCTCTGGTTGTTGCAGTAGTCCTGATGGCTTCTAGTATTCGATTTTGACCCTAGCATAGGTTAAGCATTTGCTAACATATTTGGTAATGCTAGCTTTCATACTAGGCCACCAGTATATGGTTTTGAGATCATGGTACATCTTATCAGAACCAGGATGTACCGAGTAACGAGACTAGTGTGCTTCGTCCATCACGAGCTCACGTAGGTTTCCATAAAATGGAACCCAGATACGTCCCACTATATAGTAGGCGCCGTCCTCCTTTAGTTCTAGTCGTTTATCCAAACCTCACAGGAACTCAGCTTTGAGGTTTTCTCCCTTCAATGCCTCAACCTGACCGTCTCGGATTTGGGTAGGAAGATTAGAGTGGATAGTATGATGTAACGCACGTACACACTTAGGTTTGGTTTCTTTCCGACTGAGGGCATCGGCCACAACGTTGGCCTTGCCTGGATGATACTTGATTGCACACTCGTAATCATTCAAAAGATCGATCCATCGACGCTGTCGCATATTCAACTCCTTCTGATCAAAGATATGCTGGATACTCCTGTGTTCGGTGTAAATGGTGCACTTGGTACCGTACAAGTAATGTCACCATATCTTGAGTGCGAAAATTACAGCTCCCAGCTCCAAATTGTGAGAGTTGGCGTGATGCGTAAGCAATAAATTTCTCACGTTGCATCGACACACAACCAAGTCCTTGGATTGACGCGTCACAATAAACAGCAAAATCGTCCTTGCCCTTTGGTAGCGAAAGAATGGGTGCACTACAGAGTTTTTCATTCAACAGTTGAAACACGGAATCCTTAGCATCACTCCACCGGTAGGTGACACCCTTCTAAGTTAGTGTAGTAAGAGGCTGTGCAATCTTTGAGAAATCCTTGATAAACCTTCGGTAGTAACCCGCCAAACCCAAGAATTGACGGATTTCAGTTGGAGTTCGAGGTGTAGGCCAGTTCTTGATCGAGTCAATATTGGATGGATCAACGTGAATCCCATCTTTATTGACTACGTGGCCTAGGAAATAGACTTCACAAAGCCAAAACTCACATTTCGAAAACTTAGCGTAGAGTTGCTTTGTTCGAATAAGTTCAAGAATCAGACGCAGATGTTGCTCGTGTTCCTCCAGACTCTTGGAATAAATCAAGATGTCGACAATGAAGACAATAACGAACTTATCCAAGTATGGTTTGCACACTCGGTTCATGTGGTCCATGAAAACCGCAGGAGCATCTGTTAATCCGAATGGGATTATCAGAAACTCGTAGTGTCCGTAACGAGTCCTGAATGCTGTTTTGGAGATGTCTTCGTTTTGGACTCTTAGCTGGTGATAGCCCAATCTCAGATCAATCTTAGAATAGAAGCTCTGCCCTTTCAACTGGTCGAACAGGTCATCAATGCGTGGAAGTGGGTAACGAGTCTTCACAGTCACCTTGTTAAGTTCACTGTAGTCTATGCACATACGGAAGGTGCCGTCTTTCTTCTTGACAAACAAGACTGGGGCTCCCCAAGGCGAAGAGCTAGGACGAATAAAACCCTTGTCCAAGAGTTGTTGTAGTTGCGTGGACAATTCTTCCAATTTAGCTGGGGCTAAACGATAAGGTGTGCGAGCTATAGGTGCCGCTCCAGGAGCTAGCTCGATTTGAAACTCGACTTGGCGATGAGGCGGAAGACCAGGTAATTCCCCAGGAAATACCTCAAGAAAGTCGCGTACGATCGGGATGTCTTCAATCTTCTTCTCTTTAGCTCGAGTGTTGGTAACGGGGGCTAAAATAGAAGTATAACCCTTTCGTAAACACTTATGGGCCTTTAGAAACGAAATGATGCCGACAACAGCACCACTCTTATCACCCTGAATCATGAGAGGTTCACTGCTAGAACGGGGAATGCGGACGATCTTCTCTTTACAGAGTATCTCCGCTTGGTGTTGGGATAACCAGTCCATCCCGATAACGACATCGAAACTACCAAGAACGATGGGAATGAGATCGATAACGAAAGTCTGACCAGAAAGCACGAGTTTACAACCCTTGATGATGTGTGTGGCCTCTACGCTTTTACCATCAGCTAATTCGACAATGTGTTTGGGGTTCAGAGGGGTTGGGATAGGTTTAAGCAGTCGACTACCTCTTAAGGACACATAACTAGTATCAGCTCCCAAAACAAATAAGATAGAAACAAAGTAGTCGCCTAGAAGAAACTTACCTGTCACGACATTGGGATCGTTCCTTGCTTCTCCCTGTCCAATCACAAACGCTCGCCCATTTGCACCATTGTTGTCGTTGTTGTTCCTGTTGTTCTTCCCATTACCCTGATTGTTGTTGTTGTTATTGCGGTTCTGGTTCAACTGTGGGCAATTCCTCTTAAAGTGGCCTTCTGCTCCACACTGGAAACACCCCTTTTTGTTATCCTATTGCTGCTGCTGCGATTGGTTCTGTGGGGCTAGTTGTTGTTGCTATCGATTCTGATTCGTAGGGTACGGACTCCTGTAATCCTTTGTCATGTGGCCTGGCTTGTTGCACCTCTGACAATGGCCCTTGTTGCACGGCCCGTTGTGGTGCAAATTACAACGGTTGCACTTGGGGTGATTTCCCTTGTATCTACCTTGGCTTTGATTAGTATTACGCTGCTGGTTGGGACTCTTGTAATCATCGGTCTTTCTCTGTTGAGACTGAGGTTGTGGAGAGCTCGAACCCTTGCTAGAGTTCCCATCCCACTTACGCTTGTTGTCACTTGGAGCATCAGTAGTAGTACTAACCCGCTTAGGCAGCTTGTTCTGCTCGACTGCCTGATCAGTGAGGCGGTGTGCTAGTCCTATGATCTGCTGGATCGTAGGGAGGTTCACTGCCGTTACCATGCTCTAGATCTCTAGTACTAAACCTTTGATGTAGAGCTCGATGCGTTTGTAAGCAGGATTCGCCATATTGGGACACAAGGCGGCCAAATCATTCGATCTTTTCGTGTAGGCTTCAATCTCAGACCCTACCATCTTGAGGTTGTAGAACTCCACCTCAAGCTTGTGAATATCATACCGGTGACAATATTCTTCCTTAATCAGCTCCTTGAAGTCATTCCATGGGGTGGCATTAGCAGCTGCCAACCCTAGCATTTGCACTTGTGCGTTCACCAGGAGAGCGCACTTCCTTCGAGTGTTCCAGTCGCAAATTTCATTCGGTAGGGCATTCACACATCTCAAAAACAGACTCAATCTTCTCAAACCAATGTAGTAGACCCACGGCTCCTTCTGTGCCGCTGAAGGTACTGGGTCGGCAATCCATAAAGGTCTTGAAGGTGCATGCTCGAGGCTGAGCAGGTTGACCTGTCGCGTGAGAAAGAAGGGAATAGGTTAAGAATGACAGAATGTCACGAGTGTAGGATCTAACATCCTAGGATAGGTCGAAATTGCAGGGTTTACCTCCTGGTTGGGCTACTAAAGCTACAGCAACCCGTTCATTGATTAGTGTCGTCAGTTGAGCCTGAGTCAAGTTAAGGCGTCCACTCATAATCTTCACATCCAGAAAAAACAAGTGAGAATGTTGACACAAGAATGCGAAAAGAATGACAGAAGAGAGTGCGCACATCAGGTTTCATGCAAATAGTTGAATGTTAAAAAGAGCACATTAGGGCTAATAGACACCATGCTACTACCCTATCTAGGCATACATAAGCAACACACCATGCAAAAAAGTAAACTGTCAAGTAGGTAGCATAAACATAAATCATACCACCTAAAGTGTTGAACCTTGCACGTGGAGCGAAGCGTCTTTGTGGATCGTTGAGCACTGTGCAGGTTATAGTCTGGTTTTTGTCAAAAAGGTGTTCCCCTTTTTAAAACCAAGTTCACTATAACCAATGGCTCTGATACCAATCTGTCACACCCTCAAAAGCCACAAGTGGAGTACTACCGCGAGGCGTGTGACTGACCAGGATCATACCACCAATCATACTGAACGATAAGTAAATTAAAGTAAAACCATCACAATCGAACATTTAGTGTTCACGAAAACAATATCCCAAAACAAAGTTTAAGTGTTAGCGGAAGAATAAAGTTTAAAACCCATTAATAGTTCAAAAAGCATAATGTTTAATATTAGGAACCCAACATTTGGTTCCCTGCCACAACGTCCACTCCTCGTGCAAGCTCCTGCCATGTACCTAACGACCTGCAAAGCATGCAGTAGTGTGTCAACATAAAGTTGGCGAGTTCATAGTTGTTTGTTTAGTGTTGTTTCAAAAACCATAAGTTGTTACGTTCCTTTAGTTCTTTATAAAAACATGCCATGGGGAGCTACCCCACTATTAAACCACTAGACCCGTACCATATCGACTACTGACTGAAGTTATGTTAAGTACCCCAAGTCAATGTCTATCATCATTGACTAAGTGCCCAAGTATATTAGTCCACTCCCATCCTCTGCGACACGGTGTGAGGCTTGTCAAACCTAATAGCGCTATTTAACTAATAACCCGTTCGCCATTGGCCCGGCTATTAAGTCGATATAAAATGAGTGGGGACTTTAAGATAGAGTTGTTTCCTAGTCTGCTTAAGACATGTATTATAACGGTTGTCGTCCTTCACCTAGGAGGACGGTAGTACGTATTCTACCACTACAAGAAAACTGGGTTTTTAGTACGCACAAAAGAGTCCTAAAATGCTATTTTATAGGACCTTTCATTTAATAGGACCAACGGTAAAAGCGTTTCATGTAAAGGGGTCGTAATATGTCCTGGAACTAAAAAAGCGTCCTAACATCTCAAGTAAGATTATGAAACCAATTTTATGGTCACGTAATATGTCTTTGAACAACCAAAATAGTGTCCGAATAAAAACATATTAGGACACTTTTACGATGTTCTAACGTGTACTTACATACTTTTAATCTTTTGATACACTTACAAGCGTCCTTAGAAATTAATTGATAGGACCCTTATGAAGTAACTTATAGCTAATTTAGTATCAAGAAAAGGGTCCTAATATACCAAATAAGATTATAAAACCAATTTTATGGTCGCATAATATGTTTATAGACAACTTAAATAGCATCCTAAAAAGAACATATTAGGACACTTTTACAATATTCTAATATGTGGTTACCTACTTTTAATCTTTTGATACACATCCAAACGTCCTTAAAAATTAATTTATAGGACCCTTATGATATAACGTTATAGCTACTTTAATATCAAGAAAATGGTCCTAATATCCCAAATAAGATTATAAAACCAATTTTATAAACAGATCATCAACATATAACATCCTAATAATTATTGTATAACATCAACTAATGAAAGAAATAAAACTTCATTATATTTCAAAGAGTTAATTGCCATTTTAGTCCCTGTGGTTTGGGCCATTTTGCCAGTTTAGTCCAAAGGTTTCATTTTTAACATCTGGATCCAAAAAAGTTTCATCGTTGCCATTTTGGTCCAACTGACTTAACCCCATCCATGCTTCTCAGTTAGTCAAGGGGCATTTTTGTCATTTCCTCTATTATTTTAATTAAGGTTTTTATTAAAGTGCCATTTTTGGGTTTTGTTGTTTATTACTCTGTTCTATCGTTATCATCATCATCATATAACACCACCTCCACTGCAAACAGTCCCCATACATGATTCCGGAACGGCACACCGAACCCAATCATCTTTCATCTTCGTTCGCCGTCTTTCGTCATAACCACCACCTCGCACACCGTCGATCATCGTCGTTCCACACACTTAACCGCACACTGGAACCGTCACTCAACTCCGATTATCTTCATCGTCTCCGGCAGATTCCGTCGAATCACCACCTCCGATCACGACACCATCACCTTCTCCGTTTCGATATCGAGTTCGAATTCGGGTTTCCTAAACCATCTCCGACCACTATAATCACACAACCATTATCGTCATCATCGGACATCAACCAACCTGCTACGTTCCCGTTCCAGTTACAACTTTCAACGCCGTTCACCGTGAACCTTCCACGACATCACCATCTTCATTAATCACCTCTGTCCGCCTCCTCCGTCGCATCTTCTTCTCCGACGTGCTACACCGTAACACCTCCAATCACCACACCTGCCACTGATCATTTTTTTAACCTGAACGTCTCCGGTTACCTGTCTCCTCCACACCTCCGTTCAGTAACAATCATCACCCTCGCAACCATCTTCGAGCTACTATCTCCGACCACCGTATCACTGCACAATTTCTTCTCCGGCCATCATCGAAATCCGAAACAGTGTTCACAACGTCCATCGATTATCTTCATCTCCAGCGGCTGAGGAAATAGGGTTTTGGTTCCAGGTGTTAAACGAAGAAGACGAACGGCGTTTGAACTTTATATGATGAAGATGATGATGATGATGATGATGATAGAACATGGTAATAAACAACAAAACCCTAAAATGGCACTTTAATAAAAACCTTAATTAAAATAATAGGGGAAATGACAAAAATGCCCCTTGACTAACTGAGGAGCATGGATGGGGTTAAGTCAGTTGGACCAAAATGGCAACGATGAAACCTTTTTGGATCCAGATGTTAAAAATGAAACATTTGGACTAAACTGGCAAAATGGCCCAAACCACAGGAACTAAAATGGCAATTAACTCTATTTCAAATAAGCATGTTCATAACAAAAACACTAACCATAAATAAGTTATAACATTATCTAACATAAAGTCTTAACATTTAACAAAGAAATTAAAAGTAATTAAAGAAATAAGAATCATAAAATCTTGAGTCATCATGCGTCCTGAATCCTCATGGACTACCTACAAATAAACCATCCATGTATAAGCATTAAGTTCCATTATATTAAAATTATTTGTATCACAAGTTTAACAAATACATACCGTGATGAAAGGATAGGGCCATGCGATGGATGCACCAATACAATCTTGAATTGTAGAAAATAAACCATATGGTCTTACCAAGTTTTCATCTTTTTTATTGGTACTTGAACGTTTACCTCACACCATTCTGGTCCAATCTCTGTACCACCAACTAGATCATTTAGGTCCAAGCTCTAGACCCTTCCTCTTGCTACAGTCTCGGTAGAGTTTAGAATACTTTTGAGGAAAACTTCATCTCCGACCTAGATTTTAGTTTTCAACAAATATTTATTAAACTCTAGTCATAATAGTTCAAAAAATCATTTTACAAAAAAAAATAATAAAGTTTTACACTAGCAGGCTAACATTTTTATAGAAAAACTAAGGAAAATTGGTTTTTAATAATCCCACGTTTACATATAAGCCGAGTTCGAGCTTTACAAACAAAGCTCGGGCCAAGCTCAAGATTAAAAGATTACATATGAGTCGAGCTCGGGCTCGGTTCGTTTACACCCCTAGTAGTCTGTCAAGATGGGTAGAAGGTCAATGACTCAAATCAGAAAGTGTATATTTCTAGTATCGGAGGGCTAAGCCAACCCGCAAACACTCTTTATCTCTTCTTTTTCCAGAATTTTATAAACAATTGATGTTCTAAACATGATTAATAAGCTTTATATCTCATCGATATTATAAATTTGAGAAAAACTCATCTACATCATTATACATTGCTATTTCTCTTTTAGTTCCTTTATCCCTTTTTAAGGTTTAACCCAATTCGATTAGCTTTTATTCAGTTTACCCATTTAACCCGTTAATAGTAAATGTATAACCCAACACAATTCCCACATATACATTTAAGTTTAAGAAACTAAATACCTTATCAAAGGATAACAAGTTTTAATAGACCCCTTCTTTAGCATGTAGACCTTAATCCGTTGCTTGACAAAAAGAATTCCACCTGCTATAAAAGACAAACAGAAACAATTATATTACTTACTTTTTTTTAGAAAAAAATAGGTCAAGAAAGACTAGTAAATTCATAAATAATGATTTACCAGTTGGTTGTTAATTCTAGTGTGTAAAAGCATCTTACCAGAACTTCCATTGATCCTAGTAGTGTGCCAGCAAACTAGAACAAATATTGAATTTTGATCAAGAAGTGATGAAATTTAAGGGGTGTTTGGTTGTGTGCTTTAAACTTATTATGTTTATTTAGTTCTTGATGAAATTTAAGGGGTGTTTGGTTGTGTGCTTTAAACTTGTTATGTTTATTTAGAAAAGGCGAGACTTATATTCAACAAAACCCAAAATACACCCAGAGCTCCAGCAAGAAACTAGAAACTGATAACCCCAACAAAGCCCTAACATAAAAAGGCCAAACAAACAACAGAAAATTAGATTACATTACCAATTTACCATGCCCCAAATTAAGATCAGACCAAGCCTCCCAATCCTGAAATGAAACAGTCGAGCGATACCAATTAGGCAGCCACAAGAACGTCAACTCTTTCATGTCTTCCATGATCTTAATGTCTGTATCCATTCTCCCATTAAAATTCATGTAGTTTTTATGCACATTTAAACTCATTATGTAATATTACTAAATAATCAAAATCTAGATAATTAACTGTAAATCATTATAGTAAAACACTAAAAGTTGATTAGATAATAACTTCTATAACTCACTTCTAAACAAAATATAACAAGTTGGGATTTTGCTCACGCTCCAACTAGAATCTTGAACTTTTTCTAATAACCACAACAACACTTCAAAAGCATGGGAATTCACAAAGTAATCAAACCCTAACATGAAATACCCCTTCAACTGCACATCTTCCCCAAAATATACAACCAAGTACAATATTTCAAACGAAACCCTAAATGAGATTGAAGCAAAGTTAATGGACGAGAAAATAACAATACATGCCCAAGGCTGAAGTGTGGGTTAGAGCGATGAGGAGTCGAACAACGATGATGGTTTCCTGGTAGTGCAGTGGTGGTTCGCTGGTTACAACCGTGACATCGGTTGAGCAGTGGTGGTGGGATATGACATTATATATATTATGAACTTTAAACTGCATAGATGATATCTGTGTAGGAATCAAATCATCAACCTATCTTTCAAAATGACTACACATTTGGTTTTTTTTATCCTCGGAACTTACATTTGCATGTATAATTCAAAAAATAAGGTGAAAAGTTAAAAAGGCCGTAACTTTGTTAGTCAAATTAGTTCATAGAAGGATAAAGTATCAGATTATCAGATGTGGTTTCCAGAATATTCTAAGAATTGGTTCAGCAGAAAATAAGATAAAGACATTAATTTCAACCGCAGGTATTAACGAGAAAGAAGATTAAGAAGAGAAAAACCACATACAGTTATTCAAACAATCATCATAGACATCAGACTTGTAAGGAAAAAAAATACCATTATTCAAACAATCATTTTCATCAAAACAGTTAGTCAATTGTTTTGAACAAAACAGTTAATCAATTATGCACAAGATCAAGAATCACAGTGTAAAGCCATTACTGACCCGAACCGAAACAATCTGCCGTTGCGGTCATCATCTTCATCAACGGTAAGTCACCATCATCATCAATCTTAAAGATAAAAGAAAACAGGGGGGGGGGTTTACCGGAAACTTGTCGGAAGCCCAAGAACACCACCGCCGCAGCCGAAGACGGCGCTGCTTCCGTTGACCCCGTCGGACGCCGCCGTCGCGTCTCTTTCTCTTCTCTCTTTCTGCTGTCTTCCTCTCTACACCCTCTACAGTGTCTCTTTTCTGAAGTTATCGAGGAGTGTGTTGTGGGTTACCGGGACAGAGAAGGAAGGGGAGGGGTTTAGGGGTGTGGGTGCGTCTCACCGGAGAAGAAGGGCGCCGGATTAGTCGCCGGTGATAGCTCCGGTGATGAAATCCTGTGGAGTGGCACTGTGGCAGGTGATTGTTGGAATGAGGCTAGGGTTTTATAAAAGAGTTATATGATACAAAAAATCTTATTACATATTCAGAAATTCAAACTATTATTAAATATTACAATTTCTAAATCGTATTTTTATGGTTTTCTTCCATAAAAATGTCAATGTTTGCATATTTTCATTTTCAATACATACAAACCCCATGGCGGGGAATAGTGCCTGCCTGGCACTTGGTGATTCGCAGCAATTGGCGGTGATCAAGGCGAAAAAAAATTTACACTTTTACCCTGTCCTTCCAAATTACATTTTTGCCATCTTCCTTTTTCCAAAATTATGATTCACAGAAAGAGGTTCTACAGGCAAAAGCTCGCCGCCACCGCTGCCGCAAGATTTCACGGTGGCACATCACGACTGCCGTTGGCGGGTGGCAGTGACGGTGGAAGTGTCATGTGTAAATTTAGGGTTTCGACCTCCATGCCAAGCAACAACCGTCACCGGAAACGCCATAAGTTCACCCATTAACATCGGCTGTCGGAAATGTAAACACGTCTGAAACGAGCTAGAGGTTGTGGATTTGTACTTTACCGATGCCGATCCACACCAAAATAAGACATGCAAGGTTAGATCGGGTCGCCGGAAGTTCGCCGGAAACATAGGCTGCACGCCCAGATCTAGGGTTTAACTGGTAAAAGCGTGTAGAGAGAGAAAAACAGAGTGACTAGAGAGGGAGTAGATGGTGGCAGGCAGCCGATGGTTTCTTGGCGACGGTGGCTCTAGGGAGTTTTATGACGGTGTTTGCAAAGGGGTTTTCTAGCTGTGTTGACATGGATAGAGGAAGACTGGTCATGAGGTCGCGGTGGCGGGACGCCATGGCGGTTGGTGGTGGACTGGTGGTGATAAGATCTCACGATGGTGGGTGGTGATGGTGGACAGATGATGAGGTCCTGCTGGAGTGGGGTAGAAGACAAGTGATGTTAAAATCTTTTGAGAAACTAAAAATGCGGTACAAAAGAAGTTAAAAGAGATTGATAGAGAGAGAGTTAACATGAATGATATCATATATGGGAAAAAAGAATAGTAAACTGATGTAGTTATTTTGAAAAAGAATAGTAAAAAATATGAGATAAAATAAAGAAAAAGCTCATCTCTTTCATGTTTGTAGCCTCTGGGATTGAGGTTTTAATTTTGGTCTTCCTTGGAAAACTATCACTAGATCTGCTATCTTTGAGGATTACATTATGTTTATCATGAATTTGGGTTGGTATGTACTATATAGGCAACTAGATTATTTGTATATATGGTTTCTTTGAGCCTTAAATTCATGGTTATGCACGCAAACAAGTGTAACCAAACAATATTGTGTCTAATACCCATGGAAAGAATAATGCTATTCTTTGTTATTTACAAATGGAATCAGTATTCTTTATATATTGAATTTTATTCAAATTATTGTGGATCTCAGCGAACTATTTATGTTAGGTACTCTTTTTTGCAAATCGAATTGAAAATCACGGATTCCTATCTTTAACTAACTTTTCATGTTATTTAATGTTGATTCATTGTATATGTTTTGAAATGCAGCTTTGGCTACAAGGTTTGGTGTCTGGCATCTCATACATCTGCTCACGACATCAGCGACACAAGGATTTGATACCCAGACTCACGAAATAATTAAAAAAGCACCACTTTTGGGCCATAAAAGGCACATCAGCTGTTCATATGTTTTGCAACCACTTGTACACCTAAAGTAAGTGTCTTCTGTAACCAAACAATACCAACTAAAGCATCTATATGGCGCTACTAACCCGCACATATTTTTTGAAAGGAGCCGCACAACATCTATTCATTTGTTTTGCAACCATTTGCACACGTAAAGCAAGTATTTTTAGTAACAAAACCATACTAACTCAACCAATTGTATGGCTTTTAAAGTTGATACATGACGTGATGTCGTGGTCACAATCAAATTTAATCCAAATACAACTAAATAGATAGCGGTAAGTGGGTATCGAACACAGGGAGTTTGTGGAAAATGTGTTATTTAAGAATTTATCTAGATTAACTAACTTAAACTAATTGCTGGAAAATAAAATTCAAGAGTTGGTTTGATTGGATTGGTTTCTTTTAAAACTAAGATTACTAATTAATTTGCAAAATGAGAATTGAGTTTGTAAACAATTTAGAGACAAATGACCATCCTAAGTTTCCGGTTTGTTTCAACAATTGTGCTATCATTTACTAGAAAGATCTACATAGACATAGTTCATGTGAAATTATTTGTTGTGATAAAAGGGAACTAAGTACACAGATTCCTAGAACGTGAGGTTGTTACCCGATGACCAATTGACCCTTACCCAATCCTAATTCTACCCATGATATCTCGATTGCCAACGGCACCAAGAACGTATGGTTTCAAAGAAAAATAATTGTAAACATCAACAATTTACAACCAAACAAGAACACACCATGATAAACAAAACATAAGTTTAATTCATCATTCTAGAAATATAAAATAAGCACAATAGTTTCACAAACCTTCCACCTAGGATGACCATAAAGTATTTAGCCACACATGGCTTGAACAAACATCATAATGCAAAATAAAAATTATTCTTGTTCAACACACTCACTAACAACAATCTAGATAGAAAATAGATGATAAGATATCCTTCTTCAAGCTCTAAGTGTCTAATATATGGTCCCAATTCGTGTGCTTCCAGGTAGTAACCGAAAAACAATCATAAGTCCCCCATAAAACCTCATAAAAACGACATTTAATAGAGGAGTTACAAGTTTGAGTTCAGTCGGAGCCGTAACCTACGGCCCTCCGCCGTAGGTTACGGCGGTCAGCATGGTCATACAAGTCAACAGGGAGCCGTAACCTATGGCCACCTGCCGTAGGTTACGGCGAGCAGTGAGTCTTACGGCCGGGAGCTCCTGTCTTACGGCTGGTCTTTTTGGCAATTGGTGGGAGCCGTAACCTACGGCAGGTGGCCGTAGGTTACGGTGCTGTATGTTATGCTTTTCTTTGTTTGCTTCGTTACAAGTGGAATTTGCATTTCTTGTTTCCATTATCATTTAGCATCCATCCAACTTCATATCATCCAACTTTTATGCATTTTAACACCTGCAAATACCAACGCACCGTAGTTACCAAATTCCCACAATTAACCGAATAAAGCATGAGATGTGCACATATTTAGCCCCTTTAAGGGTTGTCCTACGGACCACCCGTCACATCCCCACACTTACCCGTTGCTTGTCCCAAGCAACCCATTCAAAACTATTCACAACCATAAGCGATCAACATGCAAACCAAGCTAAAATGTGCCGACCTTTTACTAACCTTCAATCGTACCACAAGACACCCCCTCTCACAAAATTCTCTCGGTGACAAGAATTACTAGCATATAATGCAAAACCACTCAATGCGTGTGTGTGTGTGTGTGCGACAATAAGCTTGTATAAGAATCAAGTTTCCTCCTACAAATATCTAGCATGCTTATGAATCAAGAAGGACTTACGGGTTATAACGGGGCTATGTGTAAAGGTAGGAAAATGGTGGGACATATATGCAAGTAGCTCATTGATTTGACCCGGTTTTTATTTCTACTAAATAAATAAAGCAAACATCACTATATACACAACTTCTTCGACATTCTCAACTACTATTGCACTAAACACTTCTTTTTGTATTTTTCTCATATTTTTCTCTTTTTTTTTAATAATAACACATCAAACTCAACAATATATATAAGAACATCAACATTACATACTGAATCTCCTCAACCAGGTCATTTCAATTGGTAAAATTTTATAGGAAGTAGGCTTGGGTCACAACCGAATGGTCTAAGGCTCAAACATTCTAAAGGACAAAACCCCCACCCCTCACAATACCAAGCTCATATATGTAAAGTATGAGGTCCAACCCACCAATCCCACACTCTCACACATCTAGACGAGGCTACCTAAAAGTCCCCTATCATTTCCAAAAGCATGCTAACTCTAGGATTTAACAAGTATTCACACACAAGTTCTATTAACACACTACACACACCGCCACTCAAACAATGAAATATCAATAACAATCATGTGTGGCTCAAATCCTTACCAAGAAAAGACTAGGAATGGGTGTCGGTGTGTCAAGTGGAACCATATCAAGTTTTCAAACTTTTTGACAATTTTCGCTTGAATTTACAAAAAATTCAAAATTCTCAAAAATTTCCCCCATCCCCACACTTGGGATACATTGTCCCAATGTATGGTTTTGAGGGAAAGATCGCTTTATCCAAAAACACCAACATTTGCTTATACTCTCAAACCCCAAGTTTCTTTTTGTATTTTTTTATATTTTATTATTAGAGACACCACCAACTTTCACAACCCAACAACATATCAACATCAAACACCACCCTACCTCCCAACCATAACATAAACAAACTACATAAAAAAAACAAACATGTACAAAGGAGCAAGATACGACCTGGCTAGTAGTACTTCGGCTGTGGAGGTCCAAAGATGGATGTCATTATATCAGTCCACTCACCAAAACCAAATGCTCCACTACTACTTCTGCTTCCTTGATCACCACTTGGATTCGCCTGTTGATAACTCATAGCATGTGGATCCACCCACTGAGAATGATGCAATGGTGGGGTGGGGTATGACACACTACCATCATTTGGTGGCAATGTGGTGTAGTCCACAACGGGCGGATCTCCTTCAATTGGTTGGCCCGCATGCCATTGATCATGCATGCGTCTCTGGCGATCATCTAAATAGCGGTTGTTCACTTCTTCTTCATGGGCATACATATGAGCACGGTTCCATTGCTCATTTCTATCGTAGCTCCGTTTGATAGCTCTTTCCATGCTAGCACCCATAAACGTTTGTTGATCAAAAAGCATTTGGTTTGGTTCACTCCATTCACCGAAAGTGGGTGGCCGCCTTTGTTCAATAATTTGGCCCATATTTCCCGAGTGGGCCCAATAAGGATCATAAGCTTGCTGTGCATAATCAAATGCACCCCCCCCACATAACCAGCTTTCACTCCGGCTCCCTGAACTTGAGCATCAACCATGAAGGTATCTTCACGGTAATCATCATCTCCACTTACCTCTTCATCGGTCGTTTCGGGCTCATCAGCCTCACCCGGTCGTAACGGTCTTGCATCCACCTTCAACGCTCTCCACCTTCTCCCATCTGTTTTCAGCTTATGATACCTCTCCGATTCCGTGTAAATCCAACCTGGCCCAAGATTCTTAAGGTCGAATGGTCTAAACCTCTTGTAAGAACCTTTTTCATCACCTTTAATCGCCCCATATTTTTTTAACAACGCCGTAATCAACCGGCAATGAGGTATAATCTTTCTTTCTCCACTATTTTTGCTCAACCAGATGTTATTCAACACGAGAAATCGGAGAGGGACCTTGGGAGATCCATGCATCATCATATATAAAATCGGTACTTCCTGATGTCGCACTTCCATCTTGTCACCCCGCCTTGGAACAACATTATACATGCACAATGTCAACAACAATTTTGCTTCCATTCTCAAATTGCTCCTATATAACTTCCCATGTGTTGTGCCCGGAAGGAAAAGGTAGTCAAGCATATTCTGCCATTGCGGATGCTTGTTGGGCTCGTGGTAGAGATCTTTGAGACTCGGGTGAATGTACTCAGTTGCGGGTCCGTCGTCAAACTTTGCTATTTTGCGCAAAGAGTCATAAGACATTTCTACTTTCACCCCGTTACACCGTCCAACTAGCCTCATCTTGCTTGGGGCCTTAAACGGGGGACATTCAAGTGAAGCCACCCACTCTTGAATCTGAGTGTCGTACATCTTCTTCACCTCCCCGTCATAACACTTCAAGGCTGCACCCCAACCCAACTCCTTGAACTTTGCCGTGATCCCAAATGGCCCGAAATCAACCTCCTTGATCTCCTTCTCACAAATAAATGCTTCACCTCGTTGTTTTAGCTTGTTCATTTGTTCATGGAATAGATCCTCTCTCCATTCTGCGGGTTGGTCTAGCAATGAACCGGATGTCCAATCCGGCTTCGGACCCCTTGGAGGTGCATCCTCCTCCGAGCCCGGGTCACCAACCTGGGTCAATCTCCTCCTCTTTTGTTGCGCATCATCCCCTTGAGTCGCATTAGAAGAACTTGCAATTCCTTTCCCCTTTTTCGTCACCATGCCTTGGTGTTGTAGAAGATGAGAATCACAAAAACTTGAAGTTCACACAAAAACCCACAAAAACCCCAAATTTTCGGCACCCCTTAGGCTCAAATCCGACCCCAAAACAAAGGAATCTTTGAAATATGAGTACAAATCTCGAATCCTTGTGAAATTTTACCCAAGATAGATCCAAAAATCACTAAAATCGGGTTAGATTTGAGAAAATGTGAAGGTTATGGTGGCTAGGGTTCTAAGAGAAGAAAGATGAAGATGAAGGTTAGAGAATGATGGTTAGAATGAGTGGATAGGGTGAGTTTGGGTTTTGTTTTTATTAAAATGTTTATTATTATTATTATTATTATTTTCGGTTTTTTTTTTGGTTTTTTTATTTATTTATTTTTTTTTATATGTATACGCCGACAGAAAGGGACCCTCAGCTTTTTACTGCGAACCGTAACCTACGGCTCCCTGCCGTAGGCTATGGCTAAACCTGGGCAAAAATGGATCGCCGTAAATCAGGAGCTTCGAGCCGTAAGGCTTGTTTTGTGACATGGAGCCGTAACCTACGGCTGGAGCTGGGCATAGGGGTGTCATAGAAAAACTTATAATCAAAATTTTTTTTTTTTTTTTAGTTTTTCAAAATTGTTTAATTTTTATAGTTTTTTTTTATAAATATTGAGAACATAAAAATTATTATTATACCCCCCGTTAAAAACCCGTGTTGTCCTCAACACTATGTTCGGGAAATCCGTGAAAATTTCCCCACACTTGTTTCGAACACCGGTTTAAACGGAACTTATTTAATTCAAATTAAACTAAACTAACTATTTACAAACACCAAACCTGGGCCTCTTTCACGTTTCTTCGTCATCCACCGGGCGTAAAATGTTACCCACTTTGTCGAGCTCGAGATTGTTGATATCGTTACCTTCCAAGTACGGTTTGAGCCGATGCCCGTTCACCGTTTGTTGCTTATTTGTTTGTTCATCTTGAATGTCAACATCACCAAATCTTCCCACTCTTCGGACAACATAAGGGCCCATCCACTTGCTTTTGAGTTTCCCCGCGAACATCTTCAATCTTGAATTGTACAACCACACTTTTTGACCCACTTCAAAGTTCTTTTTCCTTATCTTCGCATCATGAACTTTCTTCAGTTTGTCTTTATATGCGGATGCACACTCATAAGCTTGATCCCTTATTTCTTCAATTTCATTCAATTGTAACTTTCTCGCCCGACCCGCTTCGTCATAGTTTGCGTTCACCGTTTTAATTGCCCAATATGCCCGATGTGCCAACTCCATAGGCAAATGACACCCTTTTCCATACACCATTCGATAAGGAGTGGTATCAAGTGGAGTTTTGTAGGCCGTTCGATAAGACCACAACGCATCATCAAGCTTGCTTGACCAATCTTTCCGATCCGTTCTCACCGTCTTCATTAGAATTTCTTTAATTTGCCGGTTAGACACTTCCACTTGACCACTCGTTTGCGGGTGGTATGGTGTAGCAACGCGGTGGTTTACATTGTATCTTTTTAACAACTTCCCGAAATTGAAATTTTTGAAATGTGAACCACCATCACTTATTATCACCCTAGGCACACCAAATCGAGCAAAAATGTTGGATTGCACAAACTTACATACAACGGAGTGATCATTGGTTCTCGTAGCGATAGCTTCAATCCATTTTGAAACGTAGTCAACCGCAACCAATATGTACAAAAACCCATTTGAGTTTGGGAAAGGACCCATGAAGTCTATTCCCCAAACATCAAATACCTCCACTACCAGAATTGGTTGTAACGACATTTCATCCCGTTTCGAAATGCTTCCCACTCTTTGACAATTGATGCAATTCCGGGCATACTCGCAAGAATCCTTAAAAATCGTGGGCCAATAAAACCCACTAGATAATACCCGATAACCCGTCTTGTTCCCACTAAAATGCCCTCCACATGCCGATGAATGAGCATGGGTCAAAATCTCTAAAATTTCAGTTTCGGGAACACATCTTCTTATCACTTGATCGGGTCCGATTTTGAACAAGTCCGGTTCATCCCATATATATTGCTTCACTTGACTAAGAAATTGTTGTCGTCTCTTCTTTGTCTAATGATTTGGAATTGCACCCTTGGCCAAATAGTTCACATAATGGGCATACCAAGGTGCAACAAAAGTTGATACGGCTAACAATTGCTCGTCAGGAAACCGTTCATTGATTTCGCTTGGGTCATCAACACCTTCCAATGGGATTCGGGACAAATGATCCGCAACAACATTTTCACATCCCTTTTTGTCCCGAATCTCAAGATCAAATTCTTGCAACAAAAGCACCCATCGAATCAACCGGGGCTTTGCGTCCTTCTTTTCCATCAAATATCGGACCGCACTATGATCCGAATATACTATCACCTTGCTCCCCCAAATGTAAGATCTAAACTTGTCCAAGGCATACACCACCGCTAATAATTCTTTCTCGGTCGTGGTGTAATTGAGTTGCACCTCGGACAAAGTTTTGCTTGCATAATATATCACCACCGGTTTCTTATCCACCCTTTGACCCAAAACCGCGCCAATAGTCGTGTCGCTAGCATCACACATAATTTCAAACGGCTTTGACCAATCCGGAGGTTGCAAGATAGGAGCCTTCACCAACTGTTCCTTCAACACATGAAACGCTTGCAAACATTCGTCAGTAAAATCAAATGGAACATCTTTCAATAATAAGTTGCATAAAGGTTTTGTAATTACACTAAAACCCTTAATAAACCTTCTATAGAACCCCGCGTGTCCCAAAAATGATCTCACCCCCTTAACATTCTTTGGTGGGGGTAGAGATGAAATTACCCGAATCTTTGCTTTGTCTACCTCCATTCCCCGGTCCGATATGACATGCCCCAACACAATACCCTCTTGAACCATAAAATGGCTCTTTTCCCAACTTAGGACCAAGTTCGTCTCAACACATCTTTTTAAAACCTTTTCCAATTCGTCAAGACAAGAATCGAAACTTGGACCAAAGATGGAAAAATCATCCATAAACACTTCAAGAGATTCCCCAACCATATCCAAAAATATACTCATCATACATCTTTGGAATGTGGCCGGGGCGTTACATAGTCCAAATGGCATTCGCCGAAAAGCAAATGTACCATATGGACATGTAAACGTGGTTTTGTGTTGGTCGTCCGGGTGAATAGCAATTTGGTTATATCCCGAGTACCCATCCAAAAAACAATAATATTTTTGACCAGAAAGTTTTTCAATTATTTGGTCAATGAAGGGTAACGGGAAATGGTCTTTGGAGGTAACGGCGTTTAATTTTCTATAATCAATACAAACTCGCCACCCGGTTACCGGGCGGGTGGCGATTTGCTCACCTTGCTCATCTTTTACTACCTGAATGCCGGATTTTTTAGGCACTACCTGAGTCGGACTTACCCATGCGCTATCCGAGATGGGATAAACGATCCCCGCATCCAACCACTTGATAACTTCTTTCTTTACCACCTCTCTCAAGTTTGGGTTCAACCTCCTTTGTGTTTCACGGGTCGGCTTTGCATCCTCACTTGTAATGATTTTGTGCATCACAATGGATGGACTAATACCTTTTAAATCGGCTATCATCCACCCAATTGCCGCCTTGTGAGCCTTCAACACCCGAATCAACTCCTCCTCTTGAGCTACCGCTAAATTGGAAGCAATGATCACCGGTAAAGTGTCATTCTCCCCCAAAAATGCGTACTTAAGATGTTTTGGTAGCTCCTTCAATTCTACACTTGGTGGACCTTCCAAGGAAGGCTTTGTACCCGAATCAATTTCCACCGGTAACGAATCCGTTTGGTGGGTCCATGGCGGTCTTCCTTCTTTCACCGCAAGAGCCTCTTGCTCTTTCTCCTCCATCTCCAACTCACATGCGTGAACCTGCAAGGACACATCACAAACACAAGAACCCAAAATTTCCTCTTCGAACTCCTTTGGGTCGTATCCATCTATGAAATCTGCTAAGAAACACTCATCACCATAAACATTAGTACCGTTAGTGAAAACATTTAATCTCATCTTTCTATTACCGAATGTCATGTCAACCGTACCATATCGACAATCAATAACGGCATGTGCGGTGTTAAAAAATGGCCGACCCAAAATAACATTCTGTTGTTGAATTGGGTCCGCGGATGAGTAATCTAGCACAAGAAAATCAACGGGATAATAAAACTCATCAACCTTAACTATCACATCCCGTACGATACCCCGGGGAAGTTTGTGAGACAAGTCGGCTAATACAACCGTTGTCTCAACTCGTTTCAATGGACCAAAATCATATTGGTCATATAACCCCCCCGGTAGGATACTTACTCCGGCTCCAAGATCCAATAACGCCCTCGCGGTTTGAAAATTTCCAACTTGGATGTTTATTAGGGGCGTTCCCGGATATTGTAACTTAGGAGGAAGGTCTCCTTTCAATACCGCACTTACCCGCTCCGTCAAATCTACCAATTTAGGCACTTTTTTTGCCTCTTTTGGGTACATAATTCTTTTAGAAACTTAGCGTAAGCGGGTACCTGTTTAATAGCTTCAAGTAAAGGAAGATTAATTTTAACCTGTTTAAAAACCTCCCACATTTCCTCTTTTTGAGGCCCCCGTTTTGAAATGAAATTTTTCTTACCCGGATCTAATAAAGCCGAGGGAAATGGTACTTGACTAGATCCCTCACCCTCATTTTCCTTTTCGTTTTCTTTATTAATTTCGGGTTTTTCAAAATTGGATTTTTAGAAGAAACAATAGGTGGTTCATTTTCTTCCTCACTATCTTGACCCGTTATATCTTCAACCACCCCATCAACCAAATCCGGTGAAGGATTGGTTTTATACTCTTTCCCACTTCTCAAAACACTTACATGGTGAATATTAACATTATTACCTCTAGAAGTACTATGAGACGGGTTTACCTTAGTGTCACTTGGTAGTTGACCTTTGCTTTTCTTCAAATCCGACACTTCAGTTGCGAGTTGACCCATTTGGGTGGTCAAAGTTTGAATTGCTTTGTCTCGGGCCTCATCCTTTTGTATGCGAGCATCATCCATTTGGTTCCTCTTTTGCATTTCCGCTTGCATGCTCTTCAACATATCCATCATCTCATTTCCACCCGAAGACCCCCCTTGTTCTTGACCCGCTTGATATTGCCTTTGGTATCCTTGGTTGTTCCCACCTCTATATCCACTTTGGTTATTGTAAGGTTGACGCAAACCATAGTTACCTTGGTTACCTTGGAAATTCGGGTTTGCTTGATTTGAAGGGTTCCCATAATGAAAGTTTGGGTGGTTCCTCAACCCGGGGTGGTAAGTATTAGAATTCATGTTGTTATAATTTCTACCACCCCCTCCTTGACCTTGAACTGCATGAACTTCTTCATATTTCCCTTCTACTACTCCTTGACAATTTTCAGCCGCATGACCTATTTCATTGCACAATGCACAAACATCATAAATTTGGTTAGTGGTTTGAACATTACCGTCATCTATTGCGTGCACTTGCGGTCGGGCAATGGCTGGTCGTGCTCTCCTCGATGCTTGAGCTTTTCTTTTTGATGTAGTTGCCATGTTCTCCAAAAACTCCCAATCATCATTCTCGTAATTTGTACCAAAAGTCCCACCGGTAATAGACATTAAATCACGAGCATCTTCGGCACTCAACCCCTCGTGAAAAGCATTCATTAATTCCCACAATTCAATTCCATGGTGAGGGCAATTTTTGATCATCATATTGAAACGCTCAAAAGCCTCATGAAACATTTCACCATGTTATTGTTGAAAGCTCCTTAACCCCTTTCTAGCATCATTAGTCTTTTGAGCGGTGTAAAATTCATCTAGGAAAATTTGTTGCATTTCCGCCCAAGTGTAAATGGATGCTGAAGGCAAAGTATAGAACCACTTCTTTGCCTTATCCTCTAGGGAAAATTGAAACAATACCAACTTGACATCATCAGCCGAAAAACCTTGACTCCCAAGAGTATTGCAAATTGAGTCATAGGCCTCCAAATGAAAATAGGGTTCCTCCGTTGCTAGACCCTTATATTTCGGCAAACTTTGCAAAGAATTGGTTCTCACTTCAAAAGTTCTTCCTTGATTATTGTGAGGAATAACCACCGGTGAAGGGTTGTGAGTAATTACCGGCCTAAAATGCGCTTCAATTCCCCTTGCATGTTCCCTAAGATGCCTTCTTGGTACACCCAACCGACCCCTTGGACGAATAGGACCCATTGGTCTTGGTATATGCCCTTGTGGTGCGAATGGTTGTTGGAATTGTTGTTGTGGCATTGGTGGGTGTTGGATTGGCCTTTGGAATTGTGGTTGTGCATGTTGTGGTCGAACTTGTTGCAATGGTATAGGGCGTTGCATTGGTGGCCCTTGTGGCCTTTGCCTAATGTGTTGTGGTATGAGTTGTTGTTGTTGTTGTAGCATTCCACCAACACTTGCCATTCCTTGAGATTGGCCATGCACATAAGCAAACTCCCCTTGATCACCATCACCCCCATAAGCATAACCGTCCTCATCATAACCCTCAAAATCCTCATATCCCTCTTCATATCCATCTCCCCCTATACCCGAAGATTGCCCAAATGGAAGAGTCGAGTATTGAAAACCTGATTGGTTCGATGGTCTAAATGTAGAAGTTGCATGAACGATAGTTGAACCTTGGGGCAATGTATATGTTGAGGATGATTGACCTGAAACTGGGAAAAAATGAGTGAGTGGTGGAATCGTAGTTGAAGGGCTAAAGGAAAGTGAAGGTTCTTCTTGAGTGGTAATGGGTTGAGTGGTATGGGTTGGTGTAACATTGTGAGGTTGAGTAGGATTGGTAGTGGTGTTTTGTATGGTAGTGTTTGGTGAAGGTTGAGTGGATGATGGTATGAAAGGTGGTATAAGTTCACCCGTAGTGGGTGGTGGTTGTGGTGGATCCATGTATCGAATTGGTGTAATTGGTGTAGTTGGTGTTGTTGGTGAACCGCTGATTCTGTTCTCTCTTAGCAAAATTCTGTTTCCTCTCAAAGTTCGTTCAATTTCTGGATCAAATGCCAATGGTGAAAGCTTGTGAGAGCTCCTAGTACGCATGCACCTGTAAGTACCTGCACACTAACACACATAGCGTAAACCAGAAAAAAAAAACAAACTAAAAAGGATAAAAAATAACACACGTTGCGCACTACTCCCCGGCAACGGCGCCAAAATTTGACATGATGTCGTGGTCACAATCAAATTTAATCCAAATACAACTAAATAGATAGCGGTAAGTGGGTATCGAACACAGGGAGTTTGTGGAAAATGTGTTATTTAAGAATTTATCTAGATTAACTAACTTAAACTAATTGCCGGAAAATAAAATTCAAGAGTTGGTTTGATTGGATTGGTTTCTTTTAAAACTAAGATTACTAATTAATTTGCAAAATGAGAATTGAGTTTGTAAACAATTTAGAGACAAATGACCATCCTAAGTTTCTGGTTTGTTTCAACAATTGTGCTATCATTTACTAGAAAGATCTACATAGACATAGTTCATGTGAAATTATTTGTTGTGATAAAAGGGAACTAAGTACTCAGATTCCTAGAACGTGAGGTTGTTACCCGATGACCAATTGACCCTTACCCAATCCTAATTCTACCCATGATATCTCGATTGCCAACGGCACCAAGAACGTATGGTTTCAAAGAAAAATAATTGTAAACATCAACAATTTACAACCAAACAAGAACACACCATGATAAACAAAACATAAGTTTAATTCATCATTCTAGAAATATAAAATAAGCACAATAGTTTCACAAACCTTCCACCTAGGATGACCATAAAGTATTTAGCCACACATGGCTTGAACAAACATCATAATGCAAAATAAAAATTATTCTTGTTCAACACACTCACTAACAACAATCTAGATAGAAAATAGATGATAAGATATCCTTCTTCAAGCTCTAAGTGTCTAATATATGGTCCCAATTCGTGTGCTTCCAGGTAGTAACCGAAAAACAATCATAAGTCCCCCATAAAACCTCATAAAAACGACATTTAATAGAGGAGTTACAAGTTTGAGTTCAGTCGGAGCCGTAACCTACGGCCCTCCGTCGTAGGTTACGGCGGTCAGCATGGTCATACAAGTCAACAGGGAGCCGTAACCTACGGCCACCTGCCGTAGGTTACGGCGAGCAGTGAGTCTTACGGCCGGGAGCTCCTGTCTTACGGCTGGTCTTTTTGGCAATTGGTGGGAGCCGTAACCTACGGCAGGTGGCCGTAGGTTACGGTGCTGTATGTTATGCTTTTCTTTGTTTGCTTCGTTACAAGTGGAATTTGCATTTCTTGTTTCCATGATCATTTAGCATCCATCCAACTTCATATCATCCAACTTTTATGCATTTTAACACCTGCAAATACCAGCGCACCGTAGTTACCAAATTCCCACAATTAACCGAATAAAGCATGAGATGTGCACATATTTAGCCCCTTTAAGGGTTGTCCTACGGACCACCCGTCAATACAGATAGCTGCTTAAACGTATGCAAAAACATAGCTGAAAAAAGGCGTGGCAACGTGCGCATGGAAAAACATCTAGTGAGTTACATTTATATACATTGGGTGTTAACATCTAACTATGACTAGTATGACTCACTATACTCCTAAAGGTGTACAGAATAATCGGTTAAATAACCGAAACGAGTTAATAACCGATCGAGAAATAACCGGTTATTAACTGGCTGACCGGTTAATCGGGAAATTCAAAAAAAAAAAAAACAAAAAAAAAACAGTTTTAAACCGGGAGACCGTATATCCGAAAAATTTTAAAAAAAGAAAAAAAAACGGTTTTTAAACAAAAATAACTGGTTAATTAACCGAACCGGTTAAAGTAATTAACTGGACCAGTTAAAAAAATTAGCGGTTAAAGTCAAAAAGTCAAATAAACCGGTATGACCGGTATGACCGGTTAACCGAATCAGTTATTAAAATTAACCAGTTTGTGCACCTCTATACACTCCTATACAACCCTTTTAGAACAACTATGACACGAGAGAGGTTATATTGGGCCGCTAACACCAATCAAGGCCCAATACGGGCCGTTAATGAAAGCGTGACATGTTATTGGGCCACTACTCACCACCACCACCACTCACCGGCCACCACCACCACCACCACTCACCGGCCACCACCACCACCACCACTCATGGGTTAATAACCTAGTGTTATTATAAAACTCTGGCGAATAAACGTCCTATAAAACTTATGTTTTACGACTCAAATATCAAGTGTCCTATGACGGTGTATTATAATAACACCATAATGATTAAGCGTCCTATAAAGGTTAAAGTTATAAGTCCCTAGTGTCAAGTGTCCTATTAAGTTATGTTATAATAGAACTCTGGCGAATAAGCGTCCTATAAAACTGATGTTTTATGACTCAAATATCAGGTGTCCTATTACAATGTATTATAATAACACCACAATGATTAAGCGTCCTATAAAGGTTAAATTTATAAGACCCAAGTGTCAAGTGTCTTTTTAAGTTATATTATAATAAAACTCTAGCGAATAAGCGTCCTATAAAACTAATGTTTTATGACTCAAATATCAAGTGTCCTATTACTGTGTATTATAATAACACCACAATGATTAAGTGTCCTATAAAGTTTAAAGTTATAGGACCCAAGTGTCAAGTGTGCTATTAAGTTAAGTTCTAATATGACTTCGACTAGAAAGGGTCCTATAACACTGAATATTTATGACTTAACTACAACGTGTCCTATTAAGTTATGTTATAATAGGACCCCATATGATCAAGTGTCCTAATACAGTACCACATACTGGGACACTAACAATTAAAAGTCTTATAAAGTACTTTATTAGTGTGACAACTCGTATTTCAGAACCTATTTATGTGCTTAATGTAACGTATGTGAACTTGGTGTGATTATCTAATATGTTGATTTAATGAATGTTATGAGACTTTATGTTTGTAATGTGTGAACTTATGTATGTATATAGATATATGACTCGGATCGTACAACATAACTCGATCGCACAAGCCCTGTTGGGCTGCACAACTTGTAATCGAACCAAAGGGGAGCCCATGTAAAGGGTTCGGCCCACTTCTCTTCTACGCATACTTTGATCCTTTAGGGAGTTTTGTTCCTCATTACTTGCAAAACACTTTACATATCAAAACCCTAGATCGCTTCTCTCTCTCCCTCTCAAACCCGACAGCAACACCTTCATCTCTCTCTAAGCTTTCTATTCGGATCACTTCTTGTTCTTTCTCTAACCGGTTAGTGTTTCAACTATTGTTTTCATGATTGTATGATGTTGTGCTATAAATGCTTTACATGATGATATAGGAATGATATATGATTGATGATGATGTAAACTGTTAATATTAATGTTCATGAAATCGGCTCACATATGTGTATTTGATAATGTTCATGTTAATCGGATTTGTATATTGTTGGCTGAATGTATGTGAAATCGGATTGGTTGTATGATCAATTATGAGGTGTTATATGATGATTTGGAACCCCTAGAAGGATGTGGTTAAGTGTTTTGATTATTGTTCATGTGTTGTTCATACTTAGGGTTCATGAGAATCGATTGGAATATGCTTAATTTGATCGATTGTATGTTAACTGGATAGTTAGAAACTGTTGATTGATTAATTGTAAATTTGGAAACTGTTGAATGATTGTAACTAAATAGCATAAGTTTCGGATATTTAAACCAATCGCACAAGACTCCCTCGGTCGCACAAGACCAAATCACACAAGTACTGATCGCACAAGCCCTTAAATCGCACAAGGGCTAGTCGCACAAGATAGGTACAACGGTTTAAGCTCATGGTACTGTTTTATTATGCATGATCGCACAAGACTTGTGGATCGCACAAGACGGTGCCGATCGCACAAGGCTTGGGCCACACACTAACTGTTACACGGTTGGGCCTTAAAGCCCAATCCTAACCTCACAAGTACTGGTCACTCGCACAAGCCATCCGGATCGCACAAGTCTATCCGGATCGCACAAGATTCATGTTTGTTGTTTGGGCCGTATGCATGTTGGGCTACTTTTATTATATTGGGCCGGGTAGTGTTTGGGCTTCAACGATCCACTCGCACAAGATGTTAGTGGACTTACAATTCAGGCCAATACATTCTAACCGCACAAGTTTGGACATTTCGTGTTTAACTGTTTTGCTTGACATGTATAACGTGTATGTTATGATCGTTACGTGCTAGTAACCTGTTAGTTCTATGTAAACATACGTGCACTTCTTGAGCCTAGACCTGACTTGTATGGTAACCATGTTAGGACGTGGTTGACCTCTAGCAGCTCGATTGACCTTTTGTTTATCTGCCGAGCTAACCTAAGGTGAGTTCACACTTTCTACAAAGCATGGGATTCCCAGGGGTTGGGAATGGGTTAAGGAATATGGATTCCTCATCCTTTCTTGGGAAGGAAAGTACGGGTTCAGGAATATAATTCCTCGTCCTCATGGACAGTTAACTTTCACTAGGCCAAAACTCTATCACGAAGTCCCTCCGTTTTTATATCGACGTAATCGCCGGGCCAATGGCGAGCGGGTCATTAGTTAGATAGCGCTATTTAGGTTTGACAAGCCTCACACCGTGCCGCAGAGGACGGGCGTGAACTAATGGATCTGGGCACGTCAATGATGATAGACATTGACAGTTCAGGGCACATAAACATGACTACAGTCAGCAGTCGATATGGTAACGGGTCTAGTAGTATATACATGGGGTAGCCCCCACGGCCGAAGAGCCAGATATATAAACATGGGGTAGCCCCCACGGCTGGATTGCCAGAGTAAACGGGATTAAAACAGAACACGTTTTTCAACTATCGGGTAACCCCCACGGCAGGGATGCCAGTTAAAGGAAATTGTTTTTGGAACAACTTAAAACGAACACCCAACTTTGAACTCGCTCAACTTTGTTGTTGACTCGTTACTACATGCTTTGCAGGTCAATAGGTACTTAGCTGGAGCTTGCATGGGGAAGAGTCGTTGTGGGACATGGACAGTTGTGTGCCATGTTAAACATTGAAACGTTTGAACTTATATTTTGTTATGGTTTTAATCGTTATGCTTCCGCTTGCAACTTAAACTATGTTTTGTTTGGACACCAATTGTATTGGTTGGATTTTTTTTTTATAATTACTTACATGCTTGTTCAAAATGATTGGTGGCTGGATCCTGGTCAGTCACGCCTCCAAACGGTGATACTCCGCATGTGGATTTTGGGGGTGTGACAGATTGGTATCAGAGCCATTGGTTATAGTGAACTTGGTTTTAATAAGGGAAAACGTTTTTGTTAAAACCAGACTATAACCTGAACAGTGCTCGACGATCCACAACGACGCTTCACTCCACGTGCAAGGCTCGTCATTCTAGGTGATATGGTTTATGTTTTATTGCCTACTTGCTAGATTACATAGAACTTTGCTCATGGTATGCTTAGATAAACGTAGCAAAGATAGTTTGAAAACACATGTGTGCTTACTCTCTTCTGTCATCGCACTTTCACGAACCTCTCTCTCACACGTTTTCCTTTGATATGAAGATCATGAGTGGACGCGTTAACATGACTCAAGCCCAGTTGACGGCTCTGATTAACCAACAAGTTGCTGCGGCACTTGCAGCCGCACAAGCAGGAGGTATACCCTGCAGTCTAAACTCACTCTAGGATTCCTAGATCCTACTCTCGTGAACCAACCTTTGTGTTAAACTTTGTCCTTTCTTACTCTCACGGCAGGTCAACCTGCACAACCTCCTGTGTGTACTTTCAAGACTTTTATGGACTATCGACCTACTACTTTCAGCGGCACTGAAGGAGTGGTAGGCCTCCTCCACTGGTTTGAGAAACTCGAATCTGTCTTCGAGATGTGTGAATGCCCTGAGGCTCGCAGGGTGAAGTATGCTACTGGTACTCTCAAGGGTTTAGCGCTCACGTGGTGGAACGCTCAGGTTCAAATGCTGGGGTTGGTTGCTGCTAATGCCACCCCATGGAACAACTTTAAGGAAATGATTAAGGAAGAGTACTGCAATCGTGATGACATTCACAAGTTGGAGGTAGAGTTCTTCAACCTCAAGATGACAGGGTTAGAAATCGAAACGTACACAAAAAGATCGAATGAGCTGGCTATTTTGTGCCCTACCATGGTGGATCCTCCCATTAAGCGTATCGAACTATATCTTAAGGGCTTAGTGCCAGAGATTCAAAGCCATGTGACTTCAGCTAACCTCGCCACCATCCAACAAGTTGTACAGTTGGCTCATCGTCTTACTGATCAGGCGGTGGAGCAGAACAGGTTACCAAAGCGTATAAGTGCTACAGCTACTTCAGATGCCCCTAGTGACAACAAACGGAAATGGGATGGAGCTTCAAGCAAGGGTTCGAATTCTGTTCAATCTCAGTTTCAGCAGAGAAGGACTGACGACTACAAGATCCCTAGTCAGCAATCATCTGGTAGTCAAAGTCATGGTGGGTACCAGGGAAATCACCCCAAATGCAATCACTGTAACCTACACCACAGCGGGCCATGCACCAGGAGTAACTGTCATCGGTGCAACAAGCCAGGCCACGCCGCAAAGGATTGCAGAAGTTTATACCCCGCCAACCAGAATCGTCAACAACAAGCCCCACAAAATCAACGTCAGCAGCAGCAGCAGCAGCAAGGCATCAACAAAGGGTGCTTTCAGTGTGGAGCTGAAGGCCACTTCAAGAGAGATTGTCCCCAACTAAATCGGAACCAGAACAACAACAACAACAACAATAACAACCTGGGGAATGGTAACAATGGGGGCAACAACAACGGCAATGGTGCAAGGGGTCGTGTATTCCTTATTGGCCAGGGTGAAGCGAGGAATGATCCCAATGTTGTGACGGGTAAGTTCCTTCTCGGTGACTTTTATGTTACATTTTTATTTGATTCGGGTGCCGATACTAGCTACGTGTCTCTAAAAGTTAGTCAAATGCTTAAACGTACCCCAACGCTTTTGAACACCAAGCACACAGTAGAGCTAGCTAATGGTAAGAGTTTAGAGGCCACACACGTAGTAAAGGGTTGTAATCTTGTTCTTGCTGGTCACACCTTCTCTATCAACCTCATTCCTATCGTCTTGGGTAGTTTCGACGTTGTCATTGGGATAGATTGGTTATCCCAACACCAAGCAGAGATTCTTTGCAACGAAAAGATTGTCCGTATTCCTCGTTCAGGTGATGAACCTCTCATGATTCGTGGCGACAAGAGTGGTGCTGTTGGGAGCATCATCTCTTTCCTTAAGGCCCAGAAGTATTTGAGAAAGGGCCACACTCCTATTTTAGCTCTCGTTACTGACACCTCGAAGAAAGAGAAGAAGATAGAAGATTTTCCGATCGTACGTGACTTTCCTGAGGTATTCCCTGAGGAATTACCTGGTCTTCCTCCTCATAGACAAGTCGAGTTTCAAATCGAGCTAGCTCCTGGAGTAGCACCCATAGCTCGTGCACCTTATCGCTTAGCTCCATCAGAGTTGGAAGAACTCTCTGCGCAACCACAAGAACTCTTGGATAAGTGTTTTATTCGTCCTAGCTCTTCGCCTTGGGGAGCTCCAGTACTATTTGTGAAGAAGAAAGACGGTACCTTCAGGATGTGCATCGACTATCGTGAACTCAACAAGGTGACCGTGAAGAATCGCTATCCTCTTCCACGCATTGATGACCTATTCGACTAGCTGCAAGGGTCGAGCTTCTATTCAAAGATTGATTTGAGATTGGGATATCACCAGCTGAGAGTCCAAGAAGAGGACGTCTCCAAAACAGCCTTTAGAACCCGGTATGGACACTACGAGTTTTTGGTTATGCCTTTCGGACTGACAAACGCACCTGCGGTCTTCATGGACCTTATGAATCGAGTGTGCAAGCCTTACCTAGATAAGTTCGTCATAGTTTTCATAGACGACATCCTGATCTATTCTAAGAGTCAGGAAGAACACGAGCAGCATCTACGACTTATTTTGGAACTCCTTCGAACCGAACAGCTTTATGCTAAGTTCTCGAAATGCGACTTCTGGCTTCGTGAAGTCCATTTCCTAGGCCACGTGGTAAACAAGGATGGGATTCACGTTGATCCATCCAAGGTCGACTCGATCAGGAACTGGCCTGCGCCCCGTACACCAACAGAAATTCGCCAATTCTTGGGTTTGGCAGGCTATTACAGAAGGTTTATTAAGGACTTCTCCAAGATTGCGCAACCTCTCACCTCACTAACTCAGAAAGGTGTCACCTATCGTTGGGGCGATACACAGGAAACGGCGTTTCAGCACTTAAAGGATAGACTTTGCAGCGCACCTATCCTCTCATTGCCTGAAGGCACAGACGATTTTGTGGTTTATTGCGACGCATCCATTCAGGGACTTGGATGTGTACTGATGCAACGTGATAAGGTCATTGCTTATGCGCCACGTCAACTTAAGATTCATGAACGAAACTACACTACACACGATTTGGAGTTGGGAGCTGTTGTTTTCGCACTCAAGATATGGAGACATTACCTGTACGGTACCAGGTGCACCATTTACACCGATCACAGGAGTCTCGAGCATATCTTCAAGCAGAAGGAGTTAAACATGCGTCAACGACGATGGGTTGAGCTACTGAATGATTACGAATGCGCGATCAAGTACCATCCAGGCAAAGCCAATGTTGTGGCTGACGCCCTCAGTCGAAAGGACACTACGCCTAAGCGCGTGCGAGCATTACAACTTACCATCCAGTCTAGCCTTCCTTCCCAGATACGAGATGCTCAGGTAGAAGCATTGAAACCAGAAAACATCAGGGCTGAAGCCCTACGCGGCTCAAGGCAACAATTAGAACAAAAGGAAGACGGTGCTTACTACGTAACAGGACGCATTTGGGTCCCACTCTATGGCAACCTACGAGAGCTTGTGATGGATGAGGCACACAAGTCTCGCTACTCAGTACATCCTGGTTCGGATAAGATGTACCACGATATCAAAACTACGTATTGGTGGCCTAGCATGAAGGCCCACATAGCAACTTACGTCAGCAAGTGTTTGACTTGTGGGAGAGTCAAAGTCGAATACCAAAAACCCTCAGACCTACTTCAACAACCAGAGATACCACAATGGAAATGGGAGCAAATTTCCATGGATTTCGTTACTGGCCTGCCTAGATCTCAGCGTGGGAATGACACCATTTGGGTGATCGTGGATTGACTCACAAAGTCTGCACACTTTTTGGCTATCAAAGAAACGGATAAGTTCTCCACTCTAGCAGACGTATATCTTAAGGAAGTTGTCTCGAGGCACGGGGTGCCCACCTCTATTATCTCTGATCGTGATGCACATTTTACTTCTGAACTGTGGCAAGCAAAGCACAAGTCCTTTGGCTCACGTTTAGATATGAGCACAGCTTATCACCCGCAAACGGATGGGCAGTCTGAACGCACCATCCAGACCCTTGAAGACATGCTTAGGGCATGTGTGATTGACTTTGGCAATGGTTGGGAAAAACATCTGCCACTAATGGAATTATCGTATAATAACAGTTACCACACCAGCATTCAGGCCGCTCCATTTGAGGCATTGTACGGGCGTAAATGCCGATCACCTCTTTGTTGGGCAGAGGTGGGGGATAGTCAGATCACTGGCCCAGGACTTGTGGTAGACACAACAGAAAGGATTGCTCAAATACGACAACGAATGGCGGCAGCTCGTGACCGTCAGAAAAGCTACGCCGATAAGGGCAGGAAACCACTCGAGTTCCAGGTTGGGGATCGAGTGCTACTCAAAGTCTCACCCTGGAAGGGTGTGGTTCGTTTTGGAAAACGGGGCAAACTTAACCCACGATACGTTGGACCTTTCGACATCATAGAGAAAATAGGCAGGGTGGCCTACAAACTGAACCTACCAGCAGAACTCAGTGCAGTTCACAACGTTTTCCACGTGTCGAATCTGAAGAAGTGTCTGTCAGATGAGACCCTCATAGTTCCTTTGAAGGAGCTCACTATCGACGATCAGCTACGATTCATCGAGGAACCAGTTGAAATCATGGACCGGGATGTTAAGGTCCTCAAGCGCACTAGAATACCTCTCGTTCGAGTTCGTTGGAACTCCCGTCGCGGCCCAGAGTTCACCTGGGAACGCGAAGATCAAATGAAACAAAGGTATCCCCACTTGTTCGCAAACAGTACAACCACTACTGAGGCTGAAGCTACCATGGAATTTCGGGACGAAATTCCAGATCAACGGGGGGAGGATGTGAAACCCCAGGAAAATCAGGAAAACCATGCAACTTAACCAGCTTCCTCAGTGACTACGTACCAAATTTCGGGACGAAATTTCTTTCAACTTGGGGATAATGTGACAACTCGTATTTCAGAACCTATTTATGTGCTTAATGTAACGTATGTGAACTTGGTGTGATTATCTAATATGTCGATTTAATGAATGTTATGAGACTTTATGTTTGTAATGTGTGAATTTATGTATGTATATAGATATATGACTCGGATCGTACAACATAACTCGATCGCACAAGCCCTGTTGGGCCGCACAACTTGTAATCGAACCAAAGGGGAGCCCATGTAAAGGGTTTGGCCCACTTCTCTTCTACGCATACTTTGATCCTTTAGGGAGTTTTGTTCCTCATTACTTGCAAAACACTTTACACATCAAAACCCTAGATCGCTTCTCTCACTCCCTCTCAAACCCGACGGCAACACCTTCATCTCTCTCTAAGCTTTCTATTCGGATCACTTCTTGTTCTTTCTCTAACCGGTTAGTGTTTCAACTATTGTTTTCATGACTGTATGATGTTGTGCTATACATGCTTTACATGATGATATAGGAATGATATATGATTGATGATGATGTAAACTGTTAATATTAATGTTCATGAAATCGGCTCACATATGTGTATTTGATAATGTTCATGTTAATCGGATTTGTATATTGTTGGCTGCATGTATGTGAAATCGGATTGGTTGTATGATCAATTATGAGGTGTTATATGATGATTTGGAACCCCTAGATGGATGTGGTTAAGTGTTTTGATTATTGTTCATGTGTTGTTCATACTTAGGGTTCATGAGAATCGATTGGAATATGCTTAATTTGATCGATTCTATGTTAACTGGATAGTTTGAAACTGTTGATTGATTAATTGCAAATTTGGAAACTGTTGAATGATTGTAACTAAATAGCATAAGTTTCGGATATTTAAACCAATCGCACAAGACTCCCTCGGTCGCACAAGACCAAATCACACAAGTACTGATCGCACAAGCCCTTGAATCGCACAAGGGCTAGTCGCACAAGATAGGTACAACGGTTTAAGCTCATGGTACTGTTTTATTATGCATGATCGCACAAGACTTGTGGATCGCACAAGACGGTGCCGATCGCACAAGGCTTGGGCCACACACCAACTATTACACGGTTGGGCCTCAAAGCCCAATCCTAACCGCACAAGTACTGGTCACCTGCACAAGCCATCCGGATCGCACAAGTCTATCCGGATCGCACAAGATTCATGTTTGTTGTTTGGGCCGTATGCATGTTGGGCTACTTTTATTATATTGGGCCGGGTAGTGTTTGGGTTTTAACGATCCACTCGCACAAGATGTTAGTGGACTTACAATTCAGGCCAATACATTCTAACCGCACAAGTTTGGACATTTCGTGTTTAACTGTTTTGCTTGACATGTATAACGTGTATCTTATGATCGTTACGTGCTAGTAACCTGTTAGTTCTATGTAAACATACGTGCACTTCTTGAACCTAGACCTGACTTGTATGGTAACCATGTTAGGACGCGGTTGACCTCTAGCAGCTCGATTGACCTTTTGTTTATCTGCCGAGCTAACCTAAGGTGAGTTCACACTTTCTACAAAGCATGGGATTCCCAGGGGTTGGGAATGGGTTAAGGAATATGGATTCCTCGTCCTTTCTTGGGTAGGACAGTACGGGTTCAGGAATATAATTCCTCGTCCTCATGGACAGTTAACTTTCACTAGGCCAAAACTCTATCACGAAGTCCCTCCTTTTTTATATCGACTTAATCGCCGGGCCAATGGCGAGCGGGTCATTAGTTAGATAGCGCTATTTAGGTTTGACAAGCCTCACACCGTGCCGCAGAGGACGCGCGTGAACTAATGGATCTGGGCACGTCAATGATGATAGACATTGACAGTTCAGGGCATATAAACATGACTACAGTCAGCAGTCGATATGGTAACGAGTCTAGTAGTATATACATGGGGTAGCCCCAACGGCCGAAGAGCCAGATATATAAACATGGGGTAGCCCCCACGGCTGGATTGCCAGAGTAAACGGGATTAAAACAGAACACGTTTTTCAACTATCGGGTAACCCCCACGGCAGGGATGCAGTTAAAGGAAACTGTTTTTGGAACAACTTAAAACGAACACCCAACTGTGAACTCGCTCAACTTTGTTGTTGACTCGTTACTACATGCTTTGCAGGTCAATAGGTACTTAGCTGGAGCTTGCATGGGGAAGAGTCGTTGTGGGACATGGACAGTTGTGTGCCATGTTAAACATTGAAACGTTTTGTCACACCCTCAAAACCACATGCGGAGTACTACCGCGAGGCGTGTGACTGACCAGGATCCAGCCACTACTTATTTTGAACCATTTAGTTATTATTACAAATAATGGTGTAATTAGCGGCCAATTTAATTTTTTTTTTCAAAACATAGTTTAAGGTTTTGCAGCGGAAAGGAAAGATGTACATATCGTAATTTCTAACCACAAGTTTATTAGTTATGAACTTACAAGCCACGCACTCCATCCGATTGCAACGTTCGTCCAAAGTTGTTAGCGAGCAACCTGTAAAGCATGCAGTAGAGTGTCAACATAACGTTGGCAAGTTCACGAGTTTAGAGTTTTCCAGTTTTATTTCCAAAAACTTGTTTCAACAGTTAATTTACTCATTTATACATGCCATGGGGAGCTACCCCATAAGTAAACTACTAAACTGTTTTACAATACCGAATACTATTCATCCGTACGTTTCCGTAGAGTGCCCCGTTTGTCAATGTTCTATCATCATTGACGGTTTGCCAGAGTACATTAGTTCACACCCGATCCCATACACGGGCACGGTGTGAGGTTGGTGAGACCTAAATAGCGCTATTAACTAATAACCCGTTCGCCAGGCCCCAGCGACTAATCGGTATTAAGAAGTGAGGACTTGAGTGATAGAGTTTCGTTTAGTGTTGCTTGTTGCATCCAGTATAAACAGTAATTAACTAAAAGTCCCGCATAAGGGGAGAAAAGTAGTTTGTATCCCTCACAAGGGGATAGCGTTGTTACCCGTATCCCACACAAGGAGATAGAAATACCGTATCCCGCACAAGGAGATAGTAAGCAATCCCAAACCAGGAAAAGTGTTTCGTTCCGTTTCCCAACCACCGGGAACGCATGCTTTAAGTAAAAAGTAGTGAACTCACCTTTGCTTTGCTCGGTAGTCAATTTACTTGTGTTATGTTGGTCAACCACACCCTATTATGGTTATTAATATCCATTAGGTTCGTATGCAAGTAACGTCACGTATAATCCTACACGTATCTAACACATAGCATGCATGTCTTACAAGCATATATGGTATTGGGCCTTTCCTAGCATGTGAACAATTTAAACAGTAACAGTTAAACAATATAAGGAACATACGACACAAAACGTATCATCACATAGTGTGGCCCAATAATGAATTTAAGTAGTCCAGTCGAAACCGGATAGTTTCGACTCGAGATTTTGAGGTCTCGAGTCGCAACCACGAGATTCTAAGTCGCAACAGTTGGTTTCGAGTTGTGCGCATTTGAGTCGCAACCTTTGAGGCCTCGAGTCCGGTCTCGAGTCGAGATCAAGAGGTCTCGAGTCATAACCGGCTGGTCTCGACTCCTGAAGCGCCTTGTCTGGTTTCGAGTTGTCAACATAACGGTCCCGAGTCGCAACCGTAGGTTCCGACTCGCAACCGTAGGTTCCGACTCGCAACCCTTGTTGATATTTCTAGAACCTTATCCATTTGTACGAACCAACCAACCAAAATTCCTTAACATGTTTCATCATACCGTACAATCATCAAATCAGATCAATAAAACAAATTTCAAATATTTTTGGCAGCATTCAAACAGTTCATCATCTAGGGTTTTCACATTCATATTTATCCAATCATTTCTCATATGATCAGTCAACATTTCGTATCATACATTATTACCAAAAGAAGTTGCGTATCAATCGTAGCGAGGAACATCAAAACATCAACAGTTGCACATCGTCATTCATTTTAACCATTCAAAACATGTAGCACCCATTATACTTATCATCTCATCTATAACTCATTTCAAAACCCCATTTAATTATTCAACCAACATATGTTCAGATACAACGAGCAGCTTATCCCAACACTATTAAAATCTCTACCAAACATGTAAAAGTACCCATTTTAATTTCAAATTATCGTCACCATCAAACATAAAAACATATTTGAATAACAAACATCAAGAGTACCCGTTTTAGAATTATTCTAACAGTCCATATTTTCATCATCAGTCATTTAAAAAGAAACACATATGCTTTCATTCAACCAAATCATCTGTACTAAAAATAGTTAACACTTTTGCACTAACAGTCCTTACTGTTCTACATTAATCAATAGATTATTTACAAACATTCTTTCAAATAAAAGCCACAAAAGGGTTATAAGATAAATAGACACTAACCATCATTTTTATACATACTCTCATTTCACAAATTCATCATCGTTCATACAACCATCACATATAAAAAAACCCCAAATCACATAAATAAATCGAACCACTGTGTAGATTTAAACAAGTAGTAAGTCAACATATACCCAGCTAAAAATAAACCACAAGGATGCAAAATAATCAAAGAAAATTATGGACTGACCAAAGGGTTATGAAGAAACGAGTGTGCGTGAATGGGCTGCCATTGCTCCTCTGTGCTGCCCGAAACCCACCTCCAAACCCACTGTTGATGCTAACATTGCTGCTCCTATTTCATCGCTGCACCTAAGTGAGTAGAGTGTGGAGGGAAAAGGGGTCGTGAGTGTGTGTGGCTGTGCGATCGCCGGAGATGTGTTTCGGTCATCGGTTCAGCAGAGAAGGAGGGGAAGGTGAAGGTGAGTGGGTTTGCGTGTGGGAGAGAGGAAGGAGGAGGGTGTCGCTAAGGCTGCGGTGTGGCCAGATCTGGTTCGCTGGAAAATGAGGCGCCGGAATATGCTCCAGTCACCGGAAGTACTTGATCGAGAGAGAAGGGGCAGGGGGTAGGGGTATGCGGCTGGTGTGAGAAGTTTTAGGGTTTTAGATAAAATGGGGTGAGGAGTTTAAGTGGTATTATATAGGTCTAGGGTTTAGGCTTAGGTTAGTTGGGTTGGGCCTAGCCCAAGTGCGTGAACCCGTTTAAACGACTACGCGTCTCGCTCAAACCGATTGGCCCAGTTAAAATTAACTAACACGTATATAATTAAAGCTTTCATCGTGGATTATTATTTTGTAAATAATAATAATATTTATAACAATAGTGATATTAATAAACACGCGTGTTACTAAAAGCCCCTTATCTCGACAACGAGAGTACGGGTTGTCACATTCTCCCCCATGTTACTGGAATTTCGTCCTCGAAATTTAGGCAAAGGTTACACGATGCGCTCTATATGTATACATAGATTCCATTACTATACGTAGATACAAGCAGTTTCACGAAAATCCACAAAACTAACACGTAAGTCACATAGCACATAAAATCACATAGCACGAAAAATCACACAGTACAAGATCCACAGAGTTTGTACGTATTTCTCATAGTATAGAATTTCACAAATTTAATTATAACATCCAAGAAACGCACAGGATGACTCGAAGTGTCACATTATCCCCAAGTTCAAGAAATTTCGTCCCGAAATTTAGCACGCAACCACCGACAAGCTAGTGTGTTTAAACGTTTTCGTGGGGCGTCGCATCATCCCCTGTTGGTTTGGAATTTCTTCCCGGAATTCAGCTGTAGCCTTAGTGCTGGAAGTAATGTTTGTAAACAGCTGGGGATACATGTGCATCATCTGGTTTTCCCGTTCCCAGGTAAGCTCGGGGCCACGACGCGAGATCCAACAAACTCGGTCTGTTGGCATATTATGCCACACTTGAGGGTTTTGATTTCTTGATCCCTGATCTCAACCAGTTCCTCAATGAAGCGTAGTTTGTTGTTGATCACGAGTTCCTAAAAAAAGGAACAACGATTGTTTCAACTGACAGACAATTCTTCAGATTAGGTACGTGGAAGACATTGTGTACCGCACTCAGCTCTTCAGGCATATTTAATCTGCAAGGCTACCTTACCGATCCTTTCGGTAACTTCGAATGGTTCAACTTATCGCGGATTAAACTTGCCCTGTCTGCCAAAACGTACCACACCCTTCCAGGGTGAAACTTTTATTAGAACCCAGTCTCCGACTAGGAATTCTGCGTAGCTTTTCTAACGGTCACGAGCTGCCGCCATGCGTTGTCTGATCTGGGCAATCTTATGAGTTGTGTCTAGTACAAGTCTCGGGCCGGAAATTTGGCTTCTGCCAACTTCTGCCCAATACAGAGGTGTTCGGCATTTGCATCCGTGCAATGCCCCAAATGGTGCTGCCTGATTGCTAGCGTGGTGACTGTTGCTGGAAGAGATTTCTACAAAAGTGAAGTGTCACTCGTTTTCCATAGTCGATAACACATGCTCTAAGCATGCCTTTAAGGGTTTCAGAGAGTGCGTTTGGTCTAACCATCAGTTTGCAGGTGATAAACGGTGCTCATGCCTAACTGTGAGCCAAAGGTCCTTATTCGCAGCTAGTGACGAATCGGATGCAAAACGTGGGTTTCGATCAAAAGTGATAGAAGTTGGCACTCCGTGCCCAGCATCTACTTCTGTCAAGTAGAGGATTGCAAATTCAAAAACTTGTTGGTTTCTTTGGTCGTGTGCCGTTACTAGCAGACATTTCATCAATGCCCTGGACAGGATAGGAAAAGATAGAAGCACTTTTTAGATCATCTTCCAATTGCTGGAGTTGCAGATATTTGAGCATCTCTCGAATGCTAGGTGATGTTCTTTCGAGTTTAAATCGTGAGGGGTTGCGTTTATGGTCGAGAAATGCGGGCTTTACGACGTTAAAAGTCGTGTACTGAAAACTTAGCGCAAGGCGGTTTTGCGTCGTAGAAGTACCAGAGTAGAGCGTAGCGGTCGTCCTGATTCCTACTGGTTTTCGGAATAGGTTCGGGCGTCGCCGAAAGAAACAAGTGTCGAATATTGACAGGATGGAATAAATTCGAGTGTCGTAACTAGGTGTTGATCGTATCGAGTTCGAAGAACAATGCTTGCGATACTCGTTACCCCCGGGGTATCCTTGGCTCGTTGCCCCAACGAGTAACATTCGTAGGAAGTAATTCGTCCAAACGGAGATTTGTGAAGAGTAGAGTAGGATAAAGATCATGGAATCCGTGAAACATAACGAGTAGCGAGATATTGCAAGAAGGATAGTCGCAATCAATGCGTTCAAACTTGAGGCAAAACATGAGGGCTTTGGGATCGGCAAATAAGGATTCATCTGATGTCGACGAGGTAGCGGGTCGTACACACATTGTATGCAGTTAGAATTAAAGAACGTTGCTTGTCGATAAGGAGTGTTTCATCGATGTGGTTAGCACCATAAGAAGCAGCTAGAGAGGGATGGCCGTCGTGCGGGTTTGTAGGTTTTAGGATTTACAAAGATGTCTCGCAGGATGTGATTTCTCAAACGGGTAGGAAATCAAGCTCGAGTGGAGGGTTCTAAGTCATGCGAATGAGTTCGGAGTAGCGCTTGCGTCGTCGAGGGGGGGTTTCGATATGAAACTGTGAAAACAGGTTTTCGAGAAGGTATGATTGAAGTAACACGACGTTGAATTTCAAGGGCTAAAAAGTTTGTTGACTAAAGGTCGAGTTTGTTGAATTGACCAAACTAAAGAGAGATCTGGTCAAGGTTTCTGTACGAAGAAACGTGGATGTCGTGATAAAGAAACGATAGAAGCGGGGATACCATCTTGAGCAAGAAGCGCGAATTCGTACAAAAGCTAGCGAATGGATCCAGGGAATCAGAAAAGTCGTCAAAGAATAACGGTTCTGGCGAATGAAGGATAAGGTAAGCATCTAGGTCACCGTACTCGTAGGTGGGTTGAATGGCTCGTATCTTCGTCTTGCCACGCCTCCAAATACGCCGGTTTGTAAGAAAGATATCACTTTGTTGGGTTTTGGGGCGTGCTAAGGTATAAGGTTGAACTTGAATAAGGATTTACCATGTAACAAGGAATTAGGGGAAATAACTTTGTGGTCGATGGAAGGGTGATTCGATTGCTGGCACTACAATGAGAAGCATACACCGCGTATGCTTTTTGTGTTCGAGACGTGCAAACAGGAACCCGAAAAGTGTAGACTTACTAGAACGCTTCAAGAATCCAGGTGATCAGTTGGGTGAGGGAACAAGTCTCACCACTAAAGTCGGGAAAGGAAACACGCAGGTAAAAAGGATGCGAATGGCGTCGTCATTCCTTCTAATATCCCATGATATAGGGGTGGCTCCCCTTCGTCGATTCGTTCTCGTAACTTCTCTATGTGCTTCGTAGCAGGCCTTTCCTGGGCAGGTCTATCGAGTGGACGTCCCTTGCGTCGATTTGCAATCCAGGGATGATATCAGGAAATACATGGACGAGGGCTTGGAATAACTGGTTCCTTGCCCTTAGTGTATCGTGGTTTCGAACCAGGTTTAGGAGGACTCGCTCCTGTTTGGCACGTAACACGCTTGCCTAGCCTTCGTATGATCCACTATGTTAAATACTAAATATACGCATACATACTAACACATATATGCTAATTATACACATACACACATGCGTGTTCACACACATAAGTTATGCACAAGTAAATGCCGTTAACCTACCATTACCAGGTGAGTATCTGAGGTTGACGAACCTTGCAATCCGGAGTGTGGTGTCGTTGTGGTTTTCATTAAAGAACGGTTATAGTCTGGTTTTCATATAAAAATATTTTAAGTCCAAAACATTTTATATTTTAAACCTAGTTCACTATAACCAATGGCTCTGATACCAATCTGTCACACCCTCAAAACCACATGCGGAGTACTACCGCGAGGCGTGTGACTGACCAGGATCCAGCCACTACTTATTTTGAACCATTTAGTTATTATTACAAATAATGGTGTAATTAGTGGCCAATTTAAAATTTTATTATTTTTCTTTTCAAAACATAGTTTAAGGTTTTGCAGCGGAAAGGAAAGATGTACATATCGTAATTTATAACCACAAGTTTATTAGTTATGAACTTACAAACCACGCACTCCATCCGATTGCAACGTTTGTCCAAAGTTGTTAGCGAGCAACCTGCAAAGCATGCAGTAGAGTGTCAACATAACGTTGGCGAGTTCACGAGTTTAGAGTTTTCCAGTTTTATTTCCAAAAACTTGTTTCAATAGTTAATTTACTCATTTATACATGCCATAGGGAGCTACCCCATAAGTAAGCTACTAAACTGTTTTACAATACCGAATACTATTCATCCGTACGTTTCCGTAAAGTGCCCCGTTTGTCAATGTTCTATCATCATTGACGGTTTGCCAGAGTACATTAGTTCACGCCCGATCCCATACACGGGCACGGTGTGAGGTTGGTGAGACCTAAATAGCGCTATTAACTAATAACCCGTTCGCCAGGCCCCGGCGACTAATCGGTATTAAAAAGCGAGTACTTGAGTGATAGAGTTTCGTTTGGTGTTGCTTGTTGCATCCAGTATAAACAGTAATTAACTAAAAGTCCCGCATAAGGGGAGAAAAGTAGTTTGTATCCCTCACAAGGGGATAGCGTTGTTACCCGTATCCCACACAAGGAGATAGAAATACCGTATCCCGCACAAGGAGATAGTAAGCAATCCCAAACCAGGAAAATTGTTTCGTTCTGTTTCCCAACCACCGGGAACGCATGCTTTAAGTAAAAAGTAGTGAACTCACCTTTGCTTTGCTCGGTAGTCAATTTACTTGTGTTATGTTAGTCAACCACACCCTATTATGGTTATTAATATCCATTAGGTTCGTATGCAAGTAACGTCACGTATAATCCTACACGTATCTAACACATAGCATGCATGTCTTACAAGCATATATGGTATTGGGCCTTTCCTAGCATGTGAACAATTTAAACAGTAACAGTTAAACAATATAAGGAACATACGACATAAAACGTATCATCACATAGTGTGGCCCAATAATGAATTTAAGTAGTCCAGTCGAAACCGGATAGTTTCGACTCGAGATTTTGAGGTCTCGAGTCGCAACCACGAGATTCTAAGTCGCAACAGTTGGTTTCGAGTTGTGCGCATTTGAGTCGCAACCTTTGAGGCCTCGAGTCCGGTCTCGAGTCGAGATCAAGAGGTCTCGAGTCATAACCGGCTGGTCTCGACTCCTGAAGCGCCTTGTCTGGTTTCGAGTTGTCAACATAACGGTCCCGAGTCGCAACCGTAGGTTCCGACTCGAAACCCTTGTTGATATTTCTAGAACCTTATCCATTTGTACGAACCAACCAAAATTCCTTAACATGTTTCATCATACCGTACAATCATCAAATCAGATCAAAAAAACAAATTTCAAATATTTTTGGCAGCATTCAAACAGTTCATCATCTAGGGTTTTCACATTCATATTTATCCAATCATTTCTCATATGATCAATCAACATTTCGTATCATACATTATTACCAAAACAAGTTGCGTATCAATCGTAGCGAGGAACATCAAAACATCAACAGTTGCACATCATCATTCATTTTAACCATTCAAAACATGTAGCACCCATTATACTAATCATCTCATCTATAACTCATTTCAAAACCCCATTTAATTATTCAACCAGCATATGTTCGGATACAACGAGCAGCTTGTCCCAACACTATTAAAATCTCTACCAAACATGTAAAAGTACCCTTTTTAATTTCAAATTATCGTCACCATCAAACATAAAAACATATTTGAATAACAAACATCAAGAGTACCCGTTTTAGAATTATTCTAACAGTCCATATTTTCATCATCAGTCATTTAAAAAGAAACACATATGCTTTCATTCAACCAAATCATCTGTACTAAAAATAGTTAACACTTTTGCACTAACAGTCCTTACTGTTCTACATTAATCAATAGATTATTTACAAACATTCTTTCAAATAAAAGCCACAAAAGGGTTATAAGATAAATAGACACTAACCATCATTTTTATACATACTCTCATTTCACAAATTCATCATCGTTCATACAACCATCACATATATAAAAACCCCAAATCACATAAATAAATCAAACCACTGTGTAGATTTAAACAAGTAGTAAGTCAACATATACCCAGCTAAAAATAAACCACAAGGATGCAAAATAATCAAAGAAAATTATGGACTGACCAAAGGGTTATGAAGAAACGAGTGTGCGTGAATGGGCTGCCATTGCTCCTCTGTGCTGCCCGAAACCCACCTCCAAACCCACTGTTGATGCTAACATTGCTGCTCCTATTTCATCGCTGCACCTAAGTGAGTAGAGTGTGGAGGGAAAAGGGGTCGTGAGTGTGTGTGGCTGTGCGATCGCCGGAGATGTGTTTCGGTCATCGGTTCAGCAGAGAAGGAGGGGAAGGTGAAGGTGAGTGGGTTTGCGTGTGGGAGAGAGGAAGGAGGAGGGTGTCGCTAAGGCTGCGGTGTGGCCAGAGCTGGTTCGCTGGAAAATGAGGCGCCGGAATATGCTCCAGTCACCGGAAGTTCTTGATCGAGAGAGAAGGGGCAGGGGGTAGGGGTATGCGGCTGGTGTGAGATGTTTTAGGGTTTTAGATAAAATGGGGTGAGGAGTTTAAGTGGTATTATATAGGTCTAGGGTTTAGGCTTAGGTTAGTTGGGTTGGGCCTAGCCCAAATGCGTGAACCCGTTTAAACGACTACGCGTCTCGCTCAAACCGATTGGCCCGGTTAAAATTAACTAACACGTATATAATTAAAGCTTTCATCGTGGATTATTATTTTGTAAATAATAATAATATTTATAACAATAGTGATATTAATAAACACGCGTGTTACTAAAATGCCCTTATCTCGACAACGAGAGTACGGGTTGTCACACGTTTGAACTTATATTTTGTTATGGTTTTAATCGTTATGCTTCCGCTTGCAACTTAAACTATGTTTTGTTTGGACACCAATTGTATTGGTTGGATTTTTTTTTATAATTACTTACAAGCTTGTTCAATATGATTGGTGGCTGGATCCTGGTCAGTCACGCCTCCAAACGGTGATACTCCGCATGTAGATTTTGGGGGTGTGACAATTAGGATCTACATTTTAAGTGTCCTATTAAATTATATGATAATAGGACCCAAAAAAATCATCCTTCCTATTAAATAGTTTTTTAGGACACCGGTTTAGTAGAGTATATTATAAAAGGACCTCAAAAGTTCATTAGTCCTATTAAATAGTTTTTTAGGACCCTCTTTTACAAGCGTTTCACAGAAAAGGTCCTAAAAAGCCATTTTTGTTACAGTGTACCCAAGGAGAATATACAGGTTGAATCCCGCCCTAGGGGGATAGTTGTCGTTGTTTAACCCACTCCCAAACCACCGGGAATCACATGCTTTTAAGAAAAGTGTGAACTCACCTTAGATTAGCTCGGCAGATAAAAGCACTTGAGCTAATGCGGTCAACCACGTCCTATTAGGGTTACCATACAAGTCAGGTTCGTATTCCAGTAATGCACGTATTGAGCTACACGTATACTAACCGTTTGTATACAAACAAAGATGATGGCATACACACATAACACAACAGTTAGCATCTACGTTCTCAACAAGGGTCTATAAGTGTACTGGTTAAGTGTATGGCCCACTAAACTAGGCCCATTTGAAGTGTGAGAGTCCAAACAGTTGTGCGGCCCATCAGTTTAATGTCGAGAGTATGAGGTCTCGAGTCGAGACTAGAGATCTCGAGTCGAGATCATGTGTGACAACTGGCACAAAACCGGTAATTTCCGTTCTATTTTAATTATCATTTATTATCTGCAATTATGTGCTTAAATGTCAACATTGTCTGATTACATGCTATACATGTGAATTCATGCACGTTTTATACTTCAAATATTGCCTTATGCAATACTTTTAGCATTGCGTCAGAAAGACTAGTAAACTCATCGGTAAGACACGCTGTGTCAGCAGTTCTGCAGAAAGCAGTCAGATAATAGAATTAGGGCCTAGGAATAGGTCCAACACCTAAAATAAATTAAAACCCAAGTGTGGATACAAGGGTTAACATATAGACTTTCCGGAAACTAAACTATGCACTAAAACACACCCGAAACGCACTTTAAATGCATAATTCAGCATAAATCAGCACAATTCAGCTATAATCAGCTATTTAACACAATAATATCATGCAAAATTTATGTTTTATTGTCCAAAATAACTTACAAACTGTCGGGAATTGAAACTGCCATAAAAGGTGCTTCATACCTCGTGAAACTGCGCAATTCAGCACTTTAACGAACCGTAACGAACCGAACAACCGGACAATAACCGGGACATCAAAATTTGACTAGAAGTAATATTTTTATGATATTAAACTAGTATTGATGCTATAACACCTTAAAAATCATAAAAACATCTAAACACACTTAAACTAACTTAAACCCCCTCGTTTGCACTTTAAACCCTTAACTTCCAAAATATTACATTTACCCCCCCCCCTCATGTTGCAAACGGCCCCAAAGGGTCCCACATAACTTTTATTATTTTATATAACTATGTCTCCTAACTAGAAGGCAAATGAATCTTAAAGGAAGAGTATGTTGGAAACTTTTTTTATAAATAACCTAAAGTAGTAACCATTACCCATTATCACCAAAACCACACCATCTTCTTCTTCTTCCTCCCTCTAGCTCACAGCTCACCTTCACCACCCATACATCACCATTTTCACTTCGTTTCCTAGCAATCCAAGGCCACTAGGAGGTGTAAGAAGCTCATCTTAGAAGGTGTAAGGTGTTAGAAGTGGAAGGACCTCATTGTGGAGCTTTTAACCTCTCATTTTCTTCTATACTCATCTTCTTCATTCTTGTGCCACTTCCCTAGCCATTAGAGCTAGTAGTAAGCTTCTTGATCACTATATTAATTCATGTTTATGTTATGTACAAGTTTCACCATCTAAACAACTTAACTTTTGAAGAAGAAAATGAGAAGATCTAACATATTTATGAAGAAAACAAGTGATTACATGAATTTTTAGTGTATGTAATGAAGTTGTTGATGTTATATCTTGTGTTTATGTTTAGATCAAGTATGTTAAAGCTTGGATCTAACAAGTTTAAGCATGGATCTTGAAGGATCCATGGTTAAACTTGAAGATGAACTTATGAAGCATTATGTGAACATGAAAAATGAATTTTTATGCATAAACTTGTAATCTTGAAATAATGAAGTGTGTGTAGAACTAATTTTTGAAACTAAAATTCATGGAAGGTTTGTTGAAAATTTAACATAAAGCTTGTTTTTGAAAGAACTAAAGTTATTAAGCATGGATCTTGAAAGATCCATGGTTAAACATGATGTTAAAAATAATGATCTTTCTAATAAACATAAAAGTGGTTTTAGAACATGGTTTACAAACTTTAAAGATCATTAAACTCATGGAAGAGTTGGTCAATGAAATAAAGTTTCATAAAAGTTTGTTAAAATACTCAAGAACACTTATTTTTGGAAAGATCATAATATGTTAAGTGTAGATCTAAAAGACTACACATGTTTAACAAGAAACAAGTTCACCATGATGTTTCATATGGAAAAATTAGTGTATGTTGTTGATGATTATTGTTGAAAATTTTTTTGGTGTTGAAAAGAAAATAAACACATGTTTTGAAAACATGGGAAACCTCCATTTTTAGGGGAAACTATGTCAAAAATTTTATAAAATTTTGACACTTATAAAAATATAAGTTGTGGTGAAACTTATTCCCCAAAAATTCACCTAAAAATATTTACCAAGGTTTCCCTAACTCTTGTGTAAAATTTCAAGTTAAGAAATGGTGATTTCTTCAAGTTAAAACTTATATTAAGTATGTATATTTTGGGGGAAAATATATATATTTAGTGATCACCAAATTTTGTGCTAAGTGTATATTATGTGTATTATTTGTAGTAGGGTATTAAGGACTTGCAAATACACTAAATACTCCCATGGAGTATAAATACAAAAATACACTTACAAATACATGAGAATACATAAGTATACAAGCATACAAAATTACTCACAAGGAAATACATGGACAAATACAAGAAAATATATTTATGAAAATGTATTCCTTAACATATTATTGAATTTGGACACTATGGACTTAAATATATATTTTTGGATAAAAATATATAACCTATACCAAGTATTGGAAGTTATACAAAAATCGGGTGGATAACAAGAATAACCGTATATATATTTTATAACATATATTTCGTGCAAGTCTTAAAAATATATTATTTGTTAGTGCATACATCTGTCATCTTCGTCTTATATCGAGTCTCAGGTTCGTTGCGGATCAGAACAAGAATTATGTCATCATCATTGATGATGACATCACATACATGACATCACATATGACATCATGGAAGCATACAACACTAAAAGTCAAAACAGAACGTTTGAATATGTAATTGTTTGAATTGTCATGACCGTTTGAATGTGTGTTGACCGTTTGAAGAGGTGACCGTTTGAAGGGTGGCATGTCACCTTCAAACGGTCAGGGTCCTAGTCTATATATACCCTTCAAACTTTCATCATTTGTAACTTTCCGGCCAGAGCAACGAAGTGCTGCCGAAGTGTTGTCAGGTTGTAAAACATTGTGAAATCTATTATACAACAGTTTAAAGTGTATTGCTTGCTGAATTGAACTCAGTTTCTTAGTTTCCGCCTCTGAAACTGAGATAAACTCTTCTGAACGACTCGTTCGGGTCTAAAAACGATCCTACATGTGGTATCAGAGCTCAGGAGGAAGAGTTCATACCAATTCAGTTGCTTTTTCTATCTTCTACACCTTCTTTTCAAAACTGAACAAGTTTTCACGGATAAAATCGGCTAAAACTTTCACAATGTGTGCGTAATTGTATTTTAACAAACACTTGAAAGTTTCAGCTTAAAATTCGAAGTAAAAGTGGTAAAAATGGACTGAAAACTGGTGTCCGTTTGAACGAAGACTGGCCTGACCGTTTGAAATCTGTACATTACCGTTTGAAACTGGACTGACCGTTTGAAAAATGCACCTTTCCGTTTGAAAACTGCCTGACCATTTGAAATCTGCACATGACCGTTTGAAAATTTTGGGTTAACCGTTTGAAGCCGACATGACCGTTTGAAACACGACTACCGTTTGAAAGTTCATCGTTTTGTGTGATTCATCTAACAAGGTGTCAGTACATCGGGAATAAGAGATCATGTGGTTTATGTCAGTTTGCATGTGATTTTGGTTTGATCAGTCTTTTAGTCAACATTAGTAAAAGTATCAAGTGAATCATCAGATTTTGCATGTGAACTAGAGATGTGGCCCAATCATACTTTAAAGTGATTCAGATTTATAGAGCGGTCCAATGAGATTATTGTTTTGAAATTGGTGTTGTCGATTAAGTGATTTGGTCGGCCCAATAAAATTTAGTAAATCAAAGTTGTTGTCGACCACCTACATTGATTAAATAAAAAAATTGATTCAAAGTTTGCTTGTGTCAGGTCTTTAAAAAGGTTGTTGGCTTAGTGGTTATTGTGGTCAAATTGCAACAGACTGCATGTGATGTTGTATGTGAGTATCTCGGTTTGATCAATACTAAAGCCAAAATATTCAGCACAATCAATTGAGTGTTCCGGCCCATGTGTTAAATATTGTTTCGGCCCAATCATAGTTAATCAAATTGTTTAGTTTACATTAAGTCTACAGGTCACACGGTTTGAAGTTCAAAGTGTTTAAAGGTTCATCAGGTCGATTGAAAGTCAGTCAGTTTGCACGTAAAAGGATCAAGTCATTCGAATTTGATCCGGGTCATAGCTGTCCGCACAGAATATTCACCAGTTCGAGTACCAGTCTTATTCTGTTAATTGATAAATATTTAAACTGATTGTTGTTTGTTTGTTTGTTTGTTGTCAGGTATTTTTTTATGTGATACAGCTCATTCAAGACCAGTATTTTTGAAACAAGAAAGTTTGTGTTGTGAAAAAGTTTCCAAATCATGAGTGAAGATTTCTACAACGCGTTTGCTACTCCGTCTACTCCGGCTGTCATTGCTCAGAACATGAATCTGGAAAACAAAACGGGAACTACTCAGAAACCCCTGAAGCTAATGAGCATTGAGGAGTATTACGGGTGGAAAGATAGGTTCGAAAACTGGGTACATGCTAACCATCTAAGATCATGGGAATGTATTCTGAAGAAGTATGTTCTACCACGGACAGATCTACAAGTTATCAAAGAACTCTCAGAATTTAGTGACAAAGAACGTGATATGTACCGAGCTGAAAAGATGATGATCAGTTTACTTCAGCAGGCTATCAAGGAAGACATTTTTGTGTTGCTACAACATGACAAGACTTCAAAGTCAATCTAGGAGGCTCTTAAAGTCAAGTTTGAGGGAAGTGAGAATATGATCAAGAGCAAGAAGGCACTGCTCAAGAAAGAATTTGATCTGTTTACGAGTTTGCCCGGGGAAGATACCAAGAAGCTAATTGAACGGTATTGCCACTTAGTGCGATCCATGTCAATGCTGAGTATAACAAAAGATCGTGAAGAGTGGGTAGACAAGTTAGCTGACGCTTTACCGCAAAAGGAGTGGGGAACTTACTTGATGATTCTAAAGAACACTGGTGTATATGATGGGTTAACGATTTCTCAGTTTATAGAGAAGATTGAGGGTCAAGATTTGGAACAACAAAAGATCGCGAGGATGAACAATCCAAGTGGTCAACAGGATGTAAAGATGTATTACAAAGGCCGTGTTCCAGAAGTTGAAAGAAGCCCGAAAATACAAACTGCATTTAGTGCTGGAGATTCTAAAGAAAAGGTTGATCAAAATCCTAAAAGCAGCAGTGGTTTCTCTTCATACCCGAGTGTCAATCCAAAAGATACTACATCAAGCTTCCATTCTCAAAGCACAAAGACTGGGAATGGTTGTGTGATACAGTGCAACGTTGCATTAAATCTTCCAGATGGCCAAAGTTTTTCTGAAGAGGTTGCAAAAGATCACATGGCATTACTTGGTTCGGTGTTGCTATCTTATGAAGGATTAGTTGCAGGGCGGATTGGGAATCCTATGCTCACAAAGGAAGATTACGATCAGATAGACGCCGAAGAAATGGAGCTTATGGATATCAAATGGTGTCTAGCTAGCGTTCTGAGAAGAGCTGAAAAATTCAAACTGATTACTGGAAGAAATGACTTTCTTGATGCACACGTTTCTACTTTGGGTTTTGATAAATCTAAAGTTACTTGTTTTAAATGCAGGGAGAAAGGTCATTTCAAGAGGGAATGCAAGAATAGAGAAGCAAGTGACATGAAGAATCCATTCGGAAAAGATGACTACTACCGGAAAGCCATATATCAACAGGTTGGTCAACAACAACTACAAGAACCACAAGTGGCTCATGGTAGAAAGGTGATAGAGGATTCAAAAAGAGCATGTCTGGGGAATCAGGAGAATTTTAACTGGCATTTTCAAGATGACGAAAAGCTACCTGAAGGTTTTAGCTGGGATATGTTTGCGGATGAAAAAGGAGAGTTTAAAGCATTCATTTCTAAGATTGTGAAAGAACCAGATATATTTACCACATGGATGAAGTCTATTGGTGAAACTGTGAAGAATGTGGAGGAAGAATCTGTTGCATCTGATGAAAGCTCACAGAGCTCAGATGAAAGTTCACAAAGTGATGAAGTTTCAGAAAAAGAAGTTATTTTTTATCAAACACCAGTTGATTCTGGATCTTCGGATGAGAATACTGAAAAATCAATTGAGTTTGATAAATCACCAACTGACGACAGTAGTGATGATGAGGAAGAACAGCATATTAATGTTGCTAAAACTCATCTTTCTCCTGAAAGTTTTCATTTTTATTTTGCAGATCGTTTGGAGAAGCTGAAGGAAAAACAAGCTGCAAAAGAACAAATGAAACAAAAGTCTGAAAGTGGTGATCAAACAAAAGAAGCTGTTCAAAATGAAGAAATAAAAAGTGTTGCTGAGGAGATTGTTGAACCAGAAAAGGTGACTGAAGCTGAGAAAGTTGTTGAAGCTGAAAAGACCATTAAAGTTGAAAAGATTGTGGAGGTCGTCAAGCCTTGTTTAAAGTGTTTGGAACCTTGCAAGGAATGTGTAGCTAAAGATGAGAAGCTGGAAGAGTTTGAGAAGAAGAAGGAGCAGTTGCTGTGCAATCTTAACTACGTGAAAGAATCGTATGATGTTTTGAACAGAACAGTAACGGGTCTACAAAAGACAAATTCTGAACGAGAAGATGCTTTGACAATGATGAATGCAACACTGATGACAAAGCAAAAAGCTATAAATTTCTACATAGAAGAAAGTGCTAAGTGGAAGCAAGAGTTGGAAACTGAAAAGATTGAAAATGAGAGGATCAGAAGATTATTGCAGAGTTATTCTAGTTCTGATTATCTTATTGATCGAATTTACCCGACTGTTGCAGGTTTCGAAGCATTCAAGGATGAGAAGACAAAGAAGAAGGATACTGGTAAGAAACCGAATGTTACCTATAACAAGTGTCCGCCTCCAATCTGGGAAGGTTATTCTCCCAGAAAACCAAATGAGGAGCAAGTCGAAAAAGCAGTCAATATAAAGCTAAAAACCGATACAACTGATGGCTTACCAGAAAACATTGACGTTATTTTCACATCTTCTGACACTGATCATGAGTCTGAGTTAATCAAAAGGGTGGTCGATCAGGTGTTGGATACTGATGAGGAGTTTGAGTCAAAATCTGAGTTTGGAGGGTCAAGTTCATCAGTCAACAGTTCAAAATCGTCGGTTAAAAGGGCTTACAGTAAAGAGTTTTTGTTATCAAAATCGAATTTGGATGATGAAAATTTGAAGTAGCATATACTTTAAATGATTCTGACAAATTATATTCTGACAAAGAGTTTCCAATAAGAAGTGTTAGATTTGAAATGATCAAAAAGGTTTTCAAAATGACAGAAATTAAGATTTCTGAAATAAAAGATTTAAATCTTACTGGAAAACTTAAAAAATACACTTAAAGAGTTCAACAACGATTAAACAAGAAAAAGGGCTACAATTCTGGTTTTGGTTTTCAAAAGAAACCAAACCATAATGGTAGCTACAAAAAGAAAGGTTTAGGTTTTATTCCACCAAGAAATTATAAAAATGAGAAAAATTCTAAAACAAAAATAGAATTTGTTTCAGGAGGAAGTGCAGAGGAGGAACAGAAGAAACCTTTCTTGAGACAATCAAACCAGGAGTTTCTTGCTGAAAAGAAAAGGAATGGAACTGGAGTGTTTCATCCAAAAGAGACTCGAACCTGTTTCAAATGCAATGAAGTTGGTCACATTGCATGGAACTGTGCGAAAAATGCTAAGATCAAACAGGGAGTTTCTGAAAAACTGAAAGAAATAGTTGTTGATGTTGAATCACCAACCGAAAAATTCAAAATGTTTTAAAATTCAATTTATGAGGTTGGTGAATGTTCTACAAAGAATTTTTACAAAAAGAGAGCAAAAGATAACCAAATGTGGGTTGTCAAGATGGGTGATGTAAAAGTCGGAGATGAATCTGGTTCCACAAAGCCAGATGAGCCACAGGTTGAGACAAAAGATTCAGTGAATGATGATGAATTTCCATCACTGAAATTTGAAGAAATTAAAAAGAAAATTGGTAAAGTTGAGATCTCGGATCAGTTTTACTCCGGGAAAAATGAATTTGATGTCGAGAAAACATTCAATGGGAATGTTAAGAAAATTTTTGGAAAAAATGCTTAATGGGAAAGCAAAGGGGGTTAAAGATTTCTATGCAACTAAAAAGGCAACATTTAACCCAACTGAAAAAGAGCTAAAGGAGCTAAAAACACCCAAGGTTGGTCAGACTTGGGTGGAAATTCTTTTCCCTTGATAATCTGACTTGCCGGAGATCCCAAGTTTGTAATCGTGGATCAGGAATCGGCATCTTTCTTAGTAATTGAGTGGGTGAATGAATCTTAAAAATAGTTGAATTTTTACAGGTTAAGTGCGACTTGCCGGAGCTTCCAGGTTGGTAAGTGTGAAGCAGGAATCGGCATTTTTATTGGTAAAATGGTTTTGTGTAGATGAGGTATTCCTACAAGTGGTTGATGGAAATTTTCACTTCCAAGTGGTAAATCAGGGACATTAAGTTGTATCTGATTTTCTAAAAATGATTGAGGAAAATGTGATGAACCAAACCCCTAACTTTACAAGTGGTAAATTTAACAAAACTTATTTTCCGGAAAAATCATTTTGGTTAAAACAAACTTAAGTGTTTTGAAATCATAATGAGAAAATAGTTTTGTGTAAGGGGGAGTTCTGATTGTTTATGCCAAGTGGATGGCGAATTGAAGTGATTCGATATCGGTTGTCAATTTTTCTTGTACAGTTTGTTTTCAAATTTCCTGAAATGTGTTTGCATTTTAGCGGGAGTAAGTTTTTTTTAGAAAATCCAAAAACATTAGAAAATTTGAAAACTACAAAAACATGATAAAATCAAAAATGAGTTTTTGTTGTGAAATAGAGGAAATGATAGTACATCAGTAGACTGTCACAACATGCTAAAGAAATGTAAAGTTAAATTGTGATAAACAATCTCACTGCGGATATGCCAGTAGGTTTTTGCACATTTAGTAGATTGTGATGAGATATAAACCTAAATTCAAACTTGCTTATATCGTGGGGAAACATCTCTCGGATATATGGGTAACCCCCGAAATCTTGTTTGAAAGGTCCCTCTTTCTGAGATACTGGGTCTTTATGCTCAGTGATATCTGGGGTATTATCCCGGGACTTCTGATTTTGCGGAAGCAATGGCCTAGTCCCTGGAGAATACTTTCTGCAAATGCTTGAAACATAGCGCCGCCCTCAGCAAATTGATGAAACAATAAAATTGATAGTCATTGCTGTTGTAAACAAAAGATCCTCTAAAGGGGACACACCGAAAGTCGAACCGTCATCTCTCTGCTGAACGGAAGTTCTGACCTGAGCTCTCACGGTTTCGTACTATAATTTATTCCCTTACAGATATCATCTGTGGTATACTCACATGTAAGACTGAATATTGGGATCTGGATACGGGAGTATATTCTGAGGTGGGACACGCGATTGAGTTTAAGTGCTTAAAATATTAATCTCATATCTCGAAACAGTTGAACTTTGTGTGAAAATTTAAGTGGACTAGTATACTGACAATCTAGGTGAATTGTTTAGAACTTAAAATGAAATGAAGCTTAATGGTGTTGGTGATTTGTCTCATAAACTGATATGATCCTCTTACACAAACTCACAAAAATATTGTTTGTAAATATTTCATTATTGTATTCCTTTGTTATAAAAATTCAAAAAGATTTTAGACGACTGATGTTGAAAAGTTGATTTTCAAAATTCCAAGTGCTGAACATGACGAACAGGTTTGGGAAAGTATTTGTTTGAAGATGTTTGAATTGAAAATGATATTTTGGCAAGTGGTTCATCAGAGATTATAAATGTTGAATCATTTTTAAAATTTTGCTCTACAAGTTATCATCAGAAAATTTATTTTTGGGTAGAGAATGTGCAGGTTATTTGAATGATAGAGAGTCAGGTTCCGATACCTGAAGACTTTGTGATTTTAACATGCCAGACTGCGATCCCAGCATATTGAAAGGGGGAGTCTGAAGAAATTCGAGTAGAGATTGCTTGTGGGGAGTCTGCTGATGATGAAAAGAGAAGAGAGAAGATTTGAGGATACTTACAACGTCAAATATTTCAAAGAGTTCAAAAGGACTGATAAAAACTGAAGATGCGAAGACTCGACACTTAAGACTCGTCAACATCTGAGGGGGAGTCTGTTAGTGCATACATCTGTCATCTTCGTCTTATATCGAGTCTCAGGTTCGTTGCGGATCAGAACAAGAATTATGTCATCATCATTGATGATGACATCACATACATGACATCACATATGACATCATGGAAGCATACAACACTAAAAGTCAAAACAGAACGTTTGAATATGTAATTGTTTGAATTGTCATGACCGTTTGAATGTGTGTTGACCGTTTGAAGAGGTGACCGTTTGAAGGGTGGCATGTCACCTTCAAACGGTCAGGGTCCTAGTCTATATATACCCTTCAAACTTTCATCATTTGTAACTTTCCGGCCAGAGCAACGAAGTGCTGCCGAAGTGTTGTCAGGTTGTAAAACATTGTGAAATCTATTATACAACAGTTTAAAGTGTATTGCTTGCTGAATTGAACTCAGTTTCTTAGTTTCCGCCTCTGAAACTGAGATAAACTCTTCTGAACGACTCGTTCGGGTCTAAAAACGATCCTACATTATTTTTAAGAAATATAATTCCGGAAAGTAATAAAAATCGAAGTATTGATTTTTCGTGAAAAATACAAAATACACAAATATTTACATAAAATACAAGTATACTTTCCTAAGCATACCTGTACAAAAATAATATTGAGAATATTATTTCATGAAATACTTATATTTATTTTTGGGAAAATAATATAAGTAACATACACGGAAAGTTAAAAATATAAATTATTTTTAACAACTTATTACCTTGACAAAAGGACTTATAAACAAATATATATTTTAAGAATGAAGTATATATTTACAAAATACATTACATACTCAAAGTGCAAAGACACCATGTACGGGCAAGACCCGACAAACAAGGGCACGACCCTCACAAAGATTGAACATACAAAGAACATATACATAAACAAAAGATGGTGACTTATACTTGTGTGATACAAGTCTAGTGACTAACATTAATAGAACACGTATAGGTCACGACGCTACGAAACCAACCGGTGAAGTTTACGGCGCAGGATACGCAAAGTTGTGAGTTCATGTCCCCCTTTTCTTTTAACTGTTTTTAGTTTTTATAACTTCGGGGGTGAAATACATGTTACAAATGTTTCGAACGTTTACAAATGGTATGTAGAATACAAAACTAAGGAATGACACATAGATCATGTGACAAATAGGGTACCATAAGCACCATTAATCAACGTATACATTTAGACCACGGAACAAACGGTTAGATCTAATGGGTTTCAGGCAACCCCACTCTTGGCCTACTTCTACCAATGAGTGCTTCTGTGTCTCAGTCAATCTCGACAAAAATGCCTAGATTTGGTGGCTTCCTATGTCGTGACAAATGTTAGTGGCCTTGCAAACCACTAGCGATCTCGTATTCCTTACATTCACAGTACTTAGTTACAGATACGTTTTACAAGTTACATACCATGTTTTCATTCAAGTATAAAACATTCTATACAAAAACTGCATGAACTCACACCAACATTATGTTGACAATTTTCCAAAACTTACATGTATTTCCAGAAACAAGTTGGATCTTGGGCGCTGGTGTTGTTTTCAAGACGTAAATTTCAAGTTTAGATGTCATCCACTTTTGTTTTTTTATCATAACTTGAGGTGGGTTTTGGTTGAAACTTAAATGACTTGTGTTAGTAACATTTCAATCTTATGAATGGATGAACATCTTGTTTTAATCGTATAGTTGTTTATTATAATTGAATGCAATGATATTGAGCAAGTCACACATCATACGCTTCCGCAAAAGTCAGGGTGTGACAGTTTGGTATCAGAGCTTTGATTGTAGTGAACTAGGATTCCTTCTCGAGTCTAGACTACAATCATTAGGACTCTCTCACGAAAATATTTTTACAAAAGGTTTTTCATTGCATTTACAAAAAGCGCCAAGATCCATGAATCCGACATTTTTTTTCAAAGGAAAGAAGAAACGAGAGTTATATGTGACATGTAGCATTTATTTGCTTGTATATACTAAGTAACGTTATTATATACTAATATATATGCATATATGTATACAGAATGATTATTGACGGGAACGAGATACCTTCGACTTCGAATCCTGTTATTGTTCTTGACTTGCGCAATGAGATTATCGACCTCGCGTACACTGCGAAGCTTATGGCTGATTACCAAACGAGGCCCCGAGCTTGATTATGTAGAAAGTGGCTGTTCTTCCCCCTTGAATGCGAAGGTGCCTGACTACGGCAGTGACGGCGAGGTGGAGGAGGCAACCTTGGACAACGACCTTATCAGTGAGACGAGACCCCGGTGGCTTTTACGAAGCGTGATTGGCGACTCTCTTGTCCAGACAAGGAAGATGAGGTACTCATCTTGAAGGTACCCCTTCAACTACTAATGCTAGGAACTCTCTTTGTTCCTATTCCTTCTAAGCATTGTGCCACTTTGCGCATAACGACAACAGACGTTCGCGCATGGACCATCATAAAGGTCCTTCCATGTCGAAGGTGTGAAGACAATAGTTTTCCCCTCTCTGACTAATCAGCTGCTTCGAACGAGAGAAAATTAGGGTGACCATGTAAGACAATTTATTGTTACGGGGGCCCACGTAACAACAACTTGTAGTGCATGGAAATCCTGGTGAACTCTGCGGGTCAAGCTAATGATCATTACACATTCGAAAATCCTAAGTTGTTTAAACCTCCGTCTAGTAGAACACCAATCGAGATAGTTACTATAACCCTCTACAAGTGGGAAGCCTGTCTTTCCCTACTTCGTGCCTAACATCCCTACCTGTAGTACGAATCATTGGGAACCGGTATCCAAGCAAGTGAAGATGGTAAACACTCAGGAAAGATTTTCCTCAACACTTTAGGATTCTTGTGTTTAAATTTGTACAGAGCCTACGACACCCCAACCATATCCATTATAGTTGCGATGATAGACCCCAACATTTGACATCCGTTTTACCCCGAGGAGGTAGCATGGCACGAACTGTAGTGTAACCCATTTACTGCACTCTGTTCGTCATTCATGAAGACCGTACCAACTACACTGGGACTCTTGGAGCCCAAGCAAAATCAATGTAAAAGTCACACAGTCCAGTGTGACAAAGGGGTCCTTCCTATGTCGGACAGACAAGGTCCATGAAGCATAGCACACATGTTATAAGGGCAAAAGCAACCGCTCGATTCTCCTCTTCTTAACAGATTTCCACTCCATATAGGCACATGGATGAAACAGGGAGGAAACTTCTTCCTGTCCTTTAACTCATAAGCACCCCGTCACCCACTACCCATATTACAGCACCGACGCACCCATCAGTACTTCCACCCTCTCTATCCCGTGGTGCACCCCATCGTTTGGGTAGTGTATTCACACCCTGGAAACCACTTTACGGTTGCTACAAGGCACAATTCGGTCCTGAGGAAGAAGTCACGTACCCTCACGACCTTATCTCTGCGTTTCACTATCACTTCCTCCTATACGTGGTAGTAATGCACAACCCCCCCCCCCCCATCTCCTGTGAAGCACACCCATTTATGTAAAACTAAAGACTATGGAAGAGTCGGAGACTTGAGGAATAAACAGGGAACAAGGTGAAGGGAAGACCTCACCGTATTTTTATAGCCCTGGATGACTTGCATCAATCAGAGTAAGGTGACTCCGAGGAGGTTTGCTTCGCAAGACTAATTGCAACAAGTTGATATGGTGTATGTAAAAGTCGATGTACCCTTAGCAAGATTTTGTTGTGACTCATTTTACCTCGCTGCAATGATGAGATGATTACGGTGGGAAGATTTGCATAAGATTATTAGGAATTACCCTACCTTTATACTTGTGGTGCACGACGAATAAGCTTTGCTTTCACGCAAAGACAACAACATTTATTCCAAAATAAATGTTTAATCTCATCAATGTGTTTTATACATGAGAAACACATGGAACCACAGCAAAGGAAACGTTGGCCGAGTCTAATCAGAACCTTTACCTACAAAAAGAGCTGAGCCTGAAGCTCTATGGAACCAACAAGTTGCTGAAGCAAATCGTCCAATGCGAAGCAAACAACACTGAAAACAACGGCGAAATAAGAGGAAGTATACACATCCCAAGTAAAGCTCTAAAGCAAACAACAAACATAAGGAAACCGCTGCGACTAGGAAAGTCAAGGCATTCGTTGTCACGACTAAGATAGGTGATAAAAACTACCAAAGAGAGCTACCAAAGTGTGATAGATGTGGTTATTATCACATAGGTCCGTGCAGGACTCGTAGGTGTGAAATTGGGGCAAGACCGGGCATAGCAAGGAGGCATGCTGCTCTGGTATGAGACATATGAATAGAATTTAGGACAGTAATAGCAATGGCAAAGGCCAAGAGTTGCTACGGATGTGGCGACAAAGGACACTCTCAGAAGGACTGCCCGAAGAAAACTTCAAGCTCTTGGGAGCATTTTCATGAAGGGAATACGCAAGGCACGCTAGGACCCGAACGTAGTTACGAGTACGTTCCTTAGAAACCGACACATTGCATCCGTTTTATTTGATACCGGCGCCAACTTTGGTATTAAGTCTATGGAACTTAAGGATATACTTGGCTTAGGAACAAGTAAGCTAGACTCCCCACATGCTATAGAGTTGGCAAATGGGAAATCAGTCGAAATGGATAAAATACTAAGGGTTGTATACTTGGACTTGGGGAAACGAAAATTCTCTAACAACCTTCTACCAGTTGGTTTAGGTAGTTTTGATGTGGTAGGCGTCATGGATTGGATATCCAAGATTGGAGCTGAAGTTGTTCATCATGAGGAAATCATTCGCATCCCTCTTGTGAATGATGGAACACCTATAGTACACAGACTTTATGCAGTTAATGCAAGGACGTTGGCCCTATAAGGCGGAAGATTGCGACATCCCACATTGGTTATGAAGGCGCAGAAGTGCCTCCGAAAAGGCTGCATAGCCTTCCTCGCTCATGTTGTCGACAAGGAGACCAAGGAGTCAAGATTAGAGGACATCCCCATTGTAAAAGAATTTCCAAAAGTCTTTCCCAAAGACTTTCCTAGGCTACCTCCACAGTGACAAGTGGAGCTTCAGATAAACCTTGCCAGGAGCGGCACCAGTGGCAAAATGCCCTACCGACTAGCTCCAATGCTATTTGTTAAGAAGAAGGATAACAGTCTTTGTATAAGTATCGACTACAGAAAGTTGAGTGAACTAACCATCAAGAAACGGTACCCCTTACCGAGAATTGATGACTTGTTTGGCCAACTACAAGGTTCCAGCTACTGTTCCAAGATTGATATAAGGACAGAATAGCATTAATTGAGGACACAAGAAGAAAGTATCCCTAAAACGGTCTTTAGGAATTCGCTTTAGGCATTACGAGTCCCTTGTCATGCCGTTTGGCTTAGCAAATGCACCGGCAGTATTCATGGACCTCATGAATCGGGTGTGTAAGCCGCACCTAGTTAAGGGCGTGATTATATTTATTGACAACATCCTTATTTGCTCAAAGACCAAGGAAGGTCATGAGCAACATCTGCAAGCTATCTTGGAGCTTTTGAAGGAAGAACAGATATATGCATAGCTGCCAAAGTGCGAAGTTTGGATTCGCGAGATGCAATTCCTAGGTCGCATGGTGAAAGAGGGGGGAATCCATGTAGACCCTGCTAAGATCTAAACGATCGAAAATTGGTAAACCCCCAAGACACCAACTAAGATACGACAATTTATGGAGTTAGCGGGCTATCACAGACGATTAATTGAGAATGTCTCAAGTATTGCTCAGCCACTAACGTACAAAACCCAAAAGAATAAGAAGTTTGATTAGGGAGTGAAACAAGAAACAGCCTTGCAGACATTGAAGGATAAACTCTGCAACGCACCTATCTTATCTTCACCTGACGGTACCGACAGATTTGTAGTGTATGGCGATGTTTCTCAACAAGGTCTCGGTTGCGTGCTGATGCAACGAGAAAAAGTCATCGCTTTCGTGGCCCAAGATGAAAGCTGACATCGCTATCTACCTGGGTAACTGCCTTACTTACGCCAAAGTTAAGGCAGAATACCAGAAACCGTCAGGACTACTACAACAACCTGAGATTCCCGTTTGGAAGTGGGAACAAATCTCAGTGGAATATATTACGAAGCTGCCAAGAACCCAAAGAGGTCACAATACAATTTGGGTAATTATTGATCGACTCACAAAGTCTGCGCACTTTTTGTGTGTAAGACAGCACAAGGAAGTTAGCTGAGTTGTATCTTGAAGAAACTGTGGCACGACATGGAGCACCCATTTCGATAATTTCAGACAAAGATGGATGCTTCATATCAAGGATCTGGCAATCCTTCCAAGAGGTCTATGGATCTTAACTAGGTCTAAGCACGGCCTTCCATCCACAAACAGACGGTCAGAGCAAACGGACCATGCAAACACTGGAAGATATGCTTCGCGCATGTGTTATAGATCTAGGCGGAAACTGGGATACTCATCTACGTTTAGTTGAGTTTTCCCATAATAACAGCTACCATACGAGCATAAAAGCCGCACTGTTCGAAGCTCTATATGGCCGCAAGTGCTGCTCACCGTTGTGTTGGGCAGACGCGGGAGACAAGCAGTTGATTGGTCCTGAACTTGTCCGAGAGACAACCGACAAGATTATGCAGATGCGAGAGCGCATCAAGGCGGCTCGTGATTGAAAAAAGAGCCACGCCGATCGAAGACAGAAGCCCTTAGATTTCGAGGCGGGAGGCAAAGTTTTGTTGAAGGTCTCACCTTGGAAAGGTGTAGCAAGGTTCGGAAAAACGTGGAAAGTTGAATCCATGGTAAATGGTCCAATGTATCCAACAAATTTGCTTCGTCAAACGTTCAGAATCATTAATAAAGCCGTTACAGGCCCAAGACGAGCATAAATTCGCTATTCAAGATTCTCGAAAGAATTGGTACCGTGGCGTACAAGTTGGAGTTACCGGAGGAACTTAATGGTGTACATGATACCTTCCATGTATCCAACGTCAAAATGAGTCCAACCCAAGAAACAGTTATCATCCCTACGGATGAGGTGCATATCGACGACTCGCTCCGATTTACAGAACAGCCTGTTGAGGTAATGGATTGGAAGGTCCATAAAACGAGGATGAGTCGCATTAAGCGTGTCAAAGTACGTTGGAACTCTAAGCACAGACCCGAGTACACGTGGGAACGTGAAGACCGGTTCAAAGCCAAGTACCCCCATCTGTTCGAGAAAGCTCCTGCGGGAGATAACTCAGCCTGAATTTCGGGACGGAATTCTTTTAACGGGGGGAGACTGTGACAACTGGCACAAAACCGGTAATTTCCGTACTATTTTAATTATCATTTATTATATGCAATTATGTGCTTAAATGTCAACATTGTTTGATTACATGCTATACATGTGAATTCATGCACGTTTTATACTTCAAATATTGCCTTATGCATTACTTTTAGCGTTGCGTCAGAAAGACTAGTAAACTCACCGGTAAGACACGATGTGTCAGCAATTCTACAGAAAGCAGTCAGTTAATAGAATTAGGGCCTAGGAATAGGTCCAACACCTAAAATAAATTAAAACCCAAGTGTGGATACAAGGGTTAACATATAGACTTTCCGGAAACTAAACTATGCACTAAAAGACAACCGAAACGCACTTTAAATGCAGAATTCAGCATAAATCAGCACAATTTAGCTATAATCAGCTATTTAACACAATAATATCATGCAAAATTTATGTTTTACTGTCCAAAATAACTTACAAAGTGTCAGGAATTGAAACTGCCACAAAAGGTGCTTCATACCTCGTGAAACTGCGCAATTCAGCACTTTAACGAACCGTAACGAACCGAACAACCGGACAATAATCGGGACATCAAAATTTGACTAGAAGTAATGTTTTTATGATATTAAACTAGTATTGATGCTAGAACACCTTAAAAATCATAAAAACACCTAAACACACTTAAACTAACATAAACCCCCTCGTTTGCACTTTAAACCCTTAACTTCCAAAATATTACATTTTAACCCCCCCCCCCCCCCATGTTGCAAACGGCCCCAAAGGGTCCCACATAACTTTTATTATTTTATATAACTGTGTCTCCTAACTAGAAGGCAAATGAATCTTAAAGGAAGATTATGTTGGAAACTTTTTTTATAAATAACCTAAAGTAGTAACCATTACCCATTATCACCAAAACCACACCATCTTCTTCTTCTTCCTCCCTCTAGCTCACGGCTCACCTTCACCACCCATACATCACCCATTTTCACTTCATTTCCTAGCAATCCAAGGCCACTAGGAGGTGTAAGAAGCTCATCTAAGAAGGTGTAAGGTGTTAGAAGTGGAAGGACCTCATTGTGGAGCTTTTAACCTCTCATTTTCTTCTACACTCATCTTCTTCATTCTTGAGCCACTTCCCTAGCCATTAGAGCTAGTAGTAAGCTTCTTGATCACTATATTAATTCTTGTTTATGTTATGTACAAGTTTCACCATCTAAACAACTTAACTTTTGAAGAAGAAAATGAGAAGATCTAACATATTTATGAAGAAAACAAGTGATTACATGAATTTTTAGTGTATGTAATGAAGTTGTTGATGTTATATCTTGTGTTTATGTTTAGATCAAGTATGTTAAAGCTTGGATCTAACAAGTTTAAGCATGGATCTTGAAGGATCCATGGCTAAACTTGAAGATGAACATATGAAGTATTATGTGAACACGAAAAATGAATTTTTATGCATAAACTTGTAATCTTGAAGTAATAAAGTGTGTGTAAAACTAATTTTTGAAACTAAAATTCATGGAAGGTTTGTTGAAAATTTAACATAAAGCTTTTTTTTTGAAAGATCTAAAGTTATTAAGCATGGATCTTGAAAGATCCATGGTTAAACATGATGTTAAAAATAATGATCTTTCTAATAAACATAAAAGTGGTTTTAGAACATGGTTTACAAACTTTAAAGATCATTAAACTCATGGATGAGTTGGTTAATGAAATAAAGTTTCATAAAAGTTTGTTAAAATACTCAAGAACACTTATTTTTGGAAAGATCATAATATGTTAAGTGTAGATCTAAAAGACTACACTTGTTTAACAAGAAACAAGTTCACCATGATGTTTCATATGGAAAAATTAGTGTATGTTGTTAATGATTATTGTTGAAAATTGTTTTGGTGTTGAAAAGAAAATAAACACATGTTTTGAAAACATGGGAAACCTCCATTTTTAGGGGAAACTATGTCAAAATTTTTATAAAATTTTGACACTTATAAAAATATCAATTGTGGTGAAACTTATTCCACAAAAATTCACCTAAAAATATTTACCAAGGTTTCCCTAACTCTTGTGTAAAATTTCAAGTTAAGAAATGGTGATTTCTTCAAGTTAAAACTTATATTAAGTATGTATATTTTTGGGGAAAATATATATATTTAGTGATCCCCAAATTTTGTGCTAAGTGTATATTATGTGTATTATATGTAGTAGTGTATTAAGGACTTGAAAATACACTAAATACTCCCATGGAGTATAAATACAAAAATACACATACAAATACATGAGAATACATAAGTATACAAGCATACAAAATTACTCATAAGGAAATACATGGACAAATACAAGAAAATATATTTATGAAAATGTATTCCTTAACATATTATTGAATTTGGACACTATGGACTTAAATATATATATTTTTGGACAAAAATATATAACCTATACCAAGTATTGGAAGTTATACAAAAATCAGGTGGATAACAAGAATAACCGTATATATATTTTATAACATGACAAAATATATATATTTCGTGCAAGTCTTAAAAATATATTATTTTTAAGAAATATAATTCCGGAAAGTAATAAAAATCGAAGTATTGATTTTTCGTGAAAAATACAAAATACACAAGTATTTACATAAAATACAAGTATACTTTCCTAAGCATACTTGTACAAAAATAATATTGAGAATATTATTTCATGAAATACTTATATTTATTTTTTGGAAAATAATATAAGTAACATACACGGAAAGTTAAAAATATAAATTATTTTTAACAACTTATTACCTTGACAAAAGGACTTATAAACAAATATATATTTTAAGAATGAAGTATATATTTACAAAATACATTACATACTCAAAGTGCAAAGACACCATGTACGGGCAAGACCCGACAAACAAGGGCACGACCCTCACAAAGATTGAACATACAAAGAACATATACATAAACAAAAGATGGTGACTTGTACTTGTGCGATACAAGTCTAGTGACTAACATTAATAGAACACGTATAGGTCACGACGCTACGAAACCAACCGGTGAAGTTTACGGCACAGGATACGCAAAGTTGTGAGTTCATGTCCCCCTTTTCTTTTAACTGTTTTTAGTTTTTATAACTTCGGGGGTGAAATACTTATTACAAATGTTTCGAACGTTTACAAATGGTATGTAGAATACAAAACTAAGGAATGACACATAGATCATGTGACGAATAGGGTACCATAAGCACCATTAATCAACGTATACATTTAGACCGCGGAATAAAAGGTTAGATCTAATGGGTTTCAGGCAACCCCACTCTTGGCCTACTTCTACCAATGAGTGCTTATGTGTCTCAGTCAATCTCGACAAAAATGCCTAGCTTTGGTGGCTTTCTATGTCATGACAAATGTTAGTGGCCTTGCAAACCACTAGCGATCTCGTATTCCTTACATTCACAGTACTTAGTTACAGATACGTTTTACAAGTTACATACCATGTTTTCATGCAAGTATAAAACATTCTATACAAAAACTGCATGAACTCACACCAACATTATGTTGACGATTTTCCAAAACTTACATGTATTTCCGGAAACAAGTTGGATCTTGGGCGCTGGTGTTGTTTTCAAGACGTAAATTTCAAGTTTAGATGTCATCCACTTTTGTTTTTTTATCATAACTTGAGGGTTTTGGTTGAAACTTAAATGACTTGTGTTAGTAACATTTCAATCTTATGAATGGATGAACATCTTGTTTTAATCATATAGTTGTTTATTATAATTGAATGCAATGATATTGAGCAAGTCACACATCATACGCTTCCACAAAAGTCAGGGTGTGACATCATGTGGTCTTGAGTTGTGGTCCAAACAGTCTCGAGTCGAGACTAAGGGAGGTCTCGGGTGATGTTGTACTAGTAAAGACCATGAGGTCTCGAGTCAGGTCTCGAGTCGAAACCGGAACCGTAACCATGGTCTCGGGTCTTCTTGTTTGTGTGAAAGTGTGGTCTCAAGTCAAAACCAAAGGATTCTGACTCGCAACCTTAGTCGAGACCCGGAGTTGTAACTGATTTCCTTCTTTGTCGCCCATTATCTCCGTAACAACAGTTAGCAATTATGGCAATTCCCAATCTGATCAATCTACAACTTTTTGCAACAATCATATGAATTCATACAATCAAATTTATGAACAAATAATTAACCTCATCAATCATCATTCAAGACCTTCTAATCGGATCATTAGAACAGTGATTATCATGTAATTTAGTCATGGGACATTATCACCATCAATCAAGCACATAGTCAAAACATGTATACCGATTTCTATGGACACATATCATCATTAGATCATACCCAAACCAATTCAGTACATCATCATAGGGAATCATCAACCTAATCATACGAAACACTAATTCATAAGAGCTAATACGCATGAACCCTAGATCATCCATCATGTCTCATGTATAACCATAAAATCAATTCTAACAGGTGGATACTTCAAGTTGTTCCTCAAATATTTTACTAACATGAAATCCTAAAAACTTAACATTATGCAATATCATAATGAAACACACATCATGCATCGATTATTAAGTAATCAAACCAAAACTAAAACAAGTCACTAACCGAATGCAAGATGGAATCATGAGGATTTCGAGGGAGTTGAGACTACCGTCGACTTCGAAGGAGAAGGGGCTGTTTCCGTCAGGTTCGAAGAAGGAGAGGAGAGGATTAGGGTTTGGTATAACTTGTGTGTTTTGAGTATTATGAGAGTCAGGTCTCGAGTCAAAACCGGACCCGCAACCATGGTCTCGGGTCTTCTTGTTTGTGTGAAAGTGTGGTCTCGAGTCGAAACCAAAGGATTCTGACTCGCAACCTCAGTCGAGACCCGGAGTTGTAACTGATTTCCTTCTTTGTCGCCCATTATCTCCGTAACAACAGTTAGCAATTATGGCAATTCCCAATCTGATCAATCTACAACTTTTTGCAACAATCATATGAATCCATACAATCAAATTTATGAACAAATAATTAACCTCATCAATCATCATTCAAGACCTTCTAATCGGATCATTAGAACAGTGATTATCATGTAATTTAGTCATGGGACATTATCACCATCAATCAAGCACATAGTCAAAACATGTATACCGATTTCTATGGACACATATCATCATTCGATCATACCCAAACCAATTCAGTACATCATCATAGGGAATCATCAACCTAATCATACGAAACACTAATTCATAAGAGCTAATACGCATAAACCCTAGATCATCCATCATGTCTCATGTATTACCATAAAATCAATTCTAAAAGGTGGATACTTCAAGTTGTTCCTCAAATATTTTACTAACATGCAACCCTAAAAACATAACATTTTGCAATATCATAATGAAACACACATCATGCATCGATTATTAAGTAATCAAACCAAAACTAAAACAAGTCACTAACCGAATGCAAGATGGAATCACGAGGACTTCGAGGGAGTTGAGACTACCGTCTACTTCGAAGGAGAAGGGGCTGTTTCCGTCAGGTTTGAAGAAGGAGAGGAGAGGATTAGGGTTTGGTATAACTTGTGTGTTTTGAGTATTATGAGAGTTACACCTCAACACCCTTGGTGTTAGGCGAAACCAATAGAAGTTGGGCCCATCTTTGGGCTTCTTCGGGATTGGGCCGAGAATGAGTAGAGAAGGAAATGGGCTCGGCCCACAAGACTAAGTATCACAAAACATATGTTTAACATTTACCACTTAAAACAATCAAGCATAATCAAACACGTTAACCATTCAGTCGTAATCAAACATGTTAACCATTCAGTCATAATCAAACATGTACACACATAAATACATCATAAGACAAACATCAAAGAAACGAGTAGAAGACTCTTGAAATTACGAGTTGTCACATCATCCCCAAGTTGAAAGAAATTCCGTCCTGAAATTTAGCACGTAGTCACTAAGGAAGCTAGTTGTGTTGTGTTTTTTCCTGGGGTATCACAAACGGCGTAGCTATCTTCGAGAAATCTTGTCTGAATCTCCTATAATATCCCCCAAGCCCCAAGAAGCTTCTTATTTCCGAAGGATTCTTCGAAGGGTTCCATTTCGAATCGACTTCTATTTTCGACGGATCTACTAACACCCCGTCAGCACTAATGATGTGCCCGAGAAATTGCACCTCTCGTAACCAGAAGGCGCATTTCGATAACTTTGCGTATAGCTTTTCCCGTGTAAGTGTTTCTAATACTTTGCGTAGATGGTACGCGTGATCAAATTCATTCTTCGAATACACCAAGATGTCGTCAATGAACACTATCACCGACTTATAAAGCATAGGTTTGCAAACCCGGTTCATGGGATCCATGAAAGTCGCGGGTGCATTTGTCAACCCGAAGGATATCACGAGGAACTCATAATGTCCATATCGTGTACGAAAGGCCGTCTTCGGTACATCTTCTTCTTTGACCTTTAACTGATGATACCCCGATCTAAGATCAATCTTGGAGAACCAACTCGCACCTTGTAGTTGGTCAAATAAATCATGAATTCTCGAGAGAGGGTATCGATTTTTCACCATGAGTTTGATTAACTCCCGGTAATCGATACACATTCGCATGCCCCCGTCCTTTTTCTTCACGAAAAATACCGGTGCGCCCCATGGAGACACACTTGGCCTTATGAACCCCTTGTCAAGTAAGTCTTGAATCTGAGACATCAACTCTTGTAATTCTGATGGCGCAAGCCGATACGGCGCCTTAGCTACCGGTTTTGCACCCGGAATCAATTCGTAACCGAATTCGACTTCTCGTTCTGGGGGTATTCCCGGTAAGTCTTCCGGAAACACGTCTTCATATTCACGTACCACCGGTACGTCTCCAATCTTCAGTGACTCTTTCTCCGGTTCGCTCGCAGATATCATAAACGCTCTACATCCACGCTTCATAAGCTTATTAGCTTCCAACATTGTACACACCATGGGATTACCCCCATTTTCACCATAAATAGTAACGTGTTTTCTGCTCGAAGATGTTAGTTTAATCTCCTTACGGAAGCACACGACCTTCGCGTGATGTCGTGATAACCAATCTATCCCGGCAACCACTTGAAACTCTCCCATCGACATCGGGGATTAAGTCTATTGAGTACACTTCATCATCGATACTCAGTTTGTAATCTTGGCACACGTCACATACTATAAAGCTTTTGTTATCACATATCTCACCTTCTAAGGGCATTGGTAATTTTGTTAATAAGAATGAAGGATGTCGAATAAATCCATGTGACATAAAGGATTTATTCGCACCCGCATCAAACAATACATGTGCGGGAATTGAGTTTACAGTAAATATACCTGAGACCACATCGGGTTCTATTTTCGCTTCAGCTGTTGTTAGGTGAAAGGATCTGGCCCTTGCCTTTTGAGCCTCTATCTGTGTATCCTTCATGTCTTTCTTCCCGACCAACTCCGGCCATTCAGATTTCTTGTGGCCCGGTTGGTAGCATTTATAACAGACAGAGACTTTTCCTGGGCATAATGAAGCTGTATGCCAAGTCTTCCCACATATAGGGCATGGCTTATCCTTGAAGCGACACTCGCCCTTATGCCCCTTCCCGTATACCTTACAACTTGGCGACCCGCCTTTCACCTCCGGCATCTTTTCCGTTTCGGTCATTCGTGCCTTCTTTACAGGGCTGGGATTAACATCTTGTGCCCTTCGTTCACCTCTCTCAATTTGCTTTTTCATCTCAATCTCCCATTCCTAAGCAGTGTTTATAATCTCGGTGAGAGTCTCATATTTTGAGGGAGTCGTGAATTCCCGATATTCGGCATTCAACATATTGTAGTTGTAGTATATCTTTTGTTCTTCATTTGTCACAAGTTCATTACAGAACCTTAACTTATCAAAAAAAATACTCGTGATTTTGTCTATCGCTTCACCCCTTTGCCTCAATTGGATGAATTCTTCCTTGATTTTATTAATAACCGCCTTGGGACTATGATGTTTAAGGAACTGTGCCTTAAACTCATCCCATGTCATAACCTTAGCCGCTTCACTCCTAATCTCCTTTTTCTTATTATCCCCCCAATCTTTCGCTTGACCTCTTAACTGACCTGTACCGTAAGCTACGAAGTCACTTGCTTCATAGTGGGTCCTTTCAAACACTCCTTCCATGTCACTCAGCCATCATTGACATATTATCGGATCGACCTCCCCATTGTAGATTGGAGGTTTGCAAGCCATGAACTTATTATACGAGCAAGCCTTCCGCTCCCCTGACTTTTCCTTTGCTTGGTTGGCATTATCCTCCAATCTTTTGATTCGTTCTTCTACTACCGTAAGTACCGTGTTTTGAATCTTGTCTATAAACCCGGATAGACTATTCTCGATTGCCTTTCCAACCTCTTCGGCAATCACTTCTCTCATTTGTTCGGTGACTATCGTCACCGCATCATCAATACCTCCATCGACCATCTTGAATATGAAATGTTTATACTAATTATTAAACATTTCATTTTATAACATATGCATCTTTCGCTTTGGTTTAGCCAAGTTCACAACTTGCTTAAACCGTTTATGTTTGGTGCAGTTTCCTGGCTTGAGTGTATTACGCACTCTTCTCGTGCACATCAAATCAAATTCCTTTTTCTAACGTTTTAATAAAATCTATTAAAATAACAAATTCTTACCGGATGTTTGGTCAAGCTTCGAACCAAACACATTTGTCAACAACCTTGAGCTCTGATTACCAACTTGTAAGACCCGTCTCAAATCAAACAATTTTTAATACTAAATACGCATTTTATATAAAAATAAGACCTTTCAAAAACTTTGTTTAGTTAACGTTCATACATGATTAAAGTATTCAAGTTAACTTCCATACTAGTTTAAAACATTCAAAATATAACATCAAGTGATTACATGTTTCATATTTAACCATAACAAAATGATATCATTGCGGAAGCTTCAAAAGAATTGTATTCGGTTCTTGATATTTGCTTGAGCGCCATCCGGAAGCTTAGTAACATCACCTAATATCAAAAATCAACTTAAAAGTTAGTTTTGACAGCATAGAAACAAGTATAAACAAGTTCCAACATCAAACAAACAAAATAAAAGTTTTTGCCATCGTCAGTGTCTCTCGCGGGCCGCGAGAGACTAGACTGCATGTCTTCGCGGGCCGCGAGAGCGTTAATTCGCCAGACAATTTTGTTCCTTCAGCTGCATTTGCTCAGCTCCATTTTTAACCAAAATTCAAACTTTAAAGTCTCATAACTTTAGTTCTACATATCTGTTTTACGTACTTCTTTTTCCTACGTGTCCGTAATTTAAATACGGACCCGTTTACCATCATTATTCGCATAAAAATCCGGTTTATAATCAGATAGCCTATAAATATACTTTTCTATTATTCGACCCATTTAGTTATATATCATGCTATGCATTATTCATCATTGTTGGTTTCTAAACATATTTACCCATTCCCTAGGCTTGTCATCTTTGGCGTATCACTTCCATTCCATGGTTTTACGCACGCAATGTGTCACACTTGTTATCGATGTCTCAAGCATGTCTATTTATGCGATTTCAACAAATTATGATTCTAAGCTTTTGACCCAATATCATGGGTTCTTTTAAGAAAAACTAATCTTTTTGGCGTGTCCGTACTCGGCCCACGCTTTCATAATTCATATTCAACGAGTGACATTCAAGTCACTTCAACATTACCAAATTAAACATTGTTTTGAACCGTTTGGTTGTCTAATGGAAACCACCATTTCAATAAAATACCAAACTTATTCTAACAAATATTTTGACTCGTTTGTTTGTCTAGTGAGCTTCGTCACTTCAACAATATACCAAATTCACATATTATGCTAATTCAAAGTCTACTAACTACAATCCATATTCAAGCATAATGTAACGAAACCGTAGTTACGTGCCTCTAGAGCTTTCCCTTCAAGCGCGTGTCCGCTCCAGCTTTTCCGCTTGAAGACTTGGTTCCTTTGCCTATAGAGTTCGATCAACAACTCGTTTAGAACTCTATTCATATCATATAACGCATAATTCGCCATAACATTCAAATATGCGCTTTTGTTCAAAATTTCGACACTTAGTTTTCATTTAGGCATTTTAACGAACACCAAATGGTCATAATTTCACATATTCACAATCAAGTTCATAACTAGTTATTTTTGCCAAGTTCAAACATCACTTTCAAATCCATTATATCTAACATGCATAACAATATCTAGATTCCTTTCATGGAATTCAAATAACACCCATTTTGATAATCATAATTTTAGTGTTCAACTTATTTCTACAAAACCCATTTAACACATAAATGGATGATTATGAATTTCATAATCTGAACACCATTTCTACAAGTTATTGGCTAGGCTTTACTCCTAGACATGATTTCATTCATAATTTCATCCAAACATCAAACATTCAAGCTCAGTTTTCGATTTCTCATGTTCATCAAATTTTCAAGATGTAACTAGAAAATGAAATTCAACATACCTTGTGCTCCCTTCGCTGAGGTGATCACTAATCTGAGCTTGGATTTCGATTTGCCTTCTCAATTTGATCAATTTTTGCAAGTTAGGGTTAGATTGGCGGAACCCTTGTTCGCCCTTATGTTTTCTACGACCAGAACACACACTTAGTGTGTGTGTTTTGGTTTTATGTTTTATTTAATAAAAATCATTTTCAGTTTTGTCACTTTTGGCCCCTCAACTTTCCTCAAGTTTTATATAGTGTGTTTTAACCAAGTTTCCTTATCACTACAAGACTTGTAATTAATTAGGTTATTTATTCCTAGTTACTTTATTTTGTTTATCACCGACATTTAATTTAATTTATAATATAAAAATTTATATTTTCGGGGTGTTACATGTATACACACACGAAACACATGTATTTCATGTGATTCGCGAAACATGTCACGAAACACATATATATTCGTGTGGTTCGTGTATAACACAATGAATGTACTTCATGTTATGATTAGATGTTTCGTGTTGTTTCGTGTATATCCTATCTGGTTCGTGTGATACGAAGCATGTACTTCGTCTTGTGTAGTTTTGTTTTGTGTAGGTTTTCTAGTATTTCGTGTGTTCACCTGCTGTATCGCCTATAAATACAGCAACTTAGGTTTCATTATGTAAGAGTGCATTTTGAGAGAGTTTTGGAGATTATTCTGGATATTATGTGCTGATACTCTGTTAAAATCAATTGAGAAACTTTTGAGTGATTTGGTTGTTCTTGATTGATTATGCTCTTGCTTGGTTGTGTGTAAATCAGGGATTCCACACCTGTGTTTATGCATTTGATAACTTGAAATCACCTTGTTCTTGGATCCTTTCAGGGACCTACACTTAGTAATAAACCGGTTATGTTATGTTTCTTTTATTTATTTGAATTTAGAACTTTGTTTTAACATTTGAATTATGTGTTATGTGTGACATTTTAATATTGATGCTTTAATTACAACTTTTAAATAGTTGTTATAAGCTTTGAGCAATCAATCATGCCCCGTACCATTTCCACTACGGGTCGGGGTGTGACAGATTGGTATCAGAGCCAATAACTATAGGTAATTAGGTTTAGGTTTTAGACCCCCTAGACTTAGACTATAGTTTATTCGTGACATGGTTTTGGCGGGTTCTCTACATGTTCGATATGTTTCTACTATGCTTTAGCTTGCGGATATTTTGATCAAAGGACTGTCTGGTGTTCGTTTTGACAGTCTGAGGTCCAAGCTTCACGTGGATACTCCCTGTTTAGCTTGAGGGGGCGTATTAGTGTATATGAGTGTGTGATATGTGTGGTGTATAGTTGGATAGGCTGGATAGTTAGTTAGATTGTTAGAGTTAGTTGAAGTAGTTAAGTTTGTTTATATAAATAGACGTATACCTTTCATTTGTGGTTAATGATACAATTATTCTCTTTATTCTCTACTTTCACACAATAGTCTAAAGAATCTATAGCATTATGAGTGGTTTACACGTCTCTGTGTTTTCTACGACCAGAACACACACTAGGTTATTTATTCCTAGTTACTTTATCTTGTTTATCATCGAAATTTAATTTATAATATAAAATTTTATATTTTCAGGGTGTTACAAGTCCATCCCCCTTAAAAGGGTTTCGTCCTCGAAACCAGAATACGTACCGAATAATGTAGGGTAGAGACGTCGCATCTTCTCTTCGGATTCCCCTGTAGTATCCGAACCTTTTCTATACTCCCATTTGACATTCACTTGGTCAATTTCCTTGTTTCGTAAGCTCTTAACATTTCGATCCAGAATTTTGATCGGCTTCACCGCATAATTAAGGTTGTTATCCACTTCGAAGTCATCGTAGCGGATATAAGTCGTTTCTTCGGCTAGACACTTTCGGAGATGTGATACGAGGAATGTGTTATGGATTCCGCTCAATTCTTCCGGTAGTTCAAGGCGGTATGCTACCTTACCAATCCGTTTGATGATTTTAAATGGCCCAATAAATCTTGGGCTTAACTTTCCTCTGTTTCTGAATCGGATAATCCCCTTCCACGAAGATACTTTATGCATAACTTTGTCACCAACCTGAAACTCGATCGGTCTTCGTCTTTTGTCAGCATACGACTTCTGTCTATCTTGAGCCGCTTTCAAATGAGCCCGAACCGTATCAATTTTCTCGTTAATGGCTTGAACTATATCTTCATGGGCGAGTTCACATGGACCCACCTCACCCCAACACACCGGGGTTCAGCACTTTCTACCGTAGAGCATCTCGTAGGGAGCCATACCAATACTAGCATGGTAACTGTTGCTATATGAGAATTCAACCAACGGTAGATAAATATCCCAACTACCTTCGAAATCGATAATACACGTCCGTAGCATGTCTGTAATGTTCTTTCGCTCTGTCTATCTGTTTGAGGATGGTACGCAGTGCTATTGAACAATTTTGTTCCCATTTGCTCTTGGAAATCACGCCAAAAGTTCGAAGTGAACCGGGTATCTCTGTCAGACACGATGGATACCGGTACTCCGTGACGTGCCACAATCTCATTAGTATACACCTCCGACATCTTTTCTGACATATAAGTTTCACATATCGGAATAAAGTGGGCACTTTTCATTAGTCTATCCACAACTACCCATATAGCATCGAATCCGCAGTTCGTCTTCGGTAGTTTGGTCAATAGGTCCATTGTGATTTGTTCCCATTTCCAAACCGCGATATCCAACGGTTGAAGTTTTTCATCGGGCTTTTGGTGCTCCGCTTTGACTTGAAAACATGTCAAGCATTTCTCCACGTATTTCACTACATCTCTTTTTATTCCGGGCCACCAATAATTTTGTTTAAAATCGTTATACGTCTTGGTCGCCACCGGATGAACCGAATAACGGGATTTGTGAGCTTCATCGAGTAGAAGCTTTTTAACTCCACGCGAATTTAGAACCCATGTTCTTCTGAAGCGGGTTTTCAACCCGTTGTTACTGTCTACTAGGTCCTTCAATTGGCCAACTATTCGCTCCTTCTTCCATTTTTCCATTTTAACTGCTTCCACTTGTGCTTCTCGGATTCGGTCAAATAAGCCCGATGTCACAATAAGTTGCATCGATCGCACCCGTATAGGAGCATAATCTGCCTTCCGGCTCAACGCATCCGCCACTACATTGGCTTTTCCGGGATGGTAATGTATTTCGCAGTCATAATCTTTCATTGTTTCCAACCACCGCCTATGTCTCATGTTCAACTCCTTCTGATCAAAAACACATTTTAGACTCTTATGGTGGGTAAATATAGTGCACTTCACCCCGTACAAATAGTACCTCCATATTTTTAACGCAAATACCACTGCCGCCAATTCAAGATCGTGCATAGGGTATTTCTTTTCGTGAATCTTCAGTTGCCTTGAAACATAAGCTATAACTTTGCCTCGTTGCATTAAGACGCACCCGAGTCCCGAATGTGACGTATTCGAGTAAACCACCATATCATCGACTCTGTCCAGAAACGTAAATACCGGAGCATGGGTTAACTTCTCCTTGAGCGTTTGGAACGCTTTCTCTTGTTCAACGCCCAATATAAATCTTTCCTCCTTGCGAGTTAACTTGGTCAACGGCGTAGCAATCTTGGAGAAATCTTGTATGAATCTCCTATAATATCCCGCAAGCCCCAAGAAGCTTCTTATTTCTGAAGGATACTTCGGAGGGTTCCATTTAGACATGGCTTCTATTTTTTACGGATCTACTAACACCCCGTCAGCACTAATGATGTGCCCCATAAATTGCACCTCTCGTCACCAGAAGGCGCATTGACGGGTGGTCCATGGGACAACCCTTAAGTGTGTTAAAAGACGATTTAATCCCTCATTTAATCATGTAATTGTCTTGAATTAGATAACTACAGTTGCTTATGTTCCAGGTGTGTTTGGAGCTTAAAACCAGGAAAATGCTTCTTTGGATGGGAATGAAGTGGAACGAGATTCACAAGGATGGAAAGAAGAAACAAAGAAGAAGTTCCAGGAGCCTACCATAAATTACGGTGGCTACCGTAATTTACGGTAGCCCCTGGATACACCTGATTTTCCACCGTAAAACAGTAGTGCCCTAGTGTAACAATATGAAAGCTACCGTAAATTACGGTACCTACCGTAATTTACGGTAGACCCTGACGCAAAAAGTGTAACTGCTCCTTTTAATATCGTTCTCAAGTGCCTTTTCACATATCTCATCATTGGAGACGTTTTTCAGGGTGCTAGGGGCGATTTTTAGCTTTGGATAGTGGTTGTGAACAATTTCTAACATTTCGGTTTGTCTTTTGATTCGTATGAACTTAAATCTTGATGTTATGATGATCCACCAAACAATGTCTGGCTAAACTTTCGGTGATCATCTTAGGTGAAGGTTTCTTATGACTTTTGTGTGCTTTCCTTATTTCTAGAATAATGAACTTGGTGTGTTTTGCTATGTTTATTATGGTGCATGAATGTTTGATTGTAATTTGTTAATTGATGTTTTGATCTTAGTCTAAACCGTACATTCTTGGTGTCGTTGACAATCGAGATATCACGGGAAGGGTTAGGGTTGGATATTGGTTAATTGGTCATCGGGTAACAACCTCGCGTTTATCTAATCCGAGTACTTAGTTCCCTTTTATCACAACAAACGTTTATGCATGAGTTATGTCTATGTAACTCTTTCTAGTTGGATTTAGACACAATTGTTAAAAGGAAACCGGAACCTAAGATGGTCATTCTCTCTTAATCTGTTTAACAACCAATCTTGATTTGCAATTAGTTTAGTAATTGAGTTCTTAAAAACCAAACAATCGACTTTTGAATTTTAATTTCTGCAAATTAGTTTAATCTTAGTTAATTCACAAAGCTACATAATCAACATACTTTCCACAAACTCCCTGTGTTCGATACCCACTTGCTGCTATCTATTAGTTGTAATTGGATTAAATTTGCATGTGACTATGACAACACGTCAAATTTTGGCGCCGTTGCCGGGGAGTAGTGCGCAACACGTGTTAATTTAGTAGTTTTGTTTTTTATTTTTGGGTTTATGCTGGTTGTGTTTAGTGTGCAGGTACTTCAGGTGTATGCATACTAGGGGCTCTCACAAGTCATCACCACTATCGTTTGATCCGGAAATTGAAAGAGCTTTGCGGAAAAACCTAGTTTTGGTGCGAGAAAACAAAATCATTGGTTCACCCACTTCACCCATTACACCAAGAAACATCATGGCTGACTCACAAGTTCCACCCACAACGGGTCAACCAACATCATCATTCATTCCTACATCAACACAACCTTCACCAAATACCACTATTCTGAATTCCACTACAAATCCTACTTCAACACATGAAGTTACACCAACCAACACCACATCACCTATTACTACCCAAGTCGAACCTACATTTACCTATAGCCCAGCCTCACTTTCATATTTCTTCCCAGCTTCGGGTCAATTCTTCTCTACCTACCCAATACCACCAAGTTCAACTGTCATTCATACTACTTCTACATATCAACCGCCGAATTAACCGGGTTATCAATATTCATCTTTTCCGTTTGCGCAATCTTCGGGTATAGGAGGAGATGGATATGATGATGGATATGATGAAGAATTTAGAGGGTACAACGAAGAGGGATTTTATTATGGAGGTGATGGAGGGAATTTGGGACCTCAAGGAGGAATGGGTTCTCAACAAAGTCAACCATTGCAACAAATTCAAGATGTGGGTAGGCTACCGACTGGGGTACAACATATTCGGCCACAAGGGCCACAGTTTCAACGGCCCATGCCTTTACAACAAGTTCGTCCATGATATCAGCAATCCCAATTCCAAAGGCCGGTGCAACAACCACAAATGCAACAACCTCAATTTCAGCCACCATTTACACCTCAAGGGCTTATGCAAGGGCAAATGGGTCAACCAAGAGCCCCATTGGGTGCTCCGCGAAGACATCACCGAGGGGTGGTGCGGGGAATCGAAGCTCATTTCCGGCCCGTTATCACTAACAATCCTTCTCTGGTAGTAATTCCTCATCACCCGGATGGAAGGACCTTTGAGGTTAGAACGACCGCACTCCAAAGTTTTCCAAAGTGTAAAGGGTTAGCAACGGAAGAACCTTACTTTCATTTGGAGACATATGATTCAATTTGCAACACTATTGGAGGTCAAGGTTTTTTGTCGGACGATGTCAGGTTGGTGCTCTTCCAATTTTCTTTGGAAGATAAAGCAAAAAGATGGTTTCACACTTTGCCCTCCGCGTCAATTTATACATGGGCCGACATGCAACAAATTTTCTTAGAAGAGTTCTACACGTCCCAAAAGACAAATGATGCAAGGAGAGGTTTGAGAAGCTTCCAACAACAGCCTGGGGAGATGTTTCACGAGGCTTTTGAAAGGTTCAACATGATGTTGAAAAATTTCCCTCATCACGGTATACAACTTTGGGAGTTGTTGAATGCGTTTCATGAGGGGTTGAGTTCGGAAGATGCTCGTGACTTAATGTCAATCACTAACGGTACGTTTGGTATAAATTTTGAGCATGATGATTGGCAATTTTTAGAGCAAATGGCGGTTACCTCAAAAAGGAAGGATCAATCTTATAGGAGGTCAAGGCATGTTATAACGAGACCACAAGTTCATGGGGTACATAATGGAGGTGTGCAAACCACGAATCAAGTGTACAACGTGTGTACCACTTGTAATGAAATAGGTCATACGGTGGATGTGTGTTTAGTGGGAGTTGTTGAAGAGCAAGTGGATGAGGTGAATGCTATTCAAGGGGGTGGTCGAAACTTTAACATGAATTCGAACACATACCACCCCGGGTTAAGAAATCATCCTAACTTTCGTTATGGGAATCCGGCGAACCAAGCTAACCCAAACTTCCAAGGAGCTCAACGTAATTTCGCCCTCGTCAACAATACAACCAAGGTAATTATCGGGGTGGAAACAATTTCGGCTACCAAGGGCAATTTCAACAATCGGGTGGTCAAAGTGGTCTTCGGGTCAAAATTCATCAAGTGGGAATGTGGTTATGGATATGCTTCGAGTGATGCAACAAGACATGCAAAAAAGGTATCAACTTGATGTGGTTCGGATGCAAAAGGATGAGGTTCGTGACAAGAGCATTCAAACGCTAACAACTCAAATGGGTCAAATAGCAACCGAGGTGGCGGAATTGAAGAAAAGCAAAGGTCAACTTCCTAGCGACACTAAGGTAAATCCTTCCCATAGCTCGTCACATAATGTTAATATCAACCATGTTAGTGTCTTAAGAAGTGGCAAAGAATTTAAAGCAAATTTGTCACCCCGGTTGGTTGATGGGGTGGTTGAAGATATTACGGGAAATGATAGTGATGATGATGAAGTGTTACCACCTAGTGTGTCTAAGGAGGCTAATGTTGAAAAACCGGGGTTAGGTGAAATTCTAAAAGACAAAAAAGATGAAGGAGAGCCGAGTCAAGTCCCATTTCCATCGGCTCTACTTGACCCGGGTAAGAAAAATTTTATTTCAACAAGGGGTCCCTAAAAAGAAGAGTTGTGGGACATTTTTAAACAAGTAAAAGTCAACCTCCCATTACTTGATGCAATAAAGCAAGTGCCCGCTTACACTAAATTTTTAAAAGAATTATGCACACAAAAAAGGCAACAAAAGAAAAAGATGCCTAAGCGGGTCGATTTAACCGGGCAAGTTAGTGCGGTACTTAATGGGGAGCTTCCTCCTAAGCTCCAAGATCCGGGAACGCCATTAATAAATATTCAAGTTGGTAATTTTCAAATGTGAAAGGCGTTGTTAGATCTTGGATCCGGAGTGAGCATTTTACCGGGGGAGCTTATACGACCAATACGATTTCGGTCCGTTAGCACGGGTGAAGACAATGGTTGTTTTAGCCGATTTGTCTCATAAGCTACCTCGGAGGATGGTTCAAGATGTTATAGTTAAAATCGATGAGTTTTATTACCCGGTTGACTTTTTAGTCTTAGACTACTCATCTGCGGACCCGAAACAACAACAAAATGTTATTTTGGGTCGGCCATTTTTTAGCACCGCGCATGCCATGATTGATTGTCGATTTGGTACGGTCGACATGACATTTGGAAATAGAAAAAGGAGATTAAATGTGTTTACTAACAATTATAATTCTGTTGGTGTTGATGAGTGTTTTATGGCAGATTTAGTCGATGGATGCAACCAGCATGAGTATGAGGAAGATATTGTGGAAACTTGTATTTGTGATTTTTCTGAACAGGTACATGCTTGTGCATTAAGGGTTGAAGAGGAGAAGCAAGATGCTATGGCACTATAGGAGGGTCGACCGCCATGGACCCATCAGTTTGAAAGCTTACCGGTGGAAATCAATTCAGGTACCAAACCATCTTTGGAGGAACCACCGAAATTGGAGCTAAAAGACTTGCCAAGCCATTTGAAGTATGCATTTTTAGGGGACAATGACACTTTACCGGTCATTATTGCTTCTAATTTGGAGATGGCACAAGAGCAAGCTTTATTGGAAGTTTTAAAGGCAAATAAAGGAGCTATAGGGTGGACGATTGCCGACTTAAAAGGAATTAGTCCATCAATCGTCATGCACAAAATCATCACCACCGAAGATGCAAAACCAACAAGGGAAGCACAAAGAAGATTGAACCCGAATCTACGAGAAGTGGTAAAAAATGAGGTAATTAAGTGGTTAGATGCGAGAATTATCTATCCTATTTCGGATAGTGCTTGGGTAAGTCCTACCCAAGTTGTACCTAAGAAGACCGGCATTCAAGTAATAAAAGATGAAAATGGTGAACAAATGGTACCCGACCGGTCACCGGGTGGCGTGTTTGTATTGATTACCGCAAATTGAATGCCGCCACTTCTAAGGACCATTTCCCGCTACCTTTCATTGACCAAATTATTGAAAAGTTATCGGGTCAAAAATATTATTGCTTTTTAGATGGTTACTCGGGTTACAATCAAATTGCAATTCACCCGTACACAAGACCACCTTCACTTGTCCATATGGCACTTTTGCCTTCAGGCGAATGCCATTTGGCTTGTGTAATGCACCGGCAACTTTTCAACTATGTATAATGAGTATTTTCTCGGACATGGTTGGAGAGTCGCTTGAGGTGTTTATGGATGACTTTTCCATCTTTGGCACTAGTTTTGAATCTTGTCTCGACGAGTTGCAAAAAGTTTTAAAAAGATGTGTCGAGAAAAATTTGGTGCTTAGTTGGGAGAAAAGTCATTTCATGGTGCAAGAGGGTATTGTGTTAGGCCACGTGATTTCAGAGAGGGGTATGGAGGTGGATAAGGCAAAAATACGGGTAATATCATATTTGCCTCCACCGAAAAATGTAAAAGGGGTAAGGTCGTTTTTGGGACATGCGGGATTTTATTGACGTTTCATTAAAGGTTTTAGTGTCATTACGAAACCTTTATGCAATTTGTTATTAAAAGATGTTCCCTTTGACTTTACTAATGAATGTTTGCAAGCTTTTAATATTTTGAAGGAACATTTGGTAAAAGCTCCCATCTTACAACCACCGGATTGGTCAAAGCCATTTGAGATCATGTGTGACGCAAGCAACACAACAATTGGTGCTGTTTTGGGTCAACGAATTGATAAAAATCCGGTGGTGATTTACTATGCAAGCAAGACATTGTCCGAGGCGCAACTGAATTACACCACAACCGAAAAGGAGTTATTAGCAGTGGTGTATGCTTTGGACAAGTTCTGGTCTTACATATGGGGGAGAAAAGTGATTGTGTATTCGGACCATAGCGCGGTCCGGTATTTGATGGAGAAAAAAGATGCAAAGCCCCGTTTGATTCGTTGGGTGTTATTGTTGCAAGAATTTGATTTAGAAATTCGGGATAAAAAAGGAAGTGAAAACGTAGTGGCGAATCAGTTGTCTCGAATTCCAGTGGAAGGGGTTGATGATTTGAGTGAGATAAACGAACGGTTCCCCGATGAGCAATTGTTGGCCGTGTCTACCTTTGTTGCACCGTGGTATGCTCATTATGTGAATTACCTAGCCACGGATGCAATCCCAAGTCATTGGACCAAGAAAAGAAGGCAACAATTTATGGTTCAAGTTAAACAATATATTTGGATGAGCCGGACCTTTTCAAGATTGGGCCCGATCAAGTCATTCGAAGGTGTGTGCCTGAAACGGAGGTGTTAGAGATTTTGACAGATGCCCATTCATCCGCTTGTGGAGGTCATTTTAGTGGCCATAAAACGGGCTACCGGGTTGTTACATGTGGGTTTTATTGGCCCACAATTTTTAAGGATGCATGCGAGTTTGCACGGAATTGTGTCAATTGCCAAAAGATGGGAAGTATCTCAAAGAGGGACGAGATGCCGTTGCAACCGATTTTAGTAGTTGAAATATTCGATGTGTGGGGCATAGACTTTATGGGTCCCTTTCCTAGTTCAAATGGGTTCTTATACATTCTAGTGGCGGTGGATTATATCTCGAAGTGGATTGAAGCTATTCCTACAAGAACAAACGATCATTTGGTTGTTTGCAAATTCATTCAATCCAACATCTTTGCTCGTTTTGGTATTCCAAGAGTTATCATTAGTGATGGTGGGTCGCATTTCAAGAACTTTAATTTCGGAAAACTGTTGAGGCGGTATAATGTGAATCACCGGATCACTACACCGTACCATCCGCAAACTAGTGGACAAGTCGAAGTGTCCAACCGTCAAATCAAGGAGATTCTCATGAAGACGGTTTGAACGGATAGGAAAGATTGGTCGAGTAAACTAGACGATGCATTGTGGGCATATCAGACGGACTACAAAACTCCAATTGGTACAACTCCTTACCGGATGGTGTATGGGAAGGGGTGTCATTTACCAATGGAGTTAGCTCATCAGGCGCATTGGGCGATCAAAACGGTGAACGCGAATTACGATGAAGTGGGTAAGATGCGGAAGTTGCAACTAAGTGAGATAGAAGAAATTCGAGACGAAGCTTACGAGTGTGCATCGGCCTATAAGGATAAGCTTAAAAAGGTTCATGACGCGAAAATCAAGAAGCGAACCTTTGAAGTGGGTCAGAAAGTTTGGTTGTATAATTCAAGGTTGAAATTATTTGCGGGCAAGTTAAAAAGAAAATGGATGGGCCCATATGTCATTAGGCGAGTTGGAAGATTTGGTGATGTTGATATACAAGATGTTCACACCAACAAGCAACAAACGGTGAATGGACATAGGTTAAAGCCATACTTGGAAGGAAACGACATCAACAATTTGGAGATTGACAAGGTGGGCTGCATCTTACGCCCGGTGGACGAGGAATAACCATAAAAGGCCCAGGTTTGGTAGTGTACATAGTTAGTTTATTTTGTTTGTTTTGTTTTGTTTTGTGTTGTTTGCATAATTGTCGTATCCGCTTGAAACTTGTATTCGAAACAAGTGTGGGGACATTCGTATGGACGGCTCTAACATAGTGTTGAGGACAACACGGGTTTTTCAAGGGGGTAGGGTAATTTCCATGTTTTTGGCGAAGTATAAAAAAAAAGAAAAAATATAAAACTGAAAAAAAGAAAACAACACTACATTGCATGTTCTTGGCGAAGTATAAACTCCCAGGGTCTACCGTAATTTACGGTAGGTACCGTAAGTTACGGTAGCCTTGGGAAATCAAAACCTTTATGATGTAATGCTACTGTCTTACGGTAGCCATTTTTGGCCAGGAGCTACCGTAACTTACGGAAGCTATCGTAAATTACGGTAGCCTCTGGCAGTTGGTGGGTCGCAGCGGACAAGGGTTTCATATAAAAAAATATATATATATATATACTAGCCATTTACCCGCGCGATGCGGCGGGAGTGACGATTTACAATAGGATACTCGTTTACTTGAAACTCAAACCCCAGCCTGAATTCGAAGCCACCCGAACCTAAATTAGAGAATACACTTTTATATTACCGTGAATCTCATCTTTCCTCTTGCGTTGAGTTTTTGTTTGGCTAGATAGGATGCATTTTTTTGAGGTAAACACACCCAAATTGGTTTAGAAATGTGGTCAATGTATGCAGGGAAAAAAATCACGTTTTGTGAAGTGCATTTCATTTCTAGTAATGGATTTTGTTACGGTCTATCAACTTTATCCAATTTGTGATGATTTTCAAGTGGCCGACGAACGCATTCATTATTAAGGTACGTGAGCTACGACAATTATTTCATTGTGTTTTGGTTGTTGACAACAACCGTGTAGACTCAATTATATGTAGACCGTGACTACTCGCTTCTTAAGAGACAAATTTGAAGTTAAAAATCAAATCCTTCATTAAGATTTCTTCAAAAATGTAACAATTTACGTGGACTCATTTAACGACTTTTATATAATATTATCTCTTACATTTAGTCATTTAAATCTAAAAAAGTTAAAATTTTGTAATATTATCACAAACATACAGTCATAGAGATATTATGAATAAAAAAATATAATTAGAATAAATGCACTAACATAAATTTAAAAGAAAGATATTATAATTATGTATCGGGTATAGCCAGGTATAATTGGTTCTGGTTCAGGGTATTAATCGAGTATGATCGGTTCCGATTCCGGTTCCAGGTATTGAGATCAAAATTCATACTCTATCTACTCTACGGTTAGGGTCGGTTCCGGTCTCGGGTATTAAAAAAATCGGTTCCGGGTTTTTTTACCGGGTCCGGTTCGAGGTACAATCTTTTTGAACACCTCTATCTTAAATAACAATGAAACATTACTACAATAATATAGATGAACAATAACTAAAACTAAAATTCATACATTAACCAAATGTTCAACATGAAGCTTACGTTGATTTTCCACATGCTTTTTAATTAATTTTTACACAAACATTTGTCCTGCAAATTACACAGCAAAGCTTTGTCCTGTAAGTGCAAGTGCAAGTGCAGCCAAAGCTTTGTCCTGTAAAATTAGCTGTTTTCAGTAAGCAAAGTCAGATTCCTTATATCAAACTGATTATTCTTGTGGATTCAAAATTACAAGTTTACCCTTGGGTAAAATAAGTTTTCATTAAGATGATAATCTGCTTCTCCTTATACGCAGTTTAAATAAGCAAAATCCCAAACAATCCTTAAAAGCACATGATATTATTCAAAGAAAAAAAAAACATACATACCAATACAGATCAGAAGGCTTATCTGCCCTCCAATTTAAAGGCCGCATGCCTTTTCTAACGCTATTAAATGCAATTGGAATATCCTCAGCAACAGGCAAATCACAAAGCGTCCTAACAAACTTTCCATCAGCCGACCACAAATCAACTTTTTTAGGAAATCTGCCACATGGCACGTTAAACGAAAACGGTCTGTGATACGAACTAAGTAAGATATATCTGTGATCAGGAGACGGGTCTAGTGACGTATATATAGATGGCTCCCCAAATAATTTCACGTTCCCATCTAAGGACACCAAAACAAGCTGTGATGTGGCATAATATTCGAACAAATCTTCATCGTATTCGTCTTTGAGTAAATCTTGGTAGGTACGCGTTTGAACAACGGTTTTCTGTTCGTTTGATTGAATTTTAGGACCTGAGGGGACTAATGGTTTCTTTGGTGGGCTTCCTCTAGATGCTGGATTGTACAAACTAAAAGAGTTGAATCGTTCACCCATACGTAGCTGAAATTCAAAAGACAAAATATATATTATTAGCAAAAAAAACTGTCATTTGTTTCTATAAATATTTAGAAGTGGCGAGTTCAACCTACTTAAATACGAATGGGTTGATTTGGGTTCTTTTTTATCCTTGAGGCGTCAATTCAATTAAGCTAAAAAGTTTTACTAATAGGAAACGGGTCATATGAGTTCAAAGTCATTTAAAGCGTATTCAAATGCATAAAAAACTCCTAAATCGTTATATTATAAATAAGTTAGATTATTATTAATTGAACGTAATTATAATTTTTAAGATATATTTAACACTTTATTGTTTGAAGATTTCAAAAAATAGTGTGTGCGGGTCAGCCCAACCCGACTGGCCCATTACCCGACCCACCATTTTCGCCACCTTAACAGAAAATGGCCCATACTTATCAAAAACTGCATTGACAAACACATCTGGTGACTGAAACAAGGGCCTAGCGTTTCCTGTTTCCACACCACATCTGCAACCCATACTCTAAGCTTACTTCCAACACCATCCTCCTGTTTCACTCAATTCTTCAGATGGTTAGGGTTATAAGCAAAACATTATTTTGTTCACAATGTTGTAGATAAGTGGATGACAAAACTTAATATTAGAACACATTTATTTATTGGTTTCAATATTCGTTGTATTTTGGGCATTACCTTGTCTTGCCAAATGCTTAAGGCTAAATGCTTGCCATCCTTTGACCTTGTTAAGAATAAAGAAACTACATTAAGTAGAAATTATGAATTTATGATGCCACGTGAGCAATTTTTGAGAAATAAGCAAACAAAAAATGACTGCTGGTTGAACAGGTCATCTGTTGCTACGATTGGTAATACAATGTAACGTGGTTACTAAAATCAGTAATAAAGTGTGAGTTGGTTTCTGATATCCCAAAATATAAAGCCGGTTGCTAGAATCAGATTCATTTCTATTTCATGTAGTTTGCCCTGAAAAAAAAAAGTTGAAAGCTTCATTTAAAGTACGCTTCTCTCAACTTTATCAAAAGGTACACTGATAACGTTAACATCACCACCATCTCCGGCCGGAGTACACCACCGCAGTGACGCTACCACCGCCGGCCGGCCGCCCAACCCTTCAACACCGGTGAGGTCTCTTCCTTCCCTACGCCTCCTCTTCTCCTCTCTCTCTCTCTCTACCTCTCTCTACATACCGACCAACACGCCGGCCGGCGGAGATTGAACCAACCACCACCTTAACCCCTATCTTCTCCCCCTCTCATCCTCGATCTCTCTATCCCACGCTCTCTCTCTCTCTCTCTCTCTCTCTCTGCTTGCCGGTAGCAGTTAGGCCATCTCGCCCCAAAACCCGAAACCCGCTGCCACTTTGTCTCACTCCGGGCTGAACGTAACAAACGGTAACCTACCACCGGTCGGGAAAGCATCACCGGCCACCCAAGAACGCCGGTCGGCAGCAAGGTCAAGCTCCGAGCAGGTTTGGTATTCGATCATATCCACGACTCTTGTTCTTCGATCAGATCCTATTTAACCGTAGGTTGGTTCAATCAGGTCGTATTCTTCCACCTTTTAGTTGTTTAATTCACTTATGATTGATTTTTTTTGAAAGAACTTATGATTTATTTTATGTGCTGATTTATGTGAATTCAGGCAGTAGGTTGTACGCTTAATTTTTGTAGAATCATTATATGTTCAGTTTTAGGATATAATTTGTGAATATACAAGAAGCTGTGTGTTTTTTTGTTGGATTTTCTTGTGTGTGTTGTTCTTGTAAACTTTAGGGTTCATTTAATCATTAGAAAAAAAAATATCTATATTAATAAGAAAAAGTCAAAAAAAAAAAAAAAAAAAAAGGGAAGAACGTAGTTTCACTCTTTGTGTTGCACGTTGTTTGCTACCTGTTGTTACTTGTTAGTTGTAAGCATAGACAATAGAAACAGTGACGTTCACTTGAGATCATGTCCAAGGACGAGAGGTGCAGGTAAGGGTAAAGGTAGAGGCTGGAGTTTACGGGTGGCGTCTTGGAACGTAGGAACTCTTAGTGGTAAATTGCTGGAAGTGATAGACGCACTTAAAAGACGTAGGGTACATATAGCGTGCCTTCAGGAGACTAGGTGGAAAGGACAGAGAGCAGAAGAGCGCAATGGGTACAAGTTATTGTATTCAGGGTCGGATGGAGCCAAGAACGGAGTAGGATTTTTGGTAGCTATAGAATTGCATAAGAATGTAATTGAGGTGATACGACACAACGATAGAATTATGGTGTTAAGGTTAGTATTAGGTGAGCAAATAGTGACAGTGGTATGCGCATATGCACCGCATGTGGGATTAGGAGACCAAGAGAAAAGAGAGTTTTGGGATTGTCTAGATGTAGTAGTAAGGGCCATACCTAGGGAGGAGAAAATTTTTATAGGAGGAGACTTTAATGGGCACATTGGTAAGGATCGTGATGGATTTGAGTTGGTACATGGGGGTTTTGGTTTTGGCGATAGAAATGACCCTGGTAGAGACCTTCTAGACTTTGCGGCAACCAACGACCTAGGTATTATAAACTCGTTCTTTAGGAAGAGAGAATCCCATTTGATCACTTTTAGTAGCGGAGGACGCAACACGCAAATCGACTATCTTTTGATGAGGCAGGATGATCGACGGATGTGGATGGACTGCAAGGTTATACCCAGGGAGACTGCGGCGACTCAACACCATTTGCTAGTAGCAGATATAGCCCTAAAAGTAAGACCAACTGAGGGGGAAAGGAAAACCCGACCCAGGACCCGTTGGGGAAACTTGAAGGGAGAAAAAATTATGATGTTCACAGAAAGAGTTATCGCAATGACATCGATGCAACTAGGTGACGACGCAAACCGGATGTGGGAGGCTATGGCGACTACGATCACTACAGTGGCGAATGAGACGCTCGGGGTCACAACAGGAAAGACTAGTGGACATAAGGAGTCTTGGTGGTGGAATGTAGACGTGCATACCAAAATAAAGGATAAGCAACATCGTTTTAGAGATCTCTTGAGGTGCACAGATGAGGAGGAGCGGCTGAGGGTAAGGGAGATCTATAAGAAGGCAAAAAGGGAAGCAAAAAAGGCGGTGACCGAGGCAAAAAACGCAGCATATAAACAAATGTATGAACGTTTGGAAACGAAAGAGGGGGAGCATGATATGTTTAAGATTTCCAAAGCTAGGGAGCGAAGAAGACAAGATCTAGGAGTAGTAAAGTTTATCAAAGGAGAGGATGGACGTGTTTTAGTCAAGGCACAAGACATTAAGATGAGATGGCAAACCTACTTCCATAATCTTTTCAACCAAGGTAGGGCATACCAACATGATAACAGCAACCCCAGGATTCAAAGGCGACAACAGAATAATTGCTACTGCAGGAGGATCACACCTGACGAGGTGAGGATGGCACTTAGGAAGATGGGAAGGGGGAAGGCAATGGGTTTGGACAACATACCGATTGAGGTGTGGAAGTGTTTGGGAGAAGAAGGAGTCCGATGGTTAACACTTCTGTTCAATTGTATCTTCAAGACTGGAAAAATGCCTGATCAGTGGAGGAATAGCATCGTGGTGCCTTTATACAAGAATAAAGGAGACGCTCAATGTTGTGGGAACTATAGAGGAATCAAACTGCTAAGCCACACTATGAAGCTTTGGGAGAGGGTAATTGAGACTAGAATTAGAAGAGAAACTCAGGTTTCGGTAAACCAATTTGGATTCATGAAAGGGAGGTCAACTACAGAAGCGATACATATTCTAAGGAGGCTGATGGAAAAATATAGAGCAAAGAAGCAAGATTTACATATGGTGTTTATCGACCTGGAAAAGGCATATGACATTGTCCCACGGCAACTGATTTGGGATAGTTTGGTGGGGCGAGGGATACCGGGGAAGTATATAGACATAATTAAGGATACGTACGATAGAACGGAAACTAGTGTCCGCGCGCCTGTAGGAGATACAAACTTCTTTCCTGTGGAGATAGGACTCCACCAGGGGTCTGCGTTGAGCCCTTTTCTTTTTGCGGTTGTCTTGGATGAGATGTCCAAGTTGATTCAGGAGACAGTTCCATGGTGCATGCTTTTTGCAGACGACATTGTGTTGATTGCAGAGAGTAAACAGTGCCTAAACGCGAGGATAGAGGAGTGGCGAGTAGCTTTAGAAGGCAAGGGCCTTAGGTTTAGTCGATCTAAGACTGAATATCTACACTGTGATTTCAGCGGTGTAGCCATTGACGATGAAACCCAAATCACCATTGAGGATCAATTGGTCCCGCAGGTAACCAGATTTAAGTATCTGGGGTCGTTTGTACAAAGAGATGGTGACATAGATAGTGATGTAACTCATCGCATACAGGCCGGCTGGTGTAGATGGAGGGCAGCCAGTGGGGTATTGTGCGATAGGAGGTTCCCAACTAAATTAAAAGGGAAATTTTATAGGGTAGCAGTTAGGCCAGCTATGCTTTATGGAACAGACTGTTGGGCTATTAAGAAGACACAAGCGCGCAAGATGGAGGTAGCAGAAATGGGGATGCTGAGGTGGATGTGTGGACACACGAGGTTAGATCGGATAAGAAATGAGGTTTTTAGGGATAGACTAGGAGTGGTTAGTATATCGGAGAAGATTAAGGAGGGGAGATTGAGATGGTTTGGGCATGTAAAGCGGAGGGAAGCGACGACACCGGTTAGAGTAGTGGAAACTCTCACTGTGGAGGGAAGGAGAGGAAGAGGCAGACCCAAACTGACATGGGATGAGCAGATTAGGCATGATTTACTAGAGTTACATCTTTCTGAGGACATGGTCCACGATAGGACTTCGTGGAGGCGTAGGATTAGGGTTAAGGACTTCTAGAGGATATTGTAGAAAGGTCTTAGGTGTTTTTCATGGACGTAGGCTTTTCCTTTTCTTTAAGGGACTTTTCCGATGATTGCCTTCTTGTGTCTATGATGTTGTATGCTTTTATACGTTATTTACATTATGTTTACGCCCAAAATGATATTACATGCCATAATACATGATTCACATTATATTGTCCCACTCTTATCACTTTCTTAGTATGGGCGACCTCTTATTTCTGTATTCTTTGACTTGGTATGTTGGTTTGCTGTTCGCTTTCGAGCCGAGGGTCTCTCTGGAAGCAGCCTCTCTATCCCTATGGATAGAGGCAAGGTCTGTCTACATCCCACCCTCCCCAGACCCTATAAATAGCTCTGCTATCTGTGGGATATACTGGGTATGGTTGTTGTTGTTGTTGTTGTTGTAGTTTGCCCTGAAAGATTAAAGATGATGGAGGTTACCAGGTAACAAAATTGATCTTAGATCCTTCTGGAAAGCCATGTATCGATTTTTCTGGGCCTAACGTACCATCATCCTTCAAATCATGGATACCAATACCGGTATAAAATGACCTGTAATCAGACAACAAAATTATATTCAATTGAATTCATATCAACCACATTTTGAGAATCAAAAAATGATTATAGTTGTGACTCACATCCTACTACGGGTGTTAGAGTTGCCATCAATACGAATGCCTGCAAGCTTGTCCTCTGGTTTTGCCAATTCGGACAATGGAGGTAAAGATCTTCGTTTTACAAGCGCTTAACCAAACCAGCTTGACGTCAGATCTGTGTAGCAAAAGCAAAAAGGTGAATCACATGTTGGAACGAAATATAAAGATCCAGATTTACATCTATAAGCACAAAAAAATAGTATAATTTAAGTGTTACTCATCAATAACTTTTACCTACATTCTGGTTTCCCCTTTTTTCTCGGCAAAAAAATGTTGAATCACACAACAACGCCGACATCAACCTTAAAAGGCCGGAATCATTCATCAACAAGTTGATACATGTTAACCGGAACCCTAATTGAACACAAACTAAGATGGTCGACAGATGAAGGTGAAAAACACACAACACCACCATCGCTGCCATGAGGACCACCGAAATCGGAACCTGCCGGCGACATCTATCAATGGATCTCGGATTTCTATTAATTAACCACAATTACCAAAAGCACAAATGTAAGCACAATATTTTTGTCAACCAGATCAAACATTTCACTACAAGTGGAATAATAGTACAGGAAACACACCAATCAAACAATAATCACAACAAATGAGTTTACAATAACAACTATTAAAATTAACCTGAGAAGGAGGATGAGCAACTGCTACAAAATAAGGGGAAATTACTGCAAAATCAAAAGCTCAAGAAATTACCTAACCTTTGTAGACCATAAAGAACCGAAGAATCAAAAAGCAACTCCACCACAACCACCAGATTTAACATGAAACTCGGATGTTATTTTTCCCAAATGGTCTATAGAGTGTAAAAAAGCAAAAATTGTTATACTATTGAAAATAAAACAGACGTAATTTGAAAAACTTACTCACAATCGAGTAAAACTCTGTGATTGACGGTTTCCTTCACTACATCTAAGCCTATATCGGAACCTGCAGCAAGATTTAGCAAAAGACCCGTATAAAACCATATGAAATCAGTTAACTTGAATCAGATCTTGAATATTCATACCTTAAAGTTTGTCAAGCCGGAGGCGACAGCTAGGGTTTTCTGTATAGTACGGAAAACACCACCAAGGTCAGATAATCATAATCACTTGCCTGCTACCACAACCTCACCATTTTCATCTCTATCGCTTTGATCCATCAGAACCGCCACAGTCATCATAATCAGAGGGCAAGGCAAATAAACAAGCAAGAGCGAAGCGATGGAGATGCGTCTCTTTCTCTCTCTAGATTCGAAGCGGGGTTGTGTGAAATGAGAGGATAGTTTTAGGGGTGGAGATATGAAGTTTTGAATTTTGAAATCCCCCCACAAATTAGATATCCCGCCCAACAGTTCTGCCTGCATTGAAAAGGTAGTTTCAACACATTTGTGCTTAAGATGTTTGTACAATGTGCTTGAAATGCTTGTACAATGGCAAATGACCATTTCTGTCCTTCCTATATGCTTATATAAGTAGTATAGATATAATAATAATAAATCACGAGAACTAAACCCCATCCATATGATTTCTGCACATCTTCTCACCCACACAATATCACCTATCACTCTCATCTTCCCCACAAAATCCCATTAGAACCCCACTTCTCCATAACCTTCAATCCTTCATAGTTTCTTCAATTCTTGGCCAAATTGGGTGAATTTTTGGTCTAACTTGACTAAAATTTCACGAGCTTTCTGATTTTGGGGAAAGATTTGGAAGAACACCTTGTTTTCTAGGCCGATTGTGAAACCCTAGGTGCCGAATTTTTGGGGGTTTTTTTTTTGAAGCTTTTGTTTTTTTTGTGTGATCTTGCATCTTCAACTCAAGGTATGTGATGTTTTTACTTTCTTTTTGATGATGCATTGTGAAGTTGAAGGTTATTGTTCTACTTGTTACATACACACTTGCTTGTTCTTAGTTATTGTCATGAAAATTGTTAGTTGAAGATTGTTATGGTTGTAGATGTTAGTTTGATGCTAAATTTTTGAACTTTTGGAATCCTTTACATTGTAGAGGCATCATGCCCAATTTTTGTGAAAATATAATATGAAAGTTGTTGTTTATTTGCATCTACAACCATAGTAACAAGCAAGTGTGGGGATTTTTTGGATTAAGGGGACTGATTTTTGTTGTTTGTGTGTTGTGATATGTGTAGGAGATGGTTAAGACTAAAGAAAGAGCGGGAGCAAGTTCCTCGGGCAAAAAGCCAGCGGAGAGTCAACCAAAGAAGCGAAGGTATCTTGGAAGAGATGATGATAGTGATGAGGAGGGAGAGTTCGAGTTGGACCCGGCATACAAGCCGGTATGGGAAGCGGGTTCCCTAGAGGATCAACCGATAGAGTGGCAGCCCACATTGTTCAATGACCGTATGAATCGTTTAAAAGACAAAGCGGCTGCGTTTATTTGTGAGAAAGAGGTTAGGGAGGTGGAGTTTGGCCCTTTTAACGTGTTTGATAGATTTCGTGCTTTTGGTTGGGGGGATGGGTGGTGTATTGGTTTTTGATGTTATGTGTCGGGTTGTGCTAGTTGGCGGTGTTAATGTGTTTGAAAATATATATATATATATATATATATATATATATATATATATATATATATATATATATATATATATATATATATATATATATAAAATTATAAAATGAAAAAGACCAAAAAGAAATTTGAGGTTTGAGTGTTTGAGCTATTGTTGATGTTGAACGAGTTTTTAGCGATTGTTTCCTTCCAAAACCATACATTGGGGTCAATGTATCTCAAGTGTGCGGATGGGGGAAATTTTGATGGTTTTAAAATTTTTGAATCAAGCGAAACATTGTTGGAATTTGAACACTTTGTACTAACCCGAGTGACACACCGGCAACCCTTATTCACCCTTTTTCTTGGTGAGAGTTGAAGCCACAAATGTAAATAAATAATGCTTGTTTTTTATAAGAGTGGCAAAGGGTGGGGGTACATTAGAACTTGTGCTTGAATGCGGTTCGAGGCCTTAGTAAAACATGAATGTGGATAGGATAAGGGCATTTAGGTAGCCTTGTCATAGTGTGTGCGAGTGTGGGATTTGGGGGTTGGACCTCATAAATTATATATATGAGCTTGGTAGTGAGAGGGGAGGGGTTTGAACATTTAGTTGCCCATTTTGTGCCTAAAGCCAATCATTTGTTAACCCATACCTAGTTTCCCAAAAACTTACCCGATTTGACCCGGTCTTGTAGTGTTAGTAGTTTGTTCTAGTGGTGTTTAGTTATGTTATGTTTGCTTGATGCTAAAAAAAATAGAAAAAAAAAAGAGAAGAAGAAGAAGAAAAGAAAAAAATGGAAATGAAAAAAATTATGAAAAACAAGAAAAGATGACGATGCATGAGTAGTTGTATATAGTAGTTTATGTTTTGGTTTTGTTAGTTTAATGTGTAATAAAAAGACCGGGTTAAGTCATTCGCTACTACATATATATGTCCATTTCCTACCCGTATGCCTAGCCACGTTACAACCCTTAAGTCCCTTTGATTTGCATTCATGTTTTGGCACTTGTTAGGCAGAGGACCGATTTAGGTACAAGCATATAGTTGTGCAATCACCCGTTTGCCTTTTGTGTGTCTAGCTTATCTTTGCTAGTGTTTACTTTTCACCGAGAGGAGAGATTTAGTGAGGGGTGGGTTGCTTGGGTGTTAGGAAAAGGTTAGTAAAAGGATGACATGTTTGTGCTTGATTTATGTTGATCGCTTGTGTGCATTTGACAATGGTTTTTGATGGGTTGCTTGGGCAAGCAACGGTTAAGTGTGGGGATGTGACGGGTGGTCCATGGGACAACCCTTAAGTGTGTGCGAGTGTGGGATTTGGGGGGTTGGACCTCATAAATTATATATATGAGCTTGGTAGTGAGAGGGGCGGGGGTTTGAACATTTAGTTGCCCATTTTGTGCCTAAAGCCAATCATTTGTTAACCCATACCTAGTTCCCCAAAAATTTACCCGATTTGACCCGGTCTTGTAGTGTTAGTAGTTTGTTCTAGTGGTGTTTAGTTATGTTATGTTTGCTTGATGCTAAAAAAAAAGAAAAAAAAAAAGAGAAGAAGAAGAAAAGAAAAAAATGGAAATGAAAAAAATTATGAAAAACAAGAAAAGATGACGATGCATGAGTAGTTGTATATACTAGTTTATGTTTTGGTTTTGTTAGTTTAATGTGTAATAAAAAGACCGGGTTAAGTCATTCGCTACTACATATATATGTCCATTTCCTACCCGTTAGCCACGTTACAACCCTTAAGTCCCTTTGATTTGCATTCATGTTTTGGCACTTGTTAGGCAGATGACCGATTTAGGTACAAGCATATAGTTGTGCAATCACCCGTTTGCCTTTTGTGTGTCTAGCTTATCTTTGCTAGTGTTTACTTTTCACAGAGAGGAGAGATTTAGTGAGGGGTGGGTTGCTTGGGTGTTAGGAAAAGGTTAGTAAAAGGATGACATGTTTGTGCTTGATTTATGTTGATCGCTTGTGTGCATTTGACAATGGTTTTTGATGGGTTGCTTGGGCAAGCAACGGTTAAGTGTGGGGATGTGACGGGTGGTCCATGGGATAACCCTTAAGTGTGTTAAAAGATGGGTTAATCCCTCATTTACGGTAGCCCCTGGATACACCTGATTTTCCACCGTAAAACAGTAGTGCCCCAGCGTAACAATATGAAAGCTACCGTAAATTACGGTACCTACTGTAATTTACGGTAGACCCTGACGCAAAAAGTGTAACTGCTCCTTTTAATACCGTTTTCAAGTGCCTTTTCACATATCTCATCATTGGAGACGTTTCTCAAGGTGTTAAGGGCGATTTTTAGCGTTGGATAGTGGTTGTGAACAATTTCTAACATTTCGGTTTGTCTTTTGATTCGTATGAACTTCAATCTTGATGTTATGATGATCCACCAAACAATGTCTGGCTAAACTTTCGGTGATCATCTTAGGTGAAGGTTTCTTATGACTTTTGTGTATTTATCCTTATTTCTAGAATAATGAACTTGGTGTGTTTTGCTATGTTTATTATGGTGCATGAATGTTTGATTGTAATTTGTTAATTGATGTTTTGATCTTAGTCTAAACCGTACGTTCTTGGTGTCATTGACAATCGAGATATCACGGGAAGGGTTAGGGTTGGATATTGGTTAATTGGTCATCGGGTAACAACCTCGCGTTTATCTAATCCGAGTACTTAGTTCCCTTTTATCACAACAAATGTTTATGCATGAGTTATGTCTATGTAACTCTTTCTAGTTGGATTTAGGCACAATTGTTAAAAGGAAACCGGAACCTAAGATGGTCATTCTCTCTTAATCTGTTTAACAACCAATCTTGATTTGCAATTAGTTTAGTAATTTAGTTCTTAAAAACCAAACAATCAACTTTTGAATTTTAATTTCTGCAAATTAGTTTAATCTTAGTTAATTCACAAAGCTACATAATCAACATACTTTCCACAAACTCCCTGTGTTCGATACCCACTTGCTGCTATCTATTAGTTGTAATTGGATTAAATTTGCGTGTGACTACGACAACACGTCACGCATTTCGAGAACTTTGCATAGAGCTTTTCCCGTCTAAGCGTTTCTAATACTTCACGTAAATGGTACGCGTGATCAACTTCATTCTTCGAATACACCAAGATGTTGTCAATGAACATTGTCACCGACTTATCTAGCATAGGTTTGCAAACCCGGTTCATGAGATCCATGAAAGCCGCGGGTGCATTTGTCATCCCGAAGGACATCACGAGGAACTCGTAATGTCCGTATCGTGTTCGAAAGGCCGTCTTCGGTACATCTTCTTCTTTGACCTTTAACTGATGATACCCCCATTTAAGGTCAATCTTGGAGAACCAACTCGCAACTTGTAGTTGGTCAAATAAATCATCAATTCTGGGGAGAGGGTATCGATTTTTCACCGTGATTTTGTTTAACTCCCGGTAATCGATACACATTCGCATGCTCCCGTCCTTTTTCTTCACAAACAATACGGTGCGCCCCACGGAGACAAACTCGGCCTTATGAACCCCTTGTCAAGTAAGTCTTGAATCTGAGACATCAACTCTTGTAATTCTGAAGGTGCAAGCCAATACGGCGCCTTAGCTACGGGTTTTGCACCCGGAATCAATTCGATTCCGAATTCGACTTCTCGTTCTGGCGGTATTCCCGGTAAGTCTTCCGGAAACAAGTCTTTATAATCACGTACCACCGGTACGTCTCCAATCTTCAGCGACTCTTTCTCCGGTTCGCTCGCATATATCATAAACGCTCTACATCCACGCTTCATAAGCTTATTAGCTTCCAACATTATACACACCACGGGATTACCCCCATTTTCACCATAAATAGTAACGTGTCTTCCGCTCGAAGATGTTAGTTTTATCTCCTTACGGAAGCACACGACCTTCGTGTGATGTCGTGATAACCAATCCATCCCGGCAACCACTTGAAACTCTCCCATCGACATCGGGATCAAGTCTATTGAGTACTCTTCATCATCGATACTCAGTTTGCAATCTTGGCACACGTCACATACTATAAAGCTTTTGTTATCACCTATCTCAACTTCTAAGGGCATAGGTAATTTTGTTAATAAGAATGAACGATGTCGAATAAATCCATGTGAAATAAAGGATTTATTCGCACCCGTATCAAACAATACACGTGCGGGAATTGAGTTTACAACAAAAATACCTGAGACCACATCGGGTTCTGTTTTCGCTTCAGCTGCTGTTAGGTGAAAGGATCTGGAACTTGCCTTTTGAAGCTCTGTCTGTGTATACTTCACGTCTTTCTTCCCGACCAACTCCGGGCATTCAGATTTCTTGTGGCCCGGTTAGTAGCATTTATTACAGATGGACACTTTTCCTGGGCATAATGAAGCCGTATGCCCAGTTTTCCCACATATAGGGCATGGCTTATCCTTGAAGCGACACTCGCCCTTATGCCCCTTCCCGCATACCATACAACTCGGTGACCCGCCTTTCACCTCCGACTTCTTTGCCATTTCGGTCATTCGTGCCTACTTTACAGGGCTGGGATTAACATCTAGTGCCCTTCGTTCACCCCTCTCAATTTTCTTTTTCAGCTCAATCTCCCATTCCGGAGCAGTGTTTATGATCTCGGTGAAAGTATCATATTTAGGGAGTCATGAACTCCCGATATTAGGCACTCAACATATTGTGGTAGTAGTAGTAGTATATCTTTTATTCTTCATTTGTCACAAGTTCGTAACAGAACCTTAACCTATCAAGAAAAATACCCGTGATTTTGTCTATCGATTCACCCCTTTGCCTCATTTGGATGAATTCTTCCTTGATTTTGTTAATAACCGCCTTGGGACTGTGATGTTTAAGGAACGGGGCCTTAAACTCATCCCATGTCATATACTTAGCCGCCTCACTCCCAATCTCCTTTTTCTTATTATCCCACCAATCTTTCGCTTGACCTCTTAACTGACCCGTACCGTAAGCTACGAAGTCACTTGCATCACAGTGTGTCCTTTCAAACACGTCTTCCATATCACTCAGCCATCGTTGACATATTATCGGATCGACCTCCCATTGCGGATCGGAGTTTGCAAGCCATTAACTTATTATACGAGCAAGCCTTCCGCTCCCCTGACTTTTCCTTTGCTTGGTTGGCATTATTCTCCAACCTTTTGATCCGTTCTTCTACTACCGTAAGTACCGTTTTTTGAATCTTGTCTATAAACCCGGATATACTATTCTCAATTTCCTTTCCAACCTCTTCGGCAATCACTTCTCTCATTTGTTCGGTGACTATCGGCACCGCATCATCATTACCTCCATCGGCCATCTTGAATCTGAAATGTTTATACTAATTATTAAACATTTCATTTTATAACATATGCATCTTTCGCTTTGGTTTAGCCAAGTTCATAACTTGCTTAAACTGTTTATGTTTGGTGCAGTTTCCGAGCTTGTGTGTATTACGCACTCTTCCCGTGCACATCAAATCAAATTCCTTTTTCTAACGTTTTAAAAAAATCTATTAAAATATAAAATTATTACCGGACGTTTGATCAAGCTTCGAACCAAGCACATTTGTCAACAACCTTGAGCTCTGATTACCAACTTGTAAGACCCGTCTCAAATCAAATGATTTTTAATACTAAATACGCATTTTATATAAAAATATGACCTTTCAAAAACTTGGTTTAGTTAACGTTCATACATGATTAATATATTCAAGTTAACATCCATACTAGTTTAAAACATTAAAAATGTAACATCAAGTGATTACATGTTTCATATTTAACCAAAACAAAATGATATCATTGCCGAAGCTTCAAAAGACTTGTGTTCGGTTCTTGATATTTGCTTGATCACCATCCAGAAGCTTACTAACATCACCAAATATCATAAACCAACTTAAAAGTTAGTATTGACAGCATAGAAACAAGTATAAACAAGTTCCAACATCAAACAAACAAAATAAATTTTTTTGCCATCGTCAGTGTCTCTCGCGGGCCACAAGAGACTAGACTGCATGTCTTCGTGGGCTGCGAGAACGTTATTCGCCAGACAGTTTTGTTCCTTCAGCTGCATTTGTCCAGCTCCATTATTAACCAAAATTCAAACTTCAAATTCCCATATCTTTAGTTCTACATATCCGTTTTGCGTACTTCTTTTTCCTACGTGTCCATAATTTAAATACGGACCCGTTTACCATCATTATTCGCATAAAAATCCAGTTTATAATCAGATAGCCTATAAATCTACTTTTTCTATTATTCGGCCCATTTAGTTATATATCATGCTATGCATTATTCATCATTATTGGTTTCTAAACATATTTACCCATTCCCCGGGCTTGTCATCTTTGGCGTATCACTTCCATTCCATGGTTTTACGTGCGCAATGTGTAACACTTGTTATCGATGTCTCAAGCATGTCTATTTATGCGATTTCAACAAATTATGATTCTAATCTTTTGATCAAATATCATGGGTTCTTTTAAGAAAAACTAATCTTTTTGGCGTGTCCGTCCTCGGCCTACGCTTTCATAATTCATATTCAACGAGTGACATTCAAGTCACTTCAACATTACCAAATTAAACATTGTTTTGACCCGTTTGGACGTCTAATGGAAACCACCATTTCAATAACATACCAAACTCATTATAACAAATATTTTGACCCGTTTGTTTGTCTAGTGAGCTTAGTCACTTCAACAATATACCAAATACATATATTATGCTAATTCAAAGTCTACTAACTACAATCCATATTCAAGCATAATGTAACGAAACCGTAGTTACGTACCTCTAGAGCTTTCCCTTCAAGCGCGTGTCCGCTCCGGCTTGTCCGCTTGAAGACTCGGTTCCTTTGCCTAAAGAGTTCGATCAACAACTCGTTTAGAACTCTATTCATATCATATAACGTATAATTCGCCATAACATTCAAATATGCGTTTTTGTTCAAAATTTTGACACTTAGATTTCATTTAGGCATTTAACGCACACCAAATGGGCATAATTTCACATATTCACAATCAAGTTCATAACTAGTTATTTTTGCCAAGTTCAAACATCACTTTCAAATCCATTATATCTAAGATTCATAATAACATCTAGACTCCTTTCATGGAATTCAAATAACACCCATTTTGATAATCATAAGTTTAGTGTTAATCTTATTTCTACAAAACCCATTTAACACATAAATGGATGATTATGAATTTCATAATTTGAACACCAATTCTACAAGCTATTGGCTAGGCTTTACTCCTAGACATGATTTCATTCCTAATTTAATCCAAACATCAAACATTCAAGCTCAAATTTCAATTTCTCATGTTCATCAAATTTTCAAGATATAACTAGAAAATGAAATTCAACATACCTTGTGATCCCTTCGCTGAGGTGATCACCAATCTGAGCTTGGATTTCGATTTGGTTTCTCAATTTGATCAATTTTTGCAAGTTAGGGTTAGATTGGAGGAACCGTTGTTCGCCCCTGTGTTTTCTACGACCAGAACACACACTTAGTGTGTGTGTTTTGGTTTTATGTTTTATTTAATAAAAATCATTTTCAGTTTTGTCAATTTTGGCCCCTCAACTTTCCTCAAGTTTTATATAGTGTGTTTTAACCAAGTTTCCTTATTACTACTTGACTTGTAATTAGCTAGGTTATTCATTCCTAGTTACTTTATCTTGTTTTTCACCGACATTTAATTTATAATATAACAATTTATATTTTCGGGGTGTTACATGTATACACACACGAAACACATGTATTTCATGTGATTCGCGAAACATGTCACGAAACACATATATATTCGTGTGGTTCGTGTATAACACAATGAATGTACTTCATGTTATGATTAGATGTTTCGTGTTGTTTCGTGTATATCCTATCTGGTTCGTGTGACACGAAGCATGTGCTTCGTCTTGTGTAGTTTTGTTTTGTGTAGGTTTTCTAGTATTTCGTGTGTTCACCTGCTGTATCGCCTATAAATACAGCAACTTAGGTTTCATTATGTAAGAGTGCATTTTGAGAGAGTTTTGGAGATTATTCTGGATATTATGTGCTGATACTCTGTCAAAGTCAATTGAGAAACTTTTGAGTGATTTAGTTGTTCTTGATTGAATGTGCTCTTGCTTGGTAGTGTGTAAATCAGGGATTCCGCACCTTTGTTTATGCATTTGATAACTTGAAATCACCTTGTTCTTGGATCCCTTCAGGGACCTACACTTAGTAATAAACCGGTTATGTTATGTTTCTTTTATTTATTTGAATTTAGAACTTTGTTTTAACATTTGAATTATGTGTTATGTGTGACATTTTAATATTGATGCTTTAAATACTACAACTTTTAAATAGTTGTTATAAGCTTTGAGCAATCAATCATGCCCCGTACCATTTCGGGGTGTGACAGAATGGTATCATAGCCAATAACTATAAGGAATTAGGTTTAGGTTATTAGACCCCCTAGACATAGACTATAGTTTATTCGTGACATGGTTTTGGCGGGTTCTCTACATGTTCGATATGTTTCTACTATGCTTCAGCTTGCGGATATTCCGACCAAAGGACTGTCTGGTGTTCGTTTTGACAGTCTGAGTTCCAAGCTTCACGTGGATACTCCCTGTTTAGCTTGAGGGGGCATATTAGTGTATATGAGTGTGTGATATGTGTGGTGTATAGTTTGATAGGCTGGATAGTTAGTTAGATTGTTAGAGTTAGTTGAAGTAGTTAAGTTTGTTTATATAAACATATCAGTACCTTTCATTTGTGGTTAATGATACAATTATTCTCTTTATTCTCTACTTTCACACAATAGTCTAAAGACTCTGTAACATTGTGAGTGGTTTACACGTCTCTGTATTTTCTAAGACCAGAACACACACTTAGTGTGTGTGTTTTGGTTTTATGTTTTATTTAATAAAAATCATTTTCAGTTTTATCACTTTTGGCCCCTCAACTTTCCTCAAGTTTTATATAGTGTGTTGTAACCAAGTTTCCTTATTATTACAAGACTTGTAATTTACTAGGTTATTTATTCCTAGTTATGTGACAACTGCCAAATTTGCATGCATCCGTACAATTAATTAAACAATAAATAATGATTAATGACTGTGCTGATTTACAATTTATGACTTGAATTACTTTCTGATTACCGCATTATACTTACATGTGCATCACATATTGCAAATGACACATCATTGACTGCATGCAAACATATTGACATAAATGATGCGCAAAGCACAGTTAGCACAGTTGACAGACAAACCCAGAAAATGCTGACGGAGTTCAGTACATAGACAGACGTTGTTTTGAGACACAGTATGAGCCAGAAACTAAGTACTACACTAGTATAGAGTGTAGGGAAGTAAGGACCACAAAACCGCTTTTCTAGGTGATAGTTTAAGTGCCGGAAAGTGCCTAAAACTCACATAAAGTGCAGAATTCAGCACAATTCAGCAAAAATCAGCATTTTAACATGCTAATATTATGCAGAAACATGACTAAATGGTCCTGAAAGCTTTCCTAAGTGTCGGGAATTAAAAGTGTCATAAAAGGGTACATAAAGAACACTAAACGGTATAGTTTAGCACTTTAACGAACCGGTATCTAACCGAACAACCGGACACTACCCGAAACATCAAAATTATACTAGAAGCATTGTTTTATTAATTCTGAGCTAGTTATAATCCCCGAACACCCTAACACACTATATAACACATAATATACATAACACCTAACTATGATACTTAGAATCTAACTAAACCTTCTAATTATCTATCACCACACAACTAGTACCCCCCCCCCTTGTGAGGATCGTTACAAGGTGGTCCCACCACCAAGTTTTCCTTTGATTCATTTTGATTTACTAATAGATATGTTTAGTACTTTGGGGGACACTTTATATAATGGTTAAACCTCTAAAATGGATATAAGTAATATATGAAGGAACATGATCTCATAACAACACACACTAAAACACACACCATCTCTCCTTCTTCTCCTTGCTTGCTCACGGCCACCACCAACAACCATACCCCCACCATTTTCATTCCACTAACAAGCAATCTAAGGTGATATTAAGGTGTAAGGAGCTAAGTTAGGAAGCTTGGAGCTTTCGGAAGTTGAAGGACCACTTTCATTTGCTTTTATCCATCACATTTATCATCCTCATCTTCTTGAGTTCATCCCTAGCCTTGAGCTAGTAGTAAGATCTTCTACACACCATTTTACATCTTATTTAGTTGGTTAAAAGATGATGTGTGTTTGCAAATCATGAAGAACACTAATGAATAAGAAGATGAACCTTCACATAAAGCTTAATAACATAAGAATACATATTGTTTAGTGTTGTTTTGCTTCTTGATGATTGATTATTTGTGTTTATGATGTTAGACATCATATGAAACCTACTAGATTGTGATTAAACACATGATCTAGTAAGTTAAGGCGATGATCTTGTGAAAGACCAAGATGATCATACTTTATGATTCTCATGAACTTGAAAATGAAAATGACTTTGTGAATGATGAAGTATGTAACATGTTACTGGTCAAAAACTTGGATGATATTAAACATAGTTTTCTCAAGTAACCAAGTTCATTGGCAAGATTTACATAATCATGGATTTTAAAGAAACTAACCATGTTTTAGTAGTGAATCAAGTATAGAAATACATTGTTAACAAGAAAAATACAAGAAGATTGATTTTGAAAAATCATCATACAAGTTGTAAAAGACTAAATTTTACAAGAATAAGATTTACAAACAAATAACCATATTTTTAAGGGTAACAAAACTTACTTAACAACATAGTAAGTTACTACAAGTTTTTATAAAAGATCAAGTTCATGTTGTAGTATAAATTGTATAATTTTGGCACTTGGTAAGTGTTGAACGAATTGTTGATTGTTTGTGATGATTTTAAAAGAAAATGATATGCTTTGAAAGCATGGACACCTCTATTTTTAGGGGAAACTATGGCAAAATTTTCTAAAAATATAAACACTTAGAAAATATTTTCAAACAAATATTTACAAGTGTATTTTAACCATGAGTTTTCCATATAAACTTTGCCATAATTTTTGTTATAAAAATACAAGTATTGAAGGTTGATTTTTATAAATAAAAATGGGTAAATATATATTTAGAATATATATATATATACATTAAAGACATGACGTGTGTGAATATTTGTATACTTGGCGTAGTAGTTATATTATTTTAGGGTTAAAATAATATAACTTAACAAGATACCAAGAAATTACAATCCAAAATATTACCAAAAATCATAAGGAATAAACATATAAGTTACACACATAATATTATGAAACCGAACGAAAGAATGTAACTTACAAAATATTCTTGAAAATACATTTATAAGTATATTTTTGGTAAATAGTATGTTGGACACAAAGAATGAAAATATGATTTTTCCAATTATTACAAAGTTATACCATATTTTTTACAAGGAGAAAATATATTATTTTTGGGAAGTGAAAATATATTTTCTTGGAATTTTTAGAAGATATATGATTTTTGGGAAAAATATATATATATATATTCTTGGATAAGCTTGAACTACATTATTTCATATAAAAATAAGTTTATAAATATTTTCTAAGTGAGACTTGGAAAATATATTGTTTTGGAATTACAAATATTTTTGCGGAAGGAAAAATTATGAATAATTTTTCTAAGTAATATTCCTTAAAATATATATTGGAAATATATATTGGTATATTTTTATTTGGAATAATATACCGGAATACGACTCCAATACATGGCAAAAATATATAAATACAAGAATACGAATACACATGTATAAGATACCCCCATCCTTGGGAAGGAAATACGAATAACAATACTTGAGAAGTATTATTACAAAAATATTGTTTTAACGACTATTCCAAAATTTAATAAATATAATTTAAGTTAAAATATTAATTATTTTAACAAACAATTATATACTTGGAATAATAACGAAGACACTTTAAAACGTAACTCAAAGGCACTAATCAATACTAAGACAAGGCACGACCCGCTCGTCTAACAGACCGCAGTACGCATGTAGGTAGTCGTGCGTTCTAGAGGAAGCTTTGAGTTACATCGGATACAAGGAACGCAAAACTGTGAGTTCATGTCCCCCTTTTCTCTTAACTGTTTTCAGATTATAACTTCGGGGGTGAAGTACATGTTACAAAATGATTACATACAATTACAAGTGGTATGGTTAGCTTTGGAAAGTACAGTAGATCATGTGAATGGGTAGGCGTACTCTTAAGGCCATTAATCCTCGTTGTAGGACCGAGGGACAGGAGTGATAGATCTATTTGGGTGTAGCGAGCCCCATCCATGAGTCCGCCGAGTGGGCCATGTGGTGACTATGTCTTACAGCCGGAAGCCCGGTACAAAGTCTGCTAGGTTTGAGTCTTCCTGCACCATGTCACGTATATTAATGTATTAGCTACACATTAATTGATTTGTTTCCTTGTTGCTTTCATACTGGATTTCAATTACATACAAACATACTTACAATGATTTCAATGGTTTACTTATACACGCAAACAAACACATGAACTCGCTCAACTTTTGTTGATGTTTTCAAACTACATGTATTTCAGGGAATTAGTAAGTGGATCTGGCGGGCGTTGGAAGTTTTTATGCTGCGTTAGGAATAAAGATGTCATCCATGGTCCTTGGGTTTGGTCAGTGTGTCTTATTCCTGGACGAGACACGTATCCCAAACCTTGGTGCTATTTAATATCTTTTGATGAGTCCTTAGTGAACTCATAAACAATTTATAAGATTGTAAAACTGGAATTTGAAGTCTACGTTTTTAAAACAATGTTGTTATGTTTTAAACTTATTTAATGGATGACAAACCTATGGTTTTATCATATAGCTGTTGTTATGATTGAATGCAATGATATTAAGAAAGTCACACCATAATCATGCTTCCGCAAAAGTCAGGGTGTGACAAGTTACTTTATCTTGTTTATCACCGACATTTAATTTATAACATAAAAAATTATATTTTCGGGGTGTTACAAGTCCATCCCCCTTAGAAGGGTTTCGTCCTCGAAACCGGAATACGTAACGAATAATGTAGGGTAGAGATGTCTCATCTCCTCTTTGGATTCCCATGTAGTATCTGAACCTTTTATATGCTCCCATTTGACCTTCACTTTGTCAATTTCCTTGTTTCGTAAGCTCTTAACCTTTCGATCCAGAATTTCTATTGGCTTCACCGCATAATTAATGTTGTTATCCACTTCGATGTCATCGTATTGGATATAAGCCGTTTCTTCGGCCAGACACTTTCGGAGATGTGATACGTGGAATGTGCTATGGATTCTGCTCAATTCTTCCAGTAGTTGAAGGTGGTATGCTACCTTACCAATCCGATCGATGATTTTAAATGGCCCAACAAACTTCGGGCTTAACTTTCCTCTTTTTCTGAACCGAATAATCCCCTACCACGGGGATAGTTTAAGCATAACTTTGTCACCAACCTGACACTCGATTGGTCTTCGTCTTTTGTCATTATACGACTTATGTCTATCTTGAGCCGCTTTCAAATGAGCCCGAACCATATCAATTTTCTCGTTAGTGGCTCGAACTATATCTTTATGGGCGAGTTCACGTAGACCCACCTCACCCCAACACACCGGGGTTCGGCACTTTCTACCGTAGAGCATCTCGTAAGGAGCCATACCAATACTAGATAAATATCCCAACTACCACTGAAATCGATAATACATGTCCATAGCAAGTCTTCCAATGTATGTATTGATTTTTCGCTCTGTCCATCCGTTTGAGGATGGTACGCAGTGCTAATGAACAATTTCGTTCCCATTTGCTCTTGGAAATCACGCCAAAAGTTCGAAGTGAACCAGGTATCTCTGTCAGACACGATGGATACCGGTACTCCGTGACGTGCCACAATCTCATTAGTATACACCTCCGACATCTTTTCTGACATATAAGTTTCACGTATCAGAATAAAATGGGCACTTTTTGTCAGTCTATCCACAACTACCCATATAGCATCGAATCTGCGATTCGTCTTTGGTAGTTTGGTCAATAGGTCCATTGTGATTTGTTCCCATTTCCAAACCATGATATCCAATGGTTGAAGTTTACCGTAGGGCTTTTGGTGCTCCGCTTTGACTTGCAAACATGTCAAGCATTTCTCCACGTATTTCACTACATCTCTTTTCATTTCGGGCCACCAATAATTTTGTTTCAAATCATTATACATCTTGGTCACCCCCGGATGAACCAAATAATGGGATTTGTGAGCTTCATCGAGTAGAAGCTTTTTAACTCCACATGAATTTTGAACCCATGTTCTTCCGAAGCGGGTTTTCAACCCGTTGTTACTGTCTACCAGGTCCTTCAATTGGCCAACTATTCGCTCCTTCTTCCATTTTTTCATTTTAACTGCTTCCACTTGTGCTTCTCGGATTCGATCAAGTAAGCCCGATGTCACAATAAGTTGCATCGATCGCACCCGTATAGGAGCATAATCTGCCTTCCGGCTCAACGCATCCGCCACTACATTGGCTTTTCAGGGATGGTAATGTATTTCGCAGTCATAATCTTTCACTGTTTCCAACCACCGCCTCTGTCTCATGTTCAACTCCTTCTGATTGAAGAAGTATTTTAGACTCTTGTGGTCGGTAAATATAGTGCACTTCACCCCGTACAAATAGTGCCTCCATATTTTTAACGCAAATACCACTGCCGCCAATTCAAGATCGTGCGTAGGGTATTTCTTTTCGTGAATCTTCAATTGCCTTGAAGCATAAGCTATAACTTTGCCTCGTTGCATTAAGGCGCACCCGAGTCCCGAATGTGATGCATCCGAGTTGTAAATCCCGAAACCGAGATCACAATGATATCGTACAACTCGTAAAGTGGTGGAATCACACTAACAAGTTGTAAAGGAAACAAAAGAGATGAAAGAAGGATGATTATTGTATTCAAAAGATTCAATCTTGCATACAATCTTCAATTGTCTAATACAAGATTTGCTCAAATCACCAACCATGCACCTATGACCTATTATTCTATTTATAGTAAGTGGTTAGAGAGGATGCTCCCTAAACCCTAGGCCCAACTTTCCCAAAAAGTCCAATTACAACATTAACCCCAAATGCCCACTAATCCACTAAGCTACTTATCCATAAACCTTCAAGGGTCTAACAATCTCCCCCTAGGTTTATTGGATCAGTAGCTGCATCAAACTGCAGGACCGCCCTGCTCGTTGCCTTAATCTGGAGTAAAAAGATGATTATTCAGAATATTGGCAGCAGCACTCATCCAATCCTTAGCACATACCACATCTTTCTCATTTGTGCGGATTTGGTAAGCACTGAGAACCATAATATCTTCCTCATGAAAACTCATTAAATCATAAGAGTTAGGAAGCCTGATGGATTGTTCTACAGTTACAATGACAGCTTCGGCCATTTTAGGATCATAAGCCCACAACTTAAAGTTCTTCATAATTCCTTTTTCAAACTTCTTCACGATTGGAACGATCTTCTCTTTGTCAGTAGCTGGACAGATAACAGATCTGATAGTGCGCTTGGTATGAGGGACACGAACTCCACGATTTCTCTTTACTGTAGGCTCAGCAGTCTTCATTGTGGCAAAGTTGGATTTCACTTCTCTTTCGAGTCTTGAGTGAAAAGCCCAGCCTCTACCTCTTTAGTTTGGCTTTGGATCGTAATAAGGAGCACGCAGAAGACTTTTCAAATTAATTTTCGTCCAGGACTCAAATTGACTCTCCTTAGCATAGTATTCTCGATGACCACTCTTTCTTGTGATCAACCACATTCGTTTATCATGCTCATACCTCCAACACGCAACCTCTGATTTGTTTCCAACATCGTCACAGTGTGAAGATCCCAATTCCATCACAAATCTATCTGGCCTCTTTGTCGGATCTTTTAACTGAAAGTTCTCATCGAGAGGATTCATATCCTGATTCTTCATCAACAGCAATTATTTGTTGTTTGGATTCTTCTTCTTTGGTTTGCTACTTCTCTTCTTCGACTTGGCAGCCAAATAAGCTTCCAATACAGCTTCACGTTATGCTTCATCTGCTGCATGAGCTGCTGCTCTCTGTTCAGGAGTTTGTTCAGTTCTTCCAACATAGAATTGCTCATCTTCTTTGTCAACAAACTCATTTCCAAACTTCTTCCCTAACTTTGCCTTCAGATCATACATAGTGGACATCAACATCCCCACATCACCTTGTAATTGATCTATTGTAAGATCTCTGCTAGTAAGCTGTGATTGAAGGGAGGAGATCTGGGCTTCTTTTAGAGCAGCATCATGTTGAAGAGATATAATCTGAGCATTCTTCAACTCTGCATCCTCTTCTAATACGACCACACGCCTTTTCAACCTTTTCACATAGGCATCTTCATCACTGTCACTGTCGCTTTCTTGAATTTGTCTTTTTCTGGTCTCATAACGGAAAGCTGCTTCATCATGCTCAGTATCACCTCCCCCACTTGAGCTTCCAGCTTCAAATCGAACACCACCACTTGAACTTCCTGGCTGTGAGGGAGTGGCTTCAAAATCAAAGTGAAAATCATACATATCTGGGTCCTCAGTGATTGTTTTCTTTGATGCACCTTCTGCTTGTGGATCAGGCTGAGGGTCAACGATTGGTGTGGACTCAGAGGCAGTTGATGGGCCAGAGAGAATGTCATCAGGTGCGGAGTCGGTTCTTTGTTTCTTTTTAGCTAATTCTTCAGTATCATCAGCACTTGCTTCAGTTCTTATTTCAACTTGCGATGAGGCGGCAGCACTTTGAACATCAGCAGTGGAGACAGATGGAGGGTTTCCATCACCACCCTGTAAACTTAGAAGTAACGCTGCTAAATTCTCTGAGGTTATTGGAACAGGCTTGCGAACGGCATCCTCTTCCTTATCAGACATCACTATCTCCACCTTGCTTTCAGAATCAGTTTCCTCTTCACTAGAGCCTGTATCTGAGTCAGAATCAGCGACTTGAATCTCATCTTCATCACCAGCCGCCTGTTGTACTTGCTGCATAAGCTGCACATCATGCTCTTCCGCAATTTGTGCATTGATTGGTGGCGGAACTAGAGCAACAGGGGTAACTGGAGGAACTGGGGCAACAGGAGCCCTTGCACATCATCTGCAAACCTACCATGTTTTTTCAAGAGAAAATCTTCCTTCAAAATTGTGATGTTTAGCTCTTTTATTTCTACAAGCGTTCTCAAAGCAGCTCGGCCCCATTGGCTTTAAATTGATGAAGTTGGGGCCCTTGACCAACGCTGGGAATCAATCATCAAGAATCATCTGAATGAACCTTGGATACAGCATGAAAATCTTCTTTTTCGGATATTCGAGCATTTTCTTCATATTATCAAAGATGAAAGCAGAAAAATTGAAATCCCAACCATTCACCAATGCCACGATTGCAGAAGTTTGTGTCTTGTTGAGTTGATTAAATCCTCCTTTGTTTTCTGCGATGCATTGTAAGAAAAAATGCACCAACAACCTCCAATATGGTGGAAATAACTTCTTCAGAACTGTTGGCTATCCCCCTTCATATCTCATCCTTCGAAGTGCAGCAAGAACTCTAGTTTGATCATAAGACGTAGGATGGTGTGGCTGATCTCCTAGTCTTAAGACTTCTCGCACTATTGCCTCGGTCACAATGATCTTCGTTTTTTGAACGTCGCTTCGATTGACCCTGCACCTTGTCTGTTGATTTTTGCGGTGTTCCAGAAAGTATTGATGCAGCTGTTGCAAATAACTGGTTCTGCTCGTAAGGTGTGAGTGAGGGGACAGTTGTTTAGACCCCGAATGAGAGATCCAAATAACTCAACGTGTTCTGCTGGAGGATCTGACAGATAGCCCGCCTGATTGTGAAATTCATTTACTTCCAACTGTCATTGGTTCTTCCCCTGTATCATAGCACCAGCCATTTTCTACACTAAACGACAAATGTTAGATTCTTTTAGACAAAGAAAGTTAACTTATATTTGAATTACTAACGGGTCAACAAAGTCAGCATGTCAAATAGTTCAACATCAGTCAACATGCCAAGAAGAAGGTTCAAACAGCAGTCCAGATAAGCAGGTCAAAGGTTCAGTTCACAAGGGTTCAGGTCAAAAAGGTCAGGTCAACACTGGTAAAGGTCCGGAATGATGAGGGTTCATCTCGGATGGACCTCTTCATCCATAATGACATAGTTATTCTATCCGAGATCATCCAAGATGGTGGTCAGCTAATCCGAGATGATGATCTTTCAGTCCAAGATCATCCGTAATGCACCTTTTTAATCCGTGATGAATCCGAGATCGTCCGAGATGAAAGTTTTTTAGAGAGAATTCTTGAAATCAGTCTGAGATGGTTCGAGATTATGTCTCGGACCTTTGTCCTTTTTGCATTAAATACTCTGGATGGGCTTATGGGCCAGGCCCATCTCGGATGCTTGGTCTGAGATGATGGGCCTGTTCAAGATTTGACTTGGTCATTTCCTGAGGGGTCCCATCTGAGATGGTGGGCCATCCAGGTCCAATTTTTTTATTATTATTTTATCAACTTTTCAAGATAGCAAAATACCCCCTTCAAAATCAACAAATCAACCCACCGAGCACCTATTTGACACTAATATAATAATATAATAATCTAAGAAAATTATACTAACACTGGGGTAAATTTGGGAAGACTGCCATGGGATCAAATCGTTCTCGAACAAACTAAGGAACACTTTTCAGCTCTTTGCCTAATTAGACTGGTCCACGCGATTGTTAATATTTTTGTCCTCTTAAATCTAACGCCCAAACTTCAACTTGTTAGCTTTGTGATACGCTTTAGGTAGAATTATACTGTAACATCTGTGTGTCCCATTCCAAGGCATACCCCCGCGATCAAGGTAAGCACAACAGTTCATTGTAGCAGGTGAGTATACTGAGATCATCCTTAAGTTTTTCAACGTCAGACTTTCTGGTGAACAGGCCAGTACTTCTGTACAGCAAAGAGACCAAAGAAGTTCTGACGAGGGCGAGACAGATACCTTTAACGGTACGGATTTGGCTTTAATAGCACACGAAATTCTCTTTTTGAGATTTTATTCCGTTTTAAGGTTTTGGCCCTTTTTGTGGCTCTTTTTCAAGATATCCTGACTGTGACCAGGTCTGCATATAGTCTGGATGCAACAGAGGGGCAGTCCTGATATCCCGGATAACGCATCAGTTTACAGACCCGAAACTTCAGATGTTGGCTATCTATCAACGCAGGTTTTAAGATCATGAAATTATACACCGTTGGTCTGTTACCCACGAGATGTCCAGTCCATTATGTTTATATCACTTGGCATCTTTTTGCTTTTCGAGCGTTAGACCTATCAACACATCGCAGTGGATCCTAGCCTGTTCAGCATTGAAACCTTACATGTGTTAATCAAGTTCTTTAGCACGAAAATTCATTTCATTTCCTGACAACTTTTCTCCCCCCTAAATTTGTGCAAAAGTAGAATACTTTATACCCAAATTTACCGAATGAGATACCGTTATTCGTACAACCCCCCCCCCCCCCCCTTTTTAGCTCAGTCGGTGAAACGTATCATTTTCAAGAGGTCTACAAGCACATCAAACCTTGAGATGCTGACAGGTTTTGTAAAAAGATCTGCTGTACTAGCATCAATATGGATCTACTCAAGTTTAATTAAACCTCTGTCAAAGCAGTCTCGTATAAAATGAATTTTGATGTCAATGTGCTTGGTTTTAGAGTGAAAAATAGGGTTTTTTGAGATCTGGATAGCGGCATCATTATCGCAATATATAGTTGTATCAAGATAAGTCAAACTGTAATCCTCTAGCTGATGTTGTATCTAAAGAACCTGGGAGCAACAGGCAGATGTTGCAACATACTCTGCTTCTGCTGTGGAGAGAGATACAGTTTGCTGCTTCTTATACTGCCAAGAGATGAGTCTATCTCCCAAGATCTGGCATCCAGCTGATATTGATTTTCTATCCCTTTATGTTCCTCCAAAGTTGCTATCTGAAAAGGCAAACAAATCAATTTTTGAATCTCTGGGATACCAGAGTCCGAGTTTAGGAGCTCCCTTCAGATATCTAAATATTCGTTTAACACCTGTTAGATGAGAGAGTTTCGGATTAGCCTGAAACCGAGCACACTGGCAAACGGCGAACATAATGTCTGGCCGGCTTGCAGTCAAGTACATCAGTGAACCGATCATGGATCAATATAGAGTTTGGTTTACAGGGCTTCCTTCAGGATTCTTAGTCAGCAATGGTCATTCAGCAATGGGGGAGTCCATTGTTTTTTAGTCTGTCATGTTAAACTTTGCTAGAACGTCATGGACGTATTTGCTTTGATGTATCAGGATTCCTTGACTGTTCTGACGGACTTGCAAACCCAAAAACATTGTCATCTCTCCTAAAGAACTCATCTCGAACTTTCTTTTCATGATCTCTTCAAATTCCTTGCAGAGCGCATCGTTTGTTGACCCGAAGATGATGTCAACAACATATATCTGAACAAGGATGATATCCTTGTCGACATGCTTAATGAACAATGTTTGATTAATAGCCCCCCGGGTGTATCCATGAGCAAGCAGATGTTCTGTTAAGGTAGCATACCATGCACATGGTGCTTGGTGCAATCCATACAGAGCTTTGTCCAATTTGTAGGCATACCCTTCCTTCTCTTTGTCAGCAAACCCCGGGGGTTGAGCCACATAAATCTCCTCCTTTACCTTCCCGTATACAAATGTCACATTTACATCCATTTGATATACTGTAAATCCCATAAAGGGTGCAAAAGCCAAGAAGATGCGAAGGGCTTCAAGACGTGCCACGGGAGCATATACTTCATCATAATCTAGTCCTTCAACCTGACTGAAACCTTGGACCACTAATCGAGATTAGTTTCTTACAATCACTCAAGTATCGTCCTGTTTGTTTCGAAACATCCATCGTGTGCCAAGGGCACGTTTTCCTTAAGGTAACTTCTCCAGCTTCCATACTCCAAATCTTTCGAACTGATTGAGCTCTTCATGCATGGCATCAACCCATCCAGGTTCCTGTAATGCAACATTTATATTTTTAGGCTCAATCTGTGAAATGAAGCAAGAATACAGACACGAGTTAATATCTCCCGATTTGCTTTGGGTTTGAACACCAGCGGTGACAGGGCCAGTTATATTTGTAATTGGATGACTTTTCTGAACACGCTGTGGAATAGCAACTGTAGGGGCTTGTATGTTAGATTGCAGATTCGAGAAACTTCTTGATGCTATTCCAGAAGACTTCCCCTCATTTGGTGCATTCGCGTTTTGGATCACCGGTGGATCCACAGTGCAATCTTGGGGAATTGTCTCTTGAGAGAAGGTCTCTTGAATATTTGAGGGTCCAGACGACGCTTCAGCATGTCGGACTGCACCATCAGGGGTATTTGCAGCAGCCTCAGAAATCGGCTCCTGAGCTGTCAAAGAATGAATTTGCGCTGAAGTGTCGTTGTGGAGTCCCGATAGATCCACAGTGAGTTTCTTGAGCATGTTCTGCAAAGGCACATTTTCATCTTCGTCTTCAATGGAAATGGGCATCTTCGAATTTAAGGATTCTGCATTAGCAACTATATCAGATGAAATAGGAAATGATTTAAACAGGGAGGAATAGTCATATAGCCAGTCAGGTCCAATGCGAGCATCTTTTGGATTTTCTTCCAACCAGTCCACGTGATATGCTTCTACTATCTGCTTCTTGACCTTGTTGTACACCCGATATGAGGTATTTTTGGCATGCCAAATAAAGTAGCAAGGATCTCCTCTAGCTTCAAACTTTCCTTTAGAGTCCATGAGGAGAAGCACACACGGACAACCAAAAGTGCGGAAGTGATGCACCGAAGGTTTTTGACCTTCTACAATCTCATAAGGAGTTTTCATGTGACGTTTGTTGATCAAGGCATGATTCTGAACATAGTAGGCCGTGATCACTGCTTCTGCCCAGAATATTAGTGGAAGACCCGAATCTATCAGCATTGTGCGAGCAGCTTCAATAAGAGTACGATTGCATCTTTCTGCGACTCCATTATGTTGAGGAGATCTTGCTGTACTGTATTGACGGTCAATTCCTTTTAGGGCAAGAAATTCATTCAGCTCGGCATTCTTGAATTTTGTCCCGTTGTCACAGCGGATAATCTTTACTCGTTCATTTGCTTGATTCTCCATGAGAATTACAAATTTCTTGATTAAACCAGTTGTCTCACTTTTCTGCTCCAAGAAGAACACTCAAGTGAAACGAGAAAAATCATCTGTGATGACTAAACAGTAAGCCTTTCCTTCGATACTGAGTACATTGACCGACCCAAACAAATCCATATGCAGCATTTCCAAAACCTTTGAAGTGGTGTGAATAGGTTTTATCTTATGAGGCCTTCGATGTTAGATATTTTAATGTAATCGGGGATTAACTTGGTGATCAAAGCGAATAATAATACGCATCAAGAAAGTTAGGAGGTGTGGGAGTGCATGCTTGTTTGAGTTATTATAATTCGAAGTATACGGGCGGAGCCCGTACTCTACGGGGGTTCCAGGGGGCAGCGCCCCTGGGAGCAGGGTCCAAGGGGTAGAGCCCCTGGCTGGGGTCGAGCTGCCAGGTCAGCTTGGAAAAATTTTATTTTCATTAAATTGCCATAATGAAACTGCATCAGAAAATTTTTATTTTCTGGAATTTGTCACATTTTGAAATGATAAAAAATGGCAGTTTTTTGGCAATTTTGTCTAAAAATAGAGATAACTGCCATTAGGCAGTTACACCCAAAAAGAATCCCATTTTTCGTAGACAGTTTTTTCTGGTCATAATTCTCTGGTTCAGACAATTCACAAAAACACATACACTGGTTCATTTTCTCAAAATCAGCGTTGTATCCGATTGAATTATTCGGGTGAACCACCAAAATAATTTGATCAGAGAGTGACATCACGCCTCTCTGATCATCCGGCAAACCGAAATTCCCCAACAAAGATCAAATTAATTTCTGTGAAGATGGCATGCGGATCGATGAAGGATATGACAAGCAAGTTTGACAAACTGGAGAAGTTCGAAGGGCAGGACTTCCGATGTCACACCCCGATATTTCCACGTATTACCGGTGGGCCCGGTGGGGAGTATCGTGACGTAGTTGATATCATCATAGTCAATAATCATAGTTTAAATGCACAGCGGAAGTCTAAAGTAAAATATATTACAAACCGATTTGAAAGTAACATAAAATATTACAACAGAATGTAAAGGATCCACAGGCGGATCTAAATAAAAGAGACATTGTTCAGCAGATTTTTAAATGACCAAGCTTGCAAGACTCTTTATTTATTCACTCAGGAGTAGCCAGCCTATTTCGCTTAGTACTTGCACTTAACCTTTTGGAAAATACGTCAGTTTACACTGGTAAATACAATTAACCGACTCATTTTGAAAATGTTTAAGAAAATTGATTTAGATGCACGAGGCACAAATAATCTTTTATAACTTGGGACCATTATTTAAAATTAATCCTGTATACAGATTTATATGTTTGTCGTCCGTAAGGGCCGGTTAGAAGAGCCGAACAAGATTATCTGACACACCACTGGTATAATGCCCACAAGGAGATTCCTTATTGTGGATACCTTTTATACATACGCAACTGTCAGGTGTATGCCTACACCCCGTGCTTAAGTCGTGGCCATTTCAATGAATGAGCCGAGGATATCCAGGACATGGTCATTAACCCCCCAAAGGCATTGCACCAAACAAAACAGATTAAAACGGGTTATGCAAATATATTAATCACAATCCGATTAAAATAACCACATACCCAACCAAGCGGTATTATAATACCGTATCCCAAGCCCGTATAACGGAAAATAAGTTAAAAGTATTTACCTGAGCAAAAATATAATTTTATCCCAGCCGTATAACCACAAGCAAGTGCAAATATCTTTTACTGGGCTCCTAAATCTGGAACGAAGGTTTTAATAACCTATTAGATTCCTAACGGGTCTTACTTAAGTTTAAACTTAGACCGGTTAGTTTTAATGAAAGGTTTACGGTTCAAAACGCATGATTAAGCGAAGACCGGATTAGAGTGTGATTTAGACCCGACAAGTATGAGGCCTTGTATAATATGGGTAAACTAAACACATTCTGGATTTTGAAGTGAAAATGATAAGGTTTGACCCGTTTCGGTCAATTTATGTAAACTAGTTACATAAACCGAACCGAACGCGAATAATGCATAACGGGTAACCAAAAGAGTCATGAACAGGTTCCCTAAGTTAATATACTTAAATTATGTTATGATATCAGTATGATATCTTCCATTATGCCCAAAACGGATTTAAAGTCAAATTAAGCCCCGTAGGGGTATTTTGGTCATTTTAAGGGTTATAAAAGGAATTAAATATTAATTTATGGTTCTGGTCTAAAATGATCAGTAAAATATTTATTTTTGTAACTCATAACAGTAAGGTATGGCATATATGTGAAATTTATCATTTATAACCAAACAATGCACCGTAGGGGCATTTTAGTCATTTCACATAAGCTTTAAAGGTCAAATTTGGAAATCTGAGTTCAAATCTTTTACTTATAGTTAAAGTATAAAAATTTACTTAAAATATCAGTAGGTAATAAGTCTTATGTGTCTAAAATAGTTTTAACCCATACTATGTGTTTAAAACGTGTAAAAGTCGCTATTTGGCGATTTTTGGGTTATTTAAAGAAATCTGAGTTTTTGATCAGTTTATAAGGTTCAAAATATTTTATTTATCATATGAAATCAGTAGCAAAAGGTTTGATATTAGATTGTTATGTAAAACTCATTTTATTAGCAAAAAGGGTATAACCGTCATTTACCGAATCAAAGCAAGAACCCTACATTATGATCAGTTTAAAATTTAATAAAAATCTTCAAAAATCCCAAAATATTATATTACATCAGTGGGTAAAGAGTTTGGTGTCGAGATTTAGGTTTAAATAGGCTTTTGGCTAATAATGACGTTTAATTAATAAAAAGCTTTCAATTTACGATATTGGGCATAACTCCCCATTTAGACCACAAACTGATGTCAAACTTTTATGTAACACCCCGAAAACAGATTTGGTAATCAAACCATGTTAATACTAAAAGACGGGTAAATTACCGTTAGTGATAAAATTAATCCGGTGAATATTAGGATTTTAAATAAATCAATCTAATATTAAATAAAAGTTATATAAAGGCTTTTGTGGAAGTAAAAGTTTATAGAAGGCTCGAGTTAACGGGACTTAAAATAAACTTAGTTATAAATCTCCCCGAACTCACTAAATTAACTAGGAATGTTTCACCTAGTTAATAAGTGGGAATATTGTTAGAAATTAAGTGGGTTGTGGCCTACTTAACAAACTAACCAAACAAGAGGGGCCAAAGTGGATAAACTTGAAAGTTAATTATAAAAAGAAAATTTAAAACCTAAAACACACATTCAGTGTGTTCTAGGAGTTCTGTTCGACCAGAAGTTCCCCAGGAGCTTCACAAACCCTAACTTTCAACAATATCATCAAATTGAAGGCTCAATCGAAGCTCAAATTCACAATTTAACGTGAATTAATGATCACCCAAGCTAGGGGATCATAAGGTATGTCAAATTTTGATGATTTGTGAAGTTGTGAAATTTGGATAATCATCATAATCGCGAATTATGAATCGATTATTGATGCTATGATTGAATTAGTGATGTATATTTGCTTAGGAATCAAACCCTAAGTGAATATTATACATATGATGATATAATTTGAATGATTTGATGACTTACTACACTAGGATAAGTGGGTATTAATCATAGGATGAAATTGATGATATAATTATGATTAGAATCATCATACATGATAGTAATCAGGAAATACTTGAACAAATAGTGTGTTTGAGTATATAATCATACTTACTATGATATGAGTTTAGTATGATATGCTAAAATTTAAGATATGTTCATGTTCAAAGATGTTTAATATCATAGTGTATTAATTCGGTGAATTATGATGATAAGAACTTGGTTAAAAAGTGATTAAAATGGTAACATAAAGATGACGCTTACCGGGTAATTGATCAAGTGATTAAACGAGTAGTTGAACTACTTCGTGTAATTTATTTGTGTTAATAGGCAGTTTGACTTTTTAAAGTCAAAATGACCTTTTATATGATCGAATGATAATTTCGACATAAAGATCGTAGGATGGAGTAGTCGTGAATGATTATGACTAATCTAACCATCTTACCACTTACAATGATAGTTTGACGCTTGGCAAGCTAGGTGAAAGCTTGGAAAGGAAGCGAGTCAAACGAATCAAGAGAGAAGGAAAGGCATAATCGGGATGCAAGGTAAGTATAACTTACAACATTCTTAAATTACAGAATATCCTTTTATCGTATCAACTACGAATAAGACAAGTTAATAATCAAGATATAACGTTCCGACGTGTAGTCGTACGGAACAAGATAATCAAATGTTCTGCTAAACCATGTGTAATGGTTAAAAAGGACTAATACGGATACTTAGTCATACAATGACTAATAAATATAGAACTTTTAATGGTTACCTTATAAGGTAAACCAAAACAAACAATAAGGGTAACATGGTAATTTGGTCATGCGTTGACCATAACCGTTAGTTTTTTAAAGACACTTATGATGTAAGCCATGATAGGCCCAAAAAATGTTATGAAATGAACTATAAGTAAAATGACCGCACGGTGTAAACCGGAGCGAGTCATGTAGACGAGATGGTAATAAACGTCATCTCGCCAATATAATTGGTCACTTGACCAAACGGGTCAAAAGGTGAATATATCACCTTTGGCAATATCGACTAATGATTATTGTCGAGTTATGTGATTTCAGGAGTAAACATCGAATGGATATCTGCATCGTTATTAGATAACGATTATTAAAGCAGGGTATTAAAACGGGTCAATATATTGATCCGAGCCATGTATGAGTAATAGGGTAACTACCCATTTTGAACGTAAGGTTCAATGGGAGTTAAATGAAGTTTAAAATAGATATTCTGTTACTTTGATAGGTAAATCGAGTGTTTCAAATAATGGACATTTCGTTTGGAAAGCGTAATGACTTTTCAAACATAAATATAGCTAAAAGAGGGCTCGTGGGTCAAACATGCTTTTAAAAGTCCTTCATCGTAAATGAAGGGTTATGAATGACCAAAACGCCCTCGGATTGTTTGGAAATGAGTTTTATGACCAAGTAAATACTTAGGATAAGTATAAAAAAAGGAAAGATGTGAATCCTTGATAAAAAGATTTGATATGATTCTTTGCCGTAAATAAGGGATCCGAGGGGTAAAACTCGGATTATATAGATCGTCACCTTAAATCCACCACACGTATAGTTGTGGTGGAAGATCACTCGATAAGAAATGTGAAAATATGAGCTAGAAACTAATGAATTCGATTCGTACTAGAAATCCGCTTAAATACCCTTAACGGGTCAAAATAAGCATATCAGCATAAATGGGTTTAAAATATGTAAGAAACCCGTACTTGAACCTAATATGATAGGAAATATTGAAATTATGAATTTCATGAAGTTAGGGATCAAACAAACATGTTTTGTTTGATAAAAACATGAACGGGTCAATAGTTTGAAAAAGGATATTTAAGCCGAAAGCTTAAAAGTTTATAATTTTATTAATCTGGATGTCGGATTTTAACTCCATGTGATGGAGAATTTAATTACGATCACGTAGGAAAAAGAATCGTGTAAAACGGACAAATAACGAAAGAGTTATGCTCATTTCCGTAAACTTAAGGTTGGCTGGGAATATGCAGCTGCAGATCAAACCATTCTGTCGAAGTGGAGGCGCGGCGTCTCGCGACGCCAAAAAGGGTTTACCGTGGCGCGCGGCGACGACGTAAAAACTTGAAATTTTTGTTTATTTTGATTACTTGACCCATTTACCTTGCTGTACTTGTTATTTAACCATCAAAACTAACTTTTAAGTTGGTTTTGATCATAGGTGAAAGTCGAGAGTCCCGGATGAAAATCAAGCGACGAACAAGAACCGAACACACGTTAAATGAAGCTTCCGCGTTAAACCTTGTTTTGTTTTGTTATAAGTGAATTATGTAAACACTTACAACTATGTCTCGAAAAGTTTTTAAAACATATGGGAATGTTAGCACAACAAGTTTTTGTAAAGTCGCATTATTAGTATTAAAATGCGTATTTTAAAGTTGTAATCGTGTTAATTTCCAATGTGGGTCTTACATTTTAGGACATACTTAAATATCAGTAACAAAGGTTTTAGTCCATTCATATTATTAAAAATCTTGTTTAAATGACGAAAGGGCATAATGGTCAATAATTAAGCATTTAACGGAAACATGCAAACGATTCAGATTATTAAGGACCTATGTTGTATAATCTCAGAGGGTTATACTAACATGTAATATGGTCCTAAAGGAACCTTAAGGCATATCTAGAACAACCTAATTCGGGTCAGAACTGAAAGTCAAAGCAAAAGTCAACTTTTGCGACTTTCGGTTGCGAACTGAGCCTAAACTCAGAATTGTCGGGTTGAACATGTTTAAACATGTTCTTACATTAATTACCAAGTTATTTTAATGTTAAAACAGGTTCCATAACTTCTACATTGTTAATTATGAATTTATTTGCAAAATAGCTTTCTGTTGACTTTTTAATATTAGGTTTGACCCGACATTTGACCAAGTTAGGGTGATAATCAGTAGGTGCCCTCTTAGGGGTTTATTACCTACATAATTACCAACTTATAGCCACTTTTAATTTGACTAAAGACTGGACCATTAGTGATTAATCACTATGTCAAATCTTAATTACGATAAGTTTGACTTTTGGTCATTAAGCTAACAAAACTTGAATTAGAGAGGCTAAGATTACTTACACAAGCACTTAGCAAGAAAATGAAGCTTAGGGAACCTTGATTGAAGTCCAGAGAGCTCCAGAGAAGTGCTAGAATGAGTTTTGAAATGAGCAAGTTCAATGTTGCAACTTATGGTTCTTATATAGGAAATAAAACATCACAAGATCATTCCACACAAGCCTACAAGTGATTCCTGATCATCCCAGGTGTCCCCTGTGCATGAAAATCTGTTGGCTGAGCTCCTGGATTCGTAAAATGGCATGCAAAGGTGGTGTAACCTGCTGTTACAGGCATCTGTCCAAGTTTTCTGCATCTGGCAGTTCTACGCGGCCCGCGTAAGAACTGCCTTGATGCTTACGCGGCCCGTGTAAAGGTCAGCTCCGGTCACCAAGTTTCATTTAATTGCAATTTCAGTCCCTGGCCCCTCTAAACTTGATTTAACTATTGTTTATTGCACTTTTAACCCTCAAACCTGATTTTTAAGGGTCTTGAATCTTTAACCATTTAACAATAGGCCTTCGGTTAGTCACGAGGTCACCCGAATGGTCTTAAATTGCAACGTTGACGTATTTAACCCTTATTACTTGAAATTAACACTTTGATTATTTAAATGCGTCGAAACTCCACGAGTTTAATATCCGATATTCTTGGGATCAAAATAAATTGTCACAATGTTTTTGGGATCGTTAAAAGGTCATTCAGATGTTACTTTCAACACGTTGACACTTTTAACCCCTATGTTTCATATGATCCTTATTTTAAACACAAACGACTTCCAATGTTCGTCAATTTATTCTTTAAAAAATACGAACGTCGTGTGAGGTCAATCAGAGGCACAAGAATGGCATGTTGACACTTTGGATCCCTTTGTTCACATATTTACATTGTTTGACAACTTTAGTCCCTCAGAAATAATTCCTTACACGTTTAAAGTTCATGACACGTGTCTTTATTACATTGGTCGTGATTTTACGAGGTGTTACATCCGAAGATGGCAGAAGAAGATGCACTTTCTTCTGACTACGTTGAAGGTTGTGTACGTGTTGACTACTCCAATCCCGGAGATACTAGAGGAGGGCAATCTGGAGCAAATCAGGAAGAGGTCAAAGTGGGAGAACGACAATTATATATGTCTTGGCCACATTCTGAATGGTATGTCTGATCCCTTATTTGATGTTTATCAAAATGTTGAAAATGCAAAGTTACCGTGGGACACGTTAGAAGCCAAATACATGGCAGAAGATTCTTCTAGTAAGAAGTTTCTTGTTAGTAATTTCAATAATTACAGAATGGTTGATGAAAGGCCTGTCATGGAACAGTACAATGAATTGTTAAGAATTCTAGGGCAGTTTGCCCAACATGATATGAAGATCGATGAATCTATCTCTGTTTCGACTATCATTGACAAGTTACCTCCTTCTTGGAAAAATTTTAAACATAATCTGAAACATTAGAAAGGAGAGTTAACTTTGGTTGAACTTGGAAGCCACTTCAGAATTGAAGAAGGCATGAGAGCACAGGAAAATGTGTTGGTCAATGATGAAAAGAAACGGGTTGGATCAAGTTCTGTGAACATGTTTGAGGCAGGTGAATCATCCAAAGGAAACAGTAAGTTCAAAGGGAAACGGAAGTTTCAAGGAAACAACAATTCGGGTTCAAACAAAAAGCCGAATTACCCTTGCTGGAAATGTGGCAAGGTTGGTCACTTTAAAAGGGACTGTAAGATGATGAAGAATAACAACTGGTCCGGTTCAAAGAACAAGAATGAGGCTGGTTCTAGCGGGTCCAAGGACCCGGGCAAGCAAGGTCAGAATTTAGTACAATTTAATAATTCGGTTCAGAGTTATGTGTCACTAATTTCTGAGGCATTTTAAGTGCAGGATGATGACATTGCTTAGTGGGTTGATTCGGGTGCAACAAGCCATGTATGAAAGGATCTTCGTTGGTTTAAAGACTTTCAACCAATCGAAGACGGGTCTATCATAAAGATGGGGAATGTTGCAACTGAACCAATCAAGGGAATAGGAACTGTGAATCTTGTGTTTACTTCTGGAAAAACTTTACTTTTGAACAATGTTTTCTATGCGCCCGGGATTCGAAAGAATATGTTAAGTGGCATTGTGTTAAAAAATTGTGGGTACAAACAAGTATTGGAAAGTGACAAGTATATCTTGTCAAGACATGGTACTTTTGTAGGGTTTGGTTATCTATGCAATGGTATGTTTATGTTGAATGTTGATGTCTCATTTATGAATGAATCTGTTTGTGTTGCTTCAACTAGTAATGTTAATGATATAGCTTCAACTAGTAATAGTAACCACTTGACTGATTCGGAATTATGGCATGCTAGACTAGGACATGTCATTATAAAAGAGTTAAAGAAATGTCTAAAATGAGCTTAATTCCGCCTATTAACATAAACAATGATAAATGCCATGTTTGCAAGTTGAATAAGATAACCAAAAAGCCTTTCATGCAACATGTTCATAGGGAAACTAAAGTGTTAGATTTGATACATAGCGATCTATGTGACTTTCATGCTACACCTTCTCTAGGTAATAAAAAATATGTAGTAACGTTCATAGATGATGCAACTAAATTTTGCTATGTTTATTTGTTGCATGCTAAGGATGAAGCTCTTGAAAAGTTTAAGATTTATAAATAGGAAGTAGAGCTTCATCAGAGTGGGTTGATCAAAACCCTACATACGGACATATGTGGTGAGTATTTTGATCCGGTGTATTTCCAATCTACTGGAATAATACACCATACCACAGCTCCTTACACACCGGAACAAAATGGTGTGGCGAAAAGGAAAAATAGGAATCTAAAGGAAATGGTCAATACCATGTTGTCCTATTCGGGCCTAAGTGAGGGCTTTTGGGGTGAGGTTATGTTGACAGCCTACTATTTGCTAAATAGGGTTCCAAATAAAAGGAACAAGATCACCCCTTTTGAGCTTTGGTATAAAAAACCACTTGAGCTGCATAAGCTGAGAGTTTAGGGTTGTAGAGCCGTGGTGAGGCTCACTGATCCTAAGATAAGGAACATTGGCACACACTTCTAGTGGCATTTAGCTTTTGTGCCACTTATTTAGGTTTTAATGGCACTCTACGTGTGCCACATTTACTTAGCACACGTTTTTAGTGGCATTTAGTCATTATGTCACTAATTTAGATTTTTAATGATACTTTCCATATGCCACTAAAATATTTGATAACCTTTAATGGTACTTTACGTATGCCACTATTTCCTAAGTGCTTCTAAATTCTAAAATCTTCTCTTATCCCTTCTTAAAACACTTTAATAAAATGTCTTTTGAAATATTTTCCCTCCTAATATTAGTTTTTCCTCTTTACATCTCCCCCCAATATTAATTTTTCAATCACGTTTTACCAAAATTTATATTTGTATATAGTATAAAATATAATTTCTAACATTCTTAGGCTTTAAGAGTTGTACTTTGTGCAACTATAGTGTTGTCCACTTTGTGTTGTACTGTAAGACCGACCATGTGTAGTCATAAAGCCCCTTAGATAGTGTTGTCCACTTTGTGTTGTACTGTAAGACCGACCCTGTGTAGTCATAAAGCCCCTTAGATGGCGTTATGCGACAAGTGGCGAAATGCGTAAGAGGGTGGCCTTATGGGGCTTTATATCACAAGAAGGTGTAGTTATAAAGCCCCATACGGCATACCCATCATTACTTAATTATTAATTTTCTATTTTTTTCATTTAATCTTCAATTTATTTAAAAAAAACTTTTATTAAATTAAAAAAAAAAACATTACATTACAATATTTAATAAAAGAGTTAATAGCCAAAATGGTCCCTGAGGTTTGCTCACTTTTGCCACTTTAGTCCAAAATCCAAATTTGTTAAATCTGGGTCCCTGACGTTTGCATTTTGTTGCCATTTTAGTCCAAATTTCAAAAAAGTCTAATTTTGTCAATTTTTTTACAGAATTTTGTCTTTATCCTCATTTCTCATAAGGGCAATTCTGTCATTCTACATTATTATAAAGTAATTTATATTAAAGGAAAAAAAAAACCCTCTTTAAAAAAAACCCTCTATCTCTTCACAAGCACCACCACCTTTCTCTCTCTCTCCCTCTACTCCTCTCTGCCGCCACCACTTTAAAAACCCAGATGAAATGGATCTGACCAGATGAAGAACCCAGACCAAATCGATCTGACCAAATCGATGAACAACAACAACAAAACCGCCTCTGTCTCTCTCTCTTCTCCGGAAATGCAGAAGTAGTTGCGGTGGTGGAAGGTTGTGATGATGGTGGGGTGGGTGGTGACGGTGGTGGTGGAAGGTTGTGATGATGGTGACGGTGGTGGTGGGAGGCGGTGATGCTGGTGGTAGAAGGCGGTGATGGTGGTGGGTCTTTGTGTGGATGCAGGTCATCGGAGATGGAGGTGGAGGTGTAGGTCATCGGCGGTGGCGGTGGGTATTTGAGAGAGAGATGAGTGGGTGAATCGATTTGGTGGTTGCCCAAATCGGCCCAGCACCAAGAATCGGCCCAGCACCAAGAATCATAATCTTTTTAATGTAAGTACGCTTACCCACTTGTGGTTTCTTGTCTTGAATCGATTTGGTGGTTGAGGCATTTGAGCATTTGAGCAAACAGCTTGTGGTTTCTTGTCTTGAATCGATTTGGGTGGGTGATTTTGGACTTGTTTAGGGAGAATAATGAAAAGGGGTATGATTTTGATTTGGGGGATATGAAAGTGGATGTGTTAGTGGGTTTGATGAGGATGTTGTCACAGGGGTTGAAGCAGTGAGCCGCCATAGATGAAAGCTTGTTGAAGATGGTGAACAGAGATGATGAGGGAAAGATAGCGGCGCCATATTAGGTTTTAGCCAAAATACTCTGAGGAAGAAGATGAGGATAAAGACAAAATTCTTTAATATAAATTACTTTATAATAATGTACAATGACAGAATTGCCCTTATGAGAAATGAGGATAAAGACAAAATTCTGTAAAAAAATTGACAAAATTAGACTTTTTTGAAATTTGGACAAAAATGGCAACAAAATGCAAACGTCAGGGACCCAGATTTAACAAATTTGGATTTTGGACTAAAGTTGCAAAAGTGAGCAAACCTAAGGACCATTTAGGCTATTAACTCTTAATAAAAACTTCTATTTTTTTTCGTTTATTTCCACCTGCAATTCATAGTCTCTACAATTCCTCTTTCACTCTTAACCTAATTCCACATTTCCACCTGCAATTCATCAGATCCTCATCAAATCATCCGATCGTTTTACACTTTCTTCGATTCACGCTATCAAATCTCATGATTTCACCCGATCAAACACATCGGATTGCATGAATTCGGTGAGTACTTCTCGTACTTATCGATTCAATTTCATTCATCTAAAATTAGGTTTTTGTTTGATGTGTATATATATCGATTGTACGTAAATGCGAGTGATTTTGGATAATAGATGATTAGATAGCTATACGATGCATGCAGATGAAGAATTTGGATCTTTAGGCAAAGGTTAGTAATTCGTGTCCTATACATGTTTGCTTATATATTTTCTAAATGTTATTGCAGTAAATTTCAATTCCATCGTGTTTATAGATGTTTTAAAAGGGAATTAAAAGTGTGTTATTTGACTAAAAATAAGTTAGTAAAGTGTGAAAACCAAAAAAAAATGAGAAATAAATATTTATCGTGAGTTGATGATTTGTTTAAGTACTGTTGACACATGAAGGAGCTCATGGTCATATGAAGTATTAGTAAATCACCATAAAATAGTGATTTATAATGAGCAAAACAGAGCAACATGTCATGAGAGAATGTGACTAAAACCATTGTATATTTAAGTTATAAATATATAAGAGAATGTTTCTAGCATAAAGAGATTTTTAGAAACATGATGCTTGGCATTAAACACGTGTGTTTTATGTTGTATGATCATAAAGGGATTTCTAGCATAAGAAAATGTGTTTTGCTCAACTCTGCTTTTTTTTATTTTTTCCTTTGGTTTGAATCACAGATTTGGCATTGGCGATGTGATTAAACGGTGTCGCTTTACATCGGTCGTGAGGCTATAAAGGTATCCATCCATCCATAATATTGTTATTAAATATAATAATATTATACTTGTGGATCTGTTTCCCATTTAATGTTTTAAAAGCTATGGAAAGGAATTAGTGCAAAAACCACAACTGAAATCGATCTTCTTGCGGACAACTGGAAGTATATTTTCATGGGTTGAATTTGCCAGGTCTATTCAACTCAACTTCCATGTCGAAATTACCTGATATTGATAGAAATAATTTTCACCGTTTAGTTATCGTAATTTTTTTTAATGTTATTTTTGACACTAATGTTAAAAATACAAAAAAAATGGTGAACATGAACTTGAAAGTTGTTTTGACCAAGAGGTACCAGTACTTGTACTTCAACTAAATCCTACACGAATCTAAAGTTGGACATAAAATAGCATCTATGATTGATGAATGAACTTAGAAATTAATATTATTTGTGAGGTAATAAGTAGCTTCAGGATTAGATATATTTGGAATATACATTTGGACTAGCTCAGAAGATCTTAGACCACTAAGGTAATCTTTATTTTTATAATTTAATTGTTTGTTTCACCCGTTTGATCTGGTTTAGATAAATACACCCATAATTGACACTTTTATAACCAGATGAGTTGGAGTTAAACCAATGTCCTACACAAACAAACTTGTATTAGCTAATTTCATTATGTTCCAGTGTGTTAGGGTCATAAGCAAACAAAATATATATTGCAAATGGACCTCAGATTTTTTACTTTGCTTTGGGCTTCCGAAATGGTTGAGCTAGACTTGGCTTATTTGGTTGATTCCAATGTTTCTATCAGGCCATCTCATTTAAGTAGCTATCCTACCTAACTTACAAAGAAAACAAATAAGGTAAGAACTGAGTGCTGAATGCTAAGTTCTTTTCACAAATTTTGATCTAAATTATGTTTCTTTTTTCTTTCTTTTGGTCTATGCAGTTAATCTCGGCGATATCTCGGTGATATCTCGGCGATATCTCGGTTATCGGCCCTTCACCAAAATATCGGTTTCAGATATCGGTCATATCTCGGTCAACGATATTATCGGTGGTCAACGCCGAAATATCGCCGATATCTTGAAAAAATCGTTTCGGTTGTATCGCTGAAATATCGCTTGGGCCATTTTTCCAAAAAACAAAAAAAAAAACCTGCTTTCGCTTGGGCCATTTTTTCACAAAAAACGACCTCACACGGACCCATGGGGTTTCGGAGCTGCATTCGTGTCCGCAGGATGCGCGGGCACGCACGAGTTCAACCAAATTCCAGCTCAGAAACCCATTTTTTGCACCCCCCCTGCGCGCGCGGGTAGGACTTGTGGTAAAACATGTCATAAAGCTACAATGGAGTAGTAAATGCTTTATCTTATAAACACCCACTCACTTTGTTCCCACACCAATGTGGGACAAAGTATTTACCACCTTTTGAGACTTTCATTCCCACACCTAGACTTTCTACCACCTCTTTTATATATATAAATATATATATTTATGCATGATATTAGACTTCTAGTATATATATAGGCTCTAGATATGAATATAAATATAAATATATATATTTATGCATGATATTAGAAATTACCGATATCTCACCGATATCTCACCGCGATAAATGATATCTCATATATCGGTCCTTGACCGATAACCGATATTTTTCCGCATTAACTGCATAGCTTTTGGTTTCAAGCAGTCACTCCTTCAATAGCAATTAGCCTTTGCAACCAGATCACAAGAAGCATACGGATGACGACGGCTCTTGTTCAGTGGCATCCTCGTATCCATATCTTTGTTTGTTCCCTTTTGCTTGGTTTTCTTTTTTTTGTTTTTTCCTTTTTCAACTTCTTAACCATACTAACGAACTGCTGCATCAGCAAGGACATGATTTTCAAGCCAGCTTCTGCATCGGCCTCAGTGTTCTACTTCTTAAGAGGTACCAACTATTGTTAGCCTATGAATGGTTCAGCTTGTTTTGGTTTTATTTTCAATGGGTTCAATAGGTTAAGTAATAACAAAAACTAGTTAACAAAGAAATGGGTCAAAATGTGCTCAAAGCGTACTTTAGTGAACAAATTATGTGTCGCGTTGGTCATTGACTTTTAGGTTTTTCTAATCAATACTAATGCTTATTTATATGGTTGATGATTACAGGGTATATATCGTGAGAAGCTTTGGAACTTTTTTATGAAACTGAAATTCTCACCCAAAAGAACGTTTAGGCTTCTAATATAAAGATTTGGAATTTGGAATGTTACTTATTACACAATGTTTGGTTAACATTTGGAATATGTTTCGGATCTAATTTTTTATTGAAGTTATAATATTATGATTTCTACATTTACATTTTTATGGAACTCTGATTTTATATAATTATTTATATTGTAAATAATGTGATTTTTGAGGCAAAAATGTGTCACTAAAAATAGTATATATATTTAATTAGAAATAGTTTTTACAGACAAAAAATTTGTGCCCCAAAAGCCTTTTTTTTTATTGTGGCAGAAAAACAAGTGCCACTAGAAGCCTAAAAACTTTGTGCGACAGGTAAAAAAAGTGCTACTAAAAGGCTTTAGCGTCAGCGCTTCTAATGTCACTTTTTTTGTGTGCCGCCCATTCTTATATAGATCTTTAGCGGCACTTTTTTTGTTTTATTGCGGCACTTTTTGTATGTCACTAGATGGCATTTTTTGTAGTGTATAGACTGCATTTTCATTGGGTATGCGGAGCATTCATTTGCTCACAGTTTCTATGTTGTAGAACCAAATGACTACGTCTCAGTGCATACGGTAATTGAGGCAAGAACTGCAGAGTATGATGAGAATAGATTCTCTTCAATACTTAGGCCTAGAGACATGGTTTCAAGCTCTAGTACCTCTCACGTGGCTGATCAAGTGATTGATACTCCTCTGGAACCTAGGAGGAGTGGTAGAATAAGAAAATCTAAGTCATTTGGTGATGATTTTCAGCTATATTTGGTTGAAGGATCTAGAGATGAAATTAAAATTCAATATCAATATTGCTTCAATATTGAGGAAAATCCTAAAACCTATAGTGAAGCCATGGCATCTCGGGACGTAGCTTTCTAGAAAGAAGCTATAAATGATGAGATGGACTCTATTATGCAGAATAACACTTGGAAACTGTCTGATATACCCTTTGGGTGTAAACCACTTGGTTATAAATGGATCTTCAAGAAGAAGATGAAAGTAGATGGTTCAATTGATAAGTTTAAAGCCCGATTGGTTATCCAAGGCTTTAGACAAAAGGAAGGAATTGACTAATTTGATACATATGCTCCTGTAGCAAGAATATCCACTATTAGGTTGGTGGTTGCCTTAGCTGCAATACACAATCTTGTAATTCACCAAATGGATGTGAAAACCGCTTTCCTGAATGGTGATTTGGATGAGGAGATATATATGAAGCAACCAGAGGGGTTTGTTATGCCTGGCAATAAGAATAAGGTGTGTAAGCTAGTTAAGTCATTATATGGCTTAAAGCAAGCACCAAAACAGTGGCATCAAAAGTTCGATGATGTGGTTTTGTCAAATGATTTTGTATTAAACCAAGCAGACAAGTGTCTATATAGCAAATTTGATGGTTCTAGGAAAGGAGTCATAATTTGTCTATATGTAGATGACATGTTGATCTTTGGTACTGACCAGGATCAAGTTGATAAAACAAAGAAATTTTTGTCATCTTGTTTTGACATGAAAGACATGGGGGGGGGGGGGGGAAGTGATCCTTGGTATAAGGATCAAATGGGAGAACAATGGCATATCTATCTCTCAATCTCATTATATTGAGAAGATATTGAAAAAGTTCAATTTTCATGATAGTTCTCCGGTTAGCACTCCAATGGATCCTGCTTTTAAGCTCTCACCTAATGAAGGTGTAGCTGTAAGCCAACTTGAATATTCAAGGGCCATTGGATCTTGTATGTATTGCATGATTAGCACAAGACCGAATATAGCTTATGCCGTTGGAAAGCTTAGTAGGTATACTAGCAATCCAGGTGCAAGTCATTGGCAAGCAATGAATCGAGTATTTAGATACTTGAAAGGAACCATGAAATATGGTTTGACTTATACCGGATTTCCTTCAGTTTTAGAAGGTTATTCGGATGCAAGCTGGATTAACAACAAGGAAGATCATTCTTCCACAAGTGGATGGACTTTTCTTCTTGGAGGAGGTGCCATATCTTTGGCATCTAAGAAACAGACTTGCATAACTGATTCGACAATGGAGTCTGAGTTTGTAGCATTAGCTGCAGCTGGCAAAGAAGCTGAGTGGCTAAGAAACTTGATTTATGAGATTCCATTGTGGCCTAAACCTATATAACCAATATCCATTAGATGTGATAGTGCTGCTACCTTGGCTAAGGCCTATAGCCAAATGTATAATGGAAAGTCTAGACACTTAGGTGTTAGATACATCATGATTCGTGAGCTCATCATGCATGGGGTGATATCGGTGGAGTTTGTGAGAACTCAACAGAATTTAGCCGACCACTTAACCAAAGAGTTATGTAGAGATCTTGTGCACAAGGCGGCTGTAGGGATGGGATTAAAGTGTGACATCTGTGCTTGTAATCATTGTAAACAGTTCAGTTATCAATGAAATAAATTTATTTGATCCCAATGTTTGTTTGTTTGTTTATATTTGACATTTTTCATGTTTTGACTTTTATTCAATTTCAAACTCTATATCGCTTTCTGGAGAATTATACGCAAACTGGTGCGTAAACGTAATCAGTTTAATGCAACAAATACTCCAGAACATCAACATATGCTTAACATACTTAAATAACCTTTACATAACTTAGAAATAAGTTTTGAAGGCTTTGGTATGGCAAAATCAAGTCTATTCGCTTACAGGGACTAAAATTGACAAACTGCGAAAGTATGCCAAATTGAACTGTAACGAACATTCCGGAACATGATCATAACTTAAACACACCTTAAAGATCCTTTACATAGCTTAGAAATGGGCTTTGAGAGGTTCGGTGTGCTAAAATAAACTTTATGCTCATTCAGGGACTATAAGCGTCAAAAAGTGCATAAGTTTGCATTTCCGCACATAACTCTGAATACATCCAGACATCCAAAAATTTATGTAATCATTAAAATATTATGTTTTAGTGATTGGCTTGTCAAAAATCCATTCGTCGCGCAATTTGGATCGTTTTTGCGTCCGTTACGACTTCCGTCGTAATTAACCGAACAACGCAATCGTACGGCCAAACGAACCGACATCCGACATATTTTTGAGCATGTTTCATGTTACCCATACTTTAACATCCTTAGGGAGCTTAAAAATAGGTTTGACGGGGGTTAGAAGTGCCAAAACACGACCATACGCGCACAGGGACCAAAACTGTCAGCTTTGAAAGTTGCTGGTCTGCAGACCAGCATACGGTCCGTAAGGACTGGACCATACGGTCCGTAAGCAGGACCCAGTTCAGCAGAATGTGATTTCCAGCTATTCCCAGCTATTTCCAGCTTGATCCCACCTTTGCACCTGGTTTTAAGCATTTCTAGGGGCTCCCCTGGTTTTATAAATCTATGGGCTTGATGTGTACGGCTGGGATTGAATCTCGGTTTTCAAGAAACAATCCTAACGGTTCTACGAAAAATATAAATACCCCTCCATAGTTCACTTGCAACTCACTTGATATCTGAGATTTTCTCTAAGTTGAAGTGTGCAACACTTCATACCTGAGAAATACTTGGATAATTAAACTTGCGGGGACCTTTTGGTAAGTCTTCCTTCGCTCTTTTATTCGTTTTTAGCGTTAAAGTCAAACTGCGTTTGACTTTCTGCATTGACCAGTTTATGGTCAATGCGAAGTTCGTTTGAACTTCATAACGTGAGCGTAATCACGATGGTTATAGTCCCTAGTGACTATACCTACTGATTACCACGTTATTTAGGCTCAATGACGAGTCGTGGTTTCGGTCAAAATGCGTGTTCTCGCATATTTTGTAACCAAACTACTTTTAGGTATCAAAACCGTTTGTTTTGATACCAAAACCTGTTTTCTAACTTAACTAAACATGTTCTAGCATGTTTAGCTCGTCACTTTTAGATTTGTGCTTGTCTAGGGTCGTAAGGGTAAGCGATCTAATCAATCGCTTATGCTTTCGAACCCGACCCATTTGGTCGATCATTAGGATCCGACCAAACACTTTGGGTGACCATAGTTGTATAGGGAATAACCTTCCGAGGTTATACCTTATGGTCACGTCATTTAAGTAGTTGTATGATAAGTAGTTCTTATGCCTTAGGAAAATTACCAAAATACCCTTTTCGCGCCAAACTTCATTTTAAGCATATGTAACATAAATTTTGACATCTAAACTGATTTGGCAACTATATTAGACATGTTAAGGCATATTCTACTTATCATAGGACTAGTTAAGCGGTCCGAACTCGTTTTACACGAACGACGCGTTAAAGTAGCATAAGCTACCTAAACGGGTCATAACGGGTCAAAAGCACTTAGGATAAGTTTTGTTTTAGTATGTAGGCTTTGTTAAACCATATTACATGAGTTCCTACACTCATTTGGTTTACGAACCCTAATGCTACCCGATCCTCCGAATAGGTCCGTTTATTAATGTAGTTACCTATATTAGGTGGCGTTTGATTCCGTAATCTTCTAGCTTTGCTTGGTGGATATCTAAAGTCTATTGAGCAATCTCAAGTGAGTACATAGACCCCTCTTTTACTGTTTTCCAAACGTTTTGGGGTGAAACACATGTGCCTACTTGTTATTTTCATGCTTTCCATGTTTTCATATCATATACTTACTATGTTCATTAGTACACTATTAGTACAAAATTTCATTTTCTTTTGCTATGTATGTTCACTTAGCATATTTAGCACATTGATTTACATTACATCTTCTTTTGCTATGTATGTTCACTTAGCATATTTAGCACATTGATTTACATGACTTTTCTGCTTTGTATGTTAACTAAGCATACTTAGTACATTACTTTCACTACATGTTTACAATTTGATATGACATTTGGTTTGTTCAACGGGTCTAAACTACATTCATTAACATTAGCTACGCCGCTCGGTAGTAAGTAATGGTACCATAGGACTTGACAAATCCCGTTCCTGACATCCTAGGTTTGTTTGGATGTAAGGAATGACTGAATCCGAAAACATTTTTCTTTGATAATCTTTACTCTAAGGTTATCCTGCTGTCTCAAGGCTTGAATGTATGCGTTAACTTACTGCATAAGTGTTTGTATCAGTAACACATGTATTTATCTTTCAAAACATAACTTTTTATTTATTTAAAATACTTTGTTTTGTACATTTTTACTTGTGGTTTAAGTAGTCTCATTTTACTTACCATACATGACTTTTGCTTATACATTACATGGTTTACATTGACAATAGACTTGGTTTACTCATAAACATTTGACAATTGGTTTAAACATTACATTTTGATGGTTTGTTTGGGTAAGTGATTTACATAACGAGGCGACATGTAGTATGATAAAAGCATGGTGGATACGCCGCTGGTACTTCCTATATATAAGTGCTTTTATGATATTACATATCGTAGCGTTATTTAAGCCATTTCAGTTATACATATTACATTTACAACATATTGTCAATTAAACATTGTTTTACAAAGAACTCAATTTATACAAACTCATTCTACTTGGTTATTCTTTTAACCATGGTTGTGGAACAATAATTCTGTTGCAACACTCCCCAACGTTTCCGCCACGATTTGATGTTTTACGTGGTCGGGGTGTGACAGAAGAGTTGGTATCAGAGCCAATGGTTATAGGGAATTAGGTTATTAGTAATGCTTTGACCTAGACTATAACCTTTCTAGGACCCCAACACAAGTTTTCTTGTGTTTAGATCATAAAACATGCACTTCACCTATCCTTAGGTGATCACCAAAACAAGAACCCAACTTTCCGAAACGTTTTTTTTTGAAAAAAATCAATCATCTGTTTTTAAATAAGTTATTGTAAGGTTTTGAACCTTTCAATTTTTCTGAATGATTTTAAAAAAATTATCATCCATTTTTGAATGATTCTTTTGGCCTTGTGCCTTCCAAGTTTTCAAAATCTCGTCAAAGTTTTGGGTTCTAAATAGTGTGAACATGTGCAAACTGGAAGGGTGAATGCCTGTACCCTGAGTTATCTGTCTAAGGCTAGAGTGTTCGTACAAATCCACATAATCGGACCAATCATTCTTACCTGGGAATTCTTGGGGTGAGTGTTCACTTATAGGCGAGCATGTCTTCGCGAAGCATTATTTTTGACCCATTTACTTTGATTAATCACTGTGAGTCGTTTGTTTGCTTTGTGATACGGACGAATGACCACCATCTTCGCTTTTGTCGATTTTTGTTTCACCTCATTCTTTTCATCTAATCATCTCACTCGTTCCTTTCATGTTTCCTCTTTTAGAATGCCTCCTCGACGCGAAAATCCGCTACCAAATGCCGAATTGGCAGAAATCATCGCGCAGCAAATGGCTGCTGCATTCCCAAATCTCATTGCTCAATATAACCAAGCCAACAACAACAATAATGCTCCATGAAACTTCAAGAGTTTTAACTCGGCTAAACCACTCAAGTTTAGTGGTTCTAAGGGAGCAACTGGGCTTCTTCAATGGTTCGAGAGCATTGAGAATACTTTCCGTCACGTTCAGTATCCTGATAATCGCAAAGTCGAGTTTGCTTCCAGTGTGTTTCAGAAGAGGGCTCTCACATGGTGGAATGGGGTTATGAGAGACCGTGGTGCTGAGGTTGCTTTAGCACAAACATGGGCTGAACTTAGGACTCTTATGATGAGGGAGTTTTGTCCTCGTCATGAACTGCGAGCTCTAGAAAGGGAGTTTGATGATCTGAAACAGGATAGTGGCGAGCACTGGGCTTACACTGATAGGTATGAGGAGCTGAGTTTGTTATGCCCAACAATTGTTACCCCACTCGAGAAGGCTATCGAGAGGTATATCGATGGCCTACCTGACTCCATACAAGACACCGTTACTGGTAGTAACCCTACCACAATCCGTCAGGCAATCGAGCTATCCGCGACATTGACCGAGTCACAGGTTCGAAAGGGTAAGCTGCATAGAAAAGGTGACAAGGGTAAGAAGCAGTCGTCTGACAAAGAGGATAGCAAGAAAGGTAGAAACAAGAAGGGTAAGGATTCTGGTTCCTCGAAGGGTTCTAGGAAGCGTAAGGCTTCCCAAAACTACGCCGTTACTGCACAGGCCAACCAAGCTGCTCCAAATCAGCCTGCGCAACTACTTGCCAAGAAACCTTATCTTGGCAATGCACCTTTGTGCAACAGATGTAATGGTCATCATCAATCACACCTCCAGTGTCGTCATTGCACCAACTGCGGAAGATCTGGTCATCTTGCTGACACCTGCCGCATTCCTGCCAATCAGAATAGGGCAGCTCAGAACCCGGCTCAACGAGTTGCTCAGCCTCCTGCTCAGCAACAAGGTCAAGCTGCACAACCTCACTACCCACCAGGTTCTTGTTATAACTGTGGGGATCTGACCCACTACCGTAATCAATGTCCAAGATTGGTGAATGCAAATCCAGCTCAGGCTCAGGCTCGAGGTCGAGTCTTCAACATGAATGCACAAGAGGCGCAAGCAGACAATGAAGTGGTGAACAGTACGTTCTTTGTTAATAATCAACCCGCATCTGTTCTTTTTTATTCTAGTGCTGATAAGAGTTTTGTGTCATTATCTTTTGAGCCATTGCTTCGCATGTCTAAAACGAAACTAGGTAAGCCTTTGACAGTAGAAGTTGCTAGTGGTGAACCCGTTGTTCTTGATTCTGTTCTTCGCAATTGCCAATTGAACCTTAACAACCATCTTTTTCCTATCGACCTCACGCCAATGCAACTTGGAAGCTTCGACATTATTGTGGGTATGGATTTGTTAGCCAAGCATCACACTGAGGTAGTTTGTTTTGAGAAGATTGTTCTTGTTCCTCTCTCGACAGGTGAGATTCTACAGGTTCGTGGTGAAAAGCCTGCTAGTAGTCTCAAGCTCATGTCTTGTTTTCAAGCTCGGAAGTATCTGCGAAAGAACTATGTGGCCTTCTTGGCACATGTTACAGCAGATAAGGGCAAAGGTAAGTCTATTCAAGATATCCCAGTTGTTCGGGATTATCCGGAGTTGTTTCCTGAAGAGTTACCTGGATTACCCCCAGCATGCCAAGTCGAGTTTCGTATTGATCTTGTACCTGGTGCAAATCCTATTGCCAGATCTCCATATCGTCTTGCACCGTCTGAGATGCAAGAGTTGTCTAAGCAGCTTCATGAACTTTCAGATAAAGGTTTTATTCGTCCTAGTTTTTCACCTTGGGGTGCTCCTGTTCTTTTTGTCAAAAAGAAGGATGGATGTTTCAGGATGTGCATCGATTACCGTGAGCTTAACAAGCTTACCATCAAGAATCGATATCCCCTACCTCGCATTGATGATCTCTTTGACCAGTTACAGGGCGTTTCTTACTTTTCAAAGATTGATATGCGTTCTGGGTATCATCAACTTCGCGTGCATGAAGAAGATATTCCCAAGACAGCTTTCCGCACTCGTTATGGGCATTATGAGTTCACAGTTATGCCATTCGGTTTGACTAATGCTCCTGCTGTTTTTATAGACTTGATGAATAGGGTCTGCAAGCCTTATTTAGATAAGTTCATCATCGTTTTTATTGATGACATTTTGATATACTCTAAGACGCAAGCTAATCATGAGCAACATCTTCGTCTTACTCTGGAACTTCTAAAGAAAGGGCAACTTTTCGCCAAATTCTCCAAGTGCGAATTTTGGCTCAAAGAAGTTCAATTTTTGGGTCATATCGTCAACGAACAAGGTATTCATGTAGACCCCTCCAAGATCAGTGCGATTAAGGATTGGGATACGCCTACTACTCCTACTGAAGTTCGTTCTTTTCTTGGTCTCGCGGGTTATTACCGCCGCTTCATCGAAAATTTCTCAAAGATTGAAGTTCCCTTAACTGCTTTAACTCAGAAGAATAAGCCCTTTGAATGGGGTTCTAAACAAGAAGAAGTGTTTCAGACCTTGAAGCAGAAGCTTTGTGATGCGCCTATCCTATCTTTGCCCGAAGGAAATGATGATTTTGTCGTGTACTGCGATGCATCCAATTTAGGACTTGGCTGTGTTCTGATGCAAAGGAACAAAGTCATAGCTTATGCATCAAGGCAGTTAAAGGTGCACGAGAAAAACTACACCACTCACGATCTTGAGTTGGGTGCAGTTGTGTTCGCTCTTAAGATCTGGAGACACTATTTGTATGGTACAAAATGTGTGGTTTTCACTGACCACAAAAGTCTTCAGCATATCTTCAATCAGAAAGAACTCAACATGAGGCAAAGACGTTGGGTAGAACTTCTAAACGACTATGATTGCGAAATTCGCTACCACCCTGGTAAGGCGAATGTTGTGGCTGACGCATTGAGTCATAAGGAACAAACTAAGCTTCATTGTGTTCGTGTTCAATCTGATATTCAAGCTCGATCTGATATTCAAGCCCGCATCTCACAGGCTCAACATGCTTGTGTTTCACAAGACTTGATGGGTAAGGAATTACCCTATCACATTAAGCCTGATCTTGAACTGAAGGACGATGGATTGTATTATTTCATGGACCGTTTGTGGGTCCCAAGCCTAGATGATCTTCGCACTTTGCTTATGGATGAAGCTCATAAGTCTCGTTATTCTATTCATCCTGGCTCAGATAAGATGTATAAGGATCTTCGTACTCTGTATTGGTGGCCTGGCATGAAGAAAGACATTGCCTTGTATGTTTCAAAATGCCTTACTTGTCTTAAGGTCAAGGCTGAACACCAACATCCTTCTGGTTTACTGGAGCAACCGGAGATCCCAGTTTGGAAATGGGAAAACATCGCTATGGATCTCATTACTAAACTTCCACGCACTAAGAAAGGTCATGATGCCATTTGGGTAGTTGTTGATCGTCTTACTAAGTCAGCACATTTCTTGCCAATCCGTGAGGATTTTTCTGCTTAAAAGCTTGCAAAAATTTATGTGGATGAAATCGTAACTCGCCATGGTGTTCCTTTGAACATTATTTCTGATAGAGATGCTCGTTTCTCTTCTCATTTTTGGAGAACCATGCAAACTGCTATGGGGACTCAACTTAATCTGAGCACTGCTTATCATCCACAAACAGATGGCCAAACTGAAAGAACAATCCAGACTTTGGAGGATATGCTTAGAGCTTGTGTGATCGATTTTGGTGGTAGTTGGGATTCACATCTTCCATTGATTGAATTCTCCTACAACAACAGTTATCACTCCAGCATCAACATGGCTCCTTTCGAGGCTTTCTATGGTCGAAAATGTCATCCACCAGTCTGCTGGAATGAGATCGGTGAGGCTCAACTTACTGGACCTGACCTCATTCTAGAGACAACTGATAAGGTTAAGAAAGTTCGTGATAACCTCCAGACAGCTCGAAGCCGTCAAAAGAGTTACGCGGACCAACGACGCAAGCCCTTGGAATTTCAAGTCGGTGATCGCGTATTACTTAAGGTCTCACCTTGGAAAGGTGTGATCAGATTTGGAAAGAAAGGAAAACTTGCACCTAGATATGTTGGACCATTCACGATCGTCGAAAGAATCGGTAAGGTAGCCTACAGACTTGAGTTACCTCCTGAACTTGGAAATGTTCATCCAACCTTCCACATGTCCAATCTCAAGAAGTGTTTAGCTGATGAGAACCTCCACATACCACTTGACGAAATTCGTGTTGAAAAAACACTACATTTTGTTGAGAAACATGTGGAAATCATGGACCGAATAGTCAAATGGCTTAAACGCAAGCGCATTTCTTTGGTTAAAGTTCACTGGGAATCTAAGCGTGGACCTGAGTTTACTTGGGAACGTGAGGATCAAATGAAGGCGAAGTATCCGCATCTTTTCTCACGAGTTTCCTCTAAACAAATTTCGGGACGAAATTTCCACAAGTAGGGGAGACTGTGACATCTGTGCTTGTAATCATTGTAAACAGTTCAGTTATCAATGAAATAAAGTTATTTGATCCCAATGTTTGTTTGTTTATATTTGACATTTTTCATGTTTTGACTTTTATTCAATTTCAAACTCTATATCGCTTTCTGGAGAATTATACGCAAATTGGTGCGTAAACGTAATCAGTTTAATGCGACAAATACTCCGGAACATCATCATATGCTTAACATACCTTAAATAACCTTTACATAACTTAGAAATAAGTTTTGAAGGCTTTGGTATGGCAAAATCAAGTCTATTCGCTTACAGGGACTAAAATTGACAAACTGTGAAAGTATGCCAAATTGAACTGTAACGAACATTCCGGAACATGATCATAACCTAAACACACCTTAAATATCCTTTACATAGCTTAGAAATGGGCTTTGAGAGGTTCGGTGTGCTAAAATAAACTTTATGCTCATTCAGGGACTATAAGCGTCAAAAAGTGCATAAGTTTGCATTTCCGCACATAACTTACGTTCTGAATACATCCGGACATCCAAAAAATTATGTAATCATTAAAATATTATTTTTTAGTGATTGGCTTGTCAAAAATCCATTCGTCGCGCAATTTGGATCGTTTTTGCGTCCGTTACGACTTCCGTCGTAATTAACCGAACAACGCAATCGTACGGCCAAACGAACCGACATCCGACATATTTTTGAGCATGTTTCATGTTACCCATACTTTAACATCCTTAGGGAGCTTAAAAATGGGTTTGACGGGGGGTTAGAAGTGCCAAAACACGACCATACGCGCACAGGGACCAAAACTGTCAGCTTTGAAAGTTGCTGGTCTGCAGACCAGCATACGGTCCGTAAGGACTGGACCATACGATCCGTAAGCAGGACCCAGTTCAGCAGAATGTGATTTCCAGCTATTCCCAGCTATTTCCAGCTTGATCCCACCTTTGCACCTGGTTTTAAGCATTTCTAGGGGCTCCCCTGGTTTTATAAATCTATGGGCTTGATGTGTACGGCTGGGATTGAATCTCGGTTTTCAAGAAACAATCCTAACGGTTCTACGAAAAATATAAATACCCCTCCATAGTTCACTTGCAACTCACTTGATATCTGAGATTTTCTCTAAGTTGAAGTGTGCAACACTTCATACCTGAGAAATACTTGGATAATCAAACTTGCGGGGACCTTTTGGTAAGTCTTCCTTCGTTCTTTTATTCGTTTTTAGCGTTAAAGTCAAACTGCGTTTGACTTTCTGCATTGACCAGTTTATGGTCAATGCGAAGTTCGCTTGAACTTCTTAACGTGAGCGTAATCACGATGGTTATAGTCCCTAGTGACTATACCTACTTATTACCACGTTATCTAGGCTCAGTGACGAGTCGTGGTTTCGGCCAAAATGCGTGTTCTCGCATATTTTGTAACCAAACTACTTTTAGGTATCAAAACCGTTTGTTTTGATACCAAAACCTGTTTTCTAACTTAACTAAACATGTTCTAGCATGTTTAGTTCGTCACTTTTAGATTTGTGCTTGTCTAGGGTCGTAAGGGTAAGCGATCAAATCAATCGCTTATGCTTTCGAACCCGACCCATTTGGTCGATCATTAGGATCCGACCAAACACTTTGGGTGACCATAGTTGTATAGGGAATAACCTTCCGAGGTTATACCTTATGGTCACGTCATTTAAGTAGTTGTATGATAAGTAGTTCTTATGCCTTAGGAAAATTACCAAAATACCCTTTTCGCGCCAAACTTCATTTTAAGCATATGTAACTTAACTTTTGACATCTAAACTGATTTGGCAACTATATTAGACATGTTAAGGCATATTCTACTTATCATAGGACTCGTTAAGCGGTCCGAACGCGTTTTACACGAACGACGCGTTAAAGTAGCATAAGCTACCTAAACGGGTCATAACGGGTCAAAAGCACTTAGGATAAGTTTTGTTTTAGTATGTAGGCTTTGTTAAACCATATTACATGAGTTCCTACACTCATTTGGTTTACGAACCCTAATGCTACCCGATCCTCTGAATAGGTCCGTTTATTAATGTAGTTACCTATATTAGGTGCCGTTTGATTCCGTAATCTTCTAGCTTTGCTTGGTGGATATCTAAAGTCTATTGAGCAATCTCAAGTGAGTACATAGACCCCTCTTTTACTGTTTTCCAAACGTTTTGGGGTGAAACACATGTGCCTACTTGTTATTTTCATGCTTTCCATGTTTTCATATCATATACTTACTATGTTCATTAGTACACTATTAGTACAAAATTTCATTTTCTTTTGCTATGTATGTTCACTTAGCATATTTAGCACATTGATTTACATTACATCTTCTTTTGCTATGTATGTTCACTTAGCATATTTAGCACATTGATTTACATTACATCTTCTTTTGCTATGTATGTTCACTTAGCATATTTAGCACATTGATTTACATGACTTTTCTGCTTTGTATGTTAACTAAGCATACTTAGTACATTACTTTCACTATATGTTTACAATTTGATATGACATTTGGTTTGTTCAGCGGGTCTAAACTACATTCATTAACATTAGCTACGCCGCTCGGTAGTAAGTAATGGTACCATAGGACTTGACAAATCCCGTTCCTGACATCCTAGGTTTGTTTGGATGTAAGGAATGACTGAATCCGAAAACATTTTTCTTTGATAATCTTTACTCTAAGGTTATCCTGCTGTCTCAAGGCTTGAATGTATGCGTTAACTTACTGCATAAGTGTTTGTATCAGTAAAACATGTATTTATCTTTCAAAACATAACTTTTTATTTATTTAAAATACTTTGTTTTGTACATTTTTAATTGTGGTTTAAGTAGTCTCATTTTACTTACCATACATGACTTTTGCTTATACATTACATGGTTTACATTGACAATAGACTTGGTTTACTCATAAACATTTGACAATTGGTTTAAACAATACATTTTGATGGTTTGTTTGGGTAAGTGATTTACATAACGAGGCGACATGTAGTATGATAAAAGCATGGTGGATACGCCGCTGGTACTTCCTATATATAAGTGCTTTTATGATATTACATATCGTAGCGTTATTTAAACCATTTCAGTTATACATATTACATTTACAACATATTGTCACGTAAACATTGTTTTACAAAGAACTCAATTTATACAAACTCATTCTACTTGGTTATTCTTTTAACCATACAATACTCTTTTATATATATACATATCATCTGATTTTGCTAAACGTTTTTCAAATGATTTACAAAACAAAACAATTAACAAGGTTCATGACTTATTTTTATTAAACATTTACTTTAAACTCAAGTCATGAATCCTATTTTCCTAAAACCTACGTATCTCACAGGCATTTTTATGCTGACGTACCTATTTTCTCATGTGTTTTCAGGAGCTGTTGCTTAGGATGTTCGTGACACGCTAGGGCGGACCTGTGCCTTAGAGACTTAAAATAAAGATAGATTTAGTTTAATTATGTTGTGTACTCTTTGGTTCTTGTTTTGAAACAATGTATTCCACCTTTGGTTTATGAATAAAATATAAATTTTAATTACCATGGTTGTGGAACAATAATTCTGTTGCAACACTCCCCGACGTTTCCGCCACGATTTGATGTTTTACGTGGTCGGGGTGTGACATAAAGTCCACCTGAGATTTCTCGTGTTTAGATACCCAATTCCCACCTAATATGACGTTTGGTGCTGAATTCAATGTGGAAAGCTTAACATCTAGAAATTGGAAAACATTAGTAGCATCATCCCAAGGTATGTGTTCAGACCTGCAAGTTAAAGGAGGTTGAAGGTTTTCTTCTTAATAGTTCTTTGAAAAAATTGCATATGCAGGTGCAAGAATAAAGAGCTACCTATATGAGCATGAAGTTTAGCCGCTTCAAGAAGCTAGGACTTGGCTTTGATATGTTCATTGAAGGATGGGATACAGGCTAGTAAAAATAGTGTTAGGAAAGAACATTAGAGTATGTAAACTTGTGTGTATATTATCTTCATGTATTCACTGAATAGAAATGGTTCAATCCTTAGCGACACCCCTATATACGAATATTTGGAATGTGTAATATACTAATGTGAAATTCAATCGTTGAGATATTTCATTTATGCATAAGTTTGATTGTTGTGAATTTGTTTAAGTTAATCAAGGATTACGCTAAAATGGGGGAGGAATGTTAGATATTTTAGTGTAATCGGGGATTGACTTGGTGATCAAAGCGAATAATAATACAATTAAGCAAGTTAGGAGGTGCGGGAGTGCACGCTTGTTTGAGTTATTATAATTCAAAGTGTACGGGCAGAGTCCGTACTCTACGGGGGTTCCAAGAGGGCAGCGCCCCTGGTAGCAGGGTCCAAGGGGCAGAGCCCCTGACTGGGGTCGAGCCGCAAGGTCAGCTTGGAAAAATTTTATTTTCATTAAATTGCCTTAATGAAACTACATCAGAAAATTTTTATTTTCTGGAATTTGTCACATTTTGAAATGATAAAAAATGGCAGTTTTTTGGCAATTTTGTCTGAAAATAGAGATAACTGCCATTAGGCAGTTACACCCAAAAAAAATCCCTTTTTTCGTAGACAGTTTTTTCTGGTCATAATTTTCTGGTTCAGACAATTCACGAAAACACATACACTGGTTCATTTTCTCAAAATCAGAGTTGTATCCGATTGAATTATTCGGGTGAACCACCAAAATAATTTGATCTGAGAGTGACATCACGCCTCTCTGATCATCCGGCAAACCGAAATTCCCCAACATTCGATGCTGCTTTCCTCTAGCACATGCTTCACATTTCTCTATTTGCATGAAATCCTTGATTGGCAAGTTCCTGACTAGACCTCCTTTTGCTAACCGATTTAAATTTTTCGTGTTCAGGTGGCCCAACCGACGGTGCCACAGCATAGCATCATGTTCAGCAATTTCTGAAAACAAACAAGTAACTTGATCAGTAGGTGCTTTGTTCATATCAATCGCATAAGCATTTCCTCTTCGTTCTGCTTCAATCAGAAACCAGTCTTCAGGTATGATAATTCCTGGTTTCAAGATAACGCAGCCACTCTTGGAGATGAGAATTTACATTCCTTTGTCGCACATTTGTGATACACTCAGTAGACTGTGCTTTAGCTCAGGTGTGACAACTGGCCCAAACCGGTAACTTCCGTACACATTACTTATTGCTTAATGACTGCAATTATGAGTTTAATTGTCAGCAATGTCTGAACACATGATTAAACAAGTGAATTCATGCACGTTGTATACTACAAAATATTGCTTTATGCATAAACGAGAGCGTTGCGTCAAAATAATAGTAAACTCACCGGTAAGACACACTGTGTCAACAGAACTGCAGAAAGCAGTCAGACAATAAAATAGAGGCCTAGGTGTAGGTCCGACGACAAAAGTGCATTAAAACCCAAGAGTACATACAAGGGGTTTAATATATATACTCTCCGGAAGCAAAAATAAGCACTAAAAAGCACCCGAAACGCACTTTAAGTGCAGAATTTATAAAATTCAGCAATAATTCAGCATTTAGACACATAAATATTATGCAGAAATGTCGTTTTATCATCCAGAATATTTCCCTAAGTGTTGGGAATTGAAAGAGTACAAGAAAGGTACTTAAACGACACTAAAAAGTGTAATCTAGCACTTTAACGAATCGGTATGTAACCGAACAACCGGACAATACCCGGAACACCAAAATAATGCTAGAAGCATTGTTTTTTTAATTTTTCTATGCTAGTTAGGGTCCCCAAACACCCGTCATAAAATTAACACACAAATAACTAATTTAAATCTCAACTAAACATATTTTACTTCTAACTAAATGGTTAGAAGTCAACCATTTTGCAACTCCCCCACCACCATTCGTTTCCCATGGGGGGACACCCCACTAATTGTTAATTAATTTATATGATCATGTCCAATATCTTTCCAACACATTATCTAATGGTTAATGGATGTAAATGGTTTATTAATAGAACTAGTGGATCATTTCATTCATTCCACACTTAAAGAAAATTGCACCTTTCTTTCCTTACCTCTCATGAAAGCTACGGCCAACACCCACTAACCTCATCACCATTTTCTTCAATCCTCCAACATGATTTAAGCACTCTACAAGGTGATACAAGCATACTTATGAAGGTTGGAAGCAAAGGAACTTGAAGGACCACCTTTGTTTGCTTTTATCCACGCGATTTTCGACTAGTTTCCTTCCCTAGCCTCGAGCTAGTAGTAAGTTGCTTTAAACGCCCTCTCGATCTATTTTAAGGTGGTTAAAATAAGATATGACGGTTAAAACTCATGAACTTACAAGATGAAGTGTTAAAAGTCTACTAAAATGTTAAAAATGATGGTTAAAAGCTATGATGTTGTGTAAAACTTGTAAGACTTGTTTTGTGTAACTATTTAGCGCCGATCTATGTTGTGGTAGCTCGGATCATCATCTAACCCGGATTGGTCATGTTCATGAAACATGACATAGAGTATGTTCAAGTGTAAAAAGGGTTAAATGATGAAACCCTACCACACACTAATCATGAACTTGTGTAAAAACAATTTTTCTTATGAAATATTGTTCAAAATTAGTAGATCTACGGATCTACAAGTGGTATTTTTGAAAGACCAACTGTAAGACAAAACCATGTTTTAAAACCGGATCTTTCATAAACTAGAGGTGTTTTTGTGAACAAACAAGTGTGTGGACACTTGTGTAACAAAAGTTTTAACAAAGAAATAATTTTCGTAAAAACCGACTAGAAGTTGTGAAACTTCATATTCTTTAAAAATAAAGTTTTTAAGAAATTAAACTTATTTTTAAAGATAACAAGACTTACTAAATGTGCTAGTGAGTTACTACACATTTTTGTAAATATTCAAGTTCATGAAATGGAGAAATTAGTGATTATTGTTGATGAATATTGTTGATAATTGTTGTTGATGGTTGTTGACGATTTAAAAGAAAATAAACACATGTTTTGAAAACATGGGAAACGTCCATTTTTAGGGGAAACTCTGTCAAAATTTTTATAAATTTTGACACTTAGAAAAATATAAGTTTTTGAGAAACTTATTCCCTAAAAATGTATTTAAAAGTATTACCAAGGTTTCCCTAATTTTTGGTGATAAGAATGGTGATTTTTCGAGAATAAAAATGGATAATAAGTATATATTTTTGAAAGAAAAATATATATTATTTGATCACCAACTATTGTGCTAAGTGTATATAGTATGTGTTATACGTGCTAGTGTATTAAGACTTAAAAATACATTAAATGCTCATGAGGAGTATAAACATAAAAATGCACATACAAAATACAAGATACATAATTCGGGTGCAAAGTGCAAAGCACAAAAGACTTATATTTATTTTTAGAGAAAATAATATAAGTAAGATACGTAGTTAAAAATATAGAATATTTTTAACACAAGAGTATATACACAAAAGAGAGTGACTGTACTTGTGCGACGCAAGTCTAGTGACTAACGTTAAGAAAACGCGTATAGGTTACGACGTTAATTAAGCAAATCCGGTGGAGTTTACGACGCTAGGAACGCAAAGTTGTGAGTTCATGCTCCCCCTTTTCTCTTTAACTGTTTTCAGTTTTTATAACTTCGGGGGTGAAATACATGTACAAATGTACAAAATTTATAATTGGTATGATATAAATACAAGAAGTACACTTGGTGAGAACGAGAACCAAGTGTGACGAAAAATAAGAATACAAGAAGTACACTTGGTGAGAACGAAAACCAAGTGTGATGAAATATAAGAATATGAGAAGCGCACTTGGTGAGAACGAGAACCAAGTATGAGGCGCTATGAGAAATGATAACAAGAAACGCGCTTGGTGAGAACGAGAACCAAGTAGGATGCGTTATGAGAAATAGTGCCACGAATAGGGTACAGAAGCACCATTAATCGTGTACATACTTAGACCGCAGAACAAAAGGTTAGATCTAACGGGTGCCTGGCAGCCACACTCTCGGTCGGGGCGAGAACCGAGGAGTGCTTTTGTGTCTCAGAATATACCAATTAAATGCCTTAGGTTTGGTGACTTCCTATGTCGTGCCACATGTTAATGGCCTTGCAACCCATTAACAATCCTGATATTTACAGGAATATTTTAAATACATGAAATTCATACCATACTAAAAATTGATGAATACTTGAGTACGTGGGGTACTCAAGAAAAGATTGAATTATACTTGAAGTACGTGGGGTACTCAAGAAAATGAGAATTATACTTGAGTACGTGGGGTACTCAAGAAGAAATTGAATTATACATGTGTACGTGGTGTACACATGAAACTGGATATATATATGAAAACTTGATTTTTACATGACGTAAACTATGTTTTCATACAAAGTATACAAACGTGAAAAACTAAAACTGCATGAATTCACACCAACTTTATGTTGACGATTTTCCAAAACTCACATGTATTTCAGGTAATTAGAAGTGGATGTGCGCGCGGTCTTACCCATGCTCGTGGATGTCGCTTATGTTTATCTATAAATAAAGTTGTAAACTTTTAAGACAATGCTTTATGCGACTTAGCGATGTAAACGCTAACGTATGTTTTCAAATTATGGTATTTGAAGTTATTTTCTTGAGCATGTAGTATGTTTACTATTCGTATGCAATGAGAACCTTTCATGATCACACCTCGTGCTTCCGCCGTAGAAAGGGGTGTGAAAGATTGGTATCAGAGCTGTGATTGTAGTGAACCAGGATTCCTTCTCGAGTCTAGTCTACAATCTCTAGGATCCATTCACGAAAACAATTTTCAAAGAGTTTTCATTGCATAAAACGTCCCGCGACATCCACCGCCTGAAACTGTCTACATGAGTCTAGAAAAGACACTACGAGACTTAGAGTGCACTTGAGTAGCACTTGTCGTTGACTAGAAATTACTTGCAATTATGTGTGATAATTAGCATGTACTAGAAGTAGAACGTCACAAGTATACGTGACTCTACCTAAAAGCAATGGCCCATCTGAAGGAAGAAATACGAGGATGAAACGAACTGTGCAGACTGTGCAAGGAGTTACGTAATTATGGATGCATACATAATTATGGAATTCAGTGCACAGAAACCACAGCAAGTCTTGTCACGTATAGATTCCCTCAGTACAAGCCTACTAAGTACTCTGCTGGAGTAATAATTGTTTGATGTCACTTATGTGGTATATATACCTGTGAATATATATGATACTACTGTCTAGTGTGACGAAATCAAACAAATGCCTAACCCTGCTGTGTTATGTTCTGTCAGAACATGGCACCCAGGAAAGCTGTGAATGCTCGCAATGATGATCAACCTCCTCCTCCCCCACTGCCGAGAACTGCTGAAGAGCTGAACGCTCTACTGGAGGAAAGGATCTCCGCTGCTATCGCCCAGTACGAGGCGAACCGAACTCAAGACAGTGGAGGACCAAGCAACGCTAGGCGTAATGGGAATGGAGATTCGTCTGGAGGCAATGCAGCTCAAGGTAACCTCAAGACACTGTGCTAAGCATGAGGAAATTTATGAACGGTCCTTGTTTCATTATTTCTTCGATTGCTCACATGTGAATTGGTTGAATCAATTCCAGGCTGCACTTTCAAGCAGTTCCTCGACTGCAAGCCGATGAACTATGATGGCACAGGAGGTGCAGTAGCATTTGTGCGTTGGACGGAGAAGACTGAAGCTACTTTCCGCATGAGCAAGTGTACCGCGGATCAACAAGTCACTTTTGCTACTGGGTTATTCGTCGATGAAGCCCTGACTTGGTGGAACCTGCAAGCCCAAACTTTGGGTGATGACGCCGCTTATGGCCTAACTTGGGAGGAACTGAAGGAAAGGATGAGAGAGAAGTACTGCTCTCGTGCGGAACTCCAAAGGCTGGAGACGGAGTTCTGGCACTTGACCATGGAAGGTGCTGACATAAATGGCTATACTCGAAGGTTCCACGATCTGTCCAGAGTGCTTCCCTACATGGTGACTCCCGAATTTAAGCGTGTTGAACGCTACATTTGGGGACTGGCCTCAGAGTTTCGTGGCATGGTGACGTCGGCCAAACCACAAACAATCACCGAGGCTGTAACTCTGGCTGTCAGCCTGACTGAAGATTGTGTTCGTATGAAGAAGTTATCACTGGACCCAACAGAAAAGACCGAGACACATGCTGAGTCGTCCGGTGACAAAAAGAGAAAGCATACAAGTTTGAACCAAGCTACTCGCAACAACAAGGGTTTCAACAAGAAGCGCGACACTAATCCGCCTCAGGAGACGAAAACCCATGCAACCAAAGCATACCAAGGCTCCATGCCTAGATGCCAAATATGTAAGTATCATCATGATGGAGCTTGTCGCATTCCAAGGTGCGACAAATGTGGTAAATTGGGTCATCAAACAGAAGACTGTTGGGGAAAAGGAAAGAACCGAAATGGGAACGGTGCTGGTAACAAGAGTGGCAACGGGAAAGGGCAAGGATGCTTCAAGTGTGGAAGCAATGATCATTTCATGAAGAACTGCCCAGAGAGAAACAACGCTCCGGCTCGAGCATTTGTGATTGGAGCAAGAGACGCACGCGAGGACCCTAACGTGGTCACCGGTACGTTTCTCGTTAACAATCACTTTGCATCCATACTATTTGACACTGGCGCCGATTATAGCTTCATGTCTGTGGAATTTAAACGCATACTCGGAATAGAATCTAGTAGATTAGAAATTCCTTACTCCATAGAACTAGCCAATGGTAAACTTGTTGAATCGAGCGAAGTTGTTAGAGGCTACACACTGGAACTTGGCGAACGAAATTTTAGCATCGACCTCTTACCTATTCAATTGGGTAGCTTCGATGTAGTAGTCGGGATGGACTGGTTGTCCAAGAACAAAGCTGAAGTTAATTGTCATGAGAAAATCATTCGCATCCCTTTAGCGAATGGTGAAACTCTCATAGTACATGGAGAAAGACGAAACGCGCCTCTACGAATCATCAGTTGTATGAAGGCACAGAAGTGCTTGAGGAAAGGATGTGTCGCTTTCCTAGCACACGTTATAGACAAGAAGGCTGTGGAGCCAAAGCTCGAAGATATTCCTGTGGTGAAGGAATTTCCTGATGTGTTCCCTGAAGATCTGCCAGGATTGCCTCCGCAACGACAAGTCGAATTCCGTATAGACTTGGTTCCAGGAGCTGCTCCTGTAGCCAAGGCACCCTATCGACTTGCACCATCCGAAATGCAAGAATTATCTACACAACTTCAGGAGTTGTTGGATAAAGGATTCATAAGGCCAAGCTTCTCACCCTGGGGAGCTCCAGTATTGTTCGTGAAGAAAAAGGATGGAACACTGCGGATGTGTATCGATTACAGGGAACTGAACAAGCTCACTATCAAGAATCGGTATCCACTACCGAGGATTGATGACTTATTTGATCAACTTCAAGGATCAAGCTATTATTCCAAGATCGACCTTCGATCTGGATACCATCAGCTGAGAATCCAAGATGAAAGCGTGCCAAAGACTGCATTTAGAACGCGATATGGGCACTACGAATTTCTTGTAATGCCATTTGGATTGACGAATGCACCAGCGGTCTTTATGGATCTGATGAACCGCGTATGCAAACCATATCTCGATAAATTCGTGATTGTATTTATCGATGATATCCTGATTTACTCGCGAACGAAAGAAGAACATGAGCAACATCTCAGAACCATCTTGGAGCTACTAAAGAAAGAGAAACTTTATGCAAAGTTCTCGAAATGCGAATTCTGGATTCGCGAAGTACAATTTCTTGGTCACGTGGTGAATGAGAAGGGCATTCATGTAGACCCGTCCAAGATTGAAGCAATAAAGAATTGGGAAGCTCCCAAGACCCCAACTGAAGTTCGTCAATTTTTGGGCTTAGCGGGCTACTATCGGCGATTCATTGAGAATTTCTCGAAGATAGCTCAACCGCTAACGATCCTTACTCAGAAAGACAAGAAGTACGACTGGGGTCACAAACAAGAAGAAGCCTTTCAGCTACTTAAGAACAAGCTCTGCGATGCACCGATACTATCCTTACCCGAAGGCACTGAAGACTTCGTGGTATACTGCGATGCCTCACGGCAAGGCTTGGGTTGCGTGCTCATGCAACGCCAAAAAGTCATCGCTTGTGCTTCAAGACAACTGAAGGTTCACGAGAGAAATTATACCACTCACGACCTGGAGCTGGGTGCAGTGGTATTCGCCTTGAAGATTTGGCGACATTACTTATATGGTACTCGATGTACAATCTTCACAGATCACAAAAGCTTACAACACATATTTGATCAGAAGGAATTGAATATGCACCAGCGACGTTGGGTTGAGCTGCTAAATGATTATGACTGTGAGATTAAGTACCATCCTGGAAAGGCGAACGTTGTAGCGGACACGTTGAGCCGAAAAGAAAGGGTTAAGACCCTAAGGGTTCGAGCATTGGAAATGACGATTCGAACGAACCTCACAGCACGCATTCGAGATGCACAACAAGAAGCTCTTAAAGAAGAGAACCGTAAAGCTGAATACCTACGGGGTATGCTGAAATACATGGTGCCAAACGAAGAGGGAGCCTTATACTTCAAAAAGCGTATGTGGGTTCCACTCTATGGTGGCATACGAGAAGTCATCCTTAATGAAGCCCACAAATCGAGATATTCGATCCATCCAGGATCGGACAAAATGTATCAAGACTTGAAGGAATATTATTGGTGGCCGAGACTCAAAAGCGACGTTGCTGTCTATATTGGAAAATGCCTAACCTGTGCTAAGGTTAAGGCGGAATATCAGAAACCGTCCGGCCTACTACAACAACCAGAGATTCCCGTGTGGAAGTGGGAACAAATCTCGATGGACTTCATAACGAAATTACCTAGAACCCCGAGAGGGCACGATATGATATGGGTAATAGTTGATCGATTGACGAAGTCTGCGCATTTCCTACCAATCCGAGAGAAGGATAGCACTGGAAAGCTGGCAGAGATATACTTAAGAGAAATTGTGGCACGTCATGGAGTGCCAATCTCAATCATTTCAGACAGAGATGGACGCTTTGTCTCAAGAATCTGGCAATCATTTCAGGAAGCCTTTGGATCTCAGTTAGATCTGAGCACGGCATTCCATCCGCAAACAGACGGCCAGAGCGAACAGACAATACAAACGTTAGAAGATATGCTTCGCGCATGTGTCATGGATCTAGGCGGCAGCTGGGATACTCATCTACCTTTAGTTGAGTTTTCCTACAATAACAGCTATCATACGAGCATAAAAGCCGCGCTGTTCGAAGCTCTGTATGGCCGCAAATGCCGATCGCCCTTATGTTGGGCAGATGCCGGAGATAAACGTATGGTTGGTCCTGAACTTGTACAAGAGACAACCGACAAGATTGCGCAGATCCGAGAGCGCATTAAGGCGGCTCGAGAGCGACAAAAGAGCTACGCTGATCCGAATAGAAAATCGGTAGATTTCAAGGTGGGAGACAAAGTGTTGTTAAAAGTCTCACCATGGAAGGGCGTAGTCAGATTTGGAAAGCGTGGAAAGCTGAATCCACGATATATCGGACCATTCAGAATACTGAAGAGAATTGGTACCGTGGCATACAAGTTGGAGTTACCGGAAGAACTTAACGGAGTACATGATACGTTTCATGTATCCAACCTTAAGAAGAGTCCAACGCAAGAAAACGTGATCATCCCGATGGATGAAATACATATTGATGAAGCCCTCCGATTTACAGAGCAACCCGTTGAGGTTACTGACTGGAAAGTCAACAAGACCAGGAGGAGCAGTGTGAAGCTTGTCAAAGTACGTTGGAGCTCTAAGCACGGACCCGAGTACACATGGGAACGTGAAGACCAGTTCAAGAAAAAGTATCCCCACCTATTCAAGAAGACTCCAGCGAGAGTGAGTTCAGTCTGAATTTCGGGACGAAATTCTTTTAACGGGGGGAGACTGTGACAACTGGCCCAAACCGGTAACTTCCGTACACATTACTTATTGCTTAATGACTGCAATTATGAGTTTAATTGTCAGCAATGTCTGAACACATGATTAAACAAGTGAATTCATGCACGTTGTATACTACAAAATATTGCTTTATGCATAAACGAGAGCGTTGCGTCAAAATAATAGTAAACTCACCGGTAAGACACACTGTGTCAACAGAACTGCAGAAAGCAGTCAGACAATAAAATAGAGGCCTAGGTGTAGGTCCGACGACAAAAGTGCATTAAAACCCAAGAGTACATACAAGGGGTTTAATATATATACTCTCCGGAAGCAAAAATAAGCACTAAAAAGCACCCGAAACGCACTTTAAGTGCAGAATTTATAAAATTCAGCAATAATTCAGCATTTAGACACATAAATATTATGCAGAAATGTCGTTTTATCATCCAGAATATTTCCCTAAGTGTTGGGAATTGAAAGAGTACAAGAAAGGTACTTAAACGACACTAAAAAGTGTAATCTAGCACTTTAACGAATCGGTATGTAACCGAACAACCGGACAATACCCGGAACACCAAAATAATGCTAGAAGCATTGTTTTTTTTTAATTTTTCTATGCTAGTTAGGGTCCCCGAACACCCGTCATAAAATTAACACACAAATAACTAATTTAAATCTCAACTAAACATATTTTACTTCTAACTAAATGGTTAGAAGTCAACCATTTTGCAACTCCCCCACCACCATTCGTTTCCCATGGGGGGACACCCCACTAATTGTTAATTAATTTATATGATCATGTCCAATATCTTTCCAACACATTATCTAATGGTTAATGGATGTAAATGGTTTATTAATAGAACTAGTGGATCATTTCATTCATTCCACACTTAAAGAAAATTGCACCTTTCTTTCCTTACCTCTCATGAAAGCTACGGCCAACACCCACTAACCTCATCACCATTTTCTTCAATCCTCCAACATGATTTAAGCACTCTACAAGGTGATACAAGCATACTTATGAAGGTTGGAAGCAAAGGAACTTGAAGGACCACCTTTGTTTGCTTTTATCCACGCGATTTTCGACTAGTTTCCTTCCCTAGCCTCGAGCTAGTAGTAAGTTGCTTTAAACGCCCTCTCGATCTATTTTAAGGTGGTTAAAATAAGATATGACGGTTAAAACTCATGAACTTACAAGATGAAGTGTTAAAAGTCTACTAAAATGTTAAAAATGATGGTTAAAAGCTATGATGTTGTGTAAAACTTGTAAGACTTGTTTTGTGTAACTATTTAGCGCCGATCTATGTTGTGGTAGCTCGGATCATCATCTAACCCGGATTGGTCATGTTCATGAAACATGACATAGAGTATGTTCAAGTGTAAAAAGGGTTAAATGATGAAACCCTACCACACACTAATCATGAACTTGTGTAAAAACAATTTTTCTTATGAAATATTGTTCAAAATTAGTAGATCTACGGATCTACAAGTGGTATTTTTGAAAGACCAACTGTAAGACAAAACCATGTTTTAAAACCGGATCTTTCATAAACTAGAGGTGTTTTTGTGAACAAACAAGTGTGTGGACACTTGTGTAACAAAAGTTTTAACAAAGAAATAATTTTCGTAAAAACCGACTAGAAGTTGTGAAACTTCATATTCTTTAAAAATAAAGTTTTTAAGAAATTAAACTTATTTTTAAAGATAACAAGACTTACTAAATGTGCTAGTGAGTTACTACACATTTTTGTAAATATTCAAGTTCATGAAATGGAGAAATTAGTGATTATTGTTGATGAATATTGTTGATAATTGTTGTTGATGGTTGTTGACGATTTAAAAGAAAATAAACACATGTTTTGAAAACATGGGAAACGTCCATTTTTAGGGGAAACTCTGTCAAAATTTTTATAAATTTTGACACTTAGAAAAATATAAGTTTTTGAGAAACTTATTCCCTAAAAATGTATTTAAAAGTATTACCAAGGTTTCCCTAATTTTTGGTGATAAGAATGGTGATTTTTCGAGAATAAAAATGGATAATAAGTATATATTTTTGAAAGAAAAATATATATTATTTGATCACCAACTATTGTGCTAAGTGTATATAGTATGTGTTATACGTGCTAGTGTATTAAGACTTAAAAATACATTAAATGCTCATGAGGAGTATAAACATAAAAATGCACATACAAAATACAAGATACATAATTCGGGTGCAAAGTGCAAAGCACAAAAGACTTATATTTATTTTTAGAGAAAATAATATAAGTAAGATACGTAGTTAAAAATATAGAATATTTTTAACACAAGAGTATATACACAAAAGAGAGTGACTGTACTTGTGCGACGCAAGTCTAGTGACTAACGTTAAGAAAACGCGTATAGGTTACGACGTTAATTAAGCAAATCCGGTGGAGTTTACGACGCTAGGAACGCAAAGTTGTGAGTTCATGCTCCCCCTTTTCTCTTTAACTGTTTTCAGTTTTTATAACTTCGGGGGTGAAATACATGTACAAATGTACAAAATTTATAATTGGTATGATATAAATACAAGAAGTACACTTGGTGAGAACGAGAACCAAGTGTGACGAAAAATAAGAATACAAGAAGTACACTTGGTGAGAACGAGAACCAAGTGTGATGAAATATAAGAATATGAGAAGCGCACTTGGTGAGAACGAGAACCAAGTATGAGGCGCTATGAGAAATGATAACAAGAAACGCGCTTGGTGAGAACGAGAACCAAGTAGGATGCGTTATGAGAAATAGTGCCACGAATAGGGTACAGAAGCACCATTAATCGTGTACATACTTAGACCGCAGAACAAAAGGTTAGATCTAACGGGTGCCTGGCAGCCACACTCCCGGTCGGGGCGAGAACCGAGGAGTGCTTTTGTGTCTCAGAATATACCAATTAAATGCCTTAGGTTTGGTGACTTCCTATGTCGTGCCACATGTTAATGGCCTTGCAACCCATTAACAATCCTGATATTTACAGGAATATTTTAAATACATGAAATTCATACCATACTAAAAATTGATGAATACTTGAGTACGTGGGGTACTCAAGAAAAGATTGAATTATACTTGAAGTACGTGGGGTACTCAAGAAAATGAGAATTATACTTGAGTACGTGGGGTACTCAAGAAGAAATTGAATTATACATGTGTACGTGGTGTACACATGAAACTGGATATATATATGAAAACTTGATTTTTACATGACGTAAACTATGTTTTCATACAAAGTATACAAACGTGAAAAACTAAAACTGCATGAATTCACACCAACTTTATGTTGACGATTTTCCAAAACTCACATGTATTTCAGGTAATTAGAAGTGGATGTGCGCGCGGTCTTACCCATGCTCGTGGATGTCGCTTATGTTTATCTATAAATAAAGTTGTAAACTTTTAAGACAATGCTTTATGCGACTTAGCGATGTAAACGCTAACGTATGTTTTCAAATTATGGTATTTGAAGTTATTTTCTTGAGCATGTAGTATGTTTACTATTCGTATGCAATGAGAACCTTTCATGATCACACCTCGTGCTTCCGCCGTAGAAAGGGGTGTGACATCAGGGACATAGTTAACATCTGAAAAGGTCAGGACACCATTTTTAACTGTGCCTTTCATGGTAATTCTCCCCGATTATCCTCCAGCGAAATTAACACATCCTCCGTCGAATATCTTGATGTCATTCAACTGGGATATGTCTCCCGTCATGTGTCTAGAACAACCACTATCAATAAAACAGAGTCTAAAGATAGCCCTCCATAGTCGTTCCTGCACATTTAACGGAATCAGTTAGAGACTGGAACCCAGGCCATAGTGGACCTGAGTTTACCATCGCTATCTGTGTAAGTAACTTCACGAAAGATCATATGGCTTTTAACATCGCTTGTGATTTTTGTTGATGATGTAGAAGTTGATGGTTGGGAACACGGAGACTGGGATCCAACAGGAGTTTTAGGTTTCCATTTTTTTGCGTCTGAAATACTTTCATTTGATGGAAAAACTTTTGCTTTTCATTGAAACTTATTTATGTTTGAAAATTTTTGATTTTCCTGTTTAGCAAGATTCCAGTTTCTGTCAGAAGGCCTTGCTTTGGAATGTCCATTTTTTTGTAAAGTGAGAGGGCATAGCCTTCTAATGATACATGTTCCGAGTGTAGTAGGGACGATGAACATAATTTCTTGCAATGTGTCCCGGAATTCCACAATTAAAACACGTCTGCCTTTTTGAGAAAAAGACATTTAGTTCAGCTTGCGTTATTCTCGAGAACTGATCACATCTTTTCTTTTCATTTGACGCTGAGTGCTTTTGAGAATGCTTGATCTTGGATGAACCCGGCTCACAGCTGTCAGCACAATAGTAAGTATCTGCTACCTTACCCTTGAGCTTGGGTTCTGTTTGATCGAGATTTGGGTTTTCCCTTTTAACATTCTTTTTCTTTGGCCTTCTATTTCTACGTGACCTCTTTCTTTTAGAGGGAATAGATTCAGTTGATTTGGCTTCATTAAGATCACCCTATTTAGAATCTGTAATTTTGGGATCAATAATTGAACTTGCTGTTGAAGTGACTTTCGCAGATTCCCTTTCCTTAGAGACCATGTTTTCAGGAGTTTCTGCAGAGAAGGTTTCCATAATAATTTCATCTACAGTTTCATCATCAGACTCAACTGTGTAATTAATTTCCAGGAATTCCTTCTTCACAGGCTTCATGTTTCTATGGGTTTCTTCAGAATTGGATTCTATGGATGTCTCTTCTTCAGCCCGATCAATCCCTGAGTTCTCGACATTAGATGACAGTCTATGTCTAAGACAATTTGACCGTCTTGTTTTGCAACGCTGCTGGATTCTGATTGTTTATCACAATCGGAATCCTTGGAAGATTTAAGCTCATTGTCTGAGATTCCTGAATCTTTTGTTTGACTGCCAAGATCGTCAGATAACCCCTATTCAACAACAATTTCTTCATTATCACAACCAAGAATATTAGATTTTTCATCATTGCAGGGAGCTTCTGACGTATCATTCGATGTTTCAGGCATACTTGAACAATTTCCTGAATCATCAGAATTGATTTCGGAGTTACTTGAAACAGATGTCTCAAGTTTCTCAGTCAATATATCAGGCTCTCCTGTCAAAACATTTTCAACACAGTCATTTTTATCACAAACATAATCTAGAATAATAGCACCAGATTTATCAGTCTTAGTGGGAACACCCCAAGTCTCAGCAAACCAACAAAAAACACAATTCCAAGCATAAAGGTCATTTTTATCATAAATAACATTATCAGCAGCACGTTGATGTGATTCATCATCCTCTTTAGACTTTTCTTTTGTTCTTACTGACTGTGCACATGAACTAGAACAATTAGTATTTTCAACAGAATCAGAATTTTGTGAACTTTCCATCATCTCTTCTACGGATGTGTTAACTGGTTTCGTTTTTGTTTCAGTTTATGCTTCTGTATTTTTTACTGTTTCTTTTTCGTGATCGAACTTATCTGTTGATTCGTTTTGAACATTATCATTTTTGACAAAATTCATTGGTTTCTTGAAATCAGCCTGTTGATCATTTTTAAACTTTGATTGTTCATATGGAGTATAGTTACTAGGCTTTCCATACATCACCTTTTCATAATTTTCCATCTCCTGCTCAGTGATAGGTAGTCTGGAATAATTATGATTGTATGGTGGCGGAACCTGTGTGTATCCCAATCCCTTACCCTTATTTTCTTTATAAGCAAGTTGCACATCGCACAGATTACGAACAGTGTCACTGAAAGTATCAAACTTTTTGATGTTTAACTCTTTTTGTTTGTACTTTCCAGTGAGGAGCTCTAGCTCACCCTTCACAGAGTCACATTCAAGAGTTTTAACTGTGAGTCTATGTTTGTAGTCGTGAACCCAATATTGCTGTTGATTCACATCTCTGTGAAGTTGAGCTATGTCCTTCTTAAGTGCTTCAATCTTTTCATAGAGAATTTTATTATTCTCTCGAAGACTGATGTACTTTCCCATCACAGTGTTGTAATCGGTGATTAATGCTGAGTTTTGAGATCTCAGCAATGCAACTTTCTTTCTACAATGTTCAGTACATAAAAGGGAATTTACCGTCTCGGAGAGTGATTTTGGTTCCTCGGTCATCGCCATCAAGAACTGATGAACTCTTTCCACAGTAGCAGTTTCAGACAGCTTCATTGATTCCACTTGAGCAACTGCATCAGCCCAATTGAATCCATTTTGCTCCTGTGCGATCAATGCCCTTCCAGCTCCAGAGTTTCCTTGTCCATTTGAAGTCGAAGTCTTAACAAGCGTGACAGGAACCATAGACCTTTCCTTGTTCCTTGCTGCAGCTGCTTGAGTAGCTTCATATCCTGCTGGTGCCTTCTTGCAATCCCTAGCAAAATGTCCCGGTTCATAACACCTGTAGCACCTCAGCCTGTCTTTCAGCACTCCAGGACGAGAATTCATAGGACGACGCCCATATCTCTTAGCAAACTTATCTTCCTTAAAAGCTGACATAGCCATATTCCAAGCCACAGCCAGTTCATCCAAGTCTTCTTGCACAACTTGATTCACATCTGGTGTTATCTCTCCTGATGGAATAAGATTACTCGCCAAGAAGGCATTGAAACTGGAGATTATAGAAGCTGCAAGAGCAAGTTTTTCTTCATTTTGTTTGGTCAAGAAAGCCATGTGATCCACTGAAGGTGATGATGGGGTATTATGAGGTGCAGACTAGGTGGTCGAACCAAAAGCAACATTAGCATGTTGTGGCTGAGGCTGAGATTGCGGTTGCACATTCGTGGTATTGACAGCGGGAGCAGGAGCTTGAGGAGCAGGAAGAGACATTCCATACACGTAGTTGGATTTTGGTGCAGCAACGGGACTGAAAACAATGTTTGGGTTGTGATTCATAACTCCATGAACAGGACTGAAAACCAGATTTGGATGAGCTTAAGACATCAATGCTGCGTTGTTAGGGCTAGTCATTCCAGCAGCCATCAGTGAGTTCTTGTGATTCATTTCTCTTTGCTGATTATCGATCTCACACGACTTGATAGTAGCAATGAGTTCCGTAAGTGTCATTTCATTCAAATCCTTAGTACGCTTGATCATAGAAACCTCGGCATCCCATCCTTTAGGCAGGGAGTTAAACAGTTGACGATTCTTTCCACTGTTTGAAATGTTGATTCCATCACCCACCATCTGTAACACGAGTTTGACAAACCTCCTAATCTGATTTTCAACAGTTTCCTCATAGATGTGATTAAACGATGTAGGACCGGTTTTGACACCGTTCGATTGCGTAACGAACGTTCGACGTGCGGAATCCGTGAACGTGCGTGACCGAACACACAATAACGTACTAGAACCGTGAATCTATTGAAATATATGACGTGTACGATACAAGAATCACGTAGAGAGTACTTTCTCTCTCTAGACTTTCTCTCTCTAGACTTGAATCTCCTAAATCACCAAAAAGAGCAAAAGTCTTACACTTTAAAACTAAAGCTCCTATTTATAGCCCTTGGAATTAATGAGATTTCTCATTAATTACCAAAATGCCACCTTGCTAATACTATCTAAATATTACAATAAAATCCTAGATTTCTACAGTTTCAGCTACGGTTTGAATTGACGGAGGCGATAGACATTAATGCATCAACAAACTCCCCCTTGGATATTGCCGCAGTCAATCCGTAGTTAAACTCGTAGTGACTTGTCTTTCTCTCTCTCTTGAGTCTTCTTTAAGATTTAACGTCTTCAGCAAACACAGACTCCCTCTTGCTCGAACAGAATCCCGATGAATCTGTCTTCAGCTTCAGCTTCCCCTTTCGGTAGTCTCTTCAGGCTCCCCCTTTCGTCAAGCTTCCGTGCTTTTAGGATCGACGCCTGGCTTTCCGTAGCAACAAAATCAGAAACCTACACATCTCAACCTCTCGTAAGACAAAATAATTTTGACTTTAAAAGAATTCACTCAAAATTCTCAAACATATAATACACAATATTGTGATTCAAATTAATGAATCATCTAAACATTTGAGGATTATCTTCCAACTTCTCATCATCTTAACCAAACCAATTGTTCATCTTGTTTAGCCTTTGAGATTTTGAATATCAGCTTTTCAACATCAGTTGTCGAAAATCTTTTTGGATTTTTCAAAAATTATACTAAAACACACTAAAATCTTTTTGGATTTTTTATAAGAGAAATGTAATGCAGAAATGAAATATGTACAAACATATTTTTGTGAGCTTGCGAAAGAGAATCATATCAGTTTATAGACACATCACAAGCACCGTTAAGCTTTTAATCGTTTTAAGTTCTAAACAATTCACATAGATTGACGATATAATTGTCCTCTTAAGCTCACTCTAAAAACTTTCGAAATGCTTACCGATACGTTAAGGTATATTAATTTTGCACTAAATTCTTATGGACCCCACGATCTCGGCATATCCCCTCATCATGCAATACACTAACTCAAGTAATGCCTTTAAACTTTCATCAACTGTGAATTGTGCGAAAACAAAGCAGAATGTTTAAACATTAACAATCAGGTCGATACTTCCGTATACGCAGAGAAAGTCCAATGTTTAAACAAAATAAGAAAATAAAAATAAGTTGAAGTTGTTTAGGCTTTAACCACCAGGTCGATACTTCCGTATACGCAGAGGAGGTCCAAAGCTTAAACGAAACACCAAAGAAAATAAAGCAGAACGTTTAGGCAACAACATCCAGGTCGATACTCACGTATACGCAGAAGATGTCCGATGCTTAAACAAAATAAAGAAATAAAACAAGTTTAAATCTTGGCAAAATAAAATGCACAATCATAGCGACTTTTTTTAGCAAAGTTGTGAAAATTCACAAACTTAACCAGTTTTTATGCTTTTGGCATTCAGCGATTACTGAGTAGGCACACAGTCAAGAAGGACAAAACTAAGTACTATGCTTTCAACCATGTTTCCCACTAGAACTAGGCTTTTTCATTTAAGTTTGTATCGTTATCGCAAATCTACTAGTCTAGCTGAGCCTACCGTTACATCTTTAGTGAGACCGTTTATCACATTTGACATTTCATTTCTTTAGCATGCTGTGATAGTCCAACTGGTTTACTATCATTTCCTCTTTTTCACAACAAAACTCATTTTTAAATTTTCCAATGTTTTTGACATTTTCAAATTTTCTAATTTTTTTAAAATTTTTCTCCCCCTAAAATCAAAATATGTTTCAATTTTGATTTTCTGGGAAAATTTGAAATCAAACTATATAAGAAACGTGACAAACTGATATCGAATCACTTCAAATCGCCATCCACTTGGCATAAACAATCAGAACTCCCCCTGACAACAAACTATTTTCCCATTATGATTTCAAAACACTTAAGTTGGTTTTAATCAAAATGGTTTTTCCGGAAAAATTAGTTTGTTTACTAATCATTTGTAGATTCGGGGTCACTTCATCACATTGTTTTCTTCGTACACATGACAAATTATACAATTTCAGTTTTAGATCTCAAACATCAATTGTAGAAAATCAAGTACAACTGAATGTCCCTGATTTACCACATGTAAGGCGAAAAATCACCAGAGTGAAATTTCTCAAGAAATGTGCCGATTCATGTTCCACGCTTACCAACCTGGGAACTCCGGCAAGTCAGGTTTTTCAGTTACAGAATGGTGACACCCAAGCCTGACCAGTCTTGGGTGCATCCGAGTTATTTTCACTCGGTGTGTCAGTTCTCTTCTTTGATTCATAAAATTCCTTTACCCCTTTGACTGTTCCATCAACCATTTTTCCAAAAATGTTTAGAACATTGGGGTTAAAGGCTTTTTCAACATCAAAATCTTTCTTTTCAGAAAAAGATTGATTTGAAATTTCAACTTCGTCAACTTTTTGTTTATAATTTTCAGCTCGCAATGGTGGAAAGTTGATATCATCCATTGACGGAACTGATGTTTCAATTTTTAGCTCAACTTGTGGCTCTTCTGACTTTGACAAGTCAGATTCATCGCCAACACGTAGCTCCTTTGTTTCCGAAGAAACAAATTCATCGCTAACCACTTCAACCTTCTTTATCTCCTCTTTTGTCCTCAGATTTGCATTTGACGAATTCGGTTTACTTGACTTTGTTGTCGAGTGAAGCGATTCATCAGCACTCTTATTTGTTGTACCCGAGGACAAAATCCTTTCAAGGTACTCTCGGGCTTTCTTTCTTTTCTTTCTCAATCGATCTTTTTGCCCTTGTGAAAGTTTCACTTTCGGTTCTTTCACTTCTTGTTGTTTCTGTGCTCTGGGCTTTTCATCGATTTTGACTGATTTTTTCTTCCCTGCTTTCTGAGATTCAGCCCTCGATCTTCCCATTGATCTCATTAGGCAATCTCTTGCAATGTGTCCTTTGATTTGGCAGTTATAGCATCTTCTCGTCTCAAACCTCCAACTTTGGCAGTTAACAGCAATGTGTCCTCTAAAACCACAGTTGTAACACACCCTGTTATCGTACCAATCTCCTCCATCAATCCAAACACTCAAATCATAGCACTGATTTGATTTGTAGTACTCATGACTTCTTCTATAATCTTGATTTGACGCTTGAGCACTGTGGTCAAACCTGCACCACTTATTACCAACTTTTTGTGAGTTTTTATTTTCAGATTTTTGTGGTTTTTTATAATGATTGGATGACTGAACTGATGAGCTTTTATTTTCATTTTTAAAAATTTTCAAATTTTTAACTTTTTGTTTCTGTTCTACAATCTTCTTAACAGGTTTTTGCTTTGAGCATTCACCTATTTCAGTAGACTGCAAAACAGTATTTTGAAATTTTTCTTGTAATTCTAAAAATATTTTTCTTTTCTTTTCTTTTTCTTTTTCTTTTTCATCATCAGCTTTGTCATCACAATCTTCAATTTTGACTTTGTTAAAATTTGTGACATTGTCACTTATTGGAACAGAATTGATCGGTTCTGGACACACATATGGTGCAGAAGTCACAAAACCTTTCAACTTATTTTCTAACTCAGCAATTTTATTCCGATCACTTTCAGCTTCTTTTTCAAGCTGAATGATTTTAGCAAGATGAGAATTTATTTCAATTTGTTTTTCAAGATTATTTTTACCAAAAATATCTTTCTCATCTTCTAAAATCTTTATTTGACTTTTAAAATCTTTTTCAATTTTTAATTTTTCATTCTCAAAATCTTTTTCCTTTTCTTTTAAAAATTTGTTTTCCAATGTCAAACTGTTCAAACCACTCAACAGTTTGACATTTTCAGATTTCAAATTCTCAAAATTTTCTCGCAGTTCAAGAATCTGTTTATCATCAGATTTCTTTTCATTCTTCAAATTTTTGATTTCCAATGTCAAACTCTCTAAATCTTTTAAGAGTTTGACATTGTCTGCTTTGAATTCTTCACATTTTAAGCACTTCTCAGACATTTTTCCAGCTTCAGCTTTCTTCTCAACCTTGATAGTTGAAATGTCTTTAACCTGCTCCTCTTCCTGAACAATTTCCTTAAATTTGAATTTTGCTTCATCAGTTTCTGCATTACTAATCTTTTGGAGTTCAAGCTCTTTAGCTTCAATCTCTTCAATGAACAAGCTCAAACTCACGTCTAAATATATCTTCCTCAAATCTAACAAATACGTTCCCCACATATCACCTGGTAAAACATTTGCCAACTTGTCAACCCATTGCTCATTAGTCTTGGTTATCTTCAATCTCCCCATCTCCAAAACTAAATGGCAATATCGTTCAATCAATTCTTTTGTAGACTCTCCCTTGATACTCGTAAAACTATCAAATTTCTTCTTTACAATATCTGCTGGACTCTGAACACAATACAACTCACAATCCATGTTTCGTTATCTAAAAAAATTTTCAACAATAAATTTTCGAATCACAAACTGAAATCAATTCAATCCCTGTGTCAATCCACTGAATCAGATAGATATCCGATTTAGTGACAACAATCCGGTAACAATGAGTCGAGTGAAAATTTGTTCGTTCGTGTATCCGAAACTTGTCAAATCTCCTCAGATCACCTACAAACAAACAATCAGTTTTAAAAAAAACAGAATATGTAAACGTGTGTGTTTGTGAAATCAATCTATGACCCGTCAATCAATGAAATCACTAAATGAATGGGTTTGCTCAATATTATCTGTTCAGTTCATACACATGTCCCGTCAATCAATGAAATCAATTTAGCCAATATTAAGTAACTGACAACAGATATAACTACTTCACATTCAAACCAAAGTCATCAGCCAACAACTTCTACATATATGTATTTGTTTATCAACAAACAATTTTTCATGATTAGAACCAATATATCATGGGTCAGTTTCAAATTGATTGATATTAGTGATTGGGCCGTCCACTTGATATGATACAAAAATGATTGGGCCTTTTGAACAATTAAATTGGCAAAAATGTACTATACTCAAATGTTGATTGGACCTAGGACACAAACGATTGGGCTGCTTTATAAACCAATTACATGATCTGTAGTTCTTTAAACAAATCACGTGACACCTTATCAATTCATACGAGACGCATTAATTGTTATCATGTAATGTCAAGTAATGGTCGACACAATTATCATTCACTTGATTTTCATTGGACCTACAAACCCACTGAGCCGACATTATCAATTTATCAAATGCACATCAAACCACTTTCTTTTGACAAGCAATCTTTCACTTTGATTGGGCCACTATATGAATCACATGGGTCGATGAAATCTAGCTGACTGACAACCTTTTAAACTGTTTCACACTAATCCATGTACTTTCACGTGAAATCAGTACTGTCACGAGAGCGAATTCACAACTGACTGATAAGCGGACCTCTAATATGTCACAATAAGCGGACCTCACGAGCGAACCTCTAACGTGTCACAATAAGCGGACCTCACGAGCGAACCTCTAACGTGTCACAATAAGCGGACCTCACTAGCGAACCTCTAACGTGTCACAATAAGCGGACCTCACGAGCGAACCTCTAATGTGTCACAATAAGCGGACCTGAATTTTGACGCAAAAACGAACCGAAAATCTTCAATTACTCCTAAACGGCTAGGAATTAGATTCTGAAACTTTGTAGGATTGTAATTCAAGTAATTTCGCACAACATACTAAAAAATCAGCCGATTCGGACCGTAAAATCCCCTTCAATTTGACGAAAAACAGTACGAACGTGATAAACGTGAAAAAAAAATGAAGAAATAGATGAAATTTGGATCTGAATCGCTGAAATCTGGTACGAATCAATGTGTTTGATCAGTGCAATCGAGCTCCTAGCTCTGATACCACTTGTAGGACCGGTTTTACTCCGTTTCGATTGCTAACCGACTCGTACTACGTGCGGAATCCGTGCACGAGTGAGACCGAACACACAATAACGTACTAGAACCGTGAATCTATTGAAAGATATAACGTGTACGATACAAGAATCACGTAGAGAGTACTTTCTCTCTCTAGACTTTCTCTCTCTAGACTTGAATCTCCTAAATTACAAATGAGCAAAAGTCCTACAACTTATGTCATAACACTCTATTTATAGGCCTTGGAATTAATGAGACTTCTCATTAATTACCAAAATGTCACCTTGCTAATTCTATCTAAATATTACAATAAAATCCTAGATTTCTACAGTTTCAGCTACGGTTTGAATTGACGGAGGCGATAGATATTAATGCATCAACAAACTCCCCCTTGGATATTGCCGCAGTCAATCCGTAGTTAAACTCGTAGCGACTTGTCTTTCTCTCTCTCTTGAGTCTTCTTTAAGATTTAACGTTTTCAGCAAACACGGACTCCCTCTTGCTCGAACAGAATCCCGGTGGATCTGTCTTCAGCTTCAGCTCCCCCTTTCGGTAGTCTCTTCAGGCTCCCCCTTTCGTCAAGCTTCCGTGCTTTTAGGATCAACGCCTGGCTTTCCGTAGCAACAGATTCAGAAACCTACACATCTCAACCTCTCGTAAGACAAAATAATTTTGACTCTAAAAGAATTCACTCAAAATTCTCAAACATATAACACACAATATTGTGATTCAAATTAATGAATCATCTAAACATTTGAGGATTATCTTCCAACTTCTCATCATCTTAACCAAACCAATTGTTCATCTTGTTTAGCTTTTGAGATTTTGAATATCAGTTTTTCAACATCAGTTGTCGAAAATCTTTTTGAATTTTTTTTAAAAATTAGGCTAAAACACACTAAACTCTTTTTGGATTTTGGGAAATAAACTATATACAGACATATTTTTGTGAGTTTGTGTAAGAGGATCATATCAGTTTTTGAGACACATCACAAGCACCGTTAAGCTTTTAATCGTTTTAAGTTCTAAACGATTCACGTTGATTGACGATATAATTGTCCCCTTAAGCTCAATCTAAAAACTTTTGAAATGCTTACCGATACGTTAAGGTATATTAATTTTTCACTAAATTCTTATGGACCCCACGATCTCAGCATATCCCCTCATCATGCAATACACTAACTCAAGTAATGCCTTTAAACTTTCATCAATTGTGATATGTGCGAAAACAACGCAGAATGTTTAAACATTAACAATCAGGTCGATACTTCCGTATACGCAGAGAAAGTCCAATGTTTAAACAAAATAAGAAAAATAAAACAAGTTGAAATTGTTTAGGCTTTAACCACCAGGTCGATACTCCCGTATACGCAGAGGTGATCCAAAGCTTAAACGAAACACCAAAGAAAATAAAGCAGAACGTTTAGGCAATAACATCCAGGTCGATACTCACGTATACGCAGAGGATGTCCAATGCTTAAACAAAATAAAGAAATAAAACAAGTTTAAATCTTTGCAAAATGAAATGCACAATCACAGCGGCTTTTCAGCAAAGTTGTGAAATTTCACAGACTTAACCAGTTTTATGTCTTTCGACAATCAGCGATTACTGAGTAGGCACACAATCAAGAAGGACAAAACCAAGTACTACACTTTTGACCGTGTTTCCCACTAGAACTAGGCTTTTTGCTTTAGGTTTGTATCGTTATCGCAAATCTACTAGTCTAGCTGAGCCTATCGTCACATCTTTAGTGAGACCGTTTATCACATTTAACATTTCATTTCTTTAGCATGCTGTGACAGTCCAACTGATTTACTATCATTTCCTCTTGTCTCAACAAAACTCATTTTTGATTTTTCAATGTTTTTGACATTTTCAAATTTTCTAATGTTTTTGGATTTTCTAAAATTTCTTACTCCCCCTAAAATGCAAACACATTTTAGGAAATTTGAAAACAAACTGTACAAGTAAATTGACAACCTGACGAGAATTGCTTAACGAACTGTACGTTATTGAATTGACGGAGGCGATAGACATTAATGCATCAACAAACGAACTGAACTGTTGGTTCATCATGTTGACTCTGCTAGCTTTCATGTCAACATTTCCTTCAAACAAATGTGTTAGTTGATCCCAAATTTCCTTTGCACTTTTGCAGTTCCGAACTCCAATTGAAATGTCTGGACCAAGAGCCATTGAAAGAGTTTCATAAGCAGTTTCATCCTAAGCAACGACCTTGGTAGACGTGCCGATAACTTGGTCAAGTTCTTGATGGAAAGCCAAAGACTGAGTTTGAATGGCATCAAGGGTGGCATTAGCGAGATCAGCTGCGGTCACAACGCCGTTCATAACACCGGTTGGGTTCAACATAATGTTTGTTAAGTCTGAACAGTGATCCGAAATGAATAGTCTGAAATGGTTCGTCCGAGATGAATACTGATCCGAAATGATGGAGTCCGAAATGAACAGTAGTCCGAGATGGGTTCTATCCGAGATGAAACATAAGGAAATCTTCAAACACAAGTGATCTGAGATGACTAAACACAATCCGGAATCTGATAACTCTATCAGTGATCTGATGATGATGGTCCGTGATCTGATGATGATGGTCCGAGATGGGATGATAATGGTCCGAGATGGGATGATGATTATCCGAGATGCCTTGATGATGATCCGAGATGACTTGAAGATGATCCGAGATCAGGCAATCTTCACGTCCAAGATGGCTAATTATGGTCTGAAATGATCCGGAATGCTATGAAGACAATCCGAGATGGGATGAAGATAGTCCGAAATGCACAGACACAGTCCAGAAATCTCCAGAAAACCGAAATAGTAGCTCAAATATCGGAACAGTAGCAGTAACCAGCAACGCGATATCACATCTGAGCCTGGAAATCAGGTTCGCAAGGCTCTGATACCAATTGTAAGTCCCGAAACCGAGATCAAAATGATATCGCACAACTCGTAAGGTGGCGGAATCACACCAACAAGTTGTAAAGGAAACAAAAGAGATGAAAGAAGGATGATTGTTGTATTCAAAAGATTCAATCTTGCATACAATCTTCAATTATCTAATACAAGATTTGCTGAAATCACCAACCATGAACCTATTGTAACGCCCTGCGTTTTCATACTTTCTACATTTAAAACCATTATTTGAAATTCTATTTTTGGAAGCTTTGTAACCTTGTATTCGTCGTTTCGTTGTAACCATTGTAATCCGAGACTTGAATCTTAATGAAACTCATATTTTATTCTAGATCATACTATATACAATCATACATTCAAACACGTGATACGTGATTCGTGATACTTGCAAACATGTGTTAAACCTACCAATACGTGACCTACATAATTCGTACAATACTTATACTTAATCATACTCGTTTTATACTCATGTAACCTTTAGAACATGCTATATATGCTTAAATACCCTAAAATGATCATAAAACCTGTAATATGTAACATTTGGACAAGTTACAAATCAATAAATCAAAAAAAAAAAAAAAAACTTGTATTTCAGCCCGAAGGCTTACGGACTGCAAGACCTTCCCCTTACGGTCCGTAAGGGGTTCTGGCGGGCAGATTCTCAACAGCCTTATTCAGCTCCCGAATTTGGGCGGGATTTTGAGTTTAACTTGAGTTTGAACGAGTTTTAGACATTAAATACTCAACTAACACAACCCTAATCCCTTCCTTATATAAACCCAAGCTTCCCCAAGCCATTTTCACTTTACAAACACCCTCACAACTCACTCAAATCAATCACAAAGCTGCTGCAAACACAAGTTCGGACAGATTCAACAAGTTGCACTAAAGTGAGCATAACTCACTCAATTCTTATCCGATTCCCTCTATTCTTTTTCCTACATGCTTGGATTAACCTTAGCTTCGTTTCCATAGGTTTTCCACAGTAAACCAGTCCCTGGAACGTCACCAAAAGGGCTCCAAAGTTCACTGATTGTTTCTGTTTTGGTTTAAACTTTATTAAACATGATGTAACTTGAGTCTAACTCATCTCAAACCTATGTCCTTATGCTTATAACCACTTCTATGGTTAGTTAGGCTTAAAAACAAGGTTGAGACATTCAAAATCAGAGGTATAACCTCACAAACTTTCTGTTTTGTTCAAGGGTTTAACCCACAAGTGATGTTCAAGCTTACGACTTGATGAAAGTGTGATTTAGGATTAGCTTGGGCTATCCTACTTGTAAATCCACACATTGCTTGATGTTTTCTCATAGATTAGTTGTTTGTATTCTATTGTTTCTTGTAAGTTCATGACCCTTCTTGAATGTTCATAACATCAAGTGTAGTGGTGAACACTTAGAGGTGCCTAAATGGGAGAACTTGTTCTTCCTACCTCCTACATGACTTCTATGATACTTAAGAGGTGCCTAAATGGAGGATTCGTCCTCCTACCTCATGCTTGAACTATTAGACTATTGGACACATTAATGTATATTACATAACCTATATAATACTTACTTATACTATCCAACATTCGAACCTTTGATGATAAATTTGTGTTCATTCGTCAAAGTGCTAGATTAACATCATCTAAGACCTAAAACTTGTTATGATTCTAATGGGTATCCTACTCATGAAAACATTATAACCCTTGAGGTTTCATAGTGTCAAACAAGTTTATGTGTTAGAAGATGATTACTTTCATATGTTTATATTCTTATGTTTTAAATTCCGAATCTCGACTCTAAACATACCTCGAACTTTAACCCTTATACATTCGACCTCCTAATCTCATTACTCGTCAACAATTGGATAATCGGAAAGCGTATGCAATTTTGTGAGTACACTTGACCCATTTTCCTTTTAATACACTATGGGTGCAACATGTTTTACTTGTTAAACCACACAATTCACAAACATGCTTTATTCATTCAATCCTTATACATGCTTTGTTATGCTTAGGTTCATGCTAGAATACATACTACTTGTTAACTCGGCTTAACAATTATAGAACTATAGGAGTAGCACACCACTCGACGGGGCTTTGTTGAGTCTTTATTCTATAACGGTCTCATCACTTTTGTGTCGAGGGATGCTAAATACTAGTGGACACTAGAGTTGACATATTGTTATGCATGATAGTTTGAACTTGTATACCAAATTACTATGTTGGATTGAAAATACCTTTTTATACACATGCCACGAGTCTAAAACTAGTGTACTCGCCAATACCTTTGTATTGAACTATGCTTTTAAAACATGTTGCAGGTTTTGAGATAAAGTTGATGACGCATGGAACATAGTAGGATGCCTAGATACTCATTTTAAATTTTGCATACTTTTGTAATGTTATTCATGTATTCCAAGTTTGTTGTATTTTGATTTCAAATGATGTAAATGACTCTTTAGTAATGGAATGAAAGTTATTATTTAAATACTCGTCACAATTATTAGTGTTATGATGTCTCTTGCAATCTATTTGGTCTCACTCTGATGTTTCCGCCATCGGTTGGGGTGTAACAGATTGGTATCAGAGCCATAACTCTAGGAAATTAGGAAAATTGCCATGCTTTTGACCTAGTCTATAGTTAAGCACCAAATTCGACCATAATTGCTTCGCATGATATTTTTATGAAACATCTTTATGTGTTATTCTTGAAATGTCATTTATGTGTTATTTTTCTTGAAATGCTTTATACGCTTATACTTGTTGTTATTATTTTGAACATACGTCTTTTACTCATTTATACTAAAATCGAAACCACTCGTAATACACAAACGAGACGGCTTCACCAAAATAGGCGTGAAACCCATAATTTGGTGAACAACTCTCAATCCACCTACTTTTCTTTTTTACATGAAATTCACCATCAAGTTAGGAGTGAAATCCTCACCTTGATGGAGAAATTCAAGTTTCAAATTCTAGTGGACCCTCGTCAAAGTGTTGAAATTAAATTTTGACCCGACGAGTACCAACCACACTTAGGATACGAAATCGTCAAGTTAGGGGTGAAACCCGTACCTTGTCGACTAGCCCACTCCTTGATTTTTCATAAATCCTGCCAAGTCTCGAAATTTTGATTGATTTGGGATATGTAGTAACCAAAAGAGTAAATACCGTTAACTGACTTGTCGGCGAGAGTATTCCACCTATTAGGCCAAATCATGCTCCTCAAATTCGAAAGACCTTTCGACCACTTTGGTTAGTCAAAGTTCCGTTTTGGAACCCTCCAAATTTTAATCAAACATATGTTTCTATTATTTATCTTATATGATGCAATCTTTCAAATTCAAATTCACTTTCGACATTTACTTCTCACACACAACATACTAAATCTTTTTCCTACATTTATACATATGCATGGTTTCCAAACGTCACTCGATTTTGTTTGCATTCCTTGTAACACCAAAACGGAGACACATCATCGAGATAGGAGTGATTTCCTTACCTTGATGATTAGCTCCACTCCTTTTTTTCTTAAAACGACCTCACCAACGAGTTAGGGGTGATTCCCTTACCTAGGTGATCGTTACCAAAATTTTCCTTCAAAAAGGGACTTTATTATACAAACACGATTAAGTTCTACACCTAAATTGTTTATCATTTGTCAAAACCCCTACTTATGCAAATTTCAAAGTTCATAGATTAATTAAACGTATATCTTACCCCATACTTTATTTTCATATTACTCATATACACGAGATTCTTAATCATGTCTTAAAACGTTTTACTACCCGAATTTCAAAACCTTACGAAATGCTACCTATCAATTTAGTCGGTCCATGAATCTTTTGCCCATGAACTTCACTTTCGACATAATCACTAAAACACATTCACATTATATCATCATACTAAAGACTCCTATTTTTTTAATCAGAATCAATCCAACCTTTTTCATATAATTATAAGATCTTATAGATATTATAAAGGACTCTTTTCAACATCAACGAATCGTTGTCAAAACTCTTTACCATAAACACTAAGCCCTTTATGCTAAATTTCCCTTCTAGGGATCAACGTTTTCATAAGAACCTTCAAAATGCAAAATTTCCTGTTTTGATGCAAACGAAATAAACCCGTTACTTTCAAAAACCTTTTCTGCACCGCTTAATTCGACATTCAAATTCAAAACCCAGGGACTAGAAGACTTCATGGGGACCGACAACCTTTAACATACATAAACTCTTTTAAACAAAAGTAGCATTTCCATTCATTACAAAATACATTATGCTTAACCAATATATCCTCTTACATATACAAACTATATTCTATCTTCCAAACCGAACTCAATCTATTTTGATTCGATAAACTCGACGTTTTACTTAAACCACTATACATGCATATCATCATACATGTTTTAGTCAATATCTCACGACAATTTCACTTATATCATTTGTTTTACATACTCAAACTTCTTAATCGTTTTATATGCTTAGATTCATTATGTTTCAATTTACGCAATCATTACTTATACTCATACTTGTATTCATATTTATACTTATACTATTACATAAACTTATGCTCATACTTTCATTCATACTCATGATTCATACATTCGTACCCGTACGCGAGCGTAATCTGAGGGATTCGCTTACGTGGGTCCCATACATACTTAAGCATGGACTTGCTTATATACTACATTCTTATACGTACACATTCTTAAATTTTAAATCATGTATACCCTGATCCATACACAACTAGTACAAGCTACGCGGATCATGCAACGATCAAAATAATCGCGGGTGCACACGGGATTATAGTTATAGGCGTATGAAAACCATAGAGTGTACTACTGTGTATGCTAAGACACGGAACGCAACTTGTCACCGAACACGAAACGGACGTAATATGGTCGAACCATGGTGGATACGCCGCTGGTACTTCCTATATATAAGTGTTTCCACCATATTACCAAACTTTCGTAAAACGTGTCATGAGATTTTCAGTGTTTTGCAGACCTTTGGACCTAACACAAACTCTAAAGACAACTCACAAACGCATTATAACCGATTATCCGCGACGAGACCTCATTCTTAACACATCACCTTCGTCTATCCAATACTTATGTCATCCTTATACTTGCATTCATTAAGAGTCAATCGTTCGCTCCCATACTCCTTTTATTCTCCATTATCCTTTTCTTTTATACGAACCTCGTTCACATTCAAGCTTGTTTAAACATTCGAATCCTAACTTATCTCTTTACCTTTAAAACCGTATTCATATTCTTTATTAAACGTACTTAGTAGACCGTTAACACTTTATTTAAAGTACCAACCCTTCTTGGTACTCTCAATAAACAATTTTTACAAAAGTATGATTTTATACTATCCTTAAAACTCCCTATACAAACTACCCCACTTTCATCAAACACGAGACGTTTTGATACAAAGACCTCCTTCGTAATTAAGATGCATTTTTGAAACACCTCCAAATGTAGTTATTCAAACCTGTTTAAACTCGTTTTACCTATATACACACCTTCACGTTTTCAATTATGTTTAATACCTCAAACTATTTTAGACAAACAAAACTCCTCTGCAAACCTACTTAGTCATTCTTCAAAACTTCATACTTTTTACGTTTCAACACTTTCGAATCTCAATTTAAATAATCACTTTTTTTGCCAAAACCCTTTCAAGTCTTCCTCTTGAATAAATTTCGAGACGAAATTTCCTAAACTAGGGGAGACTGTAACGCCCTGCGTTTTCATACTTTCTACATTTAGAAACCATTATTTGAAATTCTATTTTTGGAAGCTTTGTAACCTTGTATTTGTCGTTTCGTTGTAACCATTGTAATCCGAGACTTGAATCTTAATGAAACTCGTATTTTATTCTAGATCATACTATATACAATCATACATTCATACACGTGATACGTGATTTGCGATAGTTGCAAACGTGTGTTAAACCTACCAATACGTGACCTACATAATTCGTACAATACTTATACTTAATCATACTCGTTTTATACTCATGTAACCTTTAGAACATGCTTTATATGCTTAAATACCCTAAAATGATCATAAAACACGTAATATGTAACATTTGGACAAGTTACAAATCAATAAATCAAAAAAAAAAAAAACTTGTATTTCAGCCCAAAGGCTTACGGACCGCAAGACCCTCCCCTTACGGTCCATAAGTGGGTCTGGCGGGCAGATTCTCAACAGCCTTATTCAGCTTGCGAATTTGAGTGGGATTTTGAGTTTAACTTGAGTTTGAGCGAGTTTTAGACATTAAATACTCAACTAACACAACCCTGACCCTTCCCTATATAAACCCAAGCTTCCCCAAGCCATTTTCACTTTATATACACCCTCACAACTCACTCAAATCAATCACAAAGCTGCTGCAAACACAAGTTCGGACAGATTCAACAAGTTGCACTAAAGTGAGCATAACTCACTCAATTCTTATCCGATTCACTACATTCTTTTTCCTACATGCTTGGATTAACCTTAGCTTCGTTTCCATAGGTTTTCCACAGTAAACCAGTCCCTGGAATGTCGCCAAAAGGGCTCCAAAGTTCACTGATTGTTTCTGTTTTGGTTTAAACTTTATTAAACATGATGTAACTTGAGTCTAACTCATCTCAAACCTATGTCCTTATGCTTATAACCACTTCTATGGTTAGATAGGCTTAAAAACAAGGTTGAGACATTCAAAATCAGAGGTATAACCTCACAAACTTTCTGTTTTGTTCAAGGGTTTAACCCACAAGTGATGTTCAAGCTTACGACTTGATGAAAGTGTGATTTAGGATTAGCTTGGGCTATCCTACTTGTAAATCCACACATTGCTTGATGTTTTCTCATAGATTAGTTGTTTGTATTCTATTGTTTCTTGTAAGTTCATGACCCACCTTGAATGTTCATAACATCAAGTGTAGTGGTGAACACTTAGAGGTGCCTAAATGGAAGAACGTGTTCTTTCTACCTCCTACATGACTTCTATGATACTTAAGAGGTGCCTAAATGGAGGATTCATCCTCCTACCTCATGCTTGAACTATTACACTATTGGACATATTAATGTATATTACATAACCTACATAATACTTACATATACTATCCAACATTCGAACCTTTGATGATAAATTTGTGTTCATTCGTCTAAGTGCTAGATTAACATCATTTAAGACCTAAAACTTGTTATGATTCTAATGGGTATCCTACTCATGAATACATTATAACCCTTGAGGTTTCATAGTGTCAAACAAGTTTATGTGTTAGAAGATGATTACTTTCATATGTTTATATTCTTATGTTTTAAATTCCGAATCTCGACTCTAAACATACATCGAAATTTAACCCATATACATTCGACCTCCTAATCTCATTACTCGTCAACAATTGGATAATCGGAAAGCGTATGCAATTTTGTGAGTACACTTGACCCATTTTCCTTTTAATACACTTTGGGTGCAACATGTTTTACTTATTAAACCGCACAATTCACAAACATCTTTTATTCATTCAATCCTTATACATGCTTTGTTATGCTTAGGTTCATGCTAGAATACATACTACTTGTTAACTCGCCTTAACAATTGTAGCGCTATAAGAGTAGCACACCACCCGACGGGGTTTTGTTGAGTCTTTATTCTATAACGGTCTCGTCACTTTTGTGTCGAGGGATGCTAAATACTAGTGGACACTAGAGTTGACATATTGTTATGCATGATAGTTTGACCTTGTATACCAAATTGCTATGTTGGATTGAAAATACCTTTTTATACACATGCCACGAGTCTAAAACTAGTGTACTCGGCAATACCTTTGTATTGAACTATGTTTTTAAAACATCTTGCAGGTTTTGAGATAAAAGTTGATGACGCATTGAACATAGTAGGATGCCTAGATACTCATTTTAAATTTTGCATACTTTTGTAATGTTATTCATGTATTCCAAGTTTGTTGTATTTTGATTTCAAATGATGTAAATGACTCTTTAGTAATGGAATGAAAGTTATTATTTAAATACTCGTCACAATTATTAGTGTTATGATGTCTCTTGCAATCTATTTCGTCTCACTCTGATGTTTCCGTCATCGGTTGGGGTGTGACACCTATGACCTATTATTCTATTTATAGTAAGTGGTTAGAGAGGATGCTCCCTAAAACCTTGGCCCAACTTTCCCAAAAAGCCCAATTACAACATTAACCTCAAATGCCCACTAATCCACTAAGCTACTTATCCATAAACGTTCAAGGGTCTAACACGAGTAAACCACCATATCATCGACTCCGTCCGGCAACGTTAATAACAGAGCGTGGGTTAACTTCTCCTTGAGCGTTTGGAACGCTTTCTCTTGTTCAATGCCCCGTATAAATCTTTCCTCCTTGCGAGTTAACTTGGTCAACGGCGTAGCAATTTTGGAGAAATCTTGTATGAATCTCCTATAATATCCCGCAATCCCCAAGAAGCTTCTTATTTCTGAAGGATTATTCGGAGGGTTCTATTTCGACACGGCTTCTATCCCGTAAGCCCCCACATTTGTAACTTTTTTGTCATTTTCATCCAAATGCCTAAATGGGTTAGAAACACCTGTTTGATGAGGGTTTTTTTTTTTTTTTTTTTTTTTGAAATTTCACAAGTATAGGGTCTGAAATGTAATTTCTTTTTAAACCTAAAACCATCACCCTCTGCTATCTCTCTCTACAACCTTCAAAACAAACCATCAACTACCACTCACACCGTTACCTCCACCGTGTAATGCTCATTGTTTTTTGTATTTTTGCTTGTGATTTGTAGCTTGGAGGGCTTTTGGTAACCGGAATGTCACCTTCTAAGCTTGAAGAACGAGATGGAGATATCATGTTCAGAATCAGAAGAAGGCTAGATCAACACGTGAAATTCGTAAGAACTTGCGGCCGTTGATGAGTTCGTCGGCGACAAATCCGGTGGAGGATCTCATCTCTGCTGTGATACAACGTTTGACCAGCTTCGTTCAACAAATTTTCGCCTGCTAAAGGTCATCATCGTCACTTGTGCGGTCAAACGACCTACATCGACACTACACGGTTTGCCAGAATTTAAAACGGAAGCTATATGATTTGAATCGGCACCGCACAGTTCGTCGGAAATCAAAACGGAAACTCTGTTTTGAATCCACCGCACGGTTCGTCGGCGACAAATCCGGTGGAGGATCTCATCTCTGCTGTGATACAACTTTTGACCAGCTTCGTTCAACAAATTTTCGCCTGCTAAAGGTCATCATCGTCACTTGTGCGGTCAAACGACCTACATCGACACTACACGGTTCGCCAGAATTTAAAACGGAAGCTATATGATTTGAATCGGCACCGCACAGTTCGTCGGAAATCAAAACGGAAACTCTGTTTTGAATCCACCGCACGGTTCGTCGGAAATTAGAACGGAAACTTTATGATTTTAATCGGAATCTCTGTAATGAGTGTTAGATCTAAAGCCATCTTCATTATGAGTGTTAGATTTAAGCAGGTCTAAACAAATTTTCATTAATTATTAATATTAATATGATCGAGTTGAAATTATAAAGTTACACTGTCTATTCATGGCTTATGAACAAGGAGTATCGCCAATGGATATTAATTAACTATTTTATTTTTTGTCCACAATTGTTTTATATAATTCTATAATTTGTTTTGCATGTAAATCTTTACTTTTATAAAGTTAGAGTTTAAAAAGAAATTACATTTCAAGCCCTCTACTTGTGAAATTTCAAAAAAAAACCCTCATCAAACGGTTGTTTCTAACCTAGTTAGACATTTGGACGAAAATGGTAAAAAGTTACAAACGTGGGGGGCTATTTGGTACAAAAAAAGAAAGTCATTTTAGATGAAAATGACAAATATGCCCAAACCTCAGGGACGATTTTAGCAATTAACTCTTTTATTTCTAACAAATTTTGCGAACCAAACTAGTTAAGAAATGAAATTTAGTCTCCAATTCTTTGTTCAGATTGCAACCGAAACCAAATAATCGATTCGGTTTTTCAGTTATCTTACCCTTCTCATACCCTACCTTCACTTTGTTATTAGTGGGATTTACCGAGTGTGATGATGATGACTATCGGATTTATAAAATGTTCAATAGGTTAAAACCGAATGTTACCAAGTGTACGTTGGAAGCTGTAATTCACCATTACATATAAAAACCAGCAGTGGTAGTAGTAGTTTTAGGGTAAACTTGTGTTTTCTCTTTCTACTACTCTCTTTACAATCTAAATTCCGCCATTCAAATCAAAACACATCTCTCTTACCCACACTCAAAACTAACCCAAACAAATATCCATATCCACAACCACAACCACAACCACAACCACAGCCACATCAACATCAGATCTGCAAGACTGCAACCACCGGAAATCACCAAAATAGTCATGCATATAGACACCAACTGTTTTACTGTTTATAAGAAAAACCATCAAAAATAGTGGTTCCAGTCATGTTTCAAGCAGTCAAGTAGTGTTTTTCATGTCAGGTTTCGGGTTGGCGGGTTGAAATCTTCAACCCAAACATGACCCATATATTTATTCGTCAAAAACATTAACACACTTGAAACCATGTAACCTGTTTAATGGATTTATCTAAAGTGGGTTGACTGTTTGGCCTGTTTATTTAAACATGTTAAAATTGTCGACCCGAACACCAACTATTTAATTAAACACTTAAACCCGAATATTACATGTTTATTAAACTTTTTTTTTTTGGGTAAAGACATGTTTATTAAACCAGTTAGATAAGAAAACCCAAAACTTCATTATTTTCAAGTCGTGTCGAGAATTGATACCCCTCGTTCCAGCCAATAGAATAGTGTCATTATGACACCTCTAGATGTCAATAAAGAAAATGTGTGCTTACATGGCAAAAAGTGTTTTTTTTTTTTTTTTGTATAAACGAGGTACTCTCTTACGGCTGAGAATCTCCGGCTCTTTAAGTCGGTGCTGGAATCTAGCAAGGCGAGCCTGAAGGCTCACAAGACTTGCTGCTTTGCGTGACAACACAAAACTCAATTGGGTCACATAGTTGTCAATAAGGCTACCTGGCTTATCAACTTCTGCAAGCAATTTCATTTCCTGGTTTCAAATAAATAGCACCATTAGTTACACCATTTCACAGAATAAAAATAGTTTTTTAGAAAAGAAAAAAAAAGAGTAAAAGTACACGGATGGGTCCTTGTGGTTTACCAAAATATTGGATTTGGTCCCTAAATTTTCAAAAATACACGGATGGTCCCTGTGGTTTGCATTTTGTATGTCGTAATGCAGTTAGTCCTCAGCCAACAAATCTAAAGGCTAAAGCATGTCCAAGTTAGGGATTGAATGTGTTACAAAGTGCAAACCACATGGACCATCCATGTACTTTTGGGAAAAAGTTTGGGACAAAATGCGTTACAAAGTGCAAACCATAGGAATCATCTGTGTACTTTTGTAAAGCTAGGACAAAATCCAAAATTTTGGTAAAACACAGGGACCATCTGTGTACTTTACTCTAAGAAAATGAATCTGAAGTAAAACAGGAACGTTTGATGCAAACTAGCAGTAGCACTTACTTCACGCACTATCTCCATTGTATCTTCAATCTCTTTCCTGTGAGCTGCAATCAGAGCTTCTTCTTCCTACAAAATCATAATGCTGTTTTAAGTTGCAATTAAGAGCATAATTTAGGGCTGTGAATTTCTGACACGAACCAACCTAACATAAAATTTGCGGGTTTGGGTTTAGTCTTAATGGGCTCGGGTAAGTTTCAGGTTGAACCCGCGAACCCGTTTAGCTAAACGGGTCGGGTTCATGTCAACTTGGGTGGGTTGGCGGGTCGACACGTTGAACTCATTTATATTATATTTAATTTTTTACTATATGTTTAATTAATGTCATAAATTAAATGAGTAAATTATGTTTTTGGCCCCTGTGGTTATATCACGTTTACTATATTAGCCCAAAATAAGAATTTTTAACATATCTGCCCCCATGGTCTCTATAACTAACTATTTTAGCCCCTAAGTCTAACTATTTTGGCCCCTATAGTCTCTATAACTAACCATTTTGACCCCCATGATCTCTAGACTTAGGGGCTAAAATGGTTAGTTATAGAGACCATGGGGGCAGATATGTTAAAAATTCTTATTTTGGGCTAATATAGTAAAAGTGATATAAGCACAGGGGCCAAAAACGTAATTTACTCTAAATTAAATTGGGTGGGTATATTATGCCAAAATTATAGCTTCAAAAGAGAACTTGACATAAGATTTCATAATTAAAATGTACATGTATTATGAACATTTGTAGTTTTTTGTAGTAAACCTTAATTTCAATATATACTAACTTGCGAAAAAAAAAACTCAAAAAAAAAAAAAAAATTGGGTTAAACCAGTCGTGTTCGGGTCAACCCGCGAATATTCAGGTCGTGCTCGGGTTCGTATGTATGACACGAATTTTGGGTTTGGGCCATGTTCAGGTTCGTCTAAAATTTTCGGGTCCGGGACGGGTTGGACCCGTCAACCCGCTGACACGATCCATTTAGCACCCCTAGCATAGGTGTACAGTCAAACTTGGTCAACTGTATAAACATCATTTACCACATATTAACTACCTACCTCAAGTATTTCATTGACATTCTCATCATGAAGCTGCTCTGGTTCCGACTGTTTTGACGCCATATAACTAGCATTCGGGATATTTGAAATATCAGTATTATTACCATCTCTTTTTAACCAGCCTTTTTCAGGTTTTTCATCACTGTTATCCTTCTTCTGCCAGTTAACTTTTCTTCGCGGTGGTGATACCCTCTGCACGGTTTCTTCTGTTGTATCAACCGAACTTGGCTTAGACTCTCCGCAATGCAACAGGCTGCATTTACTACATGCATCCTAGTCATCACTGCCACATCAGCTTTTAACCCATTCTTCCCACATGCATTCTCTCTCCTCTTTTTAACTCCAACCCATCCTTCCCACATGCATCCTCTCTCTTCCACATCACCATTTCTTTTTCTATTTTTCTTTAAAAACATTTAATTTGTAATCTTACAAAATATTTAATAAATAATTGTAAAAATATATTTAAATAATATAAAATAAAAAAAAGAAGCTAAAAATAAATAAAAATTAAACTTGCATTACATAAAAAAGAAAATACATTTTTCTAAAAAATAAAATATAAATACTCAAATTAAAGGGCCCACCTAAAAAAGAAAATACAAATACATTTTCCTCCTGTTTGCATGTGGGTAGTGTTTCGGGTGTGGGTAGGGGTTGGGTAGTGTTTCGGGTGTGGATGTGGGTAGGGGTTGGGTAGTGTTTCGGGTGTGGGTAGGGGTGTTTCGGGTGTGGGAAAGGGTGTTTCGGGTGTGGACGTGGGAAGGGGTGTTTGGTTGACAACTTTAAAGCGCCCACCTTTACCTTCTCTATCCTGCATGTGTGTGCACTTCCCTACGTGCAAACCCCCTTAAATGCTACCTACCCCAATGCTTCATTTACAAGTGCATCCTCCACATCATCAAGTGCAACCCCCAACAACAAGCGTTGGGGGCAGTCTTAGGGAATACTCTCTGACTATAGGAGCCTCTAAAAGCGTTCTTTGCATCGGCTTTCTCCTGTTCGAAGCCACTTTCATCTCGACTTTTGAAGGCGTAATTTGAAGAACTTGGAATAGGTTGTTTCTCAAAATCGGATGTGGCGTTGTAAGATACATTGTCTCTTTGCGGGCCCCATTTACCAGTATCCATAACTTTTGCCTCTTGATTGCGATCGTACATGTCCTCTCTGTCAGAAGAAACTAGCAAATTTGCTGATGAGGAGTCTTTAGGGTGAGCGGGGCACAAGCGGTGACCCCTTTCGGTGACCCAAGTCACCTAGCGGGAACACCGCCGCCGTTGGTGCGGTGAGGCAAATCGGGGACCATGCTCGGTGGGAGTTCACCGCGAAGAAGAAGGAGAGAGTGGTGGGCCCAGCCTTTTTCCAACCAATCAAAAGTTTTCTTTTTTTTTTTTTTTTTTTTTAATAATAAAAAAACAAAGGGAGTTAAGAGGGGAGTGGTGCCATCAATTTAGGGTGTTAGGGGAGTTTAAGAGGGGAGTTGACGTGGCACACGAGGATTGGTTATGCGTAAGAGAGGGGACTCCCCTCTTAGGGGAGTGCCCCCCTCACCCTTAGTAGTTGCCTGTGAAGTTCCAACTTGATCTTTTTTTGAATTTCCGCTTTTTAAAAGACTTTAAACTCTGTTTATTTTAGCATATTGGTACATAAGAATAGGCACTAACAAGAAAACATAACATAGACAAAAATAACGATATAAATATTATTAATAATAATAAATAAATAAATAAATAAATAAGAGTAAAATGTCAAAATCGTCCTTGTGGTTTGGGCACTTTTGCCTGTAACATCCAAAATAAGATTTTTTTTTTTTGTCATAGGACCCCTGACGTTTCGTATTTGTTGCCATTTTCATCCAAATCAATAACTCAGTTAAAATGCATCGTTAACTCAAGGACGATTTTAGCAATTTCATAAACTCGGGACGATTTTGGCAATTTACCCATTTATTCTTTTGTTTTTTAGTTTTTTAGTTTTCTAAATTTTATTTTTTATCTTTAAATAATATATATACACACATTTATTTATATATACACTTATTTTTTTTAATTTTCATTTTTACCTTTAAACAAAAATAAATTAACTATGTATACATATTATATTTATAATTATTTTTATTATTCTTTATTTAAAGATAAAAAATAAAATTTTAAAAATAAAAAAATTAAAAAACAAAAGAATAAATAGGTAAATTGACAAAATCGTCTATGAGTTAATGAAATTGCCAAAATCATCTATGAGTTTATGAAATTGCCAAAATCGTCCCTAAGTTAACGACACATTTTAACCGAGTTAGTGATTTGGATGGAAATGACAACAAAAATTAAACACCAGGGTCCAGTTACAAAAAAAAAATCTTATTTTGGATGTAACAGGCAAAAGCACCCAAACCTCAGGGACGATTTTGGCATTTTACTCAATAAATAAAGAAATAAAACTATTACCTATCACTCTATCAGCATATCTCAAGGTATTGAGAGTGTGTTCACAAGAACCAGCATTTGGTGAAATGCAAGATATCATAACAGTCCTTGAATTTCCAACAAACGAATCACGAAGAACTTCAGTCAGTTTGCTCCCACGAAACGGAATATGAATCTGGTCATTATCAAGTGCACGAATGCACTCTTTAAGAGCCAAAAGACTCTTGTTAATTTCAGCACCTTCAAACTTGGATATACATGATGATTAACACAAATAAAACCTGCTGATATGCAAAGGGGTTGAATTGGGTAGTTCTTTGTTATAATAAAAAATGAGTAAAATGCATTTTCGTCCCTGAGGTTTGGCCAATTTTGCGACTTTCATCCATAGGTTTGTTTTTTCGCATCCGGATCCAAGAGGTTTGAAATCTTGTCATTTTCATCCGGCTCGTTAACTCCATCCATTTTTTTCGTTAATTTAGAGGTATTTCCGTCTTTTTTGCTAACTTAAAGGGCAATTCGGTCTTTTCACTTTATGTAAAAAGACCAAATTGCCCTTTAAGTTAGCAAAAAAGACGGAAATACCCCTGACTTAATGGAGAAAAATGGATGGAGTTAACGAGCCGGATAAAATTGGAAAGATTTAAAACCTTTTGGATCCAGATGCGAAAAAACAAACCTTTGGCCCAAAGACGCAAAACTGGCCAAACCTCAGGGACCGAAATGGCATTTTACTCTAAAAAAATAGGGGCAATTACATATATCCCCCTATAAACTTCATTAATTACATATATATCAGCAAATGTTAGTTGCCGGTAATTTCAAATTCAAAATGCCTGGGAATACGTAATTTGCAATTAATTCATGTCACTCACTCACTTCTGTCAATCATCTTCTTATATAAAGGTTTTTTTCTCATTTCCCTCTTCATATTTTATTACACTATCGTGTTCTGTGCTTTTATATTTTGAAATTTAAATTCATTCTGATTTCCGAATTAGAAGCATGTCAGCATCAGTTGAGATTAACAATTTTAGTTTTGTTAACGATTATAAAATGGATCTCATCTTCGTTGATGAAAAGGTAATGTGTATTTGTGTTTTTCCGTTCGTGTATAAATGATTCCATGGATGTATATCTGTGAATTCCTGTTTCTATGCTTTATAGGTTTCTATTATAAATGTTCCTGGGAAAGATTTGTGGCACATGAAAGCGAGGATCATCCGAAAATGGAATCATGGTTATAAAATGGATCTCATATTTATTGATGAAAAGGTAATGTGTATTTGTGTTTTTCCGTTCGTGTATAAATGATTCCATGGATGTATATCTGTGAATTCCTGTTTTTATGCTTTATAGGTTTAGATTATAAATGTTCATGGGAAAGATTTGTGGCACATAAAAGCGAGGATCATCCGAAAATGGAATCAAGGTTATAAAATGGATCTCATCTTCATTGATGAAAAGGTAATGTGTATTTGTGTTTTTCCGTTCGTGTATAAATGAGTTACATAGATGTATATGTGTGAATTCCTGTTTCTATGCTTTTTAGGTTTGTATTATAAATGTTCCTTAGTTTTGTACGGTAGTTTATTGAGGATGTATATTCTTTGATTGCTAAAAAAATACTTTGTTTAAATGTTCTTCAGGTAGATGTTGTTGGATCTGTTATTTGGTGTAGAGGTCTTGAATTCGTTGGCTGTCCTCCAAAAGAAACTAAGAAGACGAAAAGTGATATTCAAGAGTTGGAGTAAGTCGTCATTTACATGTTCAGTCATGTACAAATGATTATTTGTATTTACTGTGGAATGATCTTAATAAATGAGATCAAGACTGTTGATATTTAATGTGGAATCATGGTAATGCTAATAAATGAGACTAACAGTCTTTGTATCTAATGTGGAATCATGGTAATAAATGAGATCAACAAATTTATTCTTCAGGTGAATATGTGCCACAAATGATTGTTTGTATTTACTGTGGAATGATCTTAATAAATGAGATCAAGACTGTTGGTATTTAATATGGAATCATGGTAATGCTAATAAATGAGACTAACAGTCTTTGTATCTAATGTGGAATCATGGTAATAAATGAGATCAACAAATTTATTCTTCAGGTGAATATGTCTGTTAATTTGTTGCTCATTTACTACTTTAATAGATGATCATAATTTTCGTTTGATTTTATGTTGTTATTCATTCAATTTTAGTTTTGATTTTATAGATTTTAAAAAACTGGTCATAAATTAGTGTTTATGTTTGTGGTTAAATGAATATTGTTTTAATGTAGGGTTACCATTTTGCGATGTACTGTGTGGAATGATTATGCTCTGTAGTTTAACGAATTCATCTCTAAAATGGCAGCTCATGAGCATTTGATGGTTGTTATACAGCATGGAAGATGTAAGGAAATGATTGTTTGTATTTACTGTGGAATGATCTTTATAAATGGGATCAAGATTGTTGGTATTTAATGTGGAATCATGGTAATGCTATTAAATGAGACTAACAGTCTTTATATCTGATGTGGAATCATGGTAATAAATGAGATCAACAAATTTATTCTTCAGGTGAATATGTTAGTTAATTTGTTGCTCATTTACTACTTTAATAGATGGTAATAATTTTCGTTTGATTTTATGTTGTTATTCATTCAATTTTAGTTTTGATTTTAAAGATTCTAAAAAACTGGTCATAAATTAGTGTTTATGTTTATGGTTAAATGAATATTGTTTTCATGTAGGGTTACGGTTTTGCTATGTACTGTGTGGAATGATTATGCTCTGCAGTTTAACGAATTTATCTCTAAAATGGCAGCTCATGAGCATGTGATGGCTGTTATACAGCATGGAAAGTGTAAGGAAATGGAAAGATAATTTTTGTTACTTTCTGCAAATCATAACTATACTCTTTATTTCTGGCAATATAATAACAGGTTGAATAAATATTCATTAGCTGTTTTGTGATCTGTTGCAAGGATGTTGGTGATGTTACGGAAGACTTTTCAGCTGTTGAAATCGAAAAGGATTCTGGATTAAGTCTGAATGGAAAGTAAAAACAACTTATTTTGAAGACTAAAATTGTGGTTTTTATTTATGTTTGTTAACTTTTGTTTTAACCTGGTGTGCTTAAAAGTTTGGTATGTTATGGCTACAATTTGAATCATCTAAACCAATGGATTTTGTATGTAATTGCTACAATTTGAATATTATTGTTATTATATTATTGTTGCTATTCATTTTTGCACAAATAGTAGGGGTGTATATTATTTTCAATGAATGAATACTACTTTAATGAATTGGTTAGTAGGAAAACTGTTAGGATCTGTTGAACAGACTTTGCTTCAACAGACCTTATCATTTGCTGATCATGGTCTGTTAAAGCTCTTCTGTTAAACATCCTCTGTTGAACTGCATCATCTGTTAAGCCACAGCAGAGGTTCTCCTTAGCAGACCTTTGCTTGAACAGTCTTTGTGTTTATCAGCAGAGGTTGCTTCGTTCAACAGACTTTGCTTTAAAAGATTTTCTCTTCAACTGAGATTTGGGTTTGGTAGACTTTAGCGAAATAGATGTTGAGTGTATTCGTTTGGTTTGCTATTCATTCTTTGCACAAGTAGTAGGGTTGTATATTATTTTTAGTGAATGAATACTACTTTGATGAATTGGTTAGTAGGAAAACTGTTAGGATCTGTTGAAAAGACTTTGCTTCAACAGACCTTATCATCTATTGATCATGGTCTGTTAAAGCTCTTCTGTTAAACATCCTCTGTTGAACTGCATCATCTGTTAAGCCACAGTAGAGGTTCTCTTTGTCACACCCTGACTTTTGCGGAAGCGTGATTATGTGTGACTTGCTTAATATCATTGCATTCAACCATAACAAACAACTATATGATAAAACCAAGATGTTCATCCATAGATAGTTTTAAAAACATTACATGCTACATTGTTTTAAATCCCAAAACACAGACTTCGCGTTCAACACCAACAAGTTTTAAGTTCCATAAGGACTCCACAAAAGACACTAATGAAAACTAGGCTTTGAGATATGTATCCTATCCAGGATAGGATACACACTCCACACCATTCGACACCAGATGACATCTTTTATTCCAAATAACACTTGAAAACTTCAACGCCCGCCTGATCCATACTTAGTTTCCTGAAATATATGTAGTTTGAAAACATCAACAAAAGTTGAGCGAGTTCATGTGTTTAGTGTGTGAGCTTGAATAAACTTGTAATCATTATAAGTATGTATGAATCGTAAACCCTGGTATGAAAGCAAACAAGGAAAACAGATCATTAATGGTTTGCAAGGCCATTAATATGTGTGACGTGATGCAGGAAGGCTCAAACCTAGCAGAGATTTTGCACCGGGCTTCAGTTTGAAAACATAGTCACCTCATGGGCCAAACCCCGGTCCACATGGGTGTGGGCTCGCTACACCCAAATAGATCTATCACTCATGTCCCTCGGTCCTACAACGAGGATTAATGGTCTTAAGCGTTGTACCCACCACTCACATGATCTAGCAGTACCTTTCCTTAGCTAACCATACCACATATAAACATTTGTAAACAGTTTGTAACATGTACTTCACCCCGGAAATTATAAACCAAAAAAAGTTAAAAGAAAAGGGGGACATGAACTCACAGTTTTGCGTTCTTCAAATCAATCCAACGTAACTCACAGCTGTTACTTGTTCACACGACTTCCTACAAACGTACTACAGTCTATTAGACGAGCGGGTCGTGCCTTGACTTAGTCTTATTTAGTGCCATTGAGTTACATTTCATTGTGTCTTTAATATTATTCCAAGTTATATAATTATTTGTTAAAATAATAAATATTTTAACTTAAATTATATTTATTAAATTTTGGAATAATAGTTAAAATAATATATTTCAACTTGATACTTTTATGTATTTGTACATATATAACTTCCCAAGGATGGGTGTATTCATACTCGTATTCTTATACTTGTATATTTTTGCCAAGTATCGATGGCGTATTCCGGTGTGTATTTATACGTACGAGAATACGTATTTTTATTGTGTTTATTAAGTATCTCATACTTAATTTTTGTATTAACTTTTCGGAATAATATTTCTAATAAAAATACATCAATATATATTCCCAAAATACATTTTTTAAGAAATATTACATAGGAAATTACTTATAATTTTTCCCTTGGCAAAAATATTTATAAATTTCATATAAGTCTCAAAAATAATATATTTTCAAGTTTAACTTGGAAAATATATATAAACTTATCTTTCACCCAAAAATAATGTATTTCATGTTTATTCAAGAAAATATATATTTTCTCCCAAAAATAATATATCTTCTAATAATTCCAAGAAAATATATATTTTTACTCACCAAATAATATATTTTCTCCTTGACAAAAATAAGATATATCTTGTAATAATTGTAAAAATCACATTTTCATTCTCTTTGTGTCCAAAATACCAATTACCAAAATATACTTATGAATTAAATTTCTGGAATATTTTTGTAAGTTATATTCCTTGTTCGGTTTTACCAATATTTTGGGTATAAATTATGTATTTATTTCTTGGAATTTTTGGCAATATTTTGGATTGTAATTTTCTTGGAATTTTGGTGAGTTATATCATTTCAAGTCCTAAAATAGTATAACTAATACACATAATATACAAATAATCTCACAAATGGTGACATCTAAATATATATTTCCTAAATACATATTTAGCCACTTTTATTTACAAAAACCAACCTCCAATATTTATAATTTTTGTAACAAAAATTATGGCAAATTTTATATGAAAACCCATGGTTTAAAATATACTTGTAAATATTTATTTAAAAATATTTTTCTAAGTATTAAATTTCTAGAAAAATTTTGCCATAGTTTCCCCTTAAAAATGGAGGTTTCCATGCTTTAAAAGCATATCATTTTCTTTTATAAATCACCACAATCAACAATAAATCAACCAATACTTACCAATTTACCAAAATCATGCATAAATTACTACTTCATGAACTTGAAAATTTACAAAAATTTGTACTAACTTACTAGTGTGTTTAGTAGGCTTAGTTACCCTTTAAAGTGTGGTTGTTTATTTAAAAACTTCATTTGAAGAAATTAGTTCTTTACAACTTGTAATTAAATTTTCTAAAAATGTTTCTTCTTGAGTTTTTCTTGTCACATATATATTTCTACACTTGTTTAACCACTAAAAAAAGTGGTTAATTTCTTTAAGAACCAAGCTTAAGTAAACTTTGTATTTTTAACTTGGTTTCTTGAAAAATCATTCTTGAAATCATAGATTTACAAGACTTTACACTCACTTTAATCATCATTTTATAAGAAAAACAATTTTCACTTCAAGTTCATGATTTACATATGGATGATCTATTGATCCTTAACATAATCCTCCTCTCATCTTGCTAGATTATGTCTTTAATCACTACCTAGCAAGATCACATGATGATCTACATCCATAACATGAGTAATCAACAAGCATAACAACACTTAAACATTATGTATTCTTATGATTTTAGTCTTATGATATAGTTTCATGTTCAAGATTCATAGTGTTCTTTAAGATTAACAACTTGTATCTTCTTTTAACCACCAAAACAAGATGTAAAATGAAGAGTATAATGATCTTACTACTAGCTCAAGGCTAGGGATGATCACTAGATGAAAATGAAGTGGATAAAAGCTTGTGTGAGTGGTTCTTCAACTTCCGAAAGCTCCAAACTTCTTTGTATAGCTTCTTACACCTTTGGATATCAAAAGAATGGATGGAAGTTGAATGAAGGTGAGGGTGGTGGTGCTTGGTGATCTCGGCCGAACCAAGAAGAAGAGAGGGAGAAGCGTTTTGGTGTGTTGTGTGGAATGAGAAATGATAGTGAAGAACTAAAAGTCTAACTTATAATCTCCCAATTTTGCATAATCCAAAGGTTCATGTGTTTAGTAAAGTTAAAACATGATCTAATATTATAATCAAAGAAAATCACAAGTGGGGCCACCATGTTGGGGCCGTAGGTGGGGGGTGTAGAGTTGGAATGTAATGTTATAGTTAGATTATGGTTGAAATCTAAGTGTTTAGTTAGGTTATTTAGTTATTAGATGTTTATATAGTGTGTTATGATGTTCGGGGACCATAACTAGCTTGGTAATGTTAAAACAATGCTTTTAGTGAAAATTTGGTGTTTCGGGTAGTGTCCGGTTGTTCGGTTGGTTACCGGTTCGTTAAGGTGCTAAACTACGCAGTTTAGTGTGCTTTATGTTACCTTTTGTGACAGTTTTGATTCCCGACACTTAGGAAAGCATTCAGGACCATTTAACCATATTTCTGCATGATATTAGAGTGTTTAAATGCTGAATTTTGCTGATTTCTGCAGAATTATGCAGTTTATGTGAGTTTTAGGCACTTTCCGGCACTTAAACTATCACTAGGAAGGCAGTTTTGTGATCCTTACTTTCCTACACACTATACTAGTGTAACTCTTGGTTTCTGACTCATTCTGTGTCTCAATACAATGTATGTCTATGCACTGAACTCCGTCAGCATTTTTCGGATTTATCTGCGAACTGTGCTAACTGCGTTTCGTGCATCATTTGAATCAACAAAGTTCTCATGCAATAATGATATGACATTAAGCAATATGTGATGCACATGTATGTATGATAACATTAATCAGAAAGCAATTCAAGTCATTAATTGTAATTCAGCACATTCATTAAGCATTAATCATTGTTTAATTATTGTTTAATGATTGTACGGATACATGCAAATTTGACAATTGTCACATTCTCCCCCTGTTAAGAAAATTTTGTCCTCGAAATTTAGACTACGTTAACTCCTTAAGGTTACGTTATGCGTAGATGGGTATGAATGTGTCACACCCTGACTTTTGCGAAAGCGTGGGTTATTCGTGTGACTTCTTAATACCATTGCATACGATCATAACAGCACTATATGATGAAATCATAGATTTGTCATCCATAAAATAAGTTTAAAACATAACAACATTGTTTCAAAAACGTAGACTTCAATTTCAAGTTTTACAATCATACAAAATGTTTATGAGTTCACTAAGGACTCATCAAAAGACATTAAATAGCACCAAGGTTTGGAAGGCATGTCTTGTCCAGGAAAGAGACACACTGTCCAAACTTAAAGACCATGGATGACATCTTTATTCTTAACGCAGCATAAAAACTTCCATCGCCCGCCAGATCCACTTATAAATTCCCTGAAATACATGTAGTTTGAAAAACATCAACAAAAGTTGAGTGAGTTCATGTGTTCGTTTGTGTGTATGTATAAACCTTTGAAAACGTGGTAAGTATGTATGTAAGTCCCTGGTATGTAGCAATAAGGAAAATGAGATCACCAATGGTTTGCAAGGCCATTGATATGCGTGAAGTGATGCAGGAAGACTCAAACCTAGCAGATTTCGTCGGTAAGACATAGTCACCTCATGGTCCATTCAGCGGACGCAGGAGTGGGGCTCGCTACACCCGAATAGGTCTATCACTCATGTCCCTCGGTCCTACAATGAGGATTAATGGCCTCAAGTATCTGCCTACCCACTCACATGATCTAAGTAGTAAACTCTCCTTAAGCTAACCATACCATGTATAAAACGTCTGTATATAATCGTAGCATGTATTTCACCCCCGAAGTATAAAACTGAAAACAGTTAAAAGAAAAGGGGGACATGAACTCACAGTTTTGCGTCTTCGTATCCAATGTAACTCGAAGCTTCCTCTAGAACGCACGACTACCTACATGCGTACTATGGTTTGTTAGACGAGCGGGTCGTGCCTTGTCTTAGTATTGAATAGTGCCTTTGAGTTACGTTTTAAAGTGTCTTCATTATTTTTGTAATAATACTTCTCAAGTATTGTTATTCGTATTTCCTTCCCAAGGATGGGAGTATCTCATACTTGTGTATTCGTATTCTTGCCAAGTATTGGCGTCGTTATTCCGGCGTGTTAATCCAAGTGAATATATATTTTTAAGTCTCACTTAGAAACATATATTAAAACCTAATCTTTATTTCAAAAAAATACATCCCAAGAAAATATATATTTTTCCCAAAAATACTATATTTTCTTAATAACCCAAGTAAATATATTTTTACTTTCCAAAAATTTATACATTTCTTCCTTGTCCAAAAATAGTGTATTTCCAGAAAATATATATTTTTCTCAAAAATCATATATTTTCTAAATATCCTAGGAAAATATATTATAACTTCCCAAAAATAATATATTTTCTTTTTGTCGAAAATATGATATACTTTGTAATAAAACCATTCTTTCGTATCCAAAATAATATTTGTCCAAAAATATATTCGTACTGGTATTTTCCGGAATATTTCATAAGTTACGTTTTTGCGTTTGGTTTCACAATATCGAGTGTGTAACTTATATATTCATTCCTTGTGATTTTTGGTATTACTTTGGAGTTGTAAATTTCATGGTATTATGTTAAGTCATATTATTTTACCCTAAAATAATGTAACTATTCCACCAAGTATTCAAATATTCACACAAGGGTTTGAATATAAAATATATATTCTAAATATATATTTATCCATTTTTACTTACCAAAAACCGACCTCCAATACTTGTAATTTTGTAACAAAATTCATGGCAAGTTCATGTTTGGAAAATATAGTTTAAACCATACTTGTAAACACTTGTTTAGAAAATATTCTCTAAGTGTTTGTATTTTTTAGAAAATTTCGCCATAGTTTCCTTTGTAAATGGAGGTGTCCATGCTATTAAGCATATCATTTTCTTTTCCAAAAATCATTCAAATAACCAACAACAATTCACTAAACAATATTACACTTACCAAGTGTAAAAACAATACACTTTACATTACAACATGAACTTGATATTTTGCAAAAACGTGTAGTAACTTGGTAAGGCGTTTAGTGGCCTTAGTTACCTTCCAAAATGTATTTACTTTTGTTAAAATCTCATTCTCGGGATTTCTAGATGTTTACAACTTGTGGATACTTTTTACAAAAATATTTATTTACCACATCTTCTTATTTCAAAAGTATTTCTACACTTATTTTGTCACTAACAATAGTGTAGGTTTATTAAAAACCATGATCTTTCAGGAATCATCTTTTCAAACTTGGTTCCTTTAGAAAAATCATTCACAAGTCTTGGATCTACAAGATTACTAGTTCACTTTGTTTGTCATTTTACAAGAAATCATTTTATGTTCAAGTTCATGTCTAAATATGAAGGTGATCATTTTATGTAAACCCATAATGACCTCCTAACTTGTTAAATCATGTTTTTAATCATAATGTAACAAGTTCCATATGATGATTAGCATCACATTACCAAGAAATCAATAATCAATCATCAACATTCAAAACAACATCATACTAACAATATTTCATCATATTTCATCTTTATGTTAGCTTTATGTTTCGAGTTTCAAGTGTATGATCTTTTAGTGTTCATATGATTTCAACAAGATATATCTTTTAACCACTATAAACATGAAGTAACAAGAGTGTATAAGGATCTTACAACTAGCTTAAAGCTAGGGAAGAACAAGCTTGGAAAAGTGGTGGATAAAAGCACATGGGTGAGGTCCTTCAAGTTCCGAGAGTTCCGAGCTTCGTTAATCACCTTGTTACACCTTGGAGTACACTTGGATTACTTGAAACTTGAAACAAAAATGGTGGGGTGTATAGGGTATGTTCGGCCGAGCTTTTATGTGGGAGGAGAAGAAAATGTAGTGGGGTGATGAAGATGATAAGTTTAAGGTTTCTTATAACCAAGTGTGAGCATTATCCATTGGTCTAAAAGTTGGTGAAGTACAATACAAGATCACCTCAAATCTTAAGAAAGATTACATGGGGATTTAGGAAAGATTATAAAATCTCTGGGGTGGGGCCATAAGTGAGCCGATTACTTACATATGGGGGGGGGGGGGTTAAATGTAAATTGTTGGGTAAAGTAGGTGATTAGTGGAAGGTTATAGGTAGAAGTCTAGTGTTTTAGTGTATCATGCATTATGTAGTAAGTTTAAGTGTTCGGGAACCAATACTAGCTCAGAAAAATAAAAACAATGCTTCTTGCAATATTTTAGTGTTCCGGGTAATGTCCGGTTGTTCGGTTAGATACCGTTCCGTTAAAGTGCTAAGTTATTCCGTTTAGTGTCCTTTATGTAACTTTTTGTGACACTTTTAATTCCCGACACTTAAGAAAGCATACAGGACCATTTTGCCATATTTTTGCACCTTACTAGCATGTTAAAATGCTGAATTTTGTTGGTTAATGCAGAATTCTGCATTTTGAATGGGTTTTAGGCACTTTCCGGCACTTAAACTATCACCTAGTGACGCAGTTTTATGATCCTTACTTCCCTACACTCCATACTAGTGTAGTACCTTGTCTCTGGCTCACCCTGGGCCTCAAAGCATACTCTGGCTATGTACTGGCACTTGTCAGTACATTTCTGAGTTATCCGCTAACTGTGCTTGGTGCATCAAGTATGTCACTAAAGTTTGTATGTGATAAATGGTGTGACAGTATAAAATGTGATGCACATGTATGTATGATGCAGAAATCATAAAGCGGTTCAATTCATAAATTGTAATTCAGCACAGTCATTAAGCACTAATCAGTATTAATTAATTGTACGGATAACTGTAATTATGAGGGTTGTCACATTCTCCCCCTGTTAAGAAAATTTCATCCTCGAAATTTATACTACCTTATCTCCTTAGTGTCTCATTATGCGTATATGTTTATGGATAATATTGAGGTAGGTAATCACAAAACCGAATCAATCTTATTCATATCAGGTGAATCCAAGAATATATAACAACACGATCCAATGGTTAAAGGTATGTGCTTTTAGCATTTGGTGTCAAAGGTACAGGACGTATTTACGCATAGTCTAATGTAATCCAGTTAACAGGGGTTCCTCAAAAGAGAAGTTTGACCAATAGGATTCTCAAACGATCGATCACAGTATGCAAACGAGTTTTCTCAAACCATAGCATCCGCCATATGGACTCAAATCGGCAACTCAGATGTGGTAGTAACATGAAAATGATCTGTCAACTTTCGAATAAATGACTGGTTAGGTTTAGTGTGTTGACATTCTTGAATTGCGAAAGTACGCCGAATGAAATACAAGCGAATTCGGTGTTTTATTGTAGTTGCATCAGGGATGTTTAAATGACAAGTCAAACAAAAGTATGTGTAGTTTTGTGTGGTATGGCTGACCATGGTCAGCATAAGCTACAAGTTTGTAATGGCACCACAAGGTGCCGTAAGGACATAATTCAGATATAGTGGTGACTGAACAAGTTCACCGTGTTTGAAGTCAAATGAAAACGTACCGAAGCAAGCCTGAAGTTTTGATTTACACAATGTCATAGAGTTTTCAATTGAATATGGAACATCAAAGATCCACTGTTTTTGATCGAAGATGAAAAAGCAATAAGTACTGCAATGTATTCAATTTATAACGAAAGAATCGTTAGGAGGTACACCGTGTTTATGAAATGAATCTATGTACCATTGCCTTAACACACAACTGTGTTGAGACTGCTTTAATCGTGATAAACAAGACGGATTTAGAGCAACTTAGTACATAAATAATTAAATCCGTGTATGAAGTGAGTAACCAAATTAGCGCAAGCTTCAATTTCGTGAAAGTATCACCGTAAGGTATCGAAATCAACAAATGATTTAGTGGAGTCGTATACCAATCAAGTCTAACATGACTCGAAACAAAAGAACCTTTGCAAGAATATTTGAATGTGATGTTCTCAATACATCATATAGCGTCTCAAATCAAACATGTGAAATGGATAAGTTCAAGCAATTGAACTTAGTTTCAGCGTAACCCGACAATAAACGTATGTATCAACAAAGGAATCCCAGCATGGTTACGAAGATGACCTATGAATATATCTTGAAAGAAAAGAAGTTTCAAGAAAGTGTGTTGTCTTGTCAACAAAAGAGCCAAAAATTTCAATAATGTAGGTCATTCGGATCACAAATCAGTACTTAGGCTTAGCAAATTAATATTTGAATTTCAATGAAGCTTTTGTTCGAACGAAACCACATGCGTAGCAAATGGTGCATGTGTGACATACAAGTTTCCGTGTACTGAAACAATGAGTATGAAGAAATGACCAAGTATCGAAGCAAATGTGTGTTCGCTCTCAGCGAAAAATTAACGCGATGCAACTACCATTAGGGGAGTAGACATGCAAATATCTACTCGCTAGAAGCAAAAGTGAAGATTTCAACAAAAGAAATATAAGTATTTTCTGTTTGGTTAACTAAAATTGCATATATGTCAGGATAATGGGGTTTGCTTGAGTTAACAGGTGTGGTTCCTAAGAAACAACCCTTACGAGTTTGGACCTGGGTTCCCAAGGGTCCTAAGTACATGTTTTCTAGATTCTCAAAGTTTCGTATTCTATGTAAAATTGTTTTGTGCATCGTGTAGGAAACCCCATTTTTGTGTATGTTTAAAAACAAATTATTGTCCCACAATTTCCCCGGTATACTTTCTTCCTGTATTCACAGCTAATGACACTCGATCATCGATCGGTCGTGAAATAGTAGTTGGATCCCCACAGTTAGTTAAGTAAGTAATTCGTTAATCCTTAGCAAGAGTCACCGACTCTCGTGGGTTAGCTCGTTCCTGCTCCTGGTAGTTTGATGTTCGTACGAAAGATATCGTCCTTCTTTTTGACGAGCAGAACTGGGGTTACCCAATAGGGAATCTTGGTTTGTTATCTTCCTTCTTTATCAACTTCTGAGGTTACACTGCCAATCCTTGCATCTCCGAAGGTGTAAGTCGTCAAGGTGCATTGACCGCAGGCGCGGCGCCTGGAATTAAATCGATGCGAATTTCGACTTGTCGTTGAGGAGATAGTTCTGGCAAGTCTTCGGGGAAGACATCAGGATATTTCCTTACCACAGGAATATCTTCGAGTTTTGGTTCTTCGGCTCCCTTGTCCCCGACATGAGCCAAGAATTCAACACATCCTTTACGCAACAACATTCGTGCCTTCAATCAATCGTTTCTTCGTTCGCCATCGGGATGCGGATATCGATCTCCGCTCGATCACTTGACAACCAATCCATCCAGGTTACCCTGTCGAAGCTTCCCAACTCAACTGGTAGTAGATCAAGCGTAAACTCACGCTCTCCGGGTTCTATCTTGTCGTTTCCAATTACCTCGTTGACTTCCACTAGCTCCCCATTAGTTAGTTCTATCGAATACGGGTTATCTAACTTACTTGCTACTAAACCAAGTATACTCCTAAACTTTAGAAATGCGAACCTTACAGCTTGCAACAGTATCTAGCAGCACAGATGCATAATGTGGACTAATATGGGACGTACCGTATCCACGCTTGAATTCCTGGCGTGTCTTCCTAGCTCTGGTGTCGAGTCTTCATTCTTGTGCCTGATTGTTTTTAGGACAATATTTTCTGAAATGCTTTTTGCTTCCACAGTTAAAACAACCTTGAGCACGTTTCTGTTTGTCACTCATTCTGCCTTGATAATTGTTATTGTCGTTGTTTCCTCCGTGATTCTCGCTACCATCTTGGCCTCCATTTATACGTTCAGTATCTTGTCTACAAGTTTCCTTAGGATGCCCCCTCTTGCCACAGTTACCACATTTTCCATATTTACATCGCTCGACATGATAGCGTAGACAATTGTCGCACTTAGGTAGGATACCCATGTAGTCTTTTCCCTCTTTGGCCTTCTTCTTGTTACTCGCCCGAGTAACCTTCTTGTTATCTGTGACTTTTCTCTTGTTATCTCCGGTTGGCTCTACAAGAGTCTCTGTTTTCTCCTCCGAAGTGGAAAATTTTCCTAGTCTAACCGCTTCTTCTGTAAGCGTCACGCTCATGTCGACAGCCTTGGCGATCGTTGAAGGTTTAGATGTTGTCACTAGGCTTAGAATCTGTGGTGCCAATCCTCCGATAAAGCGTTCGACTCTCTTAAACTCTGGTCCCACCAGATGCGTAGCAACTTGTGATAAATCATTAAATCTCTGCACATATTCAGCTATCTTTGGTCCTTCCATTTTCAAGTTCCACAGTTCAGTCTCCACTTTCTGGACTTCTGCCATCGAGCAATATCTTTTACGCATCAGTTCTTTCAGTTCGTCCCATGTCAAATCATACGCAGCGTTCTCGCCCATTGTCTGAACCTGAAGGTTCCACCATGACAGAGCCCCATCTACAAATAGCCCGGCTATGTACGTGACCTGGTGTTCTGGGGCACATTTGCTCAATCGTAACACATAATCCGTTTTCTCAACCCAGCGCACAAAGACTAAGGCACCCCCAGTGCCGTCGAATTCTCAAGGTTTGTGATCCAAGAACTGCTTGTAGGTGCAGCCTTCACTGCGTTCGGAGCGAAGGGCCTCGAGCTGTGCAATGGTCTGTGAGATGCGCTCTTGTATTTCTGCCGCTATCGCCGACAGAGGGTTGTTGGTAGCGATGTTCCCTTGTATCGACATCTTCTAAGAAGAAGATTGGTTAGGTCAGGTTGTATTTATTCAGGGAGTGCACATAGTTGTTTAGAGGCCATATGTACATACACGTATTTGATTTTTATATCAACCAATCAAGCAATAGCATAATCATAGCATAACCAAGTAATTTGGGAATTATGTTTAATGAGAGCACAGTAAGCAAGCACGTAAAATAATAATTATAGCACACACATATAGATCAATAACGTACTTAACGATGGCATAGCGACTGCTTCCATTGGTTATTGGCCACAAAGTATTGTCGCATGTTTAATGATGATTAGGCCCTCATTACTTTCCAACCACAATTGCATTGTCTTACAAAATGTATCACATCAAAAGGACAGGGTCACCCTACCCTTGCCCAACAAGTATATCAGTGTATCACGTAGTCAGTAGTGGTCTTCAAAAGTCTCCACAATCCCGGCTTATCATTAGTGTCTTTACCCATATGTAATGCAATCCGCATAGTCCAAAAACCAATTATACTGGTGACTGAGGTGGAGGAGGAAAGAAAAGTAGACTGCTAACATGCGTGAACTCCTCCTCGAGCTTGTGTATACGTCGAAGTAAGTAACTGATCTGCCACTCGACAGTAAAGGAACGAGCATCAAAAACCTGGGAAAAGTGTAATAGCAGCAGGTGAGAGCGCAAAAGTAATCTTTGGTAAATGTGGAGGGTCAGCTCAAGCTTCAAAATTCTGCGATTCGTATCCCCAGACTGTAGCTGATGTTATAGGAGCAACTCATCCCGTGTGTAGCCTCCGTAATATGAGGGATGGTAAGGGTCTAATATCAGCATAGTATATGATAGGAACCCTTAAAATGGCTCGTCCAGCGATGTAGAGGTGAAAGTAATAAACGGTGCGGCCTGTGAGGTCGGGGAAAGTGCTGCTGTAGCAAAAGGATTGTCATGCGGGTGCCGACCTGGAGTACCTCTCCGGGGGTATGTCCTGAAAGAAGCGATAGGCATGCCGGTGCAATGGACGTCGGTCTCCATAGGAGCAATATTAGCGGTGAAAGTGCGGGAACAATCGTCTCAACCTAAAAGGAGATCATCAGGCGCATGTACTGGGTCAGGTATAAGGGTTGCAATGTCTGGTAAACCAAAAGAAACAGTGTCGTGATCAAGCAAGGGTGTAGGATCAGCAGGTGTAACATCAAGCTGACCCAAAAGGAACAGGAGCTGGCTCAGGAGTAGGGTCTGGGTCGTGTAAAGGTGTGGCATCTCGAGTAGGTGATGGTGCAGCAGTCATAACGATGTCGTCATCTGAGTCAGTAGTAGTAAGCTGTAATCCGTCCGTCCGTAAGGCTGCAGATGTCACAAACTCCAAGGAGTCGGAAATCGAGTGTATACTGGAATTGATAGCAAGGATCTCAAGAAGTGGAATTAGTAACAACATTCTCGTCTAACTTCCCATCAACATGGGCGCAATCAGGAGGAGGGAAGCCATCAATAACAAATCAACGTCATCATCATACAGATCATCGAATGGCTAAGCCTCGGGAAGTATGTGTCACACCCCGACCACGTAAAACAACAAAGCGTGGCGGAAACGTCGGGGAGTGTTGTAACAGAATTATCGTTTCATAACCATGGATACAAAAAGTGTTTCGTTTTATTGATAATATTAAGCATTAACATTGTTTTAACACATAACAAACAAGTTTTATATCAACTATCATTGTTTTATGTCACTAAGGCCTCTTCCAGATCCTATGTGACACATGCATTCTAGAACGTCAATCAAGCAACAACACCTGAAACATATGTAAAAACAAAGTTAGCAAAGAAATGCTGGCGAGTACATAGGTTTTATAAGAGTATCGGAATCGTGGCTTCGTTTACATGTTGCAGTACTTTATTAGACTTCAAGAGTCAAAATACAAACCTCGTTTTGAAAAGCGTATTGCAACATAATTAACCAACTCAAACCAAATGGGTTATCGTTTATAAAATCTCGTAGCCATGATTCTTAACCCAAAAACACTTTTGTTTTAGAAAAACCATTTTGTAAAACATCTCGTAAAAACTCGTTAATAAAACTCGTATATTATTTCGAAAACATCGTTGAGTGAAATCGTTTCAATATCATTTACCCAAGTAAACTAAATAACGCCACGGTATGTAATATGTTGAAAACACTTATATATAAGAAGTACCAGCGGCGTATCTACCATGTTTTCACCACATTACACCCGTCCCGTTATCTAAACACTAGCCAAAAACCAATCGTTTACCCAAATCGTTTAACATCGCTTCCAAATCGTTTAACATCGTTTCCAAATCGTTTCCAAATCGTTTACTCGTTTAAATCGTTTAAATCATCCTCGTTTTAATTGTGAAAACTTATACATAGTCGTCTCGCTAATAACATTCAAACCTTCGTGACTCGACTACCTCGTTCCTCGCTTCTCGTATTAACAAACCCCCAAAGGATAAGTTAATAATTACAGATTCAGTCGTTACCCACACCACCCACACATAACCATGGGTATAGTGAAATAACGGGATTTGTCAGATCCTATGGTACCATAACCTAATACTGGTCGGTTCGGCCAAAATTAATGAATGTCATTCGTTATGTAACTACAACCAACAAGTTCGTTCACATTATTGAAATCGTTATTAGTTTAGTATAAATCGTTTTAATCGTTTTTGAAATTATCGTTAACACCTTGAAAACATTATGTACATATGAATCACCCCAAATCATTTGAAAACAGTAAAATAGGGGAACTATGTACTCACATGTAGTGCAAGGTATCCTCAATCAATAGTACTTCAACAAACTCGAGTAAACCAGAGAAATCAAGCAGCACCTAGTAATCGAACCACTAGTCAAACAATAGACGCCTAAATCGGAAGATCGGACAGAATGAGGTCTTGCAACCCAAATGAGTGTTGGAACTCATGTGATATGGTTTAACAAGGCCTACATCCTAAATCGAAACCTAACCTAAGTGCTTTCGACCCATCGCGACCCATTAAGGTAGCTTATGCTACTTTAACGCGTCGTGCGCGCAAATGCACGTTCGAGACGTCTAACTAGTCCTATGACAAGTATTATATGCCTATACAAGTTTAATCATGTTGTATAATCAGTTATGTGACAAAAGTTTAGGTTACATATGCTTAATTACCAATTATGCATGAAAAGGGCGTTTTGGTCATTTACCTAAGGCATATAAACTACTTATCATACAACCATCTAAACTAGGTGACCATAAGGTATAACCTTGGAAGGTTATTCCCTATGCTACTATGGTCACCTAATGTGTTTGGTTGGATCCTAATGATCGACCAAACAGGTCGGGTTCGAAAGTATAAGCGATTGATTAGATCGCTTACCTTTACGACCCTATATAAGCACTAAACTAAAAGTGACGAGCTAAGCATGTTAAAACATGATTAACTAAGTTAGAAAACAGGTTTTGATATCAAAACAAACGGTTTTGATATCCTAAAGTAGTTTGGTTACAAAATACGCGTAAATGCGCATTTTGGCCGAAACTTCGACTCATCACTAAGCCTAGATAACGTGGTAATCAGTAGGTATAGTCACTAGGGGCTATAACCATCGTGATTACACTCACGTTATGAAGTTCAAACAAACTTCACATTGACCATAAACTGGTCAATGCAGAAAGTCAAACGCAGTTTGACTTTAACGCTAAAACGAAAGAAAAGAACGAAAGAATACTTACAGAAGGTCCCCGCAAGATTTGATTCCGGTTTTCTCTCAGGTAGGAAGCATATACTTCCACTTAGAGAGCATAAATCAGATTTCGAATTGTGGGTTTTGAAGTGAAATGGATGGGGTATATATAGGATTTCTAGAACCGTTAAGATCGTTCCTCGAAAACTGAGCTTTGATCTGGACCTTACATGTGTGCCCATGGTTTTCTAAAACCATGGGAGCCCTTAATATGGACTATGTTCATTGAATACCAGCCCATGGTTTTGCAAAACCATGGGTTAAACCATCAACACTTCAAAATGGAGTAGGTTCATTGAATCTGCCAGAAATTTCAAAAAATGGTCCCTGCACTTGTAAAACTTGATTTTTTTGGCACTTTTAAGCCCCGTTAACCCCATTTCAAGGCTCTAAAATAAAGTTAAAGTATAGGGAACTTAAAATATGCTCAAAAACATCTCGGATGTCGGTTCGTTTGGTCGTACGGTTGCGTTATTCGCTTAATTACGACGGAAGTCGTAACGAACGCAAAAACGATTCAAATTAAGCGACGAATGGAATTTTATCATGCAAAACACTAAAATAAAATATTTTAATGCTTACATAAATTTTTGGATGTTCGGATGTATTCAGAACGTAAGTTATGCGCGAAAATGCAAACTTATGCACTTTTTGACGCTTTTAGTCCCTGATTGAGCATAAAGTTTATTTTAGCATACCGAACCCCTCAAAGCCTATTTATAAGCTATGTAAAGGTTATTTAGGGTATGTTTAACTTATGATCAAGTTCCGGAATGTTCGTTACTATACAAATCGGCATAGTTTCGTAGTTTGACACAAATTGTCCCTGCGATCGAACAAAGTTGATTTCGACACACCAAACCATTCAAAACTTATTTCTAAGTTATGTGGAGGTTATTTAAGGTATGTTAAGGCTATGTCACTATTCCGGAGTGTTTTTCGCGTTATACTGACTGCGTTTAAGCACCAGTTTGCGTATAACCTTCAAGAAAGCGATTTAGAGCTTGAAATTGGAATCGAATCAAATTGTAAAATCACTAAACACAATTACACATATAATAACACCAAAACACATATAATAACACCAAAGCACATTGTTTTATTAATAATCATCATTGTTTTACATCGTACATCGATTACAGAACACAGTTGTCACAGTCTCCCCTACTTCAGGAAATTTCGTCCCGAAATTTTAACTAGAGGAAGCTTGTGAAAACAAATGCGGATATTTCGTTTTCATCTGGTCCTCACGTTCCCAAGTAAACTCTGGGCCACGTTTGGATTCCCAGCGAACTTTGACCAATCGAATCCGTTTGTTCTTCAACTGTTTGAAAGCACGACCCATGATCTCCACGGGTTTCTCGACAAAGTGCATTGTTTCATCGATTTGGATCTCGTCGAGAGGAATGTGTAGATCAGCGTCAGCTAAACACTTTCTCAAATTGGACACGTGAAAAGTCGGGTGAATATTTCCAAGCTCTGGAGGTAGCTCCAGACGATAGGCAACCTTTCCAATTCTTTCCACAATATTAAATGGTCCCACATATCGAGGTGCAAGTTTTCCTTTCTTTCCAAATCTCACCACTCCCTTCCAAGGTGACACCTTGAGTAGGACACGATCTCCGATTTGAAATTCTAAGGGCTTGCGTCGCATATCCGCATATCTCTTTTGACGGTTTTGCGCTGTCACAAGATTATCGCGGATTCTCTTGATTTTGTCTGTTGTTTCCAGAACGAGCTCAGGTCCAGTAAGCTGAGCTTCACCGGTCTCGTTCCAACAGACAGGTGAACGGCATTTTCGACCGTAGAGAGCTTCGAATGGTGCCATTTTAATGCTAGCATGATAGCTATTGTTGTAAGAGAACTCGATCAGTGGCAGATGAGAATCCCAATTACCACCAAAGTCTATCACGCATGCTCTAAGCATATCCTCCAAAGTTTGAATCGTTCTCTCAGATTGGCCATCTGTTTGGGGATGATAAGCAGTGCTTAGATTCAGTTGGGTTCCCAAAGCAGATTGCATGGCCTTCCAAAAATGAGATGAAAATCGAGCATCACGATCGGAAATGATATCTAAAGTGTAACACCTCGAAAATTCACGTCCTATAATGTGTAGACACGTGTCATATGTTTGAACGTGTGAAAGAATGTTATAGAAGGACTAAAGTTGACAATCATGGAAAGTATGTGAATATACGGGTTCTAAATGTCAACAGTGAATAAAAATATTGTACAATAACCCTACATGATGTTTATAGCATCAAACGAATAAATCATGGATCATGCGAAGCTAAAAGTGAGAGATTACAAACTACAGGGGTTAAATGTGTCAACATGTTTAAGTTATACCTCTGAGTGACCTTTTGACAAACACGAAGCTTTGTAACTGATAATTGTACTCACTAGAATGCACGATATAAATTTCATAAAGTTTCGTTATCGTATGAGAAAGTTATGATCAAATTCGTGTGCGAGGGGTTAAAGCGTTAACATTGAAAGTTAGGACTTTTTGGGTTAACTGGAAGTGTCCAGGGACCTGGCAAAGTGGGTATAAGTCCTAAAGCCCTTGTGGGTAAATAATAAGGGGTCAAATTGCAAATAATAAGCTAGTTTCCCTTTCAAAAGGCCAAGAGACATGTATGTGGAAACTTGAAAATGTTAAATCTGATTTCAAGGCCCATGCGGGCCGCGTAAAAGATGGTTAACCTTTATGCGGGCCGCGTCAAACGCCCAGTAACAGAAAAGGCAGACAGCCTCCTGCATTCGCGTTTATCCGCCCTTTAATCAGATATTTCTCATCTTGGAAGACCCCTAGGCACTCCCTAAGCACTAGAGACACATGTTAGTGAATTATGGTCAGTGGTAGACCTTGGTGTCAACCTTTTGTGGTGTTCTTGATCACTATATAAAGGCTTTGTTGCAACAAGTTCATCACACCATTTCCTTCAGCTTTCTGATCATTCCTGGAGCTCAAACCTTCTCTCTAGAGATCACTAATCAAGCTTAGGACTTCAGTAAGTTTTCTAACCCTTCTTAATTAAGTTTTAGCTTAGTATTAGCTTAAAAGTCAAACCGTCGTAATTAACGGTTGACTTTAAGATTAATCACTAATGGTCCAGTGATTAGTCGAATCAAAAGTAGTTATAAGTTGGTAATTATGTGGGTAATAAAACCTCAAAAGGGTTCCCCCTGATTCCCACTCTAACTAGGTCAAATGTCGGGTCAAACTTATTAAGAAAAAGTCAACAGAATGTTTAAATTACAATTTATGCATGATTAGCAATGTAGAATACATACAACCTATTTGATCATTAATATAACTTGGTAATTAGTGTAAGAACATGTCTAAACGTGTTCAACCCGACAATTTACTGTTTAGACCCGGTTCGGAACCGAAAGTCGCATAGTTTGACTTTAACTTTGACTTTCAGTTCTGACCCGTTTAGGCATGATTTAGAAATGCCTTAGAGCTTAATTTGGACCAGGTAACATGCTAGTATAACCCTCTGTGATTATACACCATGGTTCATTAGTTAACCAATTAATTCGCATGATTCCGTTAATTGCTCGTATGTTGACCATTATGCCCTTATTACCTTAAAACGTGATTTTTGGAAATGTAAAAGAGTAGAAACTTTAATTACTGATATATAAACTTGTATGCAAAGTTTGACATCAGTTTGAGGTGTTGATTAAGAGTTATGCTCGTTAGCGTAAAATTAAAGCTTTATGTTAATTAAACGGCGTAATTAGCGTATAGCCTAGTTAAGCCTACTTTTTGATCTCAAACTTATTACCCACTGATATAATATATTATTTTGGAATTTTTGAAGATTTTTAATTAATTTTAGGCTGAGCATAACTCATAGTCGTAGGCTTAATCCGGAAATTGTCGGTTTTGCCCTTACGGGCTATAAAAATGAGTTTTACTTATCTAAACGACTCCAAACCTTTTGCTACTGATCACATATGATAAATAAATTATTTTAAGCCTTCTGGACTGATCAAAATATCAACTTTAAGTATCGAACCCGAAAATGGCTTTTAATCGCCTTATTAAGCGTTTTTAGCGCATACTATGTACTAAGACTATTTTTAAACATACAAGGGTGATACCTACTGATATTTGAGGCAAATTATAATATTTTAACAGTAAGCAAGGGTTGTTAAACTCAGACTTCCGTTTTGAGCTTTTCGGCTTAAGTGAAATTACCAAAATACCCCTACGGGGCATAGTTTGGTTATAATTGATAAATTTCACATATCTACAATACCTTACTGTTATAAATCAGTAAACTAAGTATTTTGCTGATTATATCAGACCTGTAACTCAGATAAATACTTAAACTCTTTTATAACCTTTTAAATGACCAAACTACCCCTACGGGGCCTAGTTTGTGTTTAAATACGTTTCGGGCATAATGAAAGACATCTTACTGAGGTCACAACATAATTGAGACATAATTAACTTAGGAAACCTGTATATAGCTCTTATGAATACCCGTCACGCTTATTACGCGTACGGCTCGGTTTATGTAACAAGTTTACATAAATTAGCCGAAACGGGTCAAACCTTATTGGTTTTATCTCAAAATCCAGAATGTGTATGAAATACCCATATAAGACAAGTCTCTGAACATGTCGGGTTTAAATCACATTCTATCCGGTCTTCGCTTAATCGTGCGTACGAACCGTATCTTTGAAACTAACCGGTCTAAGCTTAAGCTTAATTAAAGACCCGTTACGATTCTAATAGGTTATTATAAAACCTTCGTTCCAGATTAGGAGGACCAGTAAAAGCTACGTTCAATTTGCTTATTGTGATTTATACATTGCTCAGGTAAATACTTTTAACTTATTTTCCCTATACGGGCTTGGGTTACGGTATATAGCATACCGCTTGATCGAGCATCAAATCTTCCATCGTTGGGTGGTTAATTGAATAATTTGATCATCTCGTTTAAACAGTCTTGTTTACTTAAAGCCTTTGGGGGGTTAATGACCATGTCCCGGATATCCTTGGCATCATTTTACGAAATGGCCACGACTTAAGCGCGGGGTGTAGGCGTACACCCGTCAGTGCACAAAAGAATAATGTGGTGTGTCTATTGATCTTTAACCCGGACAAGATCCGGGCTACTGAACGCACAAGTAACATGTAATTCGTTCACGAGATTATAATATTAAATAATTCTCCCAAGTTATACAAGGTTAATTTTGCCTCTGTGCATTTTAATCAAAATTATAAAATGTTTATGCCATGTGCATCCAAACCAATTTTCAATCATTTTTAAAATGAGTCAGTTGATTGTATTTACCAGTGTAAACTGATGTATTTTCCCAAAAAGATTAAATGCAGGTACTAAACGAAATAGGCTGGATTAGCTCCTTAGCATCAATAAAAAGTCTCGCAAGCTTAAGATGCCTGAAGTCTGTTGAACTATTGTTTCATATTTTATTTTCGATCCTTCTGTGGATAAACTTCCGAATATTGTGACATTTGATATTACAATACTAAATTCGGTTGTATTATATCTTTTAAATTGCTTCCATTGTGCATATTAAATATTGTGTTGTTTGACTATTATGTTGCCAACCACATCACGATACTCCCCACCGGGCCCACCGGTGACACGTGGAAATCGGGGTGTGACATAAAGGAACACCATGTCGTGATACTATCTCGTCTACATAGATCTTGGCAAGCTTCTCAGCAGAGAAATCCTCACGGATTGGTAAGAAGTGAGCAGATTTTGTCAAACGATCAACTACAACCCAAATAGCATCGTGACCTTTAGACGTACGCGGTAACTTAGTAATGAGATCCATGGCAATGTGTTCCCATTTCGAAACCGGTATCTCTGGTTGTACAAGCAAACCAGAAGGTCGTTGATGTTCTGCCTTGACTTTGAGACAAGTTAGGCATTTTGACACATACAAGGCAACATCTTTCTTCATACCAGGCCACCAGATCTTAGTACGAAGATCCTTGCACATTTTATCAGCACCAGGATGGACAGAATATTGAGACTTATGTGATTCGTCCATCGCTAAAGTGCGAAGATCGTCTTGTTTCGGAATCCACAATCGATCCTTAAAATAGAGCAAACCATCGTCTTTCGCTTCGAGCTTAAGCTCAAGTTGACGTGGTAATTCATTACCTATCAAATTTTGTGAAACACAAAATTGCTGAGCTTGAAGGACACGAGTTTGACGATCAGATAGTGTTCGAACAGAATGAAGCTTGACTCGATCCTTTCGACTAAGCGCATCGGCTACAACATTCGCCTTACCAGGGTGGTAGCGAATCTCACAGTCATAATCGTTTAAGAGTTCAACCCAACGTCATTACCTCATGTTCAGCTCTTTCTGATTAAGAATGTGCTGGAGACTTTTGTGGTCTGTGAAAACCACACACTTCGTTCCATAGAGGTAGTGTCTCCAGATTTTAAGCGCCAAAACCACAGCTCCTAACTCAAGATCATGAGTCGTGTAGTTCTTCTCGTGAACTTTCAGCTGCCTAGATGCATATGCAATAACTTTACCTCGTTGCATAAGGACGCAACCAAGGCCTAAGTTGGACGCATCGCAATAGACAACGAAATCATCGCTTCCCTCGGGCAGAGATAGAACAGGAGTATTACATAACTTCTTCTTCAGCGTTTGGAACGCTTCTTCTTGCTTGGGTCCCCACTCAAAAGGCTTATTTTTCTGAGTCAAAGCTGTGAGTGGAACCGCAATCTTCGAGAAATTTGAAATGAATCGACGATAATAACCAGCAAGACCAAGAAAAGATCGAACCTCTGTAGGCGTCGTCGGTGTATTCCAGTCCTTAATAGCAGCAATGTTGGATGGATCCACATGAATACCCTGCTCATTGACTATATGACCCAAGAATTGAACTTCTTTAAGCCAGAATTCACACTTGGAGAATTTAGCAAAAAGTTGTTCCTTCTTCAGGAGTTCCAATGTTAAGCGAAGGTGTTGCTCGTGCTCGGCTCGAGATTTTGAATAAATGGGAATATCGTCGATGAACACAATAATGAACTTGTCCAAATAAGTTTTGCAGACCCTATTCATTAAGTCCATAAAGATAGCTGGAGCATTCGTCAAACCAAAAGGCATGACTGTGAACTCGTAATGCCCATATCTTGTGCGGAAAGCAGTTTTGGGAATATCTTCTTCGAGAACACGAAGTTGATGATACCCAGAACGCAGGTCGATCTTGGAAAAGCATGAAGCACCTTGCAGCTGGTCAAAGAGATCGTCAATTCGAGGTAGGGGATATCGATTCTGGATGGTGAGCTTATTAAGCTCACGATAATCGATACACATTCGAAAAGATCCATCTTTCTTTTTCACGAACAGGACAGGAGCTCCCCAAGGTGAAAAGCTCGGTCGGATGAATCCTTTATCAGATAACTCTTGAAGCTGCTTCGATAACTCTTGCATCTCCAACGGTGCCAGACGATAAGGTGCTTTTGCAATCGGGTTGGCATTGGGTACAAGGTCAATATGAAACTCGACTTGACGAACTGGAGGCAAACCAGGCAGTTCATCAGGAAACACCTCCGGATAATCCCGAACAATCGGAATATCCTGAATACTCTTGCTCTTGCTTTTCTCCTCGGTGACATGTGCCAGAAAAGCAACATATCCTTTTCGTAAATACCTTTGGGCTTCCAAACACGACATAAGCTTCAAACCATCTGGTGGTTTCTCGCCACGAACTTCCAGAACATCGCCAGACGGAAGAGGAATACGAACAATCTTATCGAAACAAACCACCTCAGCGTGGTGTTTGGTTAACCAGTCCATTCCAACGATAATATCGAAACTCCCAAGTTGCATCGGTGTGAGGTCAATAGGAAAAAGATGGTTATCAAGGTTCAACTGACAATTACGAATAATAGAATTGAGAACAAGAGGTTTACCAGTGGCAACTTCAACAGATAAGGGTTTCCTCAGTTTAGTTCTAGGTATCGCAAGCAAGGGCTCAAATGACAATGAAACAAAACTTCTATCGGCACCAGAATAAAAAAGAATAGATGCAGGTTGATTGTTAACAAGAAACGTACCATTGACAACCTCGTTGTCAGCCCTCGCTTCGTTTGCATTCAAATTGTATGCTCGCCCACGAGGGGGATTCACATTAACATTGACGTTCGCCTTCGGGTTCGCGTTAGCATTCGCGTTTACATTCACCAGTCTCGGACAATTGTTGCGGAAGTGACCATACTCTCCACAATTAAAACATGAACCCGGTGGGAATCTCACAACATTCCCCTGACCCGGAGCTGGAACCTGAGCAACCTGATTCTGTCCCAAACGACAAGTATTTGCCAAATGCCCAAGTTTACCACACGTCGTGCATTGCTTGCAAGCCTGTTGTGCAACGTGATGACCGTTGCAACGAGCACAATGAGGTGCGGTCCCAGCATACGCTTTCTTTGCAGGTGGCTGAGCCGGTGGGTTCCGCGGGTTCTGAGCAGTCTGTGCTGTAACAGCAAAATTCTGAGCACCCTTTCGCTTCCTCGATTTCTTCGACGTCTCACCTTCCTTACCCTTACCCTTTTTCTTGTCCTTCCCTGAATCTGTCGCCTTCTTTTTATCACCCTTGCGGGTGAGTTTACCCTTCCTGACTTGAGTCTCAGTCAGGGTAGCAGACAACTCGATTGCTTGACGAAGGGTAGTAGGATTAACACCGGTCACAATCTCCAGAATAGAATCGGGTAGACCATCGATATATCTCTCGATTGCTTTCTCCAGAGGGGTAACCATGGTGGGACACAATAGACTGAGTTCCTCAAAACGATCCGTGTACGCACGGTGTTCAACCCCATCTTGCTTTAAATCGACAAACTCTCGCTCAAAGACCGAATTTCGTGACGGGGACAAAACTCCTTCATCATGAGAGCCCGAAGCTCTTCCCATGTTTGTGCCAACGCCACTTCGGCACCCCTGTCACGCATAATACCATTCCACCAGGTAAGTGCTCGCTTCTCAAACACGCTCGAAGCAAATTCAACCTTACGCGCATTCGGATACTGCACATGTCTGAATGTGTTCTCGATACTCTCAAACCACTGCAGTAGCGCAGTTGCTCCTTGCGACCCAGAAAATTTAAGCGGCTTCGCAGTATTGAAATTCTTGAAATTACACGATGCATTATTGTTGTTATTATTGTTGTTGTATATCTCGTGGACTTGGGTCACAACACCTGGAAGCACAGCAGCCACTTGCTGAGAGACCAAGGCTGCGATTTCTTCAATAGTGAAAGATTGTGCTTCACGTCGAGGAGGCATTGTCTAACAAGGAGACAAGAGAAACGAGTGAGGTTGAAAAGCAAAAGAGGTATTGAAAATACCGTCAAAACACCAGAAAGGCGATCATTTGTTCGTTACTTCGAACAAACAAACGACACGGAGTGACTAATCAAAGTAAATAGGTCAAAAATAATGTATCACGAAGACATGCTCGCCTATAAGTGAACAGTCACCCCAAGAGTTCCCAGGTAAGAGTGACTGGTCCGATTATGTGGATTTGTACGAACACTCTAGCCTTAGACAGAAAACTCAGAGTACAGGCACTCACTCTTCCAGTTTGCACGTGTTCACATTATTTAGACCCAAACTTTGACGAGATTTTGAAAACTCAGAAGGCACTAAGCTAAAAATGAGTTAAACTGGTAGGGTTCAAAACCTTACAACAGAGGGTTCAAAACCTAGTAATCAATCATCCAAGAATGGATGATTAATTTTCAAAGCGGATTCGAACTTAGCGTTCTTATTGTGGTTATCACCTAAGGATAGGTGACGGTTTTGTTTTAAAATCTAAACACAAGTAAACTTGTGTTAGGGTCCTAAAGTTATAGTCTAGGTCAAAGCATTACTAATAACCTAATTCCCTATAACCATTGGCCCTGATACCAACTCTTCTGTCACACCCCGACCACGTAAAACAACAAAGCGTGGCGGAAACGTCAGGGAGTGTTGTAACAGAATTATCGTTTCATAACCATGGATACAAAAAGTGTTTCGTTTTATTGATAATATTAAGCATTAACATTGTTTTAACACATAACAAACAAGTTTTATATCAACTATCATCGTTTTATGTCACTAAGGCCTCTTCCAGATCCTATGTGACGCATGCATCCTACAACGTCAATCAAGCAACAACACCTGAAACATATGTAAAAACAAAGTCAGCAAAGAAATGCTGGCGAGTACATAGGTTTTATAAGAGTATCGGAATCGTGGCTTCGTTTACATGTTGCAGTACTTTATTAGACTTCAAGAGTCAAAATACAAACCTCGTTTTGAAAAGCGTATTGCAGCATAATTAACCAACTCAAACCAAATGGGTTATCGTTTATAAAATCTCGTAGCCATGATTCTTAACCCAAAAAACACTTTTGTTTTAGAAAAACCATTTTGTAATACATCTTGTAAAAACTCGTTAATAAAACTCGTATATTATTTCGAAAACATCGTTGAGTGACATCGTTTCAATATCATTTACCCAAGTGAACTAAATAACGCCACGGTATGTAATATGTTGAAAACACTTATATATAAGAAGTACCAGCGGCGTATCTACCATGTTTTCACCACATTACACCCGTCCCATTATCAAAACACTAGCCAAAAACCAATCGTTTACCCAAATCGTTTAACATCGTTTCCAAATCGTTTCCAAATCGTTTACTCGTTTAAATCGTTTAAATCATCCTCGTTTTAATTGTGAAAACTTATACATAGTCGTCTCGCTAATAACATTCAAACCTTTGTGACTCGACTACCTCGTTCCTCGCTTCTCGTATTAACAAACCCCCAAAGGATAAGTTAATAATTACAGATTCAGTCGTTACCCACAACACCCACACATAACCATGGGTATAGTGAAATAACGGGATTTGTCAGATCCTATGGTACCATAACCTAATACTGGTCGGTTCGGCCAAAATTAATGAATGTCATTCGTTATGTAACTACAACCAACAAGTTCGTTCACATTATCGAAATCGTTATTAGTTTAGTATAAATCGTTTTAATCGTTTTTGAAATTATCGTTAACACCTTGAAAACATTATGTACATATGAATCACCCCAAATCATTTGAAAACAGTAAAATAGGGGAACTATGTACTCACATGTAGTGCAAGGTATCCTCAATTAATAGTACTTCAACAAACTCGAGTAAACCAGAGAAATCAAGCAGCACCTAGTAATCGAACCACTAGTCAAACAATAGACGCCTAAATCGGAAGATCGGACAGAATGAGGTCTTGCAACCCAAATGAGTGTTGGAACTCATGTGATATGGTTTAACAAGGCCTACATCCTAAATCGGAACCTAACCTAAGTGCTTTCGACCCATCGCGACCCATTAAGGTAGCTTATGCTACTTTAACGCGTCGTGCGCGCAAATGCGCGTTCGAGACGTCTAACTAGTCCTATGACAAGTATTATATGCCTATACAAGTTTAATCATGTTGTATAATCAGTTATGTGACAAAAGTTTAGGTTACATATGCTTAATTACCAATTATGCATGAAAAGGGCGTTTTGGTCATTTACCTAAGGCATATAAACTACTTATCATACAACCATCTAAACTAGGTGACCATAAGGTATAACCTCGGAAGGTTATTCCCTATGCTACTATGGTCACCTAATGTGTTTGGTCGGATCCTAATGATCGTCCAAACGGGTCGGGTTCGAAAGTATAAGCGATGGATTAGATCGCTTACCTTTACGACCCTATATAAGCACTAAACTAAAAGTGACGAGCTAAGCATGTTAAAACATGCTTAACTAAGTTAGAAAACAGGTTTTGATATCAAAACAAACGGTTTTGATATCCTAAAGTAGTTTGGTTACAAAATACGCGTAAATGCGCATTTTGGCCGAAACTTCGACTCGTCACTGAGCCTAGATAACGTGGTAATCAGTAGGTATAGTCACTAGGGGCTATAACCATCGTGATTACACTCACGTTATGAAGTTCAAACGAACTTCACATTGATCATAAACTGGTCAATGCAGAAAGTCAAACGCAGTTTGACTTTAACGCTAAAACGAAAGAAAAGAACGAAAGAATACTTACAGAAGGTCCCCGCAAGATTTGATTCCGATTTTCTCTCAGGTAGGAAGCATATACTTCCACTTAGAGAGCATAAATCAGATTTCAAATTGTGGGTTTTGAAGTGAAATGGATGGGGTATATATAGGATTTCTAGAACCGTTAAGATCGTTCCTCGAAAACTGAGCTTTGATCTGGACCTTACATGTGTGCCCATGGTTTTCTAAAACCATGGGAGCCCTTAATATGGACTATGTTCATTGAATACCAGCCCATGGTTTTGCAAAACCATCGGTTAAACCATCAACACTTCAAAATGGACTAGGTTCATTGAATCTGCCAGAAATTTCAAAAAATGGTCCCTGCACTTGTAAAACTTGATTTTTTTGGCACTTTTAAGCCCCGTTAACCCCATTTCAAGGCTCTAAAATAAAGGTAAAGTATAGGGAACTTAAAATATGCTCAAAAACATCTCAGATGTCGGTTCGTTTGGTCGTACGGTTGCGTTATTCGCTTAATTACGACGGAAGTCGTAACGAACGCAAAAACGATCCAAATTAAGCGACGAATGGAATTTTATCATGCCAAACACTAAAATAAAATATTTTAATGCTTACATAAATTTTTGGATGTCCGGATGTATTCAGAACGTATGTTATGCGCGAAAATGCAAACTTATGCACTTTTTGACGCTTTTAGTCCCTGAATGAGCATAAAGTTTATTTTAGCATACCGAACCCCTCAAAGCCTATTTCTAAGCTATGTAAAGGTTATTTAGGGTATGTTTAACTTATGATCAAGTTCCGGAATGTTCGTTACTATACAAATCGGCATAGTTTCGCAGTTTGACACAAATAGTTCCTGCGATCGAACAAAGTTGATTTCGACACAACAAACCATTCAAAACTTATTTCTAAGTTATGTGGAGGTTATTTAAGGTATGTTAAGCCTATGTCACTATTCCGGAGTGTTTGTCGCGTTATACTAACTGCGTTTAAGCACCTGTTTGCGTATAACCTTCCAGAAAGCGATTTAGAGCTTGAAATTGGAATCGAATCAAATTGTAAAATCACTGAACACAATTACACATATAATAACACCAAAACACATATAATAACACCAAAGCACATTGTTTTATTAATAATCATCATTGTTTTACATCGTACATCGATTACAGAACACAGTTGTCACAGTATGACCACAAGAGGTACGACATCGAGGATCAGAGCCACGATGTGCTCGCCATCGGGGTAATCAATGATAAGTGGTCATGGACCGATAGAAGGATTCTTGTCGGAGAAACCATCAACAAGGGTAAAGTATCACCAAAATCTGGTAGCGCGGACTGTTGGAAGTCGTGCTCGTCCTTGGTCAGCATATCAGGATCACTCTCAGTGTCTGACGTAGATATCTCCGGCGCAGATGCAATCCCAGTATCTGTAGCGGTGGTCGCAGGGTTGTCAATGTCTTATAACTCGCTTTCTAAAGAAGGTGACATGTGTGTCGGTACATGATAATCATAGCATGTATATTCATAGTAATCATTTAGTATGTTGCAACAAAGACAATTCATCATGTAATCATGTATTCACATTATTCTTTATGAAACTTTCTATCCTTCCTAGTCTCTCAGACTAAGCCTCCCAGTCTCTCAGACTGAACTCCCTAGTCTCTCAGACTAACTCCCTGTCTCTCTGACTGAATCTCTTAGATTAAACTCCCAGTCTCTCAGACTCAATTTTTCCCAGTCTCTAAGACTGATCCTCCCTCAGTCTCTAAGACTGATCCTCCCTCAGTCTCTAAGACTGATCCTCCCTCAGTCTCTAAGCCTGATCCTCCCTCAGTCTCTAAGGCTGAACTATAGACGAATTCTTTGAAATGTGATTTGTGCCTTTTGTTTGTAAAAATGTTTGTTCCCTGGATCTGGACGTTTTGGGTATGCAATGAAAACATGTCTGTAAAAGCATTTTCGTGAGAGCCCTGATGATCGTAGTCTAGACTCGAGAAAGAATCCTAGTTCGCTACGATCGAAGCTCTGATACCAAGCTGTCACACCCTGACTTTTGCGGAAGCGTGGGTTATTGGTGCGACTTCTTAATACCATTGCATACGATCATAACAGCACTATATGATGAAATCATAGATTTGTCATCCATAAAATAAGTTTAAAACATAACAACATTGTTTCAAAAACGTAGACTTCAATTTCAAGTTTTACAATCATACAAAATGTTTATGAGTTCACTAAGGACTCATCAAAAGACATTAAATAGCACCAAGGTTTGGAAGGCGTGTCTTGTCCAGGAAAGAGGCACACTGTCCAAACTTAAAGACCATGGATGACATCTTTATTCTTAACGCAACATAAAAACTTCCATCGCCCGCCAGATCCACTTATAAATTCCCTGAAATACATGTAGTTTGAAAAACATCAACAAAAGTTGAGCGAGTTCATGTGTTCGTTTGTGTGTATGTATAAACCTTTGAAAACGTGGTAAGTATGTATGTAAGTCCCTGGTATGTAGCAATAAGGAAAATGAGATCACCAATGGTTTGCAAGGCCATTGATATGTGTGAAGTGATGCAGGAAGACTCAAACCTAGCAGATTTCGTCGGTAAGACATAGTCACCTCAAGGTCCATTCAGCGGACGCAGGAGTGGGGCTCGCTACACCCGAATAGATCTATCACTCATGTCCCTCGGTCCTACAACGAGGATTAATGGCCTCAAGTATCCGCCTACCCACTCACATGATCTAAGTAGTAAACCCTCCTTAAGCTAACCATACCATGTATAAAACGTCTGTATATAATCGTAGCATGTATTTCACCCCCGAAGTATAAAACTGAAAACAGTTAAAAGAAAAGGGGGACATGAACTCACAGTTTTGCGTCTTCGTATCCAATGTAACTCGAAGCTTCCTCTAGAACGCACGACTACCTACATGCGTACTATGGTCTGTTAGACGAGCGGGTCGTGCCTTGTCTTAGTATTGAATAGTGCCTTTGAGTTACGTTTTAAAGTGTCTTCATTATTTTTGTAATAATACTTCTCAAGTATTGTTATTCGTATTTCCTTCCCAATGATGGGAGTATCTCATACTTGTGTATTCGTATTCTTGCCAAGTATTGGCGTCGTTATTCCGGCGTGTTAATCCAAGTGAATATATATTTTTAAGTCTCACTTAGAAACATATATTTAAACCTTATCTTTATTTCAAAACAATACATCCCAAGAAAATATATATTTTTCCCAAAAATACTATATTTTCTTAATAACCCAAGTAAATATATTTTTACTTTCCAAAAATTTATACATTTCTTCCTTGTCCAAAAATAGTGTATTTCCAGAAAATATATATTTTTCTCAAAAATCATATATCTTCTAAATATCCTAGGAAAATATATTATAACTTCCCAAAAATAATATATTTTCTTTTTGTCGAAAATATGATATACTTTGTAGTAAAACCATTCTTTCGTATCCAAAATAATATTTGTCCAAAAATATATTCGTACTGGTATTTTCAGGAATATTTCATAAGTTACGTTTTTGCGTTTGGTTTCACAATATCGAGTGTGTAACTTATATATTCATTCCTTGTGATTTTTGGTATTACTTTGGAGTTGTAAATTTCATGGTATTATGTTAAGTCATATTATTTTACCCTAAAATAATGTAACTATTCCACCAAGTATTCAAATATTCACACAAGGGTTTGAATATAAAATATATATTCTAAATATATATTTATCCATTTTTACTTACCAAAAACCGACCTCCAATACTTGTAATTTTGTAACAAAATTCATGGCAAGGTCATGTTTGGAAAATATAGTTTAAACCATACTTGTAAACACTTGTTTAGAAAATATTCTCTAAGTGTTTGTATTTTTTAGAAAATTTCGCCATAGTTTCCTTTGTAAATGGAGGTGTCCATGCTATAAACATATCATTTTCTTTTCCAAAAATCATTCAAATAACCAACAACAATTCACTAAACAATATTACACTTACCAAGTGTAAAAACAATACACTTTACATTACAACATGAACTTGATATTTTGCAAAAACGCGTAGTAACTTGGTAAGGCGTTTAGTGGCCTTAGTTACCTTCCAAAATGTATTTACTTTTGTTAAAATCTCATTCTGGGGATTTCTAGATGTTTACAACTTGTGAATACTTTTTACAAAAATATTTATTTACCACATCTTCTTGTTTCAAAAGTATTTCTACACTTATTTTGTCACTAACAATAGTGTAGGTTTATTAAAAACCATGATCTTTCAGGAATCATCTTTTCAAACTTGGTTCCTTTAGAAAAATCATTCACAAGTCTTGGATCTACAAGATTACTAGTTCATTTTGTTTGTCATTTTACAAGAAATTATTTTATGTTCAAGTTCATGTCTAAATATGAAGGTGATCATTTTATGTAAACCCATAATCACCTCCTAACTTGTTAAATCATGTTTTTAATCATAATGTAACAAGTTCCATATGATGATTAGCATCACATTACCAAGAAATCAATAATCAATCATCAACATTCAAAACAACATCATACTAACAATATTTCATCATATTTCATCTTTATGTTAGCTTTATGTTTCGAGTTTCAAGTGTATGATCTTTTAGTGTTCATATGATTTCAACAAGATATATCTTTTAACCACTAAAAACATGAAGTAACAAGAGTGTATAAGGATCTTACAACTAGCTTAAAGCTAGGGAAGAACAAGCTTGGAAAAGTGGTGGATAAAAGCACACGGGTGAGGTCCTTCAAGTTCCGAGCTTCGTTAAGCACCTTGTTACACCTTGGAGTACACTTGGATTACTTGAAACTTGAAACAAAAATGGTGGGGTGTATAGGGTATGTTCGGCTGAGCTTTTATGTGGGAGGAGAAGAAAATGTAGTGGGGTGATGAAGATGATAAGTTTAAGGTTTCTTATAACCAAGTGTGAGCATTATCCATTGGTCTAAATGTTGGTGAAGTACAATACAAGATCACCTCAAATCTTATTAAAGATAACATGGGGATTTAGGAAAGATTATAAAATCTTTGGGGTGGGGCCATAAGTGAGCCGATTACTTACATATGGGGGGGGGGGGGTTAAATGTAAATTGTTGGGTAAAGTAGGTGATTAGTGGAAGGTTATAGGTAGAAGTCTAGTGTTTTAGTGTATCATGCATTATGTAGTAAGTTTAAGTGTTCGGGAACCAATACTAGCTCAGAAAAATAAAAACAATGCTTCTTGCAATATTTTAGTGTTCCGGGTAATGTCCGGTTGTTCGGTTAGATACCGTTCCGTTAAAGTGCTAAGTTATTCCGTTTAGTGTCCTTTATGTAACTTTTTGTGACACTTTTAATTCCTGACACTTAGGAAAGCATACAGGACCATTTTGCCATATTTTTGCACCTTACTAGCATGTTAAAATGCTGAATTTTGTTGGTTAATGCAGAATTCTGCATTTTGAAAGGGTTTTAGGCACTTTCCGGCACTTAAACTATCACCTAGTGACGCAGTTTTATGATCCTTACTTCCCTACACTCCATACTAGTCTAGTACCTTGTCTCTGGCTCACCCTGGGCCTCAAAGCATTGTCTGACTATGTACTGGCACTTGTCAGTACATTTCTGAGTTATCCGCTAACTGTGCTTGGTGCATCAAGTATGTCACTAAAGTTTGTATGTGATAAATGGTGTGACAGTATAAAATGTGATGCACATGTATGTATGATGCAGAAATCATAAAGCGGTTCAATTCATAAATTGTAATTCAGCACAGTCATTAAGCACTAATCAGTATTAATTAATTGTACGGATAACTGTAATTATGAGGGTTGTCACAGAATGATACCAAAGTGGTTAACCACGAAACCAAATCAAGACTTATTGAATCAGGTGAGTCCAGGGACATATTACAACAATGAGAACCCAGCGGTTAGAGGTATGTGTTTCAGAATTTGATGTCAAAGGATACGTGAAGTATAGATGTATAATCTGGTGTAACTTAGTTAACAGGGGTTCAACAAAAGAGGAGTTTCGACTGATATAATTTCAAACAATCGTTTACAATATGCAAATGAGTTCTAGAAACAATAACATCTGCTAGACGAACTCAGAATCAGCAAGCTCAAATGTAATAATGACATGAAAATGATCCGTCAACTTTCGAACAAATAAAGGAATAAATTAGTGTGTTGACATTATTGAATTACGAGAATACACCGGAATGAAATACAACCGAATCTGGTGTATCATTGTCTTAATACATAATTGCATTAAGAGTGTTTAAATGAAAAGTCAACCAAAAGTATGTGTAGTTTCATGTGAAACGGTTGACCATGACTAGCACAAGCTACAAGTTTGTACCGACACCACAAGGTGTCGTAATGACATAATTCAATAATAGCGGTGACCAAATAACTTCACCGTGTTTGAAATCAAATGAAAGCACACTGAAACAAATCTGAAGATTTGATTTAAACAATGTCATAAGGTTTTCAATTGAATATGGAACATCAAAGAGCTATTGTTTTCGACCAAAGATGAACAAGCAATAATTATCAAAAGGCATTCGAACGTTAATGAAAGAAACGCTGATAGGTACACCGGAATATAAAAATGAATTTGTGTACCACTGTCTTAACTCACGATTGCGTTAAGACTGCTTTAACATGATAGACCAGAGCGGATTTAGAGCAAGTCAATAAAAAACAATTAAATCCGTGTATGAGATGCGTAAACGAGATTAGCGCAAGCTTCAATTTAGTGAAAGCATCACCACAAGGTGTCGAAATCAACGAACGATTTAATGGAGTCGTAGACCAAACAAGTTTACTATGACTCGGAACAAATGAAACCCTTGCTAAAATGAAATTGAATATGATGCTCTCAATACATCATATGGTGTCTTGAATTGAATATGCGAAATGGACAAGTTCAAGCAATTGAATTTGGTTTCAGCGCAATCAGACAATAAACGTATGTATCGGCAAGGGAATTTCGGCATGGTTACAAAGATAAACCATGTATGTAACTGGAAGGAAAAGAAATTTCAAGAAGGCTTGGTTGACTCAATATCAAGGAGTCGATACTCACAATAATGCAGGTTATCTTAGACCAGTGTTGTAAAAATCGGAATTAATCGGCGCCTAGGCGCTAGTCTGCCGTTAACTGATTAATTTTGAGCTAGTCGGACCATTAATCGGTAGTCGGTCCAAGGCGGACCTAGTCGGTCCAAGGCGGACCAAATCGGCCCAAGTCGGCCCACTCTTTTTTAGTTTAAATTTGGCCCAAACAAATGTTTTTAACCATTAAATACATGGGCCAACTTGTTTAGTTCCAACCTGGCCCAAAAAAAACATGTTTTTAACCCATTAAAACATATTCCATGAGACCATGACTGATATGTTAATGTTTAAATACTTAAATTGCTATGTTTTAAACTTCATTGTTTAAATTTTGAACTATTTTTAAGTATTATATTGATATTAACGTGTGTATTGAATGTTTAAATACTTGATTAGCTATGTTTTAAACTTAGTTGTTTGAATTTTGAACTATTTTTAAGTATTATATTGATATTAATGTATGTGTATATATATAAATTTAAAAATTATATATATAAATTCCGATCCGATTAATCCCGATTAATCCTGATTAATCCCGATTAATCCCTAGTCGGTACTCCACCGCCCGACTGGCGCCTAGCGATCTCTACAACACTGTCTGAGACACAAGGCAATAACTGGATATAGCGAAATGATATTTGTAACTTTGATGAAAACAATCATTAGAAGGGAAGCCACATGTGTAACAAACGATGCATGTGTGACATATGAAATGATCAAGAAATGAAGCAAATGAGTGTTTGCTCCAATGAAGAAAATTGACGCGATGCAACCACCATTTAAGAGGAGTAAAGATGTAAAAATCTACTTGCTAGATGCAAAAGTGGAGATTGCAATATAAGGATTTCAAGTACTTCACCTGTTCGGTTAACTAAAATAGCATATACGTCAGAATAAAGGGGTTTGCTTGAGTTAATGCGCATGGTTCCTAAGTGATAACCTTTAATGAGCTTTGTCATAAGTTCCTGAATGGTCCTAAGTACATGTCTCCTAGATTCTCAAAGTTTTGTATTTTGTGTATAACTGCATGTGTACCATGCATAAAACACAACGCTAGCGTATGTCTAAAAACAAATTGTTGACTCACTCTTCTTCGGTATGCTTTATTCCTGAATCCGCAGTTGGCGATAACCTGATCGAAGATCGATCTTGGAATAGTAATTGGACCCTCGCAGTTGGTCGAATAAATCACTAATCCTCGGCAGGGATACCGATTTCTTGATGGTTAGCTTGTTCAGCTCCTGGTAGTCGATACACGCTCGAAAACTACCGCCCTTCTTCTTGACGAACAGAACTGGAGCTCCCCAAGGCAAGAAGCTTGGCCTTATAAATCCCTTATCTAGCAACTCCTAAAGCTGCGTTGACAACTCTTGCATCTCTGAAAGCGCAAGTCGATAGGGTGCCTTGGCTACAGGCGCGGCGCCTGGAACCAAGTCAATGTGAAATTCGACTTGTCGTTGAGGAGGTAATCCTGGCAAGTCTTTGGGGAAAACTCCAGGATATTCCCTTACCACAGGGATATCTTCGAGCTTCGGTTCTTCGGCCTCTTTATTCACGACATGAGCTAAGAAGGTAACACATCCTTTATGTAAAAACTCCCGTGCCTTCAAGCAACTAATAATCTGTAGGGGCGTATCCTGCTTCTCCCTAGGAATCACGATCGTCTCTTCATTCGCCATCGGGATGCGGATAATCTTCTCATGGCAAACAATCTCAGCTCGATTTCTCGATAACCAATCCATCCCACTACTACGTCGAAGCTTCCCAATTCCACTGGCAGAAGATCAAGCGTAAACTCACGCTCTCCAAGCTCTATCACACATCCTCTAATCACTTCATTGGCTTCTACTAGCTTCCCATTAGCTAGTTCTATTGAGTACGGGATATCTAACTTACTTGCTACTAAACCAAGTATATTCTCAGAGTCTAGAGATACGAAGCTAAAATCGGCACCAGTATCAAATAGCACAGATGCAAAGTGTTGATTAATAGGGAACGTACCAGTAACCACGCTTGGATCCTGGCGTGCTTCCCTAGCTCCGATGTTGTACGCTCTTCCACGGTCTTGGTTATTCTTCGGGCAATCTTTCCTAAAGTGCCCCACGTCCCCACATTTGAAACAACCTGGAACTTTACCATTATCGTTTTCGTCTAGGTTGCCGTCATCATTTCCTACTTGTTTGGGATACTTCGCCCAACAGGCATCCTTGTTGTGTCCTTCCTTTCCGCACCTATCACACCAAGGCCTCAGACATCGACCTTCATGGTGAAACTTGCACTCATCACATCTCGGCTTAGTCCCCAAGTAAATCTTACCACCGGCCTGATTGTTTTTAGGGCAATACTTCCTGAAATGCCCCATATCACTGCAGTTAAAACATCCTGGACCACGTCCTTGATCATCACCATTTCCGCCTTGATAGTTGTCGTTGTTTCCTTCGCGATTTCCGCTACTATCTTGACCTCCATTCCCATGTCCAGTACCGTATCAACATGTCTCCTTGATATGCCCCACTTTGCCACAGTTATCACATTTTCCATATTTACATCGCCCGGTATGATGACGTCGACAATTGTCACACTTAGGTAGGTTACCCATGTGCCCTTTTTCCTTTTTGGCATTGTTGTGTGTATTCACCCGAGTACCCTTCTGGAAATCAGTGAGCTTCCTTTTGTTCTTCCCAGATGACTCCACATGAATCTCCTTCTTCTCGTCAGGAGTTGAAAATTTTTCCAATCTAATCGCTTCATTAGTGAGTGCCTCACTTAAGTCAATCGCATCGATACTTGTTGGAGGCTTTGATGCTGTCATCAAGTTCAGAATCTGAGGCGACAATCCCCAGATGAGTCGTTCTATCCTCTTAGACTCTGGTTCCACCAGGTATGGAACAATTCGCGACTAATCATGAAGTCTTTGCACATATTCCGCCACCTTTGGACCTTCCATCTTCATGGTCCAGAATTCAATTTCCAGCTTCTGGATTTCCGCCTGAGAACAGTACTTCCTACGCATCAATTCTTTCAGCTCAGTCCATGTCAAAGCATACGCAGCAGCCTCGCCCAACGTCTGAACCTGAAGGTTCCACCATGACAGAGCCCCATCTTGAAACAGTCCAGAAATGTACGTGACTTGCTGCTCTGGAGTACATTTGCTCATTCGCGAAAACAGAATCCGTATTCTCGGCCCATCTCACAAAAGCTACGGCACCTCCAGTGCCGTCGAAGTTCAGAGGCATGCAGTCCAAAAACTTCTTGTAGGTACAGCCTTCAACCCAAGCAGCATCATTCACAGAAAGCATTAGCAAAGCACACCCGGAAATGTCCAAACGTATTGTAATGTATCTTAGGTGACTTAAACATTACCGTTAGGTGGGTTATTCCCTGAGGTACCTCCGCTGTGTCTGTAGCGAAGAACCTCGTGTTGTGCGATGGCCTATGTGATGCGCGCTTGTAATTCTGCCTCGGTTGTGGGCAGCTGATTGTTCCTTCGAGGAAGCATCTTCTAAGAAGAAGATCGGATTGGTCAGGTCTTATTTGCTAAATAAATGTATATAGTTGTCTAGAGGTCGTATGTACATACACATAATCAATCATCATATCAAGCAATCATGCAACAACACAATCATAACATAAGCAAGTAATCCAACAATGTGTTTAGTGAGAACATAACGATTGAGCTTTCATTAATCATCGACCATAGTTACATTGTTTACAAAGTGTATCACATCAAAAGGGACACGGGGTCACACTACCCTTGTCCAATAAGTCTGTCAATGTACAAAAATCACATAGTCAAAAGGTGGTCTTCAAAAGTCTTCACAATCTCGGCTCAATAGTAGTGCTCTCACCAAAAGTGATACATCTGCATAAGACCAAAAACCTATTGTACTGATGGCGGAGGAGGAGGAGGGAGGAAGAGCAAACTGAGAATATGTGCGAGCTCCTCCTCGAGCTTGCACACATAACGAAGCAAGTAACTGACCTGCTGCTCGACGGTGAGGAATCGAGCATCAAACTATGGAAAAGGAGTAAGAGGAGCAGGGGGATTTGCAAAAGGAGACGGTGATGAACGTGGGGGAACGAAAGTAGGCTGACAAGGACACAGTGGGGGACGCGGAGTCAGCTCAAGCTCCAAGACTCTGCGACTCATAACCTCAAATCGAAGCTGAAGCGAATAAAGTAACTCATCCCGTGTATAATCAACAAAATGAGAGGGATGGTAGGGATCTGAGATCGGAATAGAATACGGTGGGAACCATCAGAATGGCTCATCAAGTGGTGAAGAAGTGAAAGGAGCAAATGGTGCTGACTGAGGGGTCTGAGAAAAAGCTGCTGAAGCAAAAGGATCGTCATGCGGGTGCTGACCAGAAGTACCTTCCCCTGGACGGGGTGCAGGGATGTCCTGAAGGAAAACGATAGGTAAATCAGTGCGATGGGCGTCGGACTCCACAGGAGAAAGAGGAGCAACATCAACGGGTGCGGGTGCGGGTGGAGGGACAAATGGCTCAACAACAGGAGGGTCAACAGGTGCAGGAACTGGGTTAGGTATAAGGGGTGCAATGTCGGGTAAACCAAAAGGAATAAGGTCATGATCAGGCATGGGCTCAGGATCAGCAGGTGCAACATCAGGCTGATCACCAGGAACAAAATCTGGCTCAAGACCAGGCTCGGGGTCATGTGGAGGAGATGGTACAGCTGACATGGCCGTGTCATCATCAGAATCAGTAGAATAGCGTCGCAATCCGACCGCCTGTAGGGCTGAGGACGTCACAGACTCAAAGGAATCTGAGACAGAGTGCAAACTAGAATCAGAGGATAACTCGATGACAGGGATCTCAGGAGGTGGAAAAGCAACAACGTCCTCATCTATCTCTCCATCACCATGGGCATCATCAGGAGGACCATCAACAAACAAATCAACGTCATCATCAAACAGATCGTCAAAAGGCCAATCCTCGGGAGGGATGACCACGAGAGGAACAGGAGCGAGGATCGGAGCCACAATATGCTCACCATCGGGATGACCAATGATGAGATCATCATGGACTGGAATGGGAACAACAAAAGGATCCTCGTCTGGAATACCATCAGCAAGGGGTAAGTCATCTCCGAAGTCAGGCAACGCGAACGGCTGGAAGTCGTCCTCGTCATCGGATATCATGTCAGGGTCACTCTCAGTGTCTATCGTAAGTATCTCCGACTCGGGTGCACTCTCACTATCAGAGACGAGGGCCATAGGATCATCAATATCTGATAATCCGCTCTCTGAAGAAGACATGATGCCTGTAACATAACAATCATTACATGTGCACATATATTAACCACTATTTCTAATATGCAATCAAGTCAGTTATCACTCAATCACGTATTCACATTATTCATCATGAAACCCTTTCTATCCACCTTAGTCTACCTAGACTAAACCACAACAGTGGCCTTGCAATCGTGTTTCTTGTCTTTCCTTTTGTAAAAACGTTTGTTCCCTGGATCTGGGCGTTTCGTGTATGCAATGAAAACATGTTGTAAAAATATTTTCGTGAGAGCCCTAATGATTGTAATCTAGACTCGAGAAAGAATCCTAGTTCGCTACAATCGAAGCTCTGATACCAAACTGTCACACCCTGACTTTTGCGGAAGCGTGATTATGTGTGACTTGCTTAATATCATTGCATTCAATCATAACAAACAACTATATGATAAAACCAAGATGTTCATCCATAGATAGTTTTAAAAACATTACATGCTACATTGTTTTAAATCCCAAAACACAGACTTCGCGTTCAACACCAACAAGTTTTAAGTTCCATAAGGACTCCACAAAAGACACTAATGAAAACTAGGCTTTGAGATATGTATCCTATCCAGGATAGGATACACACTCCATACCATTCGACACCGGATGACATCTTTTATTCCAAACAACACTTGAAAACTTCAACGCCCGCCAGATCCATACTTAGTTTCCTAAAATACATGTAGTTTGAAAACATCAACAAAAGTTGAGCGACTTCATGTGTTTAGTATGTGAGCTCGAATAAACTTGTAATCATTATAAGTATGTATGAATCGTAAACCCTGGTATGAAAGCAAACAAGGAAAACAAATCATTAATGGTTTGCAAGGCCATTAATATGTGTGACGTGATGCAGGAAGGCTCAAACCTAGCAGATTTTGCACCGGGCTTCAGTTTGAAGACATAGTCACCTCATGGGCCAAACCCCGGTCCACATGGGTGCGGGCTCGCTACAACCAAATAGATCTATCACTCATGTCCCTCGGTCCTACAACGAGGATTAATGGTCTTAAGTGTTGTACCCACCACTCACATGATCTAGCAGTACCTTTCCTTAGCTAACCATACCACATATAAACGTTTGTAACCAGTTTGTAACATGTACTTCACACCAGAAGTTGTAAACCAAAAACAGTTAAAAGAAAGGGGGGACATGAACTCACAGTTTTGCGTTCTTCAAATCAATCCAACGTAACTCACAGCTATTACTTGTTCACGCGACTTCCTACAAACGTACTACAGTCTATTAGACGAGCGGGTCGTGCCTTGACTTAGTCTTATTTAGTGCCATTGAGTTACGTTTCATTGTGTCTTTAATATTATTCCAAGTTATATAATTATTTGTTAAAATAATAAATATTTTAACTTAAATTATATTTATTAAATTTTGGAATAATAGTTAAAATAATATATTTCATCTTGATACTTTTTATGTATTTGTACATATATAACTTCCCAAGGATGGGTGTATTCATACTCGTATTCTTATACTTGTATATTTTTGCCAAGTATCGATGGCGTATTCTGGTATGTATTTATACGTACGAGAATACGTATTTTTATTGTGTTTATTAAGTATCTCATACTAAATTTTTGTATTAACTTTTCCGGAATAATATTTCTAATAAAAATACATCAATATATATTCCCAAAATATATATTTTAAGAAAGATTACATAGAAAATTACTTATATTTTTCCCTTGGCAAAAATATTTATAAATTTCATATAAGTCTCAAAAATAATATATTTTCAAGTTTAACTTGGAAAATATATATAAACTTATCTTTCACCCAAAAATAATGTATTTCATGTTTATTCAAGAAAATATATATTTTCCCCCAAAAATAATATATCTTCTAATAATTCCAAGAAAATATATATTTTTACTTACCAAAATAATATATTTGCTCCTTGTCAAAAATATGATATATCTTGTAATAATTGTAAAAATCACATTTTCATTCTCTTTGTATCCAAAATACCAATTACCAAAATATACTTATGAATTAAATTTCCGGAATATTTTTGTAAGTTATATTCCTTGTTCGGTTTTACCAATATTTTGGGTATAAATTATGTATTTATTTCTCGGAATTTTTGGTAATATTTTGGATTGTAATTTTCTTGGAATTTTGGTTAGTTATATCATTTCAAGTCCTAAAATAGTATAACTAATACACATAATATACAAATAATCACACACATGGTGACATCTAAATATATATTTAGCCACTTTTATTTACAAAAACCAAACTCCAATATTTATAATTTTTGTAACAAAAATTATGGCAAATTTTATATGAAAACCCATGGTTTAAAATATACTTGTAAATATTTGTTTAAAAATATTTTTCTAAGTATTAAATTTCTAGAAAAATTTGGCCATAGTTTCCCCTTAAAAATGGAGGTTTCCATGCTTTCAAAGCATATCATTTTCTTTAATAAATCACCACAATCAACAATAAATCAACCAATACTTACCAATTTGCCAAAATCATGCATAAATTACTACTTCATGAACTTGAAAATTTACAAAAAATTGTAATAACTTACTAGTGTGTTTAGTAGGCTTAGTTACCCTTTAAAGTGTGGTTGTTTATTTAAAAACTTCATTTTTGAAGAAATTACTTCTTTACAACTTGTAATTAAATTTTCTAAAAATGTTTCTTCTTGAGTTTTTCTTGTCACATATATATTTCTACACTTGTTTAACCACTAAAAATGTGGTTAATTTCTTTAAGAACCAAGCTTAAGTAAACTTTGTATTTTTAACTTGGTTTCTTGAAAAATCATTCTTGAAATCATAGATTTACAAGACTTTACACTCACTTTAATCATCATTTTACAAGAAAAACAATTTTCACTTCAAGTTCATGATTTACATATGGATGATCTATTGATCCTTAACATAATCCTCCTCTCATCTTGCTAGATTGTGTCTTTAATCACTACCTAGCAAGATCACATGATGATCTACATCAATAACATGAGTAATCAACAATCAACAAGCATAACAACACTTAAACATTATGTATTCTTATGATTTTAGTCTTATGTTATAGTTTCATGTTCAAGATTCATAGTGTTCTTTAAGATTAACAACTTGTATCTTCTTTTAACCACCAAAACAAGATGTAAAATGAAGAGTAGAATGATCTTACTACTAGCTCAAGGCTAGGGATGATCACTAGATGAAAATGAAGTGGATAAAAGCTTGTGTGAGTGGTCCTTCAACTTCCGAAAGCTCCAAGCTTCTTTGCATAGCTTCTTACACCTTTGGATATCAAAAGAATGGATGGAAGTTGAATGAAGGTGAGGGAGGTGGTGCTTGGTGATCTCGGCCGAACCAAGAAGAAGAGAGGGAGAGGAGTTTTGGTGTGTTGTGTGGAATGAGAAATGATAGTGAAGAACTAAAAGTCTAACTTATAATCTCCCAATTTTGCATAATCCAAAGGTTCATGTGTTTAGTAAAGTTAAAACATGATCTAATATTACAATCAAAGAAAATCACAAATGGGGCCACCATGTTGGGGCCGTAGGTGGAGGGTGTAGAGTTGGAATCTAATGTTATAGTTAGATTATGGTTGAAATCTAAGTGTTTAGTTAGGTTATTTAGTTATTAGATGTTTATATAGTGTGTTATGATTTTCGGGGACCATAACTAGCTTGGTAATGTTAAAACAATGCTTTTGGTGAAAATTTGATGTTTCGGGTAGTGTCCAGTTGTTCGGTTGGTTACCGGTTCGTTAAGGTGCTAAACTACGCAGTTTAGTGTGCTTTATGTTACCTTTTGTGACAGTTTTGATTCCCGACACTTAGGAAAGCATTCAGGACCATTTAACCATATTTCTGCATGATATTAGAGTGTTTAAATGCTGAATTTTGCTGATTTCTGCAGAATTCTGCAGTTTATGTGAGTTTTAGGCATTTTCCGGCACTTAAACTATCACTAGGAAGGCAGTTTTGTGATCCTTACTTTCCTACACACTATACTAGTGTAACTCTTGGTTGCTGGCTCATTCTGTGTCTCAATACAATGTCTGTCTATGCACTGAACTTCGTCAGCATTTTTCTGATTTATCTGATAACATGTATGTATGATAACATAAATCAGAAAGCAATTCAAGTCATTAATTGCAATTCAGCATAGTCATTAAGCACTAATCATTGTTTAATTATTGTTTAATGATTGTACGGATACATGCAAATTTGACAATTGTCACACTCTTTGGCAGACCTTTGCTTGAACAGTCTTTGTGTTTATCAGTAGAGGTTGTTTCGTTCAACAGACTTTGCTTTAACAGATTTTCTCTTCAACAAAGATTTGGGTTTGGTAGACTTTAGCGAAATAGATGTTGAGTGTATTCGTTTGGTTTGCTATTCATTTTTTGCACAAGTAGTAGGGTTGTATATTATTTTTAGTGAATGAATACTACTTTAATGAATTGGTTAGTAAGAAAACTGTTAGGATCTGTTGAACAAACTTTGATTCAACAAACCTTATCATCTGTTGATCATGGTCAGTTAAAGCTCTTCTGTTAAACATCCTCTGTTGAACTGCATCATCTGTTAAGCCACAACAGAGGTTCTCTTTGGCAGACCTTTGCTTGAACAGTCTTTGTGTTTATCAGCAGAGGTTGTTTCATTCAACAGTCTTTGCTTTAACAGATTTTCTCTTCAACAGAGATTTGGGTTTGGTAGACTTAGCGAAATAGATGTTGAGTGTATTTCTTTGGTTGCAGATGTTTAAAAGACTGTTATTTGTATTTAGAGGTTGTGGAGGTTAATTCAAGTGAGATTATGACAATGATCAGCCATAAATTTGTTTTGCCTTTTAAATGTCGATCACTAACTTGTTGTGATGTATCATGAAGAGCCAATTAAAATATAATGAATGTACAGCAAAAATGAGAATCATCTAAACTGATGGATTTAGCATGTAATTGCTACAATTTGAATATTATTGTTATTATATTATATATTATTATTGATATTCATATTTTGCACAAGTAGTAGAGTTGTATATTATTGTTAGTGAATGAATACAAATTTAATGAATTGGTTAGTAGGAAAACCGTTAGGATCTTATATACATTAACATCTGTTAGAGACTAACCTCTGTTATAGATTGCTAACATCTGCTTTGCCCTAGACACTGTTAGGATCTGAGCTACATTAGGATCTGTTGAATAGACTTTGATTCAACAGACCTTATCATCTGTTGATCATGATCTGTTAAATCTCAGATGTTAAAAATCCTCAGTTGAACTGCATCATCTGTTAAGCCGCAACAGATGTTAGCTTCATCATACTTTTGTATTCATCAGCAGAGGTTACTTTGGCAGACCTTTTCTTCAACAGTCTTTGTGTTTATCAGCAGAGGATGTTTGGTTCAACAGATTTTGTCTTCAACAGTGCTTTGGGTTTGGCAGACTTTAGCGAAATAGATGTTGAGTGTATCCCTTTAGTTTCAGATGTTTAAAGACTGTTATTTGTAATTAGAGGGTTTAGAGTATAATTCAAGTGAAATTATAACAATGATCGGCCATAAATTTATGGAATGATTATTCTTTGCAGTTGAACCGCATCATATGTTAAGCCACAACAGATGTTAGCTTCATCATACTTTTGTATTCATCATCAGAGGTTCTCTTTGGTAGACCTTTGCTTCAACAGTCTTTGTGTTTATCAACAGAGGTTGTTTGGTTCAATAGACTTTGCTTCAACAGATTTTGTCTTCAACAGAGCTTTAGGTTTGGCAGACTTTAGCGAAATAGATGTTGAGTGTATCCCTTTAGTTGTAGATGTTAAAAGACTATTATTTGTAATTAGAGGTTGCAGAGTATAATTCAAGTGAAATTATGACAATGATCGGCCATAAATTTGTTTCGCTTTTTAAATGTCAATGACCAACATGTTGTGATGTATCATGAAGAGCCGATTAAAATAGAATGAATGTACAACAAAAATTTAAGTTAATATAACTAACAAGATAAGCATACATGATTATAATTTAAATATTCAGAAGTTTGGAAAATATACAAGTTTCATACATCACCATCACATAACTTTATCTCACATGAGATAATACCAACAACCATAACTATTTGTAGACTTTCTTTAAGATCAGCTTGGCTTTGTCTGTAGAGTAAACAAATTTGCATTTCATGTTTCTGTAGATACCATTGGGCTTGGTGAACTTCTTGGTCCATTGACAAGCCACGTATCTAAATCCCTCGCCATGCTTCTCTGGTCTAAAGTCAATTACAGTATCAACTCCATTCAGATTTTGAACTGTCATCTTCAATGATCTATCAATCCTTGATAATAACACCACTTTCGCATTCAGACGCTTAAAATAAATATAAAATAACAATAATTAATAACAAATAAATAATGTATTTAAGAAAAGTAACAAATTTTTAATTGTAACAAACATTTAACAATGAAAGAATGAGGCATAATATATTAACAAAACAAACTTACAAAATGTTTATTGCAGTACCATACGAATTCTATGGGATATACATCAGGATCAACTTCATAATCTGAGATAACAGCATCAAAATCTGCATCGCCGCCATCATCGGATGATTCATCGGATACAACATAATCACTATCAGAATCTACGTCATTGGATTCTTCAACATCCGATTGATGATCCATATCTTCAGTAAATGGAGCAACTTCTAATTTGGGTAAGGAAGTATCGCCTTTCGGACTGTCATCAGCTTTGGGTGCAACAATCTCACATCCATTCAAATTAAAGACAGTAAGCTGAAAGATGTAATCCGCTACGTATCTTAAAACAAGTACAACTCCTGTACACAGACCCATGTAGTGTACAACCTTTTCCCATCCATCAGTTATAAAGTAACAATTGCGAAGAGGATCCGGTTGAATTACTACATCAAAAGAGTCCCACTGATTCACATAAATATTAAATGACTCTTTAAGTTTACCAACTCCAATACTGATTTTAACTAAGTCCTTGGGTATTAGCTGAAAAAAAGATATAAACTTTATTATGAAATCAACAAAGGTACGGTAAATTTTAAAGTATATCACTAATTAGTACAGTAACATTCAAAGTATTGGATTAAAATACCAAAACTTACCAACACGTCCTTAGAAGCATCAGAAAAACTACGGGAGAAGGAAACTATACATCCAAAGTTCCTCTCAAATGATATTGATGTGAACATAGAAATCATTGGGAGTTTTGTTGGATAACGATGAACTTTTTCAAAAGGTGTCAGCAGATATGTATATGGTGCAGATTTTTTAAATACCAATAGATATCCTTCTGTTAATGAAAGGTCAGAGACAACTGAGGACCATCCTTCTTTTAGAGCAAAACTTCCATTGTGTTTTGAGAATCAGATCTCCCATCTCATACCGTTTACACACTCTATAACGAAAATATTACCAGCAACTTCATTGAGTAAATGATTGTTTGCAAAGATTTGTGGTATTATCTGTGGAGTTCAAGTATTTAAGTATTGGAAAGTGTTATATGTGAATTAATTGTTAACAATAAAACTGCAGAAAATGTTTTTAATGTAATAATCTTACCAAGATTTTGGAATTAAGAGAGTCCAAATAATGACAAAAAGACATCTTCCAAGATATGATGTTTATCTAAAAACCAAACAAATAATGAAACAATGTATTTTATCAGACTCTTCATTATTTATCAAGACTGTGATAACAATATGAACCAAAAATGTATAACATATCTATGTCATTCAAATAACGCATTTAATATTTATCGATTTATTTAGAGGAAATCAATAAATAAAGATTCCTCAAAAAACTATAGAACCGAGTAGCAAAGAAATAACATGTTTTAGAAGTCCATAAACAAAAGATTGGTCATTTGATCATATTATTTAATATCAAATAATAAAAACAACAAAATATACCTTATCGATTGGTTTCAAGTAACTAAATGTAGCACCATATCAAAGAAAACTTAGAATCGGAAACAATATAACAAATAAAAAACTTGTAAAATGAAATTTATACTTCATCTAAAACATGCAATACATGATCACAGTCTTGATAACAGTCGTTAATGATGTGCATATGAAACTCGTGTGCATACAATTTTTAATAAATATTATTATACCTTGATCGAAGTTGTCGACGATGTCAAAAGTAAGAAGTATTCAAGTGGAATGATTGAATATTGAAATGGACATCGGTGATTAAAACTTGAACCACTTTTTATGAGATCAGAGAAACTGTCACACCCTGGCTTTGCGGAAGCGTGGTTAATTTTGGTGTGACTTCTTAATACCATAGCTTAACCATAACAAAGCTATATGAAATAAAATCATGCAAGATCATCCATTTGATTAAGTTTTAAAACCAGAGTAACATACCATTGTCTTAAAGACTTACAACATCATAACATAAAACATTGTCTTGGGAAACATAAACATCAACATGAGATAAACGCAATTTAAGATTTGTGACTTGTCCAGGAAAGAGTCACATTTCCTAAACTGGGATGACCTTGGAACCCTTATGCAGCGGGAAAACATAACATACCGCGCCAGATCTTTAATTTCCTGAAATACATGTAAGTTGAAAAATCAACAATAATGTTGAGCGAGTTCATGTGTAAGTGAGTAAGTAAACCTTGTGAGTTATAAAAATAGTCTTGGTATGTAGCAAATAAGGGAATTGAGATCACCAATGGTTTGCAAGGCCACTGATATATGTGAAGTGCAAATAGGGAGACTCAAACCTAGCAGATTTCGCCACGGCATTAGTATGTGGACAAAGTCACCCCAAGGTCCGTTTCTAGTTTGGCCTGGGGCTGGGCTCGCTACACCCAGATAGATCTACCGCTCCTGTCCCTCGGTCCCGACATGAGGACTAATGGCCTCATATTGCTCCTACCCAGTCACATGATCTAAGTAGTAAACCTCCTTACGCTAACCATACCGTATAAAGTACTTGTAATCAAAGTAACATGTATTTCACCCCCGCAGTAAAGAAAACTGAAAACAGTCAAGAGAAAAGGGGGACATGAACTCACAGTGAAGCGTCTCTACCAAGTATCTCCTGCTCACGCAGCTGTGCGACGACCTACATGTACTAATTTCTATTAGACGGACGGCCGTGCGTTAGCTTTATAGTTTAAGTCTTTGAGAAATAGTTAGACAACTATTTCGTGTTTACATTCTGTATATACTTGGTAGTTAATCTCCTTCCCAAGGATGGGGGATTCAATACATGTGCGTTCATAAATATTTCCGTAAGTGCGTAAGTTACGTTTAACAATCGAGTGGTAATATAATTACCAGTGTAACTTATATGTTTATAGTGAAAGCGTTCGTATTATTTTGGGAATCGTTAACGTTCGCAAATATTATTTTTACTCTAAAAATAATATTTATGTATTTTCACAAAATAATCATAAACAGTGTGTGAAAAATATATATATTTATCACGTTAAATTTTGTGAAAATCCCACCTCCGAATATTTAGTAAATAAAGTCATGGCGAAATTTATGTTTCGAAAACATGTCAAAAATAATTCTAACACTCGTAGTGTAAATAGTTCCAAGTGTTAGGTTTTTAGAAAAATTTCGCCAGAGTTTCCTCTGTAACTGGAGGTGGCCACGCTTTCAAGCGTATAATTTTCTTTCATAATTCAACTCAACAATCTTCTTATTCAATCAAGACAATGTTCAAATCACAAACTAGTCAAAATATGTATATAAATCGCATAAACTTCATGAACTTGTGATTTATCCAAACTGTGAAGTAAATCTCATTACTCTTAGTGGATCTTCATATAACACAATCCGGTTTCGTAAAAGTCTTGTTTTTATGGAAGTTTCGTCTTTACAACTTCTTGTCATTTTTCCCAAAAATAGTTATTTTGTCGAAACTTTGTGTTACACAAGTGTTTACACACTTGTGTGTTCTAAAAACCATTCTTGTTAGTGTAAGATCCGTCTTTTAAAATATGATTTCTTTAACACTTGGTCCTTTGAAAATACCACTTGCAGATACGTAGATCTGCTAGTTTTAAACACTATTTTGCAAGTAAAAATACTTTTACACAAGTTCATGTTTCATGTGTGGTAGAGTTTCAGCTTTTAACCCTTGTTACTTCTAAAATAGCCTTATGTCATGATCCATGAACATGACTACACCGGGTTAAATGGTGATTCGAGCTACCACAACATAGATCGGGTCTAAATAATCATACATTTTGAATACTACATCATTTACACAACTTATGTGCTATTAACCATCATTTTACATGTTTTTAGTAGACTTTAATGCATCAACTGGTAAGTTAACGAGTTTTAACCGATACAAATCCTTTTAACCACTTTAGATTAGTTCAAATACGAGTTTTAAGCATTATACCTCTAGCTCGAGGCTAGGGAAGAATCTATGCGCAAAAGAGGTGGATAAAAGCTAAAGAAAGAGGTCCTTCGCGTTCCGCTTGCTCCAAGCTTCCTAATACGAGATCCTTGACACTTGTATGATGTTGGAATGTGATGAACAAGAACCGAAAATGGATGTATGGGGGGTGGGGTGTTCGGCCGAGAGTTAGAGCAAGAGGGAGAGAGAGTTTTGGATGGTGAAATATGATGGATGATTATGTTGTGTAATTGTGATTACTTATAGGCAAAAGTTGGATTATGAACCAATGGATTTCATGTCAAGTAGATATTAGACATAAAGGAATTAAATATTCAAAAATGGTACAAGTTCTAGTCACATGGTGACCAATCGGCCCAAGGGGGGGGGGGGTCTTGGTTCGATCTCAACTAGAGTAGTTGATGTTTAGTTAGGTTAATCTAGTTAAGTTGAGTGATTAACTCGGTTAGTGGTGTGTTGTGTTTTAAAGCGGGTGTTAGGGTGTTCAGGGACCCTAACTGGCTCAGAAAAAGATCAATAATATTTATGGCAATATTTTTATGTTCCGGGTATAGTCCGGTTGTTTGGTTGGATAGTAATCCGTTAAAGCGCTTAATAAAGCTTTAAAGTGTCGTTAATACCCTTTTTAGTGACACAACTTATTTCCGACACTTTGGAAAGTGTCTAGTAATATTTTTCTCATGTCTTGGCAATTTATTAGTTAGCTAAAAGCTGAATTATTTTGTAAAGTGCTGAGTTTTGTACTTAGAGTACGTTTTAGGCACATCCAGTCATAGTGACTTATTCCTAGAGACGCAGTTCCACAACCCTTGTATCCCTACACTCACCACTAGTGTAGCAAGATATCTCAGGCTCTTACAGGCCTTAGAGGCAGTGTTTGCCTGATGCTGGCTTTATCAGCATGTTTAATAGGTTATCCGTGTATTGTGCTACTGTGCTTTATGTGCATCATGTTTGTCACTAGGGTTCAGCATGTAAATAATGTAGTGACGATAAGTGAGGTATGATGCAAGTAAGTACATGTATCAGATATCAAGTAGCAGTTCATCAGCTAGTTCAAATGAGCACAGTAATTAAGCAGTAATTAATCATTAGTTAAGTCATACGGATACCTGGTTTAGTGCGGGTTGTCACATTCTCCCCCCGTTAAATAAATTTCGTCCCGAAATTTAAGTTCTGCTTGTAGATGCAGGGTTCTTAGGAAAAAGGTGGGGGTATTTCTCTTTCATCCGGTCCTCACGTTCCCAGGTGAACTCAGGACCATGTCTGGCATTCCAACGAACTTTGACGAGCTTGACACTGCTCCGGCGGGTCTTGTTAACCTTCCAATCCGTGACCTTAACAGGTTCTTCAACAAAGTGGAGCGTGTCGTCAACATGAATCTCGTCGGTGGGAATGGCAACGGTGACTTGAGTTGGACTTTTCTTTAGATTGGATACATGAAATGTATCGTGAACGCCATTTAGTTCAGCAGGTAGGTCCAACTTGTATGCTACTAGTCCTATTCTTTCCAGAATTTTGAAAGGACCAATGTAGCGCGGATTTAACTTCCCACGCTTTCCAAAGCGTGCCACCCCCTTCCAGGGTGAAACTTTTAATAACACCATCTCTCCAACTTGGAATTCCACATGCTTCCGGTTTGGATCCGCATAGGCCTTTTGTCTGTGGCGAGCTGCTTCGATGCGTTTAAGAATCTGCGCAATCTTGTCTGTCGTCTCTTGGACGATTTCGGGACCAGCAAGTTGCCTATCACCTGCGTCAGCCCAACATAGTGGTGATCGGCACTTGCGTCCGTAAAGGGCTTCGAATGGCGCGACACCAATACTGGTGTGGTAGCTGTTGTTATATGAAAATTCAACCAAAGGCAAATGTTTATCCCAGCTACCGCCCAAATCCATAACACACGCTCTCAGCATGTCTTCCAAAGTCTGTATCGTTCGCTCGCTCTGGCCGTCAGTTTGCGGATGGAACGCAGTGCTCAGATTCAATTGTGAGCCAAAGGCTTCTTGGAAGGATTGCCATATCCTTGACACAAACCTTCCGTCTCTATCCGAGATGATTGAGAGAGGTACTCCATGGCGCGCGACGATCTCTCTCATGTAAATTTCCGCAAGTTTACTAGTACTGTCTTTCTCTTTGATTGGCAGAAAGTGTGCGGACTTTGTTAGGCGGTCAACTATCACCCAAATCATATCATGGCCTCTTGGCGTTCTTGGCAATTTCGTAATAAAATCCATTGAGATTTGTTCCCATTTCCACTTGGGAATCTCAGGTTGTTGCAGAAGTCCTGAAGGCTTCTAGTATTCGGCTTTAACCTTAGCGCACGTTAAGCATTCGCTCACGTAAACAGCAACATCGCCTTTCATCCTAGGCCACCAATAGTAATCTTTGAGGTCCTGGTACATCTTATCCGATCCAGGGTGGATAGAGTACCACGACTTGTGAGCTTCATCGAAAATAACCTTCCTTAAACCACCAAACAGAGGAACCCAAATCCTTTTCTCAAAACATAACGTTCCTTCCTCGTTTGGTACCAATAGCTTCTCCATTCCACGGAGATATTCTTCTTCAAGGTTTCCTTCCTTGAGAGCTTCCTTCTGCGCGGCACGAATGCGCAAGGAAAGATCGGTTCGGACAATCATTTCCAAAGCCCTAACCCTTATGGGCTTGATTCTTTCTTTACGACTTAGGGCATCGGCGACTACATTCGCCTTCCTTGGATGATACTTTATCTCGCAGTCGTAGTCGTTCAGCAACTCAACCCATCGCCATTGCCTCATATTCAACTCCTTCTGGTTGAATATATGCTGTAGGCTCTTGTGATCTGTAAAGATTGTACACTTCGTACCATAAAGGTAGTGTCTCCAGATCTTTAGTGCAAATACCACTGCGCCAAGTTCCAAATCGTGTGTGGTATAGTTCTTTTCATGCACTTTCAACTGACGCGATGCGTAAGCAATAACCTTTTGGCGTTGCATCAACACACAACCCAGTCCTTGACGCGATGCGTCGAAGTATACCACAAAATCATCAGTACCTCCCGGTAGTGCTAAGATTGGCGCATTGCAGAGCTTATCCTTTAGTATCTGGAACGCTTCTTCCTGTTTGATTCCCCAATCAAACTTCTTATCTTTCTGGGTGAGGAGCGTCAAAGGTTGAGCGATTTTTGAAAAATCCTCAATGAACCTTCGATAGTAGCCAGCCAAACCCAAGAATTGTCGAATCTCGGTTGGCGTCTTTGGCGTTTCCCAATCCTTGATTGCCTCGATCTTGGTTGGATCCACGTGGATTCCATCTCCATTTACCACGTGCCCAAGGAATTGGACTTCACGTAGCCAAAATTCGCACTTGGAGAATTTGGCATACAACTGTTCCTTCTTCAGCAGCTCTAAAATAGCTCTTAGATGCTGCTCGTGCTCAGCCTTTGTCCTTGAATAAATCAAGATGTCGTCGATGAACACAATCACGAACTTGTCTAAGTACGGCTTGCAAACTCTATTCATCAAATCCATAAAGACTGCAGGTGCGTTTGTCAAACCAAACGGCATAACAAGGAACTCGTAGTGTCCATAACGAGTTCTGAAGGCTGTCTTCGGGATACTTTCTTCTTGTATCCTTAACTGATGGTATCCAGATCGAAGATCGATCTTTGAATAAAAGCTTCAAACAGATCATCAATTCTTGGCAGAGGATACCTATTCTTGATCGTCAGCTTGTTCAACTCCCGATAGTCAATGCACATACGAAAACTACCGTCCTTCTTCTTGACAAACAGGACCGGAGCTCCCCAAGGCGAGAAGCTTGGTCGGATAAATCCCTTGTCTAACAACTCTTGAAGTTGTGTCGACAGTTCCTGCATCTCAGACGGAGCAAGTCTATAAGGTGCCTTAGCCACAGGCGCGGCACCTGGAACTAAGTCGATGTGAAACTCTACTTGCCTCTGAGGTGGCAGTCCAGACAAGTCTTCTGGGAAGACTTCTGGGTACTCCCTCACGACAGGGATGTCTTCGATTCTTGGCTCAGCAGCCTTTTTATCCACAATGTGTGCCAGGAAGGCAACACATCCCTTTTGCAAACACTTCCTTGCTTTCAAGCAGCTGATAATCCTCAACGGCGTCTCACGCTTCTCTCCATGAACAACAATGGTCTCACCATCAACGGTTGGGATACGAACAACCTTTTCGTGGCAAACTATCTCCGCCTTGTTGCCTGATAACCAATCCATTCCTACCACCACGTCGAAGCTTCCCAACTGGACTGGTAGTAGATCCAAAGCAAACTCACGCTCTCCTAATTCGATCACACAACCTCTGATAACTTCATTTGCTTCTACTAACTTCCCATTGGCCAATTCGATTGAGTAGGGAATATCTAACTTATCAGCGGCTAACCCAAGCATATTCTTAAACTCTAACGACACGAAGCTATAATCGGCACCAGTATCAAATAAAACGGATGCATAGCGTTGATTTACAGGGAACGTACCAGTGACAACATTGGGATCCTGGCGCGCTTCCCTTGCTTCGAGTTGGAACACTCTTCCACGGGCTTGGTTTAACTCTGGGCAGTTCTTCTTAAAATGCCCGATATCACCGCAGTTATAGCATCCAAGTCTTTGCCCGTTTCCACCTCCATTTCCAGCTTGGTTGTTATTTTGGTTTGCATTGCCAGCTTGGTTCGCAACGTTGCCTCGATTCCCGTTTCCTCCATAGTTTCCTTGTGAGCGATTACCACCACGATTATTATTCCTATTCCCAAATCCTCCTTGGCCTCCCCGGCCAGCATTAGCCCAACAAGAATCCTTCAAGTGGCCCGGCTTTCCACATGCTTCGCATACTTTCACACCACAATGGCCAGTATGGTGGTGTTGACAGGTATTACACTTGGGCTGGGTGCCCTGATATCCTTTTCCTTTCCTTCCACTACCAGCTGTAACCTGAGCTGGCGTGCCTGATCCTCCTTTCTTAACCGCCACACTGGCGCCCTGCTTGAAGTTTGAGAACTTCCGTTTGTTACCTCCTGATGACTCGACGTGAGTCTCTTTCTTCTTATGCTCAGCATCATCAAACTTGTTTAGGCGAATGGCCTCCTCTGTGAGAGCTACGCTCAAATCAATCGCCTCAGTAATGGTCGCAGGCTTGGATGAGGTTACCATGCTTATGATTTGAGGAGCTAGTCCCCAAATGAAGCGTTCAATTCTCTTGAACTCAGGAGTGACCATGTAGGGTACCACATGCGATAAGTCATGGAATCTTTGAACGTATTCTGCGATCTTTGGACCGTCCATTTTCAAGTGCCAGAACTCGGTCTCCAATCGTTGGATTTCTGCGCGGGAACAGTACTTTTTGCGCATAAGTTCTTTTAGTTCGGTCCAGGTCAGTGCGTAGGCAGCAGCTTCGCCTAGTGTCTGTACTTGTAGATTCCACCAGGAGAGGGCTCCATCCAAGAATAGCCCTGAGATATAGGTGACTTGCTGATCCAGCGCGCACTTGCTCATGCGAAGAACAGATTCGGTTTTCTCAGCCCAACGAACAAAGGCGACAGCACCTCCAGTGCCATCAAAGTTTACGGGCTTGCAGTCTAAGAACTGCTTGTAGGTGCATCCTGCACATACGTTATAACATACGATTGGCATTAGCATCATCGCTAAAGGTATCCAATTAGGTCACGGTGTGTCTTAATTACTTAGTATTACCATGAGGTGGATTGTTATTGCCTTGGTTAATACTTCCGCTCGTTCCTGGCTGGGATGCTGCATACTGTGCTATGGCAGCAGCAATGACTTGTTGAAGTTCTGCCTCATTAGTAGGCATGCGTGTCTCACGTCTCGGCGGCATCTTCTAAAAGATGGTTTACGTTGGTCAGGCAATAGTAAAACGTACGTATATAGTAATAGTAATAGCACATAGCATCTCATGTTATCAACACATCACAAATACCAATCACACAACATCCCAAGTCATAAAAATGTAAATAAGCAATCAAGCGAATCAATTAATGTGAGAATACTGCGATTGCCATATATCGAGACCACATAGTAAGTGTATCAATACATCCCTGTGTCATACAATCATCAATCAACTAGGGGCTACATCACCCCTGTCCAAAAAATATATCATGTCAGTGTCAAATACAACATCAAATACATGTCAACAAAAGTCAGGATCATAAAGTAGTCTCCAAACATGCTGTGCAGTCCAACAATCGCCATCTTCTCACTCTCGTCTACCCAAACAGCACTGATGAGCTCTATACAGATGGTGTTGGAGGAGGGGGAAAGTGGGTGTAAAACAAACGACGTAACTGGAGCCAGTCCTCCTCCATGGCTCGCTGAGTACGGATGATAGAGGCAACCTGCTGCTCTAGTGTAAAGAGACGGGCAGCATAATCTGGAGGTAAGGGTCGAAATGACTGCAGAGGAGAGTGTGTCTGACCATGGCACGGACACGGTGGCAGCTGAGCTCTCTCAAGCTCCTGGATGCGCTGCGTGTGTGACTCGTGCTGAGCGACAAAAGACATCAAAACGTCCTCGACAGTATACCCCCTGTGGAAAGAATGGTAGGGGTCAGTAGGTGGCATACCAGAGTCTGGTGCCCAAAGGAACGGCTCACTGGTGGGATCGAAAGGTGCCACATAAAAAGGAGCAACAGAGGGTGGAACAGATGACATCTGGGGCATGAAAGGGATAGACATCGGTATATGCCCAAAAGGATGGGCGGAAGAACCCTCTCCAGGCCTCGCTGGAGGTACAAACTGAGGAACCTGAAAAGAAAAATCAACATGTCGTGTATCAGGGATCTGAGGGGGAAAAGGTGGAACATCCTCATCAGCAGGTATCCAACCGTGCTGTGCATGCTCATCTGGTGGATCCATGTGTGCCGCGAACAGTGCATGCTCGGGCTCTAGTGGGATGGGATCAGGTGGGGGAGCAACAAAAGGATGAACAGGTGCAACGTGCTCAACAGGATGGTCAACAGGTATATCAACAACAGGTAGAGGAACAACAGGATCAACAACAACATGACCGTCCTCTAACAAAGGAACATCCAAGGGGAGATCACCAACAGGTGGGTCTGCTATAACAGGCTCAATAGGGATGCCAGCATGTACGGGGTCATACTCAAGCATGGGGTCTAGAGCGACTGCCTGCTCAGGAGCGACGACAGGCTCGGGATCATCAAAAGCCATCTCAAAGTCAAACTCGGGGTCGATAGGGTCTACTGGGTCAGCTGGATCCTCCATGGGCTGATCCATAGGTATAAACTCGATATCACGATCAGGGTCGTATCCCGGGGGAAAGATAGGATCAGAATCCTCTATGTCGTCATGGTCAAATGCAAAACTGGGAATAGGTGCAACAGAGGATGCCTGGTCAGGATCAGAATCGTGCGTAAAGTGCTGTGCGCTCAATGTGTGAAAAGGTGCGGATGCCACAGACTCGAAGGAGTCTGGGACAGGAGAATGTGCAGGCGAATCATCAGCGGGAACGTCATCGATCATTAGAAGATCGTCTGCAGGAAGAAGGGCCTCGCCCTGGATCTCATCCTCAAAAGGCTCCTCCTCAAACAGGTCAACATCGCCGTCAGCCTCGGCGTCAAGAGGGAAATCATATGCTGGATAAACGGCTAAGGGTATAGGGGCCGGAATCTCTACTAAAGGTAGGTACTCAGCGGGAGGGTCATCTGCAGGCTCATCAGCACCATCGGGTAGTGCGAAGTTCTGGAAATCATCCTCGTCAGTACTGGTATAGTCAGATGCGTACACCTCATGCTCGGAGGGTGTGAGGTCATCAGATACGATAGGTATGGGTCCAGTGGTGTCCGAATCGCCAGTACCGGTGGAATCCATGAGTCTGTAACATAAACACAAATATGCTCAAATAATCAGTCATACAATCAGATAATCACATAAGTCACCAAGTAAGATATCACATAATTCTCCTAGTCTCACTAGCCTCCCAGTCTTTAAGACTGCTCTATCCTCCACCTCGACCACTTAGATCGAGCCTCGGTCCCCTTGACCGAGCCTCAGCCTTCATGACTGAGCCTACTCTTCCTAGCCTCACTAGCCAACTACCTCGGTCACCTAGACCGAGCCTCGATCCTCCAGACCGAGCCTCAGCCCTCCAGGCTGAGCCTATAATAAATCAACGTGCTCAACTACCTCGGTCACCTAGACCGAGCCTCGATCCTCCAGACCGAGCCTCAGCCCTCCAGGCTGAGCCTATAAATAATAAAATGTGCTCAACATTTGTTTGTAAAAAGTTTTGGATCTGGACTTGAATGGTATGCAGTAAAAATGTTTTCGTGAGAGCCCTAGTGATCATAGTCTAGACTTGAGAAAGAATCCTAGTTCGCTATGATCAGAGCTCTGATACCAAGCTGTCACACCCTGGCTTTGCGGAAGCGTGGTTAATTTTGGTGTGACAACCCGCACTAAACCAGGTATCCGTACGACTTAATTAAGGATTAATTACTGCTTAATTACTGTGCTTGTCTGAACTAGCTGATAAACTGCTACTTGAATACTGATACATGTACTTACTTGCATCATACTTGCTTGCTGTCACTACATTATTTACATACTGAACCTTAGTGACAAACATGATGCACAAAAAGCACAGTAGCACAATACACGGATAACCTATTGAACATGCTGATAAAGCCAGCATCAGGCAAACACTGCCTCTAAGGCCTGTAAGAGCCTGAGATATTTTGCTACACTAGTAGTGAGTGTAGGGATACAAGGGTTGTGGAACTGCGTCTCTAGGAATAAGTCACTATGACTGGATGTGCCTAAAACGTACTCTAAGTACAAAACTCAGCACTTTACAAAATAATTCAGCTTTTAGCTAACTAATAAAGTGCCAAAACATGAGAAAAATATTACTAGACACTTTCCAAAGTGTCAGGAAACAAATTGTGTCACTAAATAAATATAACGACACTTTAAAGCTTTATTAAGCGCTTTAACGGATTACTATCCAACCGAACAACCGGACTATACCCGAAACATGAAAATATTGTTCTTTTCATTATTTATCTTTTTCTGAGCCAGTTAGGATCCCTGAATACCCTAACACCCGTCACAACTTACAATACACTAATAACTAAGTTAAGCACTTAACCTAACCTACTTAACTTAACCTAATACTTATCCATCTAGTTGAAATCGAACTAGGTACCCCCCCCCCCCCTTGACCGAACTCGGTCACCTTGTGACCCCATGGTACATCACTTGATTATTTTAATCTCCCTTGTCTCATATCTAGCAAGCATATAATCCAAAGGTTAATGCTCTTGATTTTGTCTATAAGATAACCTCAAAACACAACATAATCATCTCAACACAACACACTCCAACTCTCTCTCTTGCCCTCTAGAGCTCTCGGCCGAACACCCCCCCTCCCCTATCCATCATTTTCGGTTTTGATCTTCAAGTTCCATCATCATTCAAGCATCAAGGGTCTCGTATTAGGAAGCTTGGAGCAAGCGGAACGCGAAGGACCTCTTTCTTTTGCTTTTATCCACACCATTTTCGTCAAGATCCTTCCCTAGCCTTGAGCTAGAGGTATAATACTTAAAACTCGTATTTGAACTATTCTAAAGTGGTTAAAAGGATTTTTATCGGTTAAAACTCGGAATCTTGCAAGAAGATGCTTTAAAGTTTACTTAAAACCCTAAGAATGGTGGTTAATAGCACATAAGTTGTGTAAAAGTTGTAGTATTTAAAATGTGTGATTATTTAGACCCAATCTATGTTGTGGTAGCTCGGATCATCATTTAACCCGGTATAGTCATGTTCTTGAATCATGGCACAAAGCTATTTTAGAAGTAACAAGGGTTAAAAGGTGAAACTCTACCACACATGAAACATGAACTTGTGTAAAAATGTTTTACTTGTGTAAAAGTATTTTTACTTGCAAAATAGTGTTTAAAACTAGCAGATCTACGTATCTGCAAGTGGTATTTTCAAAGGACCAAGTGTTAAAGAAAACATGTTTTCTAAAAGACGGATCTTACAATAACAAGAATGGTTTTTAGAACACACAAGTGTGTAAACACTTGTGTAACACAAGTTTCGACAAAATAACTATTTTTGGGAAAAATGACAAGAAGTTGTAAAGACGGAACTTCTCTAAAAACAAGACTTTTACGAAGCCGGATTGTTTTACATGAAGATCCACTAAAAGTAATGAGGTTTACCTCACAATTTGGATAAATCACAAGTTCATGAAGTTTATGCGATTTATATACATATTTTGACTAGTTTGTGATTTGAACATTGTTTTGTTGAAATAAGAAAATTGTTGATTTGATTTGTAAAAGAAAATGATACGCTTGAAAGCGTGGCCACCTCCCGTTACAGAGGAAACTCTGGCGAAATTTTTCTAAAAACCTAACACTTAGAACTATTTACACTACAAGTGTTAGAATTATTTTTGACATGTTTTCGAAACATAAATTTCGCCATGACTTTATTTACTAAATATTCGGAGGTGGGATGTTCACAAAATTTAACGTGATAAATATATATTTTTCACACTGTTTATGATTATTTTGTGAAAATACATAAATATTATTTTTAGAGTAAAAATAATGTTTACGAACGTTAACGAATCCAAAATAATTCGAACGCTTTCACCATAAACGTATAAGTTACATCGGTAATTATATTGCCACTCGATTGATAAAACGTAACTTACGCACTTACGGAAATATATTTGAACGCACATGTATCGAATCCCCCATCCTTGGGAAGGAAATTAACTACCAAGTATACACTGAATGTAAACACGAAATAGTTGTCTAACTATTTCCCAAAGACTTAAACTATAAAGATAAGGCACGGCCGTCCGTCTAATAGAAATTAGCACCTGTAGGTCGTCGCACAGCTGCGTGAGCAGGAGATACTTGGTGGAGACGCTTCACTGTGAGTTCATGTCCCCCTTTTCTCTAACTGTTTTCAGTTTTCTTAACTGCGGGGGTGAAATACATGTTTACTATGATTACGAGTACTTTATACACGGTATGGTTAGCGTAAGGAGGTTTACTATTCAGATCATGTGAGTGGGTAGGAGCAATATGAGGCCATTAGTCCTCATGTCGGGACCGAGGGACAGGAGCGGTAGATCTATCTGGGTGTAGCGAGCCCAGCCCCAGGCCAAACTAGAAACGGACCTTGGGGTGACTTTGTCCACATACTAATGCCGTGGCGAAATCTGCTAGGTTTGAGTCTCCCTATTTGCACTTCACATATATCAGTGGCCTTGCAAACCATTGGTGATCACAAGTCCCCTTATTTGCTACATACCAATGATTATTTTTATACTCTCAAAGGTTTACTTACTCACTTACACATGAACTCGCTCAACATTATTGTTGATTTTTCAACTTACATATATTTCAGGAAATTAAAAGGGATCTGGCACGGTATGGCATGTTTTCCGCTGCACTAGTTTCCGAGGTCATCCGGGGTTTAGTGGATGTGTCTCTTTCCTGGACAAGACACAATCCTTAAACCATGTTTATGTTATGTTTTAAGTTTGTAATGTTTGTTGAACAAGGTTGTGTTTGTTAGGGTATGTTCCCGTTAAAACAATGGTACTGTACTTGGTTTTCAAAACTTAATGGATGATCTTGCATGTTTTTAATTCATATAGCTTGGTTATGATTAAGCTATGGTATTAAGAAGTCACACCAAATTAACCACGCTTCCGCAAAGCCAGGGTGTGACAGCTTGGTATCAGAGCTCTGATCATAGCGAACTAGGATTCATTCTCGAGTCTAGACTATGATCACTAGGGCTCTCACGAAAACATTTTTCTGCATACCACTTAAGTCCAGATCCAAAACTTTTTACAAACAAATGTTGAGCACATTTTATTATTTATAGGCTCAGCCTGGAGGGCTGAGGCTCGGTCTGGAGGATCGAGGCTCGGTCTAGGTGACCGAGGTAGTTGAGCACGTTGATTTATTATAGGCTCAGCCTGGAGGGCTGAGGCTCGGTCTGGAGGATCGAGGCTCGGTCTAGGTGACAGAGGTAGTTGGCTAGTAAGGCTAGGAAGAGTAGGCTCAGTCATGAAGGCTGAGGCTCGGTATTGGAGACCGAGGCTCGACCTAAAAGGTCGAGGTGGAGGATAGAGCAGTCTTCGAGACTGGGAGGAATTTGGCTAGTGGACTAGGAGAATTATGTGATATCTTACTTGGTGACTTATGTGATTATCTGATTGTATGACTGATTATTTGAGCATATTTGTGTTTATGATACAGACTCATGGATTCAGCCGGTACTGACGATTCGGACACCACTGGACCCATACCTATCGTGTCAGATGACCTCACATCCTCCGAGCACGATGTGTACACATCTGACTATACCAGTACGGACGAGGACGATTTCCAGCCTTTCGCACTACCCGATGGTGCTGATGAGCCTGCAGATGACCCTCCCGCTGAGTACCTACCTCTAGTAGAGATTCCGGCCCCTATACCCTTAGCCGTTTATCCAGCATATGATTTCCTTCTTGACGCCGAGGCTGACGGCGATGCTGACCTGGTTGAGGAGGAGCCTTTTGAGGACGAGATCCAGGGCGAGGCCCTTCTTCCTGCAGACGATCTTTTGATGATCGCTGACGTTCCCGCTGAGGATTCGCCAGCACATTCGCCTGTCCCAGACTCCTTCGAGTCTGTGGCATCCGCACCTTCTCACACATTGAGCGCACAGCACTTTGTGCATGATTCTGATCCTGACCAGTCATTCTCTATTGCACCTATTCCCAGCTTTGCGTATGACCATGATGACATAGAGGATTCTGATCCTATCTTTCCCCCGGGATACGACCCGGATCGTGATATCGAGCTTATACCTATGGATCAGCCCATGGAGGATCCAGCTGACCCAGTAGATCCCATCGACCCCGAGTTTGACTTCGAGATGGCTTTTGATGATCCCGAGCCTGTCGTCGCCCCTGAGCAGGCAGCCGCTCTAGACCCCATACTTGAGCATGACCCCATACATGCTGGCATTCCTATTGAGCCCGTTATAGCAGACCCACTTGTTGATGATCTCCCCGTGGATGTTCCTTTGTTAGAGGGCGGTCATGTTGTTGTTGATCCTGTTGTTCCTCTACCTGTTGTTGATATACCTGTTGACCATCCTGTTGAGCACGTTGCACCTGTTCACCCTTTTGTTGCTCACCCACCTGATCCCATCCCACTAGAGCCCGAGCATGCACTGTTCGCGGCACACATGGATCCACCAGATGAGCATGCACAGCACGGTTGGATACCTGCTGATGAGGATGATCCACGTTTTCCCCCTCAGATCCGTGATACACGACATGTTGATTTTTCTTTTCAGGTTCCTCAGTTTGTACCTCCAGCGAGGCCTGGAGAGGGTTCTTCTGCCCATCCTTTTGGGCATGTACCGATGTCTATCCCCTTCATGCCCCAGATGTCATCTGTCCCACCCACTGTTGCCCCATTTCATGTGGCACCTTTTGATCCCACCAGTGAGCCGTTCCTTTGGGCACCAGACTCTGGTATGCCACCTACTGACCCCTACCATTATTTTCACAGGGGGTATACTATCGAGGACGTTTTGATGTCTTTTGTCGCTCAGCACGAGTCACACACGCAGTGCATCCAGGAGCTTGAGAGAGCTCAGCTGCCACCGTGTCCGTGCCATGGTCAGACACACTCCCCTCTGCAGCCATTTCGACCCTTACCCCCAGATTATGCTGCCCGTCTCTTTACACTAGAGCAGCAGGTTGCCTCTATCATCCGTACTCAGCGAGCCATGGAGGAGGACTGGCTCCAGTTACGTCGTTTGTTTTACACCCACTTTCCCCCTCCTCCACCACCATCTGTATAGAGCTCATCAGTGCTGTTTGGGTAGACGAGAGTGAGAAGACGGCGATTGTTGGGCTGCACAGCATTTTTGGAGACTACTTTATGATCCTGACTTTTGTTGACATGTATTTGATGTTGTATCTGACATTGACATGATATAGTTTTTGGACAGGGGTGATGTAGCCCCTAGTTGATTGATGATTGTATAACACTACGATGTACTGATACACTTACTATGTGGTCTCAATATATGGCAATCGCAGTATTCTCACCCTATTTGATTCGCTTGATTGCTTACATACATTTTTATGAGTTGGGATGTTGTGTGATTGGTATTTGTGATGTGTTGATGACATGAGATGTTATGTGCTATTACTATTACTATATACGTACATTTCACTATGGCCTGACCAACGTAAACCGTCTTTTAGAAGATGCCGCCAAGACGTGAGACACGCATGCCTACCAATGAGGCAGAACTCCAGCAGATTATTGCTGCTGCCATAGCACAGTATGCAGCATCTCAGCCAGGAACGAGCGGAAGTATTAACCAAGGCAATAACAATCCACCACACGGTAATACTAAGTCATTAAGACATACCGTGACCTAATTGGATACCTTTAGCGAAGATGCTAATGCCAATCGTATGTTATAACATATGTGCAGGATGCACCTACAAGCAGTTCTTAGACTGCAAGCCCGTAAACTTTGATGGCACTGGAGGTGCCGTCGCTTTTGTTCGTTGGGCTGAGAAAACCGAATCTGTTCTACGCATGAGTAAGTGTGCGCTGGATCAGCAAGTCACCTATATCTCAGGGCTGTTTCTAGATGGAGCCCTATCTTGGTGGAATCTACAAGTCCAGACACTAGGCGAAGCTGCTGCCTACGCACTGACCTGGACCGAACTAAAGGAACTTATGCGCAAAAAGTACTGTTCCCGCGCAGAAATCCAGAGATTGGAGACTGAGTTCTGGCACTTGAAAATGGAAGGTCCAAAGATCGCAGAATACGTTCAAAGGTTCCATGACTTATCGCATGTGGTACCCTACATGGTCACTCCTGAGTTCAAGAGAATTGAACGCTTCATTTGGGGACTAGCTCCTCAAATCATAAGCATGGTAACCTCATCCAAGCCTGCGACCATTACTGAGGCGATTGATTTGAGTGTGGCTCTCACAGAGGAGGCCATTCGCCTAAACAAGTTTGATGATGCTGAGCATAAGAAGAAAGAGACTCACGTCGAGTCGTCAGGAGGTAACAAACGGAAGTTCTCAAACTTCAAGCAGGGCGCCAGCGTGGCGGTTAGGAAAGGAGGATCAGGCACGCCAGCTCAGGTTACAGCTGGTAGTGGAAAGAAAGGAAAAGGATATCAGGGCACCCAGCCCAAGTGTAATACCTGTCAACGCCACCATACTGGCCATTGTAATATGAAAATATGTGAAGCATGTGGGAAGCCGGGCCACTTGAAGGAATCTTGTTGGGCTAATGCTGGCCGGGGAGGCCAAGGAGGATTTGGGAATAGAAACAATAATCGTGGTGGTAATCGCTCACAAGGAAACTATGGAAACGGAAATCGAGGCAACGTTGCGAACCAAGCTGGCAATGCAAACCAAAACAACAACCAAGCTGGAAATGGAGGTGGAAACGGGCAAAGACTTGGATGCTATAACTGCGGTGATATCGGGCATTTTAAGAAGAACTGCCCAGAGTTAAACCAAGCCCGTGGAAGAGTGTTCCAACTCGAAGCAAGGGAAGCGCGCCAGGATCCCAATGTTGTCACTGGTACGTTCCCTGTGAACCAACGCTATGCATCCGTTTTATTTGATACTGGTGCCGATTATAGCTTCGTGTCGTTAGAGTTTAAGAATATGCTTGGGTTAGCCGCTAATAAGTTAGATATTCCCTACTCGATCGAATTGGCAAATGGGAAGTTAGTAGAAGCCAACGAAGTTATCAGAGGTTGTGTGATCGAATTAGGAGAGCGTGAGTTTGCTTTAGATCTACTACCAGTCCAGTTGGGAAGCTTCGACGTAGTAGTAGGAATGGATTGGTTATCAGGAAACAAGGCTGAGATAGTTTGTCACGAAAAGGTTGTCCGTATCCCAACCAATGATGATGAGACCATTGTGGTTCATGGAGAGAAGCGTGAGACGCCGTTGAGGATTATCAGCTGCTTGAAAGCAAGGACGTGTTTGCAGAAAGGATGTGTTGCTTTTCTGGCACACATTGTGGATAAAAAGGCTGCTGAGCCAAGAATCGAAGACATCCCTGTCGTGAGGGAGTATCCAGAAGTCTTCCCAGAGGACTTACCTGGACCGCCACCTCAGAGGCAAGTAGAGTTTCACATCGACTTAGTTCCAGGCGCCGCGCCTGTGGCTAAGGCACCTTATAGACTTGCTCCGTCTGAGATGCAGGAACTGTCGTCACAACTTCAAGAGTTATTAGACAAGGGATTTATCCGACCAAGCTTCTCGCCTTGGGGAGCTCCGGTCCTGTTTGTCAAGAAGAAGGACGGTAGTTTTCGTATGTGCATTGACTACCGGGAGTTGAACAAGCTGACGATCAAGAATAGATATCCTCTGCCAAGGATTGATGATCTGTTTGACCAACTTCAAGGTTCAAGCTTTTATTCAAAGATCGATCTTCGATCTGGATACCATCAGTTAAGGATACAAGAAGAAAGTATCCCGAAGACAGCTTTCAGAACTCGTTATGGACACTACGAGTTCCTTATTATGCCGTTTGGTTTGACAAACGCACCTGCAGTCTTTATGGATTTGATGAATAGAGTTTGCAAGCCGTACTTGGACACGTTCGTTATTGTGTTCATCGACGACATCTTGATTTACTCAAAGACGAAGGCTGAGCACGAACAGCATCTAAGAGCTATTTTGGAGTTGCTGAAGAAGGAACAGTTGTATGCCAAGTTCTCTAAGTGCGAATTTTGGCTACGCGAAGTCCAGTTCCTTGGACATGTGGTTAATGGAAATGGAATCCATGTTGATCCCACAAAGATCGAGGCGATCAAGGATTGGGAAACGCCAAAGACGCCAACCGAGATTCGACAATTCTTGGGTTTCGCTGGCTACTATCGAAGGTTCATAGAGGATTTTTCGAAGATCGCTCAACCATTGACGCTCCTCACGCAGAAAGATAAGAAGTTTGATTGGGAAATCAAACAGGAGGAAGCATTTCAGATACTGAAGGATAAGCTCTGCAATGCGCCAATCTTAGCACTACCAGAAGGTACAAATGATTTTGTGGTATACTGTGACGCTTCGCGTCAAGGATTGGGTTGTGTGTTGATGCAACGCCAGAAGGTTATTGCTTACGCATCGCGTCAATTGAAAGTGCACGAAAAGAACTATACCACACATGATTTGGAACTTGGTGCAGTGGTTTTTGCTTTAAAGATCTGGAGACACTACCTTTATGGTACGAAGTGTACAATCTTTACAGATCACAAGAGCCTACAGCACATATTCAACCAGAAGGAGCTGAATATGAGGCAAAGACGATGGGTTGAGTTGCTAAACGATTACGACTGCGAGATAAAGTATCATCCAGGGAAGGCGAATGTGGTCGCCGATGCCCTAAGTCGAAAAGAGAGAATCAAGCCCATAAGGGTTAGGGCTTTGGAAATGATTATTCGAACCGATCTTTCCTTGCGCATTCGTGCCGCACAGAAAGAAGCTCTCAAGGAAAGGAATCTTGAAGAAGAATATCTCCGTGGAATGGAGAAGCTATTGGTACCAAACGAGGAAGGAACATTATGTTTTGAGAAAAGGATTTGGGTTCCTCTGTTTGGTGATTTAAGGAAATTTATTTTCGACGAAGCGCACAAGTCGCGATACTCTATCCATCCTGGAGCGGATAAGATGTACCAGGATCTCAAAGATTATTATTGGTGGCCTAGGATGAAAGGCGATGTGGCTGTTTATGTAAGCAAATGTTTAACGTGCGCTAAGGTTAAAGCGGAATACCAGAAGCCTTCAGGACTTCTGCAACAACCTGAGATTCCCAAGTGGAAATGGGAACAAATCTCAATGGATTTTATTACAAAATTGCCAAGAACGCCAAAAGGCCATGACACTATATGGGTGATAGTGGATCGATTAACGAAGTCAGCACACTTCTTACCTATCAGAGAGAAGGATAACACTAGCAAATTGGCTGAAATTTACATGAGAGAGATCGTCGCGCGCCATGGAGTACCTCTCTCAATCATCTCTGATAGAGACGGAAGGTTTGTGTCAAGGATATGGCAATCCTTCCAAGAAGCTTTTGGCTCACAGTTGAATCTGAGCACTGCGTTTCATCCGCAAACTGACGGCCAGAGCGAGCGAACGATACAGACTTTGGAAGACATGCTGAGGGCATGTGTTATGGATTTGGGCGGTAGCTGGGATAATGTAACACCTGTGCCTCCACGGCCATCAAACAAATACCAAACCAATGAAATATTATATTTCATACTTGGGATTTGTAAAATTATGTGTATCTTTTACACATATCAACTCTTGATTGATTTTAAGCTTTAAATCGCTTTCTGGAGGGTTATACGCGCTCTGATGCGTAAATATAACCAGTTTAATCCAACGAACACTCCGGAATAGTGAAATAGGCTTAACATACCTTAAATAACCTTTACATAACTTAGATATAAGTTTTGGAAGGTTTGGTGTGGTGAAATCAAAGGTTAATCACTTACAGGGACTAAATATGACAAACTGCGAAAGTATGTCAATTTGAACTGTAACGAACATTCCGGAACATGGCCATAAGTTAAAGATACCATAAATATCCTTTACATAGCTTAGAAATAGGCTTTGAGGGGTTCGGTGTGCTAAAATAAACTTTTGTGTCATTCAGGGACTAAAAGTGTCAGAAAGTGCACAAGTTTGCATTTTCGCGCATAACTTACGTTCTGAATACATCCGGACATCCAAAAATTTATGTAAGCATGACTATATTATATTTTAGTGTTCGCCATAAGAAAAATCCATTCGTCGCGTCATTTGGATCGTTTTTCGCGCTTATGCGCATTCCGTCGTAATTAAGCGAACATCGCGTTCGTACGACCAAACGAACCATCATCCGGCATATTTTTGAGCATGTTTTGAGTTCCCTATACTTTAACTTCATTTTAGAGCCATGAAATGAGGTTAACGGGGTTCAAACGCTTCGAAAAAGGCCTTAAACACGTGCAGGGACCATTTCTGCCAATTCTGAAACTTTTCTGATCAGGGGGGGTGCTAGCGTAGCGCGAGCCCTAAGGGCTTCACCGTCGCGCTACGCGACTGCCTAACCTGACCAGATTCAATGTTTTGTTTTGCAAGTTGTAGCTGATCGATTCGTGTCCACACATTTCCTATCGTCTAGTCAGCGGATAAGAACACATATTTAGCCACCATAAGCTTCCAACACATGTACGGCTCGGATCGTGGCACGATATTCAAGAAACGATCCTAGCGGCTCTACCTTTTCTATAAATACCCATCCACCCTCAACCCCAAAACCCACAAATCTGATTAAGAAAGCTCTAAGTTGGAACCTTCGTTTCATACCTGAGCTATTTTGATCTGGGTTAGCATTCGGGGACCCTTCGTAAGTATTCTTTCGTTCTTTTCCTTATTTTTACTGCTTTTCGAGTCAGAAAGTCAAACTTTGTTTGACTTTCAGCATTGACCAGTAATGGTCAATGCGAAGTTCGTTTGAACTTCGCAACGTGATTGTAATCACGATGGTTATAGTCCCTTGGGACTATGCCTACTGATTACCACGTTGTCTAGGGTCGTAGGGTAAGCGATCTGATAAATCGCTTATACCTCGAACCCGACCCAGTTTGGTCGATCATTAGGATCCGACCAAACACAGTAGGTGACCATAGTAGGTAGGGAATAACCTTCCGAGGTTATACCCTATGGTCGCATCGTTTAAGTAGTTGTATGATAGGTAGTTTATATGCCTTAGGTAAATTACCAGAATACCCTTTTCATGTATAATTGGTAATTAAGCATATGTAACCTAAACTTTTGTCACGTAACTGATTATGTAACATGTTTAGGCATATAACACTTGTCATAGGGCTAGTTAGGCGGTCCGAACGCGTTTCACGCGAACGACGCGTTAAAGTAGCATAAGCTACCTAAACGGGTCGTAATGGGTCGTAGACACTTAGGTTAAGTTTCATTTAGTATGTAGGCTTTGTTAAACCAAAAGACACGAGTCTCTACACTTGTTTGGTTTACAAACCCTAATGCTACCCGATCTTCCGATTTAGGTCCGGTTATTTAATGTAGCTACCTATACTAGGTGCCGTTTGATATCCGCGATCTCTAGTATTGTTTGGTTGTTACTCAAGGACTAACGAGCAATCTCAAGTGAGTACATAGACCCCTCTTTTACTGTTTTTCCAAACTGTTTTGGGGTGGAACACATGTGCCTACTTGTTACTTTCATGCTTTCCTGCTTTCAATCATATACTTCCTATGTTCATTAGTACATTTATAGTACATGATTTCATTACAGTTTATGCTATGTATGCCCATTGAGTGCGTACTTAGTACATCGTTTTACATTACATTTTATGCTATGTATGTCCATTGTTTGCATACTTAGTACAGTTGATTTCATCACATGCTTATATTTTCTTAATTTCAAAGTATAATTGATTATACATGTTATTACTTATCATTTGACAAACTAAATGACTATCTATGGTTTAAACATAAATTTCTCAAAGAACATAAAATAAACTGTTGAATTGTACTTATTTTATGTTCACCAGACCGATTGTTAGTATGATATAGCGCTATAGGATTTGACACCCCATTCCTGTTGTCATGGAATGTCTGAAACCAATTTGTTGCTCCAACCAAATAGGGATTGCCTTTGTGGTATTTCTATAGTCTCAAAGGTGTATTTTGATGCACCAGGTCTGAATGAATTCCTAAATCACACTATTAAAGTATATTTTTATATACTCTCATGTGTGGTATTGTACAAACCAACATATATTTTGTTAAACATCCAAAGCATATTTTGATATGTTATTTACAAAACCAAAACATAGTTTAATATGTTATTTATCACATCCAAAACATATTTTGATATGTTACTTATGAAACCAAAACATAGTTTAATATGTTACTTACAAATCCAAAGTATACTTTTGATATGCTACTATAAGGTTATTCGTTTAACTTTACATTACTTACAATACATAAACATTTCTACAATTGTTAAACATTTTACATTGTTTGGTTTGGTTTGATTAAGTGATTAAGTAACGATGCATGTGTAATATGATACAAACATGGTGGATACGCCGCTGGTACTTCCTATATATAAGTGTTTGTATGGTATTACATATTGTAGCGTTATTTGAATCATTTCAGTTTGAGACATAGAACATTTTTATACAACTAACATACTTTTCACAAGACATTGATTTACAAACAACTTATCTTTTACAAACTCATTATATGGTTATTCATTTAACCATACATTATTTACATTTATTTATACATATCATCTGAACTTATCGTTTTTCAAATGATTTACAAGACAAAGCAAATTACAAGGTTCATGACTAAACATTTTTCTCAAACATAAGTCATGAATCTTATTTTCACAAAACCTATGTATCTCACAGGCATTTTTATGCTGACGTACCTATTTTCACATGTGTTTTCAGGAGATGAAGCATAGGACTTATCAAGACATACTTAGGCGGACCTGTGCCTTAGTGACATTAAAAGATGCAAGACTAGTTAATTGTGTTGTACTTCTTTGTTTATTTAGACATTGTAACACTTTCAATCAATAAAACAAAACTTCAATTGCCATGGATTTGAGACAATTAATTATGTTACAACACTCCCCGATGTTTCCGCCACGTTTTGTATGTTCCACGTGGTCGGGGTGTGACAGATAAACATTTACCTTTGGTTGAATTTTCGTACAACAACAGCTACCACACCAGTATTGGTGTCGCGCCATTCGAAGCCCTTTACGGACGCAAGTTCCGATCACCACTATGTTGGGCTGACGCAGGTGATAGGCAGCTTGCTGGTCCCGAAATCGTCCAAGAGACGACAGACAAGATCGCGCAGATTCTTAAACGCATCGAAGCAGCTCGCCACAGACAAAAGGCCTATGCGGATCCAAACCGGAAGCATGTGGAATTCCAAGTTGGAGAAATGGTTTTATTGAAGGTTTCACCCTGGAAGGGGGTGGCACGCTTCAGAAAGCGTGGGAAGTTAAATCCGCGCTACATTGGTCCCTTCAGAATTCTGGAAAGAATAGGACTAGTAGCATACAAGTTGGACCTACCCGCTGAATTGAATGGTGTTCACGATACATTTCATGTATCCAATCTAAAGAAAAGTCCAACTCAAGTCACCATTGCCATTCCCACCGACGAGATTCATGTTGACGACACGCTCCACTTCGTTGAAGAACCTGTTGAGGTCACGGATTGGAAAGTTAACAAGACCCGCCGGAGCAGTGTCAAGCTCGTCAAAGTTCGTTGGAATGCCAGACATGGTCCTGAATACACCTGGGAACGTGAGGACCGGATGAAAGAGAAATACCCCCACCTTTTTCCTAAGAACCCTGCATCTACAAGCAGAACTTAAATTTCGGGACGAAATTTATTTAACGGGGGGAGAATGTGACAACCCGCACTAAACCAGGTATCCGTACGACTTAATTAAGGATTAATTACTGCTTAATTACTGTGCTTGTCTGAACTAGCTGATAAACTGCTACTTGAATACTGATACATGTACTTACTTGCATCATACTTGCTTGCTGTCACTACATTATTTACATACTGAACCTTAGTGACAAACATGATGCACAAAAAGCACAGTAGCACAATACACGGATAACCTATTGAACATGCTGATAAAGCCAGCATCAGGCAAACACTGCCTCTAAGGCCTGTAAGAGCCTGAGATATTTTGCTACACTAGTAGTGAGTGTAGGGATACAAGGGTTGTGGAACTGCGTCTCTAGGAATAAGTCACTATGACTGGATGTGCCTAAAACGTACTCTAAGTACAAAACTCAGCACTTTACAAAATAATTCAGCTTTTAGCTAACTAATAAAGTGCCAAAACATGAGAAAAATATTACTAGACACTTTCCAAAGTGTCAGGAAACAAATTGTGTCACTAAATAAATATAACGACACTTTAAAGCTTTATTAAGCGCTTTAACGGATTACTATCCAACCGAAAAACCGGACTATACCCGAAACATGAAAATATTGTTCTTTTCATTATTTATCTTTTTCTGAGCCAGTTAGGATCCCTGAATACCCTAACACCCGTCACAACTTACAATACACTAATAACTAAGTTAAGCACTTAACCTAACCTACTTAACTTAACCTAATACTTACCCATCTAGTTGAAATCGAACTAGGTACCCCCCCCCCCCTTGACCGAACTCGGTCACCTTGTGACCCCATGGTACATCACTTGATTATTTTAATCTCCCTTGTCTCATATCTAGCAAGCATATAATCCAAAGGTTAATGCTCTTGATTTTGTCTATAAGATAACCTCAAAACACAACATAATCATCTCAACACAACACACTCCAACTCTCTCTCTTGCCCTCTAGAGCTCTCGGCCGAACACCCCCCTCCCCTATCCATCATTTTCGGTTTTGATCTTCAAGTTCCATAATCATTCAAGCATCAAGGGTCTCGTATTAGGAAGCTTGGAGCAAGCGGAACGCGAAGGACCTCTTTCTTTTGCTTTTATCCACGCCATTTTCGTCAAGATCCTTCCCTAGCCTTGAGCTAGAGGTATTATACTTAAAACTCGTATTTGAACTATTCTAAAGTGGTTAAAAGGATTTTTATCGGTTAAAACTCGGAATCTTGCAAGAAGATGCATTAAAGTTTAGTTAAAACCCTAAGAATGGTGGTTAATAGCACATAAGTTGTGTAAAAGTTATAGTATTTAAAATGTGTGATTATTTAGACCCGATCTATGTTGTGGTAGCTCGGATCATCGTTTAACCCGGTATAGTCATGTTCTTGAATCATGGCACAAAGCTATTTTAGAAGTAACAAGGGTTAAAAGGTGAAACTCTACCACACATGAAACATGAACTTGTGTAAAAATGTTTTACTTGTGTAAAAGTATTTTTACTTGCAAAATAGTGTTTAAAACTAGCAGATCTACGTATCTGCAAGTGGTATTTTCAAAGGACCAAGTGTTAAAGAAAACATGTTTTCTAAAAGACGGATCTTACAATAACAAGAATGGTTTTTAGAACACACAAGTGTGTAAACACTTGTGTAACACAAGTTTCGACAAAATAACTATTTTTGGGAAAAATGACAAGAAGTTGTAAAGACCGAACTTCTCTAAAAACAAGACTTTTACGAAGCCGGATTGTTTTACATGAAGATCCACTAAAAGTAATGAGGTTTACCTCACAATTTGGATAAATCACAAGTTCATGAAGTTTATGCGATTTATATACATATTTTGACTAGTTTGTGATTTGAACATTGTTTTGTTGAAATAAGAAAATTGTTGATTTGATTTGTAAAAGAAAATGATACGCTTGAAAGCGTGGCCACCTCCCGTTACAGAGGAAACTCTGGCGAAATTTTTCTAAAAACCTAACACTTAGAACTATTTACACTACAAGTGTTAGAATTATTTTTGACATGTTTTCGAAACATAAATTTCGCCATGACTTTATTTACTAAATATTCGGAGGTGGGATGTTCACAAAATTTAACGTGATAAATATATATTTTTCACACTGTTTATGATTATTTTGTGAAAATACATAAATATTATTTTTAGAGTAAAAATAATGTTTACGAACGTTAACGAATCCAAAATAATTCGAACGCTTTCACCATAAACGTATAAGTTACATCGGTAATTATATTGCCACTCGATTGATAAAACGTAACTTACGCACTTACGGAAATATATTTGAACGCACATGTATCGAATCCCCCATCCTTGGGAAGGAAATTAACTACCAAGTATACACTGAATGTAAACACGAAATAGTTGTCTAACTATTTTCCAAAGACTTAAACTATAAAGCTAAGGCACGGCCGTCCGTCTAATAGAAATTAGCACCTGTAGGTCGTCGCACAGCTGCGTGAGCAGGAGATACTTGGTGGAGACGCTTCACTGTGAGTTCATGTCCCCCTTTTCTCTAACTGTTTTCAGTTTTCTTAACTGCGGGGGTGAAATACATGTTTACTATGATTACGAGTACTTTATACACGGTATGGTTAGCGTAAGGAGGTTTACTATTCAGATCATTTGAGTGGGTAGGAGCAATATGAGGCCATTAGTCCTCATGTCGGGACCGAGGGACAGGAGCGGTAGATCTATCTGGGTGTAGCGAGCCCAGCCCCAGGCCAAACTAGAAACGGACCTTGGGGTGACTTTGTCCACATACTAATGCCGTGGCGAAATCTGCTAGGTTTGAGTCTCCCTATTTGCACTTCACATATATCAGTGGCCTTGCAAACCATTGGTGATCACAAGTCCCCTTATTTGCTACATACCAACGATTATTTTTATACTCTCAAAGGTTTACTTACTCACTTACACATGAACTCGCTCAACATTATTGTTGATTTTTCAACTTACATGTATTTCAGGAAATTAAAAGGGATCTGGCACGGTATGGCATGTTTTCCGCTGCACTAGTTTCCGAGGTCATCCGGGGTTTAGGGGATGTGTCTCTTTCCTGGACAAGACACAATCCTTAAACCATGTTTATGTTATGTTTTAAGTTTGTAATGTCTGTTGAACAAGGTTGTGGTTGTTAGGGTATGTTCCCGTTAAAACAATGGTACTGTACTTGGTTTTCAAAACTTAATGGATGATCTTGCGTGTTTTTAATTCATATAGCTTGGTTATGATTAAGCTATGGTATTAAGAAGTCACACCAAATTAACCACGCTTCCGCAAAGCCAGGGTGTGACATTTGGTGTGACTTCTTAATACCATAGCTTAACCATAACAAAGCTATATGAAATAAAATCATGCAAGATCATCCATTTGATTAAGTTTTAAAACCAGAGTAACATACCATTGTCTTAAAGACTTACAACATCATAACATAAAACATTGTCTTGGGAAACATAAACATCAACATGAGATAAACGCAGTTTAAGATTTGTGACTTGTCCAGGAAAGAGTCACATTTCCTAAACTGGGATGACCTTGGAACCCTTATGCAGCGGGAAAACATAACATACCGCGCCAGATCTTTAATTTCCTGAAATACATGTAAGTTGAAAAATCAACAATAATGTTGAGCGAGTTCATGTGTAAGTGAGTAAGTAAACCTTGTGAGTTATAAAAATAGTCTTGGTATGTAGCAAATAAGGGAATTGAGATCACCAATGGTTTGCAAGGCCACTGATATATGTGAAGTGCAAATAGGGAGACTCAAACCTAGCAGATTTCGCCACGGCATTAGTATGTGGACAAAGTCACCCCAAGGTCCGTTTCTAGTTTGGCCTGGGGCTGGGCTCGCTACACCCAGATAGATCTACCGCTCCTGTCCCTCGGTCCCGACATGAGGACTAATGGCCTCATATTGCTCCTACCCACTCACATGATCTAAGTAGTAAACCTCCTTACGCTAACCATACCGTATAAAGTACTTGTAATCAAAGTAACATGTATTTCACCCCCGCAGTTAAGAAAACTGAAAACAGTCAAGAGAAAAGGGGGACATGAACTCACAGTGAAGCGTCTCTACCAAGTATCTCCTGCTCACGCAGCTGTGCGACGACCTACAGGTGCTAATTTCTATTAGACGGACGGCCGTGCCTTAGCTTTATAGTTTAAGTCTTTGAGAAATAGTTAGACAACTATTTCGTGTTTACATTCTGTATATACTTGGTAGTTAATCTCCTTCCCAAGGATGGGGGATTCAATACATGTGCGTTCATAAATATTTCCGTAAGTGCGTAAGTTACGTTTAACAATCGAGTGGTAATATAATTACCAGTGTAACTTATATGTTTATGGTGAAAGCGTTCGTATTATTTTGGGAATCGTTAACGTTCGCAAATATTATTTTTACTCTAAAAATAATATTTATGTATTTTCACAAAATAATCATAAACAGTGTGTGAAAAATATATATATTTATCACGTTAAATTTTGTGAAAATCCCACCTCCGAATATTTAGTAAATAAAGTCATGGCGAAATTTATGTTTCGAAAACATGTCAAAAATAATTCTAACACTCGTAGTGTAAATAGTTCCAAGTGTTAGGTTTTTAGAAAAATTTCGCTAGAGTTTCCTCTGTAACTGGAGGTGGCCACGCTTTCAAGCGTATCATTTTCTTTTATAATTCAACTCAACAATCTTCTTATTCAATCAAGACAATGTTCAAATCACAAACTAGTCAAAATATGTATATAAATCGCATAAACTTCATGAACTTGTGATTTATCCAAACTGTGAAGTAAATCTCATTACTCTTAGTGGATCTTCATATAACACAATCCGGTTTCGTAAAAGTCTTGTTTTTATGGAAGTTTCGTCTTTACAACTTCTTGTCATTTTTCCCAAAAATAGTTATTTTGTCGAAACTTTGTGTTACACAAGTGTTTACACACTTGTGTGTTCTAAAAACCATTCTTGTTAGTGTAAGATCCGTCTTTTAAAATATGATTTCTTTAACACTTGGTCCTTTGAAAATACCACTTGCAGATACGCAGATCTGCTAGTTTTAAACACTATTTTGCAAGTAAAAATACTTTTACACAAGTTCATGTTTCATGTGTGGTAGAGTTTCACCTTTAACCCTTGTTACTTCTAAAATAGCCTTATGTCGTGATCCATGAACATGACTACACCGGGTTAAATGGTGATTCGAGCTACCACAACATAGATCGGGTCTAAATAATCATACATTTTGAATACTACATCATTTACACAACTTATGTGCTATTAACCATCATTTTACATGTTTTTAGTAGACTTTAATGCATCAACTGGTAAGTTAACGAGTTTTAACCGATACAGATCCTTTTAACCACTTTAGATTAGTTCAAATACGAGTTTTAAGCATTATACCTCTAGCTCGAGGCTAGGGAAGAATCTATGCGCAAAAGGGGTGGATAAAAGCTAAAGAAAGAGGTCCTTCGCGTTCCGCTTGCTCCAAGCTTCCTAATACGAGATCCTTGACACTTGTATGATGTTGGAATGTGATGAACAAGAACCGAAAATGGATGTATGGGGGGTGGGGTGTTCGGCCGAGAGTTAGAGCAAGAGGGAGAGAGAGTTTTGGATGGTGAAATATGATGGATGATTATGTTGTGTAATTGTGATTACTTATAGGCAAAAGTTGGATTATGAACCAATGGATTTCATGTCAAGTAGATATTAGACATAAAGGAATTAAATATTCAAAAATGGTACAAGTTCTAGTCACATGGTGACCGATCGGCCCAAGGGGGGGGGGGGGTCTTGGTTCGATCTCAACTAGAGTAGTTGATGTTTAGTTAGGTTAATCTAGTTAAGTTGAGTGATTAACTCGGTTAGTGGTGTGTTGTGTTTTAAAGTGGGTGTTAGGGTGTTCAGGGACCCTAACTGGCTCAGAAAAAGATCAATAATATTTATGGCAATATTTTTATGTTCCGGGTATAGTCCGGTTGTTTGGTTGGATAGTAATCCGTTAAAACGCTTAATAAAGCTTTAAAGTGTCGTTAATACCCTTTTTAGTGACACAACTTATTTCCGACATTTTGGAAAGTGTCTAGTAATATTTTTCTCATGTCTTGGCACTTTAGTAGTTAGCTAAAAGCTGAATTATTTTGTAAAGTGCTGAGTTTTGTACTTAGAGTACGTTTTAGGCACATCCAGTCATAGTGACTTATTCCTAGAGACGCAGTTCCACAACCCTTGTATCCCTACACTCACCACTAGTGTAGCAAGATATCTCAGGCTCTTACAGGCCTTAGAGGTAGTGTTTGCCTGATGCTGGCTTTATCAGCATGTTTAATAGGTTATCCGTGTATTGTGCTACTGTGCTTTATGTGCATCATGTTTGTCACTAGGGTTCAGCATGTAAATAATGTAGTGACGATAAGTGAGGTATGATGCAAGTAAGTACATGTATCAGATATCAAGTAGCAGTTCATCAGCTAGTTCAAATGAGCACAGTAATTAAGCAGTAATTAATCATTAGTTAAGTCGTACGGATACCTGGTTTAGTGCGGGTTGTCACAGAAACAATCGATTGATAATGAAAGAACTATCATATGACAGAGTAGATCTACAAAGGGAACATGATGGTTATGTAAAGTGTTTAGCTGCCAAATAGGAAAGAATATATAAAATTGTTATGAAAGCGATTGAAAAAGGTGATGGAGGTGTCTTTTTTGTATATGGTTATGGTGGAACTGGAAAGATGTTTCTTTGGAAGACATTCGCAGCTGCATTTTGATCGAAAGGTGAAGTTGTATTGAATGTTGCATCCAGTGGAATTGCTTCACTTTTGCTGGATGGTGGTAGAACTGCTCATTCAAGTTTTGTAATTCCAATCAACATTAATGAGGATTCAATATGTTCGATAGAGCCTAATACTGAATTAGGTGATTTAATTAAAAGAGCAACTTTGATTATTTGGGATGAAGCACCTATGACTCACAAGCATTGTTTCGAGGCTCTCGATAGAACAATGAGAGACATATCACGTTCCAGTCAATCGAACATGGAATGCAAGCCTTTTGGAGGAAAGGTCATTCTATTTGGTGGTGATTTTAAACAAATTCTTCTGGTCATCCCTAAAGGTACCAGAACCATGATAGTCAATGCTTCTTTGAATTCTTCTTATATATGACGATACTGTCAAGTACTAAAGCTAACTGAGAATATGAGATTAAGAGTTGTATGTCAGGAAACAGATTTGAAAGAAATAATGGAATTTGCAGAATGGATTTTAAAGCTTGGTAATGGTCTGCTTGATGAAGAAAATGATGGTGAGGTAGATATTGAAATTCTAGATGATTTACTTATTCATGACCAAGTTAATCCTATTTCTTCTCTCATTTCATTTACATATCCGGACATGAATAAGTTTTTGTGGGATTTAACTTATTTCCAAAAAAGAGCGATTCTTGCTACAACTAATGAAGTAGTGGATTCAATAAATAAAGAGTTGTTAGAGAATCTGCCTGGTGAAGATAAGATTTATTTTAGTTCAGATAGTTTATGTCAATCTGAGGAAGAATCAGAGCTTAACATGGCATTGTTTCTCCTGATGTGTTAAACAATCTTCGTTTGTCTGGTTTACCTAACCATAAATTAGTATTGAAACTTGGTGCTCCAGTGATGTTACTCAGAAACATTGACCAGGAAAATGGATTGTGTAACGGTACACGTTTACAAGTCACGAAACTCGAAAAAGTTGTGATTTAAGCAAAAATTATCACAGGGACTAATATAGGTCACCATACTTTGATTTCAAGACGGAAGATGACACCTTCTGATAAAAGAATACCAGTGAAGATTTCTCGAAGACAATTCCCACTTTCACTGTGTTTTGCTATGACAATAAATAAAAGTCAAGGACAATCGTTAGAGCGTGTCGGTTTGTATCTTCCACGTCCAATGTTTAGTCATGGCTGTGACAAACGGCAAAATTTCGGTAATTCCGTACAACCAGAACAACTATTTCAATTTTTATTTTCGCGTATACGACTTGATTTTAATTAATTAAAGTCTTAGAAGTCTTGGAATTACAAAAATCATAGTGAATTATGATAACGAATCCATTGCGATTAGAAACAATATCCTAGACTAACAATAGGAACGCGAATAAACAATACTTGTCAGTACTAGTCGCGGTACAGTCTGACACAATGAAAACAAGACATACAGTTATGTCTACACAAATATTCTATAAAAAGCTTTGTCCAAAAATAATACGTGCCTTATTATTTACAAAGTTTCAATTAAAAACCAAATTGTCCCAGTCCGCAGAAAAATACAGCAATCCTGCGGAAATATACACCATTCCGCAGAACCAAACAGTAACTGTCCGAAAAACCCAAAAATAAATATTATTTGACATAAATAATATAATGGGTATTAAAAACGACACAAAATCCGCAATCGAATCTTATCGCGTTAAGCTGCACTGCTAGTTCAGTAAACTGATAGTCAGCAAAGCCGGTACCGGAACCGTGTAAAAAATAATAAAATTTTTAGTCCAAAAAGTTGGATTTATTATTTGGATAATAAAACAAGTGCAAAAATAATTTTGTTATGCATTTATCTAAACAAAACACGGTGTCAGTATTTAACCCGGTACAGGACCCGAACTGACTTTTTCACCCGAATTACAAAATAAAAATTTTGGTGAACTAGTTTTACCTAGTGTCACACTACTTTAAAATATTAGAGCTTAAAACCTTGTACATATTTTTATATAAATTATCAAAGTTATAAAATACTTAAAGTTTATGTTTAAACAATATTTTTTTTATAAAAATTCAGCAAAAATCCCCCCTTTTTTGGCTGATTTTCGTTCAAGTGGGTCCCTCCTTACAAGCTCACTCATCAAATGTGTTGTGTTGGAGCCTTAAATGAATGATTAGTGTCTCATTCCAAGACCTAGTTACTTCTAACACTCCATCACTTTCCATAATCCCAAAACCATCAAACTTTACCATCTTCTCCTCTCTCTCTCTCTTCAATTTTCGGCTACAATCAAACACCCCTACAACACTTTCATTTCAATCTTCAAAACTCAAGAATTCATACACTTATGGAGGTCCATGGATGAAACAAGATACAGGGGTGTTTAGAAAAGCTATTAGTAGCCTTTTTGGTGAAACTTGAAGCCATAAATCAACAAGATTTCTTATCATCATCTTTGTTTCCTTGCAAAATTTGTAAGAACATCATACTAACTTCACTTTTATTTTTGATTTCTTTTACAAGTTCATCATAAACCCACTTGAAAAAAAACAACAAGAAACAACTAAAAATCATTCTTTTTAACCATGATTTTTCTATGATTAAGAGATGAACTTGGGGAAATCTAGCCTAGTAAACTTGAATCTTGGTTATTTTTACTCAAAAATATGATCTACATGCATGTAGGATCAACCAAGATTCATCAACAAAGTGATGAACATGAATTTTTGATGAACATGCATGTTAGTAAAATGTAAGAAACCATTTAAAACCAAGAAAATAAATTTTTGAAATATTTCTTGAATAAAGTTTCCATTTCTGGAAAGGATCAAAATCAAGAAATATGTTAGTAGTAAACGTTTTGAATACACCTTTATGCTTTAAATGACCTTGTAAGACATCTAAAACAAGAGTTTTTCATAAAATCTTGTTCTACAAATTTTTGGCAAAAATAAGGAATAAAGTTTCCTTTTTTGGAAAGTTAAGAACAATATCATGTTCATACTACTTTTGTTGACAAGTTTTGATGGATATTGATAGTTGATGATGTTTTGTATTGAAATAAATTGAACACAAGTTGTGTATAAACTTGGCGAAAAATCCATATTTCAAACAAAACTATGGCAAAATTTTTATAAATTTTGTTATGTATTAAAAGTTGTTAAACAAAGAAGTATGTGACTAAAACAACTATTTGAGGTCTTTAAACATGGCTAAACAAATTTTGGACAAAGTCATAAATCCATGTTTTATAAAAAGATGTCTAAATAAAAATGACAAGTATATATATTTTTGAATAAAAATGTGTACTTACAAAAATAATCATCAAGTATTATAAGTCTTTATATTTTTTATGTATACATCATATGTTAGTTCGAGTAGGAACAAATGCACAAATTGATACACATCCATAAAAATTACAAAAAAATATATATGAACATGAAAAACGAAATAAAAAGTCCATCCTTGGACATGAAAACACAAATGGACAAATTCGGACACTATTGGACTATATGGACTTTTGGACAAACAAAAATGGCACAAACAAAGCAAATGGTAAAACGTGACGGACGACACAAACGGGATAAACGATACCAATAAATAAAACGGACAAGTAATAAACGACTATAACAAAATACGAGCCGTCATACAAGTTTATGCACTAAAATGATTCAACTATGGCATAAGTAATGATTTTTTATAAAAATTAGATTTTTATAAAAGTACAAGTATTACTATTATTATTTTTGACTAGCCCAAAATTTTGTATTTTAAAAAGTAGTCCATAAATTAAAAATTGGGCTAATGCCCATTTCTCATAAACAAAACTTGGGCTAGGCCCACTTTTACAAGACAAAGGACTAAAAATATATTTTTAGTCAAATTTGGGCTAAAGCCCACTTTACAAAGTACTTGGGCTAAAAACCCAATCTTTACAATTAATATGGACTAGATATATTTTTAGAAAATAATTTGGGCTAGGCCCATTTTTACACAAATTATTTGGGCTAAGTCCACAATTATAAACTAAATTGGGCTAGGCCCACTTTTATAAAATGTTTTGGGCTAAGGCCCACTCCTGCAAATTAATTTGGGCTTGACCCATTTTTAACAAAGTTATTTGGGCTAGGCTCATAAGTACCAAATACCCAAAATGGACTTAATTTCAAAAACATAAATTAAGCCCATTCAAACACAAATCAAATAGAATAAATATATATACAAAGAAGTTATATCTATACGAAAACACAAAAACAAAATACAAGATAGAATATTTGCACGATATACAAAAACAAACCTAAGTGTCTAACGAGATTAGAACACTTGTAGGTCGAGAAACAAAGGACGAATCAGGAATCGAATAGAGATTTGCACGGAACGCAAATCTGTGAGTTCATGTTTCCCCTTTTATTTTGAATGTTTATAGTTTTAAACTTTCGGGGATGTATACATGTTACAAATAGTATGATGATACGATAAACTATTTTGATCACATGCGGATAGGTGTTAAAAATAAAGGGACCATTAATGAATAAACAAGTACCGAGGAACAAACGAATAGATCTATTTGGGTTTTGGCAAGCCCCACTCTTAACGACAACGATAATCACGATCGTCAAGAGTGCCTTTGTGTCCAAACTAGTGTCGTTGACACACACGATAAATTGTCAAGGTTTGGTTGCCTCCTATTCGGCATACATATTAGTATCCTTGCAACACACTAATGATCATACAATTTCTTTTATCATACTATACAAAAACGAATTTTACTATTTCAAATGTTTTGGAGACTCATTTGATGCGAAAACAAAATTACATGAATTCACTCAACTTTTGTTGACGTTTTCAAAATTAACATGTATTACAGGAGATTAGTGGACGGCTTTGGGAAAAATATGTTCGAGTTGTTATCAAGAACGCAAGCTTTTGAGATGTCATCCGTTTTATGTTGTTATGTTGTGTGAAACTATTTTAAACTTTGAACAATGTTGTTAAAGTTGTAGTTGTTTTCAATTTCCGAACAAGATGTTTGTTATGTAAATTATGGTTTCAAAAAAAAATGTATGGATGAACATCCTTTTATGGTTTACATATGTTGTTGACTCGATTGATTGTAACGATTGCCGCTCTCATCACACCTCGCGATACGCTTCCGCATAAACCGAAAATCGAGGTGTGATAGACCTAGTATGAGAGCATCAATTGTAGTGAACTAAGATTCTTTTTGAGTCTAGTCTACAATTTCAAAACGATGTTCTTTACAAACAAGCGTTCTACATTATATTTTTACAAAGCGTCCACTAATACAAAACGATGAATTCGAAACGATAATGCAAGGATACTATGTGATAGTATTAAACGATAGTTCGAAACGATGATACCAAAGACTAGTTTATTTGGTACAAGTCTATGGGGTTTAGACACGATAACAATAAGTCGAACTGGAAACGATATACAATATAAACAACGATGAAAACAAAAGTACAATTGCCTAAAAAATCGATTATTTATAAGTTGTTCACGTGAATACGTTGTACGGATTATTTTGCCACGACCATGATATCTTAGTATTCAAATTCTATTATTCTGGATTCTCATAACAAGCGTATTGACCTCGCATCTATTGATGAGCTTATGGTAGGGCATAGTCCCTAAGTGAAACCCTGAGCTCGACATTCCATAAAAGATGGTTGTTTTCCCTCGGATACGGAAAATGCCTGACCTCGATGATGAAAATGAGGCGGAGGTGGTAGCCTTGGACGAACACTCTATTAGTAGGAGCGAGGTCCCTATGGTTCATATTATAATGATTGGTGACATTCTTGTTAAGATAAGAAAGATGAAACACTCATCTTGAAGGTACCCATTCAGCCATTATTGTTATGAATCCTCTTTACTTATATTTCTTAACGTCGTGCCATTCCGCGAGCGATGGCTACAAGTATTAACGTGTGGACCATCACAAAGGTCCATTCTATGTTAAAGGTAAATAGACAGTCATGTCCCCCTCTCCAACTGATCGTCTGTTTTGAACCAGGGAACACTAGGGTGACCATACAAGGCAATTAATTATTACGGGGCTCACGTAATAATAACTTGCAGTGGATGGGAATCCTGGTGGGCCTTGCGGGTCAGACTAATGATCACTGCCTGTTCAAAATTCTTGAGTTGTTACTTGAGAATTCAATTTTTCCATTTCTTAGAACGCTAACTAAGGTGATTACTATGACTCCCCACAATACATTAAACACTACACGTATTGATTTCATGCCTAGCATTCGTTCTATATCACAAGTCAGTTGAGACTAGTCATCTAAGCAAACAAATTAGGAAAATATTCTAAAACTCCAACATTTGGGTTAATATCACGGTGCTTATAACACCTTATCATATTTGTTGGAGTTATTGCGATAAAATCCGTCTTTTGACATTCGTTTTGTCTCATAGGGTAATATGGCACGAGCCATGGCGCAACTCTCTTACCGTATTACATTTGACATCTATGGAAATCATCACAATCTTTTTGGAACCCATTAAGCTCAAACAATACCAACGTATTGGTCACATAAGTTAATGCGACGGAGGATTTTCCTTACTTTGGACGACCAAGGTCCATGGAGTTTGGAATACATACTGTAAGGATAGAGGTGACCGCTTGGTTTTCCCCTGCTGAACAGATGGTTGTTCCGCATAGGCATATGGACAACACATACACCCACGACTCTCCATCTTACTATTCCGATGCACATTCTCAACCTCCACCATCGGACATGAGCCCATCTAATCCTTATCGTCCATGCCATTTTCCGCTTATTACTATAAACTATGAGTTTTATCTTCCAAGATTCATCTTAGTATTCCCTTTCGACGAGTCCATGATCTTGAGACTCAGATTTCTGCTACTCGACCTCCCCTGGAATGCCCCATTACTATCATTTTTCCCCCTATCAGTACCTCCACACTCTACATTCCACAAAGCGCCTCCATCATTTGAGGAACACATTCGTACCCTTGAGAACCACTCGACTGCCACAATTAGGCACATTTTTTGTCTCGAGGAGGAGGTTACGTGCCTTCACGGTCTAATTTCTATGTTTTCACTATCACATCCCACACCACGGTAGTTATGTTCAATTACTATCTTTTGGGAAGTATACCCGATTTTGTGAAAGACTAAAGACTATTGAAGACTTGGAGACTTGAATATTAAGCAAGGAACAATGTGAAGAAAAGAGTTCACCTTATTTTATATATTACTATATGTCTTGTATCGACCGAAGTGATGTAACTCCGAGATTATTTTTGTTTTCTTCACAAAAATAATTGTAAAAAGGTGACATGGCATATATAAGTTGGTATTTTCTTATGAACACATTGTTGTAAGTTATTTTACATCCCTGCAAGGATGTGATGAATATGGTGCGAAAGATTTGCATAAGTATCATTATGATCTATCTTGGCCTTATGATCATAGTGCGTGACGATGTGTTTACATTTTCGTTCATGTCTAATCTCTTCGATATATATTTTATATATATATGAAGATCATGGCACCAGAACGAAGTAACATTTTTTAAGCCCAAACGGAACCCTTACATATAACACGAGCTGAGCTTGATGCTCTACTGAATCAGCGAGTTGCAGAAGCAATCGTACAACATGAAGTAAACCATACTGCAAACAATGGCGGAACTGGAGGAACCATATTAAGAATTGCTCAGGCTATAACTCTTGCCTTAAGTCTTACGAGGATGTAGTAAGGATGGGAAAACTGAATAAAGGTGCGGTGAAAAAGGAGACGCATGTGGAGTCTTCTTCGAGTAGCAATAAGAGAAAGTATTCGTATGTCAAGAAAGGTTCTATGTCAAACAAAAAACATAAGAAAACCCCTACGAGTAAGAAAAACCAAGGCATTTGTTGCCACAACTGAAACGAGTGGTAAGAAATATAATGGAAAAGCACCTAAGTGTAACTAGTGTGGTTATCACCACTATGGTGGATGCCAAGCCACCAAGTGTAATAAATGCGGGAAAATGGGTCACCGCATAAAAAAAATGTTGGGGTAACAACAAGGTGGTTAAGAAGGAAGGACGCAGTGGAAATGATAACGAACGATGGAAAAACCAAGGCTGTTTCAATTACAATGGTATGGGACATTTCCGGAAGGACTGTCCCAAAGAAAACAAAGGCCGTGGACGAGCCTTTGTGGTTGGAGCTAAAGAAGCGTGACAGGATCCCGACAAAATCACCGGTACGTTCCCTGTCAACGATCATTTCGCTTCTATTTTATTTGATACTCGTGCAGATTTTAGTTTTATATCTTTAGAATTTAAAGATATGCATGGACTAAAGTCAACTAAACTAGATATACCATTCTCTATCGAATTAGCGAATGGAAAAGTGATTAAATCCGATAAAATTATTAAAGGATGTTCCTTAGAACTAAAAGGACAAAAATTCAAAATTGACCTAATACCCATTCAACTAGGTAGTTTTGATATTGTTATTGGAATGGATTGGCTATCCACCAACCAAGTCGAAGTCGTATATTACGACAAGCTCATTCGAATCCCCCTTCCTAATAACGAGAAACTTCTTGTTCACGGTGAGACAAACGAAATGCCATTACGAATTATTTCCTGTATGAAAACCCGAAAGTGCCTACGAAAAGGATGTATAGCATTCTCATCGCACATAGTTGACAAGAAGGCCGAGGAGCTAAAACTTGAGGAAATCCCGGTTGTGAAGGAATTCCCTGAAGTCTTTCCAGAAGACTTGCCGGGAATACCACCACAACGACAAGTCGAATTTCGAATAGACTTAATTCCAGGTTCCGCACCTGTGGCAAAGTCTCCATACCGACTAGCTCCTTCGGAAATGCAAGAATTGTCCACACAACTTCAAGAGTTGTTGGACAAAGGTTTCATCAGGCCAAGCTACTCACCCTAGGGAGCTCCAGTGTTATTCGTGAAGAAGAAGCACAAAAGTTTTAGGATGTGCATAGACTATCGGGAGTTGAATAAACTCACAATCAAGAATCGGTATCCATTACCAAGGATTGACGATCTATTCGATCAACTTCAAGGATCGAGCTATTATTCGAAGATCGATTTGAGATCAGGATACTATCAACTCAGAGTTCAAGAAGAAAGTATTCCAAAAACGGCATTCCGAACTCGCTATGGTCATTACGAGTTCCTTGTTATGCCTTTTGGCTTAACAAATGCACCAGCGGTGTGCATGGACTTAATGAACCGTGTGTGCAAGCCTTACCTTGACAAATTCGTGATAGTGTTCATTGATGATATATTGATATATTCACGAAACAAGAGTGAACACGAGCACCATCTTAGAACTATCCTTGAGTTGTTGAAAAAGGAGAAACTGTATGCGAAATTTTCCAAATGTGAATTTTGGCTTCGCGAAGTTCAATTTCTCGGACACGTAGTCAACGAGAAAGGCATTCACGTTGATCTATCGAAAATTGAGGCCATAAAGAATTGGAGTGCACCAAAGACACCGACTGAAATACGTCTATTCCTAGGATTTGCCGGATATTATCGAAGGTTCATTGAGAACTTTTCGAAGATTGCACAATCCCTCACTTCTCTCACTCAACAAGATAAGAAATTTGAATGGGGAGAGAAACAAGAAGCAGCTTTTCAACTGCTTAAAGACAAACTCTGTAATGCTCCAATTCTGTCACTCCCAGACGGTACGGATGATTTCATAGTCTATTGTGACGCCTTACGACAAGGGTTAGGATGCGTGTTGATGCAAAGGGAGAAAGTTATTGCATATGCATCACGCCAATTAAAGATTCACGAAAGGAACTATACCACACATGACCTAGAGTTAGGTGCAGTGGTATTTGCACTAAAAAATTGGCGTCATTATCTTTATGGCACTAAATGCACGATATTCACGGATCACAAGAGTCTTCAACATATATTTAACCAGAAAGAGTTAAATATGCGCCAACGACGATGGGTCGAATTGTTGAATGACTACGACTGCGAGATCAAATATCATCCGGGCAAAGCGAACGTTGTCACGGATGCATTATGTCGAAAGGAACGAGTTAAACCTTTGCGTGTGCGATCTTTAAGGCTCACAATTCATAACGACCTTACCTCTCGAATTCATGATGCTCAGCAAGAAGCATTAAAATCAGAAAATGTCAAAGCAGAAATGCTTAGAGGCATGGTAAAACAATTAGAACCAAAAGAGAACGGAGCCTTATATTTCATGAATAGAATTTGGATTCCTCATTTTGGTGGTCTTCGAGACCTAATTCTTGATGAGGCTCATAAATCCAAGTATTCGATACATCCTGGAGCAGATAAGATGTATCACGATCTCAAGGAATTTTATTGGTGGCCTAATATCAAAGGTGATATTGCGACATATGTTGGAAAATGTCTAACATGTGCTAAAGTTAAGGCCGAGTATCAAAAACCTTCTGGTTTGCTACAACAACCCGAAATCCCTAATTGGAAATGGGAACATATTTCTATGGATTTCGTAACTAAATTACCCAGGACTTCTTGTGCTCACGACATGATTTGGGTAATCGTCGACCGATTAACCAAGTCAGCTCACTTCTTGCCTATCCGTGAGAAAGATAGTACTGAGAAGTTAGCTGAAATCTATCTCAGAGAAATTGTAGCAAGACATGGTGTACCTGTGTCTATAATCTCTGACCGAGACGGTCGTTTTATATCAAGGATTTGGCAGTCTTTTCAAAAGGCCTTTGGATCCCAATTAAATTTGAGCACGGCCTTTCATCCCCAAACTGACGGCCAAAGTGAACGCACAATTCAAACTCTAGAAGATATGTTGCGCGCTTGTGTGATGGATTTAGGTGGGAATTGGAACACTCACTTGCCTTTAGTAGAGTTCTCATACAATAACAGTTATCACACGAGTATTAAAGCCGCACCATTCGAAGCATTATATGGTCGTAAGTGTCGATCTCCGCTATGCTGGGCGGAATTAGGCGACAAACAAATGTTAGGTCCTGAGTTAGTTCAAGAAACTACTGATAAAATATTCAAAATTCGAGACCGTATCAAGGTGACTCGAGACAGACAGAAAAGCTACGCGGACAGACGCCGCAAACCGTTGTCTTTTGAGGTTGGAGACAAGGTGTTGCTAAAAGTCTCGCCGTGGAAAGGCGTAGCTAGATTTGGTAAGCAAGGGAAGCTTAGCCCGAGATACATAGGACCATATGAGATCTTGGGAAAGATTGGAAACGTCGCTTACAAGTTAAAGCTACCTGAAACACTTAGTAACGTTCACGACACTTTTCATGTGTCGAATTTGAAAAATTGTCTTTCGGATGAATCACTTATTATTCCCCCGGACGAAATCCATGTAGACGACAAAATCCATTTCATCGAAGAACCTGTTGAGGTTCTAGATTCAAAGACACACAAAACGAGGAGAAGTCGAATCAAACTAATCAAAGTCCGATGGAACTCGAAACGAGGACCCGAGTTCACATGGGAACGAGAAGACGAAATAAAAAAGAAGCACCCTCATTTGTTTAAGAAAGTCCCAACAAACAAGTGACGCAGCTTAAAATTTCGGGACGAAATTTTCTTTAACAGGGGGAGAATGTGACAAACTATTTCGGTAATTCCGTACAACCAGAACAACTATTTCAATTTTTATTTTCGCGTATACGAATTGATTTTAATTAATTAAAGTCTTAGAAGTCTAGGAATTACAAAAATCATAGTGAATTATGATAACGAATCCGTTGCGATTAGAAACAATATCCTAGACTAACAATAGGAACGCGAATAAACAATACTTGTCAGTACTAGTCGCGGTACAGTCTGACACAATGAAAACAAGACATACAGTTATGTCTACACAAATATTCTATAAAAAGCTTTGTCCAAAAATAATATGTGCCTTATTATTTACAAAATTTCAATTAAAAACCAAATTGTCCCAGTCCGCAGAAAAATACAGCAATCCTGCGGAAATATACAGCATTCCGCAGAACGAAACAGTAACTGTCCGAAAAACCCAAAATTAAATATTATTTGACATAAATAATATAATGGGTATTAAAAACGACACAAAATCCGCAATCGAATCTTATCGCGTTAAGCTGCACGGCTAGTTCAGTAAACTCACAGTCAGCAAAGCCGGTACCGGAACCGTGTCAAAAATAATATAATTTTTAGTCCAAAAAGTTGGATTTATTATTTGGATAATAAAAAAAGTGCAAAAATAATTTTTGTTATGCATTTATCTAAACAAAACATGGTGTCAGTATTTAACCCGGTACAGGACCCGAACCGACTTTTTCACCCGAATTACAAAATAAAAATTTTGATGAACTAGTTTTACCTAGTGTCACACTACTTTAAAATATTAGAGCTTAAAACCTTGTAGATATTTTTATATAAATTATCAAAGTTATAAAATACTTAAAGTTTATGTTTAAACAATATTTTTTTTTATAAAAATTCAGCAAAAATCCCCCCCTTTTTTGGCTGATTTTCGTTCAAGTGGGCCCCCCCTTACAAGCTCACTCATCAAATGTGTTGTGTTGGAGCCTTAAATGAATGATTAGTGTCTCTTTCCAAGACCTAGTTACTTCTAAATCCCAAAACCATCAAACTTTACCATCTTCTCCTCTCTATCTCTTCAATTTTCGGCTAGAACCAAACACCCCTACAACACTTTCATTTCAATCTTCAAAACTCAAGAATTCATACACTTATGGAGGTCCATGGATGAAACAAGATACAAGGGTGTTTAGAAAAGCTATTAGAAGCCTTTTTGGTGAAACTTGAAGCCATAAATCAACAAGATTTCTTATCATCATCTTTGTTTCCTTGCAAATTTTGTAAGAACATCATACTAACTTCACTTTTATTTTTGATTTCTTTTACAAGTTCATCATAAACCCACTTGAAAAAAACAACAAGAAACAACTAAAAATCATTATTTTTAACCATGATTTTTCTATGATTAAGAGATGAACTTGGAGAAATCTAGCCTAGTAAACTTGAATCTTGGTTATTTTTACTCAAAAATATGATCTACATACATGCATGTAGGATCAACCAAGATTCATCAACAAAGTGATGAACATGAATTTTTGATAAACATGCATGTTAGTAAAATGTAAGAAACCATCTAAAACCAAGAAAATAAATTTTTGAAATATTTCTTGAATAAAGTTTCCATTTCTGGAAAGGATCAAAATCAAGAAATATGTTAGTAGTAAACGTTTTGAATACACCTTTATGCTTTAAATGAACTTGTAAGACATCTAAAACAAGAGTTTTTCATAAAATCTTGTTCTACAAATTTTTGACAAAAATAAGGAATAAAGTTTCTTTTTTTTGGAAAGTTAAGAACAATATGATGTTCATACTACTTTTGTTGACAAGTTTTGATGGATATTGATACTTGATGATGTTTTGTATTGAAATAAATTGAAAACAAGTTGTGTATAAACTTGGGGAAAAATCCATATTTCAAACAAAACCATGGCAAAATTTTTATAAATTTTGTTATGTATTAAAAGTTGTTAAACAAAGAAGTATGTGACTAAAACAACTCTTTGAGGTCTTTAAACATGGCTAAACAAATTTTGGACAAAGTCATAAATCCATGTTTTATAAAAAGATGTCTAAATAAAAATGACAAGTATATATATTTTTGAATAAAAATGTGTACTTACAAAAATAATCATCAAGTATCATAAGTCTTTATATTTTTTATGTGTACATCATATGTTAGTTCGAGTAGGAACAAATGCACAAATTGATACACATCCATAAAAATTACAAAAATATATATATGAACATGAAAAACGAAATAAAAAGTCCATCCTTGGACACGAAAACACAAATGGACAAATTCGGACACTATTGGACTATATGGACTTTTGGACAAACAAAAATGGCACAAACAAAGCAAATGGTAAAACGTGACGGACGACACAAACGGGATAAACGATACGAATAAATAAAACGGAAAAGTAATAAACGACTATAACAAAATACGAGCCGTCATACAAGTTTATGCACTATAACGACAACGATAATCACGATCGTCAAGAGTGCCTTTGTGTCCAAACTAGTGTCGTTGACACACACGATAAATTGTCAAGGTTTGGTTGCCTCCTATTCGGCATACATATTAGTGTCCTTGCAACACACTAATGATCATACGATTTCTTTTATCATACTATACAAAAACGAATTTTACTATTTCAAATGTTTTGGAGACTCATTTGATGCGAAAACAAAATTACATGAATTCACTCAACTTTTGTTGACGTTTTCAAAATTAACATGTATTACAGGAGATTAGTGGACGGCTTTGGGAAAAATATGTTCGAGTTGTTATAAAAAACGCAAGCTTTTGAGATGTCATCCGTTTTCTGTTGTTATGTTGTGTGAAACTATTTTAAACTTTGAACAATGTTGTTAAAGTTGTAGTTGTTATCAATTTCCGAACAAGATGTTTGTTATGTAAATTATGGTTCCAAAACAAATGTATGGATGAACATCCTTTTATGGTTTACATATGTTGTTGACTCGATTGATTGTAACGATTGCCACTCTCGTCACACCTCGCGATAAGCTTCCGCATAAACCGAAAATCAGAGTGTGACAATGGCCAACTCTATGTTGCTGTATCTAGGGTAAAAAGTAGGAAGGGGTTGAAACTTTTGATTTGTGATAAAGAAAAACGAGTTTGTACAACCACTACTAATGCAGTTTACAAAGAAGTTTTACAAAATCTATGATGACATGCTATGTCATGGTTGATGACTTTTAAACATTTAATTGTCTATCTTCTACTTAATCATATTTATTATAAATTTTGGATGATATTTTTTATATCGAACAACATGTAACATGTATTATAATGCTATATAAATTTATTAGGTGTGATGTATTTATTAAATGTTATATTAGTGTATCATGTGTATTGTTGAAAAAGAACAATTATGAATTTACGAATATTCCTGCAATTCGTAAAGAACAATGTATAGTGATTTGTGTTTTTAATAAATTTTTGTATGGAAATTTTCTAAAGGCTACCTGTGTTTTTAGATGTTACATAAGTGTAAATCATGTAAGTTGTTGTCGAGTATTTATTTATGTATGATTGTTTATGCAATCTGTAAAGTACAAACCTAATAAGTTATGAATTTAAAAACATACATGATCATTCATTACAATCTTATGGTAAAATGAGCTAAAATTACATTTTTATAAAAGGTTAACAACCTGCTAACATCTGTTTGTCCTTTTAACGTCTGTTGCCCTATCCTCATAATGTCTGTTGACTAACACTTTTAACACGAGTTGACTAACATCTGATACTTAACATCTGTCAAGCTGGCAAAGTCTGTTGGGGATAATGGAGGAACAATTGTTAGGAAATGTCTGTTGGAAAGCAATAGAAGTTTGTGAAAGCATCTGATACTTGCTCTGCATGAAGCCTATCCTGAGAACACATGCTGCGAAAAATGTTTATATCTGGTGTTTTTGTAACAAGTTCCCAGGTATCATTTTTAATGAGAGCGCTAAATTCATTGTTCATAACAATATTTTCTTAACATCTGTTGATTAACCCTTTTAACTTCTGTTGACTAACCTTTTTAACATGGGTTGACTAACATCTGATATTTAGCATCTATCAATGTGGCAACATCTGTTGGAGATAATGGATAACAGTTGTTAGCAAACGTCTGTTGGAAAGCAACAGAGGTTTTTAACAGTCGATAGACAAAAGTGGTTAGGTTATCAACATAATGGAATTCTTGTTGACTAAACCTGTTGTCCATTAGTTTATATGAATTTTGTAAGTCTGCACTAATTATTTTTTACTTTCTATCAAAATGTGTTATGCGTGATTTTCTAAAAACCACCCGTGTTTGCACACGTGTCTTACCACTAGTACTACATAATAAAAGAAAACAATGTGGGACACTTGTCATCCATTGAAAGAATCTATTTTTTGTTTTACCGTTTCTCTCTTCTAATTAATTATGGATACTTATTATTTTTAATTAAAGATAGTTTTTATATCCAACCAAATTAATTATGGAAACTAAATATTAATTTTTTAAATAAACTAATATTTTTATACTTAAAACTTCACCAAAATTACGTTGGTTAAAATATTAAAAGATTAAAAATGAATAATAAAAAAAATTATATATTTAAGGTGATTGGATGGTAAGAATGGTAAAATACAATATGTTAAATAATAATAAAAAAAATATGTGGTATTAAAAAATCAAAGTTCACATCCAGTTGAAAGGAATAATGTTTTAAAAAGTAGCTTAACTAAATTTATAATTGTCACATCAATGTTCATTTTTTAAATACCTATCTTGACGACTGTATATGTAAACAAATTACATTATGATTTATTCTATTAGTATAATACACGAGTTTATTCAACCGTGCAATGCATGTGTTTTTTTAAAACATAACTTTTTTATTACTAATTATATAACATTACATTTATCAACCCATGTAATACACGGGGATTGTAACCTAGTATAATAATAAAGATATAGAACCTATAAGATACCTGTCTGGCCATAAGCAAAACAAGTTGCTTTGGTCCTCCGAAATATTATAGGTATGATTGGCTGTACAGTTTCACGATAAACCTGTTTCAAGCAAACCACTAATTTAAACCTTCAGTAGCAAAAATCAATTTGAGCATTTGAACACACAACGTTGATTACCTCATCATTGGTTACTTGTTGGTCAAGAACAGCATCAAAACAGAATTCATGCCTCTCCACATAAGCGGTCAGGTCAACCTTTAATAATATCAAAAATCAGTTTTTTTTCAGCCAAAAGTTGTAACTTAATATAGCTTATTAATTTTAACTTTCAACGTAAGAAATGTCCAAACCTTTAGCTTGGGTTCATGGACGGTTAGACTATTGTCACAAACGCTCACAACGTCATCTTCCTTGCGAGCGAGTTCCTTCTTATTCAGTGGTCTCTTGCGTACCTCATATAAACCATCAACTTGATAACTCATTCAACTCCCAGAAACCAGTTTCTGGTTTTATTATTTTTCGTTTAAACTACACAAGGAAAGCGTGCTAAAATCGCTCAAATAACATAAGGGGCGTGTTCCTATAACATTCAGTCACTTTCAACAATGGTTATCGATAGCGAATAGCGACAAATAGCGACAAGGTGCCTATCTATACGTTAACCACTAACCATTTCATAAAACTCTGTGACTTTTGATTTTTCGGACGTTAATTTCAGATGGTTGATGTGGAAAAAGCGATTTGACACAAGCTATGTTCGATTTATGAAGGATGGAGCCCAGTGGCTAAAGGACAACACCGACATCAAACTTTATCAGAGAATATTTTGTTTGTGGAAATACCTAATATTACCTTATCCCTTCTCATCTTGTCTTTTTAGAGAACAGGGTAAGGCGTATACTTTCAACACCGGTACTATATATGTGTCCCCTCAGGATATCATTCTTGTTGAAGGTTTGAAACTTGACGATGTAGAAGCAGGAATATACAGTGTCCATTGCTTACCATTAAGGTTACTTGGTGCTGAGGGATCACCCATTAGATGCATCCTTATCAAATGATATTGTGCAATTCCTAATAAGACTTTATTTTCTTTTAGTTTTTTTTTTTTTTTTCGTTCGCTAAACTGTGTTTGTTACTTCTGGTTAGTTTGTAAATTAACTGTGGGTATTGCAAACATACTAAAAGGGATTTAATGATTCAACAGTAAGAGTAGTTCTAGGGAAATTATGTTAATGGACACAAGGTTGCATTGTATTTGGTCTAAAGCTCACATTACGTATAATGGAAGTCTAGATATGTGCATCTCAAATACCAACAACTTTGTATATGCATGAATCAGAAATAAAAACAGGGGAAACAGAAAGCGTAGAGCAAGTTTGAAGACACCAAGAACCAACTTTGGACAACCTTTTGGTGGGTGTTACACTATGTGGTCTCCACTCACTTGCAATTTTATCATAAAATACAAATTTGTTTAGAAATGTATGTATGGTTGTATGAACAATGCGTCTTTATACATCACTTCCTAAGACCTAAATATTTGAAGTGCATAAATAAGTCTGGAAGATTTGAGTTATATCTTAAGAAAAAATTCATTTGTTAAATGAGAATTTCTTAAATAAAATAGCTGAAATGTAATCATAACAAATCAATGATAATTTTATATGGGTCTAAACTCAATGCCTTCAATAATAAGTCCACTAAACTCCTTCTCGTCACAAAGTTCTAACGTAAGATCCATGTTGATTGTAGTAGCAGCTCGTAGTTCCCAAATTTGCACTTCAGTCCATCCATCATTCCTTTGTTTTGGAAGGCCTTTTATTTTCAGTCTATTCAGTGGGTTGTGGATGTTTTGACCAGCCTTTGGTCTAATAATAGGGGTTTGGGGACTTGTTAAATAGATATACCAAATTTTATCTCCTGAATCACATTGGTTGTATTTCACTTTCATAGGCGCCTTAAATCTAGATTGATCTTTTGGTAATTTGTAGACAAGGTAACATACATATGTTGTTTCAGATGATACTAATTGGGACTGGACTTCAGTCTTGATAAAAATATATTCATCATTCCCCATCTGAATGGCTTCTCCAAATCTGAGAGATGTTAGAAAATCATCTTACATGTAAAAGATTTGCAAAAAATAGTAATTTATATAAGAAATCTGACAAGGGATATTAAAGAACCTTGATTCAGGTAATAACACTTTTTTTTTCCAAAGACATATGAGAGACGCTTTTGCTGAAACCATATGACATTTCTTCCCATTTTTGTCAAGAGAAAACCACTATCAAGCAATGAGTGTATAGATATGTTTAGCAATTCAATATATAATTCTCCCCTCTGGTGGAACCATGTTCATAGGCTCCACAACAACTACATATGACAAAAGCATGAAGGACTTACAATGCCTCTCTTCTCCTCGTCGTCACTTATTAAGAAGCCTTTGCGAATAATTGAGTAGGCTTCCTCCTTGGTTGTCCATTGCAGGCTATTTTTTGACCTTTTCATTATGTCTTCATAATCAACTGGCAGTTTTTCTACCCAATTTGCATCTGAATCTGAATCTGATATGAGTTGCTTCTCATCTATATGTTCTACCTGTGGAACAACATAATCCTATTAGACTTTGAACTGGTCACTAATATAGGTTTTCATTCATACATTGAAAATAACTAATGTTATAGTGGCTGGACAATAAAAGAAAATTAAAAGATATTAATTAATTAATGATGTACAAGAATAATCAAATTTTAATTTGTAAACTTACGTTCTCCAAGCGCTGGAATTCTATGCCTTCTACTGATATGGAGGAATAATAACTTCTATCGAAGCCCTCAAACAAAATCTGAAGATCAACTGTTCTGTGGTCAGTAGTAAACTGATACAATTCACATGCCCACCATCCATCTTCTCTCTCATATGCAAGGTATGAAATTGAACTCTCTCTCTCCCCTCTTAATCTGTATTTGAGGAATATAGGTTCACATCTTCTCTTCCCTTCTCTATCATATTTGAACACAAGGTTCACCGTGTATGTGATTCCTGGTGACAAGAACTGAGTTTTTACATCTGCATTCAATTTCCTATATCTATACCATTCGTAGGTGCCCACAGCAAATCTGCGTGTATAGCAACAAATGATACATTGTAGGTGGCAGGTACTTGTCAAATAATCTCAAAAGCTAGAAACAGGAAAAGTCACCTTGAATTATATGCGGATGAGAATAGATAACTCTTTGCATCTGAACCCAAACATTCTCCAATAGATATCATCTCACATTGTTCTCCCTTCTTATTTAACCAAAACCACTGTACGTCCATTAAACAAGTTCAAGTTAGTTCGTGCATGTTAAGATTATAATATCTTTTTTCAATTTTGGTTGATCAAATATTACTATTTATTTGAACATATACAACTAGTTCAAGGACTCAGGAGTATAACTAACGATGGCATGGGGCATATTAATATACTATTAACATAGCAGCTAATTACTTACCGTTTTGCCGCCATTAAGCAGCCCTTTGGACATAAGGATCATCAATTCATCTTCGGATTTACCTATAAACTCTTCATTTTGGAGTAACTCGTGAATATTAAGGGCACTCTCAAGTTCTGTGACAATTTCAGACATCTCTGGCCGATCTTCACGAAATTCCTTCAAACATTGATATGCAATGCCTGAGAATCGTTTTAAAACACTTTGATGCATTGGTTTAATGTTTGGATTATTGGAAGTTATGAAGTCAGGAAGTCCACATTGTCATGCATGTGTGAAGACAGGAAGTTCACATTTGCATGCATGTGTGCATGGGAGTAAAAAAAAAAAAAAAAAAGGTTAATTTGCACGGTAACCCCGACCGCGGAGGAGATCCCCCCTCCCAGGTCACCACCCGACAAGGCTTCCTGGCATTAAATCCCCATAACCATCAAGGAGGGGTCCGACACATGTATCGAACCCGAGACCTCACAGGATCCTCGTTCCGGTTTTAAAGCGGGTGTCGGTGGCCACTAAAGTGGCACTAATGGGAATTGAACTTGGGTCTCCATTGGAGAACCCAAGTCACTCCACCACTAGGCCACTTGTGGTGGTTTGTGCATGGGAGTACATCTTATAATATTCCATTATTCTAAGGTTTTTTATTATATCTACTTTGTTTGTGGGTCAAATAAATCTGCTCATTAGGACTCTACTTGTTTACATTATTATATAGTAGGTAGGCTAAGTTGTTGTTTTCTGTTTGTCTTCCTTGTTTTTCATTAAAGTTGTCTATGTACGTTGTATTCTGTTTGGCTATTTAAGCCTTGGTTTCTCAGTTAATAAAGTATCCATTCAGGAAATATTGTGTTTTGTATGCACTTGACACTTCAAGTGGTATCAGAGCACAATTGTGAGATCCATTAGAGAGTGAGTGTGATCATTAGAGAGTGAGTGTGATTATTTGTTCGAGAAGAGGAAGAGCTGTTGCACAAGAACGATGACAGAAGAGAGTCATTTCCAGGCAACCCATGTACCGAAGTTTGACGGAGATTATGACCACTGGAGTATGGTCATGAAGAATCTCATTCAATCAAAGGAATGTTGGAATGTAGTAGAAGATGGGTATGCAGAGATCAAGGCCGGAGAACAAGCAACAACCACCCAGAGGAAGAACTATGAAGAAAACAAGCTGAAGGATAGGAAAATCCTGAATTACTTGTTTCAATCAATTGATAGATCAATTCTGAAGACAATCACACAGAAGGAGACATCCAAGCAGATTTGGGATGCTATGAAGACCAAGTATCAAGGCAGTACTAGAGTAAAGAGAGCTCAATTACAAAGACTCAGAAGAGTTTTTGAAACTCTTGAAATGCAGCCAGGAGAGAGTGTTAATGATTACTTTGGAAGGGTTATGATCACTGCAAATGAGATGAGGACATGCGGAGAAAACGTGACGGATGTCAAGATTGTTGAGAAGGTGTTGAGATCCCTCACAGAGAACTTTAACTTCATTGTGTGCTCCATTGAAGAATCCAAAGATACTGATGAGATGACTGTAGATGAGTTACAAAGCTCCCTCTTGGTTCATGAGCAAAAGTTGTTGAAAAAGACTACTGAAGATCAAGTATTGAAGGTGGAACAAGAAACATCTTATGGCAGAGGAAGAGGTAGAGGAAGATCATCATATGGTAGAGGAAGAGGCAGAGGACGAGGAAGGAGTTCATTTGACAAGAGTGCAGTTGAATGTTACAAATGCCACAAGATGGGCCACTTCCAGTATGAATGTCCTACTGATGAGAAAACACTAAACTATGCTGAATATGATGAGAGTGAAGAATTGCTGCTGATGGCTACAGTCGATGTTAAGAAATATGAACAAGAAGAGAAGGTGATAAAAGCAACTCAGGATTCTGTAAAATATGGAAAAGAGAAGGTATGGTTTTTGGATTCTGCATGTTCCAATCACATGACAGGAGATAAATCTTGGTTCACTAAACTTGACATGAGCTTCAACCACTCAGTCAAGTTAGGGAATGACAAAAAGTTAGAAGTGAAAGGAATTGGTGATGTGAAATTGAGAGTTAATGGAATAACTCAGATCATAACTCAGGTGTACTTTGCACCTGAGTTAACTTCTAACCTAATTAGCGTGGGACAGCTTCAAGATAAGGGGATAGCATTTGTCTTTAAAGAAGGTTATGGCAGAGCTTATCATCCAGTGAAGGGATTGATCATAACTTCTAAGATGACAAGAAACCGAATGTTTCCTGTCCTGGTTACTAGAGATAAATCAAGTAGCTGTATGCTAATCACCACAGGAGATGATTTATGGCATAGGAGGTTTGGTCATGCAAATCACAAAGCCCTCAGATTTATGCAATTCAATAACCTGGTTGATGGTCTACCCAAGGTGGCTCAAAAGACCCAAGTGTGTGAAGTTTGTGCCATTGGCAAGCAAAATCGAGTAGAGATTCCAAAGCAAAGTACATGGCATGCATCAGAGAGGTTGCAACTTGTGCATACAGACATTTGTGGGCCTATAAAACCAAAATCCCAAGGCAACAAGTGGTATGTACTTGTTTTCATTGATGATTATTCAAGAAAGACTTGGGTTTATGTATTGGGTACAAAAGGGGAGGCATTTGAGTACTTTAAAAATTTCAAAACATTAGTTGAAAATGAAACTAATAATAAAATCAAATGCCTAAGAAGTGATAGAGGGGGAGAGTTCACTTCTCAAGAGTTCAAGGAGTTCTGTGAAAAAGAAGGAATAAAAAGGCAACTTACAGCTGCTTACACACCCCAGCAAAATGGGGTGGCAAAGAGAAGAAACAGAACTCTTATGAACATGGTTAGGTGCATGCTCAATGAGAAGAAAATGCCTAAATATTTTTGGGCTGAGGCTGTGATGTGGGCTTGTCATATTCTTAACAGAACAGTTACTCGGGCCTTGGATAAAAAGGTTCCTGAAGAACTGTGGTCAGGTGTCAAGCCTAGTGTGAGACACTTCCGTGTATTTGGAAGCATTGGTTATGCTCATATTCCAACTCAGTTAAGAACAAAGTTGGATAACAAGAGTCACAAGTGTATCTTCCTTGGTGTGAGCATAGAGTCAAAAGCTTATAGACTTTATGACCCATCAACTAAGAAAATTGTGATAAGTAGGGATGTTACTTTTGATGAAGAAAATAGTTGGGATTGGGTGTCAAAAAGGGAAATAGAAGAAGAGTTGATTATTGAGGAAGAAGCTGTGATAGCTGGCATGAGTGAACCGGATAACAACACAACACAACCAGAAGAGACACAAGCAGAAGAAGCAAGTGAAAATAATGAAGAAAATCACTCACAGACTGATGAAGAAGAAGGCAGTGATCATGAAATTCCAGAAAATGCCAATCCTGCCCCTGAACAATCTACTACAGCTGCAACCAGCAGAGTTAAGAAGACACCATCCTGGATGAAAGATTATTATGTCAGTTATGCTGAGGAAGACATAATGGCCCTATACAGTTCAATAGAAGATCCTACAAGCTATGAAGAAGCTGCTCGTGATAAGAAGTGGATAGTGGCAATGAAAGCAGAAATTGATGCAATTGAGAGTAATCAGACTTGGGAGTTGGTTAGAGCAGTTCCAGGAATAAAACCAATAGGGGTGAAATGGCTGTACAAAACAAAGTTGAATGAAAAGGGTGATGTAGAAAAATACAAGGCCAGGTTGGTGGTTAAAGGCTATGCTCAAAAACAAGGTATAGATTATAGTGAAGTCTTTGCTCCCGTTGCTAGATGGGACACAATAAGAGCCTTCCTAGCAGTTGCAGCAAGAAAAGAATGGTTGGTGTACCAACTTGATGTAAAGAGTGCTTTCTTAAATGGTGAGTTGAAAGAGACGGTTTATGTTGAGCAACTAGAAGGCTTTGTGAAGAAGGGAGAGGAAGAAAAGGTGTATAAACTTAAGAAAGCATTGTATGGGTTAAAGCAGGCTCCAAGAGCCTGGTATCACAGAATTGAAGCATATTTCAAGAAGGAAGGGTTTAAAAAGAGTGATCATGATCACACATTATTCATTAAAAGGTCTGAAGCAAAGGTTTTGATGGTGAGTTTGTATGTAGATGATCTAATTTATGCAGGAAGTGACAAGAGGATCTGTGAAGAGTTTAAAAGATCCATGATGAAGGAGTTTGCAATGACTGACTTGGGTCTCATGAGGTTTTTCTTAGGAGTTGAAGTGAAGCAAACTAAGGAGGCTATAGAGATTAATCAGAACCAGTATGCTAAAGAAATAATGCGGAGATTTGGCATGGAAGAAGCTAACTCAGTGTATATCCCTATGGTTCCTGGAGCAGTATTGACCAAGTTTGGATCAGGGGAGGATGTGGATGAAAAAGTATACAAAAGTTTGGTTGGAAGCCTCATGTATTTGACAGTTACAAGACCAGACATTATGTATGTTGTAAGCCTCATCTCTAGATTCATGTCAAAGCCGAGGGAGGATCACTATCTAGCTGCAAAAAGAATCCTGAGGTATGTGAAAGGTACTTTGAATTATGGGTTAAAGTATGACAAAAGGAAGAAAGAAGGATTAATGGTTTTCACAGATAGCAATTATGCTAGAGATAATGAAGATAGAAGAAGCACTTCTGGTTATGTGTGTCTGTTGAGTAGTGCAGCTATATGTTGGTGTTCAAGGAAGCAAGAGATAGTCACTTTGTCTTCAACTGAGGCTGAATATGTAGCAGCTGGGATATGTGCGTGTCATTGTGTTTGGTTGAAGGGTCTCCTTGAAGAAATGGATGGAAAAGTGGGTACGGTCAAGATTAATTGTGATAACACTTCTACGATAAAGATGTCCAAAAATCCAGTCATGCATAGAAGAACCAAGCATATAGATATTCGCTATCATTATTTAAGGGAACTAGTTGAGAAACAAGTGGTTAAGCTGGAATTTTGTGGAACAAAGCAACAGTTAGCTGATGGGATGACTAAGCCAGTCAAGCAAGAGACATTCAATGAGATAAGAGAGGCCATGGGAGTATGTGAAGTTAAACAGGATGCTTAATAGAGTTCCTGTTTAAGGGGAGGATATTGGAAGTTATGAAGTCAGGAAGTCCACATTGTCATGCATGTGTGAAGACAGGAAGTTCACATTTGCATGCATGTGTGCATGGGAGTACATCTTATAATATTCCATTATTCTAAGGTTTTTTATTATATCTACTTTGTTTGTGGGTCAAATAAATCTGCTCATTAGGACTCTACTTGTTTACATTATTATATAGTAGGTAGGCTAAGTTGTTGTTTTCTGTTTGTCTTCCTTGTTTTTCGTTAAAGTTGTCTATGTACGTTGTATTCTGTTTGGCTATTTAAGCCTTGGTTTCTCAGTTAATAAAGTATACATTCAGGAAATATTGTGTTTTGTATGCACTTGACATTTCATGGATTTTCAAAGATTATATCATTTAACATGTTCTGTTCATAGCTCTTAATCCATGTGAGAATCTCCTTAACCACATGACCCTTGTTATCAAGTGTATAACATAACCTCCCGCATAAAACTTCGAATAAGACCACTCCGAAAGAGTATACGTCCGACTCTTTCGTTAGGGTGTTCGTCATCCAGTATACTGGATCAATATACCCCACGGTACCTGCTGCGGCAGTGACAATAAGTGAGTGCTGCTCATTAGCTGACCCTATTATTGATAGCCCGAGATCAGCAACTTTAGCATTCCATTGGTCATCGAGAAGGATGTTACCACTTTTTAAATCACAATGGATAAGTCTTCGGTGCGTCTCCCTTGGATCATGAAGGTAGCTTAGTCCCTTCGCAGCATCAAGGCATATCTTTAAACGTTGCCTCCAAGTGAGATGAGGGGAGTTCAAATAGCGGTCAAGGCTTCCACGAGATGCAAGCTCGTACACCAGGATCATCTCACCCCCTTCACAACAGAATCCCAGAAGTGAGATAACATTTTCATGCTTATAATCAGAAAGCGTGGTTATCTCTTTCAAGAACTCAGGTATTCCTTGTCTACTGGTACGATCCAGACGCTTGATAGCGACCACGCTTCTGCCCTTAGAGTTAGACACTTCTCCTTTGTAAACTTTCCCATAACCACCACGTCCAATATAGTTATTCTGATCGTCGAAGTTGTTGGTGGCTGAAGTTATCTCTTCCAGTTGGATTTTAAGATGTTGAAACTTCTGCAAGAATTTTTGCAAGTATGCCTGCATATATGTGGATGAAATCATAATTATTAAATTCAAATGAAGGGTTCCAAGCAATTGCAAGTGCACATCATCAACACGATTATCTGCATACACTCACCATAGATCTAACAATATGATACAAGATCTCAACGAGAGATCATCAACGTTGACCGGAAAGTGTAGAGAGAAACTGGATCCTAGAGATAAGAGTATGGAAACAATAATAGAGATGAATAATTGTCTCGTGCACAATAAGTCAGGACTGGATCTTTTATACAAACCCAGATCCACATAACGACTTCCGGGTTACCCGGAGACTTCATATAATCTTCAAATGCGCAAGTCCATTTCTTCAGCCCAACAGCGACAAAAGCCCAATATTCTCCCAGTTTAGCTCCAGGCCCAGCACAGCAACAACATGAAAAACAAATAACACCATGCATTAAAACAAGTAATAAATATAATAGAATTGCAAGATTTAAAAATGTCTCATTTTAACAAGTAATACATATTACGCCACTTCGATAATTACATTTTATTAATTTAATATATATATATATATATATATATATATATATATCTAGTGGGAATGTCCGCGCTTTGCGACGGGTATCCGAACTTATATCACATAATTTTATACAGTGTCACTAAAACTTGTCTCTTGTTTCGACAAATGCTCCAACTACCTTAACTTTTGTTCAAAATCGAGCCAACTTCTTAAAACAAGTTTTCACATGCACTCACATCGGCTATTTGTTACTCCAAAACATCTTTCCGTAAGAGCTTGAATCAACAATCCTTTTAACACCTATTAAAACCGCTTTCCGATAGTAATCATCCTCCATCGTCTTTAAAACATCAAACACGGTCGTGCTTTTGGTAAATCAATTGCACTGTCATCTAGGAATGGCAATGGGCTGGGTTTGTGTCACACCCCAACCGATGGCGGAATCATCGGGGCGCGGCACTGAGCGAAACAGATTGTCCAGAAGTTTCCATAACAACTATCATTACCATTTGATTTTTAAACAATACGTCCCATACCGTATCTCAAATAGTTAAACAATTATTACAGACAAACATCAAGACAAATATTCTGTTCCGACAACTCAGATTTAAACATAATTAATTTATTTATTGGTTTCTAAGACTCCTTCCCTAGCTTCAATTTCATCACCAGCAAGCTAAGCATAGAAACAACCTAAGCACCTATCACATACGTTAAAATAAAGTCAATACATATAATGTAAAGGTGAGCATACAAGTTTGATAATAGCATATAGAGTTCGTATTCGTTTACGCATAACCAGCACGTACACATAGTGAAATGAAGCACGTTAGTTATCGACATAGATCCATCGATACCAATGACTGCGGGTTGACTGCCCGAGGCAGTTCGCAATACATGATTACCACCGTAATCCATGCAAGTAAAAGATCCTTAACAACCCCCGAGTGAACGGGTGCTGAGTCCAAACTATAGTACTATCGTTGCTAAGGCAGGTAGACAGCATTCCATGTGTAAACATAACAAACAAGCATTCTTGAGCCACGTATAACATGCATTAACGGTTAGCATCAAAATAGCTTGAGTAGTGTGATAATTGTAGTTTGAATATTCGTAACGTACGTAACACCCAAAAGTGCCAAAAGCAAAAAGGGTTCGAGTATACTCACAGTGATTATGGATTGAAGGGAGCGCTTTTCAGCGAGTACGGTTAGCCTGAATAGATTCGATAACGTAACGATAAGTGGCGCGTAAAACAGTACAAAGTGAGAGCGGGTAGGATAGCTGATCGTGCGGATTAACTATCCGTGCGAGTAAGTTATCCGTGCGAGTAAACTATCCGTGCGGATGGTAATCCGTGCGGATGGTAATCCGTGCGAGTAAACTATCCGTGCGAGTAACTATCCGTGCGGATGGTAATCCGTGCGGATGGTAATCCGTGCGGATGGTAATCCGTGCGGATGGTAATCCGTGCGGATGGTAATCCATCCGGATTAGTCACTCGTGCGGATTGTTTATCCGTGCGGACAAGTAGTCCGTGTGGATTACTATTCGAGTGGATTGTTTCTTCCCAAGAATGTGTTTGTGTATGATGGCTTGCCCTTTGAAGTTTTCGTTGTAGCATTTAGAAAACATCTAAGTATCTCTACCCTTCAAGCCGGTCGCGCGGACCACAATCCGTCCGGACGGTAATCCGTGCGGACACGTCTCTAAGGCTGAGTCACTTGATGTAATCGGTGGAATCCGTCCGGATGGTGATCCGTGCGGACAGTGGTAACACTTCCGGATAGTGTGTTCGTGCGGACAAGGACAATCCGTCCGGATAGTCTGTCCGTGCGGACAACTTTTCCGTGCGGATGAACATTGCTTGAAATTGTTTTTAAGGTCTTAGTATCTCATGATCCGAAGAGTAATCCATTCAGAGGTCGTTCGTCCGGATTGTTCATTCGTCGATACTCAAACCTCGTTTTGAATGTAGGTCCCAAGTGTAGCTCGTCCGGGTGACAACCCGTCCGGATCGTCTGTCCGTGCGGGCAGCTTGTTCGTGCGGACGGCTTGTCCGTGCGGACAACTTACTCGTGCGGACAACTTCCTTGTCCTGGTTGTTCCGTCCGGCTACCCTTGGTCGCCTTTGTCGTCTATCGAGACGTTCTGATTACGTGTCAACCATTTGGAAATCGCATCCTTGCCCGCATGACCAAGCCGCCCAGGAATCACCCTAACTCGGCCTGTCGGCGGTTTAGAACGGTCATCCCGGTCTAACCCGAAATCAGGTGTCTTGCGGGTAGAATCCAGATCTAGGACTAGTGCATCACTATCATTAAGTAGGAGACTAGTACGGATCCGATTCCTACCGCTTTTTGAGGGTAAAAGAAGGAGAAAACTTGTTTATTTCTTTCAACTCTTTTATCCTTTAGAAAAGTTTAGATTTAGGTGAAGTTGTTGTGAAATCTTGTGGAAATCGTTCAGATCTGAGTTATTCTTGGTGGAATGAGGTCACACTTGAAGTTCATGAGAACTTCATGATGACGTCACCCTAGAATACCTCAATCTTGATGATTTCATGGTTAAAAGTTGAGATTTGAAAGATAGAAAGGTGTAGATGTGTATATAGATCAAGAATGTACAAGATTTAGAGCAAGATCTTACCTGGATTGAGAGAAATCGGAGAAAAGGTGAAGAATGCGTGCTGGTCGGACGTCACTTACCAAAAGTGGAAAGTTGAGAGAGTGACCCGGGTATTTATAGGATGCTAAAAGGGGAAAGGGGTGATCCGTGCGGATTGCAGACCACCCGGATGGGTTATCCGTGCGGACTGGTCATCCGTGCGGACTGGCAATCCGTGCGGACTGGCAATCCGTGCGGACTGGCAATCCGTGCAGATTGACCATCCGTCCGGATGTCGACTGAATGATGCGTTCGGGTGCGATGACGCTTCGGTTTCGATTGCGAGCGATTCAATAGGGTTACCTAGTCAAATTACTTTTAGTCCCAACTACTTCGTATATAACATGGTTCGATTCGGAATTCGGGTTCGGGTTCGATTACATTTGAGTTAGACTTCGATTTCGACTTCGAGTTCGATTGAGTTCGCTTGATTATCACAACAAAACATAAATAAACATGCACAGGTAACACGTAAGGCACACACACACACACGTATAAATGACAAGTAAAATACATAGCTTGAGTTACGATTTAATGTCGATTCGATTAGTATAGCTTGATTATTAATCGATTAACTTTATCGCATTGTTACTTCCTACGATTCGCAGTCACGAGTCGATTGATTAACGATTAACACGATTCGATTATTATAATGTACGACACTTACTCCACATAATATAATTAAAATAAAAACATTTCTACGAGTCAAGTTGCGTGAAATCGGTCGTTGACTTTGACCTTGACTTTGACCTTCACTTTCGAAAACACGGGGTGTTACAGCCTCCCCTTGTTTAGGGAATTTCATCCCGAAATTAAGCTGAAAGCCGTAACTAAGCCGTGAATCGAGTGAGAAGTATTCGTTTTAGACCGATTTGACTCGTGTAACGTGCGGAATCCGTACACAATCGTGACCATGGTAGGATCGGTTTTGACACCGTACGATTGTGTAACGAATGTTCGACGTGCGGAGTCCGTGATCGTGCGTGGATTGTGTAGGTTCCGGTTTTGACTCCGTTTCGATTGCAAACCGACCGTGCGATACGCGAAATCTGTACACGAACAAGACCGAACACACGAACAGTAATATAAACGTGATTCTATTAATCATATCTGAAATCGTACAAGGACTTGAATCACGTGGAGCACTTTCTCCCTCTAGAACTTTCTCTCTCTAGTTTCATTCTTTAAACAACTGCGGGTACTTAGCCTTCATGTCGCTTTCGAGTTCCCAAGTGAACTCTGCGCCTCGTTTGCCTTCCCATCGGACCTTCACAATAGGGATGCGAGAGCGTCTGAGCTGCTTGGTTTGGCGATCCATGATTTCGACAGGCTTTTCCACGAAGTGTAATGTGTCGTTCGCTTGTAGATCATCTAGAGAGACATGTAAATCGTGGTCGGCGATGCACTTCCGGTGGTTTGACACGTGGAAAGTCGGGTGGACATTGTTAAGTCCCTCCGGTAATTCGAGTCTGTAGGCGACTTTTCCGATCCTTTCCAGAATCTTAAAAGGTCCAACATATCGAGGCGCGAGTTTCCCTTTCTTGCCGAATCGGACTACACCCTTCCAAGGTGATACCTTTAGGAGTACGTAGTCACCAACGCCAAATTCACGGGGCTTGCGCTTTTTATCGGCGTAAACTTTCTGTCGATCCCGAGCTTTCGCTAGGTTGTCTCGAATTTGGAAAATTTTGTCTGTCGTTTCTTGTAGTAGCTCCGGACCGGTTAATTGCGAGTGACCGATCTCGTGCCACACAATAGGCGACCGACATCTTCTTCCATACAACGCCTCGAAAGGTGCCATCTGGATGCTAGCCTGGTAGCTGTTATTATACGAGAATTCGACTAACGGCAGGTGTTTATCCCAATTACCACCGAAGTCTAGAACACACGAACGGAGCATGTCTTCAAGAGTACGAATCGTTCTTTCAGTCTGACCGTCGGTTTGTGGGTGGAAAGCGGTACTTAGATTTAGCGTTGTACCGAGTGCTGTTTGAAACGTTTCCCACAACCGTGAAGTAAACCGAGCATCACGATCAGAGATGATGTCACGAGGCGTCCCATGTCTACAAATGATCTCGTCGGTGTAGATTCGGGCTAATCGTTCCACCTTGTAGTCTTCTCGTATTGGCAGAAAGTGAGCTGATTTGGTCAAACGGTCAACAACAACCCAAATGCTGTCGTGACCTGATGACGTGGTTGGGAGCTTGGTTACGAAATCCATGGCTATACTCTCCCACTTCCACATGGGAATTGGCGGTTGTTCGAGTAAGCCAGAGGGTCTTTGATGTTCAGCCTTGATTCTAGCACAGGTTAGGCATTTTCCGACGTAGAGAGCGATACCCCGTTTCATACCCGGCCACCAGTACCTATAGCGAAGATCCTGGTACATTTTGTCGGCACCGGGATGAATAGAGTACCGAGATTTGTGGGCTTCGTCCATGATAATCTGTCTCAAATTGGTTCGCTTGGGAATCCAAATTCGGTCTAAGAAGTGGAATATCCCGTTCGATTTGCTCACAAGCTGGGCTCCATCGTGGTAGATTCTTTCTTTCTTCAAAGTGCGTTCGTTGAAACATGCATGTTGGGCATCGCGGATGAGAGTTTCGAGGTTGTGCTGGGCTTGAACATTACGAGTGCTAAGCAGATAGCTCCGTCTGCTAAGTGCGCCGGCAACAACAATTGCCTTGCCTGGGTGATAACGAATCTCACAGTCGTAATCGTTGAGAAGTTCTACCCATCGGCGTTGACGCATATTTAGTTCCCTCTGATTAAAGATGTGTTGTAGGCTCCTATGATCGGTGAAGATCGTATACTTGGTGCCGTACAGGTAGTGTCGCCAAATCTTTAATGCAAAAACAACCGCGCCTAGCTCGAGATCATGGGTTGTATAGTTCTTCTCGTGGATTTTGAGCTGACGAGATGCGTAAGCTATGACCTTGTCTCATTGCATAAGGACACAACCGAGACCAAGGTTGGAAGCATCACAGTAGACAATGAAATCATTGTTTCCGTCGGGTAGTGTGAGAACAGGAGCATTGCAAAGCATGTGTTTAAGGGTTCGAAAGGCAGACTCTTGTTTGGTTCCCCAGACAAAAGGCTGGTCCTTATGCGTGAGAGAGGTAAGTGGTACAGCAATCTTCGAGAATCCTTCGATAAATCGTCGATAATAGCCCGCTAGCCCGAGAAAGGAGCGGACTTCAGACGGGTTCTTAGGCGTAACCCAGCTCTTAACAGCTTCAATCTTCACAGGATCGACGTGAATACCTTGACTATTTACAATGTGAGCCAGAAACTGAACCTCCCCCAGCCAAAATTCGCACTTGGAGAATTTGGCGTAGAGTTGGTTCCCCTGGAGTAACTCGAGAACCAAACGTAGATGTTGTGCGTGTTCGGCTCTTGACTTGGAATAGATCAAGACATCGTCGATGAACACGATGACGAAACGGTCGAGATATGGTTTACAGACGCGATTCATCAGATCCATGAAAACCGCTGGTGCGTTGGTTAGGCCAAAAGGCATGACAACGAATTTGTAATGGCCATAACGAGTACGAAACGCGGTTTTGGGTATATCCTCCTTTTGTATACGCAACTGATGATATCCGGAACGTAGATCGATCTTCGAAAAACACGTAGCGCCTTGTAGCTGATCAAACAAATCGTCGATTCGAGGCAGAGGATAGCGGTTCTTGATAGTCAACTTATTCAATTCCCGGTAGTCGATGCACATCCGGAACGACCCATCCTTTTTTTGACGAAGAGGACCGGCGCGCCCCAGGGAGAGGTGCTCGGGCGAATGAAGCCTTTTTAAAGCAATTCCTGGAGTTGGGTTGAGAGTTCGCGCATTTCGGACGGCGCGAGTCGATAAGGAGCTTTGGCGATAGGATTAGCTCCTGAAATGAGGTCAATACGAAAGTCGATATCACGACTTGGCGGTAGTCCGGGAAGATCGTCTGGAAAAACATTAGGAAATTCTCGAACCACAGGTACGTCTTTCACTTCCTTCTTCTCTTTCTTTTCCTTCTCCGCTGCTACAACGTTAGCCAAGAAAGCCCTGTATTCCTTGCGGAGGTACTTGCTAGCTTGGAGGCATGACATAAGTTTGAGACTCTTCGAAGTAGTATCACCATAAACGCGCAATGAATCACCGTTTGCCAGCGAAAAACGAATCATCTTATCGAAGCACACAACTTCGGCATGGTTTTCTCGAAGAAAGTCCATGCCTACTATGATGTCAAAGCTTCCGAGTTGCATCGGAATGAGATCAATTGGGAAGATGTGATTGTTGAGCTCAAGAGTACAATCACGGATAACGGAATTGACAGGGACGGTTCTTCCGGTAGCGACTTCGACATCAAATGCAGAGGAGAGTTGGGAACGTTTACGACTAAGGAGTTTCTCAAATTCGAGCGACACAAAGCAATTATCGGCGCCAGTATCAAACAAACATGAAGCATAAATACCATTCACAAGGAACGTACCATTGACCACTTTGTTATCGGCCTGGGCCTGACGCACGTTGAGATTGAAGGTTCTGGCGCGTGCGGCCTGTTGTTGTTGTTGCGGTTCTTGTTTCACTACCCTGTTCGGGCACATGTTGGCGAAATGATTCGGGTCGCCACACGTGTAGCAGGCTCTGGCTTTGACTGCGGGTGCCGGAGGAGCTTGTTGACCCTGCGGGGCAGTGAGTAGAGCTTGATTGGCAGGAGTTTGACGAATACGGCAGTTGGTAGTGAAGTGGCCGTATACGTTGCAGTGAGCACAAAAGCGGCATTGAATAGCCGTCGGGTGATGATAGGTGCAAGTAGGGCAGAGCGGATGCGGCCCAGTATATGCACGCTTCGCAGGCGGTGCATTGGCCACAGGCGCCGCTACTTGACGCTGTTGGGCAGGCACAGCTTGAATTGGTGCAGCAGTAATCGCACAGTTCTTGTTGGTGGAGCTGTTCTTTCTCTTGTTGCTTGACGAGGTGGGTTCAGCAGTTGGTGCGGTAGTGGTAGCTTGATGCTGATGTTTGGAGGTCTTATCCCATACCCCAGCCTTAACCCTTTTGTCATTGATTTCAGCGGCTAGCAGATAGGTTTCCTCGATCGTGGTAGTCTTAGCCGCTTGCACGAAATCAGCAACGCAGTCGGGCAAAGCTCGGATGTACTTCTTGATGGTCATATCGGGAGTCTTGACCTGGTCGGGACAGATAATGCTGAGCTGTTTGAAGCGAGCAGTAAGACCAGCATTGTCTCCATCCTTCTGATGTATGTGCCAAAATTCATCTTCAAGCTTTTGACGTTCGTGAGGAGGGCATAATTCCTCTAGCATGACTTCCTTGAGCTCATCCCATGATAGACCGTAGGCTGCATCATTCCCTCGCTTGTTCCTCTCGGCCGTCCACCAGTCTAGAGCACGGGACTGGAAGACGCCGGTAGCGTTCAGAGTTCGAAGGTCATCAGGGCAACCACTTTGTCGCAGAGTAACCTCGATATAGTCAAACCAGTGGAATAGTGCAGTAGGACCTCCTTCGCCTGTGAATTCTTTTGGCCCACACGACTTAAATTGTTTGAAACTGAAAGGTCTCGTGACAGCTTTAGGACCTTCAGTCCTCGATTCCTCGGATGATTTGCTGGCGTTCTCGTAGACATCACTCACGGCCTTGGCTACACTTTTCGCGATGATGGAAGCAAGGCGTTTGTCCTTCTTTTCCTGACGCGAGAATGCATGACGGGATCCAGACGACATTGTCTGCAATAGACATCGCCATGGAACTCAACACATTGTATTCGAATCTCACCTCACACGTCTACTACTTACTAAAGCTCAGTAACACGTACATTCACGTAGCAGCGTAACACACAGTGCATAGTCACATAGGCATGTAGAGCATATAATCACATAGTCACAAAATTTCTGAACACGTAAAACACAATATCAAGAACACACATACCTTAGTCACTAGAGGCATTCAGAAAGCAGAAACCTATCATTCAAAGTCGGCGAGGGTTCGAATATAGTATGGTGTGAGCGATTTGTTAATGATGTGTTGTGTGTTGTGTGAAAGCAAAAGGCATTAGATCGAAACCAGTAGTATCTCAAAATGTTTTCATAAAACACATAAACTTCATAAAATCGACGAATCATCACGGTTAAAACACATAAAATCACGAGTAAGAGTGTCTGCGGCTGTTAGACTTCGACTAACCAAGGTGGTTCGACTATTCACAAGGATCCTGTGTGCACAATTACCTTCAGGACTATGCCTTTGCCTCGATTCTTGGGCGTTGGCGAAATTCCCATTGGTTATATTGTGTCTTCAGATCGTTGGAGTCCATCGAAACTTTGGTGGGAGTTTTGTATAAAAGCAGGACAAGTCGTCAAGGTTAGGGTTTCACCCCTATCTTACGACTTCGTCCTTGTTCTTAATAAGATTGAGGAGATTATTCATCAAAATATGGATTTCACTCCTAATTTGGTATGATTTTCCCCGTTTGTAGTAAAAATTGCAAGTTGATTAGGCGACTTTAGCCGAGAGTTTGCGGTTTTCACACCTATTCTCGGCCTCCGTGCTTGCTCATAATTAAAATATCATGTGCAATGACAGGAAACAGCGAGTGATAGTGGCGAGTTTATGCATACGCGCGAGTTGGTCTGGTGGTTCTTAACTATAGTCTAGGTCTCTAAGACTTTGACCCGGACTAGGTCAAGTCTTGCCTAATTCCCTATAGTTATGGCTCTGATACCAATCTGTCACACCCCAACCAATGGCGGAATCATCAGGGCGCGCCACTGAGCGAAACAGATTGTCCAGAAGTTTCCATAACAACTATCATTACCATTTGATTTTTAAACAATACGTCCCATACCGTATCTCAAATAGTTAAACAATTATTACAGACAAACATCAAGACAAATATTCTGTTCCGACAACTCAGATTTAAACATAATTAATTTATTTATTGGTTTCTAGGACTCCTTCCCTAGCTTCAATTTCATCACCAGCAAGCTAAGCATAGAAACAACCTAAGCACCTGTCACATACGTTAAAATAAAGTCAATACATATAATGTAAAGGTGAGCATACAAGTTTGATAATAGCATATAGAGTTCGTATTCGTTTACGCATAACCAGCACGTACACATAGTGAAATGAAGCACGTTAGTTATCGACATAGATCCATCGATACCAATGACTGCGGGTTGACTGCCCGAAGCAGTTCGCAATACATGATTACCACCGTAATCCATGCAAGTAAAAGATCCTTAACAACACCCGAGTGGACGGGTGCTGAGTCCAAACTATAGTACTATCGTTGCTAAGGCAGGTAGACAACATTCCATGTGTAAACATAACAAACAAGCATTCATGAGCCACGTTTAACATGCATTAAGGGTTAGCGTCAAAATAGCTTGAGTAGTGTGATAATTGTAGTTTGAATATTCGTAACGTACGTAACACCCAAAAGTGCCAAAAGCAAAAAGGGTTCGAGTATACTCACAGCGATTATGGATTGAAGGGAGCGCTTTTCAGTGAGTTCGGTTAGCCTGAATAGATTCGATAACGTAACGATAAGTGGCGCGTAAAACAGTACAAAGTGAGAGCGGGTAGGATAGCTGATCGTGCGGATTAACTATCCGTGCGAGTAAGTTATCCGTGCGAGTAAACTATCCGTGCGGATGGTAATCCGTGCGAGTAAACTATCCGTGCGAGTAACTATCTGTGCGGATGGTAATCCGTGCAGATGGTAATCCATCCGGATTAGTCACTCGTGGGGATTGTTTATCCGTGCGGACAAGTAGTCCGTGTGGATTACTATTCGAGTGGATTGTTTCTTCCCAAGAATGTGTTTGTGTATGATGGCTTGCCCTTTGAAGTTTTCGTTGTAGCATTTAGAAAACATCTAAGTATCTCTACCCTTCAAGCCGGTCGCGCGGACCACAATCCGTCCGGACGGTAATCCGTGCAGACACGTCTCTAAGGCTGAGTCACTTGATGTAATCGGTGGAATCCGTCCGGATGGTGATCCGTGCGGACAGTGGTAATCCGTCCGGATAGTGTGTTCGTGCGGACAAGGACAATCCGTCCGGATAGTCTGTCCGTGCGGATGAACATTGCTTGAAATTGTTTTTAAGGTCTTAGTATCTCATGATCCGAAGAGTAATCCATTCAGAGATCGTTCGTCCGGATTGTTCATTCGTCGATACTCAAACCTCGTTTTGAATGTAGGTCCCAAGTGTAGCTCGTCCGGGTGACAACCCGTCCGGATCGTCTGTCCGTGCGGGCAGCTTGTTCGTGCGGACGGCTTGTCCGTGCGGACAACTTACTCGTGCGGACAACTTCCTCGTCCTGGTTGTTCCGTCCGGCTACCCTTGGTCGCCTTTGTCGTCTATCGAGACGTTCTGATTACGTGTCAACCATTTGGAAATCGCATCCTTGCCCGCATGACCAAGCCGGCCAGGAATCACCCTAACTCGGCCTGTCGGCGGTTTAGAACGGTCATCCCGGTCTAACCCGAAATCAGGTGTCTTGCGGGTAGAATCCAGATCTAGGACTAGTGCATCACTATCATTAAGTAGGAGACTAGTACGGATCCGATTCCTACCGCTTTTTGAGGGTAAAAGAAGGAGAAAACTTGTTTATTTCTTTCAACTCTTTTATCCTTTAGAAAAGTTTAGATTTAGGTGAAGTTGTTGTGAAATCTTGTGGAAATCGTTCAGATCTGAGTTATTCTTGGTGGAATGAGGTCACACTTGAAGTTCATGAGAACTTCATGATGACGTCACCCTAGAATGCCTCAATCTTGATGATTTCATGGTTAAAAGTTGAGATTTGAAAGATAGAAAGGTGTAGATGTGTATATAGATCAAGAATGTACAAGATTTAGAGCAAGATCTTACCTGGATTGAGAGAAATCGGAGAAAAGGTGAAGAATGCGTGCTGGTCAGACGTCACTTACCAAAAGTAGAAAGTTGAGAGAGTGACCCGGGTATTTATAGGATGCTAAAAGGGGAAAGGGGTGATCCGTGCGGATTGCAGACCACCCGGATGGGTTATCCGTGCGGACTGGTCATCCGTGCGGACTGGCAATCCGTGCGGACTGGCAATCCGTGCGGATTGACCATCCGTCCGGATGTCGACTGAATGATGCGTTCGGGTGCGATGACGCTTCGGTTTCGATTGCGAGCGATTCAATAGGGTTTCCTAGTCAAATTACTTTTAGTCCCAACTACTTCGTATATAACATGGTTCGATTCGGAATTCGGGTTCGGGTTCGATTACATTTGAGTTAGACTTCGAGTTCGACTTCGAGTTCGATTGAGTTCGCTTGATTATCACAACAAAACATAAATAAATATGCACAGGTAACACGTAAGGCACACACACACACGTATAAATGACAAGTAAAATACATAGCTTGAGTTATGATTTAATGTCGATTCGATTAGTATAGCTTGATTATTAGTCGATTAACTTTATCGCATTGTTACTTCCTACGATTCGCAGTCGCGAGTCGATTGATTAACGATTAACACGATTCGATTATTATAATGTACGACACTTACTCCACATAATATAATTAAAATAAAAACATTTCTACGAGTCAAGTTGCGCGAAATCGGTCGTTGACTTTGACCTTGACTTTGACTTTCACTTTCGAAAACACGGGGTGTTACAGTTTGAGCCGGGTAGTAGTAATCCCAGGCCCGTACCCGGTTGTAATTCTTTGTCCCATACCCGGCCCGTTACCCGTCGGGTATTTTTCGGGTAATTACCTGTCGGGTATCGGGCATACCCGCAGGTATTGGGTAAACCCGTTAATTTTTTAAAAATACCCATTGGGACAAATGTGCAATTTTTACTTTGATATTTATATAATTTACTTATTTAATAACTATAACAAATGAAAATATGATTAATAACTTACATATCATATTCAGACCACATATACTAAACTAAATTAAAACGATTACTTAATTAAGTAATTGTATCAAGACCATCTAATTGCATAAAACATCCACATAATAAAGGGTGATAGCTTCAATATCCAATATATATATATGCTCAAAAATGAGTTATATGTTCACTAAACACTTTATAGATAGCCACATATGACTATAGAGAAGGTAATAAATACATGTACTAAGTGTATATATATGGAAATCTATAATATGATACTTTCGGGTATTATTCGGGTAAATGGGCCGGGTATCGGGCGGGTATCACTAAATCCCATACCAGTACCCATACCCGAATTTTTTCTATTTTTAAGCCCGTACCCGGCCCATACCCATTGGGCTTCGGGTATACCCGGCCCGTATGTTTCGGGTTTCAGGTATACCCGTCGGGCTTGGGCTTTTTTGCCATCCCTAAATTGTCATCCAGCAACAAGTCGTATGAGGTGCACCCTGGAATGAAGTCAGTTCAGGTTAGAACCTTGACCAGAAGGTAGTCCAGAGCTTTGCTAATGGTTCAATACAAGGCGGGCTTTTCTCCAAGACCAGAGAAATCGCTTCCTTCACGAAGTGAGAGTGATACTCTAGTGCTTTCAATTCCTCCAAGCATTGTAATGCCTCATGTAGCATCTAGCATACAAACACTTAAAAATTCCTCGAATTAAAAAACCATTTTTTCTCTTGAGTTAATCATGATTTTTCGCCTTCCCCTTCGAAGGCACAGCAGGAAACTGTTGAAAAAAAAGGTACAAATACAAGAGACGTATGTGAAAAAAGGTACAAATACAAGGAAGGTGCATTGATCACACCCTAGTATATGTTTATAGATACTAAAAAACAGAAAAATAAACCAGTTACTTACCTGTCTTCCAATTATGTTTACAAGAATTGCTTAAGAAAGTCAGAAATGATTTTAGCAAAATAATGTTCAAGCAGGTAGCATCTCAATTCTAATAGTAAGTGACATATTTGTTTTCTTTATATCATTTTCAAGTATTCTTAATTTTTATTAACCAATAAAACAGCGATTTGAGTTTTCAACTTTAAAAAACAGCCATTCCTGTTTGTTTCTAAATTGTATATCCATGTAACTAGGGCTGTTCAAATCATTGAGTCGTTGACGCTCTATACTCGTTCGTTGCTCCATTGAAAAACGCTCGGAAGTTGCTCGTTCGATTAAGCTCGACTGAAAAAGACGCTCGGTTCAGATCGGTTTTGTTTATAAACGAACGAGCACGAGCAAATGTCCGCTTGGTTCGGTTCGGATCGGTTGGCTCGATTTATATTTTAATATATATAATTTTGAACAAAATGACTAGAGGGCCACATTAATAATGTTTGGGCCAAGATTCAAATATGGTCTAGAGCAACAGTCCATTGTCCAATACCAACAGTCCATGGTCCAGTACTCCAATGTCTATTGAGTAATTGGGTCAAAATGTCAACTACTGAAATGTGATGTGTTGGTCGATACTCAAGTCTCAACCCACCATTTGATTCAGAAGTACATAATCCTAATCAAAACCCCCCCATTAACTATCATTATTTGATTTCTCTATTGCCAACTCGCCTTGCTCCAATCGGTTCATTTGATTTCAATTTTCCGATAGAACAAGGGTCTATCTCATCGATTGACGATTCATCTTCCCACTCAGTTAGTTAATCTATCGATAGAACAAATTTAGTGTTTATTTTATTCTTGGTTATTTGTTAAATTTATACTTGTGTTATTTGTTAAATTTATACTTGTGTTATTTGTTAAATTTATATTTTTATTATAATTGGACGAAAAGTTCATTTTACTTTGAAAACTAACACTTCTATCATCACTTTCCTATTTTTCCTTTTTTTTGTTCTATGACGTTGTTACTCGCTCGACATTAGGAGTTTGATGTGTGTAAATGCAACATATAAATTACATCAAATGAGGCATAAAACTAACCGTTTTTAGTACTAATGTTGGAAAAAAGTGTGCTTTTGTCTTCCTTTTGTATTTTCATGATTAAATTAGCGTAAATGAACAAAAGAAGCAAATATGCAGCAAAATCTTACATAATTACAAGAAAAGGAATAAACGTGTCATGCCCGACCCCTCGACAACATATTCCCAAGCAAAAACAAGTGAATAGAAGGCTAACCACGGCCCCGTGCCCAGCGGACACGGGGGCGTGGCCTGGTGTCTGCGGAAAAGACAAAGCTATAGAAGCGTCTATTCCCGACACGGGGGCGTGCCCAGCTCAACACGGCCTTGGTCAATGCTAAGATTCGCAGAATCCAAGCAAATCTTGATAGCACATATACGCTTCTGCACACGGGGCCGTGCCCAGCGGACACGGGGGCGTGTGGAGCTAATGCAGACAAATTGCAATTAATGAAGAAAGAGAAAGTGGATGGACACGGGGCCGTGTCCGGGCTTCTGTGCAGGCTATAAATAGAGGTGTTTGGTTCACTTCAAAGGCATCCCTTGGGAAACCAACTCTCTCACACTTCACCCACACTCCACCACCACTACAACCCACATCCACCACATCATCCATCATCCATCATAGAGTGTAGTAGTCTCGGTATCCAAGATTGATAGTAAGAGTTCTTGACAATCAAATGCCATGTTTGCCTAAGTCTCTTACATCACTTAGTGAAGACAAGCATTTAGTGTAATACTTTTGATTTTTAATCTTTTCGCACTTTTTATTTGGTTTTGTATTAATGACTTTAATAACTAGTTTCTTATATTGAAGGTGAAACTTCCTTATCATTTATCTGTGGTGTCTTGGCGTTATTTTACTGTCTATATAAAATAAAAGATTTACACCATTCATATCTCTACGGTCTATATAGAGATATGTTGGCTACCTGGTCGGGGGTTAAGGGAATGGTTTGGTAAGGTTCTTGCCTTGTTCAGTGTATAGATCCTGCAAGGACCTGGGTCAAGCTTACTAGGACCTCCTTCAATACCCACTGGTATTGGATGGCGGGGGTGCGAATAGCTTGATCCCCTCATATGTAAACTACTATTAATACATTAACCCGGCTATTTGGGATTGTATCCCTGCTGACTCAAATCACTTAGTCGAGGGTAACGTCACCTTCAAAAGAGGGGCCTACCACATTACGCATTAATAACTTAATTAACTATCTTTCAATATTCCGACCCTTTAGGATTGTATCCTTGCTGACTCAAACTACTGGGGGTAACGTCACCTTCAAAAGAGGGGCCTACTACTATAACTAAGATAATCTCTTAAAAAGTGCAAAAGTGCGGAAATCATCAAAGGTTACACTAAAGCTGAGTCGGATCCAAGTGATTCATCCTGTCTATCTGTTTTATTTTTATTTTATTTTCAGCATTTTTAGTTTTTTTTCTTGTTTAAAACTTTTTCTAAACTTTTGATTTGATTAGACGTTGAGGATAAACCGGTACTAAAAGCTCTTGTGTCCTTGGACGACCTCAGTATCTTACCAACGCTATACTACGCTCACGATGGGTGCACTTGCCCATATATGTTTAGTGTTAGTAAAATACCGTGTTTTATAAATTTAAAACTTGACTGAAGTGTTAAAAAGGACTTAAAATATACTTAAAAAATATGTAGCACACCACACACATCAAGTTTTTGGCGCCGTTGCCGGGGACACAAGGATTTTAAGAAAGCTTAAAATCGACGGCCTAATCAGTTTTTCAAAACATTTTTAAATTGCGCGCACATTTTCTGCATTTTAGTTAGTTTTTGCATTTATAGTAGACTGGACACGGGGCCGTGTTCACTGAACACGGGGCCGTGCTTGATGCGTATGAAGTGTGTATATAAGTTTAAGTATATTTTAAGCCCTTTTACACTTTTTTAGCCAAGTTTTAAATTTATAAAACACGATATTTACTAACACTAAACACACATATGGGCAAGTGCACCCATCGTGAGCGTAGTATAGTGTTGGTAAGATACCGAGGTCGTCTAAGGACACAAGAGCTTTTAATACCGGTTTATCCTCAACGTCTAATCAAATCAAAAGTTTAGAAAAATGTTTTAAACTAAGAAAATAAAAACTAACTAAAATGCTGGAAAATAAAAATAAAAGTAAAAACAGATAGACAAGATGAATCACTTGGCTCCGACTCGTGTTTAGTGTAACCTTTGATTATTTCCGCACTTTTGCACTATTTAAGAGATTATCTTAGTTATTGTAGTAGGCCCCTCTTTTGAAGATGACGTTACCCTCAACCCAGTAGTTTGAGTCAGCAAGGATACAATACTAAAGGGTCGGGTTATTGAAAGATAATTAATTAAGTTATTAATGCATAATGTGGTAGGCCCCTCTTTTGAAGGCGACGTTACCCTCGGCTAAGTAGTTTGAGTCAGCAGGGATACAGTCCTAAGTAGCCGGGTTAAAATATTAATAGTAGTTTAACTTATGAGGGGATCAAAGAGTTTGGTCCCCCGCCATCCAATACCGTTAAGTATTGAAGGAGGTCCTACTAAATTTGACCCAGGTCCTTTGCAGGATCTATACACTGAACAATGGCAAGACACTTACCAAACCGTTCCCTTAACCCCCGACCAGGTAGCCAACATACCTCCATATAGATCGTGGAGATATGAATGGTGAAAATCTTTTATTTTATATAGACAGTAAAATAATGCCAAGACACCACGGACAAACGATAAGGAAGAATCACCTTCAACATATGAAACTAGTTATTAAAGTCATTAATACATAACCAATTAAAAAGTGCGAAAAGATTAAAAATAAAAAGTATTACACTAGACACTTTGTCTTCACCAAGTGATGTAAGAGACTTAGGCAAACATGGCCTTGATTGTCAAGAACTATTACGATCAATCTTGGATCCCGAGACGACTCACACACTCTATGATGGACAATGGATGATGGTGGTGGATGATGGTGTTATGGTGGTGGTGGGTGGTGGGTGAAGTGTGAGAGAGGTGGTGTGCCAAGGGATGGTTTGAGCTTGAACCAAGCACTCCTATTTATAGGATGAACAGAAGCTCGGGCACGGCCCCGTGTCCAGTGGGCACGGCCCCGTGTTCACATCCTTCTCTATCTTCATTAATTGCTCTTGTCTTTATTAGTTGACCACGGCCCCGTGTCCGCTGGGCACGACCCCGTGTGCAGAAGCATATCTGTACTATCAAGATTTGCATGGATTCTGCAAATCTTATAATTGACCACGGCCCCGTGTCCGCTGAGCACGGCCCGTGGTGGGCAATGGAAGCTTCTACAACTTTGTCTTTTATGCTGACACTTGGGCACGCCCCCTTGCTCACTGAGCACGAGGCGTGTTCAGCCTTCTGCTCTCTTGTTTTGCTTGGGAAGATGCTTTCGGGGAGGTCGGGCATGCCACGTTTATTCCTTTTCTTGTATCTATGTTAGATTTAGCTGCCTTTTTGCTTCTTTTGTTAATTTGAGCTCATTTAATCCTGAAAATACAAAAGGAAGACAAAAACACACTTTTTCCAACATTAGTACTAAAAAAGGGTTAGTTTTATGCCACAATTGATGTAATTTATATGTTGCATTTTGCACACATCAAATACCCCCACACTTGAATCTTTGCTTGTCCTCAAGCAAAACTCTTTATAATATGGCTTTACACTCCCATATGGAATGGGTAGAAGAGAAGGTTTTTGGGCTTGTCATAGAGTGTCGGGATTTCCAAGATTCTTTACTAAGTTTTATTTTTATTTATTTACAATCCTATTCGTCATGATTTATTTAAAACTTTTCATAAGATAAATTACTTATTAGGGCATAACATGCCTCTTTAAAATTTTATTTATATACAAGTTCACATACCTCACGGGGGATCACTCAACACTCGGCCGAAGATGTATTTTAGTGAATCACTCGAGAGCGGCATGGAACTTACTCCTACCATAAGCTTGCCAAGCAATCAATCCTCCTCCTTTTTAACTATATACCTTTGTAAATATCAAGAGGACTTTTTGGGTGAAGGGTTAGGCTTGGGTTAAAGGTAGGTGGTTGGGTTAGTGGTTAGTAAAAGGGCGAAAAGCGCAACAAGTGTCGGTTTTCGTAAGACTTTCTCTATTTTTTTTTATTTTGATGAAGCCATAATTCAAACAAAGTTACTTTTGATGAACTTTCTTGTTTCTTTCTTTTGCTTCATCATCAACAAATTTTTATTTTTTTTTGAAAGTCATACGAAAAACCGGGCTTGTTACTAAAACAAAGGGTTAAAAATAAAAAGGTTTTGGTGGGTGAAAGGGTGTTTGGTTTGGGTTAAGAAATGAAAAGGTTTAGGCTCAAAGGGGTTAACTAGGGGGATTTTGGGTAGATGGTAAAAAAAAGAAAAATAATGGTATAGAAATAAAAAGGGTTAGTCCTAATGCCTCCATCATTTACTTACTCGGGTTTAAGTTGGTAAGGACCGGGAATGTATCGTTGTGGCAAGTTCTAGAGTTGTAAGAACCAAGCGGCTATTCACACAAGAAACGAAAAATGAGCATTTAATTTAAAGATATGTATTTGTATGCTCAATACAGGCTCAAAACTCACTTTTGTGGGAATGGGTTTTTATGTGATCAAGTATATATAATTAAATTTTAACTAAGCTTGTCATGCCTTTTCATAATTTTCTTATGTTGGTTCTTTTTATCACGACGCTATCGGTTGTAAATTTGTAAAAATATAACCTTTTTAGAATTTTGAAATTCCCAAATTAAACCTAGACAAGTAAAAAAAATAAAAAATGAAAATTTTTGAATTTTTTTTTTGGGGTGATTAGCGGTTCCAATAAAGTTTTGTGTAAGGCTTGTTATTAGGACTTGCAAGATTCAAGATTTTAGCATCCCCCCACACTTAAATTACACATTGTCCTCAATGTGTCCAAAAATAAATTTTTAGGTTGATTTAATGTGTAAAAAGGTGTGAAAAGCAAAAATTTGTGTTACTGGTCGTCTGGACACGGCCCCGTGTTCGTTGGACACGGCCCCGTGTTCAGGTGCCAGTAACGAAAACTTACAGAAGGTGAACACGGGGGTGTGTCGGCTGGACACGACCCCGTGTCTGGCAAAAAGTCTGCATATTTAGACAAACAGCAAGTCTGGGGTAGTAGGAACGGGGGCGTGTCGGCTGGACACGACCCCGTGTAGACAGTCTGCAAGGTTGAGAAACAGGTTTCTGGTTCTGGTTTTCCTGTCCCGGCTTTAGTAGCACTAAGGTTTAGTGCTCTAATGTCACGGCCCTCGACCCGGTTTGACCCGTTTCAAGAGCCGCGGGACAGAAAATCCCGTGGTATTTATTTAATTAATTTGACAGCGGAAGTTTTCTTCAGGATCTTTTAAAAACTGCAATTTCCCGATTATTTTATTTCACAATTTGGGACAAAACCCGGTAATTTACAATCATATGATTTCACTGAGAAATCTTTATTTTACAAAACATGTTTCTTAATTTTATACTGAGCCACTTCGTTAAGCTGATAGTGCTACGCGGCACTTTTCCTGGATCACAACAGATCACCTGAAACATGTTTGAAAAAGGTTTTGTCAGCGGGAAATACTGAGTGAATCATTCTATTTATAAAATAACCAGTTGTTATAGTCTACAGTATTAAGAGCGATTGCAATTGCCTCATCTTTTAAATTAACTGATCCAATTGTCACTTTACCGGACTGTGACTGTGGACATATCACTTGTAGGGTCCTTTCACCCCAAGTGATAAATAATTAGTAGCTATGTGCACATCCCCCCACTTACTGGCAGTAATTTCAGATAACAAAGACTTAATCCCTGTAACTATAACCTTTGAAAATAAACATGCTTTTGTAAACAAATTTGGTAAAAAGAGAATGACTCACATTGCAGATTTAATTTGAACAGAGCTTAGCCTACTGATTAGCCTTGATAAGCTAGTTTAATAACAAGCACACAATTCGGTTAATAACTTAATACAGCATTTACGATAACTCACGAGATCAAATTCTCACAACAAACGACAAAGTGCAATCACTTAAACATCCATCGGATTCACAACGAATGACAAAGTGTAATCACTTAAACATCCATCGGATTCACAACGAATGACAAAGGATAACCCTAATGTGGGCAGCACTTAAACATCCATTGGATATATTGATCGATCGGACAATGAATCGTAATAGCGATCGAGTTATTACCCTGATTGCGGCGTCGATTAGTGAACTGTGTGTGTTAATTATAATAAACAGGACGTATCTCAATACATGCAGCGAGATTTTACGTCTTTTGAACATCAGAAGTCGAGTCCCAATGTCCTCTATTTATACCCAAAAGTTAGTCAGCCTTGCGCACCGTAACACTCAATCCCTTGCGGTGCGCAAGGGACACGTTTTCACCCTAGGTTAGCCACGTCTGGAACTAGCCTTGCTGAGTTGATAAAATCGTAAATTTCAATTTTGACAGCAATTTCTATAGATAATTATCACTAGGGTTTTACCCCCCCTGAGTTTTAGGGGCCCTGATCCTGATTCTGATTGTTCTGAAAATTTTAGGGATTATGCAGAATCACTTGGGTTTCTCAATTAGGGTTTCCTTTTTGACTAATTAACTAAATACTTAGGACTTTTAATGAGAGTTGTTACATTCTCCCTACCTTAATAAAAATCTCGTCCTCGAGATTTATTGAAATAAATGAGGATACTTTTGCTTCATTTCTGATTCCAGCTCCCAAGTGTATTCGGGTCCTCGTTTCGAATCCCACTTGACTTTAACTAGCACTAGTCGTTTGTGCTTGAGAAACTTCACTTTTCTGTCTTCTATCTGAAGAGGTTTTTCCACAAATTTTAATTTCTCGTTTACCTCTATTTCTTGGAGAGGTACTACCAAAGATTCGTCTGATAGACATTTCTTGAGGTTGGATACATGAAATACATCATGTACTCCAGCTAACTCTTCTGGTAGTTGTAAACGATAAGCAACTGGTCCTATACGTTGGATCACCGGAAATGGTCCTACATATCTGGGACTTAACTTTCCTTTTTACCGAATCTCACAACTCCTTTCCAAGGAGAAACTTTAAGCAGTATTCTGTCTCCAACTTGGAATTCTAACGGCTTGCATCTATTGTCTGCATAACTCTTCTGGCGATCTCGAGCCGTCTTCAGTCTTTCCTTGATTTGAGTAATCTTGTCAGTCGTCTCTTGCACTATTTCAGGACCTGACAATTGATTTTCTCCTATTTCTGCCCAACAAACTGGAGTTCTGCACTTTCTTCCATATAGTGCCTCGAATGGGGCAGTTTCAATACTTGAATGATAACTATTGTTATAGGAGAATTCAATTAAAGGTAAATGATTATCCCAGTTTCCACCAAAATCTATTACACATGCTCGGAGCATGTCTTCTAGAGTTTGGATTGTCCTTTCACTTTGCCCGTCTGTTTGAGGATGATATGCCGTGCTTAGGTTTAGTCGAGTTCCCATTGCTTGCTGGAAACTTTTCCAGAAATGAGAAGTGAAACGACTATCCCTATCTGATACAATGGAGAGTGGAACTCCATGTAGAGATACGACTTCATCTACATACAACTTTGCCAGTCTTTCCATGCTAAAGGTTTCTTTTATAGGTAAAAAGTGAGCAGATTTGGTTAATCGATCCACAATTACCCAAATCGCATCATTACCTTTTCTGGTTTTGGGTAACTTAGTAACAAAATCCATTGTTATGAGTTCCCATTTCCATACATGCATTTCTAATTGCCGTAGTAGACCTGAAGGTTTCTGATGTTCTGCCTTAACTTGCGAACAAGTAAGACACTTAGAAACATATCTAGCTATATCCTTTTTCATGCCTATCCACCAGAAATTATTTCTTAAATCTTGGTACATCTTATTGTTTCCAGGGTGTATGGTATACCTAGATCTATGGGCTTCGTCTAAAATCTTATCTCTTAATTCTCCCTGCTTAGGTACCCAAATTCTGCTTTTGTGGAATCTCCAAATTCCATCAGCTCCTTGTTCTAATTCTTTTATTCGTCCTTTCATTCCTTCAACATCATCCTTGATTGCTGTTTCTTGAACATTCCTTAATTGTTCCATTAAATCTAATTGTAGATTTAATCTGAGAGCACGAACTCGTCGTTGTTTCTCATGATACTTACGACTTAAGGCATCTGCAACTACATTTGCCTTTCCTTCGTGATACTGAATATCACAGTCGTAGTCACTTAGAATTTCCATCCATCTTCTTTGCCTCATATTTAACTCTTTTTGCCCAAATATATATCTTAAACTCTTATGATCCGTATAGACAGTAAATTTACTTCCGTACAGATAATGTCTCCAAATTTTAAGGGCAAAAATTACGGCTCCTAATTCTAAATCATGAGTTGTATAATTTTCCTCGTGCTTTTTCAACTGTCTTGAGGCATACGCAATTACCATCTTGCGTTTCATTAACACACATCCTAATCCTAGTTTTGAAGCATCACAATATACTTCAAAATCTTCAGTTCCTTCTGGTAAGGCTAAGATTGGTGCATTGGTTAATTTCTGCTTTAGAATCCTAAAAGCTTCTTATTGTTTAGGTCCCCATTCAAACTTAACTGCTTTACAGGTTAGCTTAGTTAATGGTACAGCTATCTTGGAAAAATCCTTAATAAACCGTCTATAGTAGCGAGCTAAACCTATAAAACTTCTAATTTCCATTGCAGTTTGTGGAACCTTCCAATTGGTAATCGCTTCTATCTTAGCAGGATCTACGTGAATACCTTCATGATTCACCATGTGACCTAAAAATTGCACTTCTTGTAACCAAAATTCACACTTCGAGAATTTGGCATAAAGCTTTTCTTTTCTTAACAAAGTTAAGAGTGCATGTAAGTGCTCACAATGTTCATCTTGACTTTTGGAATAAATCAGTATATCGTCTATAAAGACAATTACAAATTTATCCAAATACGGTTTACAGATTCTATTCATCATGTCCATGAATGCGGCAGGTGCATTCGTTAACCCAAAGGGCATAACTGTAAACTCGTAATGACCATACCTAGTCCTGAAAGCAGTTTTAGGTATGTCTTCTTCTTCTACTTTCAATTGATGATATCCAGAGCGCAAATCTATCTTAGAAAAATATCTAGCTCCTTGAAGTTGATCAAACAGATCATCAATCCTAGGTAATGGGTATCGATTCTTAATTGTAACCTTATTCAATTCTCTATAATCAATACACATTCTCATTGAACCATCCTTCTTCTTTACAAACAACACTGGCGCTCCCCACGGGGATGAACTAGGTTGTATGAAACCTTTACTTAGTAATTCATCTAATTGCTTTTTCAGTTCTAACATTTCTGTGGGTGCTAACCGATAAGGTGCCTTGGCTATTGGTGTAGTTCCTGGAATTAGATGAATTCTAAATTCTACTTCCCTATCTGGTGGTAATCCTGGTAACTCTTCTGGGAATACATCTGCGTATTCTGAGACTACAGGAATTTCCTTAAGTTCTTTACCCTTGGTACTAATGATTACTGAAATCATATATACTATTCCTTGTTTTCGTTCATAATTGGCAACTTTCATTACTGATATGAACTTCATGGTTTTTCGTGGTTTATCTCCTGTAATCGTGATTATTTCACCAGTAGGTGCTTGAATTTCTATGGAATTCTTATCACAAAGAATTCGAGCATGGTTGGCTACTAACCAATCCATTCCTAACACAACATCAAATTCAGCTAATTTCATAGGTAATAAGGTTGCAGAAAATTTATGACTTAAAAGTTCTAATTCTACATTTTGCAGAACCTTATCTATTTTAACTGAATTCCCATCTGCCGTTTCTACTGTAAAAATTTGCCTAATGCAGGTCAATGGTAGGTTAAGAGCTTGGCAGAATGAAGTATTTATGAAACTTTGGTTTGCACCAGAGTCAAATAATACTTTGGCGTAAATGTTGTGAACTAAGAACGTACCAGCTATCACATCCGGAATTAACTCGGCCTCCTGTGTTGTCAACTGAAAGGCTTGAACATTCTTCTTGATAGCTCCGTCAGCTGTCTTGGCTTTGTTGTCTGCTGGTTTGACCAATTTAGGACATTCTGTTCGGAAATGTCCCGTTTCTCCACAGTTGTAGCAGATTAGGGATTTCTTTCTGCAATTCTCCTCTTGATGCCCCGGAATTTTGCAAAAATTGCAATATCCCTTGCATCTTCCAAAATGCTTCTTTTTGCAATTTTGACAGAACGAAGGAATTGAGGATTGCCCTGTTCCTCTTTTCTTGAAGCTGTTGTTATTACCCGTACGAAATCCTTGGGTAATTTTCTAAGCCAGTTCCTTCTTTCTGTCTTTGTCTCTTGTGCGCACCAATTCATCAGTTAGAGTATTAGCTAATTCCACAGCATCGTCAATAGTGCGAGGTCTCGCAGCTTTAACGATTTTGCGGATTTCACTAATTAGTCCCCAAATATAGCGAGAAATGAGTACCGGTTCTGGCGAAGCCAGTGTTGGTACCACTCTAGCATATTCAAAGAATGTCGAAGTATAACCGCGACAATCTACACCTATCATGCGATGATTTAGAAACTTATTTGCCATTTGATCTTTTTCGTATTCAGGACAAAATTTTCTTTCTACAAGACTCTTAAATTCTTCCCAGTTCATAGCATACGCCATCATCCTTCCTTTTGCTTGTAACACCGTGTTCCACCATTCGAGCGCTCCTTCCTTGAAAAGATTTGACGCGTACATGACCTGATCATCCTTGGCACATTTACTTATGGCAATTACTGCCTCGGTTTTCTCTAACCAACGCAGTGCCGCAGTTGCTCCTTCATTGCCTGCAAACTCAGTGGGTTTACAAGCAAGAAATTCTTTATAAGTGCAACCAGGTGTTGCAGCTTTCATTTTCTTAGGGAGCGGAGCTTGCCATGGTTCATTATCATGATTAACATGATTATTGCCTCCGTTTACGCTATTACTGAAGTTATCTTCAGAAATACGTTTGCTAGGAACGATTTGTTGAGGTTCAACAGGTTTCTGGACAGCAGCGACTATTGCCGGAATAGCATTAGCTATCCCTTGAGCAACGATATTTTCTATATCTTGCCTAGTCATATATTGATCCCCCGGGTGTTGTTCAGATTGATTAACCTCATTTAGTGGTTCATTATTAGCGTTTTCCATCTGATATATATAATTTATTAGTATCAAATAAATAACACTTATATACAAAATAATTATACTAATTTCACAATACACATATAACCAAAACTATCGATTTCTCGATTTCTCCTTTTTATATATAGTATGCATCAATACATACCATTATCTTATAAAGTTTTATTTGTAGTTATTTTACAGACTGATTTCACTTATTACTATTACACAACCACAGTTCCATAAATCCCCTATCCTAGTAACGGCGTTCCCTCTTATCGTATTTCCAAGAGATCTATCCCCCAATCTTTTGGATCCTATTCACAGCATCCATTAGTTCTTCGCCAAAGTGGCGGAGTTCAGCCATATTCTTTTTACTCATTGGTGGATTTGGTAAAGGTTCTGGATCTAACTGAGGAAAAATCTTATAGGGATTGTTTTGTAACTGTATTTCATTAATCAACCATTCGTCTATTTGCGAGTGGATTGAAGGGTTTGGAATAGATGGTTCTAAGTTCATTGGTAGTTGTTTCTCAAGAGAGTGAATAAAAAAACATTTTCATTAACAGGCTTAATAGTATTATAGCTTGCCAATATAAAATCTAGCTCTTCCTGAGATGGTAACCCCTCAATTTGCCTAGAGCTTTCCCCAATTTCCATTTTCTTAGGCTTGGGTTCCTCGAGAGGTAAAGCGTTGAATTCTATAGGTTCTTCTATGTCTGGTATATACCTATTGAAATCTCTGGAAACTTCTATTCTTACTGGATAGAGATTTAAATTCTGAAGGGCTTCGGACAAGTCACTCATACTGCAAAATACCCAAAATTACTAATAACAAAATTTTATAGAAAACCTTTAAATATTATTTCAAACTGGTTAACTATAAAATAATTGAAAATTAAAACATATAATCACATAATTAGTAATCAGTAGAAATTAAGTATTTCTAAATACTTAATTGGCTTAAATCAGTGGCTCTGATACCACATTTTTCTGTCACGGCCCTCGACCCAGTTTGACCCGTTTCAAGAGCCGCGGGACAGAAAATCCCGTGGTATTTATTTAATTAATTTGACAGCGGAAGTTTTCTTCAGGATCTTTTAAAAACTGCAATTTCCCGATTATTTTATTTCACAATTCGGGATAAAACCCGGTAATTTACAATCATATGATTTCAGTGAGAAATCTTTATTTTACAAAACATGTTTCTTTATTTTATACTGAGCCACTTCGTTAAGCTGATAATGCTACACGACACTTTTCCTGGATCACAACAGATCACCTGAAACATGTTTGAAAAAGGTTTTGTCAGCGGGAAATACTGAGTGAATCATTCTATTTATAAAATAACCAGTTGTTATAGTCTACAGTATTAAGAGCGATTACAATTGCCACATCTTTTAAATTAACTGATCCAGTTGTCAGTTTACCGGACTGTGACTGTGGACATATCACTTGTAGGGTCCTTTCACCCCCAGTGATAAATAATTAGTAGCTATCTGCACATCCCCCCACTTACTGGCAGTAATTTCAGATAACAAAGACTTAATCCCTGTAACTATAACTTTTGAAAATAAACATGCTTTTGTAAACAAATTTGGTAAAAAGAGAATGACTCACATTGCAGATTTAATTTGAACATAGCTTAGCCTACTGATTAGCCTTGATAACCTAGTTTAATAACAAGCACACAATTCGGTTAATAACTTAATACAGCATTTATGATCACTCACGAGATCAAATTCTCACAACAAACGACAAAGTGCAATCACTTAAACATCCATCGGATTCACAACGAATGACAAAGTGTAATCACTTAAACATCCATCGGATTCACAACGAATGACAAAGGATAACCCTAATGTGGGCAGCACTTAAACATCCATTGGATATATTGATCGATCGGACAATGAATCGTAATAGCGATCGAGTTATTACCCTGATTGCGGCGTCGATTAGTGAACTGTGTGTGTTAATTATAATAAACAGGACGTATCTCAATACATGCAGCGAGATTTTACGTCGTTTGAACATCAGAAGTCGAGTCCCAATGTCCTCTATTTATACCCAAAAGTTAGTCAGCCTTGCGCACCGTAGCACTTAGACTCTTACGGTGTGTAAGCATCCTTGCGCACCGTAACACTCAATCCCTTGCGGTACGCAAGGGACACGTTTTCACCCTAGGTTAGCCACGTCTGGAACTAGCCTTGCTGAGTTGATAAAATCGTAAATTTCAATTTTGACAGCAATTTCTATAGATAATTATCACTAGGGTTTTACCCCCCCTGAGTTTTAGGGGCCCTGATCCTGATTCTGATTGTTCTGAAAATTTTAGGGATTATGCAGAATCACTTGGGTTTCTCAATTAGGGTTTCCTTTTTGACTAATTAACTAAATACTTAGGACTTTTAATGAGAGTTGTTACATCTAAGCCTTGTATGTACCTGTTTTATCAATAAACACTACGCCAAAACATAGCAAACATCCTAGATTGCCATTGTTCAACATCCCATCCATCACAAAGTTAGAAAGAAAAAGAAATGCAGAAAATAAAAGAGTTAAAGGAAAGTAAATTGTTTGACACACAGCACGCAGGCCAGAAATTGTTCAAGATAAAAAGGTTGACCTAGGGAATCACCAACCAACCACTTCTGCCTCCGCTCCTCCCGCCTAGTCCATGTCCTCGTCCTCATCATCATCATCTCCACCGTGGCCCGCAATGTACTCCCGGATATTTCCAATATCATCTTGGATATCGGATATGTTTCTCTCGATTGCTCCAACCAGGTTGTACGTATTGCTCGCCATGTTATAGGTGTTCCTGGTGCACATGAGGTTTTCCTGCAACAAATCATGTAAAGTTTGGAAATTAGGAAAACCACCTCCTGAGGAGGATTGGCCCGGATCACCGTGGGGCTGGTACTGGTACTAATGATGTTGTGGAGCGTGAAGGACAAGTGCCTCTTGCGGGTTCCATGCATGCCCCTGCATCCTTTGGAAGCTAACCGTCCCGTCTTCAGCCTCATAAATTAGGTTCATTGAGTGGCAAATGTGTATATCTACCCTTTCCGACCATGGGCTCCTTCCGAATGACCTAGGTATGTTGGTGAAGTGCTTGAAGAGACGGTACACCCATCCCCCAAAGAAGATAGGGGTTGGCGCAGTAGCAAGGCGGTTCAGATGCATATTTCGGAGCAGGAGAAAAGGAACATCAAGGTGTCCGCGGTTATGGATGCAGTGGAGGACAACCAAATCTCTTAACCCAACAACGCCACCGCTATCATGCCTTTGGCTAAGAGAGTAGCCGAGGAGCCTATGTATGTATCGGTAGAGCGGATCCCTCAACTTCGTGCTCTTAGTGCTGCTCGGATTGTAATGCCCTTCACCAATCTGAGCCCACGCGGCTTGGCGATCGTTCTCATCTATCTCTCGCATCCCTCCAGTATTTTCCTCATTACCTGCATCTTCCTCCGCATACAACCCGACAATCGACCTAAATTGTGCCATAGAGATCGAATACCTAGTTCCACCACATCGGAATGCTACCCCATCATTGTCGAATGGGTCGCACCTTGAATTGAATGTGAAGGTGCTATAGAATTCCAAAGTGCATTCGTGGACGGAACGAAGTCGAGTTGTTAAAGCGACTCTTAGTGGGCCTGTGACAAGGTTGTTGAAGCGGTCGAGTTGGTTCACCAATGCTAACAAATCCATGCATGCTTGCCTTGGGTATTCTTCCGGTCTTGTTTGAAGTACCTCGTATCTAGCCCTAGCATCGAGCTCATTTGCGTTAAACCTTGTGAACTTCCTTGCCATCTGAAAGAATACACCAAAAGTTAGCATGAAAAATTAGAATTTTCGGACAAAACTGCAAACAGTGTGCTGGACACGACCCCGTGTCCAGCGGACACGGCCCCGTGTCCAGGCGTCTGTTACTCAAAAACATCATTTTTCGACCCGGTTTCGAAAACTTGAAAATTTTTGGTCCAGTAGGTGCGGTTTCCCCCGAAAATGAAACCCCAAGTGCCGTTTTTCCCAAAACAACCCGTTTACCCATTCAATTTTATCTTTTTCGGTTCAAAAACAAGGGTTTGGGGTTTTTGTGAGAAATCGGGCGAATATATGAACAATACAAGTGGATTTACTTCCTTTAACACTAATCTGACTAAATGCTAACAGATTAAAGCAAAAATTTGAGGTTCGATCCGGGTGTAATTCAAGAACCCTAGATTTTTCCCCAAAATTTTGAAGTTTTAACTACATGCAAATGCTTAATCTAACTAATAATAGTGATAGAATCATACCTTGATGTTGTTAGAATGATAGGAGACGTCGAAAATCTGCGGAAAATCGCTTGGAACCAGAGCGTTTTCGGGGAAACGGGGCATGTGGAATGAAGTAACTGTTATGAAAAGGGGAATATATCCCGACAGTAGCGCGGACACGGTCCCGTGCCGAGCAAAGTTTTTTTTTTTATATATAGTGCTCGTGTGAGTGCCCTTTGTTTCCCAAAAACTTGGTTGGAAGACTTACCGAATAAGATGTCGTCCCGTTGGTTCGTAACTTACCAGGTATGATGTTGTTGCCCTTTACTCATCGACCATTTGAAGCGAGATTTCTTCCTCTTCATCCTCAATAAATCCTTGATAGAGTTTCAGCCGTTGGCCATTGACTTTGAATGGAGGTCCATTCCGAGATTTAATTTCTATTGCACCGTGTGGGAAAAAAAAATGGGTGATGGAAAAAGGTCCTGACCACCTAGACTTTAATTTACCAGGAAACAATCGAAGTCGTGAATTAAACAAAAGAACTAGATCCCCCACTCGAAATTCACTAGGTTTAATATGTTTGTCATGCAAGTTTTTCATTCTTTCCTTGTAAATTTCTGAGTTTGAGTATGCATAATTCCTAAGCTCGTCTAATTCATTTAATTGACAAAATCGATTTTTACCAGCAAATTCTAAATCTAAGTTTACATTTTTACCAGCAAATTCTAAATCTAAGTTTACATTTTTAATTGCCCAGTAGGCTTTGTGTGCAATTTCTACTGGTAAGTGACAACTTTTTCCATAGACTAGCTTATATGGGGTTGTACCTATTGTTGTTTTATAAGCAGTTCGAAAAGCCCATAAAGCATCATCTAATTTATCTGCCCATTCCTTTTTATTTAACCCAACGGTTTTTTCGAGTATTCGTTTTAAACCTCTATTAGTCACTTCGGCTTGTCCGTTTGTTTGAGGGTGATATGCTGTTGAGACCCGGTGATAGACCCCATATCTTGTTAAAAAAATTTCAAGTTGATGGTTGCAAAAATGGGTACCTCTATCACTTATCAATGCTTTAGGTGTGCCAAAACGAGAGAATAATCTCTTTAGAAATCTTACCACGACTCTTCCATCATTTGTTGGAAGTGCCTCGGCCTCGGCCCATTTAGACATGTAGTCTACTGCCACAAGTATATATTTGTTTCCTTTCGATGGTGGGAAAGGTCCCATAAAGTCGAGTCCCCGCACATCAAAAATTTCACAAACAAGAATGCCATTTTGTGGCATTTCGTTTTTGAAAGAAATATTACCTGTTCTTTGGCACGCATCACAAGTCTTGACAAGACTTTGGGCGTCTTTATAAATGGTTGGCCAATAAAATCCTGAATCAAATACCTTTCGTGCGGTACTCGCGGCACCATGATGTCCTCCATATGGACCTTCGTGACAATGGCGGAGAATTCTTCGCGCTTCGTTACCATGTACGCATCGTCGGATGAGTTGGTCGGCACACATTTTGAAAATATATGGATCTTCCAAAAAATAGTGTTTCACATTGGCAAAGAATTTTTTTCTTTGATGATGTGGCCAACCCTTAGCGACTATGCCGCTAGCTAGGTAGTTAGCATAGTCGGCGTACCATGATTCTTCCTTGTATTCCACCATTTCTATGGACTCTGTTGGAAATTTTTCGTTGATTTGCTCGTCCCTGGTTGCCTCCAAAGCTGGGTCTTCTAAGCGTGAAAGATGATCTGCTGCGGTATTTTCTGCTCCTCTTTTGTCTTTGATTTCAATATCAAATTCTTGGAGGAGTAGAATCCACCGAATCAAACGTGGTTTTGCGTCCTGCTTTTTGAAGAGATATCGAATGGCTGCATGATCTGTATAGACTATAGTTTTAGAAAGAACAAGATAAGAACGAAATTTATCAAAAGCAAATACCACAGCTAGTAATTCTTTTTCAGTTGTTGTGTAATTTTCTTGTGCATCGTTAAGTGTTTTACTAGCATAATAAATTGGGTGAAAATGCTTTTCTTTTCTTTGTCCCAAGACAGCTCCAACTGCAAAGTCACTGGCATCACACATGATTTCAAAAGGAAATTTCCAATCAGGCGCTATCATGATAGGTGCATTGACTAGCATTTCCTTTATGGTTAGAAATGCTTGATTGCAATCCTTGTCAAAGATGAAAGGTGCATCTTTTTCAAGTAATTTTGTTAGAGGCCTTGAGATTTTAGAAAAGTCTTTGATAAACCGCCTATAAAATCCGGCATGCCCTAGGAAACTTCTGATAGCTCTAACGGAGGATGGGGCGGTTGTCGAGAAATGGTATCTATTTTGGCTCGATCCACCTCCATTCCTTCACTTGAGATTTTGTGACCGAGTACTATTCCCTCCGTTACCATGAAATGGCATTTTTCCCAGTTAAGGGCGAGGTTAGTTTCCTCACATCGGGATAGCATTCGTTCAAGGTTATCGAGGCATTGGTCGTATGAATCCCCAAAGATAGAAAAGTCGTCCATGAAGACTTCTATTGTCTTTTCTATCATGTCGTGGAAGATGGCTACCATGCAACGTTGGAATGTTGCGGGGGCATTACATAGACCAAACGGCATGCGTCGATAAGCAAAAGTTCCATAGGGACATGTGAAGGTTGTCTTTTCTTGGTCTTCGGGTGCTATCAGGATTTGAAAGTAACCTGAAAAACCATCCAAGAAACAATAAAATTTATGACCGGATAATCTTTCTAACATTTGATCAATGAAGGGTAAAGGAAAGTGATCTTTTCTTGTCGCTTCATTTAATCGTCTATAATCTATACATACTCTCCATCCTGTGACGGTTCTCGTTGGTATTAGTTCATTCTTTTCATTAGTTATTACCGTCATACCTCCTTTCTTTGGAACTACTTGGACGGGACTTACCCAAGGACTATCGGAGATAGGATAAATAAGTCCGGCGTCAAGTAATTTGATGACTTCGTTTTTGACCACTTCTTGAACATTAGGATTTACTCGACGTTGTGGTTGTATTACCGATTTGTAGTCATCATTCATTAAAATTTTGTGCGTGCACATGGAAGGACTTATTCCTTTAATATCTACAAGCTTCCAAGCGATCGCATTTTTATGTTTTTTCAAAAGACTAATTAATTTTTCTTTTTCTAAACTATCTAATTTAGATGAAATAATTACAGGTAATTTACCATCTTTGTCTAGAAAAGCATATTCCAAACCCTTTGGGAGTTCTTTGAGCTCAAGAGGTGGGTCTTTAGGAGACTCCTTATTTGGTTGCTCATTTTGATCAAGAACCTTAAAAGTTTGTTCTATGGCGACCTCTTCTTCAACAAAGTGGTCAAACTTTTCACTTGTATTGGGTGGTTCATCTTCATCTTCAATTAGGGGGTCATTATTGCCAAATGGATATTTCATTGACCGCTCAAGATCGACACTCTTTTTAAATGCCCCTAATTGAAGAGGTAGATTGTTGAACTTCCGGTTTTTCAAGGCTTCGTGAGTTTTTACAAATGGTCGTCCCAACACTAGAGGAGCGTCATCGAGGATGACAAAGTCGGTGGGGACTACCATTTGATTTGTTTGAACCAAGACATCCTCAACTACACCGATTGATTTTATCACTTTCCGATTCGATAGAAAAATGGGTATTTGGAGTGGAGAAAAATCACTAATACTTAATTTTTCGAAAATGTAGTTAGGCATTATGTTAACACAAAGATCTTTATCGATTGTGACATTACTAATAAATGAATTTTGAAAGAAACATGGAACCGGTGTAATGTTAATTTCAAATGGGTCTTCTTTTATTAGTGAGGTTTGATCATTAGTTAACTTAACACTTACCGTTTCGTCAATTTTAGTGTTAGTGTTTAACTCTTTTAAAAACTTAGCATGAGTTGGAACTAAACAATGATTTTCAAAAGACGGTGACAAGAGATTAATTTCTTCAAAATTAGACTCTTCTTGTATTTTAACGTTGTCGGACTCATCTTTTTCGTTGTTTAACTCATGTGTCGGTTTTTCACTTATTTGTTCTTCCATTTTTACACTTTCAGTTATCTCTTCTTTATTTAATTGTTCTGTTGCGCGGGACTCCTCTTCCCTTGCGCGAGATTCTTTTATATAGCGATCGATAACTCTAAGGTGTTCTAATATCCTATCGGTCACTTCGGTTATAGAAAAAGGATCGGGATTTTCAGAGCTTGAATCCGGTTGTTCGATCCTTTGTTCCTCGTAATACCCATATGAAGTAGATGGTTCACACCATTGTTCTTCATTGTAAGCATATGATGGATAAGGGTCATAATTTTGTTCTTCATAATACTCATATGAGGTGGGTTGTTCATGCCATGGTTCCTCATAATAAGCATACGAAGGTGGTGGCTCATATCTTGGTTCCTCAAAGTATGAGTAAGAAGGCTCATACCTTGGTTCATCAAAATATGAGTATGAGGGAGGAGGTTCATACCTTTGGTCTTCATAGGATGTGTATGAAGTTGATGGCTCGTACCTGGGCTCCTCATAGTAGGTGTATGAAGTGGACGGTTGATATAAGTTACAATATTGAACCGAGTGCGGGTCACCACAATTAGTGCAATAGTTACTCCTATAATCATCCTCCTCATAGGTGTAGTTGTAACCTCCTGAGTATTGATCCATAAGAATCACTCAGCAGACCACAACTAAGTCTCGAGATCAGAAAGCAAAAATAAAAACGGAAACAGAGGCTGGACACGGCCCCGTGTTCAGTGGACACGGCCCCGTGTACAGAATCTGTATCTGGGCGTTTTAATTAAAGTTACTGAATTCGTTGAGCACGGGGGCGTGTTCAGTGAGCACGACCCGTGTTCAAGCTACTGTTACTGGGTGTTTTATGAAAATGTGCAGCACGGCCCCGTGTTCAGCGAGCACGGCCCGTATTCAGGTTACTGTAAATGCAAAATTAAACTAAAATGCAGAAAAATATGCGCGCGTTTTGAAAAGGTTTTGAAAAACTGATTAGGCCGTCGATTTTAAGCTTTCTTAAAATCCTTGTGTCCCCGGCAGCGGCGCCAAAAACTTGATGCGTGTGATGTGTGTATATAAGTTTGAGTATATTTTAAGCCCTTTTACACTTTTTTAGCCAAGTTTTAAATTTATAAAACACGATATTTACTAACACTAAACACACATATAGGCAAGTGCACCCATCGTGAGCGTAGTATAGTGTTGGTAAGATACCGAGGTCGTCCAAGGACACAAGAGCTTTTAATACCGGTTTATCCTCAACGTCTAATCAAATCAAAAGTTTAGAAAAATGTTTTAAACTAAGAAAATAAAAACTAACTAAAATGCTGGAAAATAAAAATAAAAGTAAAAACATATAGACAAGATGAATCACTTGGCTCCGACTCGTGTTTAGTGTAACCTTTGATTATTTCCGCACTTTTGCACTATTTAAGAGATTATCTTAGTTATTGTAGTAGGCCCCTCTTTTGAAGGTGACGTTACCCTCAACCCAGTAGTTTGAGTCAGCAAAGATACAATCCTAAAGGGTCGGATTATTGAAAGATAATTAATTAAGTTATTAATGCATAATGTGGTAGGCCCCTCTTTTGAAGGCGACGTTACCCTCGGCTAAGTAGTCTGAGTCAGCAGGGATACAATCCTAAGTAGCCGGGTTAAAATATTAATAGTAATTTAACTTATGAGGGGATCAAAGATGTTGGATCTGAGTTTCTTTTTGATTGTATTTTACGTTTGAAATTAAGATGGAAATGAAAGAGTTGTGCAGCGGAAATAAGATGAAAGCAAACTTTGCATACAATCAAACGAGAGTAATACTTTTATCAAACATCTTTTCACAAAGAACCGAATGATTGAATTTGTTTCAACAACGATTACAATGATTGATGTAAGAATGCAAACTCCCCCTCAGCCAGAGCTCAGTAGTTTGTTCGTGCAAAGAAGACGATTGATCAAAAGAGCTAATAGAACAGTACAAAGTACTGAACTATATATAGGCACTTGCAAACCACTGAGCATCTTAGCTGACGTCACCATGAAAGTGACATCTAACCTCCTAACAAACTCTAACTACTGATCTATAAACACTGATGTACTAAACTACTGCTATTACATTACATTACATAAAAGACACTTAAACTGCTGCTGCATCCTTCCACTGCTGTGAACCCAGCAGTGCTTGTCCGGATCAGCAGTACTTGACCCAAGGCAGTAGATAGAGTCAACAGAGCTTTGGTCTTCCATCAGTCTTTGACTTTGGCCAGTAGATATAAAGCAGCAGTTGTAGATCAGCACTTAGTATGATCAGCAGATAGGAGGTCAGTAGATATGAAATCACTTTCAAGGGGAGAGATTTGCATGAACCAACTGTAAACGTCTGCTTATTCTGGATCCACTGCTTTGATCCAGTTTTGGCTTTACATTATCTGTTCCTCTGATAGGGTTCAATCCCAACAATCTCCCCCTGGAACAGATAATGCCAAAACTCTTCATTATTTGTGGAAATCTTTATTGCCTCAACAACAGCTCCCTTATCTGACCTTTGAATTGTAATTCAAAGTCTAGGGCATCTGTATCTTCATCATCCCTGCTGAGTGGAAGATCAAGGAGATCCTGCAAATCTTCAAGACTCAGGCCAAGAGCTTGTTCCCTTGATATTTTCTCCACTCCTCCACCAGACCTGAGCAAAGTCAATACGCAGGTCTGTTTGTCAGTTTCCCACTTTTGTATTTTTGAGCCTGGTGGGTTTCTTGGGAGATGTTTATTTGCAGAAGTATTTGGAGAGGCTGGCCTATTCATGACTGGCAGAGCAGTACTTGCAGTTTGATCCAAACCAAGAGTTTCCATGATCATTTTCTTTATACCTTCTTTTCCAAGGTCTTCACCTTCCATTAACTCTTTGATGGTTTCAGCAATCAGTTGTTTGTGTGGCCTTCTTTTGTAGATGGTAGCACCAACTGGAGCTGTGGATGTCCTGATTTGCAGCTTTGAAGGTCTTTTTGAAACCGCTGCTTCAGGATAGTCAGGCTTTTGAGGAACTGTGGGATCTTTCTTTCTTAATTGTTCCAACTTTTTGTAAGTAGCCCTGACCATATCTTCTTTCCATCTAGCAACTTCTCTTTTGTTACCATAATCAGCTGCTACCAATTCCTCTTTCATCCTCTTCAGCTCTTCCTGTTTGTCAGGTACATTTTTTCTAAATTTTGCCCAGTTAGGAGGAGTGTGAGTGACCTTCCTTTTTATCATGTCTTGAATTCTTGCAGCTTCATCTTCAAGCTCAGGAACAGTCCACTCTTTGTACATATATCTCTCTCCTTTGTACTTTTTGTGAGCCATGATGCTTTCAATGTAGTCTTTCTTCAGAGATTCAGCTGCTCTTTCAGAAATTTGTTGACTAACATTTTTTGCAAATTGCTCTAGAGATCTGACTTGTGTGAGCAAATATTGATAATTTCTTGAAATTTCTTTGTCAGACTTCCCTTGTGTGTTTCTTTTTGAAATATCCTCTGCTTGCTTGGCTTTGATTTCCAAGTATTCATCAACATTTTTAGGCCAAGGATATCCTTTTACTGATGGCAACCTCCTTTTGGCAGGGTCATCCTCATAGTAGAAGGATTTTATTTCATCTCTAACAACTGCTAGTTCAAGAGGAAATTGAACACCTGCAGGAGGTAAGGGCTTGTACATTGGAACTGAAGAGAGAGGAACAGGTTTTGGTATTGTGACAAGAGCTAAAGATTTTGAAGATGTTGGTGATGGAGGTGTGTCATCATCTTTTAAAATTAGCCTTCTCCTTTTTGGTTTAGGAGAGACTGATGATGTTTTGAATGGAACAGTGGTTGTAGATGTAGTGGCAGTGGATTGTGATTGACTAACAGTTATTGAAACAACTGGTGTTTCAACCACTGCTGTCATAACAACAGATGTTATAACATCTGCTGTCTTCTGCTGTGTTTCAGCAGGTGTTGTTTTTGGTGGTGATGATGGTAAAGCAGTAGATGTTGTGTGTGTTGAAGTGGTGTGTGTTGATGGAACAACTGTTTGGCAAGCAGTGGTTTTTGTAACTCCTGCTGCATCAGCTGTTTTGTATGGTGGTTTTTTAGCAGACTTTGAACGTCTGGTTGGAATGGATTTGGGTTGCCTTACTTTTCTAGTGGGCCTCTTCTTTTCCTCAATAGGATTTTCATGATCCCTTGACCCAGAAGTACCCTGATCTGGATGATCCATTCTGTCCACCCTGGCTTTCCTTTTGGCCTCTCTATCTCTCTTCACACTTGCAATTGCTTCTGCTAGTGCATTTGTTGTCACATCAATCTTCTTGCTACCATCTGGCAAAGGGATCTTTTTGGTCATGTTTGAATTCTCTGGTTCAAGATAAAGACCATCTTCTATACCCTTCCTTTTCCACTCCTTAATTTTCTCCCCCTTTTTGGCATTATCTTCTGGGAGATCATAAATGAAACGTACAAGTGGAGGAGCAGTGCTAGTGGTGTGCAAGATCTGAGTTTTGAGAGCCTTTAAGTCAGCCTGAGTGTTCTTGAATCTTGACTCCATTGCATTTCTCAGCTGTTGTACATGTTTTTCATTTTGCTGATCTGCTAATTGTGCTTGTTGTTGGAGAAAAGATTGAAAAAGATTCCAGAGCTCATTTGTAGCAGGTGTCCTTTGTGGAGCATGTGCTTGAGGTGGAACAACAGTTGTTTGTACCTTCTGAACTTGTAACACCTGTTGTAGCATATCTTTGAGTTCTGCAACAGAGTTATCAAGCTTTGCAATACGATCCGTCAATTTCTGGTACTTTAAACCATCACCCAAGTTAATGGGATCATCTGATTTCCCACAAGCATTGGTTTTATCAGTGGTAGATGTAGGGAATATACTCCAAACATTAACCACTGATGCCCCTTTTTCTTGGTACTGGGGTCTTCTTCCTTCAACACTTGACAACCTTTTGATGTTGCCAGTAGGATAAAGAAATCCACTGGTGGTTGTCAGAGGTGCTATAAAAGGAATTGCCTCCAAGGAAGTCTTATGAATGTAACCACTGTCCAAATGTAACCCTGTGGGTGTAACAGTTGTAGTGGCTGCTTCACTTGGATTACCACCAAGAGTTACTTGTAACTCAAGGGGTGTAACCTCCTCAGGTTGTGTTGGTGGGTTAGCAAAGATTGATACATCAGACCCAGTCAGTTGTTGAGGTATATTCTCATTAATAGGTGATTGAGAAGGACTGGATAATGCCTGGTTCAAATCAATTGCATCCAACAGTGGTTTTATTGGTGAGGGAAATGTGGATGTGAAGGGTGGTGTAGAAGTAGGATGTGTCCCGGGCATTGGACTGTGGATGATAGAAACGAGTGTTTCCAGAGCATCATGATGTGGAGACCCTATTTGTACAACCTGTTCTTTTTGTGAAGAAACAGGAGGAGTTTTGGTTATGGGTTGAGATATTTGTACCAACTGCTGTGAGGAAGAAGCAGCAGTGGTTTCTTGTGACTTTTGTGTTGTCACTGGCAGAAGCTCTGGTATCTCATCCTCCAGAGATGCCGTTTTGAGGGTTTTGGGGGGTTTTTGTGTTTTTCTTTTTGTTGGCTTTTTGGTGATTGTAGGTGTGGGTTTCAAAGCAGTTGTGCTGCTGCTCTGATCACCTTGAGTAGTGGGCTCAGCAGCAGATACCTGAGGAGCAGTTGTAACTACTAAAATCTGCTCAGGCACCTCTGCTTGTGTTTTGCAAGGTGCTAACATCCTTGAAAAAGTTTCAGTAGTTAAACTGTTTATTTGAGTAGGAGCACCTTGATTTATTATAGTTAAATCATCCTTACTGAATTTCTTTGAAAAATAGTAACTTAAAAACCTTGGAAACAGTAAGAATGATTTTGTTTCAACATTATTAACCAAATCTTTAAAAATTTCCCGAGAATAGTTAAAATTTTCTCCTTGAAGAATAGCATATCCCAGATTTTGAATCTTTAAAGGGATTTCATTAAAAGAAGTGGTTTTATTTGAAACACATAGTAGGAGGGTATGAAATAAAAATCTGGTTGCAGAAGGAAAATAACCTTTTTCTAAGGTTATTTTCTTCATCATTGTGGCTTCATACCCTCGCTCAATGAAGTCAATTTTTAACTCGTTTTTAGTGAAAGAAATTTTACCTTCCTGATCACCGAGTTGAAAGACCTCTGAAATGGATTGTGGCGTGATTTGGACAGCTTTACCCTTTATAAAAGAGTTTATGGTGGTTGCAGTGTCGCCTTGTTTTACAAGGGTTGCATTTTTCCAGAACTCCCTTTGGGTCGCCAAATAGATTGGTGCATCGGCAGTAATCAAGGTTTTGTACTTTGATTTTGCCATGAGATCAATGATGGAATCGAAATCTTTTGTGGTTCCTGATTTTGTGAGAATACCCAGGAGATTGTGAGATGATTTGTGTGGAATTTCAGTGGAGATTGCCTTTTGAGAGGCTGTTTGCGATGAAGATTTGGATGAGGGTTTTGAAGATTTCTTTGATTTTGTCATTTTGAGGATGATTGATCGAAGAAATTTGTGAAGAAATGTGAAGAAAAACTGCTTTGAGAAGAGAATTTTTAAGAATTCAATTCGACAGTAAAACCCTGTTTTGGTGGTGAGTGGGGGATTTTATAGGGAAGAAAGTGAATGCTGAGGTGGCAGCCGTTACAAAAGATCTGACCAATATGTACTGTCCACGTGACAACCCCTGTTGAAAGTGAAGGACAGTACTTTTGTTGAAAGTGACTGATGAAGGCAGTGGTATGAAAGCAGTGGATGATTTTTACTATCAGTGGATAGCATATCAGAGGATAAGACACTGCTTTTGAACAACAGAGTTTATCAAAATAATGAGAGAGCAGGGGTTGACTTTCAGCAGTGGACAGACTTTTGAAGTATAGCAGACTTTTGAACAATCAGTGGTTAATGGCAGACTTTTAAGGACTTAATGAAAAATTTCATTTTTAACTATTTTTAAGGATGGAGTTTTGATTTTCTGAAAACATTTTGTTGCTTTTATTCATAGAGAAACAAGATGTTGCTTGTTATTCCATGTTTAGCATCCCAATCCTAGAGACCAAACTTTCAAAAGTGGCTGTATCAAGTGCTTTTGTGAGCACATCAGCCAGCTGATCTTTAGTTGGGACATGATGCAGAGAAATCAAACCTTTTTCATAGCAGTCCCTCACAAAGTGATGTCTGATGTCAATATGTTTGGTGGTTGAGTGGGAAACTGGATTTTTGATGATATTTTCTGCTGCCTGACTGTCCAACATGAGTGGTGTTTTTAAGGCAGTGATACCAAAATCCAGCAACTGATTTTGAAGCCACAGGAGTTGGGCTGTACAGCTTGCAGCAGCAATGTATTCAGCTTCAGCAGTGGATGTCGAAACAGCTGCTTGCTTTTTGCTTTGCCAAGAAACTAAGCAGTCACCTAGAAACTGGCACCCTCCTGATGTGGACTTCCTTGTGGTGTGACATCCAGCAAAGTCACTGTCTGAGAAACCTGAAAGCTTGATGTTCCCATTAGCTGGATACCAGATACCAAGTGTGGGAGCACCTTTTATGTATCTGAAGATCCTTTTTACAGCAATGAGATTTGATTTTCTGGGAGCTGATTGACTTCTTGCACAGACACATGTTGCAAACATGATGTCTGGTCTAGATGCAGTTAGGTACAATAAAGACCCAATCATGCTTCTATAAAGTGTTTGGTCAATCAGCTCATCTTTTTCATCAGACATGACCAGCTTATTTGTTGCCATGGGTGTGCTGCATGGTTTACAATCATTCATATCAAATTTGGTTAAAAGTTCTTTAGCATATTTGCTTTGATGAATGAAAGTTCCATTTTGCAATTGCTGTACTTGGAGACCAAGAAAGCATTGCAGCTCACCCATTGCACTCATTTCAAACTCAGCTGTCATGAGTTCCCTAAACTCTTCACACATTGAGTTACATGTGCTTCCAAAAATAATGTCATCCACATAAATCTGGACAATCATTAAATCCTTCCCTCTCCATTTTAAAAACAGTGTTTTATCAATGGTACCTCTTTTGAAACCATTTGAGAGTAGGAAGTTGGAAAGAGTTTCATACCAGGCTCTTGGTGCTTGTTTCAAGCCATACAAGGCTTTGTTTAGCCTATAGACATGATCTGGATAAAATGGATCCTCAAAACCTGGAGGTTGACAGACATACACCTCTTCTTGAATTGTACCATAGAGGAAAGCACTTTTGATATCCATTTGAAACACCTTCATATTGTGGTTGACAGCAAAGGCTAGGAACAGTCTAATTGCTTCTAATCTTGCAACAGGGGCAAATGTTTCATCATAATCAATCCCCTCTTCCTGTCTGTAACCTTGAACCACAAGCCTGGCTTTATTCTTGACAACAATACCCCTTTCATCAGTTTTGTTCTTAAAGACCCACTTTGTGCCAATGGGACTAACCTTTTCTGGTAGTGGTACAAGCTCCCATACTTGTTGTCTTTTAAACTGTTGGAGCTCCTCTTGCATGGCTTCTACCCAGCTGTTGTCTTTCAGTGCCTCTTGGTACTTGACTGGCTGATGGAGTGATAGAAAACCAGCAAAAAGACAAATGTTTTGGGTTTGGCTTCTTGTGAGCACCCCTTCATTTATGTTGCCAATGATTTGATCAGGTGGATGAGATCTCAAGAAGATTAAATCTCCTTGGTATGGTATGATGGCATTGGTTGGTGAAGGCTGCAAATGTGTATCATCTGAGCTAACCACTGCTGGGGACTTTGATGATCCAGCAGTGGTTTCAAAAGGTGGTGGTATAGGAGGTAATGGTGTGGACAACTGCTGGCCTTTATCCACTGTTTGAGGACTTTTGTCAGCAGTGTTTGAGGATGTGGAAACAGTGGTTGATGGGCTACTTTGGTCAACAATTGTTGAGGTAGCAGTGGTAGAGCTTTGACAACTGTTTTGAACAGCTGATGCTTTTCCCTTTGTGGAAGACCTTTGAGGGATGATGATTTCATACCCATAGTCTGGTGTTGTATCCTCTGATGGACCTGCACTGTTAGTCTTGACAGCAGTATTTTCAAAAGTAATTTTTTCAAGATCAAACAGATCTGCAGGATTTGCTGGGATTTTCATTGATGAAAGTTCATTGAACTTAACATTCAAAGTCTCCTCCACTGCCTTGGTCCGTGTATTAAACACTTTGTAGGCCTTGGCAGTGGTTGAGTATCCCAGATGATAACCACAATCAATTTTGGCTGCAAATTTTGAAATGGAATCTTTTAAATTCAAAATAAAGCATGGGCAGCCAAACACTTTGAAATATGAGATCAGTGGTTTAATTTTATACAGAATTTCATAGGCAGTCTTTTTGTGCCTGGGGTTTATTAAAACTCTGTTCTGAACATAGCAAGCAGTGTTTACTGCCTCTGCCCAGAAAGTTAAAGGCAAACCTGAATCTGCAAGCATGGTTCTGGCAGCCTCAATCAGAGTTCTGTTCTTCCTTTCCACTACCCCATTCTGCTTTGGTGTTCTTGGGATGCTGTACTGCCTTACAATCCCTTTCTTCACACAGAAGGCATCCAACTCCCTATTTTTGAATTCTGTGCCATTGTCACTCCTGAAGCTTTTTACTGGAAGGTCAAATTGCTTTTCAACCTGTATTACAAAGTCTTGCAAAATTCCTGCAGTTTCATCTTTTGAGTGCAAGAAGAAAGTCCATGTGAACCTAGAAAAGTCATCAACAATAACCAAACAATATCTTTTCTTTTTAGGGTTCAAAGTCTCCTCCACTGCCTTGGTCCGTGTATTAAACACTTTGTAGGCCTTGGCAGTGGTTGAGTATCCCAGATGATAACCACAATCAATTTTGGCTGCAAATTTTGAAATGGAATCTTTTAAATTCAAAATAAAGCATGGGCAGCCAAACACTTTGAAATATGAGATCAGTGGTTTAATTTTATACAGAATTTCATAGGCAGTCTTTTTGTGCCTGGGGTTTATTAAAACTCTGTTCTGAACATAGCAAGCAGTGTTTACTGCCTCTGCCCAGAAAGTTAAAGGCAAACCTGAATCTGCAAGCATGGTTCTGGCAGCCTCAATCAGAGTTCTGTTCTTCCTTTCCACTACCCCATTCTGCTTTGGTGTTCTTGGGATGCTGTACTGCCTTACAATCTCTTTCTTCACACAGAAGGCATCCAACTCCCTATTTTTGAATTCTGTGCCATTGTCACTCCTGAAGCTTTTTACTGGAAGGTCAAATTGCTTTTCAACCTGTATTACAAAGTCTTGCAAAATTCCTGCAGTTTCATCTTTTGAGTGCAAGAAGAAAGTCCATGTGAACCTAGAAAAGTCATCAACAATAACCAAACAATATCTTTTCTTTTTAAGGCTCATGACTTGAACTGGGCCAAACAAATCCATGTGTAGCATTTGCAGACACTGGGTTGTTTTTGGACTCTTCAATGGACTTATAAGAACTTTTATGCTGTTTTCCTTTTAAACAGGAAATGCAATGTTCAGGACATGAAAACAATTTTTGTGGTAGGCCTCTCACCAAACCATTTTTTGAAATTTCTGTGATTGTCTTAAGATTTGTGTGTCCCAGCCTTCTGTGCCAAAGTTCTGTCTCTTTGTTAGAGGCAGCTGAGAACAGACAGGCATCAGCTCTGGGACACTCTTTTGACATGTCAACAACATAAACATTGCCACTTCTTTGAGCAACAAGTTTAGTATGACCAGATTTAATTATTGCTTCAATCTTTTTGACCATTTCTGGTCCAACAATCCTACAACAGTCTTTTGTGAAGAATGACCCAAATCCCTTGTCACTCATTTGGGACACACTCAGAAGGTTGAATTTTAGATTGTCTATTAGATTGACATTTTCAAATTTTACATTTCCAGATTGCACTGTACCAGACCCCAGAACCTTCCCTTTACTATTATTCCCAAAGGATATATCACCCCCACCATGGATTTTAAAGTCTTTGAGGAGGGCTTTACATCCTGTCATGTGCCTGGAGCCTCCACTATCTACATACCAAAGACTATCAAAGCATGCAGAAGCTCCCTGCACATGAAGTAAAAGGATTAGTTCATTAAGGTCTCCAAAGCCAACAAGGCTTTGGATGGGGTCTCAACAGTGTCTGGAATGGATGCAAGATGATGGACAGTGGTTAGGTCAGGGGTTTGAACTGTTTTAGGACAGTGTTTCTCTAACCACTGTTGTGGGTCCTGACCTATCATCTGCTGGTAACCAAAAGGATGCCTGTTCACTTTGGGTTTAGAGGGCCTTTTGTAGGCCTCATAAACGTGTGGAATCCTTTGGTAAGACTGTTTTTCTCTGCTCTTTTTGAACTGATTGGCAGGGGGTGCATCAGTAACCTGAACATCTCTTTTGACAGATGTTTGGTTCAGCTGTTTTGTGACAGCTGTTTGTACTGGCACAAACAGTGGTTGTTTCTTGGTGAATTTGACAGATGATGAGGATGATGGTGGACTCAAGGATGTTTTAGCCATGTACTCATTCTTTTTCACATCAAAGTTTTTGAGATACACACATGCTTGAGTTTTGTGGTTTGTTTTCCCACAAACAATGCAGCTTTCTGCTGAAACAATGACACTTGTTTTGTTTAGATCATAAGCTTTTAAGTGGAAACAGTCTTTTGTTAGGTGATTCCTTTTCTCACAGAATTCACAAAACAAGTTATCAATTTTTTCTTTCTTCTTTCTCTTTTCAGATTCCTTTGCAGCAGAGGTTTTAACCACTGCTGGGATATCTTTGAGAGGTATGACTTTAGCTTTTGGAGCTTTAGCACCATCAATTGATGTAAAGTCCATTGGCTTGAAATTTTCAAGAATATCACACTCATCAGACCATTTTGGTTTAAACTGATGATCTTCAAGCTCCTTGAAAGTGGAGGAGCCCATCGATCTGTTAAGTGTGATTTTGTTACCAAGTTTGTCAGTGATTTTCACTTCTTGGCCATTCTTGTTTGTGGGGATAAGCTCAGTAGCTCCATCAGTGGTTTGAACAGAGTTTTCAAAAGCAGTGTTTTCATCATCATATTTTCTATACCCAACCCCAAACTTCACATTGCTTTTTCTCTGTTTTTCAAGCATAACCTCATATCCTTTGCAGGATTCCACCCATCTTTCACAAGTAATCTGGGCAGACTCCAACTCCTTTTTGCAAACTTGGTATTTTTCTACCATAGTTTGAAGTTGGGTTTTGGTTATACTTTGCTCTTCTTTTAAACAGCTGATTTCTTTTTCTTTTTCAGTCAATTTGTTTTTAAGTTCTTTTAAAGAGCTTTCAAATTTGACCTCATCAGTTAAGATTTTATCCCGAAGGTTTTCATTCACCTCTTTGATGTTAGCAAAAGCAATTATGCAATTGTCTGAACACAGTTTTTCAAGAACTTGAGGAGATACCTTGGCAGCTGCCATCATTGCACAATCACATTGATGATCTTTATCATCATCAGCTCTTACCTTCTTTTCACCAGCCTTTTCTTCTTTCTCTTCTTCTTTGTCCTCTATGGACCATGGATCTGTCATTGGTTCAATCAGAGTACCTGAACTTTCTTCCAACAGTACTTCATCAGCCACAGCAGTAATCACTGCTTCAATCACCTCTTCCACTGTTTCAGAATACTGCTGTTCCTCCTCAGCTTCAACCCCCTCCTGTATTGACTCTAGTGCCATCAAACAAAACTCATCATGTGAAGAATCATTAGAAGCATAGAGTGCAAAATTTTCATCACAAAGATCATCAGGCATACTGCTCCAGTCAACAAACCCTTGAGTGAAAAAGCTTTGTTGATCTGGTTGTGTTGCTGCTGGAGCAGTGGTTTGAGGTGCAACAGGTTGCACTTGTACCTGTGGAACAGGGGTTTGAACATATTGGATTTGTGGAACAGTAGTTTGAACATAATGTACTGGCACAGGGGCAGCAGCATAGTGAGCAGTGTTCACTTGAGCTGCTGGGGCATATTGGGCATAATGCACAGTGTTTTGATTTTGAGGTCTAGGATTTGAGCTAGGATGAGTAATTATGGGACCAGTATTTTGACTCCTACATTCCCTAGCAAAATGTCCCAACCTATTACACTTGTAGCACTTGATTTTCGATTTATCCAACCCAACCCTTAGATTCCCATGCAAGCCTGGGAATTTTCTCCCTGTTCTTTTGTAGAACTTGCTAGTTCTAACACTTAGCAAAGCCAGTTGGTGCAGGATGTCCATTTCCTCTAAATCAGTGGGGTCAAAGTGTTGCAAATCATTTAGTTCAAAGCTTAAATTATCTGACATCTGGTTTTCGTTTGCAGTGAATGCATAACTTGCAGAGTGAGGATCAGGGTTGTTAAAGTTAGCTCCAGCAGTTATGTCAATGAAGTGGTCATAACCCTGGTCCTTACCACTGCTCCTAGATTCTTCTTGGCCCAAAAGAGCAGTGTTACCGAATGTATAATCATCAACGGCTTTTCCTGACTCTTGTAACTTCCTTTTCTGGTTCAACTCCCTTTCGTAGGTCAGGAGTCGACCATGGAGTTGGGTCAAGGTCAGATCCTTGAACTCAGGTGAATTTCTGGTGACAAAGGCTATAGTGTCCCATTTTTCGGGCAGTGACCTGAGGAACCTGCTGTTTTGAGTTGAGTTTGTAAAAGTGGTATTAACAAGCCTCAGTTCACTGATGAGACAACTAAACCGCTCAAATTGTTGAGTCAGTGATTCACCTCTAACATGACAAAACGTTTCGTACTGTTGGTTCAGGATTTCCCTATTGTTTTCTATGACTTCTTCAGTACCTCCAAACTGTTCCTTAAGTGCGTCCCACAATTCTTTGGCACTGTTACAGTGTAACAATCCAGCATATATTTCATTGGGCAGCGCTGATGCTATGATGCTAAACGCTTTAGCATCTAGTTCGATCTTTTGAAAATCAGTTTCGGTGTAATTTTCAACTGGTTTTGGAACGAACTTTTTAGCATCTTCAGCGCTAGGCACTGAAGGAACATGAGGACCAAAGGTGACAGACCTCCAACAACCTGTGCTTTGTTGAGCGAGGATGTGACCCATCCTCCTCTGCCAGATGTTGTACTCATTTCTTTTTAGCATAGGTGGTTTAAAAAGTGAGCCGATGTTGTTTTTATCATCCTGAGATTGTGACGTCATTCTTGTTGTTTTACAAACACTGAGAAATCAACTTTAATGGTGATTTATCCTTGCTCTGTTTTTCAACGGACGAACAAACGATCAGTATCAACTGTTATGAGCTGAACTATTTACGTCAAAATGATTGTTAAATCAAATTTGACTGTCCAAGCTCTGATACCAATTGTTGGATCTGAGTTTCTTTTTTATTGTATTTTACGTTTGAAATTAAGATGGAAATGAAAGAGTTGTGCAGCGGAAATAAGATGAAAGCAAACTTTGCATACAATCAAACGAGAGTAATACTTTTATCAAACATCTTTTCACAAAGAACCGAATGATTGAATTTGTTTCAACAACGATTACAATGATTGATGTAAGAATGCAAACTCCCCCTCAGCCAGAGCTCAGTAGTTTGTTCGTGCAAAGAAGACGATTGATCAAAAGAGCTAATAGAACAGTACAAAGTACTGAACTATATATAGGCACTTGCAAACCACTGAGCATCTTAGCTGACGTCACCATGAAAGTGACATCTAACCTCCTAACAAACTCTAACTACTGATCTATAAACACTGATGTACTAAACTACTGCTATTACATTACATTACATAAAAGACACTTAAACTGCTGCTGCATCCTTCCACTGCTGTGAACCCAGCAGTGCTTGTCCGGATCAGCAGTACTTGACCCAAGGCAGTAGATAGAGTCAACAGAGCTTTGGTCTTCCATCAGTCTTTGACTTTGGCCAGTAGATATAAAGCAGCAGTTGTAGATCAGCACTTAGTATGATCAGCAGATAGGAGGTCAGTAGATATGAAATCACTTTCAAGGGGAGAGATTTGCATGAACCAACTGTAAACGTCTGCTTATTCTGGATCCACTGCTTTGATCCAGTTTTGGCTTTACATTATCTGTTCCTCTGATAGGGTTCAATCCCAACAAAAGAGTTTGGACTCCCGCCATCCAATACCGTTAAGTATTGAAGGAGGTCCTACTAAATTTGACCCAGGTCCTTTGCAGGATCTATACACTAAACAATGGCAAGACTCTTAACAAACCGTTCCCTTAACCCCCGACCAGGTAGCCAACATACCTCCATATAGACCGTGGAGATATGAATGGTGAAAATCTTTTATTTTATATAGACAGTAAAATAATGCCAAGACACCACGGACAAACGATAAGGAAGAATCACCTTCAACATAAGAAACTAGTTATTAAAGTCATTAATACATAACCAATTAAAAAGTGCGAAAAGATTAAAAATAAAAAGTATTACACTAGACACTTTGTCTTCACCAAGTGATGTAAGAGACTTAGGCAAACATGGCCTTGATTGTCAAGAACTCTTACGATCAATCTTGGATCCCGAGACGACTCACACACTCTATGATGGACAATGGATGATGGTGGTGGATGATGGTGTTATGGTGGTGGTGGGTGGTGGGTGAAGTGTGAGAGAGGTGGTGTGCCAAGGGATGTGTAACACCTGTGCCTCCACGGCCATCAAACAAATACCAAACCAATGAAATATTATATTTCATACTTGGGATTTGTAAAAATATGTGTATCATTTGCACATATCAATTCTTGTTCAATTTCAAACTCTAAATCGCTTTCTGGAAGGTTATACGCGCACTGATGCGTAAATATAACCAGTTTAATGCAACAAACACTCCGGAATAGTGACATAGGCTTAACATACCTTAAATAACCTTTACATAACTTAGATATAAGTTTTGGAAGGTTTGGTGTGGTGAAATCAAAGTTTAATCGCTTACAGGGACTAAAGTTGACAAACTGCGAAAGTATGCCAATTTGAACTGTAACAGATATTCCAGAACATGACCATAAGTTAAACATACCATAAATATCCTTCACATAGCTTAGAAATAGGCTTTGAGGTGTTCGGTATGCTAAAATAAACTTTTGTGTCATTCAGGGACTAAAAGTGTCAAAAAGTGCGCAAGTTTGCATTTTCGCGCATAACTTACGTTCTGAATACATCCGGACATCCAAAAATTTATGTAAACACTAAAACATTTTATTTTAGTGTTCGCCATAAGAAAAATCCATTCGTCGCGTCTTTTGGATCGTTTTTCGTGCTTATGCGCATTCCGTCGTAATTAAGCGAACATCGCGTTCGTACGGCTAAACGAACCGACATCCGAGATATTTTTGAACACATTTTAAGTTCCCTATACTTTAACTTCATTTTAGAGCTTTGAAATGGGGTTAACGGGCCTTAAAAGTGTCGAAAATGGGCTGATTTCACAACAGGGACCAAATATGTAATTCTGCCAAACTTGTATGGCTACGATGCGTAGCACTATTTTGCTACGATGCGCAAGGGGTCTGCAGACCAGATGCAGAGTACTTAACAGCCTGTTTTCAGCAGATTAACCCACAACCACATGTTCTCATTTATCTAGTCAGCTGATAAACATCAAATTCTAGCCACCATAAGGTCCCGACACATGTACGGGCAAGATTAAGGCACGTTTTCCTTGAAACGATCTTAACGGTGGACCGAATACTATAAATACCCCACCCCCTCATGCTTTAAAACTTACAAGAATTCTGATTTGAGAGCTCTAAGTTGAAACCATTGTTTCATACCTGAGTTCTTGGATCGGGATTAGCATTCGGGGACCCTGGGTTAGTATTCTTTCGTTCTTTTCCTTATTTTATTGCTTTTCGAGTCAGAAAGTCAAACTTTGTTTGACTTTCAGCGTTGACCAGTAATGGTCAATGCGAAGTTCGTTTGAACTTCGCAACGTGAGTGTAATCACGTTGGTCATAGTCCCTTGGGACTATGCCCACTGATTACCACGTTGTCTAGGGTCGTAGGGTAGGCGATCTAATAAATCGCCTATACCTTCAAACTCGACCCATTTGGTCGATCATTAGGATCCGACCAAATACATTAGGTGACCATAGTAGGTAGGGAATAACCTTCCGAGGTTATACCCTATGGTCACATCGTTTGAGTAGTTGTATGATAAGTAGTTTATATGCCTTAGGTAAATTACCAGAATACCCTTTTCATGTATAATTGGTAATTAAGCATATGTAACCTAAACTTTTGTCACATAACTGATTATGTAACATGTTTAGGCATATAACACTTGTCATAGGACTAGTTAGACGGTCCGAACGCGTTTCACGCGCACGACACGTTAAAGTAGCATATGTTACCTTAATGGGTCGCGATGGGTCAAAAGCACTTAGGTTAGGTTTCATGTAGTATGTAGGCATTGTTAAACCATATCATATGAGTTCCAATACTCATTTGGTTTACCAAGCCTCATTCTATCCGATCTCCCGATTTAAGTCCGGTTTATTTATATAGTTTCAAGAACAATTACAATGTGGTTTCAAGAACAATAACAATTACAATAGTTTCAAGAACAATTACAATGTGGTTTCAAGAACAATAACAATTATTTCAAGAACGCTAACAATGATTTCAAGAACGAATACAATGATTTCAAAAACTAATAACAAATTTCAAAAAGTGAACAAACTTGTTGGTTGTAGTTACATGACCGATGACATTCATTAGCAATGATCAAGCCGACCAGTATTAGGTTATGGTACCATAGGATCTGACAAATCCCGTTATTTACTGCACCCATTGTTATGTGTGGGGGTTGTGGGTAGCGACTGAATCTGTAATTATTAACTTATCCTTTGGTAAGGGTTTGTTAAGAACGAGAACGAGAGCGAGATGGAGCGAGGAACGCGTCAAGAAGGTTTGAATGTTATTAGAGAATCGACCATAAAGTAGTTTCACAATTAAAACAAGATGTTTTTGGACATGATTTACATTTGATCATGCATTTCCACGAAACATAGTATTGATTTAAACCAAGTTTTACTTCAATACTTTGTTTTGTGCATTTCACCTATGGTTTAGTTGATGCATTTCACTAGCCATACATATCATTTTGGTTATACATTACATGGTTTACATTTGTTGGTTTGGTTTGAGTAAGTGATTAAGTAACGATGCGTGTGTAATATGATACAAGCATGGTGGATACGCCGCTGGTACTTCCTATATATAAGTGTTTGTATGGTATTACATATTGTAGCGTTATTTGAATCATTTCAATTTGAGACATAGAACATTTTATACAAATAACATATTTTTCACAAGACATTGATTTACAAACAACTTAACTTATACAAACTCATTTATACATGGTTATTCATTTAATCATGCATTATTCTCTTATTTATACATATCACCTAAACTTATTATTTGATTTACAAAGACAAAGCAAATTACAAGGTTCATGACTAAACATTTTCTTAAACAGAAGTCATGAATCTTATTTTCACAAAACCTATGTACTCGCCAGCATTTCTTTGCTGACCTCGTTTTCACATATGTTTCAGGTATTGTTGAATGATATCGATTGATAAGATGCATGCTCACACAGGACTGGACAAGGCCTTAGTGACTCAATAATAATGATAGACTATGTCTAATTTGTGTATTTAGATTTTCAGACGATGTAATTATTCAGTGTTTAATAAAACGAAACACTTTTGGTATCCATGGTTATGAAACATTAATTCTGTTGCAACACGCCCCGATGTTTCCGCCGTGATTTGTTGTTTTACGCGGTCGGGGTGTGACAGAAAAGATGGTATCAGAGCCAATGGTTATAGGGAATTAGGTTATTAGTAATTAGTAATGCTTTGACCTAGTCTATAACCTTCTTAGGACCCTAACGCGAGTTTACTTGCGTTTAGTCATAAAACAATACCGTCACCTATCCTTAGGCAACGACCAGAACAAGAACATAAATTTCAAAACCGCTTTGAAAACTAATCATCTGTTCTAGGATGATTGATTACTAGGTTTTGAACCCTCTATTGTAAGGTTTTGAACTCTCTATTATATGGTTTTGAACCTCTTTGAGTTTTCAAAACTTCGTCAAGGTTTTGGGTTTAAATAATGTGAACACGTGCAAACTGGAAGGGTGAATGCCTGTATTCTGGGTTTTCTGTCTAGGCAAGCACTTCGTATACATCTCATCAGACGTGAGACCAGTTGTGCTTACCTGAGAATTCTTGGGATGAGTGTTCACTTATAGGCGAGCATGTCTTCGCGATACATTATTTTTGACCCATTTACTTTGATCAGTCACCGTCTCATTTGTTTGCCTTAGGTAACAAACAAATGATCGCAATCTTCATGCGTTATCATTCTGTTTTGATTGTCCAATAATCTTTCACCTGTTTCTCCCTATGCCTTTCTTTTTCTTCAAGGATGTCTCTTCATCACGATGATGCCCAAATATCTGAGCAAGCAGCCAAATTCGCTCAGCGAATAGGCGAAGTAGTCCTGAAGACTGTTGAATTAGCTACTGCCATGTATCATCTCCAGGATGAAGCCACTCAAGAGTCACCAAGACAGGCAGGACCTAGTCAGGCGACAACACCATCAGCCAATAAACCAATCGAGGAATCAAAGACCATGGATGAACGATCCCCTAAGAAGTCAAAGAAGCTAAAGGCTTCTCAGAACTTCGCCATGGTCACTCACAATGGTAAAGCAGTCCCCAACCAACCAGCTCAACCCCCTGCTAGGTGTGTATGGCTTTTCCTATGATACCTACATCAAGGAACTATGTACCTTACAAACTACTCTTGTGATTTCTCTTTTTCAAATGATTGCTCATGATTCCCTCGAAAATTTTAAGTACTCGTTTCACTCTAAGAAACAAAGTACAGAAAATTAAGTGACATTATGATTAATCGTGCTCTTCGCACATCTGTGCCTTTGAATCCTTGGTTAGATAACTAAGGATATTTTCAAATCTCATACCCATTACGTTTTGATTTTTCAACATACACAGTACAAGTATTTCAAAAACATTGGCTATACTTTCAAAAACAACCTTCATAATTTCAAAATATTTCATATAGTCTGAAGACAATATTAACACAATACATTTTCTGATCAAGTGCATGATTTCGAAAAGCATCATTCATGTCTTTCAAAAACCTTATACATAATTTCAAAATTTATCTCGCATGATTTTTAAAACATTTTTATAAACATACTTACCTAGTACACCTACTTCATGATTTCAAAAGTATTATATATAAGGTTTCAAAAACGTTAAACATATTTTTCTTAAAAGAACCCCATGGATAGTTTTCAAAAATATTTTCCTCATACATTGACTTAACCTTCAAAATTCTGCTTCATATGTCGCCTTGACATATCAAGCATCTCAACTTCATAAGCATTTTACTACATGTTTTGACCTAAGCACATCCAGTGCAAGGTTTCAAAACATCTTCAACTTCTAAAATTCATATGGGATCTTTTTATCTTCACAATTAGATCCTTGTGGATGATTATCATTCAAATCAGAGTCCTTAATCGGATTCCTTATGTACCTTAATTCGAACACTTCGGTTCCTAGTAATCGAAATCGAATTTTCTTTTTGAATCTTCCTATCTTTATAGTTGGATTCTTGATAACGTTTAAAGTACCAAATGAAATCCACGGAATGGATTCCTAGTGTACTTTAAATGCATGTACGCAATTTACAAGACAAATTAACGAACAATTTTGTGGTTATGTGATATGTGTTTATTTGTTCTCCTCTATGATTTTGTGTGACCCGATTTTCAAATCCTCATAGAATCTTTTATATCTTCATATGAGGGATTCGTAGTAGGATATTCAAAAGGTACTACCTTAAATCCTTATGGGCTTCTACGTAGTAGTTAAGACCCTTGGATTATATAGTACCACTCCATGATTCTTAAGAGACCTTAAGTGGTCTAGTCAAAAAGATTGATTCACAATCTGGTTAAAGAATGACATCTAGTGATGTAGCTGAACAGACTCCTTGATAGTCTCTTTAGATCATTTATTGATTTAATTAAAAGGACTCTATGGCGGTCTAGTCACACTCATCACAGGATTGTTCATTTGGTTTTCCCCTACACATTATAAAATAGACTGTGTGAACTATGCAAGGAATTGTCTGATTATGGACGCGTACATAATTATGAAATTTAGTGCATAGGAACCCAGTAAGATTTATTATGTGCAAGAACCGATAGTGACAAAAATAACGAAATGAGAACGATGTAATGGAGGTACGGTGGACGCACCAATGACGCTTCATATACTTGTATATAAGTGTCCCTCTTACATTGCAAACATAATGTTATTAAGGTTACTAGAAGTTCAAGAACCCTAACCAATGTTGTTCGATCTTTTCAACTTCATATTTCCAAGCTCTCACAAGTTTCCTCTAAATAAATTTCGGGACGAAATTTCCTAAAGTAGGGGAGACTGTAACACCTGTGCCTCCACGGCCATCAAACAAATACCAAACCAATGAAATATTATATTTCATACTTGGGATTTGTAAAAATATGTGTATCATTTGCACATATCAATTCTTGTTCAATTTCAAACTCTAAATCGCTTTCTGGAAGGTTATACGCGCACTGATGCGTAAATATAACCAGTTTAATGCAACAAACACTCCGGAATAGTGACATAGGCTTAACATACCTTAAATAACCTTTACATAACTTAGATATAAGTTTTGGAAGGTTTGGTGTGGTGAAATCAAAGTTTAATCGCTTACAGGGACTAAAGTTGACAAACTGCGAAAGTATGCCAATTTGAACTGTAACAGACATTCCAGAACATGACCATAAGTTAAACATACCATAAATATCCTTCACATAGCTTAGAAATAGGCTTTGAGGTGTTCGGTATGCTAAAATAAACTTTTGTGTCATTCAGGGACTAAAAGTGTCAAAAAGTGCGCAAGTTTGCATTTTCGCGCATAACTTACGTTCTGAATACATCCGGACATCCAAAAATTTATGTAAACACTAAAACATTTTATTTTAGTGTTCGCCATAAGAAAAATCCATTCGTCGCGTCTTTTGGATCGTTTTTCGTGCTTATGCGCATTCCGTCGTAATTAAGCGAACATCGCGTTCGTACGGCTAAACGAACCGACATCCGAGATATTTTTGAACACATTTTAAGTTCCCTATACTTTAAATTCATTTTAGAGCTTTGAAATGGGGTTAACGGGCCTTAAAAGTGTCGAAAATGGGCTGATTTCACAACAGGGACCAAATATGTAATTCTGCCAAACTTGTATGGCTACGATGCGTAGCACTATTTTGCTACGATGCGCAAGGGGTCTGCAGACCAGATGCAGAGTACTTAACAGCCTGTTTTCAGCAGATTAACCCACAACCACATGTTCTCATTTATCTAGTCAGCTGATAAACATCAAATTCTAGCCACCATAAGGTCCCGACACATGTACGGGCAAGATTAAGGCACGTTTTCCTTGAAACGATCTTAACGGTGGACCGAATACTATAAATACCCCACCCCCTCATGCTTTAAAACTTACAAGAATTCTGATTTGAGAGCTCTAAGTTGAAACCATTGTTTCATACCTGAGTTCTTGGATCGGGATTAGCATTCGGGGACCCTGGGTTAGTATTCTTTCGTTCTTTTCCTTATTTTATTGCTTTTTGAGTCAGAAAGTCAAACTTTGTTTGACTTTCAGCGTTGACCAGTAATGGTCAATGCGAAGTTCGTTTGAACTTCGCAACGTGAGTGTAATCACGTTGGTCATAGTCCCTTGGGACTATGCCCACTGATTACCACGTTGTCTAGGGTCGTAGGGTAGGCGATCTAATAAATCGCCTATACCTTCGAACTCGACCTATTTGGTCGATCATTAGGATCCGACCAAATACATTAGGTGACCATAGTAGGTAGGGAATAACCTTCCGAGGTTATACCCTATGGTCACATCGTTTGAGTAGTGGTATGATAAGTAGTTTATATGCCTTAGGTAAATTACCAGAATACCCTTTTCATGTATAATTGGTAATTAAGCATATGTAACCTAAACTTTTGTCACATAACTGATTATGTAACATGTTTAGGCATATAACACTTGTCATAGGACTAGTTAGACGGTCCGAACGCGTTTCACGCGCACGACACGTTAAAGTAGCATATGTTACCTTAATGGGTCGCGATGGGTCGAAAGCACTTAGGTTAGGTTTCATGTAGTATGTAGGCATTGTTAAACCATATCATATGAGTTCCAATACTCATTTGGTTTACCAAGCCTCATTCTATCCGATCTCCCGATTTAAGTCCGGTTTATTTATATAGTTTTAGATTGCCGACTGATTCCGTGCTCCCTCTAGCTTTGTTTGGTTGTTGTTCAAGACCTCCAAGCATTATCAGGCGAGTACATTATTCCCCTCTTTTACTGTTTTCAACTGTTTTGGGGTGACTCATATGTGCTAAATGTTTTATCAATAATTTCAATAACAATTACAATAGTTTCAAGAACAATTACAATGTGGTTTCAAGAACAATAACAATTATTTCAAGAACGCTAACAATGATTTCAAGAACGAATACAATGATTTCAAAAACTAATAACAAATTTCAAAAAGTGAACAAACTTGTTGGTTGTAGTTACATGACCGATGACATTCATTAGCAATGATCAAGCCGACCAGTATTAGGTTATGGTACCATAGGATCTGACAAATCCCGTTATTTACTGCACCCATTGTTATGTGTGGGGGTTGTGGGTAGCGACTGAATCTGTAATTATTAACTTATCCTTTGGTAAGGGTTTGTTAAGAACGAGAGCGAGAGGGAGATGGAGCGAGGAACGCGTCAAGAAGGTTTGAATGTTATTAGAGAATCGACCATAAAGTAGTTTCACAATTAAAACAAGATGTTTTTGGACATGATTTACATTTGATCATGCATTTCCACGAAACATAGTATTGATTTAAACCAAGTTTTACTTCAATACTTTGTTTTGTGCGTTTCACCTATGGTTTAGTTGATGCATTTCACTAGCCATACATATCATTTTGGTTATACATTACATGGTTTACATTTGTTGGTTTGGTTTGAGTAAGTGATTAAGTAACGATGCGTGTGTAATATGATACAAGCATGGTGGATACGCCGCTGGTACTTCCTATATATAAGTGTTTGTATGGTATTACATATTGTAGCGTTATTTGAATCATTTCAATTTGAGACATAGAACATTTTATACAAATAACATATTTTTCACAAGACATTGATTTACAAACAACTTAACTTATACAAACTCATTTATACATGGTTATTCATTTAATCATGCATTATTCTCTTATTTATACATATCACCTAAACTTATTATTTTTCAAATGATTTACAAAGACAAAGCAAATTACAAGGTTCATGACTAAACATTTTCTTAAACAGAAGTCATGAATCTTATTTTCACAAAACCTATGTACTCGCCAGCATTTCTTTGCTGACCTCGTTTTCACATATGTTTCAGGTATTGTTGAATGATATCGATTGATAAGATGCATGCTCACATAGGACTGGACAAGGCCTTAGTGACTCAATAATAATGATAGACTATGTCTAATTTGTGTATTTAGATTTTCAGACGATGTAATTATTCAATGTTTAATAAAACGAAACACTTTTGGTATCCATGGTTATGAAACATTAATTCTGTTGCAACACGCCCCGATGTTTCCGCCGCGATTTGTTGTTTTACGCGGTCGGGGTGTGACAGGATGGTTTGAGCTTGAACCAAGCACTCCTATATATAGGCTGAACAGAAGCTCGGGCACGGCCCCGTGTCCAAATCCTTCTATATCTTCATTAATTGCTCTTGTCTTTATTAGTTGACCACGGCCCCGTGTCCGCTGGGCATGACCCCGTGTGCAGAAGCATATCTGTACTATCAAGATTTGCATGGATTCTGCGAATCTTATAGTTGACCACGGCCCCGTGTCCGCTGAGCACGGCTCCGTGGTGGGCAATGGAAGCTTCTACAACTTTGTCTTTTATGCTGACACTTGGGCACGCCCCCGTGCTCACTGAGCACGGGGCGTGTTCAGCCTTCTGCTCTCTTGTTTTGCTTGGGAAGATGCTTTCGGGGAGGTCGGGCATGCCACGTTTATTCCTTTTCTTGTATTTATGTTAGATTTAGCTGCCTTTTTGCTTCTTTTGTTAATTTGAGCTCATTTAATCCTGAAAATACAAAAGGAAGACAAAAACACACTTTTTCCAACATTAGTACTAAAAAGGGTTAGTTTTATGCCACAATTGATGTAATTTATATGTTGCATTTTGCACACATCAGTGCTCACTGAACACGGGGCCGTGCTGCATATTTTTTTTCAAAACTCCCAGATACAGAGTCTGAACACGGGGTCGTGCTCACTAAACACGCCCCCGTGCTGCACAAAACCAGTCACTTTTATTAAAACGCCCTGATACAGAATCTGAACATGGGGTCGTGCTCAATGAACACGGGGCCGTGTCCAGCCTCTGTTTCCGTTTTCATTTTTGTTTTCTGGTCCCGAGACTCTATTATGGTCTGCTGAGTGATTCTTATGGATCAATACTCAGGAGATTACAACTACCACTATGAGGAGGATGATTATAGGGAAGACTATTGCACCATTTGTGGTAACCCTCATTCGGTACAATATTGTGACCTTTTTGAACCATCCACTTCATACAACTACTATGAGGAGCCCAGGTACGAGCCGTCAACTTCATACACACCCTATGATGAGCCAAGGTATGAACCTTCCCCCTCATACTCATATTTTGATGAACCAAGGTATGAGCCTTCATACTCATACTTTGAGGAACCAAGATATGAGCATCAATCTTCATATGCTTACTATGAGGAACCATGGCGTGAACAACCCACCTCATATGAGTATTATGAAGAACTAAGTTACGACCCTTATCCATCGTATACTTACAATGAGGAACAATGGTGTGAACCATCTACCTCATATGAGTATCATGAGGAACCAAGGATCGAACTTCCGAATTCAAGCTTTGAGGATCCAGATCCTTATTCTATCACCCACATAGCCGATAAGATAATAGAACACACTAAAACTATCGAGCGCTGCATAAAAGAATCCCGCGCAAGGGATGAGGAGTCCCGCGCAAGGGAAGAATTAACTTGTAATAAAGAAGAGATAGTTGAAAATGTAAAAATGGAAGAACAAGTAAGTGAAAAACCGACACATGAGTTAAACAACGAAAAAGGTGAGTCCGATAACGTTAAAATTCAAGAAGAGTCTAATTTTCAAGAAATTAATCTCTTATCACCTTCTTTCGAAAATCATTGTTTAGTACCTACTCATGCTAAGTTTTTAAAAGAGTTAAACACTAACACTAAAATTGACGAAACGGTAAGCATTAAGTTATCAAATGATCTAACTACGCTAATAAAAGAAGACCTATTTGAAATTAACATTACACCGGTACCATTTTTTTTCAAAATTCCTTTGTTAGTAATATCACAATTGATAAAGATCTTTGTGTTAATATAATGCCAAACTACATTTTCGAAAAATTAAGTATTGGTGATTTCTCTCCACTTCAAATACCCATTTATGTATCTAATCGGAAAATAATAAAATCAATGGGGATAGTTGAAGATGTGTTAGTCCAAACAAATCACTCGGTGGTTCCAACCGACTTTGTCATCCTTGATGACGCTCCACTTGTGTTGGGACAACCTTTTGTGAAAACCCACAAAGCTTTGATTAATCGGAAGAAAAACAACTTACCCATTCAATTAGGGGCCTTCAAAAGGTGTGTCGATCTTGAACTATCAATGAAATATCCAATCGGCAATGACGACCCCCTAATTGAAGATGAGCCAGAACCACCCGATAAGGAGGGTCTAGCCAAGGACCCTTATAAACGTGGCGACCACGGAGGCATTCGGCGGAACTATCCTTAGTTTTAGATTAGTTTAACTTTTATGTTTTCAAGTTTAGTTTTAATTTTCAGGAATAAAACACACTCGAAATGGTGAAGGTTACTAAGGGAAACTTGAACCCACACCCCATGCACAAAAACAGAGCCTCCCGACAATTCTTCTTCATTAAAGCAAGTTCAGCACGGGGCCGTGCTCAAACCAACACGCCCCCGTGCCCGAGGTTCTGCAGAAAACGCCTAGTTAAGGTAACTGGACACGGGGCCGTGTTCACTGAACACGCCCCCGTGCCCAGCCTTCTGTTTACTTTTGGTACTGGCAGTCTGACCACGGGGCCGTGCTCAGCCCAACACACCCCGTGTTCAGCTACCTAGTAACATAAAATCTTGTTTTTAACCCACTTTTACACATTTTAATCAACCGAAAAACTTATTTTTGGGACACATTGAGGACAATGTGTAATTTAAGTGTGGGGGGATGCTAAAACCTTGAATTTTGCAAGTCCTAATAACAAGCCTTACACAAAACTCTATTGGAACCGTAATCACCCCAAATTTTTTCAAAAACTTTTCATTTTTTTTACTTGTCTTGGTTTAATTTGGGAATAACAAGTTCTAAAAAGGTTATATTTTTACAAATTTACAACCGATAGCGTCGTGATAAAAAGAACCAACATAAGAAAATTATGAAACGGCATGACAAATCTAGTTAAAATTTGATTATATATACTTAATCACATTATAAACCCATTCCCACAAAAAGTGAGTTTTGAGCCTTTATTGAGCATACAAATACACATCTTTAGATTAAATGCTCATTTCCGTTTCTTGTGTGAATAGCCGCTTGGTTCCTTACAACTCTAGAACTTGCCATGACGATACATTCCCGGTCCTTACCAACTTAAACCCAAGTAAGTAAATGATGGAGGCATTAGGACTAACCCTCTTTCTTTTCAACACCATTATTTTTCATTTTTTTACCAACTACCCAAAGTCCCCCTAGTTAACCCCTTTGAGCCTAAACCTTCTCGTTTCTAAACCCACAAAACAAACACCCTTTACCCACCAAAACCTTTTTATTTTTAAACCCCTTATTTTAGTAAAATGCTCGGTCTTCATGTGACATTCCTTATGAAAAAAAAGAGTCTAGCAATAAACAAACAAGTTCCTCAAAAGAAACTTTGTTTGAAAATGCTTCGTTTGAATAAAAGTCACAAAAACAAAAAGTTTTATGACGAACGACGCTTTTAGCCCTTTCTACTAACCACTAACCCAAAACCACCTACCTTTAACCCAAGCCTAACCCTTCCCCAAGTCCTCTTGATATTTACAAAGGTGTATGGTTAAAAAGGAGGAGGATTGATTGCTTGGCAAGCATATAGTAGAAGTAAGTTCCATGCCGGTCTCGAGTGTTTCACAAAAATACATCTTCAGCCGAGTGTTGAGTGATCTCTCGTGAGGTATGTGAACTTGTATATAAATGGAATTTTAAAAAGGCATGTTATGCCCAAATAAGTAATTTCTCCTATGAAACGTTCTAAATAAATCATAACGAACAGCATTGTAAATAACATAAAAATAAAGCCTAATAAAGATCTTGGATTCCCGGCACTCAAGATAAGCCCAAAACTTCTCTTCTACCAATTCCATTTGGGGATGTAAGCCACATTATAAAGAGTTTTGCTTGAGGACAAGCAAAGATTCAAGTGTTGGGGTATTTCATGTGTGTAAAATGCAACATATAAATTACATCAAATGAGGCATAAAACTAACAATTTTTTAGTACTAATGTTGGAAAAAAGTGTGCTTTTGTCTTCCTTTTGTATTTTCAGGATTAAATGAGCGTAAATGAACAAAAGAAGCAGATATGCAGCAAAATCTAACATAATTACAAGAAAAGGAATAAACGTGGCATGCCCGACCCCTCAACAATATCTTCCCAAGAAAAAACAAGTGAACAGAAGGCTGACCACGACCCCGTGCCCAGCGGACACGGGGGCGTGGCCAGGTGTCTGCAGAAAAGACAAAGCTATAGAAGCTTCTATTCCCGACACGGGGGCGTGCCCAGCTCAACACGGCCGTGGTCAACGCTAAGATTCGCAGAATCCAAGCAAATCTTGAAAGTACAGATATGCTTCTGCACACGGGGCCGTGCCCAGCGGACACGGGGGCGTGTGGAGCTAATGCAGACAAATTGCAATTAATGAAAAAAAAGAAAGTGGATGGACACGGGGCCGTGCCCAATGGACACGGGGCCGTGTCCGGGCTTCTGTGCAGGCTATAAATAGAGGTGCTTGGTTCACTTCAAAGGCATCCCTTGGCAAACCACCTCTCTCACACTTCACCCACACTCCACCACCACTACAACCCACATCTAGCACCATCATCCATCATCCATCATAGAGTGTGTGTAGTAGTCTCGGGATCCAAGATTGATAGTAAGAGTTCTTGACAATCAAAGGGCATGTTTGCCTAAGTCTCTTACATCACTTGGTGAAGACAAGCATTTAGTGTAATACTTTTGATTTTTAATCTTTTCACACTTTTTATTTGGTTTTGTATTAATGACTTTAATAACTAGTTTCTTATGTTGAAGGTGAAACTTCTTTATCATTTGTCCGTGGTGTCTTGGCGTTATTTTACTGTCTATATAAAATAAAAGATTTACACTATTAATATCTCTACGGTCTATATAAAGATATGTTGGCTACCTGGTTGGGGGTTAAGGGAATGGTTTGGTAAGGTTCTTGCCTTGTTCAGTGTATAGATCCTGCAAGGACCTGGGTCAAGCTTACTAGGACCTCCTTCAATACCCATTGGTATTGGATGGCGGGGGTGCGAAAAGCTTGATCCCCTCATATGTAAACTATTATTAATACATTAACCCGGCTATTTGGGATTGTATCCCTGCTGACTCAAACCACTTAGCCGAGGGTAACGTCACCTTCAAAAGAGGGGCCTATCACATTACGTATTTATAACTTAATTAATTATCTTTCAATATTTCGACCCTTTAGGATTGTATCCTTGCTGACTCAAACTACTGGGTTGAGGGTAACGTCAACTTCAAAAAAGGGGCCTACTACTATAACTAAGATAATCTCTTAAAAAGTGCAAAAGTGCGGAAATCATCAAAGGTTACACTAAAGGCGAGTCAGATCCAAGTGATTCATCTTGTCTATCTGTTTTATTTTTATTTTATTTTCAGCATTTTTAGTTTTTATTTTCTTGTTTAAAACTTTTTCCAAACTTTTGATTTGATTAGACGTTGAGGATAAACCAGTACTAAAAGCTCTTGTGTCCTTGGACGACCTCGGTATCTTACAAAAGCTATACTACGCTCACGATGGGTGTACTTGCCCATATGTGTGTTTAGTGTTAGTAAAATATCATGTTTTATAAATTTAAAACTTGACTCAAGTGTTAAAAAGGGCTTAAAATATACATAAAAAATATAACACACCACACACATCAGAGTTAAAACCATCACATTGTATGTTTGCAGGTGTGTTGCGAAACTTAGGAGTCGAGCATGAAGAGAAGAGGCCGAAGAGGGTTGTAAAGAAGAAGGTGACTGTTGCAGGAAGGGCGGTTAGCAAGAAGCCTGAGACTATTGGCGCAACGTCTGACGCTGCTTCTCATAAAGGTACTGCTCGCCTCCGTCAAAGTAGTCTAGAAGACTTTGTATATGTAGCTGATTCCTTTGAGGAATTATATGCTATAGGTGGAAAACCTCAAGGCAGTTGGGCGGCAGGTGCGCGGAGTTCAGTGAGCGCAGGCTCTAAAGGTCCAGAATCCAGCGCGACTATCGCATCTGCTTATACTGAAGAAACTGAAGCGGATCCTGATCCTGAGGAGTTGATCGGGAAAAATGCTTCCAAAAGGTCTCGTGAGGAGACTAAGTCTGAGGCTTCCCCCGCTGCTAAGAAGGTTTCCAGTAGCAAGCCTGCTTTGGAAAGAAGGGGAGCCTAAGGACTTTATACACTGAAGTCTCGCCGGCTAAGTGTTCTCACACTTGTATTTCATTACATCACGTCGCCTATGTTATTTGTTAAAAAATTTTCTCTGTTGCAGAGAAACCAACCGAGAAGGCACCCACGTGGCCTATAATCACTGTTATCCCTCCCAAGGTTGTGGCTACCGGTGGGGAGAAGGCCGGGGAGGCCCTGAAGGCTGATGGTAAAGAAGTAGAAGTTTCAAAGGATGGGAAGTAGCCTATCGATATAACTCTGGAGGTTGAGAAAACTCCGGAGGTTGTGAAGACTGCAGATGTTAAAAAGCCAATCTTTGAGCGCGTGGAAACCAAAGCGTGGGTTGAAAAACCCATCGTGCAGCAGACTGCCCCTATTGTGGTTGAAAATATTACACCGACTGATGGGGAGTTTGCTGGCGACGTGAATGAAGAAGGTGAAGGCGCAGGGGGATCAGGCGCGGGTGGTAGAAAGGATATCCCACCCAAGACTCGTACAAGGGATCCTTCGCCGATCCGGCCTGAAGACACATTGGCTAACATCTACTACAACTCGTATGATGAAAGTCGCGCCAATGAGATCCACTCCCCTGTTTGGAAGGTATGGCAAGGTGATACTTTCGCTGACTTCCAGCCTTCCCCCCGGTGAAGTGCGCCACCAAAAGGACCATGGGCATGATGCTTTATATAGATCGCATGTTTTTGCCCAGGCCAACTGTGCTTCTATAAGTCAACAAATTACTCGTGAATGGCCACGATGTATCTGGAGCGCGCCGGTTGGGAGAAATATCGAGAGCGATTGGCCGCTAAAGCCGAGCTATTTGAGAAGGCAAAGGTTGAATATGTCAAACAGAAGGATGCCTTCAACTAGGAGAAGAATTTGGAGGTTTGGGGCCTCTAGGGTTTAAAGAAAAAACTTCAACCGAGTGAGGACACGCTGGCAGAAGAGCATCGAAAATGACGCGTGGCCTGCGAAAATGAAAAGAAGCGGATGTTCGTTGCGCGCACGGAAATTACAAATCTTAAGACGCGTGTGGATTCCCTGACAAAGTCTGAAGCAGACTATAAAGAGAAGTATGAGGAAGCCAAGTCTCACAGGGAGCGCGTTGAGGTTCTTCAGGTCAGTACCATTTCTATTCTTTGTAGATAACTAAGTTAAGAGAATTTCCTAACTTGCTCATTTTTTCCCTGAAGTGTTTACAGGTTGAGTTATCATAGCAACATATTAGTAAAGATAAGGACTTGGTCGGCAAGGATGTTGAGATTGCCGAGCTTCAATGTCGCCTACGCAAGGCGCAAGAAACTTTAGAAGCTGAGTAGTAGAAGAGTGACTAACTGGAGATTGACCTTTTCTTACATTCTCCTTTCCCTTTGAACAGATTACAAATTCTATCTTGAATGCCACCAAACTGGATCGGGCAGTGGCTACGCTTACAGTGGCATCCTGGGTGGCTGGTCTCCGCGTCGGTTATCTGGAATGTGCAGCACATGTAGAAGAATCGCTCCACACTCAATGGGGTACACACCATGGTTCGGTTAGTGAATAGGCGGAGGATGGGTTGTGCCATGCTGAAGACAACTATGAAAACCTTTCCCTGCCCATTCTGGACTTGGTCACCGAGGCCCTGATACATGACGATTACGTGGCGTGGCTAAAGGATATTTTTAAGCATCCGGAGACTGTGCAACTAACTAATGATGATGATAAGGATGCTGGCAAAGATAAAGTTGAATGAAAACTAGAAGTAGTTTGTAGGAAGCAGCTTGTAGGATTTTGTTAAACACTTGTTGCCTTGTAACTTTTATCCATTCTCCTATGTAATCTTCGCGTAGTTGTGCTTATGAATAGAAACGGATTTTTTGTCCCTTTACTATCGAATTACAATTATTGCATGTGTTAGCAATTTTGTCCAGGAAGCGCAAATGAATGTAAGTGGCTCATGTATGAACATTATCGCCCGGTTCCGCGCTATGTTCACGGGAACCTTGGAGGCTTAGTTCATGAGCTCATAATTTACTGTAGTGTTTTTGCGCATACTAGAAGTTGAACATGCATTTGTAATTTGAATGTACCGTAGGAAATAAAAAAGAAAAAAGTATGTAAAGAACACTCGTATTAGTAAACTTGTCAGGCGCGCGACCATCGCTTACATAGGTGATGCATTACATGTAAAACTTTTCTCTGTTGTCTTGTGTCCTAGGTAGAGGAATGTAACTGTATGAGGTACGTATGTAATACGCGCCTTATCGGCTTCAGAGGCTTCATTGTCACGGGTGACACATCTTGAATTCACCATCAGTTGCATTGATAGCCGTCAAGCGCGATGGGTTTTTGATTTTAACCGGGATAACCGCCTTTGATCCATAGAGTTGGTCAAGGGTGGTCTCGCCGGTGTTTATTTTCGGTGTGAATCGATGAGCCCATCAATCACCCGTCCATCCGATCCTTCTGGATCTTCTTTGTTTCCTTGCGCACGTTCTTCAAGAGGTGCTCCAACTTGCCACTCTTCAAAGATTTCTTGAGTTCCATGTGCAGGTGGATGCAATCGTCGGTCAAGTGCCCAGTATCTTTTTAGAACTCACAGAACAAACTAGGGTCTTGGCCTTTCTTGCTGCATATTGGTGGTGGATCCTTGATATCCAACTTCTCCATGTTAAGGATCTCTAGGTGTGTCTTATTCAGCGGAGTCCTTGCTTGCCTTTGTGTACCCTATCTTTTCATTCATAGCTCAAGCATCTTCACCATGTCAGTTTCTTTCATCGCCGTTGGGCGACTGACTTAACCTCCAGTTGGAGTGTCTCTTCCTTTAGTCGTGCTTGTTAGAGTCGCACGAATAGTGTTTCGAGTAGTGGTCTGATGAGTAGTAATCTTTCGAGTAACGACCAGACCTTGACCCGGTTAAAGTTTCCTCTATTTGTGCGACAATCTTTGCCGCTTCCATCAACTTGTCCCATTCTTTTGGCATGTAATCTCTTCTGGTGATAGTCTTGATTAGACTATCACAGCGTATGGCCTTCTTAAAGTGGGCGCGCATAAGATCTTCGCTGACCCCACCAATCTCCAAACACTCCTTATTGAAGCGAGTGAGGAAGTCTTCCAACCCTTCGCCCTCACGCCTCCAGATATCCATCACCTCAGAGGTGTCGTGCTTGTACCGTCGTTGATGGCTGAAGTGAGCGAGGATTTTTTTCTTGTAAATCAGTCCATGATTTAATTCTCCCTGAAGGGAGGCTATCGAACCATGCGTGTGCTGCCCCTGTGAGGGTCTGCACGAAAAGATGGCACCACATGGGCATGGTCCATCCTCCTACGACGCCAACGCTTGTAAACAATTGGATATGGTCGTCTGGATCAGTGAGACCGTTGAACTTACCGACGGCTTGCGGGAGCTTGGCTTTCTCAAATTGCGCGAGAGCAATCTCGCGAATAAACATTGATTTCTCTGCTGCTGCTGGTTTGTAGACCAGGGTGTGATCATGCTCAGCCGACGGGTTATATGCTATTCACACTCGTGGCTTGAAAGCATCATGATTTTTCTGCAGTCTACTAAAAACCGAGGACTCTTCTCGCTGATACGTTGAGTCCTCTTCCTCGGTACTACGATCCCACTCATTGTTGATATTGTGCGGCCCGAACCGGTTACTCAACGGAGGCTTCCGCTGTTGATGAGTGTGATTGTCATAGTTGCTCTCTGTTTCTGAATAAGTGTCACGTGTACTCAGTCTTTTTGGGATGACGACCTTTCATGTTGTTGACTCCACGCGCATGCATGGTGCGGAGTTTGGCTGTCCACTTGTCATGGTGCAGGAGTCACAAATGGATATGGTTGTGTCTTCGCTTGAATTAGCGCCTACTGCGCGCTTAGTTTCCTGTAGATCAGATTCAGTGTCACTTGAGACTTTGCCTACCAGGAGGACAGAGTTTCTCCCTCTGGTAGTCCTAACAACGCAAATATGTTTGATGGCGCTGGTGCTGACGGACCAGCGTCATGACTTGTTGGGGTTACCATTTGGGTGGTACGGACACCACTTGCGCGGATGACCCCAACATTTGTGCCCTCCCCCTAGGTATACTCGTCATTGGGTAGGTTTTGGACATGCAAGACGTCCTCCACCGTACCTGCTTAAGATCATGCACCGATGGGTGGGAAAGGGATTCCCTGATCAGCCATTGATCGAGAGAAAAGGAACAGCTCAGAAAAAGAAGATGAAAGTGATTGTAAAAAATCGGTGGGCGCCGATGAAGAAACACCAGTAATCTGGTGATTAGTTTGTGATTTGTGCCTCGACAAATAAGGTTAATCTTCTTTATCTCACCCAAGTTGTGATGTGATGATCCTGCAAAACAATAAACACACCGTTAAGCTCGTTACAAGGAGGGGAATATGGGGTTCTCCTCGTAACCACCCTCCGGCGTGAGAATAAGTATATGCTTTGAGGATATAAGTGTGTGATTAAGAGTGAGAAAGCAAGAAAGCGAAATCTTTAAACCTGGAGGTGAAGGTCACTATTTACAGCCGGAGTGGTGTGGAAGGAGATGGGTTGATGGGCCTTGGGCCTGTAATCAACAACAAGGAATATCCGTTTTGTCCCCTCTGCCACGACCGTTGGTGCTTCTAGGCGAGAGGGAAGCTGGCGCACGCTGTGAATGGATCTACGTGGCATGACCGTTGTCCTTGTTGTCTCGTCTTTCATCAGTGGCTGAGTGGAAATCGTGGAGCAGATGTTGGTGCACGCTGATTGGTGCCACGTATGCGTCCTTGTGTACCTTCTTGTCTCCTGTACGATTGTTAATCGTGGTGCATGATCGGATACAGCCTGTTGGACGGTCATGGTCCACTACTCTGCCTCTTGTACCATTAGTACTTGTACTTGGATTACCAGCGTTTCTGTCCACTACTAGAAAACTGCTACTATTCCTACCAAAATTTCCTACACATTTCCTACGAACGAAAATACCGACACTTTTCCCACGAAATTCCGACGGACAAGAAAGAGTCTTAGTTTTGTGACAAAAAAGCGACAAAAAAGCCACAAATTGTTATGCGTAGGAAAAGTGTCAGAAATTTCCCACGGATTTCCGACGGAATTCGTTTTCATTTTAACTATTAGTCGTAAATTCGTAGTAATCGGTTTGCGTAAGAAATGTGTCGGAAATTTTCGACGGAATTCCGACGGAATTCGTTTTTATTTTAACGATTAGTAGGAAATGCGTAGGAATCCAATTTATCGTAAAAAGAAAATTCATAATAAACAAAATTAATGATATTAAAATATAAATTTTATTATTTAATAAAAATATATGTTATTTCTAAATTGATTCCGTCGGATGTGCGTTGGAAATTCCGACAGATTACTCATGGAATGGATAATTTTTTTTTGTAATACACATATACGTTATTTTTAAAACACATTTATATATATTCGTAGGAAATGTGTAGGAAAATACTGACGCAATTCCTACGAAATTCGTTTTCATTTTAATCATTAGTAGGAAATGCGTAGGAATCCAATTTATCATAAAAAATATTTATAACAAATAAAATTAACGATATTAAAATATAAAGTTTTATTATTTAATAAAAATATATGTTATTTCTAAATTAATTCCGTGGGAAATGTGTTGGAAATTCCGATAGATTACTCATGGAATGGATATTTTTTTTTTTTGTAATACACATATATGTTATTTTTAAAACAAATTTATATATATCTGTAGGATATGTGTAGGAAAATACTGACGCAATTCCTACGAAATACGTTTCCTTTTAACAATTCGTCATAAATCCGTAGGAAAATAATGAATGTAATAGTTTCGTAGAAAAATCGTAGGAACGGTCTATTAGAGCATGTGTGACTCGTATTCTTGGCAACCATATAATAGCACTCAATACAACGTGATGTAACCCTTCAATATTGAATGTTACATAATAAAGGTCTCAGCGGACCTTTAAGATATATTAAGGTCCAACATGGTCTATTAGTGCATGTATGACTTGTAAATATTCGTTATGATATAATAGCACTCAATACAACGTGTTGTAACCCTTCAACATCGAATGTTTCATAATAAAGGCCTGAACGATCCATTAAAATATATATCGAGGCTTAACATAATCTATTAGGGCATGTATGACTTGTAATTGTTCGTTACGATATAATATCACTCAATACAACGTGGTATAACCTTTCAACGTCGAATGTTACATTATAAAGGCCTTAATTGGGCCATTAAGATATATAAAGGCCCACACGGTCTATTAGGGATTGTATGAGTTGTTAGTGTCCATTACGATACAAGATTACTCAACATGACATGATATAACCCACCAACATCGAATGTTACATAATAAAGACCTTAACGGACCATTAAGATATATCAAGGCCCAACACGCTCTATTAGGGCATATATGACTCGTAATATTTTGTTACGATATAATAGCACTCAATACAACGTGATGTAATCCTTCAACATCGAATGTTACATAATGAAGGTCTTAATGGACTTTTAAGATATATCAAGGCCCAACATGGTTTATTAGGGCATTGTAAATCTTCGTTACGATATAATAGCACTCAATACAACGTGTTGTAACCCTTCAACATTGAATGTTTCAAAATAAAGGCCTGAACGAGCCATTAAGATATATCGAGGCATAACACAGTCTATTAGGGCATGTATGACTTGTAATTGTTCGTTACAATATAATATCACTCAATACAACGTGGTATAACCCTTCAACGTCGAATTTTACATAATAAAGGCCTTAAATGGGCCATTAAGATATATCAAGGCCTACATGGTCTATTAGGGCTTGTAACACCCTTACTGTTATAAAAGGGTTTTTGTACTAATAACGACAATTAACTGTGTACTTACAAATACACATACATATAAAATACGGGTTTACTAAAACTTTTACAGTTTAAAAATAGTACGAAATAATGTAATTGAGTTTGTCGTTTAAAAGTTACGATGTAACGCCGTGCAGAAGCTTTAATCTCGTGTGTTCGGTTCTTCGTTGAGCTTGATCTTCATCAGGGAATCCCTTGACATTCACCTATGACCAAAACCAACATAAAAGTTAGCTTTGGTAGTTAAATAATATGTTTAAACAAGTCATATAGGTCAAAACAACAAAATTCAACAATTTTCGTAATTTAGGGCGCCGCCGTACGCTAAGGGGAGTCGCGCTACACCTAGCCCTATTTTTGACAGAATGATTATTTGGCTGATGCTGCAGATGCCCAGCTCAATTTTTATCCAACTTAAAAACCTATAATTGCCATAACTTTTGTTCTACTTATTCGATTCGCGTGATTCTTTTTCCTAGGCGACCGTAATTTAATTCTTCATCTCATGGAGTAAAAACCCGACATCTGAAATCACAAAATTTTAGATTTCAAGCACTCGGCTTGAAATTCAGTTTTGACACTTTTTGGCCCGTTTGTATTTAAAACCACCCACTTGGTTTTTAAACAACAAAATATATACACCAATATATTTAACCCAAAGTCCTTTACTCGGGTTCGAAATTTTATTATGATTTACGTATGCACATAAAACCTGTGACACCTGTGCCTCCACGGCCATCAAACAAATACCAAACCAATGAAATATTGTATTTCATACTTTGGATTTGTATAAATATGTGTATCATTTGCACATATCAATTCTTGTTCGATTTCGGGCTCTAAATTGCTTTCTGGAGGGTTATACGCGCCCTGATGCGTAAATATAACCAGTTTAATGCAAAAAACACTCTGGAACAGTGACATAGGCTTAACATACCTTAAATAACCTTTACATAACTTAGAAATAAGTTTTGGAAGGTTTGGTGTGCCGAAATCAAGTTTATTCGCTTACAGGGACTAAATTCGACAAACTGCGAAAGTATGCCGATTCGTACTGTAACGAACATTCCAGAACTTGATAATAAGTTAAAGATACCCTAAATATCCTTTACATAGCTTAGAAATAGGCTTTCAGGTGTTCGGTATGCTAAAATAAACTTATTTGATCAATAGAGACTAAAAGCGTCAAAAGTGCATAAGTTTGCATTTTCGCGCATATCTTACGTCCTGAATATATCCGGACATCCAAAAATTTATGTAATCATTAAAATATTTTATTTTAGTTATTGTCATGATAAAATTCCATTCGTCACGTAATTTGGATCGTTTTTGCGTTCATTACGATTTCCGTCGTAATTAACCGAACAACGCAACCGTACGACCAAACGAACCGACATCCGAGATGTTTTTGAGCATATTTTAAGTTCCATATACTTTAACTTTATTTTAGAGCCTTGAAATGGGGTTAACGGGGCTTAAAAGTGCAAAAAAAAAAATCAAGTTTTACAAAGTGCAAGGACAATTTTTTGAAATTTCTGGCAGATACATTGAACCTGGTCCACTTTTGAGATTTTGACGGTTTTAACCCATGGTTTTGCAATACCATGGGCTAGTATTTAATGGTTTTTAATATACCATGGGCTTAAACTAGGGGTGCCCATGGTTTTGCAAAACAAGGGGCCCATGTGTACGGCCTAGATCGAAGCACGTTATTCGATAAACGATCTTTACGGTTGTGCCATATCTATAAATACCCCCCCACCTTTCATTTGCAAAACCCACATTTGAATCTGATTTTGTCCCTCTAAGTTGGAGTTCACACTTCATACCTGAGGGTAAATCGGATCAAATCTTGCGGGGACCCTTTGTAAGTATTCTTTCGTTCTTTTACGTTTTAGCGTTAAAGTCAAAGTTTGTTTGACTTTCTGCATTGACCAGTTTATGGTCAATGCGAAGTTTGTTTGAACTTCATAACGTGAGCGTAATCACGATGGTTATAGTCCCCAGTGACTATACCTACTGATTACCACGTTATCTAGGCTCAGTGACGAGTCGTAGTTTCGGCCAAAATGCGTATTCTTGCGTATTTTGTAACCAAACTACTTTTGGGTATCAAGACCCTTTGTCTTGATACCAAACCTGTTTTCAAACCTCGTTAAACATGTTTTAACATGTTTAACTCGTCACTTTTAGATTTAGTGCTTATATAGGGTCGTAAGGTAAGCGATCTAAACAATCGCTTATACTTTCGAATCCGTTTGGTCGATCATTAGGATCCGACCAAACACATTAGGTGACCATAGTTGTATAGGGAATAACCTTCCGAGGTTATACCTTATGGTCACGTCGTTTAAGTAGTTGTATTATAGGTAGTTTATATGCCTTAGGAAAATTACCAAAATACCCTTTTTACGCATAAATTCATTTTAAGCATAAGTAACCTAAATTTTGACATCTAAACTGATTAGGTAACTATATTAGGCATGTTAAGGCATATTTTACTTGTCATATGACTAGTTAAGCGGTCCGAACGCGTTTTACGCGAACGACGCGTTAAAGTAGCATAAGTTACCTAAACGGGTCATAATGGGTCGTAAGCACTTAGGTTAGGTTTCATTTTAGTATGTGGGCTTTGTTAAACCATATCATATGAGTTCCAATACTCATTTGGTTTACGAAACCTCATACTATCCAATCTCCCGATTTAGGTCCGGTTATTTATGTAGTTATCTATATTAGGTGCCGTTTGATTTCCGTGATCCCTCTAGCTTTGCTTGGTTGTTGTTCAAGACTTCTAAGCACCCTCAAGTGAGTACATAGTCCCCTCTTTTACTGTTTTTCAAACGTTTTAGGGTGAAACACATGTGCCTACTTGTTACTTCCGTGCTTTCCATGTTTTCATATCATATACTTGCTATGTTCATTAGTACACTATTAGTACATGATTTCATTATGTTTTGCTATGTATGTTTACTTAACATGCTAGCACATTGTTTTACATTCATTCTTTTGCTATGTATGTTTACTGAGCATGCTAGCACATTGTTTTACATGACTTTTCTGCTTTGTATGTTAACTTAGCATACTTAGTACATTGTTTTACATTGCATATCTGTTGCATATGTTCTCGTAACATATGGACACATTATTTTATATCTCTACCTTGTATGTTCACTTAGCATACTAGGTACATTATTTTCATAAAACATGCTTACATTTGGTATATCATTTGGTTTGTTTAACGGGACTAAATTACATTCATTAACACCGATCATGCCGCTCGGTAGTAGGTAGTGGTACCATAGGACTTGACAAATCCCGTTCCTAAAATCCTAGGTTTGTTTGGATGGATGGAATGACCGAATCCGAAAACATTTTCTTTTGATAACCTTTACTTAGGGTTATCCGTCTGTCTCAAGGCTTGAATGTAGGCGTTTAACATTACCGCATAAATGGTTGTATCAGTAAAGCATGCATTATCTTACAAAACATAACTTTTGATTATATTTTATCAAATGCATTGTTTTGTACATTACTTTCTTATAGGGTTGAATAAATGCTTTTAATCAATAAATGATTTTATTCACTCTACATAACATTTCTTTACACATTACATGATTTACATATGATGGTTTTTACATAAACAATTGACATTTGACTATACATAAACATTTCTACATTGATGGTTAGTTTTGGTAAGTGATTTAAATAATGAGGCGTGTGTAATAAGATAAAAGCATGGTGGATACGCCGCTGGTACTTCCTATATATAAGTGCTTTTATAGTATTACATATCGTAGCATTATTTAAACCATTTCAGTATTTGACATATTACATTTTACACAAATGACATATTTTCACTAAACAATTGTTTTACAAAACAACTTATTTTATACAAACTCATTATGCTTGGCTATTCATTTAACCTTACACTACTCTTTTACATATCATCTACTTTATCATCGCTTTTCAAATGATTTATGAAACAAAACATTTTTTCAAGGATCATGACTGACTTTTGTTAAACAACTTTTTCTAAACTTATAAGTCATAAATCCTAAATCAATAAAACCTATGTATCTCACAGGCATTTTTATGCTGACGTACCTATTTTCACATGTGTTTCAGGAAATGATGCATAGGATTGATCAAGATACACTTAGGAGGACTTGGGCCTTAGTGATATTAAAAGATACAAGACTAGTTAATTTTGTTATGTTTCTTTGTTGGTAAGACATTGTAATTCTTTTAATCAATAAAAAAAATTTCAAATTTCCATGTGTTATGAAACAATGATTCTGTTACAACACTCCCCGACGTTTCCGCCACGCTTTGTTGTTTTACGTGGTCAGGGTGTGATAGAAAAGTTGGTATCAGAGCCCATGGTTATATGGAATTAGGTTATTAGTAATGCTTTGACCTAGTCTATAACCTTCCTAGGACCCTAACACAAGATTCTTGTGTTTAGATCTTAAAACAATACCGTCACCAATCCTTAGGCGACGACCACAACAAGAACATAAATTTCAAAACCGCCTTGAAAACCAATCATCTGTTGTAGGATGATTGATTACTAGGTTTTGAACCCTCTAAGTCTTCAAAATCTCGTCAAAGTTTGGGCCTTATAATGTGAACATATGCAAACTGGAAGGGTGAATGCCTGTACTCTGAGTTTTCTGTCTAAGGCTAGAGTGTTCGTACAAATCCGCAGTATCGGACCAGACACTCTTACCTGGGAACTCTTGGGGTGAGTGTTCACTTATAGGCAAGCATGTCTTCAGCGATACATTATTATGACCCGCTTGCTTTGATTTGTCACTGTCTCATTTGTTTGCCTTAGGTAACAAACAAATGATCGCAATTTTTATGCATTGCCATTCTGTTTTGTTTATCCGGTAACATTTCACTTGTTTCTTCCTATGCTTTTCATTCCTTCTAGAATGTCTCTTCTTCACAACGACGCTCAAATGTCCGAGCAGACCGCCAAATTTGCCCAGCGAATAGGCGAAGTAGTCCTGAAGACTGTTGAATTAGCTACTGCCATGTATCATCTCCAGGAAGAAGCCACTCAAGAGTCACCGAAGGAAGCAGAAGTCAAGCCTGCACCAAAATCAAGGAAGCGTAAGGCTTCAAGGAAACCCGCAACGGGAGCACCTATTCAAGCGGGACCTAGCTAGGTAGCAACGCCACCAGCTAGGAAGCCATACTTAGGAGCTGCTCCATGGTGCAAGCGATGCAACCGTCATCATTCAAACCTCATACCCTGCTTCAAATGTACCTACTGTGGACGGTGGGAACATTTGGTTAACATATGCCGCTTTGCTATCCAAAACAAAGCTGCTATAAACCATGCTGCTACCCAACTCCAAGTCAACCCTACTCAAGCTCGTTTTCCATCTGGTACTTGCTACAACTGTGGCGAGACGAGCCATTTCAGGAACAAATGCCCAAAGATTGTCAATGCAAATCCAACCCTTGGATGAGCATTTGGCTGATTAGAAGAAGCTGCTGCTTTAAATAATTTGTATCTATTGCTTTTGTTTCTTTTGTTGAACTCGGAAACAATGTGTTCAGTTTATGAATAAATTGATGTTCACAATTCTGATGTACAAGTGTAGTTACATATGTGTATGGCATTTCCCTATGATACCTACATCAAGGAACTATGTTCTTTACAAGCTACTCTTGTGATTCTCTCTTTCAAGTGATCGCTCATGATTTCCTCAAAAAATTTTAAGTACTCGTTTCATTCTAGGAGACGAAGTACAAGAAATAAAGCGAAATTATGAGTAATCGTGCTTTTGCACATCTGTGCCTTTGAATCCTTGGTTAGATGACTGAGGGTATATTCAATCTCGTACCCATATCATTTCATTCTAGTTTCGTAACAATATACATAGTATAAGTATTTCAAAAACAACCTTCATGATTTCAAAATATTTCATATAGTTTGAAAACAATTTTTCAAATGCATTGTCTATGTTTTCAAAAACAACCTCCATGATTTCTAAAACATTGTCTATGTTTTCAAAAACAACCTTCATGATTTCAAAATGTTTCATATAGTCTGAAAACAATATTAACACAGTATATTTTCTTATCAAGTGCATGATTTCAAAAAGCATCATTCATATTTTCAAAAACCTTATACATAATTTCAAAATTCATCTCGCATGATTTTAAAACATTTTTATACCTACCTAATACACCTACTTTATGATTTCAAAAGTATTATATATAAGATTTCAAAAAAAAAAAAAAACATTGAACACATTTTTTTAGAACCCCATGCATAGTTTTCAAAAATATTTTTCTCATACATTAACTTAACCTTCAAATTCTGCTTCATATGTCGCCTTGACATATCTAGCATCTCAACTTCATAAGCATTTTTACTTCATGTTTTGACTTAAGCACGTCTAGTGCAAGGTTTTGAAACGCCTCCCGCTTTTCAATTCCCAAAATCCATATGGGATCTTTTTATCTTCACAATTAGACCCTTGTGGATGATTATCATTCAAATCGGAGTCCTTAATTGGATTCCTTGTGTACCTTAATTTGAACATTTCGATTCCTAATAATCGAAATCAAATTTTCTTTTAAAATCTTTCTATCTTTATAGTTAGACTCTTGGAAATATTTAAAGCACCAATCAAAATCCACTGATTGGATACCTGGTGTGCTTTAAATACATGTGCACAGTTAGCAGAACAAATTAACAAAATAATAACAAATCTAAAATCAAGTTAAACAATTATGTGATTATGTGTTTATGCATTTTGTGTTTTCTTTTATGCATTTTTGTGTTTTTGTATACTCTGGATATTCGTTATCCAAATCCTCATAGAATCTTTCATATCTTCATATGAGGGATTCATAGTAGGATGTTCAAAAAGGTACTATCTTAAATCCTTATTGGGCTTCTACATGATAGTCAAGACCCTTGGATTATATAGTACCATTCCATGATTCAAAAAGAGACCCTTTGAGTGGTCTAGTCAAGAGATTGATTCAGAATATGGTTAAGAATGACATGTGATGAGATAAGCTGAAAAGACTCCTTGGTGGTCTAGAGATCATTTATTGATTCAATTAAAAAGGACCCTAGGTTGGTCTAGTCACACTCGTCACAAGTTTGTTCATTTGGTCTTCCCCTACACATTATAAAATACACTGTGTGAACTATGCAAGGAATTATGTAATTATGGACGCGTACATAATTATGAGATTCAGTGCACAGGAACCCATTAAGATTTATTATGTGTAAGAACTGATAGTGACAACAATAACGAAACGCAAACAATGTAATGAAGGTATGGTGGACGCACCAATAACGCTTAATAGACTTATATATAAGTGTCCCTCCTACATTGTAAGCATGATGTTATTTAAACTTACTAGAAGTTCATGACTCTAACCAGTGTTGTTTGATCTTTTCAACTTCATGTTTCAAACTCTCACAAGTTTCCTCTAAATAAATTTCGGGACGAAATTTCCTGAAGTAGGGGAGACTGTGACACCTGTGCCTCCACGGCCATCAAACAAATACAAAACCAATGAAATATTGTATTTCATACTTGGGATTTGTATAAATATGTGTATCATTTGCACATATCAATTCTTGTTCGATTTCGGGCTCTAAATCGCTTTCTGGAGGGTTATACGCGCCCTGATGCGTAAATATAACCAGTTTAATCTAACAAACACTCCGGAAACAGTGACATAGGCTTAAAATACCTTAAATAACCTTTACATAACTTAGAAATAAGTTTTGGAAGGCTTGGTGTGCCGAAATCAAGTTTATTCGCTTACAGGGACTAAATTCGACAAACTGCGAAAGTATGCCGATTCGTACTGTAACGAACATTCCGGAACTTGATCATAAGTTAAACATACCCTAAATATCCTTTACATATCTTAGAAATAGGCTTTCAGGTGTTCGGTATGCTAAAATAAACTTATATGATCAATAGAGACTAAAAGCGTCAAAAGTGCATAAGTTTGCATTTTCGCGCATATCTTACGTCCTGAATATATCCGGACATCCAAAAATTTATGTAATCATTAAAATATTTTATTTTAGTGATTGGCATGATAAAATTCCATTCGTCGCGTAATTTGGATCGTTTTTGCGTTCATTACGATTTCCGTCGTAATTAACCGAACAACGCAACCGTACGACCAAACGAACCGACATCCGAGATGTTTTTGTGCATATTTTAAGTTCCCTATACTTTAACTTTATTTTAGAGCCTTGAAATGGGGTTAACGGGGCTTAAATGTGCAAAAAAAAAATCAAGTTTTACAAAGTGCAAGGACCATTTTTTGAAATTTCTGGCAGATACATTGAACCTGGTCCACTTTTGAGATTTTGATGGTTTTAACCCATGGTTTTGCAATACCATGGGCTGGTATTTAATGGTTTTTAACATACCATGGGCTTAAACTAGGGGTGCCTATGGTTTTGCAAAAACAAGGGGCCCATGTGTACGGCCTAGATCGAAGCACGTTATTCGATAAACGATCTTAACGCTTGTGCCATATCTATAAATACCCCCCACCTTTCATTTGCAAAACCCACATTTGAATCTGATTTTGGCCGTCTAAGTTGGAGTTCACACTTCATACCTGAGGGTAAATCGGATCAAATCTTGCGGGGACCCTTTGTAAGTATTCTTTCGTTCTTTTACGTTTTAGCATTAAAGTCAAAGTTTGTTTGACTTTCTGCATTGACCAGTTTATGGTCAATGCGAAGTTTGTTTGAACTTCATAACGTGAGCGTAATCACGATGGTTATAGTCCCCAGTGACTATACCTACTGATTACCACGTTATCTAGGCTCAGTGACGAGTCGTAGTTTCGGCCAAAATGCGTATTTTTGCGTATTTTGTAACCAAACTACTTTTGGGTGTCAAGACCCTTTGTCTTGATACCAAACCTGTTTTCAAACCTCGTTAAACATGTTTTAACATGTTTAACTCGTCACTTTTAGATTTAGTGCTTATATAGGGTCGTAAGGTAAGCGATCTAAACAATCGCTTATACTTTCGAACCCGTTTGGTCGATCATTAGGATCCGACCAAACACATTAGGTGACCATAGTTGTATAGGGAATAAACTTCCTAGGTTATACCTTATGGTCACGTCGTTTAAGTAGTTGTATGATAGGTAGTTTATATGCCTTAGGAAAATTACCAAAATACCCTTTTTACGCATAAATTCATTTTAAGCATATGTAACCTAAATTTTGACATCTAAACTGATTAGGTAACTATATTAGGCATGTTAAGGCATATTTTACTTGTCATAGGACTAGTTAAGCGGTCCGAACGCGTTTTACGCGAACGACGCGTTAAAGTAACATAAGCTACCTAAACGGGTCATAATGGGTCGTAAGCACTTAGGTTAGGTTTCATTTTAGTATGTGGGCTTTGTTAAACCATATCATATGAGTTCCAATACTCATTTGGTTTACGAAACCTCATACTATCCAATCTCCCGATTTAGGTCCGGTTATTTATGTAGTTATCTATATTAGGTGCTGTTTGATTTCCGTGATCCCTCTAGCTTTGCTTGATTGTTGTTCAAGACTTCTAAGCACCCTCAAGTGAGTACATAGTCCCCTCTTTTACTGTTTTTCAAACGTTTTGGGGTGAAACACATGTGCCTACTTGTTACTTTCGTGCTTTCCATGTTTTCATATCATATACTTGCTATGTTCATTAGTACACTATTAGTACATGATTTCATTATGTTTTGCTATGTATGTTTACTTAACATGCTAGCACATTGTTTTACATTCATTCTTTTGCTATGTATGTTTACTGAGCATGCTAGCACATTGTTTTACATGACTTTTCTGCTTTGTATGTTAACTTAGCATACTTAGTACATTGTTTTACATTGCATATCTGTTGCATATGTTCTCGTAACATATGGACACATTATTTTATATCTCTACCTTGTATGTTCACTTAGCATACTAGGTACATTATTTTCATAAAACATGCTTACATTTGGTATATCATTTGGTTTGTTTAACGGGACTAAATTACATTCATTAACACCGATCATGCCGCTCGGTAGTAGGTAGTGGTACCATAGGACTTGACAAATCCCGTTCCTAAAATCCTAGGTTTGTTTGGATGGATGGAATGACCGAATCCGAAAACATTTTCTTTTGATAACCTTTACTTAGGGTTATCCGTCTGTCTCAAGGCTTGAATGTAGGCGTTTAACATTACCGCATAAATGGTTGTATCAGTAAAGCATGCATTATCTTACAAAACATAACTTTTGATTATATTTTATCAAATGCATTGTTTTGTACATTACTTTCTTATAGGGTTGAATAAATGCTTTTAATCAATAAATGCTTTTAATCAATAAATGCTTTTATTCACTCTACATAACATTTCTTTACACATTACATGATTTACATATGATGGTTTTTACATAAACAATTGACATTTGACTATACATAAACATTTCTACATTGATGGTTAGTTTTGGTAAGTGATTTAAATAACGAGACGTGTGTAATAAGATAAAAGCATGGTGGATACGCCGCTGATACTTCCTATATATAAGTGCTTTTATAGTATTACATATCGTAGCATTATTTAAACCATTTCAGTATTTGACATATTACATTTTACACAAATGACATATTTTCACTAAACAATTGTTTTACAAAACAACTTATTTTATACAAACTCATTTTGCTTGGTTATTCATTTAACCTTATACTACTCTTTTACATATCATCTACTTTATCATCGCTTTTCAAATGATTTATGAAACAAAACATTTTTTCAAGGATCATGACTGACTTTTGTTAAACAACTTTTTCTAAACTTATAAGTCATAAATCCTAAATCAATAAAACCTATGTATCTCACAGGCATTTTTATGCTGACGTACCTATTTTCACATGTGTTTCAGGAAATGACGCATAGGATTGAACAAGATACACTTAGGAGGACTTGGGCCTTAGTGACATTAAAAGATACAAGACTAGTTAATTTTGTTATGTTTCTTTGTTGGTAAGACATTGTAATTCTTTTAATCAATAAAACAAAATTTCAAATTTCCATGTGTTATGAAACAATGATTCTGTTACAACACTCCCCGACGTTTCCGCCACGCTTTGTTGTTTTACGTGGTCGGGGTGTGACAAAACCCTTTCGACCCATTTAGAGAATATTAAGCATTTTAGTCTAAAATTCGTTCTTTTCCTTTCACACTTCATAATTCCGCATTTAAGGTATCTACCTATATCTCATAATCATAATACAAGTTTCCAAACACCCCATATGGGTCGTTTGCCCAATATACCCATCAAGGTCTTTTTGGTCAATTTTAGTCCCGCAATTTACGACGAGGGACTTCCACTAATTTATTGACCACAATACCACTTTTAACTATAAATCTAACTATATGTACCTGGCTCGGGTCATAGCATTGACCCGTTTACATACCTCTTGCTTTAAATTTTCTAATTAAAGCAACGCAACATATGATATTTCCTGTAGTCACAAAACTCAACAAGTAGTCGTCAGTTATTATTGTCAAATGGTATTTACACGCCATTTGACCCGTTTAGTCGACATGGCCATTTATCAACGTATGATGGTATATTAATACCATCATGTCCCTTGGACCAATTCCAGTTCGCACCGTGAGTTTTTACTACTTAAAAGACATTTCCTTAGATTGTCCGACCCATTATAACTTTTACCAAATGGTGTCTTTATTTTGATCACTATTGTTTTAACCATTAACTTGACCCATTTGGTTGTCGAGTGAATTCCATGACTTCATTGACATACCAACTCAACGGTTCGTTTAGCACTCTATTCATGTCATATAACACATAATTCACAACATCATTCAAATATACGTTTTGTTCCGAATTTCAACATTTAGTTTTCTTTTAGGCGTTTTAACAAACACCTAATGAGTATAATTTTATAAAATTAATAATCAAACTCCATGATTACTTATCTTGCTAATTTCAACATCTTTTACTAAATAATCATCTAATTCATGGTTCAATGTCAAGATTAACTTCATAGAGTTCAAATAACACTAGTTTGATAGTCATGATTCTAGTGTTCATCATGTTTCTACAAAACCCATTAAACACACATAATGGATGATCATGAACTTCATAATTTAACACTAATTCAACAAGTTATTGACTAGGGTTTTGTTGATGCAGATTTTGTGTCCGATGCTTGTCGAATAGATTAGATTTATTTTATGCAGAATTTGTAATAGTTAGTGAAACGGTCAAACAAATGTGTATTGACCCGCTCGTTTGAAGTGGTCAAACGAGAGGGTTATGTGTTTGACCATGTGTGTTTGCTAGACAAGTGGGTGTGGGTATAAATACCAACCCCTTGTTCATTTGCAAACTAGAGAGTTAGAGAGTGTGGGTGCGCTCATTTGAGAGTTCACAGTAAGTTCTATTGTGTGGGGGAGAGATCACCACTTGGTCTCTCCCCGGATGTATACTCCTTTGGTATTAGTTCGGTTATCTTGTAATCAGGCCGATTTGTAATGTTTTACTACCGATTAATATAAAGAAGTTTTCTTTATCCATCTCTAATCTCTCCCGTCTTGAACTAATCTGACACTAATCACGGTTTCGGTCACGAAACACGGTCCTACAATTGGTATCAGAGCCATGGTACCCGATTTAGTAAATCTAACCGTTTACTAAGTCACATGTGCTCTAGATCTGTGATTTTAGTGATTTTTGTTCAAGATGTAAAGTTGGGTGAAAATGAGAAAAACCCAAATCTAGACCCGAATATGCAGATCTGTGATGGAACGGATCATACCAGAGGGTTAAGTTTTATGTTTCACACCAAGTTCAACAAGTTTTCATCATCAAATATCATTTTTGAAGTAATTTTCGTCAAAACTGGGAATGAATAGTGGCTGTGTGCTTGAAGGGGGTGTGGCGGCTGTTAAGAAACTTTAGGGTTTCTTTATATCAGGATCGACGAAAAACCCCCTCTTTCAAATAACCCTACTGACGAACCCACCCCCCCCCCCACGAAAAACTCAAATCAACAAATAACCATTTACAAAACACAATCGATGAAAGAACAAGCAGCCGACGAAACATGCTGACAACCAACAAGCAGCCGACGAAAAACATCACGCAGTCGACGAAATTCAGAAGCCGACGAAAGACTCATGACGTCTTTCGTCATTCACATGTGCAAGATCTTTCGTCATGTATCCGAACAGAACAGTGAAGTGCACGATGGTGTGTGTTGATTGTTGCAGGTGGAAGACGAAGGTGGTTTCACTTCTCCGGCGACTTAACATCAACTATGGCGGCCATCATCATCCACCGCTCGGTTAAACGGAAGAGATGGATGACTGGTAATCTTCAGGTATTGCAGAGATTCGGCGGCTGAGGCTTGGTTCTTGATGTTGGATTATCGTAGATGAGATTGTTCATCGCAGACACAGAAAATGAGGGTAGATGATGATGTTAAGAGCTGCTGATGGTTGTATCACGGAGAAGAAGAAGTCAGACATTTAGATGTTTGCTGTTGATTTTGGATTGCTGGATGTTGTATCGCAGAGAGAAAGAAGAAGATATCAGCCGGATAGAATCACTTTTTGATTGAAGTTAGCGGCTGGTGTTTTTGTTTTTGGATAATAATTAGGGATTGTTGGCTTTTGGGTTATAGGTGGGCCGTGAATGCATGTTGGTATTTTTTTTTGGGCCATTCACATTTGGAGCATATAATAGTGTTTGACAAATTATGTCTTGGGCCGAATTGGTTTTGATCAACAAAACTTGTTACAAGTTCATATTGGGCCACACCTGATCGAATAGAGTGTTCTACATAAGATGGATCTTCAAGTGTGTTGGGCTTAACTCTCATTTGGACCTGATTACTCATGGGTCTCAAAGTCAACAACATTGGGCCTTAATTCATGAAAGGATTGGTATTCCATCTTTTTATTAGTGAATCAGACTTGATAAATTTTTAGTGGACCCATTTCTATTCGTGAGTTGCAAAGTGGGGTCGGGTGTTCGCGAAGTTTATATGAACCGCGCTTCTAAATGTCAACGTCAAATTTGTACGGGTTTGAGAACGCGCCAAACCAGTTTGGGATGATGAGAGATGATGAAAACTTGATTTTTTTTTTAAATGTCGGGTAGTCTCGGTTACCGATGCAAACGTCAAATTTGGTGACTTGACTACTATGGGCCAAAAATAAAAAACGGTATGTTCACTTCCGCACGTCAATGTTTATGATTGTTATGGGTTATTCGTAAATGTTCGAAAGCATTTTGTTTATTGTCATATTCTCGCATTTGAAAACGAACGTATGAACCTGGAATGTCAATACCGGTCCAAACGAGTTAACAAAGTCTTTGGAGGGATACAAGTCGGATCCTACGGGGTACTAGGCGAAATTTCTTTATCAACTAGAATATGCAAAGAAGAAAGCTTTTTGTTTATTGTCATATTCTCGCATTTGATAACGAATGAATGAACCTGGAATGTCAATACCGGTCCTAACGAGTTCACAAAGTCTTTGGAGGGATACAAGTCGGATCCTACAGGGTACTAGGGGACGTTCTAATTCAACTAGAATATGGAAAGAAGAAAGTCGTTTTCGTGATTTTTCGAAAAACCGAGAACATTCAGTGAAGATTGACGACAGTTCCGCTTAGTGAAGGGAATTGGTGAACATTTGAAAGTTGACGACAGTTTCTTTTGAAGTGGAGAGAATCTGTTAAGGTTTAGAGATCTTACCAAAGAAATGGGGGAATAAAAATTTTCATATGTTGAATTTCTTCGGTAAATTTCTAAACGCAATCACAGGTGGTAGAGTTTGTGATTTTCTGGTGATACTAACGGTTCGGTGTGGAATGTTTTGCACAGACACATATTTGAGGATTTTAATTAATTCTCCAGCCAGCGTGAAGGGTTTTGCACGGAAACATACAGGTATCTAAAGTCGACAGTAGTTTCAAAGCGCTGTTCACTGAAGACCTGGGGGAATCTTTATGAAAGCTGATAGTTCAAGGCTGAAGACCTGCAGGATTCGGTTTTGGGTTTGATGTTTCTTTGGGATTTTACAGGGATCTGGGGGTAACTCAATTCGTTGAGTTTGCAAACGATATACTTGGTCAAGCTGACATCCTAAGTACTGATGCTAAAGATCCGTAGTGCTTTACTTGGTCAACTTCACAAAGGCGAGACAATGAGATCTGGATGTAGTTCAACTAAGCGTGCTGTTTGGTTGAGATTGCAAGGGATACACTTGGTCTAGCTGACTTTACTGAATGTTGATGCTGAAGATTAAAGTGCATTACTTGGTCGATTTCACAAAGACGGTTTACAGAAGACAGTTCACCAGAAATCTCTACCAATGTAGTATGCTTGAATGAAATAAAGTTCTTATGACAGATCAAGACTTGATGCAGTTCTTAAAGATTGGAACCCTTATCAAATGCCGGTTGGAGTATTGGAAGATCAGCGGAAGATCGGTCAATTGAGGAAATTGCACAACACCCAACACGGATACGCCTACTTTAAGGGGGAAATATTATACAAGGAGCGTCAAGATACTACTTACCTAGATCATCGGTCAAGGGGGAATTTGTTAACACAGAGAAGATGAACACTTGACTGAAGATCGATTGCAGTTGCATTTTCATCATTCGACAGCAACGGACAAGGTGGAATTTGTGATGCAGATTTTGTGTCCGATGCTTGTCGAATAGATTAGATTTATTTTATGCTGAATTTTTAATAGTTAGTTAAACGGTCAAACAAATGTGTATTAACCCGCTCGTTTGAAGTGGTCAAACGAGAGGGTTATGTGTTTGACCATGTGTGTTTGCTAGACAAGTGGGTGTAGGTATAAATACCAACCCCTTGTTCATTTGCAAACTAGAGAGTTAGAGAGTGTGGGTGAGCTCATTTAAGAGTTCACAGTAAGTTCTATTGTGTGGGGGGAGAGATCACCACTTGGTCTCTCCCCAGATGTATACTCCTTTGGTATTAGTTCGGTTATCTTGTAATCGGGCCAATTTGTAATGTTCTACTACTGATTAATACAAAGAAGTTTTGTTTATCCATCTCTAATCTCTCCCGTCTTGAACTAATCTCACACTAATCACGGTTTCGGTCACGAAACACGGTCTTACAGGTTTACTCCTAGACATCTTTTCATTACTAATTTCATCGAAGCATCAATCAATCAAGCTCAGATTTCGATTTCTAATGTTCATCAGAATTTCAAGATGTAATCAAAAGACAAAATTTAACATACCTCGTGATCCCCTCACTTAGGTGATCACTAATATAAGCTTGGATTTCGATTTGGGACTGATTGAGCCTTTCAATTTGATCAATTTGAGCAATCTAGGGTTTGAAGGTGAGAGCTCCTCGCTCTTCTGGAAGTCCCGACTAGAACACACACTTAGTGTGTGTGTCTTTGGTGTAGGATTGTATTTAATTAAAACAAGTTTTCAGTTTTTCATATTTGGCCCCTTAACTTTCCTCAATTTTTCAACTTGCATAAAGGTTTAACTAATTCATGTTTTCATTATTGTTTTAACCACACTTAACTAACTAGGTTGATATTCCTAGTTACTTAGTGGTTTCGGAAAAGTCATAATCCGTTTTATTTTTAAGCCTCGATAACTCGGGCTTCTTATAGGCTTTGTTTTCTCAAAGCGTTTATTCTTCTTTTTTATTAACATAAGATTTTTTTTATTTAAATCCTTATATTCACCAGGTTAATTTTACCACTAACGGTATTTTACCCGTTCATTATTATTAACGTGGTTTGATTGCCAAACCCGTTTTCGGGGTGTTACAAGTCTACCCTCCTTAAAGAGGTTTCGTCCTCGAAACCTTTATCACGTAGCCCATCGGTTTAGACCAAACGAACTTGGTTTCATTTTTAAAGCATTCATTCTTTTTGGTCAGTATTTATCATTTATATTGACATGTGTGTCTTTCAAGTATAAGGCCTCGTAGGCCGTTGGTTTCTTCTAATATTCCTTGTTTTTATCACTTTTTATAACGAGTCACCTTTTGGCCACTCGATTATCTGGTGTAATCAACACATTATCCTATGCTAATCATATCGAGACAAACGCTTTATTATGTTATAATTACTGTTTTGACCTTAAACGGTCTTCCCGGTTAAACTTACTAGCCGCCCGTTACCTTATACCTCGCCATTCGGGTATGTTATATTACTATCATCAGCCTTTTGTGTGTTTATGATTTCATATCTTGTAACTCACGTTACAACATGGTTATATTCTCTATCACTTTTGTGACCGCGTTCACATCTCTTCGTGTCTAAATTTATGTCAACTCTTCATTACCGAAAATATTTCTTTCGAATGTATCATTTTACACCTACCGGTGTTAAGACCTATATCCTTTAATATTAACTATTTTCTAATTTCTCTTATATTATCCATATTTGTTAAAACATTGTTTCTTACTAAAACTGAATTCTAGTTTAATGTTTTCTCTTTATCTCATGTCAATCTCTCATATCGAGGAATTTACACCCCAGGATTTATTCCTTTCGGTTGTCATTTCGGTAATGTCTTCGCCCTTTTTGTGAAATATCACATTTTAAATAATTGTGAATTCTTTTTGTCATTTTTGCCCATTTAAATGTTTTAGTGAAATTCTTCACTTTTGTCAACCAGACCTTTCACAATCTCTTCGCTTTTAACCCATTTAATTAACTTAGCGAAACCCATCTCTTTTATACTAACTTTATCTCCCGTTATTATTTTACGTGAGAAGTTACAACCAGTTTCCTTGTTTTATACTATTGACCCTTAGGTTCTTTCACTTAGCCTCGTAGGCTATTTCTTTAGATTTTCACCTTTTTACCTTATTAAGGTGAGACCCTAACAATTCGTTTCTTTCTATTTGTGACCCGAAGGTCTTTTTGGTCCCGTAGACCTTAGCATCTTTTATAATCTCGTAGGTTATGATAATCTCGTAGATCATCTTTTATTCGACTCCGTATTCAATGGTGTATATACATATACCTATAGCGCCAAGGTATCCTTTTTATGTCTAGTATCATTTATTTTCGCATTTGTATTTCATTTAACCTTGACCGTAGTCTAAGGCTACTTTTGTTTTCTTTCGAATTATTCTTCCGACTCTATGACTTCTTCCGTCATTTATACGTCGGTTTGTTCTACGCTTACCGTTACCCGATTCTTACATATACTTCTTTACAACCCATCGCCCGGGTTCTTTTATCTTAATGTTTTTAGCTTTCCGGTCTCACCGGTTTGCGTTTTCCTTACTTAAATCGTTTGACTTATTTTGGGTGAAATTTAACCACTTATGAGTGCCAAACTTCGTTCTTTATTCGACCCGTCCAACTTTGAAATAGTTGAACATAATTATTAAAAGTTATGTTTGCAAAACTCTTGTCATCTTTTAGTCATAACTCTCATTCCGAGTATTTTGACTTTCATTCCGCGTTCCCGTCTCTTGGCTTACACGTTCACTCAAAATCATACCCATCCATCGGGTATCTTTACCGAAGTCATCATCAAATAACCATTCTTATATGGTTTTTAGACGTCCTTTTAATTTATTTGGTCGTCTTAGCGTAATCCATCGCTTTTATTCAACCACATCTTTTACTCTTTATTCTATTTTGTTTGACTTGTTTGTGTGAATTTCATTACTTATGACCGTCAAACTTTATTCCTATACCTTAACATTCTCATTAGTTGGTTTGTATTTTCATTTACTTTAATCTTTGTCCCTTCTCTCGGGCTCGTTATTCTAACGTAATACGCTTCCGTCGTCCGACTTGCGTTTACATTTACTATCAAACATTTTATTTATTTGATTCATTTGGGTACCATTTTAGTTAGTCCCATTCACCCCTCCCTTACTACATCGGACGTAAATGTGTCCGCTACAAGAAGTTCATGATATCATATGCCACTACTTACTTGGCCAGAGTAAGTGATCAGCACATGATACACATGACCTTTTTATAGTTTTCACATCACACCCTATGTAAGTAACGCCTCTATTTGTTTCATATCTCTGTTTTCATTTAGTAAAACTTTATTTAATTGCAAAACAACAATCATTAGTTTTACTAGTTTTACATTTGAACATATAAAATGTTTTTCTTTTCTATCGAACTATTATATAATCACATTCGTTAATGTGATCGCTAGTTTTCTCAATAGCATTATATTGAGAATTTTCCACTTGGATAATTACCCCCCGTCCAAGTTTCCATATGAACTAATACTATTATTTCTTTGTTATTCATCAACGTGAATAACACATATTTCTATTAAACTTCTCTTAGTAACATCATCCTGAATAGATATCCTATTCAGGTTTTATCAGATATATGCAACCGTTATCCCCTACATGTTTGTTGCTTATTACTACTTGTGCGATTAAATTTAAAAGCGTGCACCTGGTAATGCTTGCCCTAACGGGCTTCTCTTACTGTTAACTTTGTTCGTGATCGTCACGCAATTTAGGTCCTCAATGAGTATACTCTGCTTGTCATATCTCGGACTATCCCACCGTCATATCCACAATTCGAACTCTCGTCATCTTCATATGCGAGTGTCCTTCAACTAAACATTTACAAAAGTTAGTAATTTCGACATTAATAAACGCCCGTATTGTAATACAAGGTTCTTTACTGTACGTGTCAACGCACGTAATTTCGTTAACTATATCTATCAATTATCGATTTGATTGGTGTAACATGTATCACACGATAACCCTATGTGTTGTTCTCAGCACTTTAATCATTCTAAACCATTAACATACTTGTACTTACCGGATTTGAAATCAAACCTTGAACCGAACACACTTTACTCTTTAACCGTGAGCTCTGATTACCAACTTGTAACACCCTTACTGTTATAAAAGGGTTTTTGTACTAATAACGACAATTAACTGTGTACTTACAAATACACATACATATAAAATACGGGTTTACTAAAACTTTTACAGTTTAAAAATAGTACAACATAATGTAATTGAGTTCGTCGTTTAAAAGTTACGACGTAACGCCGTGCGGAAGCTTGAATCTCGTGTGTTCGGTTCTTCGTTGAGCTTGATCTTCATCCGGGAATCCCTTGACATTCACCTATGACCAAAACCAACATAAAAGTTAGCTTTGGTAGTTAAATAACATGTTTAAATAAGTCATATGGGTCAAAACAACAAAATTCAACAATTTTCGTAATTTAGGGCGCCGCCGTACGCTAAGGGGCGTCGCGCTACACCTAGCCCTATTTTTGACAGAATGATCATTTGGCTGATGCTGCAGATGCCCAGCTCAATTTTTATCCAACTTAAAAACTTATAATTGCCATAACTTTTGTTCTACTTATTCGATTTGCGCGATTCTTTTTCCTACGCGACCGTAATTTAATTCTCCATCTCATGGTGTAAAAACCCGACATCTGAAATCACAAAATTTTAGATTTCAAGCTCTCGGCTTGAAATTCAGTTTTGACACTTTTTGACCCGTTTGTATTTAAAACCACCCACTTGGTTTTTAAACAACAAAATATATACACCAATATATTTAACCCAAAGTTCTTTGCTAGGGTTCGAAATTTTATTAAGATTTACGTATGCACATAAAACCCTTTCGACCCATTTAGAGAATATTAAGCGTTTTAGTCTAAAACTCATTCTTTTCCTTTCACACTTCATAATTCCGCATTCAAGGTATCTACCTATATCTCATAATCATAATGCAAGTTTCCAAACACCCCATATGGGTCGTTTACCCAATATACCCATCAAGGGCTTTTTGGTCAATTTTAGTCCCTCAATTTACGACGAGGGACTTCCACTAATTAATTGACCACAATACCACTTTTAACTATAAATCTAACTATTTGTACCTTGCTCGGGTCATAGCATTGACCCGTTTACATACCTCTTGCTTTAAATTTTCTAATTAAAGCAACGCAACATATGATATTTCCTGTAATCACAAAACTCAACAAGTAGTCCTCAGTTATTATTGTCAAATGGTATTTACACGCCATTTGACCCGTTTAGTCGACATGGCCATTTATCAACGTAGAAATTGTGTAGGAATCTATAACACATTTCGTTGGAACTGTGTAGGAAAAAAATATTTCGGTAGGAACTATGTAGGAAAAACGAATACATTCCGTTGGAATTGTGTAGGAAGAAAAAAAAAATTCTGTAGGAATTGTGTAAGAATATTAAAATATATAAAATATATATAATAAAAATAAATATAATTGATTTGAACACAAAATTTAAAAAAATAAATATTCCGTGGGAAATGCGTCGGAAAGTTAAGAAAATTAATTCCGTGAGAAATAAGTAGTAGAATTCTAACGAAATATTTGTGTGGGAAAGGAGTAGGAAAATCCGTAGGAAATGCGTCAGAAAAAAATTACCCACGAGCAGAATTCCCACAGCCCATTTTCGTGGGAAATCCGTGGGTAAACGCAGTTACCCACGGATTTCCCACGGAAATTGACGTGGGAATAGTAGCAGTTTTCTAGTAGTGGTCCTCTGCACGAACCTCAGGGATATCCCGTGTAGCCGGCACAAGGTCCAGGAAGTGAGGGTTTTTATCCAAGGAGTGAAGTGTGAAATCTGGTCTTGTGTTTACCCTGACCCGCACGCAATGGCGTCTCTGAGAATTCACGTACCCTGTTCGAGCTCGAAAAATGTGCCCATATGCTTTAACGATAGACAATATAATTGCGAAAATAAGAATTGTAGTATTTGATAAACAATGCAATTATGATAATGACAAAATCATAGCATTCTGATGAGTTACATACCGTAATAACTAATAAGTTAATATAATAGCTAACCAATGATTCGTGCAGCCCTCCTCGCGTTCTTCATAGCAAAAACGTCTTCTTGTTGATTTTCAAAATTAATTGTAGGTGGATTAGATGCCAAAAGCTTTTCTATAGCACCGGCTTGAGACTTCACCAATTTCCAATGTTTTCAGTGTTTTTTTTATTTTTATTTTTTTAAATTATATTAATTTTGGGTTGGGCCCAATAAACCTAATGTTAAGTTGGGTAAATTATAAAGCATAAAAATGTATTTGATAATGGGCCTCTATATTGGATTGGTACGTGTTTACAATTTGTTTTTTAAAAACATAACATATATATATCGAATTTTTTAAAAAAATCTCGTGCCCCTCGAAATCACGGGCCTTGTGCTGAAGTCCTCCCCGCACACCATAAGAGCCGCCCTTGCCCGCGCGCGACTTAGATTACACCTAATTGGCCGGCGCGAAGTTGGGAAAGTAACCAAATTAGTCTGGTAAGAGTATGGTCCCGCACGTGACCTGATTGGTCGGCGCAGAATTTGAGACCATACCCCTTCACAGTGAGTTGATCCCTACAAGGAGGGAAGTTTATGAGACGGGATGGTATATGATATTACACATAGGATTACTCCAGGAACACCTTCTCCTTTATAAAGTCACCTGCTCATGCTGGCACTCATGTTCATGCACCTGGACATGTGTTTCAAAATACTATGAAGCAGGTTTTGATCAGATGTTTTAGCATCCTTCAATAATGACAAAAGTAGTTGACATTTTTAACACTGGTACTATATATGTGTGGTTTCATGAGATCATTCTTGACTTCTTGTAGGTCTGAAACTTGAGATATAGAAGCAGGGATATATAATGTGCATTGCTTACCATTAAGATTACTAAGAGCAGAGGGAACTCCCATAAGATGCATCCTCATCTAATGATATTAGGCAGTTCACAAATCAAACTTATTTTCTTTCATTTTTTTCCTTTTATTAAACTTTGTTAGTCACTTCTCATTAGTTGGGAATTTAACTGGCGGTATTGCAAACATACCAAAAGAGAAATAATGCTTTGATAGGAAGAGCAGTTCTAAGAAAATTATGTTAATCACAATAAGCCGCATCATATTTGGTCTTTTGCTTGCATTACAGAGAATGGAAGTCTATATGCGTGCATACACAAATGATACATACGAAGATTTAGTCCAATTTTGAAGCATCGCAAATCCCAGCAACTTTGTATATGCATGAATCAGAAATAAAACAGGGGAAACAAAAAGCATAGAGCAATACTTGTATAATAGATGTGTTATTAACTAGATTTTAGAGATTCAACTATAAGATTTTGAGCTATAAATCATGTCTCTTTTTTTTTTCTGCAGGCCCAGTGTTGTTCCAAGAGACAAGAACATTACAGGTACTAAGTCGACTATGGTTATGTACATATTTTTACTTCTATTTTAAGTACTCCATGTTTCTTTCTGTATAAACATGGGCAATATCACTTATTGGCTGTTACTTGATATTCTTATAATATTTTCTTAAAAATGGCTCTTTAGGCTTGCATGTGTGTATTCTGTTCACACACTTTGTATTTTCTAGGTTCAATACGAGTTAATTTTATATTATGTTGTATGTGATAACGCTTATCTGAGTAAACAGTAAACTAGAAAAGTGGTTCTGAAAATATTTTGAAGAGAAAAGCAGGTGAAATAAGCTGAACAATTGGGCATTCAGATTTTAGAAGTTGAACCATGTATATGTACTTTTGACAAATTATTCTGTGCAAAACTCAAAGGTGAAAATAAGCTGAAAAATTTTCCTTTTCTTGTTTTCTTTCTGGATTGGAGGTATGTTTAAGTGATGCATTAGAATTATTATTAAACGTGTGAAATTGGATCTTCGTGAATCATGGTAGCGTATATCACACCTATTGTTTTCTAGCAATCAAGGCTCTCTTTTTACGGTGGGACCACTTTTACTTATTGGTTGTGGTAGCCAGGCAAGATAACTAATGGAGACTTGTCTAGTATTGTGTTTTGTAGCTCCCATGTTAGTTGAATATTAATTACTTATTAAAATGAATTCAGCTGAAGTTATGCAGTCCTTGGACATTCCCAATGGAATAAGGCGTGTGATTTTCACTTACTCTGTAGCTGATGATGCATACCCATCTCCATTTATATCTGCAGAAACATCCTGCGAACTAAACCATCCTGATATGCCATCATGGGGATCAAACGAGGGTCTTGGACAGTTTTTACAGCTTCCTGTTAGTATGAAGAACGGTTCACCCGCTAATAATTCAGAGATGAAAATGCCCACACACCCTGGGACCCACGTAGATGCTTCGGGGCATGTGTATGATCATTATTTTGATGCGGGGTTTGATTTTGATACGCTTGATCTTCGTGTTCTTAATGGTGAGTACAACCTGTTTGATGAAATGCCTCTATGAAACTTTGATATTTTGTTAGTTTTTTTAATTAAAAAATAGTATGAAGTACCAACTATCTTTTTAACACATTAGATTCTTTCTAGATTCAGTGATTCACAACAAAATCTGTTTAGAATTTATGATCAAAAGGGTAGATAATTAGTAATTAGTTGGTAGAATGTCCAGATCAAGATAACAACATTTGACTCATTTATAAGATTGCCCAAATATAATTATTATGCTTTAAATTCTTAACTCAAAGGTCATTATCTTTTTTTATATATCTTTCCTTTCCTTCGATTGAACACATGGAGTTTCTAGTGTACTCTGTCCCTATGTCCTGTGTATAGTAAAAACATAAAGTTCACATGCTAAATTAATTTACAACAACCACGTAAAAGTTCCACGACTTCCACCAATTTACTCGGTCAACATCTTGGCCAATTCACAAACCAAACTTGCTGCAAAAGACATAATATTTTCTCGACAAGTGCTAGAATTGTTGGGAAAACAAGCGGTCTCAAAGAATCCCAACAACCCTCCCAAAGCTAACAATAGAGAAATATAACTGAACACAAGAATATACGTGGAAACTCCAAAACCGGAGAAAAACCACGGGCCTCCAGAGAGAAAGATCCACTATGCGACAAATTTTTACAATCACACAGACTAATCTCTCAAGCCTCCCCCCGCCCAATTACAACCACACTTCTCCGAAGCGTTTAACCAAAACCTTCCTACACTCTAAGACAAGAGAACTAGAAAAAGAAAGAAGGAACCAAACACTTCAAGTGTATTTTTGGTTGGGGCACTTTGAAACCAAAGCCTTGGACTCCTTTTATAAGCTTGGAGTCCTCCCAAGCTTTCATCCTTGCACCAATGTGGGATGGGCACATTTTTCATATAGCCAAAAACCTAACAAATCTCCACCTTGGATATATAAAAAAAACAACCACATCAAAGGAACACCGTCTTCAACCGACGATCATACTCCACCATAAAAGAGTATCTCCACTTAGAATAGACCATTCTAAGAATTTCTTCTCGGCACATGTTGAAAAACCTGCTGAAAATTTATGGTGCAACTTCCCCGCTTGGCATACCCGGAAGTTCATCAGCCATCAACATCAATTTTCACCACACATCTTGCATCTATGCCAACCCAATGCCCATGTGTAAATCCGTGAACCCGCTAACAAAATTGCATCCCCTTTCATGGTAGCGCGGGCATACCATAGGGATGACATAACTTCAAAAGAACTCATCACCACCGTCAACAACGACGGAGACATTGTTAGCTGACTTGGAGCTGCTTGCCGAATCTGCTCCACCTGGACAATTTCTCTTGACATGCCCAGACTGTCCACACTTCCAGCATACAGGAATCTTCTGCGAGTGCTTCTTCTTCCCGTTCCCGCATATTAAAACCGTTCCTTCTGACGAAGTATGACCGCTACTACCCAGTCTTTTCTCTTCAGACAATAGCTTCTCAGTAACATCCGCATACTTCAGGGTCTCTTTCCCATACATCAGAATGGGCTTCATATGCTCATAGGAAGATGTCAAAGATAATATGAGCCTTAGTGCTTTATCCTCATCTTCAACCTTCACTCCAATAGCCTCCAGTTCTGATACGATATTATTAAGAACACTTAGATGATCTGAAATTTTTGTATCTCCATCCATACGAAGGGTATGAAACTGTTCCTTGAGATACAACCGATTTGAGATGCCTTTTCCTTGATACAACTGCTCAAGCTTCTCCCACAAATCCTTTGCAGTTGATATCCCATGCACATTTGCAAGAACATTCTTTGCTAGACACAAACGAATCGCACTTGCCGCTCTCAAATCCAGATCTTCCCATTCTTCATCATCGTCTTTACTGGTTCCGCTTGAATCCTTGCTTGAAACAGGGGTCGGTTTCCCCCTCAACGCCTTGTGTAACCCAGATTGAATCAACACATCCTTGACTTGAACTTGCCACAAACCAAAGTTGATTCTTCCATCATATTTCTCTACGTCGAACCTCATGGGACTGTATTTCGACATCGTATCCGTATCTTCAAAAACAATATTGTATACTAGAACACCAAGCCTATAAGCAGTACACCCAACAAAGGATTCCCAGGAAAGAGAGGTGGGTACAATGGACACACTTAAGTACCAAGTCTTTCCAGGCCAGAACCTTCCCAGGGCAAAATGCGTATATCCGGCTCGCGTATAATTCTACCGTATACAAACAGTCAACCGAATCCTCGTTTCTGATGTGGAAGATCAGACTAAGCTGCAACCACAGAGCATACTACGAACCTTCAAAATACCACGACACCCTCTAAGAAAATTCGTTTCTGATGTGGAAGATCAGACTAAGCTGCAACCACAGAGCATACTACGAACCTTCTAAACCGAGACCTCCCCCAAAACCTGGAGCTCTGATACCACTTGTTGGGAAAACAAGCGGTCTCAAAGAATCCCAACAACCCTCCCAAAGCTAACAATAGAGAAATATAACTGAACACAAGAATATACGTGGAAACTCCAAAACCGGAGAAAAACCACGGGCCTCCAGAGAGAAAGATCCACTATGCGACAAATTTTTACAATCACACAGACTAATCTCTCAAGCCTCCCCCCGCCCAATTACAACCACACTTCTCCGAAGCGTTTAACCAAAACCTTCCTACACTCTAAGACAAGAGAACTAGAAAAAGAAAGAAGGAACCAAACACTTCAAGTGTATTTTTGGTTGGGGCACTTTGAAACCAAAGCCTTGGACTCCTTTTATAAGCTTGGAGTCCTCCCAAGCTTTCATCCTTGCACCGATGTGGGATGGGCACATTTTTCATATAGCCAAAAACCTAACAAGAATGACCCTTTTACCCTTGATTTATGTGCTCTTTCGACCTGTAACCGGCTGACCGGAATTGAACCCGTGACCTGCGACCAGCGTGACCCGTAAATGAACTTGATTAACCCAACATATATGCTTGATCAGAACATGATATAACTTTAGCTATAAATTGTGTCTTTTTTTTCACAGGCCCAAGATTATTAGTCCATGTTCCAAGGGACAATAACATAACAGGTACTAATTTTAGCTATGATTCTTTCTGTATTCCTTATTGGCTGTTAATTGATATTCAATATATTTTTGAACAAATAGTTCTATTAACACACTTTGTGTTTTCTAGCTTACATATGAGTTAAATCTTGATTGCTTATTAAATTATTTCAGCTGAAGTTATGAAGTACTTGAACATTCTCAAGGGAGTAAGGCGTGTGTTTTTCAGAACATTAAACACTCATAGGTAACCTCCTTTCATTCTTTTGGGCCCAGATGTCATCACATGGTTTCATTGAAATGTTGTTTGACTTTTGATTGTTCGAATCACAATTCAGGCGGCCGATGTGGAAAAAGGCTTTTGACAGAAGCTATGTGGGATTTATGAAGGATGGAGCCCAGTGGATGAAGGACAACACCAACATCAAACTAGTTGGTAAACTTACTTTGGCATTACTGATAATGGAAGTTTGGATACGTGCCTCTCAGATACCAACAATTTCGTATACACAAGAATCGGAAATAAAACAGGGGAAAACAGTAAGCATAGAGCAAGTTTTAAGACACTCAAGAACCAACTTATGAAAAAAAAGAAAATCATATATTAAATGAGAATTTTTTTTAAACAAAATAGCTAAAGAAGAATCGTAACAAACAAGTAAGATTTTGAAAGAATTACTGAGCACACAGATGTAGAATCATCATGCCACTAGAAATTTATGGAAATATTTCTAATAAATCTGAGGGTTTTTCAAGAAAAACATGAGTTTAAACAAAGAAAACATATGCTAACCTGTATTCAGGTCGTTATAATAAATTTAGTTAAAAGAAATCACAATACAACTCTAAAAGGGCATTATACTCTTCTATTGACAACCCTCTCCGTTGTTTCATTAATAAAACTGCATTAGTGTAATAATATTTTTGTGATCAGTATACTTTTTTTTGTTAGCATCGTCAAAGACTTATTTCATGGAAATAGAAATCGAAATGTACTTCCACTCAAATAGAAAAAAGAAAACAAATTGTGTTTACAACTAACTTTTGTCCATTAATATAAAAGGAAAATTTATATGGGTCTAAACTCAATGCCTTCAATAATAAGCCCACTAAACTTCTTCTTGTCACAAAGTCTCAATATAAGTTCCATGTTGATTGTAGTAGCAGCTCGTAATTCCCAAATTTGCACTTCAATCCATCCATCATTTCTTTGTTGTGGAAGGCCTTTTATTTTTGGTCTATTGAGTGGATTGTGGGTGTTTTGACCAGCCTTTGGTCTAATAACTGGAGTTTGATGACTTGTTAGATAGATATACCAAATTTTATCCACTGAATCACATTTTTTGTCTTCCACTTTCACAGGTGCCTTAAAACCAGATCGGTCTTCTGGTAATTTGTAGACAAGGTAACATGCATATGTTGTTTCAGATGATACTAGTTGGGACTGGACTTCTGTTTTGATCTTAATAGATCTATAATACACACACTGAATGGCTTCTCCAAATCTGAGAGATGTTAGAAAATCATCTTACATGTAAAAGATTTGCAAAAAATAGTAATTTATATAAGAAATCTGACAAGGGATATTAAAGAACCTTGACTCAGGTAATAACACTGTTTCTTCCGAACGCCATATGAGAGCCGTTGATAGCATATGACATTTCTTCCCATTTTTGTCAAGAGAAAACCACTATCAAGCAACGAGTGTATCGATATGTTTAGCAATTCAATATATAATTCTCCCCTCTGGTGGAACCATATGTTCATAGGCTCCACAACAACTACATATGGCAAAAGCATGAAGGACTTACAATGCCTCTCGTTGTCTCATCGTCACTGATTAAGAAGCCTTTGCGAATAATTGAGTAGGCCTCCTCCTTGGTTGTCCATTGCAGGCTATTTATTGACCTTTTCATTATATCTTCATAATCAACTGGCAGTTTTTCTTCCCAATTTGCATCTGAATCTGAATCTGATATGAGTTGCTTCTCATCTATATGTTCTACCTGTGGAACAACATAACCCTATTAGCAGGGCCGGCCCTAGGGATGGGCGAGCCGCACCCCCGCCGAGGCCCGTTTTTCTTGGGGGCACTTAATTAAAAAACTATATTTAATATATATATACATTTCGAGCTGTCTTTTAAAAAGGAATTAATGTTTGTCTTGGTGGTCAAGGCGCTGGTTTCGAATACTTAAGGCTCAGGTCCCATTCCCTGTTCTTTTAGTAAAATTCTGTTTGTTTAGTAAACAAAACTTATTGTTACATGCATTTCCAAAATATAATATATGGTGGATTAATTTTGTTATATTCTGAATTAGTAATTATATAATATTTTTAGTAAACAAAACGTAATTGAAAGAATTTAATTAAATGGTAAATTATTAGGGAACTATACTTTCGAAAATAAAACTATATAGGCGGGGTGGTAGAGGCTTTGTGTCTCTTGGGAGAGACCAAGGTTTAATTCCTAGCATGTGGCAAATTTGGTGTAATTTAGGAGTAGTGATTATGTAACCTTTGTCGTTCAAAAAAAATTAACTGGTAAAAATATTAGGAAATTATACCTTCGAAAATAAAACTATATGAAAACTTTATTAGTTGCTGAGTAATGAAATTTTGAAAATATTTTTTACAGTTGATTTATCAAGTTTTCGAAAACAAAATAGAAACCTAAAATTTTACAAAAAAAAAACAAACTCTTATTTATATAAAAATAAAAAATCAGAGATATATACAGTTTCAAATTATCGGATTGCATAAAATTGAATTGTGTTACACCTAATAATTTTGATTAAAAATTGCTACTATTCACTAAAATGCCATACAAAATGAAAATACCATCATCGGTAAGATATTACAGCAAAAATAATATTTTATATAATTCGTTAGAGTCTAAGGGCTTTTTTTCCGACTGGTACAGGGTACTTGAATCTTCTGGACCGTCCTGCCTATTAGACTTTGAATTGGTCACTAATATGGGTTTTCATAGAGTGAAAATAACTAATGTTTTAGTGGCTGGAAAATAAAAGAAAATTAAAAGATATTTATTAATTAATGATGTACATCAAACTTTAATTTGTAAACTTACGTTCTCCAAGGGCTGGAATTCTATGCCTTCTACTTGTAAGTAACCTTCATTATCGAAGCCCTCAAACAAAATCTGAAGATCAACTGTTCTGTGGTCAGTAGTAAACTGATACAATTCACATGCCCACCATCCATCTTCTCTCTCATATTCAAGGTATGATATTGAACTCTCTCTCTCCCCTTGTAATCTGTATTCAAGTAATATAGGTTCACATCCCTTATACGCTGGGTTCTGAAACTTGAACACAAGGTTCACCGTGTATGTGATTCCTGGTGACAAGAACTGAGTTCTTAAATGTAGAATTATCTCATGGGTATCCCAAAAAGAGTAGGTGCCCCCAGCAAATCTGCGTGAATAACAGCAAAGAATGATACATTGTAGGTGGCAAGTACTTGTCAAATACTCTAAAAGGCTAGAAACAGGAAAACTCACCTTGAATTATATTCAGATGAGAAATCATGTCTCTTGAAATCTGAAACCAAACATTCTGCAATAGATATCATCTCACAGTGTTCTCCCTTCTTATTCAATGAAAACCACTGTACGTCCATTAAACAAGTTCACGTTAGTTCGTGCATGTTAAGATTATAATATCTTTTTTCAATTTTGGTTGATCAAATACTACTATTTATTTGAACATATACAACTAGTTCAAGGACTCAGGTGTATATAACTAACGATGGCATGGGGCATATTAATATACTATTAACATAGCAGCTAATTACTTACCGTTTTGCCGCCATTAAGCAGGACCCCTTTGGAAATAAGGTCAATCAATTCATCTTCGGATTTACCTATAAACTCTTCATTTTGGAGTAACTCGTGAATATTAAGGGCACTCTCAAGTTCTGTGACAATTTCAGACATCTCTGGCCGATCTTCACGAAATTCCTTCAAACATTGATATGCAATGCCTGAGAATCTTTTTAAAACACTTTGATGCATTGGTTCAATGCTTGGATTTTTAAAAATTATATCTTTTAACATGTTTTGTTCATAGCTCTTAATCCATGTGGGGACTAGGATCTCCTTAACCACATGACCCTTGTTATCAAGTGTATAGCATAACCTCCCGCATAAAACTTCGAATAAGACCACTCCGAAAGAGTATACGTCTGACTCTTTTGTTAGGGTGTGCGTCATCCAATATATTGGATCAATGTAACCCTCTGTGCCTGCAGCCGGGATGACAATAAGTGAGTGCTGCTCATTAGCTGACCCCATTGTTGATAGCCCGAAATCTGAAACTTTAGCATTCCATTGCTCATCAAGAAGGATGTTACCACTTTTTACATCACAATGGATAAGTCTTTGGTGCGTCTCCCTTGGATCATGAAGGTACCTTAGTCCGTTTGCGGCATCAAGGCATATCTTGATACGTTGTGGCCACGTGAGATGAGGGGAATTTAAATGGCGGTCAAGGCTTCCACGAGATGCAAGCTCATACACCAGGATCATCTCACTACCTTCACAACAAAATCCAAGAAGAGATATAAGATTTTCGTGCTTGTAATCGGAAAGCATTGTTATCTCTTTCAAGAACTCAGGTATTCCTTGTCTACTGGTACGATCCAGACGCTTGATAGCGACCACGCTTCTGCCCTTAGAGTGAGACACTTCTCCTTTGTAAACTTTCCCATAACCACCACGTCCAATACAGTTATTCTGATCGTTGAAGTCTTTGGTGACTTTTTTTATCTCTTCCAGTTGGATTTTAAGATGTTGAAACTTGTGCAAGAATTTTTGCAAGTATGCCTGCATATATGTGGATGAAATCATAATTATTAAATTCAAATGAAGGGTTCCAAGCAATTGCAAGTGCACAGGTTGACAGGAGATGTGAAAAGAACCAAGGCAAAAGGTGTTTGTATATCTATAATTAAGGGAATGGAAAGATGGTTATGAATGAAGAACACACAAAGATTCAATCAATGGCAATGCCTTTATATTGGATTAGACAAGCCAGAAATTAAATTAGTAATACATAACGCCACATCAGTTATTACATTTTATTAATTTAAAATATAATACACTACCTCAGATGCAAAGAACGTGTTGACATTTCAACATGTACACACGATTTCACATGATTACATAAAAAATGTTTAATTCCAGCTATCACATGATTTAATATTCATGATTGTATATGAAAATATTATGTTTCAGCTGTATAGCGTAAAAAGTGGATCACGAAAACAGCGATTTGAGTTTTCGGCTTTAAAAAACAGCCATTCCGTCCTAACAAGTTGGTCTAATGGTTAGTCACTTGGTTTCTCTCATTAAGGTCTCAAGTTCAACTACCACTAGCATGACTTTGAAGGACATTGTTGGTGGCCAGGGCCAGCTCTCTGGAGGTTGCCAGTTCGAAACCGAGCCGAACCGGACGGGGGAAACCCAGGAACTGGTGGCTTGGTGGCTCGGATATGCATCCAAACCATCAAAATGTATTGTATTTATGAACCTCCTTTATCATTTTTATATAAAATCATGATTTTTTAAATGAGTCAAACCATCAAAATCGAACCGTTTAACCGACAAAACCAAACCCTTAAACTGACAAAACCAAATCATTGATCCGCCAAACCCGTAAACCCCGTTAGTCTGGTCAACCCACTCGGTCTCTTGGTTTGGTTTGTCATTCTTTGAATCGTACTTAGTAGTGTAGTCTAAAATTTTCCATAGAATCCAACTAACTAGTTTGATTTTTGTTCTCCAAGACGTTATCAGTTTAGCCGTAAATTTTAACCATAAAAAACACCTCCATGTGACACATTCCCACCCAATTTCTCATAGCAGTAACATTTCAAATACACAACTTTGAGTATTTCATATAGACCATAAGAGACTAGATTCGATTAGAAGGATTTGATGCATCAACACTGATGGATGGAAACTCTAAATGATTACAAATGTGAAATTCGTTATTGTAACATCCGTCGAAAACGGATCCCCAAAACCCGACTTGAACTGTAAACCGAATCCGGAATATTATAAATAAAAGCCTGAAGTTTATTATCTTTACCATTTTCCTATATTTTGTGGATTAGATAATCAACATAACTAAATCCGGGATTAAAGATGCATTTTCATAAAATATATATAATTGGTTAGTTCCATTGAATCTTATAAAAGAAAACAATTAACTAAGTTAGATTATGTATGGTAAAACAGTTAACCAAGTTAATTATTATACATAACTAAGCTAAATTATAGCTTTTAACTAAGTTAGGTTTTGAGAATATAAACATCAAACTAAGTAGTATAATAAATGAGACTTATAATTCATTAGTTTAGTGTTGATTAGAGGATTTATAACTATAAGGACCAATTTTGTCGAACTATGAAACTCAAGTACAGGGGCTTTGGGGTCATTTTAGAAAATTAGGTTTAGGTTATTAGACCCCCTAGACTTAGACTATAGTTTAGTAGGTACCTTAAGTACCTTATATGCTTATGTGCTTAATTGTCTTAGCTGCTATTTATTTAAAGCATGCACATGATCACTTTAAGTGTCACACGCTTAATATTATGTGCTACATGTTATATTGCGTTATATTATTTATCTAAAGTATTATTATATTTCCCCTCTTTGCACTTCGCACACACCGTATGATATAAATATTATATTTTTCAATATTTAATTCCTATACCTATTTATCTAAAGTTTTAACTATTGGATTTTAGTTTGTTTTGAATTTCGAATTTCATTTGAATTTCTCTATCTCGTCAAAGTGAGTTTATGTGACGGACATGTAGTAACTGGAAGGGTTAGGTACTGATAGTCGGGACGTCCTATCTAGGCTGGCAATCGTACAATTCCAATAAGGACCAGTTTGCTTACCTGGGGACTAATGATGAGAGTACTGATACCTATTAGGCCAAAGCATGTCACATAAACGTCACTTAAACTAACAACACTTTGATAAGTCAACGTGTCCATCTTAAGTCATGGATACTGTTAGGGGTCATTTTCTTAACGTATATATCCTGACCAATATCCTGCCTATGTTTGTTCATTTGTGACCAGGATGCTGGAAGAGGATATTGCTAACATCTTGGGCGATATCCTGAGGCTTATTGAATTAACCACGTGCAGGTTAAGGGCTGAGACTTGCTAACGGTCGAGAGGACTTCTTCTCCTCAAGACTCGGACGAATTTGTTGAGGAAGAGACGTTGAGCCCGAAAGACCAGGTCTACAACGTTCGAAGAAGGAATATTCGGCGGATCCCGCAAGTTTAGGCTAGTTTGTTATTTTATCTTTACTATAAATAGATGGGGGCGGATCAGCTTAGAACACACGATTTTTCACTAACACTCTCATACACTTACACTCTCTAGCTCATCGCAAACACCACACTTGTATTCAAGTTTCGTTGTAACACTTAGTCGATCCGTACCACATCTTGCACTGTATCCTGATATTGGAAGGAATAGAAGAACAAGGCAGCTGCGATTGTCAGCTCCCGAGGTTTTGTGCCGGCGATCTAGATTGATCAAGGGCTTTCCTCGTACATCTCGTGTCAACCTTTACTTTTTTGCTCATTGTTTGATCACAGATACAGCTCTATATCCTGAGCCGTATCCTGAAACTGTTTTTACAAATTAACTTGAGTAACATATTTTCGACACTCATTTCTAGCACACTACCTCACTTAACTAATTTGATCACTTAATTACTTCGGTAATTTTTGACCAAAACAATTTGGCGCCCACCGTGGGGCAAGTGGTGCTCTCTTTACTAAAAATCTTTGCAAAATCATTAATCGGTTTTTTATTTTCTAAACTTTTTGCCACATTGTTTACAATGGCCTCAAGATCAAACATGAGCTCTTCCACTATGTCTGCTACAACCTCTGCTACTACCGGTTCGGTGCTTCCACCACCTCCTCCAAGGATGCCAGCCTCTACACAATCTCAAGATGTTATCCCAACTCGGAGTGTCCAGGGATCTGCTCCCGTTTTAGCTTCTAATGATGAAATTTTAACCTTATTTGGAAGTGTGCAGGAACAAATGAGGCAGCAACAGGAAACAAACCAAATGCTTTTGAGGGAAATACAACTCCTGAAGGCTGGCTCGAGCAGATCTGCTGAGGACAATGTCACTCCGTTACACCCCAGAGCGTTGAACTTCAGTTCAGCTGTATATACCGAGGATAATAGGGGGAATATCGTGCCCAGTCTTCCTCAGAATCATACTCCTGAAATACCCTCCTCGATTAGGATGTCAACCATGAGAAGCTCAGAATATACTTCAGGATATGGGCAAAATCCTCCAACGGGTAACGTGTCGAATAATAACAATACTCATGCTACTAACAGTGGTGGATCTTTGCAGGATACAGGTGTAACATCAGCACTTACCAGGGAACTTCAGAAATTGAAGGACATGATATCTAGTGTACCTGGGGTGGTCCAGCCGATCCCGGAAGTATCTCAAGACAGCCACAAGATATCTCGTTTTGCATATCCTATCTGTGATACTGAGATCCCAAAGAGATTCCAAACTCCCAACATGAAGCTTTATGATGGGAGTACGGATCCCGAGGAGCATATTGCTCAGTATAGGGAGAGAATGGAGATTAACCCTATCCCTCCGGAGCTCAAGGAAGCGTGCTTGTGCAAGGGATTTGGTTCTACCTTAACAGGATCAGCCTTAAAATGGCTGTTAAATGTTCCTCCACACTCAATTACTTCGTTTGCTCATTTGGTTAATTTATTCAACAGTCAATTTTCTTGTAGCCGGAGTTTTGAGAAACTAACCAGTGATCTTTACAGGATAACTCAAGGGCCTCAGGAATCCTTGAGGGATTATGTGAACAAATTCAGTCGAGAATCCTTGGATATCCCACATCTTGATGTTGCAACAGCTGTGCAAGCTTTCAAGATGGGATTACAAAAGGATTCTCAGTTTTATCAGGATCTTGTAATGAATCCCTGCAGGAATCTCGATGAAGCTCGTAACAGGGCTTTGAGATATATCCGTCTGGAAGATGACAGGAAGATGCAAGAAAGGATGAACTCATCTAACACTTATGAGTCGACTAACAGGAAGTCAGAATCCTCATTTAAGTCATATCGGCCTAAGCCATATGGTAGAAATGAAAACAAGAGAGTGAATGCTGTCGAAGATGAGGATCCTGAAGAGTATCCTGAGTTGTCTGAATATTGCTTTTCTGTTAACATTCCTGAATTGATGTATGCCATGCAGGGACTAGGAGACAAGGCTAGGTGGCCCCGAAAGAATCAACAAAAGGCTGACTGGAAAGATAAGTCAAAATGGTGCGCTTTCCACGAAGATTTCAGACATGTAACTGAGGATTGCATTGCTCTAAGGAAAGAGATAAGCTATCTTCTAAGCAAGGGATATCTGAAAGATCTCTTAGGAAGAAAGAAGAATAAGGGTCAGGATACTAAGAAGGATCCTGAACGGGCAGCATCACCCCCTGCGGATGCCAAGATAATCAACTTCATCTCAGGAGGATCCGAGATTTGTGGAACTTCGTATTCGGCAGCAAAGAGACACGCAAAGGAAGCTAAAGCCGAAAGGGGAGACAAACCTGTCAGGATGACTACCCTCACAACTGACAAAGTGATCACTTTTGATGCAGATGACAGGGATACTGTCCAGGATCCTCACCATGATGCTCTGGTAATAACGTTATATGTAGCTAACCATTTTGTACACAGGATACTGGTTGATAATGGCAGCTCCGTCAACATAATCCAACTAGAAACTCTGAAGAGAATGAATGTATCTCCAATGGATATCACTTCAAAGTCCACCGTGCTTGTGGGATTCAGTGGAGAAGCTAGAAACACAGTGGGAGAGATAAAGTTGCCAGTATACGTTGAAGGAGTCAACTCGATACAACGTTTCTGTGTGATGGATTCTCTATCCTGCTATAACATCATACTGGGAAGACCATGGATTCACGATATGAAGGCCGTGCCATCAACATATCACCAATGCATCAAGATACCTACCCCTTGGGGAGTTGTCAAGGTTGATAGTGATCGGCAGGAGGCGAAAGAATGCTACTCATCCTCGATGAAATCCTCAACCAAACCTAGTGCAGCATAGCAATTAAAGACGCGGGCTCAGGATATCGTGGAGGATCCGGAGCAGGATGTAAAGAAAATTATCCTGGACCAGGATAATCCCGATATTTCGGTGCTCGTAGGAACCAATATCCCTCAGGATATTGAAGAACAGTTAATTAACTTTTTGAAATGCAGGATATCAACGTTTGCATGGAAGCATGAGGATATGACAGGCATATCCAAAGATATTATCACTCACAAGCTGGGGATTGATAAATCATTCAAGCCTGTACAACAAAAAAGAAGAAAGTTTGCTCCTGAGCGGAACACTATTATCCAGGAGGAAGTTGAAAGACTATTAAAGTCCAGAATGATCAGAGAGGTTAAGTTCCCAAGGTGGCTAGCAAACGTGGTTGTAGTACAGAAGAAGAATGGGAAATGGAGAGTTTGTGTAGACTACACGGACTTGAACAAAGCTTGTCCTAAAGACCCATTTCCTCTTCCCCACATTGATGCAATGGTAGATGCCACTGCCGGGCATGAAATGCTGACCTTCATGGACGCATCCTCAGGATTTCAACAAATCCAAATGGAGCCTTCTGACCAGGAGGATACCGCCTTCATGACACCAACAGGTATTTATTGTTATACAGCTATGCCTTTTGGTTTGAAAAATGCAGGTGCAACATACCAAAGATTGGTGAACATGATGTTCAAAGACAAACTGGGGGACACCATGGAGGTATATATCGATGACATGGTGGTGAAATCTAAAAAGGCTGAGGATCACCTCCAGGATATCAAGGGAGCATTTGATATCCTAGATCAATACAACATGAAGCTGAATCCTGCTAAATGCCATTTCGGAGTGGGGGCAGGAAAGTTTCTTGGATATATGGTGACAAAAAGGGGGATAGAAGCAAGCCCAGAGCAGATCAAAGCTATCCTGGATATAAAATCAACCTCGAATATGAAGGACGTACAAAGATTAACAGGCCGAGTAGCAGCTCTAAACAGATTTATCTCAAGACCCTCAGAGAAATGCAAAGACTTCTATGATATCCTGAAGAAGAACAAAAGATTCGAATGGGGGAAAAGCATGAAGCAGCCCTGCAGGATTTGAAACGATATCTCTCAACCGCACCTTTATTGATGAAGCCTGAAAATGGTGAACCACTATCCCTATACCTTGCTGTATCAGGGAATGCTGTAAGTGCCGTTCTTATAAAAGACCATGAAGGTCAGCAATATCCTGTTTATTATGTTAGTAAAAGTTTGTTAGATGCTGAAACTAGGTATTCTCATTTAGAAAAATTGATATTAGCTCTAGTCATGGCATCGACAAAGCTTAGACATTATTTTGAGACACATAGAATCCATGTTAAAACGAATTATCCTGTCAAAAATGTGCTTAGGAAACCAGAGATGTCAGGCAGGATGGCCAAGTGGTCAGTAAAGTTAAGTGCTTATGATTTAGTATATGAACCAAGAAACGCCATAAAATCTCAGGCTTTAGCTGACTTTGTGGCTGACTTTAGTAGTGACATTCAGGACGAGGTAGACCTAGAAGTTCAACAGTTAGGAGAATCTTCAGGATCCTGGACATTATATACTGATGGTGCATCTAATGTAAGAGGAGTAGGATTAGGAATACTACTAAAATCGCCACAGGGGGACATATTACCCCAGGCTATTAGATGTGAATTTCCTGCTACTAATAATGAGGCAGAATATGAAGCTTTAATTGCAGGATTAGAATTGGCTAAGAGTATGAGTATCAAAAACTTGCAAGTATATGTTGACTCTTTGTTAATTACTAACCATTTTAATGGATCCTATGCAGTTAAGGGTGAGAAATTAATCGAATATCTTGATATTCTCAAAAAATTAGCAAGATATTTCGATGTTTTTATACTTGAACAGGTACCAAGGGAGGATAATGCTGAAGCGGATGCCTTAGCAAATTTGGGATCTTCGGTCAGGATACCTGAAGGGACCCAAATACCAATATTACATATCTTATATCCTGCAACGAATCCTCAGGATAAAGAAGTAGCGGGTATTCAGGATCCTGGAGCAGAACATCCTGAGAAGGATCCTAAATCCTGGACGGCTCCTATCATGAGATATCTCAAAGAAGGACACATCCCTGGAAATGAAAATCCTAAGGCATTTAGGATGAAGGTATCACGATTCACTATTATAAATAATATTTTATACAAGAAATCTCTTGCAGGACCGTATTTGAGATGCTTGGAGGATCCCGAAGCCAAAGAAGTACTTCAGGATATACATGAAGGGGATTGTGGTAACCATGCTGGGGGCAGGTCGTTATTCTCAAAAGTATTAAGGACAGGATATTATTGGCCAACAATGAGGAAGGATGCAGCAGAATATGCTCGAAGATGTGACGCATGTCAAAGACATAGTAACATACTGCATCAACCTGCTGAACCATTGTATCCTATTGTTTCCCCTTGGCCATTTATGAAGTGGGGTATGGATATAGTGGGAAAGCTACCAAAAGCTCCGGGAGGAAAAGTCTTTATGCTAGCAATGACGGATTATTTCTCTAAGTGGGTTGAAGCTGAAGCATTTGTTCAAGTTAGAGACCAAGAAGTAGTATCCTTCATAAAGAGGAATATCCTGACCAGATTCGGAGTACCAGCTGAGATAATCTGTGACAATGGTTCTCAGTTCATAAGTAAGAGGACTACTGACTTTTGCAAGAATTGGGGAATCAAAATGATCACATCTACTCCGGTACATCCTCAAGCAAATGGACAAGCAGAATCCTCAAACAAGATAATTGTCAATAACTTAAAGAAAAGGCTTGGAGCCAAAAAAGGAAGATGGGCAGAAGAATTACCCTTTGTTTTATGGGCTGATAGGACAACGGTAAAGAATGCAACAGACCAAACCCCATTTTCCTTGGTGTTTGGAGCAGAAGCAATGATTCCAACGGAAATGACGATACCTACTGCAAGATCTGTCTTAAGTGATCCTGAGAAGAATCCTGAAGCCTTGAGTCAGGATTTAGACACTATAGATGAAAAGAGAGATGCGGCGAGGCTAAGGATGGCAGCATATCAACAGAGAATATCCAGGGCATATAACAAGAATATTAGAACCAGAAGATTTAAGGTTGGAGATTGGGTGTTAAGAAAGGCTTTTCAAAATACTATTAATCCTGCTGATGGCAAGTTAGCTCCAAAATGGGAAGGACCATATGAGGTTGAATCAGAAGCAGGGAAAGGAGCATACAGACTCAAGAATATGGAGGGGGATATGCTACCGAGATCTTGGAATGCTATACACCTTAAGCTCTATTTCAAGTGAGTTTAGAGTTCAATTTCTAACTCGGAATGGTATGAATTCTATCTTTTTTAAATACGTTTTGGTTTAATTTATTTTTTGAAACTCAATACTGACTTAAGCATCGGAGGGGTGTTAGCCAAGCTAACACCCACCTTAGTTTACAGTTGTTTTGCAAGATATGTTCCAGGATATAGCTCCAGGATATGCACTCAGGATAACTCAGAAGATTAGAGGATTGGCCCCCTCTCTTACGTTTAAGGGATACTGATTCCTTCACAGGTTTAAAGGTATTCACCTTTCTTCGGAATTGGGTTTAAACACCCCGCCTGGAGCGCAAGTTATTCAGGGATAGTTCAAGGTGGCGGGACCAGTCCATGTAAAAGTGGCTGACAATTTCGTTACTGTTGGCTGTATCCTGAATCCTAAAGGTATATGAGGATTGATCACCCTCTCTCACGAAAGGGTATTTTCATACTCTCTAAGGTTTAAAGGTTTTCACCTTTCTAAGTCTTGGAGTTTATACACTCCCGCCTGTAGCGCATGAAAAATTGGGATTTTCCCCAGGATACAAGGGATTTATCTCCAGTACATCCTTGGGTTTTACCCTTGGGACGTAAAAAAAATCTCTTATGTAAGGGAAACTGACATTAAGTAGATTTCTAAGATACTTGAAGGCATTGTATACAGGGGACATTCCCTCCAAGGTGGTGGTGTAAAGCTAAAAGGATGAAGTTTGCGACTAATGCACTAAGTACCTTGCATAGGGGACATCTTCACTGGAAAAGTTGCAAAGGGATTGAAGTTTGGTAATAGGTTTATGTCCTATTTCTGGTATGATCTTTCCTTTATAAGCCTCGTTTAGGTTTTTGGTGACATTATGTTAAGTATCCTGATATATATCCTCAAAGTCCTTTTAAGGATATTTGATTAGGATGTTTGAAACTAGTATTGGTTTGAAAATTTGATCATTTAAATATTATCAAAACTTGGTTTTGAAAAGATAAACTATTTTTTACTTTCTAAAGAAATTTTTACAAAGTTGAAGGAACGTTTGGAAGATCTATCTAATAAAAGGCTTTTGCAGTATGTTGCTGAGCATACTGATTGAACGTTTGGAAGATCAAAAGATGAAATTATTCTTAAAGCAATCAATACTGGTTGATAACTGAAGGTTTCATCCTGAAACTCAGGACCCATCCGCCTTCGGTTATCAAATTGTTTAGAGACAGAAATGAAAATTGTTCATAAAGACATAAAATTGTTCGAATGAAAATAAGATCTAGGGGGTAGTGCCCTCTTGGTCCATAGCGGTTTCAGCAACATCCATCTTGGGATCCGCCTCAGTATCCTTGTCAGCATCGATTGCCTTTTCAACTGCTTTAGAAGGTTCATCGACAGTTGATTTGGAAGAGGTACCGCCAAGATTCTTCAGCTTGGTCTCCCAAGCACCAACGTCCCAAGAAGGGCATTCGAAGCCTAATGTTTTAGCTTCGTGAGCCATCTTCAGCCTAGCCTGGAGAAGAGAAATGACGACGGAACTTTTGAGGCTTTCTCGGTAACTGACCATATCCCATTCGTACTGCACATGGGCAGCTTCCAGATCGGCCTGGGCTTGGAGAGTAGCTTTGTTGAGAGCAACTTGGTGTTCTTGGGCCATAGCTTTGTATTTCTCCTTGTAATGACGAGACTTGGCGGCCGCGATCATACCTTGGTCAGAGATTGTGATTTCTGCTTCCTTTAGCTTAGATTCAAGTGTCTTGTTAAGCTTGCAGGATTCTTGATATAAGTGAACCAAACGCTCAAGACCCTACAAAGGTAAGAGGACAGGGATTAATATTATTAAATCTTTAAAAATAGTCTAAATTGCAGGATATGATATGAAGATACTAACCTGGTTAAGAAAAGAAGTCATAAAACCACTGGCTTCAATGAACCCGTGCTTTTCATAAGGAAAGGTGTCAGAAATGACAGGGGAATCGGGTTCTTTCCTTTTGCGGGAATTTGAACTCAGGGGCTTGGTAGCCGGTGAAGGTTTAGGAATGATAATGGCTTTGGAGCTGCTGGGTTTGGATGTAGCAGTGGTCTTGGAGCCAGTTTCTTTCTTGACCTGGATCTGGTCAGAATAGCTATCCAGTTCGTCAAGATCAAAGACTTCAGGGATCTTAGCTGGTGCTGCGTAAAGGGAAAAGTTTTACTCTTTATCATTATATTATTTTGACTAATTATTTTGAAAGAAATTCTTACCAGACATCTCGGATGATGAGTACTGACTTGAACTCGGGACGTGTGTGGTAAAAGTCCTGTCTATTGCAGGTAACCGGTAAACGGTATGGATTTTCTCTTCTGACTCAGCGGTAGGAGGAGCAACTTCCTTGAAGTTCACTGCATAAAGATCAAAAAGAAGAATATTAATAGAGGATAACAATCAAATCGTCTATGAGGATATTTATGATCCTACTGGTGGTTAACCACTCCACCGGAAGGTTGGCACCCTCAGCAATGGAATCTCATTTAACAAAGAAGAATTTGCGTTGCCATCCGTCTTCGTTTTTGGTGGCTTTGAGAATCAGGGGTTTGCTAGAGGTTGAAAAAAGCAAGAACCGACTAGAGCCGTGGGATCGGAGGCGATAAGCAATAGGTAAATCCTCGATGCAGAGGTCAGAGCAATGGAGGTTTTTGATTTGGTTGAGTACAATTAGTACTCTCCAAACCATGGGCATGTTTTGAGCAAAAGAGATGCCAGTAATACGAAAGAATTGCATCATGAATTCAGGAAAAGGGTATCGAAGACCTAATGAAAAAGGATATGCTGGAAAACAGATCCATTCGGTAGAAGAAACATCCGATCGGATTGACCGATCGAATGGCCTAAAGACTGTGCTGTCAGGGAAAGCGCCGGAGGCTCTTAAAGCTGCAATGTCTGCGTTATCAAAAGCGCAGATCTCCTTCTCGGGATTTTTAAGAAGATTCTGCTGGGTGAAGGTCTCGGCGGCCATTGCTAGAAAGATGAAGTAAATTGTCAGGAAGAAAATCAGAAATGGAGAATTACCTGAAGGGTCTGTTGAAGATATTTGCTTTTCAAACAAGAAAAGAGAAGATATAGGGGCATCGTGAATCTCCATTGAGTAAAAAACGCGTTGGAAGTTACGATGTGATCTTGACCGTCGGTTCGTTTTAAATGCCTTGAGTTGTGGGATAAGATTTTTGAAATATATCCGTTGGATTGGTATCCCAACCGATATATTTGGGGACAATTGTTAGGGGTCATTTTCTTAACGTATATATCCTGACCAATATCCTGCCTATGTTTGTTCATTTGTGACCTGGATGCTGGAAGAGGATATTGCTAACATCTTGGGCGATATCCTGAGGCTTATTGAATTAACCACGTGCAGGTTAAGGGCTGAGACTTGCTAACGGTCGAGAGGACTTCTTCTCCTCAAGACTCGGACGAATTTGTTGAGGAAGAGACGTTGAGCCCGAAAGACCAGGTCTACAACGTTCGAAGAAGGAATATTCGGCGGATCCCGCAAGTTTAGGCTAGTTTGTTATTTTATCTTTACTATAAATAGATGGGGGCGGATCAGCTTAGAACACACGATTTTTCACTAACACTCTCATACACTTACACTCTCTAGCTCATCGCAAACACCACACTTGTATTCAAGTTTCGTTGTAACACTTAGTCGATCCGTACCACATCTTGCACTGTATCCTGATATTGGAAGGAATAGAAGAACAAGGCAGCTGCGATTGTCAGCTCCCGAGGTTTTGTGCCGGCGATCTAGATTGATCAAGGGCTTTCCTCGTACATCTCGTGTCAACCTTTACTTTTTTGCTCATTGTTTGATCACAGATACAGCTCTATATCCTGAGCCGTATCCTGAAACTGTTTTTACAAATTAACTTGAGTAACATATTTTCGACACTCATTTCTAGCACACTACCTCACTTAACTAATTTGATCACTTAATTACTTCGGTAATTTTTGACCAAAACAGATACCTTCCAACATCATTTCATATCACCCCAACTTTTGCTTCATACATCAATTTCATGATTTCTTCTTTTTGGGTTAAGTGTATTTTAATGGATGAACATATGTAATTGCGGGGCCCACGTAATTACGAAAGTGTCGCATGAAAAACATACAAAAACCCTATTTACATACCAAACCTACCAATTTTCAATATTTCATTATGAAATATCAACTTATGATAAGTTTGTTTCTATTTTCAAGTTTTATGTGATTTAAGTGGATTTGGTTGGTTATGTTTGATTTATGTGATGTCGCATTTCGAATTTTCATTTTTCGCAAATCGTAAGTTTCACATTTGTCACACTATACATTGTGTCACTAATTTCTACTCACAAACCCACGGATTGTTGCGTTTAATCTTGTAGATGTCGGCTAGACGTCACCGTATCGGGAAACGTGCTGGAAACTCCAACCGGCGCATGGAGGCCCATATCGCCGAGGAGATGGCCGTCGTTATTCCAAACATCTTCGTACAAGTCCAACAAGCCCTTAATAACCAAGAGGCCTACAATGGATCTAATACCTCGAAGTGTTCCTACAAACACTTCAAATCATGTGATCCTCCTACTATGACAACTCGCATTTTCAGGTTATTACCGTTAACTTTCTCATTATGGTGTCACAGTTTCTTCAGACACCAACTGATCGACACTGCGTCACTGTCAAGCGTATTTTACGGCATCTTAAGGGTACCATCTCTCATGGATTATGTATACGTCAGTCTACTTGTGTTGATTCACATGCTTATAGTGATGCTGACTGGGCTGGATGTCCCAATGATCGCCGTTCTACTACAGGATATTGTGTTTTTCTTGGGCCCAACCTTATCAGTTGGAGTTCCAAGAAACAGCATACTGTTGCTAGGTCAAGTATAGAGGCTAAGTACCAAGCTCTTGCTCATATAGCTGAGTTAAGTTGGATTACATCTATATTACAGTAGTTGCATATCACGATGACTTGTCCACCTTCTCTTTGGTGTGACAATATTGGGGCCACATATCTTGCAGTAAACCTAGTGTTTCATCAGCGCACCAAACACTTGGAGATTGACTTGAATTTTATTCGTGACATGGTTTTGGCGGGTTCTCTACATGTTTGATATGTTTCTACTATGCTTCAACTTGCGGATATTTTAACCAAAGGACTGTCTGGTGTTCGTTTTGACAGTCTGTGGTCCAAGCTTCACGTGGATACTCCCTGTTTAGCTTGAGGGGGCGTATTAGTGTATATAAGTGTGTGATATGTGTGGTGTATAGTTGGATAGGCTGGATAGTTAGTTAGATAGTTAGAGTTAGTTGAAGTGGTTTAGTTTATGTATATAAATAGATGTGTACCTTTCATTTGTGGTTAATGATACAACTATTCTCTTTATTCTCTACTTTCACACAATAGTCTAAAGAATATGTAGCATTGTGAGTGGTTTACACGTCTTTGTAATTCACCTTAGGTTGTGATGTCCAAACTTAACCCAATGATTCATTGTTGTATATAAAAATATTAAGTTCCAGCTGTATGGAGTAAAAATGTTGGAATACGAAAATAGCCATTTGCGTTTGCAGTTTGCAAAATATAGCCATTTCATTTTACTATTTTTAAGTGCAACTAACCAATAATGGTATTCTCCAAACCGTACTTCGCGGTTTAGCGCAAATTTTCATCAAAGCGCAACCAACTAGTTTGGTTTGTCGTCTCTGAAACGTAGTTAGCGTTTAGCCTTAAATTTTCGTAAAAACCGGCCTTACCAAACCATAAACACCCATATTCCTATGTGAGCTACATTTCCACCCAATTTTTCACAACACTTATATTTCAAACACACAATTTTGAGTATCAATATCTTATTCATCTTACCACTTTTCTAAATGCTTCCAGTCTCGTTAGGAAGTTGTCATAAGAGAGACTGAAAAGTATTATGTAATAATATTAAATAGTTAATACCACAATCATCCTCCTGTTGTCGTTGTCGTCGCCACTACACCACATTCTCATGGCCATCCTTTCCACCACATTAACAACGCCCCTTTGCATGTCACACCCCAACCGATGGCGGAAACATCGGAGTGAGACGAAAATAAGATTGCTCGAGACTTCATAACACAATTGCGACAATATTTAATACAAAACTGATTTCATTCATTTCATAACTTTCTCAAATTACAACATGGAAATCAAATTACAACAATTGTTTCAAAAAAATACAACATTACAAGAAACAAAGTACAACGAAACAATACAAATACAACAACCTATCTAGTAATTCAAAATGGGTTTCTAAAGCATCCCTACTAGATTTCATCAATGGTGACATCATCAACATGCAACATGTTTAAAATATGATTCAATAGAAAAAGTATTGGCGAGTATACAAGTTTGATACATAGCATAAGTATAAAATGATTTAAACGAATCCACCTGGCAAACTTAGTTATCAAGATTAACGTAAAACAGGCATGCGAATATTCAAGTCAATCCTCTGATTACCACAAGTATTAAAGACTTAACATGACCACAAGACTACAGGTAGTGCGTTACTCCTATAGCACTACACATGTTAATGAGAGGCTCGTACGAAGTTAATGACAAGTTTATCACATAAGAATGTTCTAGAAACATGAATCAAGTATAACGTATTAGCATGCATGTATTAGATTGTTTGTATGTTAGCATAAAGTCTAAGTGTAACTGTGTAAGTTTATAAGTAAACATATTGCACCCAAAAGTGTAAAATGTAAAAAGGGCGTTCGAGTATACTCACGGTTTTGCTAAATCTTCTTTAGTTAATCCCGCAAGTAGAAGAGTTGATGACGAGAGCGCTTGGAACACCGAGATTACCCTACATGTGGGTAAACGAAGGTGTGAGTGTTGGAGTTGAATGGAGGATTTTGGATTCGGCATTAAAGTACGTAGTATATAGTACAAAAGTATAACTTAAACAGAAAATATATTTTATCCAGGCACTCGTTAAGACACTGAGTTTCTATGATTTCACGAATCTTGATTTGCCCGTCAGAATCATTAACGAGGAATGTGGAAATGGAATAAACGGTAACCGAACATCACAACTCGGTTCATGCGAAAGGACAGTTCGCGCAGATGGACACCCTTCGCACGAAAGGGGAATACCCTTCGTGCGAATGGGGTCAGTTTGGTGCGAATCTGAACTTCTTTTGAACGTTTTAACTATGAAACAGTCACGTTGTGAGTCCAGTTGTGTTATTTAGTTATAATATATAGTATAGTAACAGTCCAGAATGTCATAGATTTCATAGAAGTCATGCATGGAGGTAATAACCTCGTTATAGTTCACCAAAGCACAAGTTAGTTAACTAGGTTAACAAACCGGTTGGTCATGAATACAGATTGTAAATAATAGAAATTAAATAACTAAACAACCGAACAAGAAAAACCTGGGTGTGCCGCCTCAACATGGAAGGTATAAACCAAGTGTTGGAGGCGGGACGGGGTCAACTTATTCTAGGTCTAGGAGATTGTTTGGGTGTTCGTTTTGCAAGTTCAAGTGAGGTGGTGGAACTAGATTGGAAGCCAAGGCTTCCACGATTCACACATTGTTATCTCATAATCGTTCATATTGTAAATGAGGATCTGATTAACATTCAACACTTAGAAAATGTCAGAACGGGATGAAACAACACCTTTCGTGCGAATGGATAGTCCAGTCACGCGAAAGGGGTATCCTTTCGTGTGAATGGACTGCCATTCATGCGAGAGGCTCTGTTTTGAGATGAAAGTAGTTCGGTTTTGTTTAAACTGTTCATCTTTTTAGCTGGAATCGACCTTAATACTAACCCACAGCTACGAACTTAGCTTGTGAGCACAATGGGTCCATGATTCTACCAAGTTTGAAATCAGAAAGTTATTTGTAAAAGTTTGAATGTTTAACTTCAATCCTTAGCTTGGTCCTCAATATGATTGAGTGTTGTTATCAGATTGCCAAGGCAATTTGAGAAACCAAGTTGTTTTGGTATGAAGAATTATAAAAAGATGAAGAAAAGTAGGAGAATTTAGGTGAAATTAAAGGGTTTGTGAGTTGCAAACTCACTTAGGAAGGTTCTGGAAGGAGACAACAACAAGTGTGTGATTTCAGATATTGAGAGAGAATTTTAGAGTTGTGGAAGGTGAGAAATGAGGATGAAGGTGCGTATTTATAGGGTTAAGTGGAGTTTGGAATGATTGGGATTTCGGGTGAAAGGGCCTTTCGTGCGGAAAGGGATCCCTTCGCACGAAAGGGCCAATCCTTTATGCACGAAAATGCAAGTTTGACGATTTTGCGTGCTTTGTCGATTTTACGTGTTTTAAACATATAAGTGAAATTCATGTATAGACAAGTATGAGTTTGCGTATAATTGTATCAAGTTTGTACGTATAATGAATGTATAACAAGTATGTATGAATTATGTACAACACAATGTATACAAATGTCGAGTTTTCATTGTGAATCAAGTCTCGGATTACAATGATTTGAAATGAAAGACGAATACAAAGAGAATACAAGTTTCTATAAATAGAAATACAGACAAACTTCCTAAATAAGGAAAGTTACAAAAAGCGAGGCGTTACAGTCTCCCCTCCATTAGGAAATTCCGTCCCGAAATTTATTTAAGAGGAAGGTGTAACGAATAGGTGCGGATACTTAGTCTTCATTTCACTTTCGAGTTCCCAAGTAAACTCAGCGTCATGTTTTCCTTCCCATCGTACGTTAACTATGGGAATTCGACTGCGCCTCAATTACTTGACTCCTCGGTCCATGATCTCGACAGGTTTCTCCATGAAGTGCAGAGTCTCGTTGCTTTGAAGATCTTCAAGTGGGACTTGAAGTCCTTCTTCAGCTAGGCATTTCTTCAAGTTTGAGACGTGAAAAGTTGGGTGGACAATGTTAAGTCCTTAAGGTAGGTCCAGTAGTTTACATATGAGGGGATCAAGCCATTCGCACCCCCGCCATCCAATACCTATGGGTATTGAAGGAGGTCCTAGTAAGCTTGACCCAGATCCTTGCAGGATCTATACACTGAACAAGGCAAGAACCTTACTAAACCATTCCCTTAACCCCCGACCAGGTAGCCAACATATCTCTATATGGACCGTAGAGATATGAATGGTGTAAATCTTTTACTTTATATAGACAGTAAAGTAATGCCAAGACACCACGGGCAAATGATAAAGAAGTTTCACCTTCAACATAAGAAAAACTAGTTATTAAAGTCACTAATACAAAACCAAATAAAAAGTACGAAAAGATTAAAAATCAAAAGTAATACATTAAATGCTTGTCTTCACCAAGTGATGTAAGAGACTTAGCCAAACATGGCCTTTGATTGACAAGAACTCTTATTATCAATCTTGGATCCTGAGACTACTACACACACTCTAAGATGGATGATGGATGATGGTGGTGGATGTTGGTGTTGTAGTGGTGGTGGAGTGGTGGCAAAGTGGGAGAGATGTGGTTTGCCAAGGGATGCCTTTGAAGTGAGTCAATCACCCCTATTTATAGCCTGAACAGAAGCCCGACCACGACCCCGTGTCCAGTGGACACGCCCCCGTGGCCATCCCTTTTCTCTTCTTTCATTAATTGCATTTGTCAGCATTGGCTCCACACGACCCGTGTTCGCTGGGCATGGCCCCGTGTGCAGAAGCGTATCTGTACTATTAAGATTTGCAAGATTCTGCAAATCTTAGCGTTGACCATGGCCCGTGCTGAGCTGGGCACGCCCCTGTGGTGGGCATAGAAGCTTCCACAGCTTTGTCCATTTCTGCAGACATCTGACCACGCCCCCGTGTCCCGTGGGCACGGGCAGTGGTCAGCCCTCTGTTTCTTGTTTTTGCTTTTGGGGATGCTGCCGAGGGGTCGGGCATGTCACGCTTATTCCTTTTCTTTGTATTTATGTTAGTTTTTGCTGCATATTTGTTCCTTTTGTTCGTTTAAGCTTATTTGGTCCTGAAAATACAAGAGGAAGACAAAAGCACACTTTTTCCAACATTAGTACTAAAAAATGGTTAGTTTTATGCCTCATTTGATGTAATTTATATGTTGAATTTTACATACATCAAATACCCCCACACTTGAATCCTTGCTTGTCCTCAAGCAAAACTCTATATTATGTGGCTTACACACCCAAATGGAATAGGTATGAGAGAAGTTTTGGGCTTGTCTTGAGTGTCAGGAATCCAAGATCTTTATTGGGTTTTATTTTTATACTATTTACAATTCTATTCGTTATGATTTATTTAGAAAGTTTCATAAGAAAAATTACTTATTTGGGCATAACATGCCTCTTTAAAATTCCATTTATATACAAGTTCACATACCTCACAGGAGATCACTCAACACTCGGCCGAAGATGTATTTTTGTGAAACACTCGAGACCGGCATGGAACTTACTTCTACCATATGCTTGCCAAGCAATCAATCCTCCTCCGTTTTAACTATAAACCTTCGTAAATATCAATAGGACTTGGGAAAGGGTTAGGCTTGGGCTAAAGGTAGGTGGTTTTGGTTAGTAGTTAGTAAAAAGGGCTAAAAGCGTAAAAAGCGTCAGTCGTCGTAAAACTTTTTGTTTTTGTGACTTTTATTCAAACTACGCATCTTCAAACAAAGTTTCTTTGAGGAACTTGTTTGTTTATTGCTAGACTTTCATTATTTTTTGTTTTTTGATAGAAATGTCACAGGAAAACCGAGCTTTTTACTAAAATAAATGGTTGAAAAGAAAAAGGTTTTGGTGGGTAAAGGGTGTTTGTTTTGTGGGTTTAGAAATGAAAAGGTTTAGGCTCAAAGGGGTTAACTAGGGGGATTTTTGGGTAGGTGATAAAGAAAATGAAAAATAATGGTGTTGAAAGGAAAATGGGTTAGTCCTAATGCCTCCATCATTTACTTACTTGGGTTTAAGTTGGTAGGGACCGGGAATGTATCGTTGTGGCAAGTTCTAGAGTCGTAAGAACCAAGCGGCTATTCACACAAGAAACGAAAAAAATGAGCATTTAGTTTAAAGATGTATGCTTGTATGCTCAATAAAGGCTCAAAACTCACTTATTGTGGGAATGGTTTTGTAATGTGATTAAGTATATATAATCAAATTTTAATTAGATTTGTCATACCGTTTCATAATTTTCTTATGTTGGTTCTTTTTATCACGACGCTATCAGTTGTAAATTTGTAAAAATATAACCTTTTTAGAACTTTTTATTCCCAACTTAAACCAAGACAAGTAAAAAAATGAAAAATTTTTGAAAAAAAAATTGGGGTGATTAGCGGTCCAATAGAGTTTTGTGTAAGCCTTGTTGTTAGGACTTTCAAAATTCAAGGTTTTAGCATCCCCCCCCCCACACTTAAATTACACGTTGTCCTCAATGTGTCCCAAAAATAAGTTTTTAGGTTGATTGAATGTGTAAAAAGGTGTTTAAAAACAAAATTTTGTGTTACTGGGCGTCTGGCCACGGGCCCGTGTTGGTCCGGGCACGGCCCCGTGGTCAGATTGCCAGTATCATAATTAAACAGAAGGCTGGGCACAGGGCGAGTTCAGTGAGCATGGCCCCGTGTCCAGTTACCTGAACTGGGCATTTTCTGCAGAACCTCAGGCACGGGGGCGTGTTGGACTGAGCACGACCCCGTGCTGAACCTGCTGTAATGATGGAAAATTGTCGGGAGGCTCTGTTTTTGTGCATGGGGTGTGGTTTTAAAGTTCCCTTGGTAACCTCCACCTTTCCGAGTGTGTTTTATCATTACAACATCATCCAAACACCATTTAATAATTAAAAACCATCATTCATTAAAAACGACAAATACAAAGATCTTAAAATTGAAAATAAAGTTCCTAAAAATGAAAAACTACAAAGATCCTAAGATAGATAGGTCATAGAATGTAGAAAATCACTAAGGAGTTCTACCCTTATTGTAGGAGTGACAAAAGCCCGGCAATAACTTCCCGGTACTTAAGGGTTTTATTGAACTCGGAACCGGGGGATGTCATTTAAATGTCATTGAGCCATTCCTCTATCTCCCTTGGGAGAAAGAAGGCGGGCTCATTCTCCACAATGTCTTGTGGAGGAGGCGCAACGGCTACCTGAATCCCGTGTAGTATATCTAGAGAAGGTTCCGGAGGCATGACATGCCACTCGGCTGGAATAATGACTTCCGGCACAACATTCCACCCTCTTTGTGCGATGATTGGCACCATGGGAGGAGAAGCAAGAATATTCAAACTTTGGTGTAAAAGGTTGACTTCTCGAAGGCAACCCTCTAACCCTACCGACAAATGGTTAATACGGTCAATTAAGGCTTCTTCTACCCCTGCCATCTCATCAATGGCTTCTCGCAAGGCGTACACGTAGTTGACCAAGGAGTCTTCCACCGATGTTCTTCTTCCCCATAGATCGTTCCTTGAGTGAGGTGAGGATGTTCCGCTATTCCGGCTTGACATTCTAAGAAAACAAGTCGAAAAGTTCAAATTAATGAAACCGTTATTCCGGCCACGGCCCCGTGCTCGCTGAGCACGGCCCCGTGGCCACCATTCTGCAGATTTTTGAACTCAGGATTCTTATAGTTTTAAATTATTTTACTGAACTTTGAGACATTTCTGAGCAAAAATAATTTAAAACAGTGTTATAAAACTTATTTTTGATAAGATTCCTTTGTTAAAAACCTAGCAAATATCTCAATAAAGCTTGAAAACATGGAGGTTTCAAGCTTTAATGGAGGTTTTGAGGAGTTTTTGAAGAAGAAGGCAAGAGACGAAAGTAGTAAAGACAAGATGGTTGTTGAGAACCTTCTTTGGAATATACCTTGTAGGGTATATGTGAAGATCCCACTAGATCTTTGTCTTTGGAATGGGTCTAAATGTGCAGGAATCTTGCTGACTTTATAGAAAATGACAGCGTGCTGACCACGGCCCCGTGTTGGCTGGAGACGGACCCGTGGTCAGACAAGACTCTGACACATTTTGTCCGTATTCTTAACACGGGGCGTGTTGGCCTGGACACAACCCAGTGGTCAATTTTTAGGTGAGCACGGGGCGTGTTGACCTGGACACGGCCCCGTGGCTAGAGAGTTGTTATGAAGTTTCATCTTATTTTAAGGAATTTGTCCAGATCGGGCGGTTCCTTACTGGACGGAGCAACACCGAAGTGTCTGAGGTACCTTAATTGCCCTTGCTTTAGACAAGAACGCAAGAGGTTATCGGAAAGGGTAAAACCTAAGCTAAATACCGGTGGGCGAAACCAACCTTTATTTCCCTTATCCGGGCTCTCATTAAAGAAGGTATATGTCGAATCGCTCAGGTCTATGAACGCATCGGCGGAGACTGATGGAGAGTCCTTCACATCACAATTGACAAAGGGACGACTATCGCTCAAGTCCTCACAAGAGTTAGAGGTGCTTTCGGTATTGACGATGTTGTTAGAATCCGAATGCGATCTCAATAAGTCTCCTTGATCGTCGTCTTGGGATGAATAACTTATTTCCATCTCTTTTATCAATTGGAGAATTATTTCTTCGAGCTGAAATAATTCTTCGAGAATCATATCATCTAGAAGAAATGATTAAGAGCATTCGAGGGAGAGATAGGGATCGTTTTTACTTTCGCCCATCTTAAGGTTACAGGAAAACGATGGGTCTATATAGTGGGGAGTGTAATTTAAAAAATAACATTTTAAATCTTTATGAGATCCACCACATATTTGACACCATGCACCATAAGAGGAGCGAAAGTAAAAATAATCAATATCACTCATGCTTGTGTCAGAAATTACCAACCGTTGGGATCTTACGGTTCTGTTTTCAGTAACTGAAGCTTGGGCATGGGGGCGTGTTCAGTGGGCATGGCCCCGTGTTCAGCTACTGTCTGACTTAAAACAGGATTGCCAGTAACAAAGATTGGACACGGGGCGTGTTCAGCGGGCACGGCCCCGTGCTGAAGTCTGCAGAAGCTGAAAAATTTAAGAAAAATCCTAAAAAATAGAAAAACAAGAAAAATGATTAGGCCGTTGATTCCTAACTTTCTTAAAATCCTTGTGTCCCTGGCAACGGCGCCAAAAACTTGGTGTACGTTAGGTGTATTATGATTTTCTTGATATTTTAAGCCCATTTTACGCATTAGTCAAGTTTTAAATTTATAAAACACGATATTCTACAAACACTAGACACACACATGGGCAAGTGCACCCATCGTGAGCGTATTATAGTGTTGGTAAGATACCAAGGTCGTCCAAGGACACAAGAGCTTTTAGTACCGGTTTATCCTCAACGTCTAATCAAACTAAAATTTTTTAGAAAAGGTTTTAAACATGAAAAATAAAAACTAAAAATGATGAAATAAAAATAAAAATAAAACAGATAGACAAGATGAATCACTTGGATCCGACTCGCCTTAAATGTATCCTTTAATGATTTCCACACTTTTGCACTCTTTAAGAGATTATCTTAGTTATAGTAGTAGGCCCCTCTTTTGAAGGTGACGTTACCCTCAACCCAGTGGTTTGAGTGAGCAAGGATACAATCCCAAAGGGTCGGAATATTGAATGATAATTAATTAAGTTATTAATGCAAAAAGTGGTAGGCCCCTCTTTTGAAGGTGATGTTACCCTCGGCTAAGTGGTTTGAGTCAGCAGGGATACAATCCCAGGTAGCCGGTTTAATGTATTAATAGTAGTTTACATATGAGGGGATCAAGCCATTCGCACCCCCGCCATCCAATACCTATGGGTATTGAAGGAGGTCCTAGTAAGCTTGACCCAGGTCCTTACAGGATCTATACACTAAACAAGGCAAGAACCTTACTAAACCATTCCCTTAATCCCGACCAGGTAGCCAACATATCTCTATATAGACCGTAGAGATATGAATGGTGTAAATCTTTTACTTTATATAGACAGTAAAGTAATGCCAAGACACCACGGACAAATGATAAAGAAGTTTCACCTTCAACATAAGAAACTAGTTATTAAAGTCACTAATACAAAACCAAATAAAAAGTGCGAAAAGATTAAAAATCAAAAGTAATACATTAAATGCTTGTCTTCACCAAGTGATGTAAGAGACTTAGCCAAACATGGCCTTTGATTGACAAGAACTCTTACTATCAATCTTGGATCCCGAGACTACTACACACACTCTAAGATGGATGATGGATGATGGTGGTGGATGTGGGTGTTATAGTGGTGGTGGAGTGGTGGCAAAGTGGGACAGAGGTGGTTTGCCAATGGATGCCTTTGAAGTGAGCCAAGCACCCCTATTTATAGCCTGAACAGAAGCCCGACCACGGCCCCGTGTCTAGTGGACATGCCCCCGTGGCCATTCCTTTTCTCTTCCTTCATTAATTACATTTGTTATCATTGGGCTCCACATGGCCCGTGTTCGCTGGGCACGACCCCGTGCGTAGAAGCGTATCTGTACTATCAAGATTTGCAAGATTCTGCAAATCTTAGCGTTGACCACGCCCCATGCTGAGCTGGGCACGCTCCCGTGGTGGGCATAGAAGCTTCCACAGCTTTGTCCATTTCTGCAGAGATCTGACCACGCCCCCCATGTCCAGTGTGCACGGGCCGTGGTCAGCCCTCTGTTTCTTGTTTTTGCTTTTGGGGATGCTACCGAGGGGTCGGGCATGTCACGTTTATTCTTTTTCTTTGTATTTATGTTAGTTTTTGCTGCATATTTGTTCCTTTTGTTCGTTTAAGCTCATTTGGTCCTGAAAATACAAAAGGAAGACAAAAGCACACTTTTCCAACATTAGTACTAAAAAAGGGTTAGTTTTATGCCTCATTTGATGTAATTTATATGTTGCATTTTACACACATGACCGGCATAACTCTTTTTTCGGCTTTTGGCTTTAAGCAAGTTGTCTCGAATCTGCAAGATTTTGTCCGTCGTCTCTTGTATAAGCTCGGGACTGGTGACTTGAGCTTCTCCGATCTCGTGCCAACAAATAGGCGAACGACACTTACGACCATATAATGCATCGAAAGGTGCCATTCGAATACTCGTGTGGTAACTGTTTACGAGAATTCGATCAAAGGCAAGTGCATATCCCAGTTGAGACCAAAATTGATTACGCAAGAACGAAGCATATCCTCTAAAGTTTGGATAGTACGCTCAGTTTTCCTATCGGATTGTGGATGGAAAGCGGTACTAAGATTGAGATGAGTACCAAGAGCGGATTGAAACGTTTGCCAAAGACAAGAGGTGAAACGACCATCACGGTCTGAGATGATGTCAATGGGGATACCATGATGACAAAAGACTTCATCCATGTAGATACGAGCCTATTTCTCGACTTTGTAATCTTCACGAATGCGGAGAAAGTGAGCGGATTTGGTCAATCGATCAATGACCACCCAAATGTTGTCATGACAAGAAGACGTACGAGGAAGCTTAGTAATAAGGTCCATTGCAATACTCTCCCATTTCAAGACAGTAATTTCTGGTTGTTCAAGTAAGCCAAAGGGGCGTTAATGTTCTGCTTTGACCTTGGAACAGGTGAGACACTTCGAAACAAAGGTGGTGATATCTTTCTTCATGCCAGGCCACCAATAGGATGAATACATATCGTGGTACATCTTATCACCACCAGGATGATAGAATATTGAGACTTATGTGCCTCCTTCATTAGAAGTTCTCTTAGATCATCATGATTAGGAACCCCGACATGATTGAGATAGTATAGAATAATTTTGGATTTGGTTACAAGACTTTCTTCAGCACCGCATTTCATCTCATTATAGAGGTTACCCTCGTGAACAGATGAGTTTTGATCTTCTCGAATGCGGTTTCGAAGATCGTCCACGAGTTGGAAGCAACGAACACTCTTAACATGAGTCTTACGACTAAGAACGTCAGCTATGACATTCACTTTACTAGGATGGTAGCGAATCTCGCAGTCGTAGTCGTTTAATAACTCTACCCAACGACGTTGACGCATGTCGAGTTCCTTTTAGTTGAAGATCTACTGAAGGCTCTTATATCTATCGCTTCCGTAAATCACGTATCGTAGCTAACGAATGATCAAGACTAGGTTTTAAAGTAAAGAAAACATGTTCTAAGTACCTCCGCACGAACCACGCAAAACTAGGGTTTCTTATGTTGATCCGCAAGAACCCACTTGGTCCGCAGTTAAGGCTTAATCTGCACCATCTTGTCCATCCGCACATGATTAGTCCATCCTCAGTTAGCTATGCACAGACCTACCATGCCTATATATATGAGTGTTGTGTCTTGTTCATTGGCATGTTTGAGGACTTGAGAGCTGTTACTTTGTCCGTTTGTTTTCATGGTTTTGTATTGTTCATCAATCAATAGAAAACAACTTATAATTAGTTTGTTCTTGTCTGATCCACTCTCTTACTTGGATTCCGCACAAGATACAAGATCTATGCAATCAACGGAGCATTCAAGTGCAACAGAATCGATCCTAACACACATGTTCAAGTGTTATCAGAGCGGGAGATTGATTGCAAGGACTGAAGATACAAGATTGAAGCCAAAATCATCCAAATCCGAGATGATTTCATCACATTCTACTCATTCTTCTTCTACTCATTCTTTTTCAAGTTTAAAACTCAGATTCACGACGATTTCACGGTTAAAAACGGCTGATTTTTCAACATGTTGTGCGAAAATACGTTTTAATCAACCCTTGAAAGTTTCAGATTGAAATTCAAACAAAATCATTGAAAATTTTTGAAAAATCATCAAACTTGACAACATGTGTTCGTTGAATGTGTATTCACGGGTCTGATTGTGTGGGTTCGCACGAATCTAGATCAACTAAACACAAGTATTCACGGATCTAACAACATTTGACATTTTGGTTCATCCGCGTGAACCAAGACACACCACGTTCACACGGATCAAGAAATAATACATGCACGGACCAACAAAGAGGCAGTTCACATGGATCGAACCCCTACATCCGCGCGAATATAAGTTTTAAGTTGTTTGATTTCAAAATTGATTCAAGTTTTTGTTAATTTGTTTGTAGGTGATAATCAAGGATTCAAACATCATGGAAGAAGAGTTCTACAATGAGTTTTACAACACTTTTACATCCGAAATAACAACATCCACACCAAAGAACATCTCTAAGGCTATTTCATAAAGTTTAAAACAAGATAGTTTGTACGAAACTCATCAACGACCACCAAAATTAATGAATATAGAAGATTATAACTGATGGAAGGACATATTTATTAATTGGGTGAAAGCGTATGCTCGTGAAAGTTGGTTCTTGTTAGAATTCAGGTATAAAAGACCTAAAAATGAGAAACAAGAAGAAATTCCACTTGAAAACTTAGAAAAACCCGATAAACAAGTATTTTCTGATGAACAAAGAATGATTGCCTTGATACAACAGTCAGTTCGGGATGATATTTTTCGTTGCTCCAACATAATGAATCGTCAAAATCCATTTGGGAGGCACTGAGAGTAAAAGTTGAAGGTGGAATGGAAATCAAGAAAAATAAAATATCTTTGCTGAAGAAAGAGTTTGATTTATTCAACTGTCTGAAGGGAGAGAATGTCTGACAGATGATAGAACGTTTCTGTCATCTGAAAATTGAGCTTGAAAGATTCGGTATCATTAAGGACAGAGAAGAAATCATCAACAAGATTATTGAAGCATTACCTCGTGTAGATGATTGGCAAACCATTGTCATGATACTCAAAAATGATGCAAAGTTTGATGTGTTAAACCCCGACCCCACCCTGGGAGCGGGAGCCGTGAACCAGTCAAATGGTATCTGTCACACCCCGACCACGTAAAACAACAAAACATGGCGGAAACGTCGGGGAGTGTTGTAACAGAATCATTGTTTCATAACACATGGAAATTGAAATATTGTTTTATTGATTAAAAGAGTTACAATGTCTTGACAATCAAAGAAACATAACATAAATAACTAGTCTTGCATCTTTTATTGTCACTAAGGCCCAAGTCCGCCTAAGTGTATCTTGATAAATCCTATGCATCATATCCTGAAACACATGTGAAAATAGGTACGTCAGCATAAAAATGCCTGTGAGATACATAGGTTTTGTGAAAATAGGATTCATGACTTGTAAGTTTAGAAAAAGTTGTTTAGCAAAAGTCAGTCATGAACCTTGTAAATTGATTTGTTTTGTAAATCGTTTGAAAAACAATAAGTTCAGGTGATATGTATAAATAAGAGAATAATGTATGGTTAAATGAATAACCAAGTAAAATGAGTTTGTATAAGATAAGTTGTTTGTAAAACAATGTCTTGTGAAAAGTATGTTATTTGTATAAAATGTTATATGTCTCAAATTGAAATGATTCAAATAACGCTACGATATGTAATACCATACAAACACTTATATATAGGAAGTACCAGCGGCGTATCCACCATGCTTGTATCATATTACACACGCCTCGTTACTTAAATCACTTACTCAAACCAAACCACCAAAGTAAAATGTTTATGTATAATCAAATGTCAAAATGTTTATGTGAAAACCATGTCTAATGTCTACGTCTAATGTTTATGTCTAATGTAAATCATGAATTTTGTATGTAAATGTCAAAATATTTATGTATAGTAAGTGAAATATATCAACTAAACAATATGTAAAATGCACAAAAACAAGGTATTGAAGTAAAACATGGTTTAAATCAAAGTTATGTTTTGTGTAATAAATGCATGCTATACTGATATAAACATTTATGCGGTATTGTGAAAATTCATACATCCAAGCCCTGCGACAGTCGGATAACCCTTTTAGTAAAGGTTATCAAAAAAATGTATTCGGATTCGGTCATTCCTTCCATCCAAACAAACCCGAGATTACAGGAATGGGATTTGTCAAGTCCTATGGTACCACTACCTACTACCGAGCGGCATGATCGGTGTTAATGAATGTACATTGTCTCATTTAAACAAACCAAATGTCATACCAAAATGTAAGCATGTGATGAATAACAAATGTACTAAGTATGCACACAATGGGCATACATAGCATAGAATGTAATGTAAAATAATGTACTAAGTACGCACACAATGGGCATACATAGCATAAAATGTAATGTAAAATAATGTACTAAGTACGCACACAATGGGCATACATAGCATAAAATGTAATGTAAAATAATGTACTAAGTACGCACACAATGGGCATACATAGCATAGAATGTAATGTAAAATAATGTACTAAGTATGCACACAATGGGCATACATAGCATAAAATGTAATGTAAAATAATGTACTAAGTACGCACACAATGGGCATACATAGCATAAAACACAATGAAATCATGTACTATAAATGTACTAATGAACATAGTAAGTATATGATGTGAAAACAGGAAAGCATGAAAGTAACAAGTAGGCACATGTGTTCCACCCCAAAACGTTTGGAAAACAGTAAAAGAGGGGTCTATGTACTCACTTGAGATTGCTTAGTAGTCCTTGAGTAACAACCAAACAATGCTAGAGATCACGGATATCAAACGGCACCTAATATAGGTAACTACATTAATAAACCAGACCTATAATGGAGGATTGGATAGTATGAGGTTTCGTAAACCATATGAGTATTGGAACTCATATGATATGGTTTAACAAAGCCCACATACTAAAATGAAACCTAACCTAAGTGCTTACGACCCATTACGACCCGTCTAGGTAGCTTATGCTACTTTAACGCGTCGTTCGCGTAAAACGCGTTCGCCTAACTAGTCCTATGACAAGTATTATATGCCTAATATGTTTAATTATGTTATATAATCAGTTAAGTGACGAAAGTTTAGGTTACATATGCTTAATTACCAATTACACATGAAAAGGGTATTTTGGTAATTTACCTAAGGCATATAAACTACCTATCATACAACTACTTAACGAAGCGACCATAAGGTATAACCTCGGAAGGTTATTTCCTATATACTATGGTCACCTAATGTATTTGGTCGGATCCTAACGATCGACCAAATGGGTCGGGTTCGAAAGCATAAGCGATTGATTTGATCGCTTACCCTTACAACCCTAGACAAGCACAAAACTAAAAGTGACGAGCTAAGCATGTTGAAACATGCTTAACTAAGTTAGAAAACAAGTTTGGTATCAAAACAAACGGTTTTGATACCTAAGAGTAGTTTGGTTACAAAATACGCAATAACACGCATTTTGGCCGAAACTACGACTCGTCACTGAGCCAAGATAACGTGGTAATCAGTAGGTATAGTCACTAGGGACTATGACCATCGTGATTACGCTCACGTTATGAAGTTCAAACGAACTTCGCATTGACCATAAACTGGTCAATGCAGAAAGTCAAACAAAGTTTGACTTTCGGACTCGAAAAGCAATAAAAGAACGAAGGAACACTTACAAAGGGTCCCCGAAAGCTAATCTTGATCCGAGTAGCTCAGGTATGAAGCAATGGCTTCAACTTAGAGCTTCTAAGATCAGATTCTTGTGGGTTTTGAAATGGATGGGGTTGGGTATTTATAGGATTTCTCGAACCTTTAAGATCGTTCCTCGTTAACCGTGCTTTGATCTTGTCCATACATGTGCACACATGGTTTTGTAATACCATGTGCACTCAATACCAGCCCATAGATTCCCCAAAACCATGTGCAACAAGTGGAATGGACCAGATTCGATGTTTCTGCCATTCTGCTGTCTGAGGACCCCTTACGGACCGTAAGGGTGAGGCTTACGGTCCGTAAGCCTTCAAGTTTGGCAGATTTACAGTTTTGGTCCCTGTTGTTGTTTAAAGCGATTTCCGACACGTTTAATGCTCGTTAACCCCGTTTCAAAGCTCTAAAATGAAGTTAAAGTATAGGGAACTTAAAATGTGCTCAAAAATATCTCGGATGTCGGTTCGTTTGGCCTTACGGTTGCGATGTTCGCTTAATTACGACGGAATGCGCATAAGCGCGAAAAACGATCCAAATGACGCGACGAATGGATTTTTCTTATGCCAAACACTAAAATAAAATGTTTTAGTGCTTACATAAATTTTTGGATGTCCAGATGTATTCAGAACGTAAGATATGCGTGAAAGTGCAAACTTGTGCACTTTTTGACGCTTTTAGTCCCTGAATGACCCAAAAGTTTATTTTAGCACACCGAACCCCTCAAAGCCTATTTCTAAGCTATGTAAAGGATATTTATGGTATGTTTAACTTATGGTCATGTTCCGGAATGTCTGTTACAGTTCAAATTGGCATACTTTCGCAGTTTGTCAACTTTAGTCCCTGTAAGCGATTTAACTCGATTTTTGCCATACCAAAGCCTTCAAAACTTATTTCTAAGTTATGTAAAGGTTATTTAAGGTATGTTAACCCTATTTCACTATTCCGGAGTGTTCGTTGCATTAAACAGGTTATATTTACGCATCAGTGCGCGTATAACCTTCCAGAAAGCGATTTAATGCTTGAAATCGAACAAGAATTGATAATGTGCAAAGGATACACATATTTGTACAAGTCCCAAGTATGAAATACAATATTTCATTGATACAGTATTTGTTTGATGGTCGTGGAGGCACAGGTGTCACAGTATCGGTGTTTATTAAATACGCAGAAGAAAAAAATTTCATCAGGATCGTAGTTAGGAAATAATTTCAGAGTTTGTAAAACACCAAACTTTTAATATTAAACAAATGGGCTAAAACCCATATTCCATTCAAATGTTTTTATAGGGATAAACCCTAATTGATAAAACATAAATTTCTTCTTTTATTCAGGTAATTATAGCCACTTTATTTAAGCCTTCAATGCTCCATAGCAGGCTTCTATTACTTTCACAGTAAGTTACCTGAAACGCGTTATGAAAACATTTTATTAGCAAAAAATACTGGTGAGTTCATTCTATTTTAGAAAAAGACACATTGTTATATTTTACAGTATCAAGGGAGATTACATTGTTTATATCTACCAAAAACTCAATCAATATTTGTCACACGGTGGCAGTTCCGATGTGACGGCGGTCATATCACTCATTGGCTAACTTTCGTCTAATAGTGAAGGTTATCAAGTAATGTATATATTATATCTTACTATATTCAAAGGTATTTGCCACTAGGCCTTTCCCGTGACGGTGGTCATATCACTGTTGATCATTCTTTCAACTAGTGACTGTGGTCGTATCACTGTTGGTCGTTCTTTCAAGTAGTGACTGTGGTCATATCACTGTTGATCGTTCTTTCAATTAGTGACTGTGGTCAATTCACTGTTGATCATTCTCTCAACTAGTGATTGTGGTCATATCACTCTTGATCATTCTTTCAACTTGTGACTGTGGTCATATCACTATTGATCATTCTTTCAACTAGTGACTGTGGTCATATCACTATTGATCATTCTTTCAACTAGTGATTGTGGTCGTATCACTGTTGATCATTCTTTCAACTAGTGACGCTTATCAAATAATGTATACCAAACTCCACATATTGATAGTAATTGCTTAATACATAACCCAACTCAAACTTTATGCACATATTATTAATTACAGGTGGTACCGTGGGAATACACTATGGCTATATAAACTAGTTACTGTGATATACATTATGGATATAAATGATATCATTTATTTTGTGATATACATATGTGCATATATATAGTCGATGCATTATATTTTATTATAACCCCATTAAATATAGGGTTATAATATTTATGGGGTTTTGATATGTATATAATTTTATAACACTATGGAGTACACATACTTAATATACATGTGTTTTATTAAGTTAATATATATAGTGTTATATATTTATGTTTCGTTAATTATGTGCATTATAACATGTATCCCTATGTATTTTATATATACATAAATCAAAGTTTTTATAGATACATAAGTTGATATATATGCTTTTCAATTTAAGTAGCACATTTAAATATCTATATATTAACCTTGTTTGTGCTACTTATATGTATAATTTTTATTTATAAAATTATAAGTATTTGTCATTATAATTTATATCTACTTGTAAAGCAAATAGGGTTTTGAAAGCATTCCCACATACTAGCAGTAATTTCATAATATAAAGACTTAATCACTGTAATTATAACTGAAAACATTTAGGGTTTTGCAAAGCATTTTAAATAAAATGACTCACAATAATGTGAGAAAAAGAAGAATGACTCACTTTGTAACTTTAGGGTTTAACTAAAAGCCTCCTGGTATAATCTTGGGTATAACTCATGAGCTCTTAATAAAATATACAATGCACTCGTGTTAGTATAATAACCCAATTCAACTTTATCAATACATCACGAGATCAGAACCCCAACGTAGTTAGCAAAGCATAGCCTTATTTAGGCAGCGCTTTGACATCCGTTGCTGGGTTCAGGATCGATCGGACATGGTATCGAATTAGTGATCAAGGGTTAAAACACTTACAACGGGGTAGAGCTTTGTAGCTTTATGGGTGTAATACTAAAGAAAAATTGGGTGTATAGAGAAGAGCAGAAAGAGGGGCAAGAGAAATGAATAAGGTTTGAGCAATTTTTGACTGCTTCACACTTCTTCTATTTATACTAGATTTGAACCTCGGAGACCACGAAAAGCTTGATTCCTTCTGATCTAAAAGATGACACGTACACAACAATCATTCACGTACACAATTCTTATAAGTTTAATTTTATTATTATTTTATTATTATAATTAATTCAGCTGCTTCACTCATTTATCGTTTATAACTTCTAAAATATGACGTTTTATGAAACAATGAATATGTCATTAGAACAAGCATATTTTTATCTACATTTTGATCTAAGTTTCGTTAAAAACGGAGTAAGGTCAATTATATTGTATTTTTATTATTTAATTATTAAATGGTTCCAATGTTCATCTAAATACCTCATATTTCTAATAGTCAAATTACTCGTAATCTACCCGTCTAATAATATAAGTTTTATATACTTTATTTTAAATAAAAAAAATGGAAATGTTACATGATGAGATCACCTTGGACACGTTGATAGAGAAGCTAGAAGGACATGAGCTGGAGCTTCAAAAGCAGAATAAAATGAGCAGCTCAAACTATCAGCAAAATATGAATCTTTATTACAGAGGAAACATGTTATCAACCAATCAATCGTCAAAGATTGGTACTGCTTATAGTGCTGAAAACTCAAAAGATTCACAAAAAGGCAGTTCTTCAAGTTATGATTCTGGATATCATTCCTCTTAAGCATCAAACAAATCAAATCCCGATGTGATTCAATGCAACAATGCCCTGAATCTGAAAAATTCTCAGAGTATGAATCCTGACGCTGCCAAACAACAGATGGTATTCTTAGCATCAATTATGGAATCGTATGAAAGTTTGGTGGCGGGTAGAATAGGAAACCCGAACATGACCAAGGAAGACTATAACCAGATTAATCCAGAAGAGATGGAGCTTATTGATATCAGATGGTGTATGGAGAGTGTAATCAGGAGGGCGCAAAGATTCATGGAGATTACCGGCAGGCAATGTCTTAAAGGTCCAAACGCAAAACTGGGATTTGATAAATCCAATATTACGTGTTTCAGATGCAAACAAAAAAGACACTTCAAGAGAGAGTGCTCAAACCGGGAGGTGAATGAAAATGTCAATCCATTCCATGACGATTACTACCAAAAGGCAATCTATCATCACGCAATGAACAACCGCCAAAGATAAATCAAAAACAAATTGATGAAGGGTCTTCAAAAGAAAGAAAGAAAGCTTTGGTGGTTACTCAAGATGACGAAGGATTCAATTGGAATAAATACATTCCAAAAGAAAAACATGCATTGGTTGCTGAAGTGAAGTATGTTCAAGTCAGAGAGAAAGATGTATTGCAGGTATCAAATTAGATGAAATGTCTGCAGCTTTCGTAGAAGCTAAACAAGCAGGTAGATGGGATGAGAAGAGAAAATGTTACACATATCCTCAAGGAAATCTGGTACTGGATTCAAAGAGTGTGGATTTTTAAAGCACTGCTTTAGGTTATTCCTACTGCTGAAGAACTTTACACGAAGAAATTTGAGGATAACAATTATGTTGCAAACATGGAGAAGCGAATAAGAGAAGTGATGCTTGCAAGTTTGAAGAAGCAAGAGGAAGAAGCCATTAAAGAAAATGTTGAAAAGATAGTTGAAAAAGACGGGAGAAGAGGCCAGTGATGAAAGTCAACAGAAGATTGATGAAGATCAGAAAAAGACGGCATGAGAGGCTGTGATGTCAGATCAAACTACGGTAAAAACTCAAACTGAATCTTCTGAGTTGTCAAACAAGGATGAATCAATGGGTAATAATGATAAAATCAATGAACAGTCTGATAATAAAATTGATATGCAGTGCAAGAAATGCATAGAAACATGCATTGCCTGTACTGAAAAAGATGAAAACTTAAGGTCCAGAAACATTGAATTTACTAAAATTGAAAAAGTTTTCAAAGAAAAATGTAAGGAAATGATTGAAAATGAAAATATTTTGAAACATAAAGAAGAAGAGTTGACACAAAAATGCAATCTTCTTGAAAAAAAATGCGATTTTGAAACAAACGTGTTCAGCAGATAGTGAAAAATGTTTAAAAAATGAAAATGTTGTTCAAGAAATGAAAAAAGAATATGATGTAATCAAAATTTCATATCATACAGCAAAAGAAGCATATGAAACTTTGAAAAGTCAAATGAAACGTATTCAAGCTAGACTTGCACAATATTATGAAACAACACAACTTCTTGAAAACAAATATAAAATAAAACAACAGGTTGTAAATCAGTATATGGATGAAGTTGCTGAGCTTAAACGTAAAATGGCTGAAGTAGAAAAAAGAAAATAACAAATTACATAGTTATCATGCTTCTTCATATATTCTTGAACGTATTTTCAACATTAAACTGGATGATAATGATTATGAGAAAAACAAGAAGGGAATTAGTTTAGAATATCCTCAAGTTCCACCATCGTTTGAGAAAAATTTTACATTCTATGATGACAAGAAGGTGGCAAAAGCTTTCGACATGGTTGATCAATTTCCAGATAACATTGACGTAACTTACTCCAAATCTGATGATGTTGGAGATTCAGAGGTGGTAAGTAAGGTAGTTGAAAGCGTTTTAAAAGATGAAAATGTTTCTATAAAAATGGTAAGTCCAAATCATAGAAGATGAGAAAAGTTTCCACAAAAATTATCTTAAGAATTAAAAATCTGAGATAAATGCGAATGATGATCCAGTAATCTTGGCATATTATATGATTGGGTTGGACAAAATATTCTAAGATATTAAAGTTCCGATTCAAAATGTGATTGCGGACAAGATCGACAAAGTTTTTAAATTGGTAGAAATTGAAAAATCTGAAATTGCAAAATTTTCCGGTAAAGCGAGCAAGAAAATTTTTATAATAAACCTAGTTACAAAAAGAAAAATACAAAGACTGGGTTGGGTTATAAAAAGAAACATAATCAGAAGAAAAGGGCTGAAAAGACAAATTTTCAGAAAAAGATGAACTTTGTTCATGGAACAAGTTCTGAGGAAGAGAAAGAAATCCGATTTAGTCGACAGACTAATGAGGAATTCTATGCTCAACAGAAGAAACAACAAAAGTCCAAAGATGTTTCGAAGCAAAACTTGCTTTAAATGTCAACAAGTTGGACACGTTAGTCATAAATGTCCACAAAATTTGAAGCCTGTTGATGTTGAGAGAAAGAAATATGAGGTTGTGAAACAAAAGACACCCAAATTTGAGCCAAAGCAGAGTTGGAAACCAAAGGTTGATTTATCAAAGTCAAAACAAACTTAGAAACCAAAAACATCCAAGTTTGAATCAAAATCAATTTGGAAACCAAAGATTAATTTGTCAAAAGGAAATGTTCAAAATGATTCAAGATTTTATAAAAGGAATGTTTCAACATGACAAATTTGGGTGGTCAATAAACAAAATACTTCTGTGAATGAGAAACGGAAAATCGATTCGACAAAGAAGGTTGAAAATAAGAATGAAAAAGTTTTTGAGAGAAATGACAAAGATTTTCCGAAATTGAACAACTCATATTGTATCACAATACCCATGATCAAATAGGCCTGGGTTGCATTATTCAAATAATTGAGTTGTGTAAATGTGCAGGTGTTCCTGAAGCCAACAGAAAGTCAAAAAGAGCAAAGGAGCAGCCTGGCACGGGAGGAGGCAGATTCCTGGGGATGAAAACAGGAAGTTTGGTTTGTTAATAATAATAAATAAAACATAAAACAAAAACAAAATAAAAAATAGAACCACAGAAAAATGAAAAAAAAATGTTTTGAAAATGGTTTTAACATTGTCAAATACCAATGTTTTGTTAATCATGGGGGTGTTTATGTACTAAATAGAGTATGTGTTGCTGAAAACGGATGGCAAGACAAAGCTATCTACATTGGTCTGTTAAATTTTCGTTAAATGTTTTGGATTTTAGGGGGAGTAAAAATTTTGAAAATACAAAAACATTTGAAAATTTGAAAGCAAACAAAAACATGAGAAAATTAAAAAGATTTGTGTGTAAAAAGAGGAAATGATAGTACATCAGTAATACGATCACAGCATGCTAAAGAAATGGAAAGTTAAATAGTGATAAATGGTCTCGCTGATAATATGCCACTAGGTTTTTACACACTTAGTAGATTGATTTCGAGATATAAACATAAAATCAATAACTTTCTTATCTCGTGGGGAACATCTGTGACATCCGTGCTTGTGTAATCATTCTACAGACTCTGAACAATTCAATATCAATAAAACAATGAGTTTTGATCCCAATGTTTGTTATTTATGTTTGACATTTTGCACATTTTGGTTTTTGATCAATTTTGAACTCTATATTGCTTTCTGGGAAGTTATACGCAAACTGATGCATAAACGTAATCAGTTTAACGCGACAAATACTCTGAAACAGCAACATAAGCTTAACATACCTTAAATAACCTTTACATAACTTAGAAATAAGTTTTAAAGGGTTTGGTATGGCAAAAACAAGTTTATTCGCTCACATGGACTATTTGCGTCAATTTGCAAAAGTCTGCTGTTTCGTAAGGCAACGTACAGTCCGGAACTTGATCATAAGCTAAACATACCATATATAACCTAAACATAGCTTAGAGATAAGCTTTGAGTGGTTCGGTGTGCGAAAATATGCCTATTTGATCTTACAGGGACTAAAAGTGTAAAAAACGGCGTAAGTTTGCATTTACGCGCATATCTTACATTCTGACCACATCTGGACATCCAAAATTTTTGTACACACTAAAATATTTTCATTTTGGTGATCGGCATGCAAAAAAATACCATTCGTCGCTTAATTTGGATCGTTTTCGCGTCCGTTTGAATTTCATCGTAATTTGATGAATAACGTGACCGTACGACCAAACGAACCGACATTCGAGACTTTTCCGAGCATATTTTGAGTCCTCTATACTTTGACCACCTTGTAGAGCCTTGAAAATGGCTTAACGGGGGTTAAATGTGCTAGAAATAAGCTCAAACATGTGCAGGGACCTAAGCTATCAAAATAGAAACTGTTGCAGATCAGTCATGAGGTCGCGGGCCGCGTAGCCCAAAGCCTCAATCCTACGCGCCCCGCGAGCGCATGCCCAGCGACAGTTTTTCATTTTTAGCAATCTGTTTGATGTTCAGGGACTGTTTATGCCATTTTCTTTGTGTGTTAACCAAGTTAACACCTCTCTAAGGCTTAGAACCTGCACCAAACACATGTATGGCTGAGATCTTTTGCTTGGAGGTTACATAAACACATGTCTTGATCTTGTTCTTCATCAACTAGTATAAATAGCCAAGCATTCATTCTATTTCACTCACCCTTGATCTGATTTCTCTAAGTTGAAGTTATTAACTTCATACCTGAGATTATTTAGATCAAGTTCTCCCTAGCTTGGACCCTTTTGTCAGCTTCTTTCGTTCTTTTATCGCTTTTCTAGCTTGAAAGTCAAACAGTGTTTGACTTTCAGCTTTGACCAGTCAATGGTCAACGCAAAGTTTGTTTGAACTTTGCAACGTGATTGTAATCACGATGGTTATAATCCTTAGCGATTATACCTACTGATTACCACGTTAACTAGGTGTAGTGACGAGTCAAAGTTTCGGTCAAAATGCGTTTTAGCACGCATTTTGCAACGAAACTACTTTTAGGTATCAAAACACTTTGTTTTGATACCAAATCAGTTTTCTAAGTTAGTTAAACATGTTTTGACATGTTTAACTCGTCACTATTAGTTTAGTGCTTGTTTAGGGTCGTAAGTTAAGCGGTCTAAACAACCGCTTAGACTTTCGAACCCGACCCGTTTGGTCGATCATTAGGATCCGACCAAGCTTAGTTAGTGATCATAGTTGCATAGGGAATAACCACTGAGGTTATACCTTATGATCACAAAGGATTGGTTAGTTATTTGTTAAGTAGCTTGTATGCCCATAGGAAATGACCAAAATGCCCTTTTGAAGCATAAATCCGTATTTTGCATATGTGAACATATTTTTGACATATAATCTGATTTAGTAACATGTATAGGGATAATTGGGCATGTAAGACTTGACATAGCACATAGTTAACCATCCGACCTTAGTTTTACGCAACCGACGCGTTATAGTAGCTTATACTACCATAACGGGTCGAAATGGGTCAAAAGCACTTAGGTAGACTTTCAAATCAGAATGTTAGCTCTATTAAATCATACCATATGAGTTTAAATACTCATTTGATTTATAGAACCTCATTGTATCATGTCTCCCGATTTAGGATCCGATTATTAACATAGTTATCCATATTAGGTGCCTTGTTGATTCCGTGATCCTTGGAGCTTAAATTGGTCCTATTCTCATGACTAATAAGCAATCCCAAGTGAGTATATAGTTCCCCTCTTTTACCGCTTTCAAATACTTTGGGGTGATACACATGTACATACTTGTTATTTTCATGCTTTTCATGCTTTTATGACATAAACATGCTAGTTTCACCTAGTACACATATAGTACATGATTTCACTATGTTTTGCTATGTATGTTAAGCATGCTAGCACATTGATTTCTTAGACATTTGTTGCATATGTTTACTTAGCATATGAACACATTGTTTTACATGATATTTCTGCTATGTATGTTTACTGAGCATGCTAGCACAATTGTTTTACATGAACATTTCTACTAGGTATGTTTACTTAGCATACTTAGTACATGGTTTTCACATGCTACATTGGTTATGACATTTGGTATGTTCAATCGGACAATAATACATTCATTAACAATGATCACGCCGCTCGGTAGTATGTAATGGTACCATAGGACTTGACAAATCCCGTTTCCGACTTCCTAGGTTTGTTTGGAAGTTGGGAATGACAGAATCCGATATAGATAACTTTGATAAACCTTTAATTTGTTTAAGGGTTTGTCGCCACAGTCACAAGGCTTGAATGTATGCGATTAACATTACTGCATAGATGTTTGTAATCATAAAGCATTGTTTTCTGCAAAACATAACATTTGATTTAAACTTAGGTTTATTCAAAAACTTTGTTTTGTACATTTTCCTATGGGGTTGAGTAATTACTAGTTATTCACCATACATGACATTTGTTTCACATTGACATTATCATATAGTTTGAGTAGATGCTTTCTACTTGCTATACATTACATTTGGATATACATGACTCAGTTTACACATGACATTGAACATGGTTTACACATAAACATTTGACATTGGTTTTAAACAAGACATTTTGATTGATTATTGATAAGTGACTTATGTAACGGGGCTATGTGTTATATGATAAAAGCATAGTGGATACGCCGCTGGTACTTTCTATATATAAGTACTTTTATTGTATTACACATTGTTGCCTTATATAAACCACTTGGACAAGACATGAAACATATTATACAAGAACACGACATTGTTTTACAAGTTACATTTTTATACAAATACATTTATACCTGGTTATTCATTTAACCATGTATATCCTTTTATATATCATCTGATTTTCATATCGATTTTCAAATGATTTTACAAAGGAAAACATTTTACAAGGTTCATGACTACATTTTTGTTAAACACTTCTTTTAACTACAAGTCATGAATCCTGCATAAACAAAACCTATGTATCTCACAGGCATTTTTATGCTGACGTACCTATTTTTACATGTGTTTCAAGTGCTAATGCATGATGATGTTTGTGCTTCGCTTAGGCGGACTTGGGCCTTAGTGACTTAAAATACAGTTAATTATGTTATGTTTCTGTTAATTTCCAAGACAATGTAAACACTTTAATCAATAATACATAACTTTAATGACCATGGTTGTTGAAACAATAATTCTGTCGCTCCACTCCCCGACGTTTCCGCCGCGATTTGTTGTTTTAACGCGGTCGGGGTGTGACAGAAGAGTTGGCATCAGAGCCAATGGTTATAGGGAATTAGGTTATTAGTAATGCTTTGACCTAGACTATAACTTTCTAGGACCCTAACACAAGTTTTCTTGTGTTTAGATCTTAAAACAATAACACGTCACCTATCCTTAGGTGAATACCAAAACATGAACACAATTTCCAAAATGATTTTGAAATCAATCATCTATCCTTAGATGATTTCTTTTGGCTTAATGCCTTCCAAATTTTTAAAAGGATAAATTACACTTTTGTCCTTTATGTTTGTATCAAATTGCAACAGATAGCCTTTAACTTCAATAATTACAGTCACAGTCCTTTATTTGACAAACTCATTACATCTTTGGTCCTTTGACTCTAACCTAGTTAAAAAAAATTTTTAGTTAAATCCAGTCATGTGACTTGCACATGAGGGTAACTTGGTAATTGTACTAATATAAAGGACGAAAAAGTCAATTTCATCTCCTAAATCTTTTGTGATAATCAGTTCAGTGTCAAAGTTTCAATAACTTAAAATTGAATTATAAACACCCCAAATTTAACTAGGAAATAATCGATTCCTCCCCTACAATCGTTTCAGAAAATATGCCATCATAAAAATTCAAACATGCATGATTAACTTTATGCTTAACATGTTTTTGATGCAATTAAATTTGCTCTTCTATATCAAGATACACAACAACTGCAGTGCTCACAAATGCCTTGATCATAATTAATGCATCAATTATATATGAAATATATAAAATAAATACAAATGATAAAAACAGAGGTCATTACTAATCGATAAACCTGTTATAAAAAATATATATCTTAAAAATTAAAGGATTCAAACTTAAAAGCAAGAAGAAAACAAGAATCCAAATTAAAGGAATGAATGTTGCTGTCCAAAAGAACAAGAATTCAGATGGGAGGGTTTGGGGTTGGGTTGAAGAAGACAACCAGAGATTTCTGATGAAGGGTTTGGGGTTGGGTTGAAGAAGTCTTCCTCTCTTCAATCTTCATTCCCAATCCAAATTAGGGTTCACTTTCACCATCTTCAACTACTGATTTAACTAAATCAGGCTCCTCTAATGGCGGTTATTCCAAATCCACAGTCTCCTCCTCCACAATCCAGCACATCTCAAACAGAATCAACAAATTTCACCGTCACAAACCCCTAGACAAGTCCAATACAAACCCCTCTAGCTTTATCGAAGAAGATGACCTCATCAACGTTGACGATGCTTGTGGAGGTTTCGGTTATTGGGTTTCTGTTTGTGTTGGTGGTGGCGGCGGCGGAGGGTGGTGGTTGTCGTCGTTGTTGTCAGATCTGAAGCAGGCTCCGGCTCCGGCAGGCAACCGTTGTCGGCATGATGCTTGTGGTTGCCGGAGGTTGGGTGGTGGTGGTAGTAGGCGGAGGGTGGTGGCTGGCGGCAGGAGTGATACTGGTGGTGGTGGTGAGGAGATTAGGTTGCAGACTTGAAGGGTTTAGAGAGAGAGAGAGAGAGTTGAGAGTTTATGAATGTGTGTGTGGTTGATGTATAAATATAAATATATTTCTTGATTTTTTTCTTTTTCTAAATATATTTTTTAAGTAAATAGGGAAAATTACAAAATTACCCTTAAGTAAATAGACTTAACAAAAAAATATAACCTAGTTAGTGCTAAAGGACGTATGGTGTAATAAGTTTTACAAACAAAGGACTGTGACTGTAATTATTGAAGTTAAAGGTTATCTATTGCAATTTGATACAAACATAAAGGACGAAAAGTGTAATTTACCCTTTTTAAAATCTCGTCAAGGTTTGGGTCTAAATAATGTGAACACGTGCAAACTGGAAGGGTGAATGCCTGTACCCTGATGTGACACCCGTGCCTCTGCGACCTTCAAAAAAATACCAAATTAATGAAATATTGTGTTTCATACTTGGGATTTGTAAAAAAAAATATGTGTATCATTTGCACATATCAGTTCTTGTTCGATTTCGAGCTTTAAATCGCTTTCTAGAAGGTTATACGCGATCTGATGCGTAAATATAACCAGTTTAATGCAACAAACACTCCGAAACAGTGACATAGGCTTAACATACCTTAAATAACCTTTGCATAACTTAGAAATAAGTTTTGGAAGGTTTGGTGTGGCGAAATCAAGTTTATTCGCTTACAGGGACAAATTTCGACAAACTGCGAAAGTATGCCGATTCGTACTGTAACGAACATTCTGGAACATAACCATAAGTTAAACATACCTTAAATATCCTTTACATGGCTTAGAAATAGCCTTTGAGGTGTTCGGTATGCTAAAATAAACTTTTTGGTCATTCAGGGACTAAAAGCGTAAAAAGGTGCATAAGTTTGCATTTTCACGCATATCTTACGTTCTGAATACATCCGGACATCAAAAAATTTATGTAATAATTAAAATATTTTATTTTAGTGATTGGCATGATAAAATTCCATTCGTCGCGTAATTTGGATCGTTTTTGCGTTCGTTACGATTTCCGTCGTAATTAACCGAACAACGCAACCGTACGACCAAACGAACCGACATCCGAGATATTTTTTAGCACATTTCAAGTTACCTATACTTTAACTTTATTTTAGAGCCTTGAAATGGGGTTAACGGGGTTTAAAACTGCCAAAAATCAAGTTTTACAAGTGCAGGGACCATTTTTGAAATTTCTGGCAGATACATTGAGTTTGGTCCATTTTTGAGGTTTTGATGGTTTTAACCCAAGTTTTTGTACTCTATGGGCTGAAATTTGATGGTTTTAAGTATTCCCATGGTTTTGAAAACCATGTGCCCACTTGTAAGGTCAAGATCAAAGCACGATTTGCGAGAAACGATCCTAACGGTTCTCCGAAAACTATAAATACCCCTCATGTTTTCACTTCAAACTCACACCTTGATCTGATTTGGTTCTCTAAGTTGAAGTTATACACTTCATACCTGAGAATAATCGGATCAAGACTCCATTGCTCGGACCCGTTGTAAGTCCTCTTTCGTTCTTTTATGCGTTTTAAGCACGAAAGTCAAACTGTGTTTGACTTTCTGCATTGACCAGTTTATGGTCAACACGAAGTTCGTTTGAACTTCGCAATGTGAGCGTAATCATGATGGTCATAGTCCCTTGTGACTATACCTACTGATTACCACATTGATTAGGTGTAGTGACGAGTCGTAGTTTCGGTCAAAATACGCTTTAGCGCGTATTTTGCAACCAAACTACTCTTGGGTATCAAAACCCTTTGTTTTGATATCAAACCTGATTTCTAACCTCGTTAAACATGTTTTAACATGTTTAGCTCGTCACTTTTAGTTTAGTGCTTGTTTAGAGTCGCAAGTCAAGCGGTCTAAACCACCGCTTAGGCTTTCGAACTAGACCCGTTTGGTCGATCATTAGGATCCGACCAAGCATGTTTAGTGACCATAGTTGTATAGGGAATAACCTTCCGAGGTTATACCTTATGGTCACTTCGTTTAAGTAGTTGTATGATAGGTAGTTTATATGCCTTAGGTAAATGACCAAAATGCCCTTTTTACGCATAAATTCATTTTAAGCATATGTAACATAAATTTTGACATCTAAACTAATTAGGCAACATTATTAGACATGTTAAGGCATATATTACTTGTCATAGGACTAGTTAGGTGCTCCAAACGCGTTTTACGTGAACGACGCGTTAAAGTAGCGTAAGCTACCTAAACGGGTCGTAATGGTTCGTAAGCACTCAGGTTAGGTTTCGTTTTAGAATGTAGGCTTTGCTAAACCATATTATATGAGTCCCTACACTCATTTGGTTTACGAAACCTCATTTTATCCGATCCTCTGATTTAGGTCCGTTTATTAATGTAGATACCTATATTAGGTGCTGTTTGATTTCCGTGATCCCTCTAGCTTGCTTGGTTGTTAGTCAAGACTTCTAAGCATCCTCAGGTGAGTACATAGCCCCCTCTTTTACTGTTTTCAAACTGTTTTGGGGTGGAACACATGTGCCTACTTGTTACTTTCATGTTTTACGTGCTTTTGTATCATAGACTTGCTATGTTCATTAGTACATATATAGTACATGATTTCATTATGTTTTGCTATGTATGTTCACTTAGCATGCTAGCACATTGTTTTACATTGTGAACCGTTTGTAACCGTTTGATTTATGTGAACCGTTTGTAATCGTTTGATTTATACGAACCATTTGTAACTGTTTAATTTATGTGAACCGTTTGTAACCGTTTGATTTATGTGAACCGTTTGTAACCGTTTGATTTATATGAACCATTTGTAACTGTTTGATTTATGTGAACCGTGTGAAACTGTTTGAACCGTTGGGTTAGGGAAGTGATTAGGTAACGGGGCGGGTGTAATGTGTTAAAAGCATGGTGGATACGCCGCTGGTACTTCCTATATATAAGTGCTTTTAACACATTATTTATCGTTGTGTTATCTAGATCACTTGGGCAAAGGTTATTAAAACAAAGTTATTTTACAAGGGTTTTTCTAACGATATATATTATTCTAGTTTTATTACAAAAACGATTTTTGATCTGGGTTTATATAAACAAATGTTTTGGAGTTAAGAATCATGGCTACGAGATTTTATAAATTACAACCAACTTGATTTGAGTTGGTTAATTATGTCGCAATACTATACTTTTCAAAATAAGGTTTTTAAATAAGTATTGCAACATGTAAAACGAGCCATGAATCTGACACTCATATAAAACCTATGTACTCGCCGACATTTTTATGCTGACGTATTTTCACATGTGTTTCAGGTACCATAGTTGATGATGTTTGATGATGATATTTGTGTACGCTCACATAGGAATGGACGAGGCCTTAGTGACTTAATAATAATGAAAGTCTATTTGTTCATGTTTTGTTTCTAATTCCAATGTAATGTAATACATTTAATTCAATAAAACGAAACTATTTAATCCATGGTTGTGAAACAATGATTCTGTTACAACACTCCCCGACGTTTCCGCCACGTTTTGTTGTTTTACGTGGTCGGGGTGTGACACCTGAGTTTTCTGTCTAAGGCTAGAGTGTTCGTACAAATCCGCAGTATCGGACCAGTCACTCTTACCTGGGAACTCTTGGGGTGAGTGTTCACTTATAGGCAAGCATGTCTTAAGTGATACATTATTATGACCCATTTACTTTGATTTGTCACTGTGTGTCGACTGTTTGTTACGAGGTAACGAACAATTGACCACCATCCTTTCATTTTGTTGATATTTATGCATCTCATTTTTCATCACATCATCTCACTCGTTTTCTCTCATGTTTCCTCTTTTAGAATACCTCCTCGACGTAACGTTCAACAACTTGATGCCGAACTGGCAGCTATTATAGCACAGCAGACGGCTGCTATGCTACCTAATCTCATCACTCAAATAAACCAAGCCAACAATAACAATGTTAATGCACCTGCTCCGTGCAACTTCAAAAGCTTTAACTCGGCTAAACCGCTCAAGTTTAGTGGTTCTGAAGGAGCAACTGGGCTCCTACAGTGGTTTGAGAGTCTTGAGAGCACCTTTCACCATGTTCAGTGTCCTAACAGCCGTAAGGTCGAGTTTGCTTCAAGTGTATTCCAAACGAGGGCTCTCACCTGGTGGAATAGGGTAATGGGAGATAGAGGTGCTGATGTTGCTTTAGGTCAGACATGGGAGGAACTTAGAGCTCTTATGATGAGGGAGTTCTACCCTCGTCACGAGCAGAGGGCTTTAGAAAATGAGTTCCATGACCTAAAACAAGACAGTGGTGAACACCGTGCGTACACTGACAGATACGAGGAGTTAAGCTTGCTCTGTCCGACAATGGTCACGCCTTTGGATAAGGCCATTGAGAAGTACATAGATGGTTTGCCAGATCCTGTTCAGGATATTGTCACTGGCAGCAACCCTACTACCGTTCGACAGGCCATTGAGCTAGCTGCTACCCTTACTGAGTCGCAAGTCAAAAAGGGTAAACTCCACAGAAAAGGTGATAAGAAGAAGAAACAGTCTGATAGCACCAATGAGAAGAAGGGCAAGAAGTCTGAGTCCTCAAAGAAGTCTAGGAAGCGTAAGGCTTCCCAGAACTACGTTGTTACCGCTCAGGCAAACCAGGCTGCTCCAAATCAGCCTGCACAACCTGCTGCCAAGAGGCAGTATGCTGGAAATGCACCTTTGTGCAACAAGTGTAATAGCCACCACCAGCCACAGGTGCAATGCCGCATCTGCACAAATTATGGCAAGTCGGGTCATCTTGCAAATACCTGCCGCTTTGCTCCGAACCAAAACCAGGCAGCTCCAAACCAAGTAGTACAAAACCCTGCCCAGAATCCTGCACGACCTTACTACCATTGTGGGGATCTGACCCACTACAGGAACAACTGCCCGAGATTGGAAAATGCAAATCAAGCACAGGCTCGTGGTAGAGCTTTTAACCTGAATGCAAACGAGGCGCGTGCGGATAACGAAGTGGTGAACGGTACGTTCTTTGTTAACAACCATCCTGCTTCTGTTCTATTTGATTCGGGTGCCGATAAGAGTTTTGTGTCCTTAGCATTTGAGCCTTTACTTGCGATGACTAGAACAAAACTAGGGAAGCCCTTGACAGTAGAAGTAGCTAGTGGTGAACCTGTTGTACTTGACTCCGTTCTTCGAAATTGCCAGTTGAACCTTAACAATCATCTTTTCCCTATTGACCTCACACCGATGCAACTCGGGAGCTTCGATGTTATAGTAGGAATGGATTGGTTAGCCAAATACCATGCTGAGGTGGTTTGTTTTGAGAAGATTGTCCGTATACCGCTCTCGACTAGTGAGATCTTAGAAGTTCGTGGGGAGAAACCCGTTAGTGGTCTTAAGCTTGTGTCTTGTACTCAAGCCCAAAAATACCTACGAAAGATATATGTTGCTTTCTTGGCAGATGTCGTAGAGGAAAAGGCAAAGGTAAGACTATCCAAGATATCCCTATTGTTCGGGATTATCCTGAGGTATTTCCTGAAGAATTTCCTGGTTTACCCCCTGTACGCCAAGTTGAGTTCCATATCAATCTCGTACCTGGTGCAAATCCTATTGCTAGATCACCTTATCGTCTTGCACCGTCTGAGATGCAAGAATTGTCTAAACAGCTTCAGGAGCTTTCTGACAAAGGATTCATCCGTCCGAGCTTTTCGCCCTGGGGTGCTCCTGTCCTATTTGTGAAAAAGAAAGATGGATCTTTCAGGATGTGTATCTATTACCGTGAGCTTAACAAGCTTACCATCAAGAATCGATAACCCCTACCTCGCATTGATGATCTCTTTGATCAGCTACAGGGCGCTACTTGCTTTTCAAAGATTGATCTACGTTCTGGGTATCATCAACTTCGAGTGATCGAAGAAGATATTCCCAAGACAGCCTTTCGTACAAGATATGGTCACTATGAGTTCACTATTATGCCTTTCGGTTTAACTAATGCTCCTGCTGTTTTCATGGACTTGATGAATAGGGTCTGTAAGCCTTATTTGGACAAGTTCATCATCGTTTTCATTGATGACATTCTGATCTATTCTAAGACACGAGCTGATCATGAGCAACATCTCCGTCTTACAATGGAGCTTCTAAAGAAAGAATAGCTTTTCGCCAAATTCTCCAAGTGCGAATTCTGGCTTAAGGAAGTTCAATTTTTGGGGCACATCGTCAACGAACAAGGTATTCATGTAGATCTCACCAAAATTAGTGCGATTAAGGATCGGGATACACCTACTACTCCTACCGAGGTTCGTTCATTTCTTGGTCTCGCGGGTTATTACCGCCGTTTCATTGAAAACTTCTCCAGAATTGCGATTCCTCTCACAGCTTTAACTCAGAAGAATAAACCTTTTGAGTGGGGATCCAAACAGGAAGAAGCTTTCCAGACCTTGAAACAAAAACTCTATGATGCACCGATCTTATCTTTACCTGAGGGCAACGAAGATTTTGTTGTGTACTGTGATGCATCCAATTTAGGCCTTGGCTGCATTCTTATGCAAAGAAACAAAGTCATAGCTTATGCATCAAGACAGCTGATGATACACGAGAAAAACTACACCACTCATGATCTTGAGTTGGGTGCAGTGGTTTTCACTCTCAAATTCTGGAGACACTACCTTTATGTACAAAGTGTATAGTGTTTACTGACCACAAGAGTCTCCAGCATATCTTCAATCAGAAAGAACTTAACATGAGGCAACGACGTTGGGTTGAACTTCTAAACGACTACGATTGTGAAATTCGGTACCATCCTGGTAAGGCGAATGTCGTGGCTGACGCATTAAGTCGTAAGGAACGTGTCAAGCTTCACTGTGTTCAGGTTCAATCTGATATTCAAACCCGCATTTCTCAGGCTCAACATACTTGTTTTACACAAGACATGACGGGTAAAGAATTACCGTGTCATATTAAGCCTGAGCTTGAACTGAAAGACTTTGGGATATTTTATTTCATGGGCCATTTGTGGGTCCCAAGTATAAACAATCTTCACACCTTGCTTATGGATGAGGCTCATAAGACTTGTTATTCTATTCATCCTGGTGCAGATAAAATGTATAAGGATCTTCGAACCCAGTATTGGTGGCCGGGTATGAAGAAAGACATTGCCTTATATGTTTCCAAATGCCTTACTTGTCTTAAGGTTAAGGTAGAACATCAACATCCCTCTGGATTATTGGAGCAACCAGAGATACCGGTTTGGAAATGGGAAAACATTGCTATGGATCTCATTACCAAGCTGCCACGCACTAAAAGAGGTCATGACGCCATTTGGGTTGTTATTGATCATCTTACAAAGTCAGCACATTTCTTGCCAATCCGTTGTCACACCCCGACCACGTAGAACATACAAAACGTGGCGGAAATGTCGGGGAGTGTTGTAACAGAATTAATTGTTTCAAGTCCATGGCAATTGAAGTTTCGTTTTATTGATTTAAAAGTGTTACAATGTCTTAACAAACAAGGAAATACAACATAATTAACTAGTCTTGCATCTTTTATTGTCACTAAAGCCCAAGTCTGCCTATATGTATCTTGATCATCTTATGCAACAGCTCCTGAAAAACACATGTGAAAATAGGTACGTCAGCATAAAAATGCCTGTGAGATACATAGGTTTTGTGAAAATGAGATTCATGACTTATGTTTAGGAAAATGTTTAGTCATGAACCTTGTAGTTTGCTTTGTTTTGTAAATCGTTTGAAAAGCAATAAGACCAAATGATATGTATAAGTAAGAGAATAATGTATGGTTAAATGAATAACCAAGTAAAAATGAGTATATATAAGATAAGTTGTTTTGTAAAACAATGTCTTGTGAAAAGTATGTTATTTGTATAAAATGTTATATGTCTCAAATTGAAATGATTCAAATAACGCTACAATATGTAATATCATACAAACACTTATATATAGGAAGTACCAACGGCGTATCCACCATGCTTGTATCATATTACACACGCCTCGTTACTTAAGTCACTTAAACAAACCACCAATGTAATAAGTTTATGTTTAAACCAATTGTCAAAAGTCCTTGTATAAATCATATCAAATGTTAATAGTCCAAAAGTAGTCAAGTAATGTGCAACGAAGGTTATGTATAACCAATGTCGAAAATGTTTATTTGTCAAATGTAAATCATGTAATGTGTAACCAAAATGATATGTATGGTTAGGGAAATGCATCAACTAAACCATAGGTGAAAATGCACAAAACAAAGTATTGAAGTAAAACTTGGTTTAAATCAAAGTTATGTTTTGTGTAGTAAATGCATGCTACACTGATATAGACATTTATGCAGTATTGTGAAAATTCATACATCCAAGCCTTGCGACAGTCGGATAACTATGTAATAATGAGTTATCAAAAGAATATGTATTCGGATTCGGTCATTCCTTACGTCCAAACAAACCCGAGATTTCAGGAATGGGATTTGTCAAGTCCTATGGTACCACTACCTACTACCGAGCGGCATGATCGGTGTTAATGAATGTACATTGTCTCATTTAAACAAACCAAATGTCATAACAAAATGTAAGCAGAAAAGTCATGTAAAATGATGTACTAAGTATGCTAAGTTAACATACAAAGCAGAAAAGTCATGTAAAAATCAATGTGCTAAGTATGCTATCAGTTAACATACATAGCAGAAATGTAATGTAGAACAATGTACTAAGTATGCACACAATGGACATACATAGCATAAAATGTAATGAAATCATGTACTATAATGTACTAACAAACATAGCAGGTATATGATGTGAAAACATGGAAAGCATGAAAGTAACAAGTAGGCACATGTGTTCCACCCCAAAATGTTTGGAAAACAGTAAAAGAGGGGTCTATGTACTCACTTGAGATTGCTCAGAAGTCCTAAGATAACCACCAAGCAATGCTAGAGATCTCGGAATATCAAACGGCACCTAATATAGGTAACTACATTAATAAACCGGACCTAAATCGGAAGATCGGATAGAATGAGGGCTCGTAAACCAAATGAGTATGGGAACTCATGTAGTATGGTTTAACAAAGCCTACATTCTAAATGAAACCTAACCTAAGTGCTTACGACCCATTACGACCCGTTTAGGTAGCTTATGCTACTTTAACGCGTCGTTCACGTAAAACGCGTTCGGACCGCCTAACTAGTCCTATGACAAGTAACATATGCCTTAACATGTCTAATATTGTTGTCAAATCATTTTAGATGTCAAAAGTTATGTTACATATGTTTAAAATGAATTTTGGCATCAAAGGGGTATTTTGGTAATTTACCTAAGGCATATAAACTACCTATCATACAACTACTTAAACGAAGCGACCATAAGGTATAACCTCGTAAGGTTATTCCCTATAAACTATGGTCACCTAAAGTGCTTGGTCGGATCCTAATGATCGACCAAACGGGTCGGGTTCGAAAGTATAAGCGATTGTTTAGATCGCTTACCTTACGACCCTAAATAAGCACTAAACTAAAAGTGACGAGCTAAGCATGTTAAAACATACTTAACTAAGTTTAGAAAACAGGTTTGGTATCAAAACAAATGGTCTTGATACCCACAAGTAGTTTGGTTACAAAATACGCAAGAATACGTATTCTGACCGAAACTACGGCTCGTCACTGAGCCTAGATAACGTGGTAATCAGTAGGTATAGTCACTAGGGACTATAACCATCGTGATCACGCTCACGTTATGAAGTTCAAACTAACTTCGCATCGACCATAAACTGGTCAATGCAGAAAGTCAAACAAAGTTTGACTTTCGGACTCGAAAAGCAATAAAAGAACGAAAGAATACTTACGAAAGGTCCCCGAATGCTAATCTAGATCCAAATAACTCAGGTATGAAACAATGGTTTCAACTTAGAGTCTTTTAGATCAGATTCTAGTGAGGAATGAGTGAAAATGGGTTGGGTATTTATAGTAAACCCACAACCGTTAGGATCGTTTCTTGGAAAAGGGGGCACGATCTAGGCCGTACACTTGTCAAAATGTTGTGGTAACTAATTTTGGCCACCATAGGAGATTAACATGTGGCACTTGACCTTTGGGAAGTGTTAGGGGCTGCTAACTTATGTTTAAAATGGCTTTTTGCTGCATTTATTTATTTATTTATTTATTTTTTTTTTTTGCAGTTTTGGTTCCTGAGCGCGTATCGTCGTGTTTTGGCACTTCTAACACCCGTCAAGCCCATTTTTAAGCTTCAAAAGGATGTTAAAGTATAGGGAACATGAAACATGCTCAAAAATATGCCGGATGTCGGTTCGTTTAGCCGTACAATCGCGTTGTTCGGTTAATTACGACGGAATGCGCATAAGCGTGAAAAACGATCCAAATTGCGTGACGAATGGATTTTTCTCATGCCAAACACTAAAATAAAATATTTTAGTGCTTACATAAATTTTTGGATGTCCGGATGTATTCAGACCGTAAGTTATGCGCGAAAATGCAAACTTGTGCATTTTTTTGACACTTTTAGTCCCTGAATGACCCAAAAGTTTATTTTAGCACACCGAACACCTCAAAGCCTATTTCTAAGCTATGTAAAAGATATTTAAGGTGTGTTTAACTTATGGTCATGTTCCGGAATGTCTGTTACAGTTCAAATTGGCATACTTTCGTAGTTTGTCAAGTTTAGTCCCTGTAAGCGAATTAACTTATTTTTGCCATACCAAAGCCTTCAAAACTTATTTCTAAGTTATGTAAAGGTTATTTAAGGTATGTTAAGCCTATGTCACTATTCCGGAGTGTTTGTTGCATTAAACTGGTTATATTTACGCATCAGTGCGCGTATAACCTTCCAGAAAGCGATTTAGAGTTTGGAATTGAACAAAAATTGATATGTGCAAATGATACATATATTTTTACAAATCCCAAGTATGAAATATAATATTTCATTGGTTCGGTATTTGTTTGATGGCCATGGAGGCACGGGTGTTACATCCGTGAGGATCTATCTGCTGACAAGCTTGCCAAGATATACGTAGATGAGATTGTATCTCGACATGGTGTTCCTCTTGTAACGCCCTACTACTTTGTACTTTCCATTTATAGCAGGTCTTGTTTGTATTTCTATTTTTGGGAATCTTGTGTTCTTGTAATCGTTTTTCTTTGTAACCATTGTAAAATCCGAGACTTGGATCATAAATGAAACTCATATTTTGTTCAATTCATGATATACATACTTTATACATGCTCATACATTCAATTTTGTGGAACAATTGATGCTTATTCGTGATTCTTGGAAACTATGTGCTAAACTTGCAATTATGTGAAACTTAGGCATAAAACGTATTCTGAACGTAAACTGTCACACCCCGATATTTCCACGTATTACCGGTGGGCCCGGTGGGGAGTATCGTGACGTAGTTGATATCATCATAGTCAAACAACACAATATTTAAATGCACAGCGGAAGCAAAAGATAGATTTATTTCAACCGAACAAAATGTAAAATTAAGTATCACAATACAGTTGAAACAGATCCACAGGCGGATCAAAATAAAGAAGAAACTTGTTCAACAGACTTTAAAGGCATCTAAAGCTTGCGAGACTTGAGTAATGACGCCTGGAGTAGCCAGCCTATTTCGTCTAGTACCTGCACTTAGCCTTTTTGGAAAATACGTCAGTTTACACTGGTAAATACAACTTAACTGACTCATTTTAAAAAGAGTTTAAAAATTAGTTTGAATACACTTCGGCAAAAATATTTTTATAACTTGGGACAATTATTTAAAATAATCTTGTATACAGTTTTACTCATTTGTCGTCCGTTAGGGCCGGTTTGTAGGGCCGGACTTAAGTTAACTGACACACCACATGTATAATGCCCACAAGATTGATTCCTTTAAGTGGGATACCCTTTTTACATAATGCAGCTGTCAGGTGTACGCCTACACCCCGTGCTTAGGTCGTGGCCATTTCATGAATGATGCCAAGGATATCCGGGACATGGTCATTTAACCCCCAAAGGCCATACACCAAATAATACATATTAAACGGGTCATGCAAATACATTAATCACAATCCGATTTAAATGACTACACACACCCGACCAAGCGGTACTTTTATAGTACCGTATCTCAAGCCCGTATAGGGAAAATAAGTTAAGAGTATTTACCTGAGCAATGTATAAGTCAAATACAGCAAGTACATATGGCTTTTACTGGGCTCCTAATCTGGAACGAATGTTTATAATAACCTATTAGAATCCTAACGGGTCTTTAATTAAGTTTAGACTTAGACCGGTTAGTTTTCAAAGGATTACATGGTTCAACGCATGATAAAGCGAAGACCGGTTTAGAATGTGGTTTTGACCCGACAAGCTTGGATACTTGTTTAATATGGGCAACTTAGCACATTCTGGATTTTGAGATGAAAACGACATGGTTTGATCCGTTTCGGCTAATATGTGTAAACTAGTTACATAAGCCGATCCAAACGCGAAAAGTGCGTAACGAGTAACCAAAAGAGTCATATGCAAGTTTTCTAAGTTAATATGCGATAATTATGTCGTGATATCAGTAAGATATCTTTTATTATGCCCAAAACGGATTTAAACTCAAATTATGCACCGTAGGGGTATTTTGGTCATTTAAAAGGTTATAAAAGAGTTTAATTTGTAATCTGAGTTACAGGTCTGATTTATCTAGTAAATATACTTAATTTACTAAGTTATATCAGTAGGGTATGACCTATATGTGAAATTTCTCTTTTAAAACCAAACTATGCACCTTAGGGGTATTTTGGTAATTTCACTTAGGCTTAAAAGGTCAAAACTGTAAACCTGAGTGTAAGACTTTAGCTTACTGTAAAAATATAATAATTTACTTAAAATATCAGTAGGTATCAAACCTTATGTGTATAAAATAATTTTAATACATACTATGCGTTAAAAATGCCTAAAAAGGCGATTTGGAGCCATTTCCGGGTTTTCAAAGGAAAGCTGATATTTTTATAATTCCAGAAGGCTTAAAATACTTTATTTACTATTTAAAATCAGTAGCAAAAGGTTTGGGGTCAAAAGGTTTTATAAAACTCATTTTATAGCCAAAAAGGGCAAAACCGTCAATTACCGACTTAAGCTTAAAACTCTAAGTTATGCTCAGCCTAAAAATAAATAAAAATCTTCAAAAATCCTAAAATATTATTTTATATCAGTAGGTAAAAAGTTTTATATTAAAAATTGGGTTTGGATAGGCTATACGCTAATTATGCCATTAAATCACTAAAAAGCTTTCTAATTACGCTAACGAGCATAACTCTTAATCTAGACCCCAAACTGATATCAAATTTTGGGTGCAAGTCTATAAATCAGTAACCAAGGTTTTTACTCTTTTACTTTTTCAAAAATCACGTTTTATAGTCAAAAGGGCATAATAGTCAACATTTAAGCAATTAATGAAAACATGCATATGAATCGGATAACTATTGAACCAAGTTGTATAATCACATAGGGTTATACTAATATGAAACCTGGTCCAACTAAGGCTCTAAGGCATTTCTAAAAACATGCTTAAACGGGTCAGAACTGAAAGTCAAAGCATGAGTCAAACTATGCGACTTTTGGTTCCGAACCGAGCTTAAATTGAAAATTGTCGAGTTGAACATGTTTAGACATGTTCTTATATTAATTACCAAGTTATATTAATGACAAAACAGGTTGCATAGCCTTTACATTGCTAATTATGCATTTATTTGAAAATAGGCTTCATGTTGACTTTTTATAATCAAGTTTGACTCGACAATTGACCTAGTTAGAGTGGGAATCAGAGAATACCCTTTCAAGGGTTTATTGCCCACATAATTACCAACTCATAGGTACTTTCAATTTGAATTTTGACTGAAGGGAATAAGATTAATGACGAAGTCAAATCTTAATTACGACGGTTTGACTTTATTCTAAAAACTAAGCTAAACTGAATTAAAGGAGGTTAAGCAAACTTACAATAGTCCTAATCACGACTAATGATCACTATGGATGAGTCTTGAGCTCCAGGAACCTCCCAGAAGTGAGTTGTGAAGTTTACAAGTAAATGAGCAATGAAGAACCCAAATTCATGGCCCTTATATAGGTGTTTTGATGCAATTTGATCATGCCAAACAAGTCTATGAATGAATCCAGATGATTACAAGTGTCCCTAGGCCTTAAAATACCATCAAACAAGCCCCTTGAATCGAAAAATGGTAAAATGAGGCGGTGTAACCGGCTGGAACAGGAAGCTGTGAATTTTCTGTCGCTGGCACATGCTTACGGACCGTAAGGTCCAGGTGTTACGGTCTGTAAGGACCTGGTCAGCATAACAAACTTTCAACTAATTGCAGTTTTGGTCCCCGGTCCTTCCAAAAGTTGTTTTACCTTTATTTCTTGCATTACAAGCCCTCTAAATTGATTTCTAAGGGCTTCAAGACTTAACCAATCTTTGTGAAGTCCTTGGTCACCTTATGTTTACCCAAAAAGTCATAATTTTCAACGTTGACGCTTTAACCCCTCGCATACGAATTTGATCATAACTTTCTCATACGATAACGAAACTTTATGAAATTTTTATCGTGCATTCTAGTGAGCATAATTTATCGTTACAAAGCTTTGGGTTTGCTAAAAGGTCACTCAGAGGTATACTTTAAACATGTTGACACATTTAACCCCTGTAGTTTGTAATCTCTCACTTTCTTTCACAATTAGCTTTGTATGATCCATGATTCATTCGTTTAAAGGTATGAGCATCATGTAGGGTTACTGTAAAATATATTTATCCCTTGTTGACATTTTGAACCCTTATATTCACATACTTTCCATGTTTGTCAACTTTAGTCCCTCTAGAGTATACTTTCACACGTTCAAGCTTATGACACGTGTCAATACATTATTGGACATAAATTTTCGAGGTGTTACATCCTCACCCCCTTAAAAGAAATCTCGACCTCGAGATTTACTGAAAAAAATGAGGGTATTTTTCTTTCATTGTGGACTCAACCTCCCACGTGTACTCGGGACCTCTGCGGGCATCCCATTTGACCTTTACAATAGGCACATGCTTCCTTCGAAGCTTCTTTACCTGTCGATCCTCAATCGACAATGGTTTTTCCACAAATTTCAAGCTCTCATCTATGTGCACATCCGTATGCGGTATGACTAGCGATTCGTCAGCTAGGCATTTCTTCAGTTTGCAGATGTGGAATACATTGTGAATACCACTAAGTTCTTCAGGAAAGTTTAACTTATAAGCCACTGACCCAACACATTCGATGATCTCGAATGGACCTATATACTTTGGGCTTAACTTACCTTTCTTACCAAACCGTATCATTCCCTTCCAGGGTGATACCTTTAGCAAAACTTTATCACCAACCTCAAACTTTAGAGGTTTACGCTTTGGATCTGCGTAGCTTTTCTGCCTATCTCTGGCAGCTTTCAGGCGACCGCGAACCTGGACAATCTTGTCCGTCGTTTCAAAGACTATTTCAGGTCCTGATAATTGAACTTCTCCTACTTCCGCCCAACAAAATAGGCGTTCTGCATTTTCTACCATATAATGCCTCAAAAGGCGCAGCCTTAATGCTCGTATGGTAGCTATTGTTATAGGAGAACTCGATCAAAGGCAAGTGGTTATCCCAACTACCACCTAAATCGATCACACATGCACGAAGCATGTCTTCCAAAGTTTGGATGGTACGCTCACTCTGTCCGTCCGTCTGGGGATGGTAAGCTGTACTAAAATTCAAGCGCGTGCCCAAAGACTGTTGGAAACTTTTCCAAAAATGTGATGTGTATCTAGTATCTCTGTCAGAGATAATAGACACTGGTACGCCATGTAGAGATACAATCTTATCTACGTACAATTGGGCTAACATGTCGGAGCTATAAGTTTCCCTAATGGGTAGGAAATGTGCTGACATAGTCAGTCTATCTACTATCACCCATATAGTATCATTTCCTTTCCTTGTCTTTGGCAACTTGGTGATAAAATCCATAGTCACCATTTCCCACTTCCAGGTGGGAAGTTCAGGCTGTTGTAGCAAACCTGACGGCTTCTGGTGTTCAGCTTTGACTTGCGCACACGTCAAACATTTAGCTACATAGGCAGCTATAGACTTCTTCAAGCCTATCCACCAATAGTTTGCCTTCAGATCCTGGTACATCTTATCAGCTCCAGGATGAACGGAATATTTAGAACTATGGGCTTCCTGGAGGATAACATCCCGAAGTCCTCCATAAACTGGAACCCATATTCGTCCATTTAACCTTAGGATTCCGTCCTTGCCGTAGGATAACTGCTCCTCAGTTACTCCTAACTTTTCATCCGGATAGTTAGCTTCCAAAACAGCTTCCTTCTGTGCAGCTAACAATCTTTCATTCAAACTATTCTTTACCTCAATGCTCTTGGCATTGATTCTTATGGGCTTCACTCGTTCTTTTCTACTTAAGGCATCAGCGACTACATTTGCCTTGCCTGGATGGTATCTTATCTCATAGTCATAATCATTTAAAGTTTCCATCCATCGTCGCTGCCTCATGTTCAAATCCTTCTGATTGAACAGATGTTGAAGGCTTTTGTGATCAGAGTAGATCACACACTTAGTACCATACAAGTAATGCCTCCATAATTTTAGTGCAAATACAACGACACCCAACTCCAAATCATGGGTGGTGTAATTCTTCTCATGCACCTTTAACTGTCGTGAAGCATAGGCAATGACTTTGCCTTTTTGCATAAGCACACATCCCATTCCTGTGTGCGATGCATCACAATATACTACAAATTCCTCTATTCCATCAGGCAATGTCAATACTGGAGCATTGCTCAACTTCTGCTTAAGAAGGTCAAAGGATTCCTGCTGCTTAGGGCCCCAATCAAACTTAATATTCTTCCTAGTCAACGAAGTTAGGGGTGCAGCAATCCTTGAGAAGTTTTCAATAAAACGCCTATAATATCCTGCTAAACCTAGAAAGCTACGAATTTCTGTAGGCGTCTTCGGCTCTTGCCAGTTCATAACTGCTTCCACCTTAGCGGGATCCACCTGGATACCATGTTCACTAACAACATGTCCAAGGAATTGGACTTCTCGAAGCCAAAATTAACACTTCGAAAATTTAGCGTAGAGTTTCTCCTGATGTAGAAGTTTAAGAATACAGCGAAGGTGCTTCTCGTGGTCAGCTTGGCTCTTCGAGTAGATGAGTATGTCGTCGATGAAGACGATGACAAATTTATCCAAGTATGGCTTGCAGACGCGATTCATGAGGTCCATGAATGCGGCAGGAGCATTAGTGAGCCCAAAAGGCATCACTAGGAACTCGTAATGACCATAACGAGTCCTAAATGCAGTCTTGTGTACATCTTCATCTTTAACCTTCAACTGATGATAGCCTGACCTCAAATCGATCTTAGAAAAGTAACTTGCCCCTTGAAGTTGATCGAACAAATCGTCGATCCTGGGCAAAGGATACCTATTCTTGATAGTGACCTTATTAAGCTCACGGTAATCGATGCACAGACGCATTGATCCATCCTTTTTCTTGACAAACAAGATCGGCGCTCCCCAAGGAGACGAACTAGGTCTAATGAAACCCCTGGCTAGCAGTTCATCTAACTGCGTCCTTAACTCCTTTATCTCTGTTGGTGCCAACCTATAAGGCGCTCTTGCTACTGGTGCTGCACCAGGGATGATGTCAATTCGGAACTCCACTTGCCTATCTGGTGGTAAACCAGGTAGTTCTTCAGGAAAAACTTTAGGATATTCTGAAATGACGGGGATGTCTTCAATTTTAAGTTTCGGCTCGTCAATAGTAACATGTGCCATATAAATGACACAACCCTTCTTCAGGCATCTAGATGCCTTGAGCATAGACACTTGCTCAGGAAATCCATGCTGGGTATCCCCCTGAATGGTAAGTGACTCACCAGACGGAGTTTTGACTACCACTTGCTTTCTGTTGCACACAATCTGGGCTTGGTTATGCGATAACCAATCCATACCTATAACTATATCAAAACCGGCTAACTTAAAGGGAAGTAAGGACAAAGGAAAAGAGTGGTTCCTAATGGATATAACACATCCATCTAAAATAGTTGAGGCGGTTTCTATGGTTCCATCAGTTAATTCCACCTCATACTTCACACTTAAGGCTTTTACAGGCAATTTCAACAACTCACAAAATTTGTTATCCACAAAAGACTTATCCGCTCCAGAATCAAACAATACTCTAGCATAAACATCATTTATGAGAAAAGTACCTGTGATTACGTTGTCATCCTGCACAGCTTCCTTTGCATCCATCTTGAAGACCCTAGCATTGGTCTTCTTGACATCTTCCGGCTTCTTGGCGTATTTAGCGTAGCTGGTCTTAATGTGCCCTTTCTCATTGCAGCCGTAACATGTAGCATCTTTAATCCTCTTGCAGTCAATAGTCTTATGTTCCTTAGACTTACATAACCCACAAGCTGGTGATCCTGATTGAGACTTGGTCTCAAGCCTGCACTTTCCAAAGTGGCATTTTTGGCAAGTTGCACACCTTGGCTTTTCCTCTGTTCGCTGACTATTCCTTCCAGACCCAAACTTCTTAGAATCAGTGTTTCCCTTGTGCTTCTTCTCTGACCCTCGTGAGTTATCATCCTCACGCTTCCTCTTACTTTCTTCAGAATTCTTTAGCGATCTCAACCTGACCGCATCTAAAGTAAGGGACAGAGAGAGATCGGCTGCTGACCTAAACATAGCAGGTCTTGAAGCCTTAACACTGGCTTTGATTTCTGGGGCTAAACCCCCAATGAAGCAAGCAATCCTCTTGGGTTCTGGTGTTACTAGGTAAGGAACCAGTCTGGACAGGGTATTGAAACTGGTGAGGTAAGCTTGACAATCTAAGTTTGTCATAACCAATGATAAGAAATCTGACTCAATCCTCTCAACCTCGTGTTGAGGGCAGTAGTTCTCCATAATGAGAGCAACAAACTGTTCCCATGACATGTTGTAAAGTGGGACCTTCCCAGCAGCTTGAATGAGAGACTTCCACCATGCCAGTGCCTCTCCTTTGAACGATTGGGATACATACTTCACTACATCCCTTTCAGCACAACCGCTGATATCGACAACTGTGTCCATTTCATCCAACCAGGTCATACAATCAATTGCCCCTTTCTCCCCAGTGAAATCCCGGGGTTTGCAGGAAACAAAGTATTTGTAGGAGCAACCCATTTCACGGGGTCCTTGATTCAGAACGACCCTTTGAGATGGATCACTTTGATGATTTGAAGAATGTCGATCATTATCTTTCTTTGGCTCATCCTTCTTAGAGGGCGGTGGCTTGCTGTGAGCCTCCGAATGAGTCTTAGGGACAGACTTAGAGTGGGGTACAGATGAGGCTTTACTATGCGTTTCACTATACTCCCTAAATTGCTCCTCTACAGCTTTACATACAGCTGAATCAATCAGTGTACGAAGCTCTCCTCTGGTTATATTAATCCTATCATCATCGCGGTTTTCCAGAGGGTGATTGTTCTCTTCCTCTGACCTAGCCATGTAGCTTTAATTGCTACATAAAATCAATTAAGGACAAGGTTTATTTAGAAGCCTATACAGTATTATTGTCCTTGACGATTTATTAACCATGGTTTATAATAATCATTTTGGTTAATTTGTTAAATATATAATTATTCAGGATCTTTATCATAAATCCTAATTTACAAGTTAATAATAGCACAAAAAGCCTAGTCACGTAGACGAGTTTAATTATTAAACCAGGATTTTACAGAATCGAGGCATTAAGGTTTGAATCAAAGTTCATTACCTTTTCTTGACAGGGAGCTGTAGGCTACCACTGTCTTTAGTCCCAAAGGACGTTAATTATAGCCCGTGGGTACTTCATCCTTAAGGGATGATTATAAAAATAAGGGAATTTAGAACATCCCAATTTAAAAATGACTTATGTGATTTTATCGAATCACCTCTTTGTCATTATTGATAACATATCAGATGTTAATAAGGGTTTGAATCTTTCGAATAGGTTTTACCATCTTGGCCATGTCTGCAACGACATTTAGGCTAGGTTTTACCTTTAAGATTCTTTTTAATATTTACGCAGAACAACCCTAAATTGAAATGTTAACAAGGATCTTAATCTAATTGTGGAACTACCATCTTGGCCCTGTCTTAAGGTGACATATGGCTAGGTCTCGTCCTTTTTAGATTTTTCCACTTTATTAAAATGGTAGATCTTATAATATAGGAATCTAACCGTCTTATTAAAATTTAAACAAATACATGGTTGCCCAAAACGGGTCTTCTAACTGAAATGACTCGCCTATGCAAGGGCTAATCAGAAAAATAAAGAAGGAATCAAATAAAGACAAAATAAAACGAATTTGGATTAGCCCTAAGTTCTTGTCTAGACTCAGAATGTGCAATTGTGTAACTGAGATTAAACACAAAAAGGCTAGCGTTTAATTTACTCAGTGTTGGCTCTGATACCAACCTGTCACACCCCGATATTTCCACGTATTACCGGTGGGCCCGGTGGGGAGTATCGTGACGTAGTTGATATCATCATAGTCAAACAACACAATATTTAAATGCACAGCGGAAGCAAAAGATAAATTTATTTCAACCGAACAAAATGTAATATTAAGTATCACAATACAGTTGAAACAGATCCACAGGCGGATCAAAATAAAGAGGAAACTTGTTCAACAGACTTTAAAGGCATCTAAAGCTTGCGAGACTTGAGTAATGACGCCTGGAGTAGCCAGCCTATTTTGTCTAGTACCTGCAATTAGCCTTTTCGGAAAATACGTCAGTTTACACTGGTAAATACAACTTAACTGACTCATTTTAAAAAGAGTTTAAAAATTAGTTTGAATGCACTTCGGCAAAAATATTTTTATAACTTGGGACAACTATTTAAAATAATCTTGTATACAGTTTTACTCATTTGTCGTCCGTTAGGGCCGGTTTGTAGGGCCGGACTTAAGTTAACTGACACACCACAGGTATAATGCCCACAAGGTTGATTCCTTTAAGTGGGATACCCGTTTTTACATAATGCAGCTGTCAGGTGTACGCCTACACCCCGTGCTTAGGTCGTGGCCATTTCATGAATGATGCCAAGGATATCCGGGACATGGTCATTTAACCCCCAAAGGCCATACACCAAATAATACATATTAAACGGGTCATGCAAATACATTAATCACAATCCGATTTAAATGACTACACACACCCGACCAAGCGGTACTTTTATAGTACCGTATCCCAAGCCCGTATAGGGAAAATAAGTTAAGAGTATTTACCTGAGCAATGTATAAGTCAAATACAGCAAGTACAGATGGCTTTTACTGGGCTCCTAATCTGGAATGAATGTTTATAATAACCTATTAGAATCCTAACGGGTCTTTAATTAAGTTTAGACTTAGACCGGTTAGTTTTCAAAGGATTACATGGTTCAACGCACGATAAAGCGAAGACCGGTTTAGAATGTGGTTTTGACCCGACAAGCTTGGATACTTGTTTAATATGGGTAACTTAACACATTCTGAATTTTGAGATGAAAACGACATGGTTTGACCCGTTTCGGCTAATATGTGTAAACTAGTTACATAAGCCGATCTGAACGCGAAAAGTGCGTAACGAGTAACCAAAAGAGTCATATGCAAGTTTCCTAAGTTAATATGCGATAATTATGTCGTGATATCAGTAAGATATCTTTTATTATGCCCAAAACGGATTTAAACTCAAATTATGCCCCGTAGGGGTATTTTGGTCATTTAAAAGGTTATAAAAGAGTTTAATTTGTAATCTGAGTTACAGGTCTGATTTATCTAGTAAATATACTTAATTTACTAAGTTATATCAGTAGGGTATGACCTATATGTGAAATTTCTCATTTAAAACCAAACTATGCACCTTAGGGGTATTTTGGTAATTTCACTTAGGCTTAAAAGGTCAAAACTGTAAACCTGAGTGTAAGACTTTAGCTTACTGTAAAAATATAATAATTTACTTAAAATATCAGTAGGTATCAAACCTTATGTGTATAAAATAATTTTAATACATACTATGCGTTAAAAATGCCTAAAAAGGCGATTTGGAGCCATTTCCGGGTTTTCAACGGAAAGCTGATATTTTTATAATTCCAGAAGGCTTAAAATACTTTATTTACTATTTAAAATCAGTAGCAAAAGGTTTGGGGTCGAAAGGTTTTATAAAACTCATTTTATAGCCAAAAAGGGCAAAACCGTCAATTACCGACTTAAGCTTAAAACTCTAAGTTATGCTCAGCCTAAAAATTAATAAAAATCTTCAAAAATCCTAAAATATTATTTTATATCAGTAGGTAAAAAAATTTATATAAAAAATTGGGTTTGGATAGGCTATACGCTAATTATGCCATTAAATCACTAAAAAGCTTTCTAATTACGCTAACGAGCATAACTCTTAATCTAGACCCCAAACTGATATCAAATTTTGGGTGCAAGTCTATAAATCAGTAACCAAGGTTTCTACTCTTTTACTTTTTCAAAAATCACGTTTTATAGTCAAAAGGGCATAATAGTCAACATTTAAGCAATTAACGAAAACATGCATATGAATCGGATAACTATTGAACCAAGTTGTATAATCACATAGGGTTATACTAATATGAAACCTGGTCCAAATAAGGCTCTAAGGCATTTCTAAAAACATGCTTAAACGGGTCAGAACTGAAAGTCAAAGCATGAGTCAAACTATGCGACTTTTGGTTCCGAACCGAGCTTAAACTGAAAATTGTCGAGTTGAACATGTTTAGACATGTTCTTATATTAATTACCAAGTTATATTAATGACAAAACAGGTTGCATAGCCTTTACATTGCTAATTATGCATTTATTTGAAAATAGGCTTCATGTTGACTTTTTATAATCAAGTTTGACTCGACAATTGACCTAGTTAGAGTGGGAATCAGAGAATACCCTTTCAAGGTTTTATTGCCCACATAATTACCAACTCATAGGTACTTTCAATTTGAATTTTGACTGAAGGGATTAAGATTAATGACGAAGTCAAATCTTAATTACGACGGTTTGACTTTACGCTAAAAACTAAGCTAAACTGAATTAAAGGAGGTTAAGCAAACTTACAATAGTCCTAATCACGACTAATGATCACTATGGATGAGTCTTGAGCTCCAGGAACCTCCTAGAAGTGAGTTGTGAAGTTTACAAGTGAATGAGCAATGAAGAACCCAAATTCATGGCCCTTATATAGGTGTTTTGATGCAATTTGATCATGCCAAACAAGTCTATGAATGAATCCAGATGATTACAAGTGTCCCTAGGCCTTAAAATACCATCAAACAAGCCCCTTGAATCGAAAAATGGTAAAATGAGGCGGTGTAACCGGCTGGAACAGGCAGCTGTGAATTTTCTGTCGCTGGCACATGCTTACGGACCGTAAGGTCCAGGTGTTACGGTCCGTAAGGACCTGGTCAGCATAACAAACTTTCAACTAATTGCAGTTTTGGTCCCCGGTCCTTCCAAAAGTTGTTTTACCTTTATTTCTTGCATTACAAGCCCTCTAAATTGATTTCTAAGGGCTTCAAGACTTAACCAATCTTTGTGAAGTCCTTGGTCACCTTATGTTTACCCGAAAATTCATAATTTTCAACGTTGATGCTTTAACCCCTCGCATACGAATTTGATCATAACTTTCTCATACGATAACAAAACTTTATGAAATTTCTATCGTGCATTCTAGTGAGCATAATTTATCGTTACAAAGCTTCGGGTTTGCTAAAAGGTCACTCAGAGGTATACTTTAAACATGTTGACACATTTAACCCCTGTAGTTTGTAATCTCTCACTTTCTTTCACAATTAGCTTTGTATGATCCATGATTCATTCGTTTAAAGGTATGAGCATCATGTAGGGTTACTGTAAAGTATATTTATCCCTTGTTGACATTTTGAACCCTTATATTCACATACTTTCCATGTTTGTCAACTTTAGTCCCTCTAGAGTATACTTTCACACGTTCAAGCTTATGACACGTGTCAATACATTATTGGACATAAATTTTCGAGGTGTTACATAAACGATATTTAAATACGACCTTCATATGCTTAATTATACTTTGATTATGTTCATCATACTTGAAATGGCCTTAAACTATGCTTAAATAGTCCCTAAACACCTAAAAAGCCCTAAAATGCAAAGTTGAGGGGCTAGATTGCAATTATTGGAAATTTCAGCCAAAAACCTCCATGCTGGCTGCGTAAACTTATGTGTGGGGTTACGTTGGCCGCGTGGCAATGCCCAGAACCATCAGCCTCTTTCTCTTCATGATTTTGAGCGGGATTTGATGTTTTCTTGAGTTTAAACCGAGTTTTAGCATTAATTATCCCCCCAAAACCAACCCTAATCACTTCCTTATAAATACCCAAGGCCTCCCAAGTCTTTTACACTTTAGAAACACTCTTAACACTCACTCAAACTCTCAAATTCGTAGCTGAAAGTGCAGGTTCGGACAGAAGTACCAAGCTCCACTAAAGTGAGCAAAACTTCTTCATTTCTCATCCGATTTAGCTCATTCTTTTTCTAGAATGCTGGGTTTGACCATAGCTTCGATTCCATGGGTATTCCACAGAGAATAAGGCCCTAGAACTCCGGCAAACAGGCTCCAAAGTTCATTGTTTTCATTCATCTTTACTAAACATTGTTTATACTTGTGCAAACTTGAGTTTAACTCACTCAAACCCACGTCCTTATGCTTATAACCTCTTCCATGGTTAGTTAAGCTTAAAAATGGGGCTAAGACATACAAAATCAGAGGTTAATCCTCAAATACTTTATGTTTTAATTAGGGTTTTTAACCCACAAGTCATGTTCAAGCTTCAAGCTTGATGAATGTGTGATTATGGACTAACTTGGGTTGTCCAACAAAGAATCCCCACATTACTTGATGATTTCACTTAGTATAGTTGTTGTTATTCTTGTATTAACATTAGTTCATGACCCTCCTTGTATGTTTTTACACCAAGTGTAGTGGTCAACCATAAGAGGTACCTAAATGGAAGCTTGTTCTTCCTACCTCCTACATGAATTCTATGACACAATAGAGGTACCTAAATGAAGATTTATCTTCTACCTCATGCTTGACTAATGGACTAAATAATACATATAATGCTTATACATATATATACTATTCGAACCCTTGATGGTGGACTTGTGTTCATTCGTCAAGACACTAGAATAACATCATCTAAGACATAAGACTTGTTACGATTCTAATGAGTATTTTACTCATGAAAACATTAACCCTTGAGGTTCCTTAGTGTCAAAAACAAGTATTTATGTTAAAGGATGATTACTTTTGAATACCTACGTTCTTGTGTTTAACTTCCTAAATCCTTAAATCTTCTGTATTTCCCCAACTCATACACCTTGTTTACTTCGTGTAGAAGGACTTGGTGTTCCAACTTCCTAATCAACCAACACTCTCGCGGATTTACCAAGTAGAAGACTTGCAAAACCGTGAGTATACTCGAATTCCCCTCTTTACTTTTATCACTTTTTGGGGTGTAACATGTTTACTTACCAAAACTTACACATGAACATTTTACTTAAATGCACAAACATTCCTATTACATGCTTGTATACGTGATTGCTTGATACTTTAAACTTGGGTTGAGGACATCTTGTGTTAGACTTATCATTGACTTCGTACGAGCCTATCCGTGACATATGTAGCGCTATAGGATTAACGCCCCGCCCGTAGACTTGTGGTTATGTCATGAGCATATTGCGTTTCATCATTGGTTTGATATGTTAGACACATGCCGAATTTATTGTTTACCTTGTATCACATGCTTGCTATGAGGAATTGTTTAAACTTATCTTTTGTTATGTACGTATCAAACTTGTATAGTCGCCTTTGCTTTTGCATTGAATTGTATTTTAAACATGTTACAGGTTGAGGATGATGATTGCTATGAAATGAAGTAGCGACGATGCCTAGATACACATTTAGACGTGTTAGGTTTAAAATGTTGTATCAAATTTTGTTATTGTTACTTTGAATATGTTGTTATTTGAGTTTATGTAATGTTTGACAATTTGAAGTTATGAAATGAAATGGGATTTATTTAAATATTGTCACAATAGTGTTATAAAGTCTCTTGCAATCTTGTTTTCATCTCACTCCGATGTTTCCGCCATCGGTTGGGGTGTGACAGATTGGTATCAGAGCCATAACTATAGGGAATTAGGTAGAATTGCCATGTTCGACCTAGTCTATAGTAGGAACCATATTTTTTACCATTCTTGTTATATGCTTAAAATGTTATTCTTCCTACTTTGCTTCTTTCTCCTCTTTTGTTCTTAATATTACATAATGTCTTTCCTAAGACATTTTACACAATACACTTGAAGACTTGAAGACACTCTTTATACAAAAGAGACGAGTTTACCAAAATAGGCGTGAAACCCACAATTTGGTAACGACTCTCATTCCGCTTATTCTTATTTTGCACGAAATTTCGCCATTAAGCTAGGAGTGAAATCCACATCTTAATGGTAAATTTCCAATTCAAACTCTAGTGGACCCTCGTTAAAGTGTCGAAATTATATTTTGACCCGACGAGCATCAACCACATTAGGGTACGAAATCGTCAAGTTAGGGATGAAACCCGCACCTTGTCGATTAAGTCCCATTCCTCGATTTTCGATCTCGCCAAAGTTTTGATTGTTTCAATCGATTAGAGACGTGTAGTAACTGGAAGGGTAAGATACCGTTAATTGCTTCTCGACGAGAGTATCTTACCTATCGGCCAAAGCACGTTTCTCTAATTTGAAAGGACCTTTGATTTACTTTGGAATAGTCGACGTTTCTAAACCCGAAACATTCCCATGTTTTATGAGCCTCTCTTTTATGGGATTCAATTTATATGTCATTTTATACGTGTTACCTCGATTTGTTTGAAAACCGTTACACAAATCGCACGCCTCGCGCAATAAAAAACAATAATAACTCTCGTGAACAAACTAAATTTATACTCTTTTACGCAATCATACATGTTTATACTTATCGCATACATGTTGAATTCATGATAATTATGTGAAACATACGTGATACATCATACTTGCATACTTAAACTTACAAACATATTTTAAAAATTTATGATCTAGTCTCATCCTTTCCTTTTCTTTCGAACTTCTAGATGGCGTCTCCAAGCTCGTCAAAGAAGACCAAGTCAAAGAAAGGTTCCAACAGCGAATCCATCTCCAAACAAGAGCTAGTTGGGCTCATTGCTGAACAAATGGCCGATCAAATGGCTCGAGTTATACCCGACATTGTTAGCCGCATTCAAACCAACCCCGATTCGCCTCATGGCTCTGTGGACTCCAAGGTGGAGAAACCTAAGGCACCTTTTCTCTTCAAACAATTCATGGCTTGCAAACCATTGGAATTTACTGGAAGAGATGGTGCTACCACACTACTCTCTTGGTTTGATGCCATGGAGATCACCTTTCGTCAGAGTGGTTGTCCTGACGACCTACGCACCCAAAATGCCACAGGGGTGTTCCGATCAAGGGCTCTTGATTGGTGGACCTCTGAACGAGGTACAAGGGGTGAGGACGCCGCCCACGCATTGCCATGGGCTGAGTTGAAAAGGATTATGAAAGAGGAGTTTTGTCCGCCGCATGAGATAAGGAAGTTAGAGAGTGAGTTTTGGCACCTCAAGCAGGTGGATGATGACAACGATGGTCTAACCCTCCGTTTCAAACAACTTAGCATCCTGTGTCCTAGCCAAGTTGATACACCTTAAAAAGCCATCAACAAATACATCCACTGCTGCCCCGATACCTTCATGAACCTTATGGAAGCTGCTTGCCCAGCCACTATTGAGGATACTTTCCGTTTAGCTGCCCGTTTGAACAGTAACCATGTCATGCGTAGAAATACCTCGAAAACCCCACTGAAAACCGCCCATCAAGCCACCGTTGAACCCACTGGCGAACCCTCCTCCTCCACCAAGAAAAACCGAGGCAAGAAGCGGAAGGCTTCATGCCAAAATTGCGCGGTTGTCACTCCGCCAAACCCACAACCCCTACAAGCCATGCCTGCTATAACCAACGAGGAAACTCCACGCAAAGGTTACACTGGGACACAACCTAAGTGTGGCCAATGTCAGTACCATCACCCTCCCAACGTTCCGTGTCGCAAGTGCGCCAAGTGTGGCCGATATGGGCATTTTTTCTCAAAACTACCGCATATCCCCTCTGGCTAATCAAAACCAAGCCTTGGTAGCTCAGAACCACATCCCCAATCAAGTTCGAAACCAAGTCGTTCCTGTGCGAGCGTGTTTTAACTGTGGTGATGTCAACCATATGGCTAACATCTGTCCTCAACGAAACCAGCCTCAACAGCAGCAACAGCAACAGCCACCGCAACAGCAGCAACAGCAACAGCAACAGGCTCAACAACCCGCTCGAGGTAGAGCTTTTCTTCTCACTACTACTCAGGCTCAAAACGCGAATGATGTCATTACTGGGACGTTCCTTGTGAACCATGTTTATGCTTCTTGTCTATTTGATACTGGCGCCGATAAAAGTTTTGTGTCGTTAGAATTCGAATCTTTGCTTAAGTGTAAACGCTATAAGTTGCCAAGATCTTTCGCTGTCAAAGTCGATGATGGTAAAACCATCGTTGTCGATTCCGTTATCTCCAATTGTTCCTTGATCCTTAACAATCATACGTTCTCAATCGACCTCATACATATGAAAATGGGTAGTTTCGACATCATAGTAGGTATGGACTGGCTTAGGCGAGTTCGTGCTGAAGTTATCTGTTCTGAGAAGTTTATTCGTCTTCCTCTTCCAAACAGTGATTCCCTACATGTCTATGGCGAAAAACCTTCTCAAAGTCTTAAGCTTATGTCGTGTATCTAAGCGAACAAATGCTTGCGCAAGGGTACCTTCGCCTTTTTCGCTCACATTGTAGAAAAAAGGACAAAGGCCCAAGCATAAGCGACGTTCCCGTCGTACGTGATTTCCCCGATGTGTTTCCCGATGATCTCCCTGGTCCACCTCCTGCTCGTTCTGTCGACTTTCGAATCGATTTAGTGCCTGGCGCAACGCCTGTCGCTAAATCTCCTTACCGTTTAGCACCCTCTGAGATGCAAGAGCTCTCAAGTCAACTTCAAGAGCTTCTTGATAAAGGCTTTATACGCCCTAGTACTTCTCCTTGGGGCGCTCCCGTTTTGTTCATCAAAAAGAAAGATGGGTCATTTCGTATGTGTATTGACTATCGTGAGCTCAACAAGCTTACTGTCAAGAACTGATACCCACTTCCTCGCATCGATGACCTCTTTGATCAATTGCAAGGCGCGACCTGTTTCTCAAAGATCGATCTTCGTTCTAGGTATCATCAACTTCGAGTTCTCCAAGAAGATGTACCTAAAACCTCCTTTCGTACACGATATGGTCACTATGAGTTCATGGTCATGCCCTTTGGTTTGACCAACGTACCTGCTGTTTTCATGGATTTGATGAACCGCGTGTGCAAAGCATACTTGGACCGTTTCGTGACCGTTTTCATCGACGATATCCTCATCTACTCTAAGACGCGAGGAGAGCATGAGCGACACTTGCGTCTTATCCTCGAAGTTCTTCGTACTGAACGTCTATACGCCAAATTCTCCAAGTGCGAATTTTGGTTAAAAGAGGTTCAATTCCTTGGTCATACCATCAATGAACTTGGTATTCACGTTGACCCTGCTAAAATCGAAGCTGTGAAGAACTGGATTGCACCTAAATCTCCGTCTGAAATTCGTTCGTTTCTTGGTCTTGCTGGTTATTATCGTCGTTTTATCTCTAACTTCTCGAAGATCGCTGTTCCTTTGACTTCTTTGACTCAAAAAGAGAAACCTTTTGTTTGGGGTCCCGAACAAGAGGAATCTTTTAAAACGCTCAAGGAGATGCTTTGTAATGCTCCTATTCTCGCGCTTCCTGATGGTAACAACGACTTTGTCGTATATTGCGATGCTTCACACCTTGGACTTGGTTGTGTGTGTGACAACTCGAGTTTCCGACTTTCACTTTCGTAATTATTGCGCGTTGACTTTGACTGTTAGTTGTTTGACTTGTTTGACTTGTAACTGTACGTGTTATGATATGATAAAACGCATTGTGTTTGCATGATTTTGTGTTTGGTTGTATAACATGAAACACCTGTTGAAAACTTAAACTGTTTAACACATGAAAGGACCTGACGAAACAGACTATTTCGCCATATACATCCCGACGAAACAAGATGTGTTTCGCCATCAAGCAACTCGACGAAACCGTGTGTTTCGCCATAGAACTTCACGACGAAACTGATGTGTTTCGCCGGCCCACTGATTCGCAAAGCCCATTAAGGGCCCAGAACGGTAATTTGTGTATATTAACGTAAACTGACTCCCTGTTTCACACTTTTAACAAAATTGAAACCCTAGAACTCTCCACTTTGTGAAGGCGATAACCATCTTCAACCATCATCTTTCTCTCTCGAATCCTCCCTTGTTCATCCCGGATATCTCGGTTAGTGCGTGCTCGTCTAATCGGTTCCTTTGTCCTTTGATTTCTTTATACATGTTGTGTATATGCTTGATTTCTGGATTATAGGAGTATATGTGTATGATGAATACTTAGGGTTTCATGAACCTCTCGATGATTATGCATGTTAGCGGGTATGCATAGAGTACGGATTTTATGAGTGTTGTTTTGTGATGGTTACATGATTTTATTGATGATGATGATGATGATATGATCCTTGTTTCATTGACGGTTCGGTTGTGATGCATAGATTAATGATTAGTAACATAAGACTCATTATATTGAGCGAGGAATGAATGATTTCTGTTAACTGTTGTATCGGCGATTAGGGTTTATGTACGTAACTGATTCTCGACGAAACTGAATTGGGTCACGAAATGGAACATGCGGCGAAACAGAATTTGTGTTTCGCCAAGGGTTAACGACGAAACAGGGGTGTTTCGCCAAGAATGTAGTCGACGAAACAGTGTGTTTCGTCAAAGGGTTTCACGGCGAAACAGGGGTGTTTCGCCGACTGGGTAAACTGTTTGGCAATCTGATTCTGTTAAGTCCTAACTGAGTTAACTAACTGCTGTTAGATGTTACGCCTGATCATGAATATGTGCAATGTGCTATTTGGTAATTATTGATGCGATGTTCATGATGATTATGTTTACGTGCAAACAACTTGAATACAAACTGATTATGTACACGTGCACACTTTAGGACGTGATTGACTTACTTTGAGCACATACTTAACATACCGAGCAAACTCAGGTGAGTTCACACTCGTATCAAGGCATGGGATTCCCGGGGTTGGGAATGGGATTGAAGGATTTCATGTACTTACTTCGTTACTAGAATACGTACCACTGTCCTCGGGTTGGGAAGGACACCTATAGATACAGCTAGACTAGTAATACATGGGAAGCCCCCACTACTCTTCGCAAACATGCCGGGTGTGGCCGCGATACAAATACTAATCTTCGAAAACATGCCTGGAGGGCCGCGATACAAATATAACTAGTCTAGAACACATGGGAAACCCCCACTAAACTTCGCAAACATGCCTAGAGGGCCGCGATACCATTACATACGATACATGATTACTAAACGAGCATACGATTTACGATACGAACATTATAACTAAATAACCAACTGTGAACTCGCTCAACTAGTTGTTGACTCTCTGTTACATGCCTTGCAGGACCATAGGTACTCTTGGAGCTTGCACGGGAGGCGCGGTCGTTGTGGGCAAGAATTGTGGATGTTTTGATAAAAACTTTATGACTCTTTAAACTAAACACTTGTGTTGGATGTTCATAACTATGCTTCCGCTACCTATGCTATGCTTTTGTTTTAGCACCAATTGTATTGTGATGGATTACGTTTACTTTTACTGATTTATTATATGTTCAATATGATTGGTGGCTTGATCCTGGTCAGTCACGCCTCCAAGCGGTGGATCTCCGAGAGTGGATTTTGGGGGTGTGACAGTGTGCTTATGCAACGAGACAAGGTGATCGCGTATGCTTCGAGACAACTCAAAATACATGAGAAAAACTATACTACTCACGACCTTGAGCTTGGCGCAGTAGTTTTTACGTTGAAGATTTGGCGACACTACCTTTATGGTACTAAGTGTGTGGTCTTCACCGACCATAAGAGCCTTCAACATATCTTCGACCAAAAGGAACTGAACATGCGTCAACGTCGTTGGGTGGAGCTGTTAAACGACTACGACTGCGAAATCAAATACCATCCAGGTTGTCACACCCCGACCACGTATAACATGCAAAACGTGGCGGAAACATCGGGGAGTGTTGTAACAGAATTAATTGTTTCATAACCATGGCATACAAAGTTGTATTTATTTATCAACAAGGGTGTTACATTGTCTCAAAACAGTAAATTAAGAGTTCAGAACATAATTAAACATAGTCTATCTTCTTTTAAAGTCTCTAAGGCACAGGTCCGCCCTAGTATCATGATCAACATCCTACGGAAAAGCACCTGAAAACACATGTGAAAATAGGTACGTCAGCATAAAAATGCCTGTGAGATACATAGGTTTGTGAAAATAGGATTCATGACTTATGTTTAAGAAAAATGTTTAGTCATGAACCTTGTAATTTGCTTTGTCTTGTAAATCATTTGAAAGCAATAAGATCAGATGATATGTATAAGTAAATGTCAGATTAAATAAATAACCATGTAAAAATGTGTTTGTATAAGATAAGTTGTTTGTAAATCAATGTCTTGTGAAAAGCATGTTATTTGTATAAAATGTTCTATGTCTCAAACTGAAATGATTCAAATAACGTTACGCCATGTAATACCATACAAACACTTATATATAGGAAGTACCAGCGGCGTATCCACCATGCTTGTATCATATTACACACGTATCGTTAACTTAATCACTTAATCAAACCAAACCAACCAATGTAAGAAGTCTATGTTTAACCCAATTGTCAAATGTATTGAATAATATGTCAAAGTGTTTATGTCAAGATGTAAATCATGTCAAATGTCTATGTCAAATATCCATGTCAAATGTCTATGCCAAATATCCATGTCAAATGTTTATGTCAAATATCCATGTCAAATGTCTATGTCAAATAACCATGTCAAATGTTTATGTCAAATATCCATATCAAATGTCTATGTCAAATATCCATGTCAAATGTTTATGTCAAATATCCATGTCAAATGTCTATGTCAAAATGTCATGTATGGCAAGTGAAATGTCTCAACTAAACCATATGCACAAAAACAAAGTATTGAAGTAAAACTTGGTTTAAATCAAAGTTATGTTTTGTGTAAATGCATGCAACTATTTAATATGAACATTTATGCCGTATTGTGAAAATGCATACATTCAAGCCTTGCGACTGTGGTGATAAACCCTTTAAACAAATTAAAGGTCTATCTGTCTTATATCATCGAATTCGTTCATTCCTTTCATCCCCTTTCCCTAGGACGTCCGGAACGGGAGTTGTCAATTCCTATGGTACCACTACCTACTAACGAACGGCATGATCGGTGTTAATGAATGTATTGTCCCATGTAAACAAACCAAATGTCATACCAAAATGTAAGCATGTGATGAAAACAATGTACTAAGTATGCACGCAATGGACATACATAGCATAAAATGTAAAACGATGTACTAAGTAATGCACATAATGGGCACACCTAGCATGAAATGTCATGTAAAACAATGTACTAAGTAATGCACATAATAGGCACACCTAGCATGAAATGTCATAAAATCATGTACTATAAGTGTACTATTGAACATAGCAGTATATGATGTGAAAACATGTAAAGCATGAAAGTAACAAGTAGGCACATGTGTTTCACCCCAAAACAGTTTGGAAAACAGTAAAAGAGGGGTCTATGTACTCACTTGAGATTTCTCAGTTGTCTAAAGATAATCACCAAGCAATGCAAGAGATCTCGGAATCAAACGGCACCTAATATAGGTAACTATGTTAATAAACCGGACCTATCTCGGAAGACTGGGTAGCATTAGGGTTTGTAAACCAAATGAGTGTAGGAACTCACGTGATATGGTTTAACAAGGCCTACGTGCTAAATGAAACTTAACCTAAGTCTTATTGACCCATTATGATCCGTTTAGGTAGCTTACGCTACTTTAACGCATCGTGCGCGTGAAACGCGTTCGGACCGCCTAACTAGTCCTATGACAAGTATTATATGCCTAAACATGTTACATAATCAGTTACGTGACAAAAGTTTAGGTTACATATGCTAAATTACCAATTATGTATGAAAAGGGTATTCTGGTAATTTACCTAAGGCATATAAACTACCTATCATACAACTACTTAAACGTGGTGACCATAAGGTATAACCTCGGAAGGTTATTCCCTACACTATGGTCACCTAATGTATTTGGTCGGATCCTAATGATCGACCAAACTGGGTCGGGTTCGAAGGTATAGGCGATTTATTAGATCGCCTACCCTACGACCCTAGACAACGTGGTAATCAGTAGGCATAGTCCCAAGGGACTATGACCATCGTGATTACAATCACGTTGCGAAGTTCAAACGAACTTCGCATTGACCATTACTGGTCAACGCTGAAAGTCAAACAAAGTTTGACTTTCTGACTCAAAAAGCAATAAAATAAGGAAAAGAACGAAAGAATACTAACCCAGGGTCCCCGAATGCTAAACTCGATTCAAAAATCTCAGGTATGAAACAAATGTTTCAACTTAGAGTTTCTCAAATCAAATTTCTAGTGATTATGAACAATGGGGGGTGGGGTATTTATAGTATTCGGTCCACCGTTAAGATCGTTTCAAGGAAACCGTGCTTTAATCGTAACCGTACAAGTGTTGCAAAGTTGTGGTAGCCTAAAATGACCCTTATCAGCTGATTAGGCAAGTTGCAAGCTTGTGGTTGTGGTTAAAACAGCTGGAACACACTGACTGTTCGTTGTTATCTGATCAGACAGGCGGACGCGGCCCGCGTGGGATTTAACAGGAACTGAGGCGGGCCGCCTGGCCATCTCAGATCAGAAATTACAATTTTGGTCCTTGTTGTGTATTTAGCCCATTTTCGGCACTTCTAAGGCCCGTAAAGCCAACTTTAAGGCCCTAAAATGATGCCTAAACATTGTGGACTTGAAACATGTTCAAAAATATGCCTGATGTCAGTTCGTTTGGCCGTACGAACGCGATGTTCGCTTATTTACGACGGAATGCGCATAAGCGCGAAAAATGATCCAAATGACGCGACGAATGGATTTTTCTTAAGGCGAACAATAAAATATAATGTAGTCATGCTTTCATAAATTTTTGGATGTCCAGATGTATTCAGAACGTAAGTTATGCGCGAAAATGCAAACTTGTGCACTTTTTGACACTTTTAGTCCTTGAAAGACCCAAAAGTTTATTTTAGCACACCGAACCCCTCAAAGCCTATTTCTAAGCTATGTAAAGGATATTTAAGGTGTGTTTAACTTATGGTCATGTTCCGGAATGTTCGTTATAGTTCAAATTGACATACTTCCGCAGTTTGTCAAGTTTAGTCCCTGTAGTCGAATTAACTTGTTTTTGCCATACCAAAGCCTTCAAAACTTATTTCTAAGTTATGTAAAGGTTATTTAAGGTATGTTGAGTATATGTTGATATTCCGGAGTATTTCTCGTATTAAACTGAGTACGTTTACGCACTAGTTTGCGTATAACTCTCCAGAAAGTGATGTAGAGTTTGGAATTACATAAAAATCAAAACATGAAAAATGTAAAACATAACAAAACAAACATTGTGATCAAATAACATTGTTTTATTGATAACAGAACTGTTCATAGTGATTACAAGCACAGTTGTTACACAGGTAAAGCAAATGTAGTATCCGACGCTCTTAGTCGTAAAACTCATGTCAAGAGTATCCGTTGTTTCCAACTCGTCCACGATCTTCAAAACCGCATACGTGACGCTCAATATGCATCTGTTAATGAGGGCAACCTCTACAACGAGATGCAATGTGGTGCTGAAGAAAGTCTCATGTCCAAATCTGATGGTATTTTATACTATCTCAATCGTGTCTGGATTCCCAATCGTGATAACCTTCGAAAGTTCTTGATGAAGGAGGCACATCACACGAAATATTCTATTCACCCTGGTGCCGACAAGATGTACCATGATATGTGTACATCCTATTGGTGGCCTGGAATGAAGAAGGATATAGCCACTTTCGTCTCGAAATGTCTCACATGTTCAAAGGTGAAAGCTGAACATCAACGTCCCTCTGGCTTACTCGAACAACCAAGAATTCCTATCTGGAAATGGGAGAGCATTGCCATGGATTTTATCACTAAGCTCCCTCGTACTTCTTCTGGTCATGACAGTATTTGGGTGATTGTTGATCGATTGACCAAATCAGCTCACTTTCTTCCCATTCGTGAAGATTTCAAAGTCGAGAAATTGGCTAAAATCTACACTGATAAGATCATCTGTCGTCATGGTATTCCCATTGACATCATTTCTGATTGTGATGCTCGTTTTACGTCTCGCCTTTGGCAAACTTTTCAATCTGCTATGGGTACTGAACTTAACCTTAGCACTGCCTTCCATCCTCAGTCAGACGGTCAAACCGAGCGTACTATCCAAACTTTAGAAGATATGCTTCATTCATGCGTAATAGATTTTGGTGGCAACTGGGATTCACATTTGCCGTTGATCGAATTCTCGTACAACAACAGTTATCACACGAGTATTTAAATGGCACCTTTCGAAGCATTGTATGGTCGCAAGTGTCGTTCGCCTATTTGTTGGCACGAGATTGGTGAAGTTCAAATCACTGGTCCCGAGCTCATACAATAGACGATGGACAAGATATTACAGGTTCGAGACAACTTACTGAAAGCCAGGAGCCGACAAAAGAGTTACGCCGACAAGCGTCGCAAGCCTTTGGAATTCGAGACAGGTGACTTCGTACTTCTCAAGGTATCCCCTTGGAAAGGCGTGGTTCGATTTGGCAAGAAAGGGAAACTCGCACCTCGCTACGTTGGACCTTTCAGGATTCTCGAAAGGATTGGCAGGGTTGCGTATAGACTGGACCTGCCTGAAGAACTCAACAATGTACACCCTGTCTTCCACGTATCCAACTTGAAGAAGTGTCTAGCTGACGAAGGACTACAAGTTCCTCTCGAAGACTTGCAAGTCAACGAAATGCTTCACTTTGTGGACAAACCGGTCGAAATCATGGACCGAGGAGCCAAACAACTGAGGCGCAGTCGAATTCCTATTGTCAAGGTCCAATGGGAAGGAAAACGTGGCGCTGAATTTACTTGGGAACTCGAGAGTGAAATGAAAACGAAGTATCCACATCTTTTCCCTACTTCTTCCTAAATTTCGGGACGAAATTCCCTAAAGGAGGGGAGACTGTAACGTCCTGCTACTTTGTACTTTCCATTTATAGCAAGTCTTGTTTGTATTTTTATTTTTGGGAATCTTGTGTTCTTGTAATCGTTCTTTCTTTGTAACCATTTTAAAATCCAAGACTTGGATCATAAATGAAACTCATATTTTTTTCAATTCATGATATACATACTTTATACATGCTCATACATTCAATTTTGTGGAACAATTGATGCTTATTCGTGATTCTTGGAAACTATGTGCTAAACTTGCAATTATGTGAAACTTATGCATAAAATGTATTCTGAACGTAAATGATATTTAAATACGACCTTCATATGCTTATTTATACTTTGATTATGTTCATCATACTTGAAATGGCCTTAAACTATGCTTAAATGGCGAAAATAGTCCCTAAAACACCTAAAAAGCCCTAAAATGCAAAGTTGAGGGGCTAGATTGCAATTATTGGAAACTTCAGCCAAAAACCTCCATGCTGGAAACTATAGAAACACTCTCAACACTCACTCAAACTCTCAAATTCGTAGCTAAAAGTGCAGGTTCGGACAGAAGTACCAAGCTCCACTAAAGTGAGCATAACTTCTTCATTTCTCATCCGATTTAGCTCATTCTTTTTCCAGAACGCTTGGTTTGACCTTAGCTTCGATTCCATGGGTATTACACAGAGAATAAGGCCTTGGAACTCCGGCAAATAGGCTCCAAAGTTCACTGTTTTCATTCATCTTTACTAAACATTGTTTATACTTGTGCAAACTTGAGTTTAACTCACTCAAACCCACGTCCTTATGCTTATAACCTGTTCCATGGTTAGTTAAGCTTAAAAACGGGGCTGAGACATACAAAATCAGAGGTTAATCCTCAAATACTTTCTGTGTTAATTAGGGTTTTTAACCCACAAGTCATGTTCATGCTTCAAGCTTGATGAAGGTGTGATTATGGACTAACTTGGGTTGTCCAACAAAGAATCCCCACATTACTTGATGATTTCACTTAGTATAGTTGTTGTTATTCTTGTATTAACATTAGTTCATGACCCTCCTTGTATGTTTTTACATCAAGTGTAGTGGTCAACCATAAGAGGTACCTAAATGGAAGCTTGTTCTTCCTACCTCCTACATGAATTCTATGACACAATAGAGGTACCTAAATGAAGATTTATCTTCTACCTCATGCTTGACTAATGGACTAAATAATACATATAATGCTCAAACATATATATACTATTCGATACCTTGATGGTGGACTTGTGTTCATTCGTCAAGACACTAGAATAACATCATCTAAGACATAAGACTTGTTACGATTCTAATGAGTATTTTACTCATGAAAACATTAACCCTTGAGGTTCCATAGTGTCAAAAACAAGTATTTATGTTAAAGGATGATTACTTTTGAATACCTACATTCTTGTGTTTTAACTTCCTAAATCCTTAAATCTTCCGTATTTCCCCAACTCATACGCCTTGTTTACTTCGTGTAGAAGGACTTGGTGTTCCAACTTCCTAATCAAGCAACACTCTTGTGGATTTACCAAGTAGAAGACTTACAAAACCGTGAGTATACTCGAATTCCCCTCTTTACTTTTATCACTTTTTGGGGTGTAACATGTTTACTTACCAAAACTTACACATGAACATTTTACTTAAATGCACAAACATTCCTATTACATGCTTGTATACGTGATTGCTTGATACTTTAAACTTGGGTTGAGGACATCTTGTGTTAGACTTATCATTAACTTCGTACGAGCCTATCCGTGACATATGTAGCGCTATAGGATTAACGCCCCGCCCATAGACTTGTGGTTATGTCATGAGCATATTGCGTTTCATCATTGGTTTGATATGTTAGACACATGCCTAATTTATTGTTTACCTTGTATCACATGCTTGCTATGAGGAATTGTTTAAACTTATCTTTTGTTATGTACGTATCAAACTTGTATACTCGCCTTTGCTTTTGCATTGAATTGTATTTTAAACATGTTACAGGTTGAGGATGATGATTGCTATGAAATGAAGTAGCGACGATGCCTAGATACACATTTAGACGTGTTAGGTTTAAAATGTTGTATCAAATTTTGTTATTGTTAATTTGAATATGTTGTTATTTGAGTTTATGTAATGTTTGACAATTTGAAGTTATGAAATGAAATGAGATTTATTTAAATATTGTCACAATAGTGTTATGAAGTCTCTTGCAATCTCGTTTTCGTCTCACTCTGATGTTTCCGCCATCGGTTGGGGTGTGACACCTCTGAACATTATATGTGACAGAGATGCTCGATTCTCATCTCACTTTTGGAGAACCATGCAATCTGCCATGGGGACCCAACTCAATTTGAGCACAGCGTATCATCCTCAATCGGATGGTCAATCTGAGAGAACAATCCAGACACTGGAGGATATGCTTAGAGCATGTGTGATCGATTTTGGTGGTAGTTGGGATTTGCATCTACCGTTGATCGAATTCTCCTACAACAATAGTTATCACTCTAGCATCAACATGGCTCCTTTTGAAGCTTTATACGGTCGAAAATGTCATTCACCGGTCTGCTGGAATGAGATAGGTGAAGCTCAGCTTACTGGACCTGAACTCATTCTAGAGACTACAGATAAGGTCAAGAAGATTCGTGATAGCCTTCAGACAGCTAGAAGCCGTCAAAAGAGTTATGCGGATTGACGACGCAAGCCCTTAGAATTTCAAGTTGGTGATCACGTCCTACTCAAGGTATCCCATTGGAAAGGTGTGATTAGATTTGGAAAGAAAGGAAAACTTGCACCACACTATGTTGGACCATTCAAGATCGTTGAAAGAATCGGAAAAGTATCCTACAGACTTGAGCTACCTCCTGAACTTGGAAATGTTCATCCAACTTTCCACGTGTCCAATCTCAAAAAGTGTTTAGCTGATGAGAACCTCCACATACCACTTGATGAAATTCGTGTTGATAACACGATGCACTTCGTTGAGAAACCTATGGAAATCATGGACCGTGAAGTCAAAAGGCTCAAACACAAGCGCATACCTATTGTCAAAGTTCGCTGGGAATCTAAACGTGGCCCAGAATTTACTTGGGAACGTGAAGATCAGATGAAAGCGAAATATCCACATCTATTCTTACAAGTTTCCTATAAATAAATTTCGGGACGAAATTTCCTAAAGTAGGGGAGACTGTGACATCTGTGCTTGTGTAATCATTGTACAGACTCTGAACAATTCAATATTAATAAAACAATGAGTTTTGATCCCAATGTTTGTTATTTATGTTTGACATTTTGCACGTTTTGGTTTTTGATCAATTTTGAACTCTATATTGCTTTCTGGGAAGTTATACGCAAACTGATGCGTAAACGTAATCAGTTTAATGCGACAAACACTCCGGAATAGAAACATAAGCTTAACATACCTTAAATAACCTTTACATAACTTAAAAATAAGTTTTAAAGGGTTTGGTATGGCAAAAACAAGTTTATTCGCTCACATGGACTATTTGCGTCAATTTGCAAAAGTCTGTCGTTTCGTAAGGCAACGTATAGTCTGGAACTTGATCATAAGCTAAACATACCATATATAACCTAAACATAGCTTAGAGATAAGCTTTGAGTGGTTCGGTGTGCGAAAATATGCTTATTTGATCTTACAGGGACTAAAAGTGTCAAAAACGGCGTAAGTTTGCATTTACGCGCATATCTTACATTCTGACCACATTTGGACATCCAAAATTTTTGTACACACTAAAATATTTTTATTTTGGTGATCGGCATGCAAAAAAATACCATTCGTCGCTTAATTTGGATCGTTTTCGCGTCCGTTCGAATTTCGTCGTAATTTGACGAACAACGTGACCGTACGACCAAAGGAACCGACATTCGAGACTTTTCCGAGCATATTTTAAGTCCTTTATACTTTGACCACCTTGTAGATCCTTGAAAATGGCTTAACGGGGGTTAAATGTGCCAGAAATAAGCTCAAACATGTGCAGGGACCTAAGCTGTCAAAATAGAAACTGTTGCAGATCAGTCATGAGGTCGCGGGCCGCGTAGCCCAGAGCCTCAATCCTACGTGCCCCGCGAGCGCATGCCCAGTGACAGTTTTCCATTTTTAGCAATCTTTTTGATGTTCAGGGACTGTTTATGCCATTTTCTTTGTGTGTTAACCAAGTTAACACCTCTCCAAGGCTTTGAACCTACACCAAACACATGTATGGCTGAGATCTTTTGCTTGGAGGTTACATAAACACATGTCTTGATCTTATTCTTCATCAACTAGTATAAATAGCCAAGCATTCATTCTATTTCACTCACCCTTGATCTGATTTCTCTAAGTTGAAGTTATTAACTTCATACCTGAGATTATTTAGATCAAGTTCTCCTTAGCTTGGACCCTTTGTAAGCTTCTTTCGTTCTTTTATCGCTTTTCTAGCGTGAAAGTCAAACAGTGTTTGACTTTCAGCCAGTCAATGGTCACCGCAAATTTTGTTTGAACTTTGCAACGTGATTGTAATCACGATGGTTATAATCCTTAGCGATTATACCTACTGATTACCACGTTAACTAGGTGTAGTGACGAGTCAAAATGCGTTTTAGCACGCATTTTGCAACGGAACTACTTTTAGGTATCAAAACACTTTGTTTTGATACCAAATCAGTTTTCTAAGTTAGTTAAACATGTTTTGACATGTTTAACTCGTCACTATTAGTTTAGTGCTTGTTTAGGTCGTAAGTTAAGCGGTCTAAACAACCGCTTAGACTTTCGAACCCGACCCGTTTGGCCGATCATTAGAATCCGACCAAGCTTAGTTAGTGATCATAGTTGCATAGGGAATAACCACTGAGGTTATACCTTATGATCACATAGGATTGGTTGGTTATTTGTTAAGTAGCTTGTATGCCCATAGGAAATGACCAAAATGCCATTTTGAAGCATAAATCCGTATTTTGCATATGTGAACATATTTTTGACATATAATCTGATTTAGTAACATGTATAGGGATAATTGGGCATGTAAGACTTGACATAGTACATAGTTAACCATCCGACCTTAGTTTTACGCAATCGACGCGTTATAGTAGCTTATACTACCATAACGGGTCGAAACGAGTCAAAAGCACTTAGGTAGACTTTCAAATCAGAATGTTAGCTCTATTAAATCATACCATATGAGTTCAAATACTCATTTGATTTATAGAACCTCATTCTATCCTATCTCCCGATTTAGGATCCGATTATTAACATAGCTGCCCATATTAGGTGCCTTGTTGATTTCGTGATCCTTGGAGCTTAAATTGGTCTTATTCTCAAGACTAATAAGCAATCCCAAGTGAGTACATAGTTCCCCTCTTTTACCGCTTTCAAATACTTTGGGGTGATACACATGTACATACTTGTTATTATCATGCTTTTCATGCTTTTATGACATAAACATGCTAGTTTCACCTAGTACACATATAGTACATGATTTCACTATGTTTTGCTATGTATGTTAAGCATGCTAGCACATTGATTTCTTAGACATTTGTTGCATATGTTTACTTAGCATATGAACGCATTGTTTTACATGATATTTCTGCTATGTATGTTTACCGAGCATGCTAGCACAATTGTTTTACATGAACATTTCTAATAGGTATGTTTACTTAGCCTACTTAGTACATGGTTTTCACATGCTACATTGGTTATGACATTTGGTATGTTCAATCGGGACAATAATACATTCATTAACATTGATCACGCAGCTCGGTAGTATGTAATGGTACCATAGGACTTGACAAATCCTGTTTCCGAGTTTGTTTGGAAGTTGGGAATGACAGAATCCGATATACATAACTTAGATAAACCTTTAATTTGTTTAAGGGTTTGTCGCCACAGTCGCAAGGCTTGAATGTATGCGATTAACATTACTGCATAAATGTTTGTAATCATAAAGCATTGTTTTCTGCAAAACATAACATTTGATTTAAACTTAGGTTTATTCAAAAACTTTGTTTTGTACATTTTCCTATGGGGTTGAGTAATTACTAGTTATTCACCATACATGACATTTGTTTCACATTGACATTATCATATAGTTTGAGTAGATGCTTTTTACTTGTTATACATTACATTTGGATATACATGACTCAGTTTACACATGACATTGAACATGGTTTACACATAAACATTTGACATTGGTTTTAAACAAGATATTTTGATTGATTATTGATAAGTGACTTATGTAACGGGGCTATGTGTTATATGATAAAAGCATGGTGGATACGCCGCTGGTGCTTCCTATATATAAGTGCTTTTATTGTATTACACATTGTTGCATTATATAAACCACTTGGACAAGACATGAAACATATTATGCAAGAACACGACATTGTTTTACAAGTTACATTTTTATACAAATACATTTATACCTGGTTATTCATTTAACCATGTATATCCTTTTATATATCATCTGATTTTCATATCGATTTTCAAATGATTTTACAAAGGAAAACATTTTACAAGGTTCATGACTACATTTTTGTTAAACACTTCTTTTAACTACAAGTCATGAATCCTGCATAAACAAAACCTATGTATCTCACAGGAATTTTTATGCTGACGTACCTATTTTTACATGTGTTTCAGGTGCTAATGCATGATGATGTTTGTGCTTCACTTAGGCGGACTTGGGCCTTAGTGACTTAAAAGACAGTTAATTATGTTATGTTTCTGTTAATTTCCAAGACAATGTAAACACTTTAATCAATAATACATAACTTTAATTACCATGGTTGTTGAAACAATAATTATGTCGCTCCACTCCCCGACGTTTCCGACGCGGTTTGTTGTTTTAACGGGGTCGAGGTGTGACAACATCTCTCGGATATATGGACTTAGTACTCCGAAATTTCGCTTGAGAGATTGCCTGATTCTGAGATATTAGGTCTTTATACTTATTGATATCTGGGGTATTATACTTGGTTTTCTTATTTTGCGTTAGCAATGGCCTAGACCTTGTATAATGCTTTTGCGCTTAAAAACTTTCCCTCTGCATAAAAATTGAAATAATATCGAAAGATATATATCAAGTGTAGTTGTAAAGAAGATTCCTAAGTGGAACACACCTTAAATCGAGCCTTTATCTCTTTGTCTGAACGGAAGTTCTAACCTGAGCTCTCAAGGCTTCGCACTAACCCAGAGACAGATATCATTTAGGTATATTCACCTGTAAGACTAAATCTAAAGAATCTTGATACGGGAGTATATTCTGAGGTGGGACACGCGAATAAGTTTAGTTCTTAAAAACACTAAATCTCGTATCTTGAATCAATTGAAGTTTGTGTGAAAATTTAACTGGATCAGTATACTGACAATCTAAGTGAATCGTTTAAAACTTAAAGTTTATATAGATCAACAGTACTAGTGATTTGTCATAAACTAATATAATCCTCTGACGCAAATTCAAATAAAAATATGTCTGTAAATATTTCCTTATTGCATTCAGACAAAAACACAAAAAGATTTTGTTTCACTTTATATTTCGACAACTGATGTTGGAAAGCTAAGTTTCAAAATCTAAGTATGCTGAACATGTCTCAGAAAATAAACAAGTTCATTAATTTGAAACTTGAGGTTTTTAAATGAAAAATCTAAAAACAGTTTGTAAGTTTCCACGGTCATTAATTTGGACTTGGTTGATATTTAGATGAATCAAGATCATTAAATTAAACTGGATTATCTGTGAGTGTTTAGGATGCTTTGAATGTCAAATATATAAGTTTTTTGATGGGGGAGCTGAGCCAGGTGTTTAATCCTGAATTAAGAGCCAGCCTACGATTCTGAGTGACTTAAAAAGCTTTAACTGTCAAAATATTCGTGTTAAGAGCTAGGTTACCAATCCTGGAAATCTCTAATATGTTTATCCATCAAATGAATCTTGTAGATAGATAGGTTCTTGATCCTAAAATGGTTAGAAATTTTCTCAAGTGGTTTGAATTGTTAAATTTTCAGAAAGTCAGGTTTAGATCCTGAAAGCGTAAAGCAAGGGGGAGCCTGGAGAGAGAGTCTGTCGAAATGGGGAGCTGATGAGTCAAAGACACAATGGGGAGTCTGTGGTTCTGAACTGTTAAAGCTTTTTAAAGACTCAGAGTGTTGATAAAGACGAGCTACAAGATTGACTGCAGCAATATCAAAGGGGGAGTCTGTGAATGCATATGTCCATCGCTTCCGTCAATCACGTATCGTAGCTAACGAATGATCAAGATTAGGTTTTAAAGTAAAGAAAACATGTTCTAAGTACGTTCGCATGAACCGCGCAAAACTAGGGTTTCTTATGTTGATCCGCACGAATCTGCGCAGCAGATCCGTACGAACCCACTAGGTCTGCAGTTAAGGCTTGATCCGCACCACCTTGTCCATCCGCACATGATTAGTCCATCCGCAGTTAGCTATGTCACACCCCAACCGATGGCGGAAACACCGGGGTGCGGCACTAAGCGTTCAGATTGCTCATGAGATTCCATAACACTAGATATTTCGATATAAATTAGATCCATTTCATAATAATCGTCTAAGTATCAACCACAAAACATCCATTACAAAACATCATCAAAATAGTTTCAAAGTTTCTAGTTTAGCTATGATGTGTTTCTAAGCAGCATCCTAGCAAGTTTCATGAATCCTAGCATCCTGTCAGCCTGCAACATGTATTAAAATAAAGTCAGTACAAAAACGTACTGGCGAGTATGTGACAACTAGCACCAAACCGGTAATTTCCGTACACTTTAATCATTATTTAATGACTGCAATTATGTGCTTAAATGTCAACATAGTCTGGTTACATACTATACTTGTGAATTCATGCACGTTTTATACTACAAAATATTGCTTTATGCATTAACAAGAGCGTTGCGTCAGAAATACTAGTAAACTCACCGGTAAAACACAATATGTCAACAACTCTGCAGAAAGCAGTCAGACATTAGAACTGAGGCCTAGGTGTAGGTCCAATGACAAGAATACATTAAAACCCAAGAGTACATACAAGGGTTAACATATAGACACTCCGGAAGCTAGAATACGCACTAAAAAGCACCCGAAACGCACTTTAAGTGCAGAATTTTACTAAATTCAGCTCAAATCAGCTTTTAAGAATATAAATATCATGCAGAATTTACGTTTCATTATTCAGAATACTTCCCCCAAGTGTTGGGAATTGAAAGGGTTACAAAAGATACTTGAAGGATACTAAACGGTGCAATTTAGCACTTTAATGAACCGGTATTCAACCGAACAAACGGACTTTACCCGGAACACAAAAATATTGTCAAACACATTGTTTTCATTTTTCTGAGCTAGTTAGGGACCCCGAACACCCTAACACACTATATATTTAGTAACACACCATAAGACACTAACTTAACACTTAACCTTCCTAACTAAATCTAACTAGATTGCAACTAAACCATTTGAAATCCAACAAGCCCCCCCCCCCCCCCATGGGGACGGTTACATGGGGACTTACACACAAGATTTGTTTGATTATTTTATTGGATTATGATTGGTACAAAGGAGACATAAGACACAAGGGTTATTAGATCTCTATATAACCCACTAGTTAACCACCATTTCTTCCTCCTTCACATCAAACAACAACACACTTCCTCTCCTCCTTGCTTGTTTCGGCCGAGAACACCACAACCATCATCACCACCTTCAAACTTCCTTCATGCAATCTACACATATCCAAGGGTGATAGAGATCGTACAAGTGAGCTTGTTGTGTTCGGAAGCTCAAGGACCGCTCTCGTTTTCTTTTATCCACCACTTTTACGCTCTTGAACTCCCCTAGCCTTGTGCTAGTAGTAAGTGTCTTAGATCTTCATACTCTTCATATTTTTGTTGGTTAATAGTAAAAAAATGGTGAAATAACAAGAAACTCTAAGAACATAAACAAAGTCTTGACATAAACTAACAAAGTGATGAAGTAGTGTTAAAATGAAGATGAAATCATGTTGTTCTTGTGTTGTTATGCTTGCTGTTTATTGTTTACTAGTAAAAATAATATGGTTCATCACATGGACTTGCTAGATCATGTTTAAAGACATGAACTAGCAAGATGTGAAAGTTAGAGATGTGTAGGATGATGGAATCATCCACACATAAACTATGAACTTGAACAAATAAGTGTTTTCTTGAAAAATAAAGATCAAAGTAAGTTATAATCTTGTAGAGCTAAAGATCCATGAGTGGTTTTTCGAAAGAACCAAGTGAAAAGTATGAGTTTGTTAAAACTTGGATCTTACATAAACTTAACACATTTTGAGTGGGTAAACAAGTGTAGAAACACTTGTGTAAAAAGAAATTTTCACAAAGAAATATTTTTAGAAAATATGACTAGAAGTTGTAAATGTTCAAATTCTTTAAAAATGAAGTTTTTAAAGAGGCAATCACACTTTAAAGGGGTAACAAGACTTACTAAATACCCTAGTAAGTTACTATACATTTTTATAAATTTTCAAGTTCATGAAATAGAGAAATTAGTGTATGTTATTGATGATTGTTGTTGAAAATTGATTGTTGATGATTTAAAAGAAAATAAACACATGTTTTGAAAACATGGGAAACCTCCATTTTTAGGGGAAACTCTGTCAAAATTTCTATAAATTTTGACACTTAGAAAAATATAAGTTTTTGAGAAACTTATCCCCTAAAAATGTATCTAAAAACACTTACCAAGGTTTCCCAAACTTTTGTGTTAAGAAATGAGGATTTCTTCAAGAATAAAAATGGATATTAAGTATGTATATTTTTGAGAAAAATATATATATTTATTGATCGCCAAGTTTTGTGCTAAGTGTATGTAGTATGTACTATACGTGATAGTGTATTAGGACTTGAAAATACACTAAATACTCATAAGAAGTAAAAACACAAAAATACACATACAAGATACAAGATACACAATTCGGGTGCAAAATATAAGAAACTTATATATATTTTTTTGAGAAAATAATATACGTAAGACACTTAGTTAAAAATATAAATTATTTTTAACACAAGAATACATATACAAGAGATAGGGACTTGTACTTGTGCGATACAAGTCTAGTGACTAACGATAATAAAACACGTTTAGGTCACGACGCATTATAAGCAAAACCCGGTGAAGTTTACGATGCAAGGAACGCAAAGTTGTGAGTTCATGCTCCCCCTTTTCTCTTAACTGTTTTCAGTTTTATAACTTCGGGGGTGAAATACATGTTACAAATACGACAATATTTATAAATGGTATGATACAAAAACAAGAAGCACTCTTGGTGATAACTAGTACCAAGTATGATGCGTTTTGAGAAATGATACGAGAAATCGTGTCACGAATAGGGTACCATAAGAACCATTAATCGTGTACATACATAGACCGCAGAATAAAAGGTTAGATCTAATGGGTTTCAGGGCAGCCCCACTCTTGGTGATAACTAGTACCGAGTAGTGTTTTTGTGTCTCCGTCGTGAATCGACAACTAGAAAAATGCCTATGGTTTGGTGACTTCCTATGTCGTGTCACATGTTAATGGCTTTGCAACCCATTAACACTTGATACATATAGAAATACATGATTTATACAAGAATACGCGATTGATACAAGATGCATACCATGTTTTTCATACAAAGTATACAAACGTTCAATACAAGAACTGCATGAATTCGCACCAACATTATGTTGACGTTTTTCCAAAAACTCACATGTATTTCAGGTAACTAAGATGGATGTGCGTGCGGTCTTACTCATGCTCTTGGACGTCGCCTATGTTTACGTTTAATTAAAGTTGTAAACTTTCAAGACAATGTTTTATGCTATTTCGTGATGTAAACGCTAAACTTATGTTTTCAAATTATGGAATGTTTGGTATTTGATGTTATTTTTACGAGCATGTAGTATGTTTACCTTTCGTATGCAATGAGAACCTTTCATGATCACACCTCGTGCTTCCGCCGCAGAAAGGGGTGTGACAGATTGGTATCAGAGCTGCGATTGTAGTGAACCAGGATTCCTTCTCGAGTCTAGTCTACAATCTCTAGGATCCTTTCATGAAAACAATTTTTCAAAGAGTTTTCATTGCATAAAACGTTCCGCGACATCCACTACCTGAAACTGTTTACAAGAGTCAAGAAAAAGACACTACGAGACTTAGGGTGCACTAGAGTAGCACTCGTCTGTGAATGAGAATTAATTGCAATTATGTGTGATAATTGATATTTACATATGCTAGAAGTAGAATGTCACAAGTATACGTGACTTACCTGAAAACAATGGCCTACCTGAAGGAAGAGATACGAGGATGAAACGAACTGTGCGGACTGTGCAAGGGGTTACATAATTATAGGTGCATACATAATTATGGAACTCAGTGCACAGAAATCACAGCAAGTCTTGTCACGTATAGATTCCCTCAGTGCAAGAGAAGGTCAAACGTGAATACTTTCCAAGTTAATACTCTGCTGGAGCAATAACTGTTTGATGTCACTTATGTGGTATATGCCTGTATATATATACTACTACTGCCTAGTATGACGATATCGAACAAATGTCTAACCCTGTTGTGTTATGTTCTATCAGAACATGGCACCCAGGAAAGCTGTGAACGCTCGTGATCAACCTCCTCCTCCCCCACTACCAAGAATTGCTGAAGAGCTGAACGCTCTACTGGAAGAAAGGATCTCCGCTGCTATCGCCCACTATGAGGCGAACCGTACTCAAGACAGTGGAGGACCAAGCAATGCCAGGCGTAATGGGAATGGAGATTCGTCTGGGGGAAACGCAACTCAAGGCTGCACTTTCAAGCAGTTTCTCGACTGCAAACCAATGAACTATGACGGCACAAGAGGTGCAGTAGCGTTTGTGCGCTGGACGGAGAAGACTGAAGCTACTATCCGCATGAGCAAGTGTATTGCGGATCAGCAAGTCACTTTTGCTACTGGGTTGTTTGTCGATGATGCTCTGACTTGGTGGAACTTGTAAGTCCAAACTTTGGGTGATGATGCCGCGTATGGCATGACCTGGGATGAACTGAAAGAGAAAATGAGGGAAAAGTACTGCTCCCGTGCTGAACTCCAAAGGCTGGAAACGGAGTTCTGGCACTTGACCATGGAAGGTGCTGACATTAACGGTTATACTCAAAGGTTCCACGATCTGTCTAGAGTGCTTCCCTACATGGTGACTCCTGAGTTTAAGCGCGTTGAACGCTACATTTGGGGACTGGCCTCAGAATTCCGTGGCATGGTAACTTCGGCCAAACCTCAAACAATCACCGAGGCTGTAACTCTGGCTGTCAGCCTTACTGAAGATTGTGTTCATATGAAGAAGCTATCGCTGAACCCAACAGAAAATGCCGAGATGCATGCTGAGTTGTCTGGTGACAAGAAAAGGAAACATGCAAACTTGAATCAAGCAACTCGTAATAACAAGGGTTCCAACAAGAACCGTGACCCTAACCCGCCTCAGGGGGCAAAATCTCTTGCAGCCATGAATGACGCTCCAGCTAAAGGATACCTGGGCACTCTGCCCAAATGCAATTATTGCAAGCGTCATCACGAAGGGGTGTATCGCATTCCAAGATGCGACAAGTGTGGAAAGCTGGGTCACCACACTGAAGACTGTTGGGGTAAGGGAAAGGATGGGAATGGAAACCGCAACGGTGACGGTAATAGAAATGGTGGAAATGGGAATGTCAATGGTAACCGAACTGGGAATGGAGTTGGGCGGAACCAAGGATGCTTTAGTTGTGGAAGCAAGGATCATTTTGTGAAAGATTGCACAGGGGGAAACAACGTTCAGGCCCGAGCATTTGTGATTGGAGCAAGGGACGCACGCGAGGACCCTAACGTGGTCACCGGTACGTTTCTCATTAACAATTGCTTTGCATCCATATTATTTGACACTGGTGCCGATTATAGTTTCATGTCTGTGGAATTTAAACGTACGCTTGGGATAGAGTCTAGTAGATTGGATATTCCTTACTCCATAGAACTAGCCAATGGTAAACTTGTAGATCGGGCAAAGTTGTTAGAGGCTGCATGCTAGAACTTGGTGAACGAAGATTTAGCATCGATCTCTTACCTATTCAATTGGGTAGCTTCGATGTAGTGGTCGGAATGGACTGGTTGTCCAAGAACAAAGCTGAAGTTATTTGTCATGAGAAAATCATTTGTATCCCTTTGGCAAATGATGAAACTCTCATCGTACATGGAGAAAGACGAGATGCGCCTCTGCGAATCATCAGTTGCATGAAGGCACAGAAGTGCTTAAGGAAAGGATGTGTTGCTTTCCTAGCTCATGTTATACATAAGAAGGCTGAGGAGCCGAGACTCGAAGACATTCCTATGGTGAAGGAATTCCTGAATGTTTTTCCCGAAGATCTGCCAGGGCTACCACCGCAACGACAAGTCGAATTCCGTATAGACTTGGTTCCAGGAGCCGCTCCTGTAGCCAAGGCACCCTATCGGCTTGCACCATCTGAAATGCAAGAATTATCTACATAACTCCAGGAGTTATTGGATAAAGGATTCATAAGGCCAAGCTTCTCGCCTTGGGGAGCTCCAATATTGTTCGTAAAGAAGAAGGATGGAACTCTGCGGATGTGTATCGATTACAGAGAACTGAACAAGCTCACTATCAAGAATCGGTACCCGCTACCGAGGATTGATGACTTATTTGATCAGTTGCAAGGATCAAGCTACTATTCCAAGATCGACCTTCGATCTGGATACCATCAGCTAAGAATCCAAGAGGAAAGCATACCAAAGACTGCATTCAGAACACGCTATGGGCATTACGAGTTTCTTGTGATGCCATTTGGACTGACGAACGCGCCATCGGTATTTATGGATCTGATGAACCGCGTATGCAAACTGTATCTCGATAAATTCGTGATTGTATTCATCGATGATATCCTAATTTACTCACGAACGAAAGAAGAACATGAGCAACACCTCAGAACCATTTTAGAACTACTAAAGAAGGAGAAACTTTATGCAAAGTTCTCAAAATGCGAATTCTGGATTCGTGAAGTACAATTTCTTGGTCACGTTGTAAACGAGAAGGGCATTCATGTAGACCCATCCAAGATTGAAGCAATAAAGAATTGGGAAGCCCCCAAAACCCCAACTGAAGTTCGACAATTTTTGGGCTTAGCGGGCTATTATCGGCGATTCATCGAGAATTTCTCAAAGATAGCTCAACCGCTAACCACCCTTACGCAGAAAGACAAGAAGTACAACTGGGGTGACAAACAAGAAGAAGCCTTCCAGCTACTTAAAAATAAGCTATGCGATGCACCAATACTGTCATTACCCGAAGGCACAGAAGACTTCGTGGTATACTGTGACGCTTCACGACAAGGTTTGGGTTGCGTGCTCATGCAACGCCAGAAAGTCATCGCTTATGCTTCAAGACAATTGAAGGTTCATGAAAGAAACTATACCACTCACGACTTGGAACTCGGCGCGGTGGTATTCGCCTTGAAAATCTGGCGACATTACCTATATGGTACTCGATGTACAATCTTCACAGATCACAAAAGCTTACAACACATATTTGATCAGAAGGAATTGAATATGCGCCAGCAACGGTGGGTCGAGCTGCTGAATGATTACGACTGTGAGATTAAGTACCATCCTGGAAAGGCAAACGTTGTAGCAGACGCACTAATTCGAAAGGAAAGGGTTAAGACCCTAAGGGTTCGAGCATTGGAAATGACTATTCGAACGAACCTCACTGCACGCATGTTGAAAGGAGAAAACCGTAAAGCTGAATACCTCCGGGGTATGTTGAAATAGATGGTGCCAAATGAAGAGGGAGCCTTATACTTTGAGAAGCGTATTTGGGTTCCGCTCTATGGCGGTATTCGAGAAGTCATCCTTGATGAAGCACACAAATCGAGATACTCGATCCATCCAGGATCGGACAAGATGTATCAAGACTTGAAAGAATACTATTGGTGGCCGAGACTCAAGAGCGATGTTGGTGTCTATGTTGGAAAATGCCTAACCTGTGCTAAGGTTAAGGCTGAATATCAGAAACCGTCCGGCCTACTACAACAACCAGTGATACCCATGTGGAAATGGGAGCAAATCTCGATGGACTTCATAACGAAATTACCCAGGACCCCGAGAGGGCACGATATGATATGGGTAATAGTAGATCGGTTAACGAAGTCTGCGCACTTCCTACCGATCCGAGAAAAAGACAGCACTGGAAAGCTTGCTGAGATATACTTAAAAGAAATTATGGCACGTCATGGAGTGCCTATCTCGATTATTTCAGACAGAGATGGATGCTTTGTCTCAAGAATTTGGCAATCCTTTCAGGAAGCCTTTGGATCTCAGCTAGATCTAAGCACGGCCTTCCACCCACAAACAGACGGCCAGAGCGAACGGACTATAGAAACGTTAGAAGATATGCTTCGCGCATGTGTTATGGACCTAGGCGGCAGCTGGGATACTCATCTACCTTTAGTTGAGTTTTCCTACAATAACAGTTATCATACAAGCATAAAAGCCGCACCGTTCGAAGCTCTGTATGGCCGCAAGTGCCGATCGCCCTTATGCTGGGCAGACGCTGGAGAGAAATGAATGGTTGGTCCTGAACTTGTACAAGAGACAACCGACAAGATTATGCAGATCCGAGAGCGCATTAAGGCGGCTCGAGATCGACAAAAGAGCTACGCTGATCGAAGACGAAAACCATTAGAATTCGAGGTGGGAGACAAAGTGTTGTTAAAGGTCTCAACTTGGAAGGGCGTAGTCAGATTCGGAAAACGGGGGAAGCTGAATCCCCGATACATAGGACCATTCAAGATTCTAGAAAGAATTGGTACCGTGGCATACAAATTGGAGTTACCGGAAGAACTTAATGGAGTACATGATACGTTTCATGTATCCAACCTCAAGAAGAGTCCAACACAAGAAAACGTGATCATCCCTGCGGATGAAGTGCATATTGATGATGCCCTCCGATTTACAAAACAACCCATTGAGGTTACCAACTGGAAAGTCAACAAGACCAGGAGGAGCAGTGTGAAACTTGTCAAAGTACGTTGGAACTCAAAGCACGGACCCGAGTATACGTGGGAACGTGAAGACCAGTTCAAAGAAAAGTATCCCCACCTGTTCAAGAAGACTCCTGCGAGAGCTGGTTCAGCCTGAATTTCGGGACGAAATTCTTTTAACGGGGGGAGACTGTGACAACTGGCACCAAACCGGTAATTTCCGTACACTTTAATCATTATTTAATGACTGCAATTATGTGCTTAAATGTCAACATAGTCGGGTTACATACTATACTTGTGAATTCATGCACGTTTTATACTACAAAATATTGCTTTATGCATTAACAAGAGCGTTGCGTCAGAAATACTAGTAAACTCGCCGGTAAAACACAATATGTCAACAACTCTGCAGAAAGCAGTCAGACATTAGAACTGAGGCCTAGGTGTAGGTCCAATGACAAGAATACATTAAAACCCAAGAGTACATACAAGGGTTAACATATAGACACTCCGGAAGCTAGAATACGCACTAAAAAGCACCCGAAACGCACTTTAAGTGCAGAATTTTACTAAATTCAGCTCAAATAAGCTTTTAAGAATATAAATATCATGCAGAATATACGTTTCATTATTCAGAATACTTCCCCCAAGTGTTGGGAATTGAAAGGGTTACAAAAGATACTTGAAGGATACTAAACGGTGCAATTTAGCACTTTAGCGAACCGGTATTCAACCGAACAAACGGACTTTACCCGGAACACAAAAATATTGTCAAACACATTGTTTTTATTTTTCTGAGCTAGTTAGGGACCCCGAACACCCTAACACACTATATATTTAGTAACACACCATAAGACACTAACTTAACACTTAACCTTCCTAACTAAATCTAACTAGATTGCAACTAAACCATTTGAAATCCAACCAGACCCCCCCCATGGGGACGGTTACATGGGGACTTACACACAAGATTTGTTTGATTATTTTATTGGATTATGATTGGTACTAAGGAGACATAAGACAAAAGGGTTATTAGATCTCTATATAACCCACTGGTTAACCACCATTTCTTCCTCCTTCACATCAAACAACAACACACTTCCTCTCCTCCTTGCTTGTTTCGGCCGAGAACACCACAACCATCATCACCACCTTCAAACTTCCTTCATGCAATCTACACATATCCAAGGGTGCTAGAGATCGTACAAGTGAGCTTGTTGTGTTCGGAAGCTCAAGGACCGCTCTCGTTTTCTTTTATCCACCACTTTTAGGCTCTTGAACTCCCCTAGCCTTGTGCTAGTAGTAAGTGTCTTAGATCTTCATACTCTTCATATTTTTGTTGGTTAATAGTAAAAAGAATGGTGAAATAACAAGAAACTCTAAGAACATAAACAAAGTCTTGACATAAACTAACAAAGTGATGAAGTAGTGTTAAAATGAAGATGAAATCATGTTGTTCTTGTGTTGTTATGCTTGCTGTTTATTGTTTACTAGTAAAAATGATATGGTTCATCACATGGACTTGCTAGATCATGTTTAAAGACATGAACTAGCAAGATGTGAAAGTTAGAGATGTATAGGATGATGGAATCATCCACACATAAACTATGAACTTGAACAAATAAGTGTTTTCTTGGAAAATAAAGATCAAAGTAAGTTATAATCTTGTAGAGCTAAAGATCCATGAGTGGTTTTTCGAAAGAACCAAGTGAAAAGTATGAGTTTGTTAAAACTTGGATCTTACATAAACTTAACACATTTTTAGTGGGTAAACAAGTGTAGAAACACTTGTGTAAAAAGAAAATTTCACAAAGAAATATTTTTAGAAAATATGACTAGAAGTTGAAAATGTTCAAATTCTTTAAAAATGAAGTTTTTAAAGAGGCAATCACACTTTAAAGGGGTAACAAGACTAACTAAATACCCTAGTAAGTTACTATACATTTTTATAAATTTTCAAGTTCATGAAATAGAGAAATTAGTGTATGTTATTGATGATTGTTGTTGAAAATTGATTGTTGATGATTTAAAAGAAAATAAACACATGTTTTGAAAACATGGGAAACCTCCATTTTTAGGGGAAACTCTGTCAAAATTTCTATAAATTTTGACACTTAGAAAAATATAAGTTTTTGAGAAACTTATCCCCTAAAAATGTATCTAAAAACACTTACCAAGGTTTCCCAAACTTTTGTGTTAAGAAATGAGGATTTCTTCAAGAATAAAAATGGATATTAAGTATGTATATTTTTGAGAAAAATATATATATTTATTGATCGCCAAGTTTTGTGCTAAGTGTATGTAGTATGTACTATACGTGATAGTGTATTAGGACTTGAAAATACACTAAATACTCATAAGAAGTAAAAACACAAAAATACACATACAACATACAAGATACACAATTCGGGTGCAAAATACAAGAAACTTATATATATTTTTTTGAGTTAAAAATATAAATTATTTTAACACAAGAATACATATACAAGAGATAGGGACTTGTACTTGTGCGATACAAGTCTAGTGACTAACGATAATAAAACACGTTTAGGTCACGACGCATTATAAGCAAGACCCGGTGAAGTTTACGACGCAAGGAACGCAAAGTTGTGAGTTCATGCTCCCCCTTTTCTCTTAACTGTTTTCAGTTTTATAACTTCGGGGGTGAAATACATGTTACAAATACGACAATATTTATAAATGGTATGATACAAAAACAAGAAGCACTCTTGGTGATAACTAGTACCAAGTATGATGCGTTTTGAGAAATGATACGAGAAATCGTGTCACGAATAGGGTACCATAAGCACCATTAATCGTGTACATACTTAGACCGCAGAACAAAAGGTTAGATCTAATGGGTTTCAGGGCAGCCCCACTCTTGGTGATAACTAGTACCGAGTAGTGTTTTTGTGTCTCCATCGTGAATCGACAACTAGAAAAATGCCTATGGTTTGGTGACTTCCTATGTCGTGTCACATGTTAATGGCTTTGCAACCCATTAACACTTGATACATATAGAAATACATGATTTATACAAGAATACGCGATTGATACAAGATGCATACCATGTTTTTCATACAAAGTATACAAACGTTCAATACAAGAACTGCATGAATTCGCACCAACATTATGTTGACGTTTTTCCAAAAACTCACATGTATTTCAGGTAACTAAGATGGATGTGCGCGCAGTCTTACTCATGCTCTTGGACGTCGCCTATGTTAACGTTTAAATAAAGTTGTAAACTTTCAAGACAATGTTTTATGCTATTTCGTGATGTAAACGCTAAACTTATGTTTTCAAATTATGGAATGTTTGGTATTTGATGTTATTTTTACGAGCATGTAGTTTGTTTACCTTTCGTATGCAATGAGAACCTTTCATGATCACACCTCGTGCTTCCACCGCAGAAAGGGGTGTGACAGAGTATACAAGTTTGAGTACATAGCATAGTAGATTAAAAGACTCATATCCATCATGTAAATGATAAAAATAGTTTCAGCCATGCTAGTGTTCGCAGTCCAAGTGATAGCCCAAGTGTCCCGATGCTTTGGTGTTTTCCCAAGACTCAAGGAAAACTAGAATCCTCCTAACAATACCCTCGAGAATAATGGGGAGGTGCATCTCCTATAGCGCTACTATTGTTAAGGGGGAACTACACACTCTGGATTAAACGTTCACATAGCATAAAGAATCAAGATTCAAGAATCACAAGTTTCACATACACATAGGATAGAGTTTTAGATTCCAAAGTATCAAGTTTCATAGTTTAATAGAATACATGTTGCATCCCAAAGTTTAAAGCAAAAAGGGATCGAGTATACTCACAGTGATTGCTTAACAGATTAACTGTTATTGGATCAAAGGGAGCTCTTTAAGTTTAGCCTGATTAGATTACAACAAATAAGTGTCGGACATAATAACGGGATTGCGCAAAGTGTCGGATCAGTCACTGGATCGGATGGATGTTCGATCGAACGGCAGTCCGATCGGATTGCCATTCGATCGAGGTGACTTAGGTGAGTGGGGACGGATTGCCATCCGATCGGATGGTCATCCGTACGGATGGCCATTCGATCGAATGGCCATTCGATCCCAGTGTTGAGATTCCAAGATACAAGCCAAGTGTTCAACTCTAGTCACTCCGATCAGATGGTCATTCGATCGGACGACAGTTCGATCGGATTGCCATTCGATCATGGAGGTTTCCAAAGTTTCAAGTTTCAAAGTTTCTGATTCAAAAAGATTCTCAGTGTTTGAAGGTTTATGAGACATATGCCACTTCGATCGGACGGCAGTCCGATCGGAATGCCATTCGATTGGGTGGCCCTTGTCCTGTTCACAAGCTTGTAAAGTCTCTAAGTTTCTAGTTTAACGGTGACGACTTGGTACGTATTGAGACAACAGTAAACACATCAATGTTCAGCCGGTCTGATCGGATGGGAATCACCCCGGTTCATTCAGGTATCTGTTTTTTACTGTGTTTATGCCGGAATCCATACTCCGGTCATCTTCTCTGGCAACAACCCATTTCCAAACCAACTTCAGACTAATCATCACGTCTATAGTCCGTTTGGGTCCGGATTCCACTGTTCTAAGTAAAAGTTTTAAGAAAAGATGAAGAAGAATACTAGTTTTACCTGAAAAGTTTAGATCTAGCAAAGTTTCGGTGTAAAAACTCATGAAATTCCTTAGATCTGAGCTAAATCTTGACTAGAATGGCATCACACAACAGTTTGTACAAACCGCCATGATGACGTCACCCTCAAGAGCTCAAATCTCAGAGATTTCACGGTGAAAAGTGAGATTTCAAAGATGAATCATGTAGAGAATAGTGTATAGATCAAAGATGTACAAGAATCTAGTGTAAAACGTACCGAAATAGCCGAGAAATGGAAGAAAAGTGGGAGTGTGTGTGTCTGGTCGAAGGAGGCTGTCACATCAGTGAGAATGATGTGACAGGCCTATTTATAGTGTCAGAGGGGAAGGTTAAGGCGGTGTGGCACGGATTGGATGGCACTTCGGTCGAATGGCCCTCCTCTCGAATGGTCATCCGATCGGATTGCCATTCGGTCAGTCCAATCCTTTCTGTTTCACCGTCTTGATTCGTTTTGGGGATTAGATTTAAGCGTTGTGTTGCGTATTATTGGGTAATAGTATCACATAACTAGAATACATTATTAACACAAAAGTTTCCAAGTTTCATAGTTTCCGCCAGTGACAAGTCTCCAGTCTCTCGTTCAACCAAGTATCAAGTTGCAAGAGACGAGCACCAAAGTATCATGAATCAAGAATCAAGAATCTAGCTTCCAAGAATCAAGTATCAAGAATCATAGTTTCCAAGTATCAAGTATCAAGAATCATAGTTTCCAAGTATCAAGTATCAAGAATCATAGTTTCCAAGTATCAAGTATCCAGAATCATACTTTCCAAGTATCAAGTATCAAGAATCATAGTTTCCAAATATCAAGTATCAAGAATCATAGTGTTAAATATCAAGAAACAAGATTCAAGTGTCATAAGTATCAAAAGTGTCAAGCATCACATAGTTTAGGGACTAAAATTGACAATAGCTAAAAGTTTAGGGACGCAGGCGTTACAGTCTCTCCTCCTTTAGGAGATTTCATCCCTGAAATCTAGGAAGAAGACTGCTCGAAGAGCTGCGGATACTTGGTCTTCATCTCACTTTTAAGTTCCCAAGTGAATTCGGCGCCACGTTTTCCTTCAAATCGAACCTTGACTATGGGAATTTTGCTACGCCTCAGTCGCTTGACACCTTGATCCATGATTTTGATCGGTTTCTCCACAAAGTGTAAAACTTCATTTATTTGCAAGTCTTCGAGGGGAACCTTGTCACACCCCGACCACGTAAAACAACAAATCATGGCGGAAACGTCGGGGAGTGTTGCAACAGAATTATTGTTTCACAACCATGGTATTTAAAGTTATGTTTTATTTATCAAACAAGAGGGATTACATTGTCTTAAAGCAAAGAAACAAGAGTACATAACATTATTTAAACTAAACTTGCTTCTTTTATGTCACTAAGGTCCGAGTCCACCCTAGTGTATCCTGATCAAACCTATGAACCAGCTCCTGAAAACACATGTGAAAATAGGTACGTCAGCATAAAAATGCCTGTGAGATACATAGGTTTTGTGAAAATAGGATTCATGACTTGAGTTTAAAGAAATGTTTAATAAAAATTTGTCATGAATCTTGTTAAGTGTTTTCTTTTATAAATCATATGAAAATGTGATAAGAAATCAGATTATATAAAAAAAGAGGTGTATGGTTAAATAAATAACCAAGAAAAAAAATGAGTTGTATATAATAACTTGTTTCTAAAACAATGTCTTGTAAAAATATGTTATTTAAGTAAAATGTTATATGTCTAAATTGAAATGGTTTAAATAACGCTACGATATGTAATATCATAAAAACACTTATATATAGGAAGTACCAGCGGCGTATCCACAATGCTTTTATCATATTACACATGACTCGTTACTTAAATCACTTACCCAAACAAACCACCAATGTAAATTGTTCATGTTTAAACCAATTGTCAAATGTTTATGTGTAAATAATTGTCTATTATCAAAATGTAATCATGCAATGTGTAAACAAAAGTCAAGATGTTTATGTCAAATGTAAATCATGTAATGTATAACCAAATATCATGTATGGCAAGTGAACTATATCAATTAAACCATTGGTAAAATGCACAAAACAAAGTATTGAAGTAAAACACAGTTTAAATCAAAGTTATGTTTTGTGGAATAAATGTATGCTCTACTGATACAAACATTTATGCGGTATTGTGAAAATGCATACCTTCAAGCCTTGAGACTGTGGCGACAAACCCTTAAACAAATTAAAGGTTTATCTGAGTTATGTGTATCGAATTCGGTCATTCCTTCAACCCAAACAAACCAAGGATCTCAGGAACGGGAGTTGTCAATTCCTATGGTACCACTACCTACTAACGAACGGCGTGATCAATGTTAATGAATGTATTTTTGTCCCATTTAAACAAACCAAATGTCATACCACAATGTAAGCATGTGATGTAAAACAAATGTACTAAGTATGCAACAAATGAACATACATAGCATGTGATGTAATGTAAAACAATGCACTAAGTATGCACTAAATGGACATACATAGCGTGAAATGTAATGTAAAATGATGTACTAAGCATGCACTAAATAGACATACATAGCATAAAATGTAATGTAAAACGATGTACTAAGTATGCACTAAATGGACATACATAGCATAAAATGTAATGTAAAACGATGTACTAAGTATGCACTAAATGGACATACATAGAAAAAACATAATGAAATCATGTACTATAAGTGTACTAATGAACATAACAAGCATATGATATGAAAACATGGAAAGCACGAAAGTAACAAGTAGGCACATGTGTTCCACCCCAAAAGAGTTTGAAAACTGTAAAAGAGGGGTCTATGTACTCACTTGAGATTGCTCAATAGTCTTTAGATAACCACCAAGCAATGCTAGAAAGATCACGGAATCAATCGGTACCTAATATAGGTAACTACGTTAATAAACCGGACCTAAATCGGAGGATCGGATAAAATGTGGTTTCGTAAACCAAATGAGTGTAAGAACTCATGTCATATGGTTTAACAAAGCCTACATTCTAAAATGGAACCTATCCTAAGTGCTTACGACCCATCACGACTCGTTTAGGTAGCTTACGCCACTTTAACGCGTCGTTTGCGTAAAACGCGTTCGGACCGCCTAACTAGTCCTATGATAAGTAAAATATGCCTTAACATGTCTGATATTGTTTCCTAATCAGTTTAGATGTCAAAATTTATGTTACATATGCTTTAAATGAATTTTGACGCAAAAAGGGCATTTTGGTAATTTTCCTAAGGCATAGAACTACCTATCATACAACTAACTAAACGTTGTGACCATAAGGTATAACCTCGGAAGGTTATTCCCTATACAACTATGGTCACCTAATGTGTTTGGTCGGATCCTAATGATCGACCAAACGGGTCGGGTTCGAAAGTCTAAGCGGTTGTTTAGACCGCTTACCCTACGACCCTATATAAGCACTAAACCTAAAGTGACGAGCTAAACATGTTAAAACATGTTTTAACAAAGTTTGAAAACAGGTTTGGTATCATAACAAAGGGTTTTGATACCCAAGAGTAGTTTGGTTGCAAAATACGCGCTAAAGCGTATTTTGATCGAAACTACGACTCGTCACTACACCTAATCAACGTGGTAATCAGTAGGTATAGTCGCAAGGGACTATGACCATCGTGATTACGCTTACATTGCGAAGTTCAAACGAACTTCGTGTTGACCATTGACTGGTCAAGGCAGAAAGTCAAACACAGTTTGACTTTCGTGCTAAAAACGCATAAAAGAACGAAAGAGGACTTACAACGGGTCCGAGCAATGGAGTCTTGATCCGATTATTCTAAGGTATGAAGTGAAAGCACCTCAACTTAGAGATCAACCAGATCAAGTGTGAGTTTGAAGTGAAATGGGTGTTGCTATTTATTGGAAAACCAAGACCGTTAGGATCGTTTCTTGAAAAACATGCTTCGATCTAGGCCGTACACATGCACCCATGGTTTTGGAATACCATGGGCACATCAAAATAGCCCATAGAAAGCTTCAAAACCGTTTGCAACTCAAAGAAAACCAGCTGTTGATTAAATCAGCAGGTTTTGCTGATCTGGGCACTTTTACGCGCCCCGCGTAAAAGACAGTTAACTTTTACGCGGCCCGCCTGGCCAACTATGGCAGAAGTGCAGTTTTGGTCCCTGCACATGTTTCAGTCCCATTTTGACACGTTTAAGGCCCATTAAGCCATTTTCAAGGCTCTACAATGTTGCCTAAACATAGGGGACATAAAACATGCTCAAAAATATGTCGGATGTCAGTTCGTTTGGCCGTACGGTCACGTTATTCGCTTAATTAAGACGAAAATGCGAAAAACGATCCAAATCACGCGACGAATGGAATTTTCTCCTGCCAATCACTAAAATAAAATATTTTAATGATTACATAAATTTTTGGATGTCCGGATGTATTCAGAACGTAAGTTATGCGCGAAAATGCAAACTTATGCACTTTTTGACGCTTTTAGTCCCTGAATGACCAAAAAGTTTATTTTAGTATACCTAACCCCTCAAAGCCTATTTCTAAGCTATGTAAAGGATATTTAGGGTATGTTTAACTTATGATCAAGTTCCGGAATGTCCGTTACAGTACGAATCGGCATACTTTCGCAGTTTGTCGAAATTAGTCCCTCTAAGCGAATAAACTTGATTTTGCCATACCGAAGCCTTCAAAACTTATTTCTAAGTTATGTAAAGGTTATTTAAGGTATGTTAAGCATAAATTGATGTTCCAGAGTGTTTGTCGCATTAAACTGATTACGTTCACGCACCAGTTTGTGTATAACTCTCCAGAAAGTGATTCAGAGTTTGAAATTGAACGAAAATCAAAACATGAAAAATGTCAAACATAAACAAACAAACATTGGGATCAAATAACATTATTTTATTGATAACTGAACTGTTTACAATGATTATAGACACAGATGTCACAGTCTCCCCTACTTGTGGAAATTTCGTCCCGAAATTTATTTAGAGGAAACTCGTGAGAATATATGTGGATATTTCTCCTTCATTTGATCTTTACGTTCCCAAGTAAACTCTGGTCCACGTTTAGATTCCCAGCAAACTTTGACAAGTGGAATGCGCTTGAGCCATTTGACTATACGGTCCATGATTTCCACAGGGTTCTCAACAAAATGCATCGTGTTATCAACACGAATCTCATCAAGTGGTACGTGGAGGTTCTCATCAGCTAAACACTTCTTGAGATTGGACACGTGAAAGGTTGGATGAACATTTCCAAGTTCAGGAGGTAACTCAAGTCTGTAGGCCACCTTACCGATTCTTTCGACGATCTTGAATGGTCCAACATATCTAGGTGCAAGTTTTCATGTCTTTCCAAATCTGATCACACCTTTCCAAGGTGAGACCTTAAGTAATATGCGATCACCGACTTGAAATTCCAAGGGCTTGCGTCGTCGGTCCGCGTAACTCTTTTGACGGCTTCTAGCTGTCTGAAGGTTATCACGAACTTTCTTAACCTTATCTGTTGTCTCTAGAACGAGGTTAGGTCCAGTAAGCTGAGCCTCACCGATCTCATTCTAGCAGACTGGTGAACGACATTTTCGACCATAGAAAGCCGCGAAAGGAGCCATGTTGATGCTGGAGTGATAACTGTTGTTGTAGGAGAATTCAATCAACGAAAGATACGAATCCTAACTACCACCAAAATCGATCACACAAGCTCTAAGCATATCCTCCAAAGTCTGGATTGTTCTTTCAGTTTGGCCATCTGATTGCGGATGATAACCTGTGCTCAGATTAAGTTGGGTCCCCATAGCAGATTGCATGGTTCTCCAAAAACGAGACGAGAATCGAGCATCTCTGTCAGAAATAATGTTCAAAGGAACACCATGTCTAGATACAATTTCATCCACATAGATTTTAGCAAGCTTGTCAGCAGATAGATCCTCGCGGATCGGCAAGAAATGCGCTGACTTTGTAAGATGATCAACAACTACCCAGATGGCATCATGACCTATCTTAGTGCGTGGAAGTTTGGTAATAAGATCCATTGCAATGTTTTCCCATTTCCAAACTGGAATCTCTGGTTGCTCCAATAAACCAGAAGGATGTTGATGTTCAGCCTTAACCTTAAGACAAGTAAGGCATTTTGAAACGTACAAGGCAATATCTTTCTTCATACCAGGCCACCAATACTGAGTACGAAGATCCTTATACATTTTGTCTGAGCAAGGATGAATAGAATAACAAGACTTATGTGCTTCATCCATAAGCAAAGTGCGAAGATTGTCTTGACTTAGGACCCACAAACGGTCCATGAAATAATATGATCCATTGTCCTTCAGTTCAAGATCAGGCTTGATATGAAATGGTAATTCCTTACCCATTAAACCTTGTGAAACACAAGTATGTTGAGCCTGAGAAATGCGGGTTTAAAAATCAGATTGGGTTTGAATATCAGATTGAACACGAACACAATGAAGTTTGACACGTTCTTTACGACTCAAAGCGTCAGCCACGACATTCTCCTTACCAGGATGGTAGCGAATTTTGCAATCATAGTCGTTTAGAAGTTCAACCCAACGTCGTTGCCTCATGTTGAGTTCTTTCTGATTGAAGATACACTGAAGACTCTTGTGGTCTGTGAAAACCACACATTTTGTACCATACAAATAATGTCTCCAGATCTTGAGAGCGAATACAACTGCACCTAACTCAAGATCATGAGTGGTGTAGTTCTTCTCGTGTATCTTCAACTACCTTGATGCATATGCTATGACTTTGTTCCTTTGCATGAGAACACAGCCAAGACCCAAATTTGATGCATCACAATACACGAAAAAATCATCGTTACCCTCAGGCAAAGATAGAATAGGCGCATCACAAAGTTTCTGCTTCAAGGTCTGAAATGCTTCTTCTTGTTTGGTTCCCCATTCAAAGGGTTTGTTCTTCTGAGTTAGAGCAGTTAGAGGAACTGCAATCTTTGAGAAGTTTTCGATGAAGCGGCGGTAATAACCCGCAAGACCAAGAAAAGAACGAACCTCAGTAGGAGTAATAGGTGTATCCCAATCCTTAATTGCACTGATCTTGGAGGGATCTACATGAATACCTTGTTCATTGACGATATGACCCAAGAATTGAACTTCCTTAAGCCAAAATTCACATTTAGAGAATTTGGCAAAAAGTTGCTCTTTCTTCAGGAGTTCCAGAGTAAGACGAAGATGTTGCTCGTGATCAGCTTGCGTCTTAGAGTATATCAAGATGTCATCAATGAAAACGATGATGAACTTATCTAAATAAGGCTTACAAATCCTATTCATTAAGTCCATGAAAACAGCAGGAGCATTAGTCAAACCAAATGGCATAACTGTGAACTCATAATGCCCATAACGCGTGCGGAAAGCTGTCTTGGGAATATCTTCTTCATGCACACGAAGTTGATGATATCCAGAATGTAGATCAATCTTTGAAAAACAAGTAGCACCCTGTAACTGATCAAAGAGATCATCAATGCGAGATAGGGGATATCGATTCTTGATGGTAAGCTTGTTAAGCTCACGATAATCGATACACATCCTGAAAGATCCATCCTTCTTCTTGACAAAAAGAACGGGAGCACCCCAAGGTGAAAAGCTAGGACGAATAAAACCTTTGTCAGAAAGTTCCTGAAGCTGCTTAGATAACTCTTGCATCTTAGAGGGTGCAAGACAATATGGAGATCTAGCAATAGGATTTGCACCAGGTATAAGATTAATACGGAACTCGACTTGGCGTGCTGGGGGTAAACCAGGTAACTCTTCAGGAAACAACTCAGGATAATCCCGAACAACAGGGATATCTTGAATAGACTTACCTTTGCCTTTATCTGTTACGACATGTGCCAAGAAGGCCACATAATTCTTTCGTAGATACTTCTGAGCTTGGAAACAAGACATGAGCTTGAGACTACTAGCAGGTTTCTCACCACGAACCTGTAGGATCTCACCTGTCGAAAGCGGTATACGAACAATCTTCTCAAAACAAACTACCTCTGCGTGATGCTTGGCTAACCAATCCATACCCACTATATAATGTCGAAGCTTCCAAGTTGCATTGGTGTGAGATCAATAGGAAAAAGATGGTTGTTAAGGTTCAACTGGCAGTTACGAAGAACAGAATCGAGAACAACAGGTTCACCACTAGCAACTTCTACTATCAAAGGTTTACCTAGTTTGGTTCTAGACATGCGAAGCAATGGCTCAAAAGATAATGACACAAAACTCTTATCGGCACCCGAATCAAAAAGAACAGAAGCAGACTGATTATTAACAAAGAACGTACCGTTCACCACCTTGTTGTCTGCTCACGCCTCATTAGCATTCATATTGAAGACTCGACCTCGAGCCTGATTTTGATTTGCATTGACCAGCCTTGGACACTGGTTTCTATAATGAGTCAAGTCCCACAATTGTAACACGAACCAGGAGGATAGTGGGGTCGTGCAGCTTGTGCTTGTTGTTGAACAGGAGGCTGAGCAGCCTGCTGAGCTGGGTTACGGGCTGCTTGATTGGGAGCAAAGCGACAAACATCGGCAAGATGACCCGACTTCCCACAGTTAGTATAGAAACGGCACAGAACTTGCGGTTGATGGTGACTATTGCATCTGTTGCACAACGGTGCATTCCCCGCATACCGTTTCTTGGCTGGTGGTTGTGCAGGCTAATCGGGAGCTGCCTGGTTAACTTGGGCAGTGACAGCGAAATTGTTAGTACATTACGTCTGTAGCTTCCATCAGCATGTAGTCATATTTTGTATGTTGTGTTTATGAATATTGTCTGTTAGTATGTAGATAGCAGGACAACTCAGGAGTAGGTTTTGTATGTAAAAGTGTTGGTTGGAACATGTCACTCGTCCGAATGGCAATCCGCACGGAGAACCTATTCGCACGGATAAGTTATCCGTACGGATAAGTCATCCGCACGGATATGTCATCCGCACGGATAACCTGCTCGTACGAACAACACTTCTAGTCTCCTGAGGTTGTCTATAAATAGGCAGTCCGGTGCAACTTTGTTAGAACTTTTGACCCGTAGAACTTTTAGATACGCACGGATAGTCTGTAACTTCTACCGGATCTTGTGACTTTCAGATCACTTAATAGAACGAACAGACAAGCAGTTAAACGTTGAATTCTATGTTGCACACATCTGTGATTCGTCATAATGGATTCCGTACATTAAGACGAAATCGATTCATCTTGTTCCTACGATTAGATCCTGTATCAACGGGACCAACAAGTGGTATCAGAGCATCCAGGGCGCTGAATCGAGATCAACAACACCGAATTCACCGGAATTCAAGTGTTTTTCGCCGATCAAAGTCAAATTTCACCAGAGATTTGACATTTGTTACTGATTTTCATCAAATTTCACAGGAAATTTGACAGATTTCTTCTACTTCTACTTAGTCTTTACATTTGTTCTTCATTCGTCACCATAAAATCAGAAAAACTTAAAATTGAACAAGAATCTACGGTTAAAATTTGTTAAAATTGATATCAATCGATTCGCAATCATTCAAAGTATAATCATACTTAGTTTCATAATCAGAATCAACCGAAAACTAGATCAAATTCATCAAAAATCATGTTTAGTTGTTCGTATTTGATGACGTCATTCACCCGTGCGGACAGCTGTCTGAACGGTTTGGTTTAGTTAGTTACTGCAAGTTGTTTGCTGACATCATCATTGTTACACGCACGGATTACAACCCGTGCGGATAACCTGAAAAGTCAAAAGGGTCAAAGTTACTCGTACGAACAACCATCCGTGCGGAGCATCATCCGTGCGGATAACATCTGTCATTCGTCCAGATAACTACTCGGACGGATCTTCATTTGGTTCAAGTGTTTGAAAATTTTAGAATTTGTAAAAATTGTCTAAGTGTTTGAAAATTGTTTCAGGTATTTGAAAATGGAAGAATTCATGAATCCCTTCAGTGAGATGTATGCTTTTGCGGGTAATTCCGGAGACGATACTTCCAACCATTCAAATGATAATCCGAACCCGAAGAAAACTTTATCCGATGCCCTAACTGTTGAAAGCGCATATGGTACCTACAACAAACCACCAAAGCTAATGGCAATCGAAGAATATAATCGGTGGGCAAAAAGATTCGAAGAATGGCTGAAAGCTTTCGCATATCAGAGCTGGAAGAACTTAAAGAACGGTTATACTGCAGAAAGACAAGATTGTGAGAATTTGTCAGAAGGTGAATCCGTAGAAAACTTTATAGCTGAACAAAAATGCATCGCTTTGATTCACCAGTCCGTAAGAGACGACATTATTTCACTCATTGAATACACAAACGCAAAAGATCTATGGGAAAAGTTAAATAAAAAATGTGTAGGAAGTGAAGAAATAATCAAAAACAAAAAGAAATTGCTGCAAAAGGAGTTTGATTTGTTCGGATGCTTAAAAGGTGAATCTGTTTGTAAAATGATTGAAAGATTTGGACACTTAAAGTTGGAATTGGAGAGGCACGGAATAAAATATTCTCAAGAGGAGCTAGTTGACAAACTGTTCGATTCACTACCAGAAGAGATGGATTGGCAGTACTATGCACTGATGTTAAAGAACACAATCAAAGCTGAAAGCATGACCGTCGACTTGCTGATTGAAAGACTAGAAAGTCATGAATTGGAGATAAAGAAAACAAACAAAATAAATCATTCATCATACCAACAAAACATAGAGTTGTACTATCCAAAGAGTGTGATTCCCAAGAATGTTTCTCCAAGAACTGCTTTCTCCGCTGAAAACACAAACACTTCAAGTAAAGAAAGTCCAAGTTCAAACAGTGGTTTTCATGGAAGTTTTTCATCCAATACACCAAGACAGGGATCTTCTTCAAATTCTTCAAGTCAACAACAATCTGTTCCTAAGAATGTGTTTTCTTGCAACATTGCGGTAGATTTGAAAAATGCTCAAAATTTTGATGAAGAGTCGGCCAAACAGCAGATGATCTTTCTAGCATCTGTGTTGGAATCGTATGAAGGGTTAGTAGCTGGGAAGATAGGTAACACCAATCTAACGAAAGAAGATTATGATCAGATTGATCCCGAGGAAATGGAGTTAATCGATATTCGTTGGGCTATGGCCAGTGCTGTTCGTAGAGCACAACGTTTCATGGAAATTACCGGCAGGAAGACAATTGGTGGTGCATCTACCAAGCTGGGGTTTGATAAATCGAAGGTGATGTGCTTCAAATGTAAGCAGAAAGGTCACTTCAAACGAGAATGCAGAAATGCATATGCTGATGAGTCAGAAAACCCTTTCAGAGATGATTATTACAAGAGAGCAATCTATCACCAGAATAAATCTGAGCCACCTAGATTGAAGCAAGTTGAAGACAACAAAGAGAAGTCTAGAGCTCTTGCCGTGATCCATGATGACGAAGGTTATGATTGGAGCGAACTATTGCCTGAGGAAGATGCGGTGGGTTATGCATTCGTGACGAAGATTATTCCTTTTAAAGATATTAGAACTGAAGAAGAAAAACTCGTCAATCAAAGAATGAAAGCCCAAACCAGAATGAACAGAATTTATAACACTTACAAAGAAGCTAAAAGAGCAAAAAGGTGGGATGCCGACAGAGAATGTTACCTTGATCCTCAAGGAAACATTGCAGTTGACCCAAATTCCAACAGTGTTGATGCTCTTACCCAACAATTTGCCGAGGAAGAAGAAGCTAGACAAAGAGAATGGTGGGGAGGTGGTGATGAGAAACAAGTAGAGAAAGAAGAAAAAGTCAAAGAAGCAGAACAGAAGTCAAAGTCAAAGAATGCTGATGATGGGATCATTGATACATCACAAGAGCTGACGGCTGAAAACTTGAGGAAGATGGCTGAAAAAGTTCTTGCAGCAAAAGAACTTGAGGTAGTTTCTAGTTCTGGAACTGAGTCAACAAACAAGGTCAGTTCAAATGGTACACTTGAGTCAGGTAAGAAAGATAAATCTGAAAATGACTGCAAAAATTGCATGAAAGAGTGCAAAGTTTGTAGTACAATCACTTACCTCAGTGGTAAGAAGATTGAAGAGTTGACTAGTAGAGTCAAAAGTGTTGAGAATCAAATCTTAAACCGTGACAAAATGCTGAAAGCTTCGAATGATAGATCAAAAGAATTAGCTGAGAAAATTGAAAATGATAAAAATGACATAGAAAGAATAAGAAAAGAAAACGAAAAATTGATTCTTGAAAATCGTAAAATTTCTGAAAATTTTGAGAAGCTAAAGCGAACGGTTAAAGATTCTGATGACAGAAATGGTAAAACAACGAAAGAAAATCTTCAATTTTCGAGTAAAAGAAGAACTAATCAACCAACAACTTGACGAAATTGCAAAATTGAAGCTGAAATTTGAAGAAGCTAAAATTGAGAATGAGCGTATTAATTTGAAACTAAATAGTTACAACTCTGCAAGCTTTGTTTTGCAACACATTGTTCCAAAACCCATTGGAAAAACCAAAGCTGGCGAAGATGTATACTGTGATGGAACTGGGGTGGGGTTTCATCAACTTCCCCCACCTGTTCTAAACAATTTCTCAAAGAAGCAATCAGGGTTAGTTAATGACGAAATTGAAACAAATGAGATAAAATTGCCAGAGACAATTGATGTGACATTTTCTTCATCATCATCCGATGACAGTGTTCAAACTGAGATCATAAAAGGCATGGCTGAAAGTGTCTTAGATAGTGATTCGACTGAAGATGAGGAATGTTTCCTGAACAATTACATTCCGAAACCAAAATCTAAAAACAACTTAAATGATGAATCGGATCTTGTGATGTACAAGATGTCTGGTTCTGATAAGTTGTATTCAGATATTGAGTTTCCTCTGGAGAATGTTAATGTGAACAAATTGAAAAATGTTTTCAAACTGGTTGAAATTGATTTGTCTGAAGTGGACGGTTTGAAATAGACAAAGAGACAAATGAATTTTGAGAAAGATAAAGCTTACTATAGGAAACCTGTTATTCCACCACGTTTTTCTAACAACAATCAAAATAAATGGTCGGGAGGATATCAGGGTAGTAAGAATTATCAGAAAAAGAATGTTCAGAACAAGAAGTTTGATGTGAAAAAGGTGTTTGTGAACAGTTCAAACTCACTTTCTGATGAAGAGTCTGAAATCTTTTTGAAATCAAACAAAGAGTTCTTTGAAAAGAAGGCCTCACAGCCTCAGTCTGAAGGCTCAAGTCGGGTAGTTGACACCCGAACATGCTTCAAATGTAATCAAGTTGGACATATTGCACGAAAGTGTACCAACTTGAAGCCTAAGACTGAAACTGTGAATAATTCTATCAAGAGAGATGTTGTGAAAGGAAAGGCTCCATTGATTGTTGAGAAAAATGTTTTGAAAAAGGAAAACACCAAGATCAAAAATGAACCTGTTAAGAATTCGACATCTAAAAATGGCAAATTTTACCAACGGGTTGCATCACCTCAACAAACATGGAAGCCAAAAGTTGTTGAAAAGAAAGTTGATTCACCAAAGGTGTCTGAAACTGAAAAATCATCATCTTCTACCAAGAAGAAGTATGTACCCTTGAAGTTTTATGAGAAACAAAAATCGACTTCTGAAAAGAAGTATGTGGTGAAGAAAAATCAACCAGCTAATCAACCTCAAAAAGATGAATTTTTCTTATTCAAAGAGGTTGAAGTTGGGACTGCTGAAAGCCTTAAAATGAATGATAAAAACTTTCCACCACTTTACACTAAAACAACTCATCTTAATTTCAAGTTACCTGAGTCAAAAGAGGCTTGGGTAGCATCAAAATCTCATTAAATGTTTTTGACATGTGCAGGAGCTTCCAAGATCCGTTTCACGTTGGATTATGGATAGTGGAGCTTCTCGGCACATGACAGGAAAGACAGCGCTGCTGTATGATGTCAGAAATATCAATGGAGGTTATGTAGGGTTCGCTGGTAACCAAGGTGGTAGAATTGTTGGTGAAGGAACGTTATCCAACGGGATCGTCACGTTTGAAAGAGTTAACTACATTGCTGAGCTGGAAAATAATCTGCTAAGTATCTCGCAGATTTGTGACCGGATGTATACTACTCACTTCACAGACAAAGAGTGTTTGATTTTGAAACCAGGCTTTGTTATTCCTGAAGAATGGATTATCATGAGAGCTCCTAGAGTGAATGATCTGTATGTTTTAGACATGACTGTAGCAACTACAACAACGGGTCAAGCACACTGTTTTGTTTCGAGAGCAACGGAGAGAGAATCAAAGTTGTGGCATCGTAAGATGGGGCACATTCATCTTCGTAAAATGAATCATCTAGTGCATAATGATTTGGTTCTGGGAGTTCACATTAAAGGTTTCCATCTGGAAAAAGAGTGCATTAGTTGCATGAAAGGCAAGCAAAAGAGAAAGTCACACCCCAAAAAGCAAGTCAATTCAGTCTCAAGACCTTTGGAGAGACTTCACATGGATTTATTTGGTCCTGTGAATGTCAAAAGTATTACCGGAGAACTTTATTATCTTGTGGTTACTGATGATTATTCCAGATTTTCATGGGTGTTATTCTTGAAGTCAAAAGAGGAAACGTTTGACAGTTTGAGGGGGTTGTTCAGAAAGATTGAAAATTTGTACCAAAGGCGTATCAGAAGAATTAGAAGTGATAATGGTACTGAGTTCAAGAACAACAATATGGAAGAATATTGTGATGAAAGAGGTATCTTGCATGAGTTCAGTGCTCCGTACACCCCGCAACAGAATGGAGTCGCAGAACGTAAAAACAGGACACTGATTGAAACGGCCAGAACAATGCTTGCTGATTCAAAGTTACCGATAAATTTCTGGGCAGAAGCAGTTTCTGCCGCATGCTACACGCTCAACAGAGTTCTAACTGTCAAGAAATTCAACAAAACATGCTTTGAGTTGATCAATAACCGAAAACCGAATTTAAAGTATCTTGAACCGTTCGGGTCACCCTGTACTGTTCTAGAGCCTTTTGGAAAGTTTGGTCCGAAGAGTATTGAGGGTATATTCGTCGGTTATGCTAGTCCATTACGACGAGTCTTCGTTCCAAGTCTGAAGCGGATTATTGAAGCTCAAAATGTTGAATGTCAAGGTCACACAATGCCTCCACAGAATCCTGGCGACTCATGGCGTTTCAATTATGATGTTTTGTGGGAGTCCTTCAACATGGAGGAAGAACCAGAGTTCTTTGATGAGTTGGATATTCTAAGAGAATATGAAGATGAAAGATTTCCAGCAGAAACTTATCAAAAACGACAAGCTTCAAATGATGATGAGGCAGGTCCAAGCAATGCTGGTGAACATGACGATTTTGAAAACGATGTTGCTCAAGAAAATCAGACGGTAGAGAATGTTAATCAAGAATCTGAAGACAGACCAATATTCGATCGTGATGATTCAGACTCTGAGGGGGAGCTAATCCAGTTTTCAAATCAAACTATTCCAGTCAGTGAACAGATTGCTAATCAAAACGTCACAAATTTGGAGAGCGAAGTAGATGTTTCAGGAGAGGTGATGCCAAGAACGCTTTCTTATCATCCGGAGGAACTAATAATCGGAGAACTGCAATCAGGCGTCCGCACTCGAAGACAACTTGATCAAGGACTTACATGTTTTTATACTAAAATTGCTCCTTTACAAACTGAATTCTCATTAAGTTGTTTTATCTCGCAGATAGAACCAAGGACGTACAAAGAGGCGCTTACTGAAGATTCGTGGGTAAATGCCATGCAGGAGGAGTTAAGCCAATTCGAGAAGCTAGGTGTGTGGAAGCTAGTAGATTTGCCTAATGGTCACCGGAAGATTAATACCAAATGGGTGTTTAAATGCAAAAGGGATGATCGAGGATTTATCATTCAAAACAAAGCTCGACTCGTTGTCCAAGGCTTCAGTCAGCAGGAGGGGATAGATTTCACCGAAGTATATGCCCCTGTTGCAAGACTTGAAGCAATCAGAATCTTCCTTGCATTCGCATCATGGAAAGGATTTAAAGTTTTTCAGTTAGATGTGAAGTCGGCGTTTCTCTATGGCAAGGTGAAAGAGGAGGTTTATGTCGGACAGCCACCGGGCTTCACCGACCCAATCCACAAAGATAAAGTCTATCTCCTTGACAAAGCGTTGTACGGCTTACATCAGGCCCCGAGAGCCTGGTATGAGACATTGTCTAAACATTTGTTAGCCAACCACTTCTCTCGAGGAAAGATAGACGCCACTCTCTTCACAAAAGAAGTCGACGGGCATCTTCTGATTGTCCAAATTTACGTGGACGACATAATTTTCGGGTCTACAAATGAACAACTCTGCAAAGATTTTGAACAAGTTATGAAGCAGAAGTTTGAAATGTCTTCAATGGGTGAGATGAAGTTCTTCTTGGGACTTCAAGTTGATCAACTTCCCGAGGGAACTTTCATACATCAAACAAAATACGTTCATGATGTTCTGGAGAAATTCGGGATGTCAGGAATGTCACCAATGTCCACCCCATTAGCGATGAACCATGGGATAAACCCTTATCTCACCGGAGAGAAGGTAGATGAAACATTGTATCGCTCCATGATCGGCTCGTTAATGTACTTGACGGCATCAAGACCGGATATTATGTATCCAACCTGCCTCGCAGCCCGATTCCAGTCAAATCCTAGAGCTTCGCACATGGTAATTGTGAAAAGGATTCTACGCTACCTGAAAGGAACTCCATCTCTGGGGTTGTGGTATCCAAAAGTTGGCGACTTCATGCTCGAAGGATATTCTGATTCTGATTTCGGATGCTGCAAAGTGAATGCTAAATCAACAACAGCGGGGTGCCAGTTTTTCGGACCACGATTGGTCACCTGGCAATGCAAGAAGCAGACCTCTGTCGCTTTATCCACTTGTGAAGCTGAATATGTATCTGCTAGCAGCTGCTGCTCTTAGATCCTGTGGATCCAGCAACAGATGCGTGACTACGGTTTGCAATTTCTTAACTCCCCTATCTTTGTTGATAATGAGGCAGCAATTAACATAACAAAAAATCCTGTTCATCACGCTAAAACGAAGCACATTGAAATTCGTCATCACTTCATCCGAGACTGTTTCGAGAAGAAGTTGATACGAATAGAGAAAATCCACACCGATGAACAAAAAGCTGACTTACATACCAAAGCTTTTGATAAAACACGCTTTAAATATCTTTTGAAACTTAATGGTATGAAGTTGTTATCGGATGCGGAGGAAATCGTTGGCGTTGATGAAGGTGCCACTGTAGATGACGTTGAAAAACAATCTGCAATGGTTTGTCGAATTTTTACTTGTTTTGGTTTTTAGGGGGAGATAGTAGTTTTATTTTCAGAAAATACAAAAACAATAAAAAATTCGAAAAAGCCAAAAATATTAGAAAAAGTTCAAAAACACAAAAACATGATAAAATTTCAAAAAGAGTTTGTGTAAAAAGGGAAAATGATAGTACATCAGCTAGACGGTTACAGTATGCTAAAGAAATGAAAAGTTCAAATGCGTTAAATAGTCTCACTGATGATGTGTCGATAGATTTTTACACATTTAGTAGATTTGTTCGGGATATAAACCTAAAATATTACTTGCTTATTTCGTGGGGAACACTACTTGGATATATAGGTAACCCCTGAAATCTTGTTTGAAAGGTCTCATAATCTGATATACTAGGTCTTTATTCTCAGTGATGTCTGGGGTATTATTCTGGGACTTCTGCTGAACGGTAGTTCTGACCTAGTCCCTGGATAATACTTTCTGCAAATGCTTGAAATATAGCATTAAACCCTCAGCATGCCGATGAAACAATAAAATTGATAGTCGCTGCTGTTGTAGCTAAAAGATCCTCTAAAGGGGACACACCTTAAAGTCGAAGCTGATATCTCTCTGCGTATACGGAAGTATCGACCTGAGATCCCTCGGCCCTCGCATACCTAATTTATGTACAGATATCATTGTAGTATACTCACCTGTAAGACTGATTATTGGGATTCTGGATACGGGAGTATATTCAAGAGGTGGGACACACGTATAAGTTTAAGTCTCTAAAATACTAAATCAGTATCCTGAACAGATTGAAATTTGTGTAGGAATTTAAATGGATCAGCATATCGACAATCTAGGTGAATTATTTAATGTTTGGCATGAAATCAAGCTTAATGGTACTTGTAACTTGTCGGAAGCTGATATGATTCCCTAACACGCTCACCAAAAATATGTTTGTAAATAGTTTACATTTACTATTCTGTTATTTCTGTTTTTCATTTCTAGTTTTCTTGCTTCATTAAAAATCCCAAAAAGATTTTATTTTCTGTTATATTTTCCGACAAACCAAAGTGGAGAGTTGATCTTCGGATTCTAAAAGTGATAGAAGATGCAGGAAGTTTCTGGGATGGAAGATGAGTCTGGAGCTAATCTTGTCTAAACTGAAATTTGAAAAGACAAAAACAAGTTCATTAAGTTGATACTTGTAATTTTTCAGAAAAATGTTTCAACAAAAATTTCAAAAGTCAGTATGTTTTTGTTTCAGGTCAACCAAGGTCATTAAGTTGGACTTGGTCGACAAATTTAAGTAACTTGGGTCATTAATTTGAACCAAGATACTTAAGTGGATTTCTAAAAATCTGACAAAATCTAAGAAAAGTGTAAATTTCCAAAAGAAAACAAAATGCGTGCCTCATCCGGATGACAATCCGGACGGATCGCAATCCGCACGGATGGAAATCCGCTCGGATAGCTTTCCGGATATTTGTGACACTATATATAGAGGGTCAAAGAGTTGGTCAATGTTACTCGCACGGACAACTCTCTTTCTCTCTCGCACACACACCAATTTTCTAAGGATTTTCTGAGAATTTCTTTGCACGGATCTTTGTTCTTGTTGGTTTGCACAACTTTAGCAATGGCAAGGGTATGTTTTCTAACTCAAATCTGAAATAATTCTTTGTTTAATGATTGTTCATGTCGTATCGTTTTGTTCGGAGCTATTATCTTAGATCTAGCTTGTGTTAGCCTGTTTTGTGATGAATAAATCATAGGGTTTTGTTCGGAATGTTTAGATCTAGAGATTTACCGGCTTAATTTTTGTGATAACATGTTTAAATCTTGTAGATCTGATGATTAGACGGTACGAAGTGACGAATAGGTTTTTGTGAAATTAATCTGTGTATAGGACGATTTAGACATTATTGAACATAGGGTTTTGATCGTGTTGACATCCTCTGTGTAGATCTGTGTTCAATTTTAGGATTTATCTTAGAAAAATTTTGATGTTTAAAGTCTGTTCTTCATCTGAGTTTTGTATCAGGACGGATAACAATCCGCACGGATAACTTGTCCGCACGGATGACAATCCGGGGCAATGTTATGTTGTCCGTACGGATGGCAATCCGGGGCAGTGTCATGTTGTCCGCACGGATGGCAATCCAGAGCATTGACTGGTAGTACACACGGATAACATTTCAGGGCATAGTTTTGATTCAAATCTTAATCACTTCCATCCGGGTTGATTTTTGTTGATCAATCCGAACGGACACTTTGTCCGGACGGATGGTAATCCGTACGGGTGACAATCAAGCAAGATAAACATTCATCTGACAATCTGTGCGGCGTATTCCTTCAAAGCTTTTCAAGTGTTAGAATATTTTGAGATCCCTAAACCTTTCTCAAATGAATCAAATTTTTCTGCAGGAATGGGATAAATCTCATAATATTTATTGTCTGTTGGATAAAACATATACTGAAAACACAGTAATTCAAGATATAGCAGAATTTTTTAGAGAGAGCAGAATCATTAAGGCTTTAACCGATAGAACCATAGCCTATGAATCTCATGTTAGACGATTCTGGAATGCTGCAAGATACGAAGAGAGTGAGAAAACACTTTATTCTGCTGTGACAAAGAAGGATGAAAAAGGAAAAGACATAGATTTGGAGATGAAAGTGACTGTTGGTGATGTAAGAAGAGTGCTGAATTTAGGAGATGTTGATAGTGACCCAATCATTGTTTCTGAACGTCTTGTCAAAGGAATATGGTTTAGAATGGGTTTCGCTGGTAGTGTAAATGGAAAGATGCTGAAGACAAGTTTTAGTCATGCTTATAAATTCATGGTTCACTGTGTCATTCATGCGTTGTCTCACAGAAAAGGTGGATATGATGAAACTCAGGATTACATCATGAATATCATTGCTTGCCTTGTCCTGAACAGACCATACAATATCTCTCAAGTAATTTTTGACTACATGAAGGAGAATGTGAAAGAAGGAAACAAGAGATACCTTATGTATCCTAGGTTTGTCCAAATGTTGATGGATGATCAGTTTGAGGGTTTAGAGAAAAGAAATAATGATATTCTGGGTTTAAGGCATATGACACCGGACACAATCAGCAGGATGATCAAAGGTCCAAATCCAGGAGCAAAGAGAATGATCTGCAAAATTTCAAATCCGAACTATGTAGCTCCAGGAAATGATGCATGGAGACATGAAGATAGTAATTCTGATAATGAAGATGACAGGATGAGTTTGTTCTCTAAGAAAGATACAAGATGGTGGTGTATCAAGGACGGGAGAAGAAAGAGAACTCCAAAGTCAACTCCAAAGACGTCCCCTGCAGTTTCTATTCCAAAGACTGTAGAAAAGGGTATTGTGAAAGGGGGAGTCTTAAGGAAATTAGAATTTTATATTGAAAAATCTTTTATAAATTTGTCAACATTTATTTTGCAGGGCCTTCTGGAGTTCCGCAGCAAAGGTTGATAGATGAAAAAGTTTCGGAACCATCAATAGTTATTCAAGAAGGAGCTGAATTGCTATCAAAATCTCTTCAAAGCTTCTTGAAAAAGAATGAGGATGCTGCGAAAGGAGTGATAGACAAAGATCAAGAAGGAATTGTTGAAGAAATATCAAGTGATGATGATTCTGAAACCACTGTGTCAGAATCTGAACTTGATCCACTCACTCTTGGCAAAGGAAAAGCTCAGCTGAAGAAAAGGTCTCCAAAGAAAAAGAAAGGATCAGATGAAGAAGATTCAACATATGATCCTGAGAATCCAAAGAAACAAATCAAGAAAAGAAAAGCAGTTGTAGTTGGTCTTATTCCAAGAAGTGTTCAAGCAAGAAAAAGGGAAAGTCTAGTTCAACAGGAACATGATGGTAAAGATACACAACATGTTGAATCATCCCAAGCTCAAGAATCAGAAGCCGAAAAGCAGATTGGTCACGATGACTACGTTGAAGTTACTGATGCTGGAGTCTTTTATTCAAAGTTCCCAACAGTACCTGAAAATATAGAGATTCCAGAATCTTCACGACCAAGAGAATCAGATGATTTTTTTAGCAACATTCCACCTGCTTCAGGAGATCCATTAGAAGATCTGAACTTTGATGATGATTTGTTCAACAATGATGCAGTAAGAGTTCTGGCAAAGAAAGTCAAAGATCTTGAACAAGAAAAAGAAAAGGCTGAAGGCGAACGTGATCTTTTGTTAAAGCAAGTTAATAAAATAATGAAAGCTCGTGATCAGCTGAGATCGGTGATAATCTTGGATGAAGACAAGATGAAGAAAATAAAGGAAGATGGTGATAGTAATACTAAAATTATTGAAGCTCTTCTAGCAGAAATTTCTTCAGTAAATGAGAAGAATAAGAATCTGCAAGAAGTAAACCAAACACTTAATCAGCTTATCAGTGAAATGAGTGAAGCTACTTCAAATGAATTGAAAGCCATGAAACTGGAGATGGAAGCCATGAAAGCAGACAAAGTAGTGAAGGATGAACAACTTAAAATGTTATACTCTGTGGTGGAAAAACATTTGAAAATGGATGTTCAAGCTGCTTTTAATGAAATTGAAGTAAAAAGAACTGAGGAAAGAAGAGCTGAAAGAGAAAGAAGACTGGCTGAAGAAGCAATCCAAAAGAACAAAAGTGTGGTTGAAGATGTTCAAGAAGCTGGTGGCTCTTCAAGTCAAGTTGATATTGAAATGATTGATGCTGAAGCTGAACAAGTCGCTGAAGAACAAAATGATGAAAACCAAGTTGATGAACATGATCAAGATTACATGTTAGTCGGAGAGTCTTCTCTACATATTGATTCTGATGAAGTGTTACGAAGAGTTACAGCCATTCAAAAGAAAAGAAAAGCGAAAGAAGTGTTACTACTTGAATGGAAGACAAAGCAGTTTGTTCTTGTTGGTAATGCTTATACTGTGACACTCAACGTAAAAGATGGTCTTTACAGAATGAAAGTTATGAAAAGAAGAAAAGAAGCGAAGAAGGCTCGGGGAAAAGAAGTTAGTGATTCTGATGAAGAACTTCTTGTAGATGATGAAGCAGATGAAGATGAAGAGAAAGACGATGATAATAAGAAGAATGATGACGATGATCAAGGCTCTTCAGGATTGATTGTGAAGAATCCTATTGATGAACAAAGGATTGAAGAGTTTCTGAATGATCAGATCAACGAGCAAGAAGATGATGATCAGCAAGAAGCTTCTACTTCCGGAAAGCAGCACATGGATCAGGTATTCATCACAAATCCTACCGTCATTTTCTTACAAGATAAAAATCAGGAAGTGATTGAGGTTAGTAGAACAAGGGAAGAGATGTTAGAGGAATTGGGTTTACAAGAAGGTAAATTTAAGTTCGATATTGAAGATGAGATTCCTGAAACTTCTGAAGATGTATTTGAGCCAAGATATGCCTTTGAAGCTAATAATTACAATGATGTAATCGTTGAAGATGCTTCAGATTCTTCTGATGATGAAGTTCATTTTCATTATTCTGGGATTGATGAATCATTTCCTTCGTTGACGGAAATGTTCAAAGATCGAAATGTAGATGAAATTAGAAGAAAGATAGTGGAGAAAGTGTCAGTAGAAGGTATTCCAGACACCATACCGAGAGAAAATCTTGCAGAAGAAAGAAAGAAATGGTACAAAGTCATGCCAAAAGAGAGAAAGAAGCTAAGAGCACTTCAATTCTTTACACATGACAAAGAACTCTCTTGGGGTGACATTCTCTCGTGGGGATATTTGGAAGACTTGAAAGTTTATGCAATCAGAAGAGAACAGGGAGTACAGTATTTTGAGTTCTTATCTGATATCAAAACTCTACCATGGTGGGATATAGATGAGCTGGTCAAAACAAAGAACATCAAAGAATATTACCATGGGTTGGATGTCAAACAACATGATCAAAAGTTATGGAGTTATGTGAAGCTGCAAGCTGAGAAAAGATATCCTGATTGGAAACCACACTTTCCTCAACAGATTGTCAGAATCTTAGAAAGTGGTGAAAAGGATATTACTCTGGATGTCAAGCCTCCAAGTTGTTTGAAGAATATGCCATTACGGGCGATGGAGCAAGATTTCCACGATGAGTTTGAAGGATGGTTGTATAATCAAACCACAGCTGAAGCAATAATCTCTTTAAATAACAAGTCCACAGGAGAAGCAAGAAGGATCTGTGTGTTAGATCCTATGTGGCTTGTAAACTGCTCGAAGAAAGATATCGATTGTCTGTTCTACAACAAGATAGTCTATGAGAGACCTGATAGAGAGCAAGCTTTGCAATATCAAAAGGTTGTGGATGTTTGTTACGCAAAAGACATCAACTCTGGAAGATACTGGAAGACAAATTGGAGAGATCTAGAGATTGATGAGTTCTTAAAAGTATACAAGCGAGAACAACGTTCTAAAAAGATTGCTGAAAGAGCTGCTAAGTTGGGAAGACGTAAATTGGGGATTGTTCCTCCAACAGATCAAACACCAATTAAATCTGAAGAAAACAAAATTCCTAGGTGGGAATGGAAGCGTGATGGAGATCCTGTCTACATACATTGGTGGTTGACTGAAGGAAGACAAAAGAGAAAAAGAATGTTGGAGGAAAAAGCACAGAAAAGAAGAGAGAAAGCGTGTGAGCGAAGACGCGGCAGAAAGAATTAAAGACTATGCTGGAAGGTACTACAGCTACATCCGAGGGGGAGTCTGTTAGTACATTACGTCTGTAGCTTCCGTCAGCATGTAGTCATATTTTGTATGCTGTGTTTATGAATATTGTCTGTTAGTATGTAGATAGCAGGACAACTCAGGAGTAGGTTTTGTATGTAAAAGTGTTGGTTGGAACATGTCACTCGTCCGGATGGCAATCCGCACGGATGGTAATCCGCACGGAGAACCTATTCGCACGGAGAACTTATCCGCACGGATAAGTTATCCGTACGGATAAGTCATCCGCACGGATATGTCATCCGCACGGATAACCTGCTCGTACGAACAACACTTCTAGTCTCCTGAGGTTGTCTATAAATAGGCAGTCCGGTGCAACTTTGTTAGAACTTTTGACCCGTAGAACTTTTAGATACGCACGGATAGTCTGTAACTTCTACCGGATCTTGTGACTTTCAGATCACTTAATAGAACGAACAGACAAGCAGTTAAACGTTGAATTCTGTGTTGCACACATCTGTGATTCGTCATAATGGATTCCGCACATTAAGACGAAATCGATTCATCTTGTTCCTACGATTAGATCCTGTATCAACGGGACCAACAGAAATTCTGGGAAGCCTTACGCTTCCTAGACCCCTTCGAGGAACCAGATTCCTTTCCCTTCTTGTTCTTACCCTTCTTGCTCTCACCCTTATCAGACGACTGTTTCTTACATTTGTCGCCCTTCCTGTGTAGCTTACCCTTTCGGACCTGCGACTCAGTCAATGTCGCAGCTAACTCGATTGCCTGACGAACTGTGGTAGGGTTACTGCTAGTGACGATGTCTTGTACGGAGTCAGGTAAGCCATCAATATACCTTTCGATAGCTTTCTCGAGTGGGGTAACCATTGTAGGGCAAAGTAAACTCAGCTCCTCATACCTGTCAGTGTAAGCCCGGTGCTCACCACTATCCTGCTTCAAATCATCAAACTCCCTTTCTAAAGCTCTTAGCTCATGACGAGGACAAAATTCCCTCATCATAAGAGCCCTAAGCTCGGCCCAAGTCTGTGCTAAAGCAACCTCAGCACCACGGTCTCTCATAACCCCGTTCCACCATGTAAGAGCCCTCTTCTGAAATACACTGGAAGCAAACTCGACCTTGTGATTTTCAGGACACTGAACGTGATGAAATGTACTCTCAATGCTCTCGAACCACTGGAGGAGCCCAGTTGCCCCTTCAGAACCACTGAACTTGAGTGGTTTAGCCGAATTGAAACTCTTGAAATTGCATGGAGCATTTTGGTTATTGTTGGCTTGGTTCACTTGAGCAATAATGTCTAGGAGTACAGCAGCCATATGCTGTGCCATAATATGTGCCATTTCGGCATTATGTAGCGGATTTTCGCGTCGAGGAGGCATTCTAAAAGAGGAAACATGAAGGAAAACGAGTGAGATGATTGGATGAAAAGAATGAGATGAAACAAAAATCGACAAAAGCGAAGATGGTGGTCATTCGTCCGTACCACAAAGCAAACAAATGACACGCAGTGACTAATGAAAGTAAATGGGTCAAAAATAATGTATCGCGAAGACATGCTCGCCTATAAGTGAACACTCACCCCAAGAGTTCCCAGGTAAGAGTGACTGGTCCGATTATGTGGATTTGTATGAACACTCTAGCCTTAGGCAGAAAACCCGAGGTACAGGCATTCACCCTTCCAGTTTGCACGTGTTCACACTATTTAGAACCCAAAACTTTGACGAGGTTTTGAAAACTTGGAAGGCGTAAGGCCAAAAGAATCATTCAAAAATGGATGATTAAATTTTCAAAATCATTCTGAAAAATTAAAGGGTTCAAAACCTTATAATAAATCATTTAAAAACAGATGATTGATTTTCAAAAATCGTTTCGGAAAATTGGGTTCTTGTTTTGGCAATCACCTAAGGATAGGTGAAGTGCATGTTTTAAGATCTAAACACAAGATAACTTGTGTTAGGGTCCTAGAAAAGTTATAGTCTAGGTCAAAGCATTACTAATAACCTAATTCCCTATAACCATTGGCTCTGATACCAACTCTTCTGTCACACCCCGACCACGTAAAGCAGCAAATCGTGGCGGAAACGTCGGGGAGTGTTGCAACAGAATTATTGTTTCACAACCATGGTATTTAAAGTTATGTTTTATTTATCAAACAAGAGGGATTACATTGTCTTAAAGCAAAAAAAAACAAGAGTACATAACATTATTTAAACTAAACTTGCTTCTTTTATGTCACTAAGGTCCGAGTCCACCCTAGTGTATCCTGATCAAACCTATGCACCAACTCCTGAAAACACATGTGAAAATAGGTATGTCAGCATAAAAATGCCTGTGAGATACATAGGTTTTGTGAAAATACGATCCATGACTTGAGTTTAAAGAAATGTTTAATAAAAATTTGTCATGAATCTTGTTAAGTGTTTTCTTTTATAAATCATATGAAAATGTGATAACAAATCAGATTATATAAAAAAGAGGTGTATGGTTAAATAAATAACCAAGAAAAAAAATGAGTTGTATATAATAACTTGTTTGTAAAACAATGTCTTGTAAAAATATGTTATTTAAGTAAAATGTTATATGTCTAAATTGAAATGGTTTAAATAACGCTACGATATGTAATATCATAAAAACACTTATATATAGGAAGTACCAGCGGCGTATCCACCATGCTTTTATCATATTACACATGCCTCGTTACTTAAATCACTTACCCAAACAAACCACCAATGTAAATTGTTCATGTTTAAACCAATTGTCAAATATTTATGTGTAAATAATTGTCTATTATCAAAATGTAATCATGCAATGTGTAAAACAAAGTCAAGATGTTTATGTCAAATGTAAATCATGTAATGTATAACCAAATATCATGTATGGCAAGTGAACTATATCAATTAAACCATAGGTAAAATGCACAAAACAAAGTATTGACGTAAAACACAGTTTAAATCAAAGTTATGTTTTGTGGAATAAATGCATGCTCAACTGATACAAACATCTATGCGGTATTGTGAAAATGCATACATTCTAGCCTTGAGACTGTGGCGACAAACCCTTAAACAAATTAAAGGTTTATCTGAGTTATGTGTATCGAATTCGGTCATTTCTTCGACCCAAACAAACCTAGGATCTCAGGAATGGGAGTTGTCAATTCCTATGGTACCACTACCTACTAACGAACGGCGTGATCAATGTTAATGAATGTATTTTTGTCCCATTTAAACAAACCAAATGTCATACCACAATGTAAGCATGTGATGTAATGTAAAACAATGCACTAAGTATGCACTAAATGGACATACATAGCGTGAAATGTAATGTAAAACGATGTACTAAGCATGCACTAAATAGACATACATAGCATAAAATGTAATGTAAAACGATGTACTAAGTATGCACTAAATGGACATACATAGCATAAAATGTAATGTAAAACGATGTACTAAGTACGCACTAAATGGACATACATAGCAAAAACATAATGAAATCATGTACTATAAGTGTACTAATGAACATAACAAGCATATGATATGAAAACATGGAAAGCACGAAAGTAACAAGTAGGCACATGTGTTCCACCCCAAAACAGTTTGAAAACAGTAAAAGAGGGGTCTATGTACTCACTTGAGATTGCTCAATAGTCTTTAGATAACCACCAAGCAATGCTAGAAAGATCACGGAATCAATCGGTACCTAATATAGGTAACTAAGTTAATAAACCGGACCTAAATCAGAGGATCGGATAAAATGTGGTTTCATAAACCAAATGAGTGTAAGAACTCATGTCATATGGTTTAACAAATCCTACATTCTAAAACGGAACCTATCCTAAGTGCTTACGACCCATCACGACTCGTTTAGGTAGCTTACGCCACTTTAACGCGTCATTTGCGTAAAACGTGTTCGGACCGCCTAACTAGTCCTATGATAAGTAAAATATGCCTTAACATGTCTAATATTGTTGCCTAATCAGTTTAGATGTCAACATTTATGTTACATATGCTTTAAATAAATTTTGGCGCAAAAAGGGCATTTTGGTAATTTTCCTAAGGCATATAAACCTATCATACAACTAACTAAACGTTGTGACCATAAGGTATAACCTCGGAAGGTTATTCCCTATACAACTATGGTCACCTAATGTGTTTGGTCGGATCCTAATGATCGACCAAACGGGTCGGGTTCGAAAGTCTAAGCGGTTGTTTAGACCGCTTACCCTACGACCCTATATAAGCACTAAACCTAAAGTGACGAGCTAATCATGTTAAAACATGTTTTAACAAAGTTTGAAAATAGGTTTGGTATCAAAACAAAGGGTTTTGATACCCAAGAGTAGTTTGGTTGCAAAATACGCGCTAAAGCGTATTTTGACCGAAACTACGACTCGTCACTACACCTAATCAACGTGGTAATCAGTAGGTATAGTCGCAAGGGACTATGACCATCGTGATTACGCTCACATTGCGAAGTTAAACGAACTTCATGTTGACCATTGACTTGTCAAGGCAGAAAGTCAAACACAGTTTGACTTTCGTGCTAAAAACGCATAAAAGAAGGAAAGAGGACTTACAACGGGTCCGAGCAATGGAGTCTGGATCCGATTATTCTCAGGTATGAAGTGAAAGCACCTCAACTTAGAGATCAATCAGATCAAGTGTGAGTTTGAAGTGAAATGGGCGTTGCTATTTATAGGAAAACCAAGACCGTTAGGATCGTTTCTTGAAAAACGTGCTTCGATCTAGGCCGTACACATGCACCCATGGTTTTGGAATACCATGGGCACATCAAAATAGCCCATAGAAAGCTTCAAAACCGTTTGCAACTCAAAGAAAACCAGCTGCTGATTAAATCAGCAGGTTTTGCTGATCTGGGCACTTTTACGCGCCCCGCGTAAAAGACAGTTAACTTTTACGCGGCCCGCCTGGCCAACTATGGCAGAAGTGCAGTTTTGGTCCCTGCACATGTTTCAGTCCCATTTTGACACGTTTAAGGCCCGTTAAGCCATTTTCAAGGCTCTACAATGATGCCTAAACATAGGGGACATGAAACATGCTCAAAAATATGTCAGATGTCGGTTCGTTTGGCCGTACGGTCACGTTATTTGCTTAATTACGACGAAATGCGAACGAACGCGAAAAACGATCCAAATCACGCGACGAATGGAATTTTCTCATTCCAATCACTAAAATAAAATATTTTGATGATTACATAAATTTTTTGATATCCGGATGTGTTCAGAACGTAAGTTATGCGCGAAAATGCAAACTTATGCACTTTTTGACGCTTTTAGTCCCTGAATGACCAAAAAGTTTATTTTAGCATACCGAACCCCTCAAAGCCTATTTCTAAGCTATGTAAAGGATATTTAGGGTATGTTTAACTTATGATCAAGTTCCGGAATGTCCGTTACAGTACGAATCGGCATACTTTCGCAGTTTGTCGAAATTAGTCCCTGTAAGCGAATAAACTTGATTTTGCCATACCAAAGCATTCAAAACTTATTTCTAAGTTATGTAAAGGTTATTTAAGGTATGTTAAGCATTAATTGATGTTCCGGAGTGTTTTTCACATTAAACTGCTTACGTTCACGAACCAGTTTGCGTATAACTCTCCAAAAAGTGATTCAGAGTTTGAAATTGAACGAAAATCAAAACATGAAAAATGTCAAACATAAACAAACAAACATTTGGATCAAATGACATTATTTTATTGATAACTGAACTGTTTACAATTATTACAGACACAGATGTCACAAACCTGTAGTTCCTCGTCGGCTAGACATTTACGTAGATTAGATACGTGGAGCACTGGATGTATATTGTTTAGTTCTTGTGGCAGGTCGAGTTTGTACGCCACCTTGCCAATCCTTTCAAGTGTCGTGAAAGGACCCACATAGCGAGGAGCGAGCTTTCCATTCTTACCAAAACGAACTACTCCCTTCCAGGGAGATACCTTGAGCAGAACTCGATCACCAACGTCAAATTCCAGAGGCTTGCGCCTTTTATCAGAATAGCTCTTTTGTCTGCTCCTAGCCTTGATCAAGTTATCACGGATCTGAAGAATCTTATCCGTTGTCTCTTGAATGATTCAGGGCCAGTGAACTGCTTACCGCCAACCTCATGCCAGCTGAGAGGAGATCGGCACTTGCGGCCATACAAAGCTTCGAAAGGAGCCATCTGAATACTGGAATGATAGTTGTTATTGTATGAGAACTCAATCAATTGTAAATGTACTACCACCAAAGTCGATGACACAAGATCGGAGCATATCCTCTAGGGTTTGAATGGTTCGCTCGGTCTGTCCATCCGTTTGAGGATGAAAGGCCGTGCTAAGATTCAAATGAGAACCCATAGCAGATTGAAAGGTTTGCCAAAGACATGAAGTAAAACGACCATCACGGTCCGAGATTACGTCAAGAGGTATGCCATGACGGCATATAACCTCGTCAGTATAGATTCGAGCAAGTTTCTCCACTTTATAATCTTCGTGAATAGGAAGAAAGTGGGCTGATTTGGTCAAACGATCAATGATCACCCAGATACTATCGTGACTAGTAGGTGTACGGGGTAGTTTAGTAATAAAGTCCATAGCGATACTATCCTACTTCCAAACTGGGATTTCAGGTTGTTCTAAGAGTCCAGAAGGATGTTGATGTTCAGCCTTAACTTTCGTGCACGTAAGGCATTTCGAGACATAGGCAGCAATGTCCTTCTTCATACGAGGCCACCAATAAGTCATACGCAGATCATGGTACATCTTATCAGCGCCTGGATGAATAGAGTATCGGGACTTGTGAGCTTCATTCATAATGAGCTCACGGAGGTTATCGTGACCTGGCACCCAGATGCGATTGAGATAGTATTGAAGTCCATCAGACTTAGTTTCGAGTTGATCCACATTAGCACCACGAATCTCAACAAATAGACTACCTTCATTAGCTGACGAATACTGAGCCTCGCGAATACACGCATGGAGATTACTAGAGATACGAATAGCATTAACATGAGTTTTACGACTAAGAGCGTCGGCCACTACATTCGCCTTGCCAGGATGATAGCGAATTTCGCAGTCGTAGTCGTTAAGCAATTCCACCCAACGTCTCTGTCGCATGTTCAGTTCCTTTTGGTCAAAGATATGTTGAAGGCTCTTATGGTCAGTGAAAACCACACACTTAGTACCATACAGGTAGTGTCGCCAGATCTTTAACGTAAACACAACTGCACCAAGCTCCAGATCGTGAGTAGTATAGTTCTTCTCATGCACTTTGAGTTGATGAGAGGCATAAGTAATAACCTTGTCCCGCTGCATGAGCACACAGCCCAAACCACGGTTCGAGGCATCACAATATACCACGAAATCGTCATTCCCATCAGGCAGAGTAAGAACAGGAACGCCACACAAAAGAGTCTTAAGAGTCTGAAAAGATTCCTCTTGCTCGGGACCCCAAGCAAAAGTCTCTCTTTTTGAGTCAACGAAGTTAGAGGAACAGCGATCTTAGAGAAGTCCGAGATGAATCGGCGGTAATAACCCGCCAATCCTAGAAAGGAATGAATCTCAGATGCAGATTTAGGCGTACTCCAATTCTTCACAGCCTCTATTTTAGACGCGTCAACATGAATACCTTGCTTACTAACGACATGACCAAGAAATTGCACTTCATCAATCCAAAACTCACACTTAGAAAATTTAGCATACAAGCAATTACCATGTAGCAATTCAAGCATCTAACGTAAATGACAGGCATGATCAGCTTTGGTTTTAGAATAAATGAGAATATCATCAATAAAGACTATCACAAAACGATCAAGATACGGTTTACAAACACGATTCATAAGATCCATGAACACAGCAGGTGCGTTGGTCAAACCAAAAGGCATAACCACGAACTCGTAGTGTCCATAACGAGTATGAAAAGCGGTTTTGGCTACATCTTCATCAAGAATACGAAGCTAATGATAACCAGAACGAAGGTCAATCTTCGAGAAACAGGACGCGCCTTGTAGTTGGTCGAATAGATCATCAATACGAGGGAGAGGATAATGATTCTTAATGGTAAGCTTATTAAGTTCACGGTAGTCGATACACATATGAAACGATCCATCTTTCTTCTTGACGAACAGAATGGGAGCACCCCACGGAGAGGTACTTGGACGAATGAATCCCTTATCGAGCAGTTCTTGTAGTTGACTAGACAGCTCTTGCATCTCGGAAGGTGCAAGTCGATAAGGAGCCTTGGCGACAGGAGTCGCACCAGGTATGAGATCAATACGAAAATCAACGGATCTAGGAGGGGGAAGACAAGGAAGATCCTCAGGAAAGACATCAGGGAAATCAAACACTACTGGGACCTCGCTTATGTCCTTTCCCTTGCCCTTTTGTTCCACCACGTGGGCCAAGAAGACAAGGTTCTGTTTACGTAAGCATCTGTTCGCCTGAGTGCATGAAATCAACTTTAGTCCTTTCGAAGGTCGGTCTCCATAGACATGCAAAATATCTCCGGACGGAGGAGGTAAACGAACATACTTCTCGTGACAAGCAATCTCGGCATGATTCTTACGCAACCAATCCATACCGATAATGACATCAAAACTACCCAATTGCATAGGTATTAGATCAATAGTAAACACGTGGTCGTTAAGAGTCAAAGAACAACCACTGAGAATAGAATCAACTAGAATGGATTTAGCATCGGCAATCTCCACCGAAAACGACTTGGGTAACTTAGAGTGTGCACAGTTTATCAAAGATTCAAATTCTATGAGACAGAGCTTCTATCGGCACCAGTATCAAATAGTGTCGAAGCGTAAAGGTTATTTACGAGAAACGTACCATTAACGACGTCATTGTCGTTATGAGCCTGATTAGCATTAAGGTTGAACGCTCATCCATGAGCGGCTGGCTGTTGGTCCTGGTTTAGCTGAGGACACTGGTTACGAAGATGAGTAGTACCTCCACACTTGTAGCATGCACGAACAGCGTTGACTGGCTTAGGATTTTGCTGAGGAGCTAGAAGAGCTGGTAAAGCTGCCTGAGCTAGGGCTTGCTGAGCTGGTTGTGCAAGGTCAGCTTGACGACAATAAGGAGTCGTGTGACCATAGCGATTGCAGTTGGTGCACAGACAACATGCAGAAGCAATATGATGATGAAAGTTACAAGTTGTACACTTGGGGTGAGGCCCAGTGTACTGCCTCTTGACTTCAGGAGCAGCAGTGTTTGGAACAGCAGTAGCAGGAGCAGGCTTAGCAGCAGGGTTTACAGCAGGAACAATAGCATTGCATCCTGAACCCTGTGACTTTCTCCTCTTGTTCTTGCTGCCACTTGGCTGCTGGGTAGCTTGATGTGCAGACTTAGAAGGAGTAGGGTTAGCAAACTGCTTATCATGAACGCGGTTGTTGTTGAGACTAGCTGCAAGACGGTAGACTTCCTTAATAGTATCGAGCTGAGCTGCTTCAATAGAATCACGTATAGCAGGAGGTAGACCATTAATGTACTAGGTTATCATGCATTTAGGAGTAGAAACCAAGTGAGGAATAATCAAGCTGAGCTGCTTGAAACGGGTAGTATATGCCAGATTATCATCACCAATCTGCTTCAAGTGCCAGAACTCTTCTTCGAGCTTCAGTTGTTCATGAGGAGGGCAGAACTCAGCATCATTAGTTCTCCCACCTCAGCCCACGGAAGAGCATAGGCTTCATCATTCGAACGGATGTTTCTCTCATTTGTCCACCACTCCAGAGCTCTGCCTTGAAACATTCTCGTTGCACTCCTAGTTTTCAAGTGTTCAGGGCACTCACTGTTAATGAAGGTAACCTCGATGCTGTCAAACCACTCGAGCGTAGCGGTCACCCCATCACTGCTCATGAAAGGCTTAGGGTTGCAGGAGATGAAATGTTTGTAGCTGAACTTTGTAGGCTTTAGCTTTCCGACCTTCGAGCCCACAGAGGATGGAGGAGTGTTTGATCCTTGGATCTCACTGTAACACCCCGCACTTTCGTGCGTTGTTACTACTCGTTATACTCGTTACGCCTAGCACTAGAGATTCGGATCATAATGTAACTATATCGTATTTATATCGCTATTCGAAGGATAATCGCATATTTTCGAAATACAATATCGCTATACTACACTACTATCACACTAACACTCACGGAGGCATTGAGTGAGGACCTATTCTACCCTCCTCAGTGGCCGTGATGTGTCGAACGTAAACAATTAACGCTAACAAGGACTCTCGGGTGAGTGCTGTAGCTCCAGTCGTCATGACGGTGATGACAATACGAGTAAACGGTACCCTGTCAGTCTATGTGGCACTACACGAAATCACGTTCGCGATGACATCAAGAAAGGACCTATACTACCCTCATTGATGGCCGTGAAACGTCGCTAACAATCGCATATCGAAACCGATTGTAAATTATCGAAACTTTGGATTATGGATATGTAAATACGACCCCTAGAGATATATATATACTAATAACAATATAATAATAATATAAATTAATTATGAAAGGTACGCGCTTAAAAAACTATCAAAACGATCAAAAACGGAGAAGTCCAACGCGTCAGGATAGCTATCCGGACGGATGGACCATCCGGACGGATGGGCATGCGCACGCATGGGCCATCCGCACGGATGGGCCATCCGCACGGATGGGCTATCCGGGACAAAACCTTTTTCCTCTCCTCTGTTGCCTATAAATACCATGTCACATCACTTGAACAGTGACGTGACAGCTCCTATTCAACCAAACACGCTCCAAGACCCTTTTCTCTCGATCTCCTCGCGATTCCGGTAAGATTTCAACCTAAACCTTGTACTTCTACAATCTACACTCGATTCTACATCATTCTATCTTTCGAAACTCAAATTCTAACCGTGAAATCTGCGGATTTGAGGCGCTTTTTAGGTGATGTCACCAAGAGTTCTTATGAACTTCAAGTTGGGGTCTCATTTCACTATAAACGACTCAGATCCGGGTGATTTTCACATGTTTTTAGTAACAAATCTCATCTAAATCTAAGTATTTACCCAAGGAACTGTGCGATTTCGAGTTAACCATGAAGAACCATCACGAACGGCCAGATCTGATGGAACGGGGTGATTCCCGGCCGTTAGAACGGGTCGGAACTGACGAAATTTCAAGTGTTAGTGCGAAATCACACTACCCTAGTAAAACTAAACGTATTCCTTCCGTTAAACACTCGAAAACAACATTCAGAACGTGAAACGGACGGCGTGTCCGCACGGACGGCGTGTCCGCACGGACGGCGTGTCCGCACGGACGGCGTGTCCGCACGGACGGCGTGTCCGCACGGACGGCGTGTCCGCACGGACGGCGTGTCCGCACGGACGGCGTGTCCGCACGGACGGCGTGTCCGCACGGACGGCGTGTCCGCACGGACGGCGTGTCCGCACGGACGGCGTGTCCGCACGGACGGCGTGTCCGCACGGATGGCAATGTCAATCCGCACGCACACTCAGTCCGCACGGATGACAATGTCAATCCGCACGCACACTCATCCGCACGCACAACCATGTCACCCGCACGTACCTCCACCCGCACGGATGACCACTTATACGCGCATTAACCGCACGGGTGACACACCATCCGCACGGATCACCTGTTATCCGGACGGATAACATGTCATCCGGACGGATGACTTGTCATCCGGACGGATAACTGTCAATCCGCACGGATGAGAACAATCCAACCAAATGAGTAACTTTTCAAGGCTAATCTCGCTTACCCGTATATCGTTTACTCTATTCTTCAAGGATCAATACAGACATACTCGCAACCGACTCAATCAAGTTGTAGTCTCGCTAAATACGCACTGTGAGTATACTTGAACCCTTTTTAATCGAATTTTGGGTGTAACATACGTTTCTAGCAAATCGAACTTATCAAACGAAATATTCAATCAATCGAATTATCACTTGCGAATAACTGTTATGCATAGATATACGTGATGCTAGTTGCATATGTGCTAGGGCTTATACTCGCGACGTCCCACCACGACTAGTATAGTACTATTGCGCCCGACGGGGTCTAGTTATGCCATCGTACATTCGAGCATCGAGGACTTAGTTGGTAGTATCAGTTTTGTGAGTATATATGTCGTGTATTACGTTTATGCATGTGGAAATTCGCAGCACTTTTTATCTATTATGCTATACTTATCAAACCTGTATACTCGCCAATACTTTTGTATTGACAAACATTTTAACGTATGTTTCAGGTTAGATCGCAGACTATATCGAATCAAGCTAGGAAGTCTAGAAACTCAACTAAAATCTAGGTTGTCGGATTTGTATTGTTCAAGAGGACAAGAAATCTGTGATAACTTATGTGATTGTATTATTTGTTAGTATGGGATAACGAATGTATTAAATATTATCGCAATATAGTTGTTATGGATTCTCTTGAGCAATCTGATTCGCCTAGTGCCGCGCCCCGATGATTCCGCCATCGGTTGGGGTGTGACAGATTGGTATCAGAGCCATAACTATAGGGAATTAGGCGAGACTCGACCTAGTCCGGGTCGATGTCTTAGAAATTGACCTAGTCTATAGTCTAAGTGCCAACAGGCCGACTCGTACGAACCCAGTAGGGTTGTATCGGGCCTACTTGATACTCTCGATCGAAATTGCTAAAAGCTACAACCTTGTGTGTGAACATCGCATACTTCAACTTCACACGAAGGAGCCTTTCCTAAGGCTGGAATACTACTTAGCCATTCCTAAGGCTGACACAATACACGTGTTTTCGAAAATACTCGCATAACGAAACCGAGCGGACCAGTTGAGATCAGGTGTGAAAACCAAGAACTCTCGATAGGATTGCTCACTCAGCGCATTTTTCTCGCACGAGAACCTTTCATCGAGTTAGGAGTGACATCCACATCTCGACGAAAGTCTCCATTTCGAAATCTAGTGGAACTCACGAATTTATTCGAAGAGCATAACCACAATTAGGAACGAAACTGTTAAGTCAGGGGTGAAACTCGTACCTTAATAAGTCGTTCCACTCTCTATAAACTGGTTTTCAAAAGCTCTCACCAAGGACTCGACTATCATGATGACTCGAGCCACGCGATGACTAGGAAGACGAATGCCAGGAGCTGCATCCCAGTGGAAGCATGGAGTCTTCTAGGTCAACGCGCGCGCTCGAACTTGTTAAATATAGTTGGGCTACCTTGGGTAGTCGACGCCTAAACACCCAAGGCACTCTATCATGCGACCCGCCGATTTTACAAATGATTGGAACTTACTTACGTTCTGAAACTTTACGCTCTATCGATTTCTCAATCTAGTGATTTTCACTCCCTGCTTTAAAAACGCACAAGTCGCACAGTCATCTCAATCTAAAACGAAACCCGAATGTTCGCAATAAAATAAATGTATAATCTATCGCATTCGCTCTCGCTTTCTTACTTCAACGCTACCTCGCATATTCTAAATCGACCTGTATGCGTATGATTACAAATTTCATCTATATAACTATCTATATATACGTATAAACAACAAATCATTGTGTGAGAACTTAGGAATTTCGTGTTTCCTATATGGCTCCTACGTGAATCGCATTACTATTATACTATCGCATCAAGTTTGAACGCGCTCAAATCGCAACGCAAACTCAAAAATCATTATGATCGAATCTCACTCCAAGCCTCTTTCTGTCTAGATGCCTTCCAACAACTCTACTTCGAGAATGTTAGCAAAGAGACGAGCCAAACGAAGGAGCGAAAAGAGGATTGCTTCACTTGTGACCCGAGAAGTGGTCAAAGTCATTCCTCAGATTGCCACACGAGTTCACTCTCTTATCAACTCTCGAACTTCGGAAGACGTTAAGACAGGAGGGCCGCAATCTGCATTTCTCTACAAACACTTCAAAGCCTGTGATCCGATGGTCTTCACGGGTGAAGGAGGTGTTTCTCAACTACTCCAGTGGTTCGACTCTATCGAAGTTACCCTTCGTCAAAGTGGGTGTCCCGATAGTTTCCGTACTACTTGCGCTACTGGGGTATTCCAATCGCAAGCACTCGACTGGTGGACCGCCGAACGTAACAAACGTGGGATCTCCGCAGCTTATGCTCTCTCTTGGGATGAGCTGAAAGAGCTCATGAAGAAAGAGTACTGTCCCCCTTACGAAACTCAGAAGCTGGAAAACGAATTTTGGGAAATCAAGCAAACCGAAGGTGACAACACTGGCTACACCGCAAGGTTCAAACAGCTTAGCATAATCTGCCCAAGTCAAGTCAACACTCCAGAGAAAGCCATCGCGAAGTACATTCGTGGCTTGCCGGAGTGTGTGGGTGATTTCGTCGAAGCTGCAAGACCTGCTACTATCGAAGAAGCCTACCGCTTAGCCGCAGAAATCAACAACAAGCGACTCATGGAAGGGTTCTTCTCAAAGAATCCTGTCAAACGAGCTTATCAAGTAATCGACATTAATCCCTCAGACGATCCTGTCAACGATTCTCCTGACGAATCTGCTAACGATTCTCCTGATGAATCTACTGACGATTCATCTGACGGATCTGCTAACGATTCTTCTGATGAATCTGCTGACGATTCATCTGACGAATCTGCTGCCGATTCATCTGGCAAATCTACCGATGGATCTTCCGACAAATCAGCCAAAGACTCCGCAAGTGAGTCTTCAGACGAATCCTCCAACGACGACATCTCTTCGCAAGACACCGATAAACCCAGCCGCAAACGAAAGACTTCAAGCCCGAGTTCATCAACCACCGAACTGCTGCAACCGAAACCTCTTCGAACAGTTCTGGTGTTCCCAAAACGAGCTTACACTGGAGCTCATCCTCAGTGTTACTCGTGTACCTATCATCATCCAGTTGGGGCTGACTATCGCTATTGCAATAACTGCAACCGCTACGGTCACTTCACCCGCAACTGCCGCGTCGAACGGTGAACTCAAGTACAACAACAACAGCTCCAGCAAAAGTCTTCAACATCCGACATCTAACAAGCATAGGATAAAGTTGTAATGATACGATTTTCGACGATAATTTCTAAGTTTTGAACCTATTCTATTATTCGATGTTGCCACTATGCGTAGCATTAACTCTCATTTTCGTTCTCTCTATACACTCTAGTCGTCGCACTTAGACTAGATTCACACATATACTATATCACGAAATAATGTGTTTTACCCTCACTACACTTTTAGAACGAGGTACGATAAACGTGCAAGGAACGATTAATCACGGGTGCACACGGGATTATTTGGATCAGTGCACGGAGATCGTAGTGAATTCTAAGGTGCCATAGCATTTGACAAAAGGTGACACCAAATCACGGGATGAAAGTAATAGGGGTCAAGCAAGGTGTGCTTTATCATACTACCAAAGTTCCGTGAAGAAAGTGCCATGTGGAGCTGAACGTTATTTAGACCTATTATACTATTGTGATTATTTTCGACACACTACACTCAATCGCAAGGCGTAACAACTGAAACCGTATCATCACAAGACTTGTCGTAAGTCTGCAAACGCAATGCAATCGCCTCATCGATGGACTCTGGAGAGTCTACCTCGCAGGACGAATTGCATCAACACAAGACTGGTCGTAAGTCTGTAGCAATCGATCTCATCAAATATGTGAACGCTCACGACGTCGTTGAGTGAGGACCTATTCTACCCTCCTCGATAGTCGTGATGCATCACAACGTAACGTTAAGCTTATTCGAAACAAAACTCGACTAATCGCAATCGTTTATCAAGCGTATCTCGTAATCTCTATCTCTTATTATGTGGATCTATATCATTCGCTGTGTATCAATCTATCGCTATACCGTTATCTGTAATCTTTGTGTTAAGTTAGCACGCGTGACCTCGCTTCACGGGACGAAGCTCATATGGCTAAAGCAAGGTGTTTTAGTCATATCAGCGACCTTTCGTGGAAAAAGGCCATGTGGGGTCTAATGTTAATTAAACTCTGTGGTGTTAATCAATCAAAGTCAAACCGCATACCTCCGTAATTCGATTCTCATCGCCATCATTACTAGTGACGTGTTTGTAATATTCGTTTAATCACTTAATCGCTTATCGTTTATTGTGTATAGTCTACCATCTATTCGTATCGCGTATCGCTCACTTGATGATCATTACAGTCTATGTGGTATTAGTACACATGACACCGCTTCACGAGGCAAAACTAACCTGGTTAAGCATGGTGTTTCGCCATGTTAGCAAACTCTCGTGGAAACGTGCCATGTGGGTTTAATGTGTAATCTAATCGAAAACGCGCTAATCGCTTTTCGCTTATCAACTCGCCGGATTAACCTATTCGATTCTATCTTATGCTCGGTCCGACTTTCTAACGATTGGGCCGAGTAAAACGCAAATTCTATCCATGTCCTATCGGCACACCTGACACTGCCTCACGAAACAGAAATAATATGGGCAAAGCATGGTGGATACGCCTCTGGTACTTCCTGTATATAAGTGTTTTAAACATATTACCGAACTTTCGTGGGAAAGTGCCAAGTGGGGCTCGGTAATTAACTACCTTTTCGTACTGATTAAAACGTCTCTTTATAAAATTTTTGATTTAAAAACCGGTGGACAAGTGAAATTTTCTCACGACGAGGTGTTAACATCGAATCAACTTAACTCCATGTCCAAGAAAAGTTTCATAAGCCCAGTTTTCCTTAAAACTTTTACAACATCCAAACAAAATCCCTCTTAAGACATTGGTTCGACATCGAGTTCCGCTTGAACCCATGTCATAGGAGAGTTTTTCGTAACCCTTGTTTTCGGCTTCGAATTCCTTAAATTGCTTAAAATCTAAAACTTCCTTGCAACATTGGTTAACATCGACTCTGTTGACCTTATGTTAAAAGGGAAAATTTTCAAATTTCCACCCTAATGTGACTTTCGAATATCTAAAATAAACGTTTCTCGTAACGTTGATTAACGATCGACTCAGTTAACTCTACGTCCTGAGAGACTTTTCAAGTCCCCTTTAAAGATTTTAATCGCATCGAACTAACGAATTCCTCACAACACGAAGTACTTCGGAACGTCAACTCGTGGGGTATTACTTTTGTCTTCTACGTCGCCTTCTCGCTATCGCAGTCGATTTCTCTTATTCGCAACATTCTCGCTGTCAACTTACGATCAAATCGCTCGCTGTATCGCTATTCATACAAGATCAACTCTTAGAAGTCTACCTATTGGATTAATTTCGGGACGAAATTTCCTAAAGTAGGGGAGACTGTAACACCCCGCACTTTCGTGCGTTGTTACTACTCGTTATACTCGTTACGCCTAGCACTAGAGATTCGGATCATAATGTAACTATATCGTATATATATCGCTATTCGAAGGATAATCGCATATTTTCGAAATACAATATCGCTATACTACACTACTATCACACTAACACTCACGGAGGCATTGAGTGAGGACCTATTCTACCCTCCTCAGTGGCCGTGATGTGTCGAACATAAACAATTAACGCTAACAAGGACTCTCGGGTGAGTGCTGTAGCTCCAGTCGTCATGACGGTGATGACAATACGAGTAAACGGTACCCTGTCAGTCTATGTGGCACTACACGAAATCACGTTCGCGATGACATCAAGAAAGGACCTATACTACCCTCATTGATGGCCGTGAAACGTCGCTAACAATCGCATATCGAAACCGATTGTAAATTATCGAAACTTTGGATTATGGATATGTAAATACGACCCCTAGAGATATATATATATACTAATAACAATATAATAATAATATAAATTAATTATGAAAGGTACGCGCTTCGAAAACTATCAAAACGATCAAAAACGGAGAAGTCCAACGCGTCAGGATAGCTATCCGGACGGATGGACCATCCGGACGGATGGGCATGCGCACGGATGGCCATCCGCACGCATGGGCCATCCGCACGGATGGTCCATCCGCACGGATGGGCTATCCGGGCCAAAACCTTTTTCCTCTCCTCTGTTGCCTATAAATACCATGTCACATCACTTGAACAGTGATGTGACAGCTCCTATTCAACCAAACACGCTCCAAGACCCTTTTCTCTCGATCTCCTCGCGATTCCGGTAAGATTTCAACCTAAACCTTGTACTTCTACAATCTACACTCGATTCTACATCATTCTATCTTTCGAAACTCAAATTCTAACCGTGAAATCTGCGGATTTGAGGCGCTTTTTAGGTGATGTCACCAAGAGTTCTTATGAACTTCAAGTTGGGGTCTCATTTCACTATAAACGACTCAGATCCGGGTGATTTTCACATGTTTTTAGTAACAAATCTCATCTAAATCTAAGTATTTACCCAAGGAACTGTGCGATTTTGAGTTAACCATGAAGAACCATCACGAACGGCCAGATCTGATGGAACGGGGTGATTCCCGGCCGTTAGAACGGGTTGGAACTGACGAAATTTCAAGTGTTAGTGCGAAATCACACTACCCTAGTAAAACCAAACGTATTCCTTCCGTTAAACACTCGAAAACAACATTCTCCGCACGGACAGCGTGTCCGCACGGACGAGCGTGTCCGCACGGACGGCGTGTCCGCACGGACGGCGTGTCCGCACGGACGGCGTGTCCGCACGGACGGCGTGTCCGCACGGACGGCGTGTCCGCGGTGTCCGCACGGACGACGTGTCCACACGGATAGCAAGTCCGCACGGATGGCAATGTCAATCCGCACGCACACTCAGTCCGCACGGATGACAATGTCAATCCGCACGCACACTCATCCGCACGCACAACCATGTCACCCGCACGTACCTCCACCCGCACGGATGACCACTTATACGCGCATTAACCGCACGGGTGACACACCATCCGCACGGATCACCTGTTATCCGGACGGATAACATGTCATCCGGACGGATGACTTGTCATCCGGACGGATAACTGTCAATCCGCACGGATGAGAACAATCCAACCAAATGAGTAACTTTTCAAGGCTAATCTCGCTTACCCGTATATCGTTTACTCTATTCTTCAAGGATCAATACAGACATACTCGCAACCGACTCAATCAAGTTGTATTCTCGCTAAATACGCACTGTGAGTATACTTGAACCCTTTTTAATCGAATTTTGGGTGTAACATACGTTTCTAGCAAATCGAACTTATCAAACGAAATATTCAATCAATCGAATTATCACTTGCGAATAACTGTTATGCATAGATATACGTGATGCTAGTTGCATATGTGCTAGGGCTTATACTCGCGACGTCCCACCACGACTAGTATAGTACTATTGCGCCCGACGGGGTCTAGTTATGCCATCGTACATTCGAGCATCGAGGACTTAGTTGGTAGTGTCAGTTTTGTGAGTATATATGTCGTGTATTACGTTTATGCATGTGGAAATTCGCAACACTTTTTATCTATTATGCTATACTTATCAAACCTGTATACTCGCCAATACTTTTGTATTGACAAACATTTTAACATATGTTTCAGGTTAGATCGCAGACTATATCGAATCAAGCTAGGAAGTCTAGAAACTCAACTAAAATCTAGGTTGTCGGATTTGTATTGTTCAAGAGGACAAGAAATCTGTGATAACTTATGTGATTGTATTATTTGTTAGTATGGGATAACGAATGTATTAAATATTATCGCAATATAGTTGTTATGGATTCTCTTGAGCAATCTGATTCGCCTAGTGCCGCGCCCCGATGATTCCGCCATCGGTTGGGGTGTGACACTCAGAGACGATCTTTGGCACGACTCGAGCGATCTAGTCGGCCATGAAGGACATCATCTTTTTCCGAGACTTTTCCCTGGATCTCTTGAGAGTGTCGGATAGCTTATGAGAAGACATCTAAAGATCCAACAAGAGGATCGTATAAGTCTAGATCACAAAGTCTCACAGTATAGATTCATACACGATAGATTAAAGACTCAAGATTCAACAAGTTTCACATAGATTAAAGATTCAAGTTTCCACAAGTCTCATAGATTCCAATAGATGCAACACCGCAAACCCACGACTTTCACATGGCACGTTGTACGAAGTTTGGAAACATGTCAGAAACGCTTATATATAGGAAGTACCAGCGGCGTATCCACCACACTTCGGGGACATCGCTTCCGCCTCGTACTCGGTGTCATGTTACGTGTCGCAATTGCCAAACATAGCAACACACTCATCATCATCATGCACACGTAGATTAACCCGATAGATTCAAATAGATTAACCCAATAGACTCTCATAGATTCCAATAGATTACCCAATAGATTCACATAGATTCCAATAGATTACCCAATATATTCACATAGATTCCAATAGATTCACATAGATTCCAATAGATTTCAAATAGGTTACCCAATAGATTCATATAGATTAGAGTTAACAACCTCATCACAAACCACAAACAACGAAATCCCACATGGCACGTGCTACGAAAGTTCGGCAACATGACGGAAGCACTTATATATAGGAAGTACCAGCAGCGTATCCACCATGCTTCTATCATGCCACGTCCGTCTCGTCATCGGTGTCATGCTTCGTTAACCATAACATTAGATTCCATCACATCCCACATAGATTTCACATAGATTAACCAAGTAGATTCAATAACATAGATTAACCCAATAGATTCAACAACTTCAACCCGAGTCCACAAAACTACGAACTTCATTTAGCGCATGGTACGAAGGTTCGGTAACATGACAGAAACACTTATATATAGGAAGTACCAGCGGCGTATCCACCATGTTTCGGACATGCCACGTCTGCCACGTCTTCGGCGCTAGGCTACATTTCGTATTTTGTTACTCAAAACACCACATACATAGATTACACATAGATTGCGCTATCATACAAATAGATTACACGTAGATTCCTCGTAGATTACACAGATAGTTTCCCATAGCTTAGATTTCAATAATCTCATCACCGGTCTGCAAACACTAAGTTTCTCATGGCACGTGGTACGAAAGTTGGTAACATGCCTGAAACACTTATATATAGGAAGTACCAGCGGCGTATCCACCATGTTTCAGACACGTCACTTCTGTCTAGTATTTCTATGCCATTTTCCGTTTAGTGTTTCATAACCATAATAACACATAGATTCATCAAATAGCTTCACATAGTATCATAGTTGATCAAGATTTCCACATAGATTAACATTATGAACAAAGCTTCATAAATTTAGTTTGATTCTGAGATTAGATTTAGTGTTTTAGATTGCGGACATACGTGCGAATTGCGTAAAAAGCCTCAAAATAAACGAAGAATCGAGCTTAAAACCACACATGAAAATCGAGATAACCTAAAAGATAGGCTCATAAAACATAGATTGTTCCGGGTAGAGGAACGGTGACTAACCAAAGTGATTCGAACCCCTTTTGAATTGAGGCAACGCATCTTGACTTACTTAGACAAATACGTCATCGATGTTAGGCCTACGATATTCATCCTTTTGGTCATTTCACGTTCCTAATTGATTGGGAATTCCGAGACTTTGGCGAGACATAAAAATCAAGGAGTGGGACTAGTTATCAAGGTCTGAGTTTCATCTCTAACTTGACAACATCGTACCCTAATAGCGTCGGTACTTATCTATGGATAAGACCTGCTAGAATATAATAAGGAAATTTCCCATCAAGATTCGGATGTCACTCCTGACTTGAGGGAAAATCTCGTGCAAAATGCAAACACCGGTTAACAGTGTTTTCAAAGTATCCTAGTGTATATTGTGTCAGCCTTAGGAAAGGCATGTAAATTTAACAGGAAAATATGCTGCTAGGAAGCAGATACGGTAGAACGCATAAGTCTTAAACAACAGATAAGAATCAAGATTCCTAGAACTATAGACTAGGGCAAGTATTCCTACTCATCCTAATTCCCTATAGTTATGGCTCTGATACCAATCTGTCACACCCCAACCGATGGCGGAAACATCGGGGTGCGGCACTAAGCGTTCAGATTGCTCATGAGATTCCATAACACTAGATATTTCGATATAAATTAGATCCATTTCATAATAATCGTCTAAGTATCAACCACAAAACATCCATTACAAAAATCATCAAAATAGTTTCAAAGTTTCTAGTTTAGCTATGATGTGATTCTAAGCAGCATCCTAGCAAGTTTCATGAATCCTAGCATCCTGTCAGCCTGCAACATGTATTAAAATAAAGTCAGTACAAAAACGTACTGGCGAGTATACAAGTTTGAGTACATAGCATAGTAGATTAAAAGACTCATATCCATCATGTAAATGATAAAAATAGTTTCAGCCATGCTAGTGTTCGCCGTCCAAGTGATAGCCCAAGTGTCCCGATGCTTTGGTGTTTTCCCAAGACTCAATGAAAAATAGAATCCTCCTAACAATACCCCCGAGAATAATGTGACACCCGGCTTTCCAGGTCGTACCGTACAATTGTAACACGTGTTGTGAATAGGTAACAGGGCTGTATTTGACTGGTTATGATGTTTATATGTGGAATTTAATAAGTTGGTAAATTTGAACTTTGATAAAAATTATGTTGGCAACAATAAGATAAACGCTTATCGCGTAACGGTTAAAATGCGAAACGAACGTCGGTGACCACTTGATCAGTGTTAAAGTCCTAAAAATAATCTGTTATGATTAGAATAATAATTTTAATCATATTCATGAGGAAAAATAAATTAAAACGCTAAGAAACTCTATTTTTCGAGTTTGAGCGCGTACCGCGCGATACTACGCGAATTAAACAAAATATTGTCAACACAGCTGGTCAAGGCAACTGGTAATTATTTCAGTAATAATTTTGAGTGATTATTTTTATAGAATGATAAAAATAATTTAAAACGCACTAAATCAGGACTAAAACGCTAGATAAAATACCCGGTATCCAGTAAAATACCTGTTTTTATCACTAATCTACATATGTATATATATATATACATATATATATATATATATATGATTTATGTGTGTATTAGGAGAGAGAGAGGACAAGATGGCGGCCTTGGAGGTCACCTCTTCTGTCATACCCTGACCACGTAAAACAACAAAACGTGGCGGAAACGTCGGGGAGTGTTGTAACAGAATCATTGTTTCACAACCATGGATTAAACAGTTTCGTTTTATTGAATTAAATGTATTACATTACATTGGAATTAGAAACAAAACATGAACAAATAGACTTTCATTGTTATTAAGTCACTAAGGCCTCGTCCATTCCTATGTGAGCGTACACAAATATCATCATCAAACATCATCAACTATGGTACCTGAAACACATGTGAAAATACGTCAACATAAAAATGTCGGCGAGTACATAGGTTTTATATGAGTGTTAGATTCATGGCTCGTTTTACATGTTGCAATACTTATTTAAAAACCTTATTTTGAAAACTATAGTATTAAGACATGATTAACCAACTCAAATCAAGTTGGCTATAATTTATAAAATCTCGTAGCCATGATTCTTAACTCCAAAACATTTGTTTTATTAAATCAAATTGTAAAACATCTCGTAGAAACTCGTTAATAAAACTCGTATGGTTTATATTATTTAGTAAACATCATTGTGTGACATTGTTTCAAAATTGTTTACCCAAGTGATCTAGATAACGCAACGACATATAATGTGTTAAAAGCACTTATATATAGTAAGTACCAACGACGTATCCACCATGCTTTTAACACATTACACCCGCCCCGTTACCTAATCACTTCCTTAACCCAATGGTTCAAACAGTTACAATTGGTTCACATACATCAAATGGTCACAAATGGTTCACATACATCAAATGGTTACAAATGGTTCACATACATCAAATGGTTACAAATGGTTTACATACATCAAATGGTTCCAAATGGTTCACATACATCAAATGGTTACAAATGGTTCACATACATCAAATGGTTACAAATGGTTCACATACATCAAATGGTTACAAATGGTTCGAACAGTTCAAAAACGTAAAACAATGGGCTAGCATGTTAAGTGAACATACATAGCAAAACATAATGAAATCATGTACTATACGTGTACTAATGAACATAGCAAGTATATAATGTAAATTCATGAAAAACATGAAAGTAACAAGTAGGCACATGTGTTCCACCCCAAAACAGTTGAAAACAGTAAAAAAGGGGACTATGTACTCACTTAAGGGTGCTTAGAAGTCTTGAACAACAACCAAGCAAGGCTAGTGGGATCACGGAATCAAACGATACCTAATATAGGTAACTATGTAAATAACCAGACCTAAATCGGGAGATCAGATAGAATGAGATTTCGTAAACCAAATGAGTATAGAAAATCATGTAATATGGTTTAACAAAGCCTACATTCTAAAAGGAAACCTATCCTAAGTGCTTACGACCCGTTTAGGTAGCTTACGCTACTTTAACGCGTCGTTCGCGTAAAACGCGTTCGAACCGCCTAACTAGCCCTATGATAACTAATATATGCCTTAACATGTCTAACAATGTTGCCTAATCAGTTTAGATGTCAAAATTTAGGTTACATATGCTTAAAATGAATTTATGCGCAAAAAGGGCATTTTGGTCATTTTCCTAAGGCATATAAATTACCTATCATACAACTAACTAAACGAAGTGACCATAAGGTATACCCTCGGAAGGTTATTCCCTATACAACTATGGTCACCTAATGAGTTTGGTCGAATCCTAATGATTGACCAAACGGGTCGGGTTTGAAAGTCTAAGCGATTGTTTAGATCGCTTACCTTACGACCCTATATAAGCACTAAACCTAAAGTGACGAGCTAAACATGTTAAAACATGTTTAACGAGGTTTGAAAACAGGTTTGGTATCAAAACAAAGGGTCTTGATACCTAAAAGTAGTTTGGTTACAAAATACACAAGAATACGCATTTTGGCCGAAACTACGACTCGTCACTATGCCTAAATAACGTGGTAATCAGTAGGTATAGTCACTAGGGACTATAACCATCATGATTACGCTCACGTTATGAAGTTTAAACTAACTTCATGTTGACCAACTCGTGGTCAAAGCAGAAAGTCAAACACTGTTTGACTTTCGTGCTAAAAACGCATAAAAAGCACGAAAGAGACTTACAAAGGGTCCAAGCTAGGAAGTTTTGATTCAAACAACTCAGGTATGAAGTAATAACTTCAAATTAGAGCTGATTGAACCAAAGTGTGAGTTGAAATGAAGTGAAGGCATGGGTTTATATAGGATTCGGTAAACCGTTAGGATCGTTCCTCGCATTTCGTGCTTTGATCTTGGCCCTCCACTTGGGCTCATGGTTTTCAAAACCATGGGAATATTTAAAACCAACAAATTTGAGCCCATAGCATCCAAAACCAGCCATTAAAACCATCAACACTTCAAAATTGGACTAGGTTCATTGAATCTGGTCAGAAATTTCAAAAATGGTCCCTGCACTTGTAAAACTTGATTTTTGGCACTTTTAAGCCCCGTTAACCCCATTTCAAAGCTCTAAAATGTTTTTAAAGTATACGGAACTTAAAAATATGCTCAAAAACATCTCGGATGTCGGTTCGTTTGGTCGTACGGTTACGTTGTTCGGTTAATTACGACGGAAGTCGTAACGAACGCAAAAATGATCCAAATTAAGTGACGAATGGAATTTTATCATGCCAATCACTAAAATAAAATATTTTAATGATTACATAAATTTTTGGATGTCCGGATGTATTCAGAACGTAAGATATGCGCGAAAATGCAAACTTATGCACTTTTTGACGCTTTTAGTCCCTATTGATCCAGAAAGTTTATTTTAGCGCACCAAACACCTCAAAGCCTATTTCTTAGCTATGTAAAGGATACTTAGGGCATATATAACTTATGATCAAGTTCCGGAATGTTCGTTACAGTATGAATCGGCATACTTTCGTAGTTTGTCGAAGTTAGTCCTTGTAAGCGAATAAACTTGATTTCGGCATACCAAACCCTCCAAAACTTATTTCTAAGTTATGTAAAGGTTATTTAAGGTATGTGAAGCCTATGTCACTGTTCCGGAGTGTTTGTTACATTAAACTGGTTATATTTACGCATCTGTTCGCGTATAACCTTCCAGAAAGCGATTTAAAGCTCGAAATCGAACAAGAATTGATATGTGCAAATGATACACATATTTTTACAAATCCCAAGTAATGAAACACAATATTTCATTAATTTGGTATTTTTTTTATGGTCGCAGAGGCACAGGTGTCACAGTCTCCCCTACTTTAGGAAATTTCGTCCCGAAATTTATTCGTAGGAGTCTGTCTGTGACGCTGTGTTAAATAATTGTCTTGCATGGAATCTAGGGTTTTTATCTATTTGCGTAGAATAACCCATCAAAGATATGCAAGGCATAATCCTGTCATTTCTCGCAACGAACAATCTTTAGAAATGAAAATGAAGGAAAAATCAAGGATATTCATTTCCCTCGATGGATATTCTTCAGAAACGAAAATGAACGGAATGAGTCATTTTCCTCAATGAGTATTCTTCAGAAATGGAAATGAAGGAAAAATCAAGGGTATTCATTTCCCTTGATGGATATTCTTCAGAAACGAAAATGAACGGAGTCATTTTCAACAGGCATTCTTCAGAAAATGGAAATGAAGGAATAATCAAGGATATTCATTTCCCTTGATGGATATTCTTCAGAAACGAAAATGAACGGAGTCATTTTCAACAGGCATTCTTCAGAAAATGGAAATGATGGAATAATCAAGGATATTCATTTCCCTCGAAGGATATTCTTCAGAAATGAAAATGAACGGAATGAGTCATTTTCCTCAATGGATATTCTTCAGAAAGGGAAATGAAGGAATAATCAAGGATATTCATTTCCCTCGATGGATATTCTTCAGAAACGAAAATGAACGGAATGAGTCATTTTCCTCAATGGGTATTATTCAGAAACGGAAATGAAGGAAAAAATCAGGGATATTCATTTCCCTCGATGGATATTCTTCAGAAACGAAAATGAACGGAATGAGTCATTTTCCTCAATGGGTATTCTTCGGAAACGGAAATGAAGGAAAAAATCAGGGATATTCATTTCCCTCGATGGATATTCTTCATAAACGAAAATAAACGGAATGAGTCATTTTCCTCAATGGGTATTCTTCAGAAACGGAAATGAAGGAATAATCAAGAATATTCATTTCCCTCGATGGATATTCTTCAGAAACGAAAATGAACGGAATGAGTCATTTTCCTCAATGGGTATTCTTCAGAAACGGAAATGAAGGAAAAATCAGGGATATTCATTTCCCTCGATGGATATTCTTCAGAAACGAAAATGAACGGAATGGGTCATTTTCCTCAATGGGTATTCTTCAGAAACGGAAATGAACTGAGTCAACTCTAGACACATGACAAAACTTGCTGTGGTTTCTGTGCACTGAATTCCATAATTATGTATGCATCCATAATTACGTAATTCCTTGCACAGTCCGCACAGTTTGTTTTGTAATGTGAAGGGGAAGAAAATCAAACCTGTGATGAGTGTGACTAGACTATCATAGGGTCCTTTTAATTAGATCGACAAATGATCTCTTTAATTAGACCACCAAGGAGTCTTTTCAGCTATATCATCACATGATATTCCTAACCAGATTTTTGGATCAATCTGTTTAACTAGACCACTCAAGGGGTCTAATTATGGAATAGTACTTTATAATCCAAGGGTCTTAACTATTACGTAGAAGCCCATTAAGGATTTAAGGTAGTACCTTTGGATATCCTACTATGAATCCCTTATACGAAGATATGGAAGATTTTACGAGGATTTGGATAACAAAAAAAATTGGATCACACAAAAACATAAAAGGGAACACATAAGCACATAATCACATAATTGTTTAACTTAACCTTTAATTTGTTATCTTTAGACACGGATATTTAAAGCACACCAGGAATCCAATCCGTCGATTTCATTTGGCACTTTAATCATTTTCAAGAATCTATCTATGAAGATAGGATGATCTTCCAAAAATTTGATTTTGTTTTCAAAGAAACGTAATATTCGAATTAAGGTACACAACAATTTTAGGATTTACGGAAATACCCTTAGGTACCCTATTAAGAATTTATAGTGGTACTTTGGGTATTCGTCCAGAGTTGTAACTTACGCCTTGTACTTCGTTTCCTTGGAAGAAACGGGTACTTAGGATTTTCGTGGAAAACGCAAGAGATCATAAAATGGAAGAATTTTGGGGGTAGTCTGTTCTTCAAGGAATACGATTCCCTGATTGTCGGTATTGTAGGGGATATGTTGTTTATACATGCAACCACATAAATACATTGCAATGTAAATAAAAGATTTATTTAAAAACAACGATAACAACTGTTTCATGGACCTTGACAACAAAAGAAAATAATACATAAGACGTGATTATTTCTAAATGGTGTTGTCTTCTAGTCGGTCAGATGCTCATCCCTGTGCTGGATTTGCATTAGCAAGCTTTGGGCAATTTCGTCGGAAATGACCCATCTCGCCACAGTTGTAGCAAGAACCTGGTGGAAAACGAGCTTGAGCAGGATTGTTGTCAGCTTGATTTGGTGCAACTGCAGCTCGGAAAACTCTTGTTGTATGACCTATAAGTCCACAAATTTGGCATTTGCGGCACTTCACACTAGCATGATGATGAAGGTTACATTGGTTGCACAAGGGTGCAGTTCCGTTGTATGGCTTCCTAGCAGGGAGTTGAGCTGGTTGGTTGGGGCAGCTTGATCATTGTGAGCAACCATAGCGAAGTTCTGGGAAGCCTTTCGCTTCTTTGACTTCTTGGAGGATCCAGTCTGTTCATCTTTGGGTTTCGATTCCTCGATTGGTTTCCTATCACCTTTTCGGAAAAGTTTACCTTTCCTGATTTGAGATTCAGTCAAGGTAGCAGATAGCTCAATGGCCTGCCTAACTGTAGTGGGGTTACTACCAGTCACAATGTCTTGTACTAGGTCAGGGAGGCCATCAATGTAGTTTTCGATTGCCTTATCCAAAGGCGTGACCATATTTGGGCATAAAAGACTTAACTCCTCATAACGGTCCGTGTAGGCTTGATGCTCACCGCTATCTTGCTTAAGATCGTCGAATTCCCTTTCCAAGGCCCTGATCTCGTGACGAGGACAGAATTCCTTCATCATCAGAGCTCGAAGCTCTTCCCACGTTTGAGCCAGTGCCACATCGGCACCCCTATCTCTCATCACACCATTCCACCATGTCAAAGCTCGTTTCTCAAAGACACTAGATGCGAATTCTACCTTTCGCTCATTTGGGCATTGAACATGCCTGAAGGTGCTCTCTAGACTCTCGAACCATTGCAGAAGTGCAGTCACTCCTTGAGACCCAGAAAACTTTGATGGCTTAGCCGAGTTGAACGTCTTGAAGTTGCAGGGGGCATTATTGTTGTTGAGAGCTTGGTTACATTAAGCAACGATGTTCGGGATTGCAGCAGTCATTTGCTACGTAATGATAGCTGCCAGGTCTTCATTTGGTACCTGATTTTCACGTCGTGGAGGCATTCTAAAAAAGGGAAACAAGAGAGAAAACAAATAAAATGGCATTGGGTAAGAATAGGATGTTACAATTACCGACCAAAATCATGGGTGATGGTCATTGGTTTGAACCACGAAGCAAACAAACGACACACAAAGGCTGAATCAAAGTAAATAGGTCCTCATAATGTATCGCGAAGACATGCTCGCTTATAAGTGGACACTCACCCCAAGAGTTCCCAGGTAAGAGTGACTGGTCCGATATTGCGGATTTGTACGAACACTCTAGCCTTAGACAGAAAGCTCAGGGTACAGGCACCCACCCTTCCACTTTGCACGTGTTCACATTATGTAGCCCTGAACTTTGACGAGAATTTGAAAACTTTAAAGGTTCGAAACCTTATAATAAATCATCCTAGAACAGATGATTAGTTTTCAAAGCAGATCCGAATTTTGTGTTCTTATTGTGGTTGCTTCCTAAAGATAGGCAACGGTATTGTTTTATGACTAAACACAAGTAAACTCGAGTTAGGGTCCTAGGAAGGTTATAGTCTAGGTCAAAGCATTACTAATAACCTAATTCCCTATAACCATTGGCCTTGATACCAACTTTTCTGTCACACCCCGACCACGTAAAACAACAAAACATGGCGGAAACGTCGGGGAGTGTTGTAACAGAATCATTGTTTCACAACCATGGATTAAACAGTTTCGTTTTATTGAATTAAATGTATTACATTACATTGGAATTAGAAACAAAACATGACCAAATAGACTTTCATTGTTATTAAGTCACTAAGGCCTCGTCCATTCCTATGTGAGCGTACACAAATATCATCATCAAACATCATCAACTATGGTACCTGAAACACATGTGAAAATACGTCAGCATAAAAATGCCGGCGAGTACATAGGTTTTATATGAGTGTCAGATTCATGGCTCGTTTTACATGTTGCAATACTTATTTAAAAACCTTATTTTGAAAAGTATAGTATTACGACATGATTAACCAACTCAAATCAAGTTGGCTATAATTTATAAAATCTCGTAGCCATGATTCTTAACTCCAAAACATTTGTTTAATTAAATCAAATTGTAAAACATCTCGTAGAAACTCGTTAATAAAACTCGTATGGTTTATATTATTTAGAAAACATCATTGTGTGACATCGTTTCAAAATTGTTTACCCAAGTGATCTAGATAACGCAACGACATAAAATGTGTTAAAAGCACTTATATATAGGAAGTACCAGCGGCGTATCCACCATGCTTTTAACACATTACACCCGCCCCGTTACCTAATCACTTCCTTAACCCAATGGTTCAAACAGTTACAAATGGTTCACATAAATCAAATGGTCACAAATGGTTCACATACATCAAATGGTTACCAATGGTTCACATACATCAAATGGTTACAAATGGTTCACATACATCAAATGGTTACAAATGGTTCACATACATCAAATGGTTACAAATGGTTCACATACATCAAATGGTTACAAATGGTTCGAACAGTTCAAAAACGTAAAACTATGGGCTAGCATGTTAAGTGAACATACATAGCAAAACATAATGAAATCATATACTATACGCGTACTAATGAACATAGCAAGTATATAATGTAAAATCATGAAAAACATGAAAGTAACAAGTAGGCACATTTCTTCCACCCCAAAAACAGTTGAAAACAGTAAACGAGGGGACTATGTACTCACTTGAGGGTGCTTAGAAGTCTTTAACAACAACCAAACAAGGCTAGTGGGATCACGGAATCAAACGGTACCTAATATAGGTAACTATGTGAATAACCGGACCTAAATCGGGAGATCAGATAGAATGAGGTTTCGTAAACCAAATGAGTATAGAAACTCATGTAATATGGTTTAACAAAGCCTACATTCTAAAAGGAAACCTATCCTAAGTGCTTACGACCCGTTACGACCCGTTTAGGTAGCTTACGCTACTTTAACGCGTCGCTCGCGTAAAACGCGATCGAACCGCCTAACTAGTCCTATGATAACTAATATATGCCTTAACATGTCAAATAATGTTTCCTAGTCAGTTTAGATGTCAAAATTTAGGTTACATATGCTTAAAATGAATTTATGCGCAAAAAGGGCATTTTGGTCATTTTCCTAAGGCATATAAATTACCTATCATACAACTAACTAAAAGAAGTCACCATAAGGTATAACCTCGGAAGGTTATTCCCTATACAACTATGGTCACCTATTGAGTTTGGTCGAATCCTAATGATTGACCAAACGGGTCGGGTTTGAAAGTCTAAGCGATTGTTTAGATCGCTTACCTTACGACCCTATATAAGCACTAAACCTAAAGTGACGAGCTAAACATGTTAAAACATGTTTAACGAGGTTTGAAAACAGGTTTGGTATCAAAACAAAGGGTCTTGATACCTAAAAGTAGTTTGGTTACAAAATACGCAAGAATACGCATTTTGGCCGAAACTACGACTCGTCACTATGCCTAAATAAGGTGGTAATCAGTAGGTATAGTCACTAGGGACTATAACCATCGTGATTACGCTCACGTTATGAAGTTCAAACGAACTTCGTGTTGACCAACTCGTGGTCAAAGCAGAAAGTCAAACACTGTTTGACTTTCGTGCTAAAAACGCATAAAAAGCACGAAAGAGACTTACAAATGGTCCAAGCTAGGAAGTTTTGATTCAAACAACTCAGGTATGAAGTAATAACTTCAAGCTGATTGAACCAAAGTGTTAGTTGAAATGAAGTGAAGGCATGGGTTTATATAGGATTCGGTAAACCGTTAGGATCGTTCCTCGCATTTCGTGCTTTGATCTTGGCCCTCCACTTGGGCTCATGGTTTTCAAAACCATGGGAATGTTTAAAACCAACAAATTTGAGCCCATAGCATCCAAAACCAGCCATTAAAACCATCAACACTTCAAAATTGGACTAGGTTCATTGAATCTGGTCAGAAATTTCAAAAATGGTCCCTGCACTTGTAAAACTTGATTTTTGGCACTTTTAAGCCCCGTTAACCCCATTTCAAAGCTCTAAAATGATGTTAAAGTATAGGGAACTTAAAATATGCTCAAAAACATCTCGGATATCGGTTCGTTTGGTCGTACGGTTACGTTGTTCGGTTAATTACGACGGAAGTCGTAACGAACGCAAAAATGATCCAAATTAAGCGACGAATGGAATTTTATCATGCCAATCACTAAAATAAAATATTTTAATGATTACATAAATTTTTGGATGTCTGGATGTATTCAGAAAGTAAGATATGCGCGAAAATGCAAACTTATGCACTTTTTGACGCTTTTAGTCCCTATTGATCCAGAAAGTTTATTTTAGCGCACCAAACACCTTAAAGCCTATTTCTAAGCTATGTAAAGGATACTTAGGGCATATATAACTTATGATCAAGTTCCGGAATGTTCGTTACAGTATGAATCGGCATACTTTCGCAGTTTGTCGAAGTTAGTCCTTGTAAGCGAATAAACTTGATTTCGGCATACCAAACCCTCCAAAACTTATTTATAAGTTATGTAAAGGTTATTTAAGGTATGTTAAGCCTATGTCACTGTTCCGGAGTGTTTGTTGCATTAAACAAGTTATATTTACGCATCAGTTCGCGTATAACCTTCCAGAAAGCGATTTAAAGCTCGAAATCGAACAAGAATTGATATGTGCAAATGATACATATTTTTACAAATCCCAAGTAATGAAACACAATATTTCATTAATTTGGTATTTGTTTGATGGTCGCAGAGGCTCAGGTGTCACATCTTCCTTGGTCTTGCCACTTGTTGGATATGGGAATTAGAGAATGATGATTAAGTCTTCTTAAACACTCAACAATTCATACATCCAAGACATAACTTTACAAATTCACTCTCTCTCTTCCTCTCTCATACTCACGGCCGAAACCCCTTCACACATACACATTCAAAAATTTTAAACCATTTCATGAAGATTCAAGGGCTAATCAAGGTGATTTCAAGCTTGTAAGAAGGTTTGGAAGTGATTTCAAGCAAGATTCAAGCAAAAACAAGCCTCATGTCATCATCTTTTCTCAAAAACCCACTTAAAAATCTTGAAGGTATAAACTTGTTTTTAGATCACATTCTTGATTTTAGTGATGATGGAGATATTAGATGGTTTCTCTTGAACTTGGAATGAATCACAAACTTGTATTTAACAAAGAATGAGATTTTAATCAAAGTGAAAGTGAGTGTACATATGTGTGTATGTATGGCCGAAAGTTGTAAGGGTGTGTGTATTTAGTTGTGTTTTGATTTCTTGTTCTTGATTGATTTGAAGTTGATCTTTGAAAGATGGGTTCATGCATGTGTTGAAAAGGTGTCATAAAAGAATGTTCTTAAAGAGATTTCTATGATTTGAAATAAACATGTTAAAAAGCAAAACTTTGTAAGTATATGCATGTGTATATATGTGTCGTGTATGTATATATGTATATGTACACATGCATGTAAATTTTGATGATTAAAAGATTTAAATATGTAAGAAAGAATATGTCTTGCATTTATAAGAAATGGTTGTATGATGATCATAAGAATGTTGGAATGTTTGAGTATGAGAAACATGAAATAAATGAAGATCTAAGTGCATTCAAGATCATACAAAATGATTAGGACATGATGTGGATACATTAGATGCACTAACTAGATCTTGCATGATGATAAATATTTATAAAAAGGTGATTTGAGTATGATTTAGTAAAAATCAGTTTTGAGCAGATTATCAACACTAAAATAAAGTTATTTTAAAGTTTTTAATGACATATAACTTTGTCATAATGTTTGCTAGCTTTGCATGTTGTACTTGGTGCATTAAAAGTTGTAAAATACGTGAAATCGCATGATTTATGTGACTTACACAAAAACTGCACTAATCTGATTATAACCACTATTTTAATCAGTAAATAACATGTATTATGTTAAAATATCAAGTCGTTTCGAGTTGGGATGATTATAGTAACATTTAACGCAAAACTATGCGTTAAAATGGTCAAAAATCGGCTTTTCGAGTGATTTTTACAAAACTGATTTAGATCAGTAAGTAAACTGATTTTTTTAGTTTAAAAATAAGTATTTTAACTAATTTTAAGTTTACTTGGTGTTTGGTTGGTCATACGTGACTTCCGACGCCCGAAAACGTTACCGAATCGCTAAAATACGCATTTTTCAATGTACAGTATTATGGGTAAAATTTTGGGTAAACCTTATGTGTTAAAATGTGTTATGTGATTTAAACATGAGAATGTGAAAGTATGTTAAGTTTTTAACATGATTTTGGAAATTTAGATTATGCATGTATATTTGTGCGTTTTGTGCGGTAGAAACGGTAAAAAATCGCGTTAAATGTGTAACTTGTTTGTCGAGCATGAAATTTGATACATATGAAATGTTTTATGTATATTTGCTTTAAAAATGACAAAATAGATAATTTAACAAAATTTCACGTGTTTTGATGATAAATTATAAGAACGTTTATGTATATATATTACGACGCGCAAATCGTAGATATATTACGTATAAACGAGAGTGTTAACGGATTTACACAATAATGGTCACCAATAAAATCGTTCAAGTCGCAAAATCATAAATATATATATATATATATATATATATATATATATATAGGGGATGGTTCAAATGAAAACCACTTTTAACGCGAAAACTCGAAACTAACTAAAAAAAGCCTAAAAAACACACAAAAAATTTTTTTTTTTTTTTCAATTTTTTTAATAAAAATCGCTGGTTTTTATATATAAAAAAAAAATTTCAAAAAAAAAAAAAAAAAAAAAAAATTTTGTGTAGTGCACATGTGTAATACTACACATTACACATACAAAAAAAAATTTTTTTTTTTTTTTTTTTTTGAAAATTTTTTTTTTTATATATAAAAAAACCTGCGAAATTTGGTTTGCAAAAATAAAAAAATTTTTGTGTGTTTTTTAGGCTTTTTTTAGTTAGTTTTCGAGTTTTCGCGTTAACTAGTGGTTTTCATTTGAACCTTCCCCTATATATATATATATATATATGGACTCATATATATATATTATATATTAACGTGCCAACATAATCAAAAATGATAACTTTTCGAGAAAATCTCAAAGTTATGTGATAATTCTAAGAAACGGAGAAACTTAGGATTTTTGTGTTATGAATATTGATTTAAAATCATTCCTATATATATAATAGGACGTGTAGAAATCGATCTCTGGGATTGCGCTATTTAAAATACGCACCCAAAGGTGAGTGTCACTAAACCCCTCTTTTTACTGCTTTGTATATATTTTGAGGGTAGAACACGCCAATAAAAAGGGTTTAATAATATTTTCGGAATAAAACATACCTTTTGATATAAAACCTATATTTTCGTTGAAAATATATGGATTTGTGAAAATATATGTTTCGGGAATGAAACGGTTTTTGTTGAATATGTGTTTCGGGGATGAAACGGTTTTGTTGAATATATTTGTTTCGGGATGAAACGGGGATTGGTACGGTGTTTCCGAGGCGAAACAGACCGTAAAGTTGGGACGGATGCCGGCCTGGTCTCAAGGGACGGAGATTCAGGGGATTCGTACAACTTCGTGTATTAAATTTGTCATATTAGTAGGATATATATATTGTACATGAGGCAGACATCATATTGGTCTCGAGTGGACCCCGCGCCCATGATGTCGTTTAATCAATTAAGTATTGCACGCGAGGAATTGTTGGTAGATCTATCGGGTTGACAACCCCGTCGTGACCGGTCGCCCTGTGTCAAGTCAAACGACGAATTGATATTCTGTTTATTGTCTAGCTTTGATTATCCCTGCATGGTAAATATATAGTTCGTATTGTCTAGCTAACATACGAGTCTGAAAATTGACGCTATGAATTTAATATACAAAACCTGGGTAAGAGTTTTATTGTCGGGTTGTTGAACCGCGACGGAGGACCCATGGATTTTTATGAAGGAAGTAAAATGGACTTTCTAAAAGTTATATGGATGTTTTTAAAATAAACACATAATTAGAAAGTTTTCCTTTGGAATGAATTGTTTGTTTGTGAATATGTGAACTCACCTTCCTTTGTGTTGACACTTGATTTTAACGTGTTCTACAGGTACTTGAGTTCGGCTTCGGGAATTATGGCGTATCTTATGTTTGATGATGTATGTAGTGTTACTTAAAATGTTGGACTACTTTTTAAACTATCTGGGACGTATGTAATAAGATCCACGAGGATCAAAGACAACTTAACTATGTGGTTGTGTCGTGACTTAAAACGTAATGTTTAAATGACTTATGTTTAAAATAAATTAAAATGTCCAACAATTAAATGCATCAATCAACAAAGATATAAATGGGCACCAGCTTCCGTCACCACTACGTTTTATATTCCGCTGCGACTTTTTTGGGGTGTGACAAAAGTTGGTATCAGAGCCAATGGTTGTTAGCGAACTAGATATTTTCGGAGGAAAACACTAGACTACAACCGAAGAATTTTGAGATGTAAAGTCCAAAATTCTCGAAGCCAAGAATTTTAAATAAACGTGGAAATTTTATCATGTATGAAAACCCTTATGTGTTTATGTGCATACGTGATTTTCTGTTTATTTGGGCCTTATGTGTTACTATTCATGTTAATCACACACTTACTTGTACGGCTACATATGTGTCACAGATGTCGCACGAGCACGAGGTCATCGAGATCAATGACTCAGGTAGCGAGCCAGATTTCGAGACTTCGCCCAGATCCATTCTACCAGAGCTACCTATCACGACCCCACAGATGGTTGGTATGGCTGAGTTTGCTTCATCATTTCGCGTCGACCCTGCTGCTCTCGCCAGCCAGGTAGACTCCCGGTATGCTTTCACTAGCAACAGGTGGATTGATGACAACGATGACGCTCCTCTCTCGATTCACGAGACGGGACAATCATCTGGCATAGTACCAGTTATCGATGACGTGATCAGAGGTGTCCCTATTATTGGAGGACCTTTTAGTATTGCACCAGCAGTGGATGCCACCATTGTCACGGCTCGACCGTTAGAGCCATCTGTTGCTCCACCTGCTACTGTGATCGAGGCTATCGCTGAGGTCCCTCCACCTGTTCTGTCAGAGTCATCTTTACCCGTCTTAGATTCATGCACATATACTATGCCTCTATTAGTGTATTATCGTCGTGGGAAGAGGGTTAGGCCTGCTGGAGAGATTGCCTCTACATCACGTGTTGAGACTGCATCTGCTTCTAAGAAGCAGAAAGGGGTTTGGGTAGATCGATGTTGCCATTGTGACTGACAGTGTCACACCCCCAAAACACCACATACGGAAACACCGCGAGATGTGTGACGTACCAGGATCCAGCCACTAATCACATTGAACTATAACAAGTTATTAAATAAAAGATTCCATTCATTTCATAAAATAGTTTCAAATCATAAGTCAAAACCAAAGAAAACGTTCAGCGAAAGCATAATGTAAATCGTTATTAAAGTATTTCAAACAAATGTGCTAAACCACCGAATAAGTATCCAAGAGCTGCGACCCATGACCACTCCAGCACTCCCAGATAGCAAGTTCCATGACCAGGAATCTAACGACCTGCAAGCATGCAGACAAGTGTATCAGACAACGCTGGTGAGTTCAAAGTTTGTTACACGTTTAGTTACCAGATATGAGTTTACACATTTCAAAGATTTGATGTTGTTAATAACTCGATTATCGCAGATGGCTCCAGATTATTTGCCCTTTCCCAATGCTCTATCAAACATTGGTCAAGTGGTTAAGGTAATTAGTTCACGACCGTCCTCCCCGGTACGGTGTGAGGGTGCCAAACCTAATAGCGCTATCAACTAATAACCCTGTTGCCTCCCCGGCGACCAATTCGGTATATGATGGGACTTAATGATAGATATGAGTGTATTAACCAACATCCCAGGCTTAACATTCCAGTCAAACCCAATTACCCAACATTCCTCCCCGGAATTTTTACCAGATGTCCCTCCCCGGGACGCATGCTTGGAAAAAGAACAGTGAACTCACCTTTGATTTGCTCGGTATATACAGTGACCAGTTCCCGTTAATCAACCAACCCTACCGTGGTTAATAATATTGTCAGTTTTATAATAAACCGAGTCATATATTTCACACAATGGCATTCATCAAAAGATCACTATACAACATATAGTAATTGCTCAATTTCACACCAAACCACAGCCCATGTGCATATCACGCAATAGCATTCAACAGTTGAATTGGTTATTCACATTAGTCAATTCACATTATTCAATACAAGTTCCTCATTTCTATTTACTGTTGTTAACATGCAACAATGCTATTGTGTAACCAAGACATTCACATCATAAGCACCACGAACTATATCGACACTCTATGTTATGTGAACACCTCACAGTTAACACTGTTCTGTTTGTTTTATTCATGGCGAAGAATCAACGTTTGACGAAGGACCTCACTTGACGAAGGATCAACCTTCGTCGAAGTTAAGTTATGATGAAGAGTCCTAAAGTTCGTCAGGAGGCACGTCGACGAAGCTTCATGGTTCGTCAAAACTAATCATGGCGAAGATTCATGATTCTTCGTCAGGGAACAGTTATCATCTAGATTCATACAAACCCTAATCGCTGTTCATCTCAACACTAATATAACCACGACAAGATCATTGATTCACATAATCTAATCATACATTAATCATGTGTTCCTCGGTCTAGCCAATCAGTGAACATTAAGACGAATAAGATTATTAACATAATCCTAACATGCAGTCACAGTGCATCGATTTATGCTACCATATTACCCGGCCAAATCTACCCATTTGTTAACATAAGAAAATCACCGGAGATTCTGTTCACCATGCATTCTGAATCATTAAATCAGTATTTACACAACACAGTCAATCCAATATTATTGCATGATTCTAGCAAAACCCTAAATTATAGTAAATCTCATGCATCATGTATCAATCATCAACCAAATAAACAATACAAACACTAACCGGTATGCAAGATAACACGAGTGCAAGATAACACGAGGAGGCTTGAGGACAAGAGAGTTATGCTTGACCAATAGAGAGTTTCGGAGGAACTAGGCTGCCGTCACTCCAAAAGATAGAGAGAGAACTTCTAGGGTTTTTTGATTTTGCAGTTACGCTTGATTTACATAAGTTATACACAAAAGGTTCTGGGCCTGAACGATTTGGGCCGAGAGCCCTTTCTGGCGAACACTCCCTTCGACGAAGTACCATACTTCGTCGTGAATGTGGGTGACTGAGTTCAACCTTCGGCGAGATAGTGGGTGACGAAGACTCATTCTTCGTCGGGCCCATTTGTGGTGAAGAGTCATTCTTCGTCACTTGGGTTTCCATTACTCACTAACGATCAAACTATTACACATTACATAATTAATCAACCAAGAATTAGAATACTATAATCATACACTACACATGACATCATGTAAAACAAATTGAAACAACATGATTGCGAAACAAGTTAGGGAAAGGACCTTGAGATCTCGGGTTGTCACATCATCCCCAACTTGAAAGAAATTTCGTCCCGAAATTTGATAAGCAATCCAAAGTAGCGAGGCGTTAGATCAGGACGACTGTATATTTTCCACGGGTGCCACATCATCCCCAACTTGAAAGGGAATTTCGTCCCAAAATTCACCAGTTGTATTAGGATTAGATTGGTCAGTTGGGAATAATTGAGGATACTTAAGCTTCATCTGATCTTCGCGTTCCCACGTGAACTCCGGTCCACGTCTTGAGTTCCAACGAACTCTCACGATCGGGATTCGACTATGCTCACGAACCTTAACTTTCTGGTCCATGTTTTCAATGGATTCCTCCACAACTGCAACTTGTTGTTAACCTTATGCTCTAGCAAGGATATCACAAGTGTTCCATCGGACAAACACTTCCTTAGGTTCGGGACATAAATGACATCATGAACGTTACCTGATTCGTCAAGTAACTCGAGTTTGTATGCCACGTTACCGATTCTTTCCAGAGTTTTGAATGGCCCATCGTAACGTAATGTAAACTAAGCTTGCCACGCTTCCCAAAGCGTACCACACCTTTCCAGTGTGAAACTTTCAACATTACTCGCTCGCCTGCAGCGAACTCCCAGTGTTTCCCAAGCTTATCAGCTTCCCTGGCGGTCACACGTTGCCGCCAAACGATTTCCGATCTAAGCAATCTTCCCAAGAGTTTCGAGTACAAGTCCTGGACCTGTGATTAGGTTGTCACCCACCTTAATCCAACAAGGAGATCGACATTATCGTTCATGCAATGCCTCAAACAGAGCTGTCTGAATACTAGAATGGCAACTGCTACAGTAGAACTCAATCAAGGGTAAGTGTCCTTCCAACTTTTACTAAAGTCAATCACACCCACACTCGCAGTATGTCTTCAAGTGTCAGGATGGTTTGTTTACTCTGACCGTTTGCCCTACGGTGATAAGCAATGCTCATGTCCAGACGTGAGCCAAGGGTGTTATGTATTGCCTGTTATAAATCAGGTATATATCAAAATCAGAGGTAACAGGAGTTGGCACCCCGTGCCTAAAAACCGCCCTTCACAGGTAATTACTCACAGGATACGAAGACTTGTTAATTTTCCTTGATTGCAAGAAAGTGTACTGATTACATGAGACACTTAATGATCACCCAGGTGATATTGTTTCCGTTTCGGATTTCAAGTAGGCCAGTGAAAAAATCCATGGCAGTCTGTTCCCATCTCCAAATGGGTGTTTCTGGTTGCTGAAGCAACCCAGGAGGTTTCTAATACTCCACCTTGACTTCCGCATAAGTCAAACATCGTTCACATACATTGTCATGTGGGCCTTCATGCCCAGTCACCAGTACAAGATCCTTAGATCCTGATATCTCCTATCAAAATCCAGACGACTAGAATATCGAGGCTGGTGTGCTTCGCTCAACCCAAGTTCCCTACGGTTGGCGTATAGTGGGATCCATATTTGTTCCATGAAGTAGCGAATGTCGTCTGACTTGCCAAAGCTGCTCCTCCATGCCTCGCATGGACTCAACTTGAAAATTCTCTTCCTTCAGTGCTTCGTTTCGAACAGGGCGAATCTGATTAGGTAGGTTAGAGTCGATGGTGTGCTGCGGGGTTCGTACACGTCTAGGTTTCACAGTCGAAATCATTTAAAAATTCTATCCAGCGATGACATCACATGTTTAGCTCTTTCGAAACAAGGGTACACGGGAGGCCCTTGTGATCGGTCTTAAGTAGTGTATTTGGTACCATCCAAGTAATGCCTCCAACTTAAATCCAAAGACCATAGCTTCCACCGCAGGTTATGATTCGTGCAATTTCCTCTTGTAAATTCACCACGTAAGGCATCACCTTCTCGTGTTGCCTCGATGTGTAACTGGGACTCTGATTCGAACCATTAGGGTATACCACTAGATCACCCGTACCCTCGGGTAAAGACAATGCTCATTGCATTGTAGTGTTGGGTTTCAAAAGTGGAGAAGACGTCCTCCTGTTTTGTTTCCCACGAATTCGCAGCACCCTGCTGTGCCAAAGAGATCAAAGCTGCGCGACCTTCGAAAATCCTGTGATGAATCTGCGATAGTATCTAGCGAGACCAAGAAATTGTTGTATCCCTGAAGGACTCCTTGGTGCCGACCAAATCTAATAAAGTGGGTCTTAGCGAGATCCACGTGTATTCCCAATTCGTTGACTATGTGACCAAGAAGGTGTGCCTCTCAAGTCCAGAAGTCACACTTAACAAGACGTCGCGTGGAGTGGCTCCTCTCTCAGGAGCTCTAAGATAACATACAAGTTTCTCTCGGGGTGTTCCTTTCTCCTGGAAGTGATTCAAAATATCGTAGATAAACACGGTTGACGCATCTGGTGAGATGAGGTTGACACATAGATCCCTAAGGCTGCTGGTGTGTTGAATAACTTAGACAACATGATCAGAAAATCGTAGTGGCCGTACTGTGTCTGTAACGCCATGTTAGGAGTCATCCTCTCCTGGGTCTTCGATCAGGTGACAGTCCATTCTTAAGTCAGTTTCCAAATAGGAGCTTGATCATTGCAGCGGGTCAAGCAGGTCGTCGATGCGAGATAGAGGGTGGCGGTCTATGATAGCCACTTTGCGGTAGCCTGCACACGTATGAAAGGATTCGTCTTTCATTTCCATAATAAAGCTCGGGCTCCCCAAGACAAGGAGCTAGATCATTAAAACTCCCACCCGGTAGTTCCTGAAGTTGATTAGACAGTTCTTTCAACCCTCCTGGTGCAAGACGGTAAGGGGTATGAGTAATCAGGGTTGCCTCTGGCGTGAGATTAAACTGAGATTCTACCTAATCAGTTGTGGAAGTAAACCTGAAAGTTCCTCGGGTAGCACACTGAGAGGAATCACAAACAATTGGTGGATCCTCGATCCTCTTTTCTTTAGCCTTAACATTGGTAACGGTTTCCAACATAGCGGGGTAATCCCTCCGTAGACACTTCTGGGCTTTCATTGCTGAAATGATGCTAACCTTTACACCACTCTGATACTTCAGGACAGACGACAATTCTTCACTAGGGAGAGAGATACGCAAAATTTTCTCCTCATAGGGTATATCTGCGCGATATCTGGATAACCAATCCATGCCAACTACTGCATCAAAACTATCAAGGGTAACAGAAGGAAGGTCGATGTCGAACACTTGTTCCACAAGGTCGAGTTTGCATCCCAATGAACATATGAGGTTTCAATTGTCTTGCCATCAGCCGATTCCACAACAGGTTCGGTTTCAAGAAGCATCAGGGTTAAACAGAACAGAGACGAAGCGATTAGCTACCCATACAAGCTACCATGTTGCTATTATGTCTGGTGTCGCCCACGCCAATCCTAAATGCCCTTCCATGAGCATCATTTCCAGTGTTTTTGTTCTCGTTACGAGAATTTTCAGTATTGCCACCGTTTACTTGGTTGTTGTCGTCTTGATTTAACAACGGCCAATCCATGTCGTAGACACCTTCATTTCCATGCGGTAGGCTACGATTACGAGTACCTTGATGTTTCCGCGACTGTTGCCTCTAATGTCGTTGCTTGAAACGGAGCCCCACAATCTTTCACTACCAGGGTCCATCTTGTCACATTCCGTGTCACGTCCTGAGGCGCTACTCATTGTGCTGGCAGTTACACACTCTACACTATAGTCAATTTCCATCACTTATGTCTCGATTGATTCACAAGCGTTGACTCCCATAAGTCATTGACTAGGGTTAAGGAATCGATTGAAGTCAATTTGCTGGTGTTCGTTGCCGGTAATTCAGGGTCGTCCCATTACTGAGGTCGGTAAGGTACTACGCTCATCCTCTTGTCCATCGATTTTGCAAGTTGATGGAGTAATACACGGTATGTTGCTATAGTGTTGCAAAAGTGATCGCACTTCGGGATCTAAGGCGTCAATACGTTAAGTTCCAGCAACCGAAGAAAAGTGAGAAAGGTATAGACCAAGCATTCGACGCCGCGACATCCAACTCAGAGACGTTCGTACTAGCACTCAACATTCCACACAGTTCGCTAGACGTTCAGATGAGTGTTCAGGTGATACTCGATAGCATCGAGATTCGTAAGGATTTAGAGAGGATTGAAAAGACCGCGTTCGAGTAGGAGACAATCACTACTATGACTCCTATAGATTTGTTATATTTCTCATTGATCGAATAACGGAACAGAACCCCTTCTTCACTTGTTAAGCCTCACTGGGACTAACATGCACCCCACATTATTATTATGTGTGCACCCACAATAATATTGTGATTTGCATGCTCATCTCAGTTCCTCCTAACTCATGTCAAATTATTCCTCAAACTCAGATGTCAAACGGAGGTTATCAAAATGATAAGATCATAGAAATCCAAGGACTATAACATACTATCAACGCATCATAATGTAAGCAAGCAATTCATGTAATCATGCTATAGTGGCGAGTGTGTGTTCGTACGCTACATCATAAACAAATGTGTACTAGTCATGTAATGTATGCAGCAGGTGAAAAAGACGAACCTTGCAATCTGGAGCTGAGTGTCATGGTCGTATTCATGTATTCAGAACTATTCGGTTATAGTCTGGTTTTATAAAAACATTTTTAAAACCAAGTTCACTATAACACATGGCTCTGATACCAAACTGTCACACCCCCAAAACACCACATGCGGAAACACCGCGGGATGTGTGACGTACCAAGATCCAACCACTAATCACATTGAACTATAACAAGTTATTAAATAAAAGATTCCATTCATTTCATAAAATAGTTTCAAATCATAAGTCAAAACCAAAGCAAACGTTCAGCGGAAGCATAATGTAAATTTTTATTAAAGTATTTCAAACAAATGTGCTAAACCAACGAATAAGTATCCAAGAGCTGCGACCCATGACCACTCCAGCACTCCCAGATAGCAAGTTCGATGACCAGGAATCTAACGACCTGCAAGCATGCAGACAAGTGTATCAGACAACGCTGGTGAGTTCAAAGTTTGTTACACGTTTAGTTACCAGATATGAGTTTACACATTTCAAAGATTTGATGTTGTTAATAACTCGATTACCGCAGATGGCTCCAGATTATTTGCCCTTCCCCAATACTCTATAAAACATTGGTCAAGTGGTTAAGGTAATTAGTTCACGACCGTCCTCCCTGGTACGGTGTGAGGGTGCCAAACCTAATAGCGTTATCAACTAATAACCCTGTTGCCTCCCCAGCAACCAATTCGGTATATGATGGGACTTAATGATAGATATGAGTGTATTAACCAACATCCCAGACTTAACATTCCAGTCAAACCCAATTACCCGACATTCCTCCCCGGAATGTTTACCAGATGTCCCTCCCCGGGACGCATGCTTGGAAAAAGAGCAGTGAACTCACCTTTGATTTGCTCGGTATATACAGTTACCAGTTCCAGGTAATCAACCAACCCTACCGTGGTTAATAATATTGTCAGTTTTATAATAAACCGAGTCACATATTTCACACAATGGCATTCATCAAAAGATCACTATACAACATATAGCAATTGCTCAATTTCACACCAAACCACATCCCATGTGCATATCACGCAATAGCATTCAACAGTTGAATTGGTTATTCACATTAGTCAATACAAGTTCCTCGTTTCTATTTACTGTTGTTAACATGCAACAACGTTATTGTGTAACCAAGACATTCACATCATAAGCACCATGAACTATATCGACACTCTATGTTATGTGAACACCTCACAGTCAACACTATTCTGTTTGTTTTATTCACGGCGAAGAATCAACGTTTAACGAAGGACCTCACTTGACGAAGGATCAACCTTCGTCGAAGTTAAGTTATGACGAAGAGTCCCAAAGTTCGTCAGGAGGCACGTCGACGAAGCTTCATTGTTCGTCAAAACTAATCATGGCGAAGATTCATGATTCTTAGTCGGGGAACAGTTATCATCTAGATTCATACAAACCCTAATCGTTGTTCATCTCAACACTAATATAACCACGACAAGATCATTGATTCACATAATCTAATCATACACTAATCATGTGATCCTCGGTCTAGTCAATCAGTGAACATTAAGACGAATAAGATTATTAACATAATCATAACATGCAGTCACAGTTCATCGATTTATGCTACCATATTACCCGGCCAAATCTACCCATTTGTTAACACAAGAAAATCACCGAAGATTCTGTTCGCCATGCATTCTGAATCATTAAATCAGTATTTACACAACACAATCAATCCAATATTATTGCATGATTCTAGCCAAACCCTAAATCATAGTAAATCTCATGCATCATGTATCAATCATCAACCAAATAAACAATACAAACACTAACCGGTATGCAAGATAACACGAGGAGGCTTGAGGACAAGAGAGTTATGCTCGACCAATAGAGAGTTTCGGAGGAACTAGGCTGTCGTCGCTCCAATAGATAGAGAGAGAACTTCTAGGGTTTTGTGATTTTGCAGTTACGCTTGATTTACATATGTTATACACAAAAGGTTCTGGGCCTGAACGATTTGGGCCGAGATCCCTTTCCTGCGAACACTCCCTTCGACGAAGTACCATACTTCGTCGTGAATGTGGGTGACTAAGTTCAACCTTCGCCGAGATAGTGGGTGACGAAGACTCATTCTTCGTCGAGCCCATTTGTGGTGAAGAGTCATTCTTCGTCACTTGGGTTTCCATTACTCACTAACGATCAAACTATTACACATCACACATTACATAATTAATCAACCAAGAATTAGAATACTATAATCATACACTACACATGACATCACGTAAAACAAATTGAAACAATAGGATTGCGAAACAGGCTAGGGAAAGGACCTTGAGATCTCGGGTTGTTACCGACAGTTTGCTGCTATGCGTGAAGAACTGGAAACGACTAAGGGTAAGATGAAGGACCTCGAAGGGCAAATGGACTGGTACGATGAGTTGAAGGATTTGGAAAACAGTGCGATGGACCTGATGCATTGGTGGATAGTGGATTTGGAGGAGTTGGTCAGGAAGATGCTAGATTTTATACGGATGAAGCGTTAGATGTTGATTGTTGTTTGTGTGTGGTTGTTTTGATAGATACTTTTGGTACTCTTGGTTGGGGGCCTGCGTGTCGGTTCTATTTTGTGATATTAGGTAGAAATTTTTGCGAAAACTTGTTATGGGTGTCGATGTAGACATGCCAAGGATAGTTGTGATGTACTGAAAAACAAGTTATTAATTTCTATGATAATATCAAATGATCTACTTTTGGTTTAAAAAATTTTCTCATTAATATGTGGATATTATACATGCGCAATGTTTGGTCCACTAACATTTAATGATTGAATTATTTTTGGATATCGTCTCATGTGATTATTATTGTTGTAAATAATAGAAACGACGAAAATGCCGCCAAAAGCAAGACAGGGTACTGGACTACCTGCCACACCAGAAGAGTTGGCACGACTCATAACCCAACACGTTGATACTGCCTTGGAACAGCGTAATGCTAACCAAAGTGATGGCCAGGAACGTGGATGCGGTGCTCATGGGCATGATCTTGGTGGGACATAGATTGGAAACCCTCCAGGTAAGATAATGATCGGAAAGTTTTGGTAGTTCATCTGTTATGATCTCATTGGAACGTATTCCTGATTTTCATTAACCGTATGAACAGTGCACAAGAGCATACCCAAAACAATCCAGGGTTGTAACCCAAGATCATTTACTGGTGTCCTATGCAATGATGTGACATCGATATGCATGATATCGGGCTGTCAAAACGAGTCGGCCATCCGAGTGATTCAGCGATCCGAACCTAGAACTGGAGATTCGAAGAAGCGCAAACCTGAGAGCTCCAAGAAGACTCCAGAAGTGGAACGTGGGAAGAAAGGTTGCTTGGGGAAAGCAAGTGTAGCTAACCCTAGGGAGTCGGGAAAGAGTAAAGTTGGTGATAGACAAGAGAAGTGTGCCAGATGTGGCCGAACCGGACATGTGATTTCCAAGTGTTATGCTAAGAATACGTTGGATGGAGTTGCGCTTGAAGGATGCTTTGTATGTGGTGAACAAGGACACAACAAAAGAAAATGCCCAAAACCGAAAGGACAAGATGCTAGGGGCAATTCCGTTGAGGCAAGTGTCGGGAAGGCAAGTGAGAGTCCCGCTACTGTTACTGGTATGTTTCGAATGAAAAGCCAATCTATGTTCATACTTTAATACCAAAGCTGACTTGGGTTTTGTTCGAAAAACTTTGAACCATTATTGTGTTCACTAACAAGTGAGCTGAGTATAGAGTGCCCGATAGAACTAGCAATTGGTAAGTTGATAGAAACTAGCAAGGTCGTTCGTGGTTGTAGTATTTAGTTAGGAGATCATAGCTCTAGTGTTGGTTTATTTCCAGTGGAGCTGGGGAGCCTTGATGAAACTGTGAGAATGGATTGATTATCTGAGAACAAAGTGGGGACTATCGCTTGAAGAAGCTAGCTAGGATATCTCGTCTTGATGATGGTAGAAAGGTGGTAGTTGTTCGCGGAGATCAATCGAGTCGAGTGTTGAGCGTTGATAGTTGAGAGTCGTCAGTGTTATGAGGATGCTCGAGTTATTGTGAAAGGGCTATCCTGCGTTTTTAGTGAATGTGGTGGATGCGGAAACCGAATGTAGGAATGTCAGAGAGATTTCTATCGATCTCAACTATCCGGATGTCTTCCTAAAAAGACTTACCAGGATTACCCCCTGCGAGACGGATCGAATTTCGAATCGATCAGACACCCGGTGTTGCGCTTAATTGCACAATCTCCTATTAGATTAAGCACCATCTGAAATGATAGAAATGTCGAGTTAGTTTTTAAGAACTTTTGGACAAGGGTTTCATTTGATCAAGCTTTTCGCTTTGAGGTGCATCTGTTTTGTTGAGAAAAAGAAGGATGGATCCTTCAGGATTTGTGAGGATTTTAGAAAGCCGAACAAGTTGACTATCAAGAATCGATACCCTATTACCGAGGATTGACGATTTGTTCAATCAAGCTACCGGGACCCAGCTGCTACACGAAGATTGATCTATGATTAGCATATCATCAGTTGAAGGTTGCTGACGAAGATATTTCAGGGACTGCTTTTCAAACGTGATATGGCCATTACTAGTTACTAGTCATGCCTTTTGACTAAATTAATGCGCCATTTATATTCATAAATCTCATGAACAGGGTATGGAAACCCTAATCGGATGAATTCGTGATAATATTCATCGACGACATGCTTGTCTGTACACGAACCAAAGAGGATCATGAATAATGTTTGAAGATTACTATGGAGTGATGAAGGATGATGAAGGTATGCATGTAGATCAGTCTAAGATTGGAGCAGTCAAATGATGAGGAGCGCCAAAGACCCCGTTGGGAGTACGATGATCCATATGACTAGTTGAGTGCTACTGGAGATTTATTAAGAATTTCTCTAATTAGTGCAGTCTTCAACACTAATAACCCTAAAAGGGAAAAGGGGAATTGATTGGGCAGCAAAGTAAGAGGAAACTTTTCAAACCCTTGAAAGAAGAATTGGGAGCGTGTATAATGGACTCCGAAGGAAGTCAAGATACACACATGCCCTTGGCAGAGTTATCTTAAATAATAGTTAACACGCTAGTATTTAGGTTACTCGGTTTGAAGCTTTGCATGGATGGAAGTGTTGATCGTCACTTCGTTGAGCTAATGTGACAAAGGACAATTAACCAGGCCTTAGTTTATCTAGGAAACCAGCGATAGGATTTGCCTGGATCGAGGGAAGGTTAAAAGTCACCAAATGATCAACAGAATGATTACATGGACAATTGAAGGAAACTAATGCGATTCTAGATTGAAGATTCGGATCTGTTAAGGGAATTATCTTGTATAGATGCTATTAGGTTTAGCAGAGGAAAGAAGAGCTGAGCCACATTGACTTGGTCCTTTCAAGAGCCCATCTTGAGTTGGATCAGTCGCTTATAGGCTCAAGCTACCATAAGAGACGAAGTGGCATACATGACATGTTGCATGTGTCCAGTTTGAGAAAGTGTATAATGGATGATACACTGATTTTGTTCTTGTAGAGATTTATTTGGAAGATAAACGGAAGTTTATCGAAGTACCGTAGAAGCAGTACGTATAGCTAGAAGAGCTATGTTAATAATTGGAGAGGCGATTTCAGCATTTTAGTCGTATACGTAATTTATTGATTGTGCGGTTTGTGGATATCTGAAATGAATGCAAGAAAGAAAATGAGTTTGTGAGATTTGATTCTTTCGAGAGCCCATCTCGAGTTAGATCAATCGTGTGTAAACTCAGACTACCTCAGGTACGGGGTAATGTATATGTAAATATACATATGTTAAACCTGAAATGGTGAAACTTTGACTTAATCCTCTTGATTAAGTGCTTGTAAATGTTGGACCTTGGAAATGCCACGTCTGCCTCGTCTTCGGCGCTAGGCTACATTTCGTATTTTGATACTCAAAACACCACATACATAGATTACACATAGATTGCGCTAGCATACACATAGATTACACGTAGATTCCTCGTAGATTACACAGATAGTTTCCCATAGCTTAGATTTCAATAATCTCATCACCGGTCTGCAAACACTAAGTTTCTCATGGCACGTGGTACGAAAGTTGGTAACATGCCTGAAACACTTATATATAGGAAGTACCAGCGGCGTATCCACCATGTTTCGGACACGTCACTTCTGTCTCGTATATCTATGCCATGTTCCGTTTAGTGTTTCACAACCATAATAACACATGCATTCATTAAATAGCTTCACATAGTATCATAGTTGATCAAGATTCCCACATAGATTAACATTATGAACAAAGCTTCATAAATTTAGTTTGATTCTGAGATTAGATTTAGTGTTTTAGATTGCGGACATACGTGCGAATTGCGTAAAAAGCCTCAAAATAAACGAAGAATCGAGCTTAAAACCACACATGAAAATCGAGATAACATAAAAGATAGGCTCATAAAACATAGATTGTTCCGGGTAGAGGAACGGTGACTAACCAAAGTGATTCGAACCCCTTTCGAATTGAGGCAACGCATCTTGACTTACTTAGACAAATGCGTCATCGATGTTAGGCCTACGATATTCGTCCTTTTGGTCATTTCACATTCCTAATTGATTGGGAATTCCGATACTTTGGCGAGACATAAAAATCAAGGAGTGGGACTAGTTATCAAGGTCTGAGTTTCACCTCTAACTTGACAACGTCGTACCCTAATAGCGTCGGTACTTATCTACGGATAAGACCTACTAGAATATAATAAGGAAATTTCCCATCAAGATTCGGATGTCACTCCTGACTTGAGGGCAAATCTCGTGCAAAATGCAAACACCGGTTAACAGTGTTTTCAAAGTATCCAAGTGTATATTGTGTCAGCCTTAGGAAAGGCATGTAAATTTAACAGGAAAATGTGCTGCTAGGAAGCAGATATGGTAGAATGCATAAGTCTTAAACAACAGATAAGAATCAAGATTCCTAGAACTGTAGACTAGGGCAAGTATTCCTACTCATCCTAATTCCCTATAGTTATGGCTCTGATACCAATCTGTCACACCCCAACCGATGATGGAAACATCGGGGTGCGGCACTAAGCATTCAGATTGCTCATGAGATTCCATAACACTAGATATTTCGATATAAATTAGATCCATTTCATAATAATCGTCTAAGTATCAACCACAAAACATCCACTACAAAACATCATCAAAATAGTTTCAAAGTTTCTAGTTTAGCTATGATGTGTTTCTAAGCAGCATCCTAGCAAGTTTCATGAATCCTAGCATCCTGTCAGCCTGCAACATGTATTAAAATAAAGTCAGTACAAAAACGTACTGGTGAGTATACAAGTTTGAGTACATAGCATAGTAGATTAAAAGACTCATATCCATCATGTAAATGATAAAAATAGTTTCAGCCATGCTAGTGTTCGCAGTCCAAGTGATAGCCCAAGTGTCCCGATGCTTTGGTGTTTTCCCAAGACTCAAGGAAAACTAGAATCCTCCTAACAATACCCCCGAGAATAATGTGACACCCGGCTTTTCAAGTCGTACCGTACAATTGTAACACGTGTTGTGAATATGTAACAGGGATGTATTTGACTGGTTATGATGTTTATATGTGGAATTTAATGAGTTGGTAAATTTGAACTTTGATAAAAATTATGTTGGCAACAATAAGATAAACGCTTATCGCGTAACGGTTAAAATGCGAAGCGAACGTCGGTGACCACCCGATCAGTGTTAAAATCCTAAAAATAATCTGTTATGATTAGAATAATAATTTTAATCATATCCGTAAGGAAAAATAAATTAAAACGCTAAGAAACTCTATTTTTCGAGTTTAAGCTCGTACCGCGTGATACTGCGCGAATTAAACAAAATACTGTCAACGCAGCCAGTCAAGGCAACTGGTAATTATTTCAGTAATAATTTTGAGTGGTTATTTTTATAGAATGATAAAAATAATTTAAAACGCACTAAATCGGGACTAAAACGCTAGATAAAATACCCGGTAATTATTTCAGTAATAATTTTGAGTGATTATTTTTATAGAATGATAAAAATAATTTAAAACACACTAAATCGGGAAAAAACGCTAGATAAAATACCCGGTATCCAGTAAAATACATGTTTTTATCACTAATCTACATATATATATATATATATATATATATAGGGTGGGGTTCGGCTACAAAGTCCATTTTTCCTACAAAGTGTACAAAGTCATAAAACACCACAATTTCAGCCATAAAACACACCCAAAACCCACAAATAACAGAGTGAAGTTCACTAAAACACAATATCCAAACCGTAACATTCCATAAAAACTTCAAACACACCATCGTAGAACTATTAATATAAAACACAACATGATAATCATTATAAAACACACAAATGTTAGTCATTCGAAAATCAAAGCCTTATCATCCAAAACATAACACAAAAGCCACAAATATGGCGTTTTAGTAATCTTCACTTTGTTATTTGTGGGGTTTGAATGTGTTTTATGGTTGAAATTATGGTGTTTTATGACTTTGTATACTTTGTAGGAAAAATGGACTTTGTAGCCAACTCCCACCCTATATATATATATATATGATTTATGTGTGTATTAGGAGAGAGAGAGGACAAGGTGGCGGCCTTGGAGGCCACCTCTTCCTTGGTCTTGCCACTTGTTGGATATGGGAATTAGAGAATGATGATTAGGTCTTCTTAAACACTCAACAATTCATACATCCAAGACATAACTTCACAAATTCACTCTCTCTCTCTTCCTCTCTCATACTCACAGCCGAAACCCCTTCACACATACACATTCAAAAATTTTAAACCATTTCCTGAAGATTCAAGGGCTAATCAAGGTGATTTCAAGCTTGTAAGAAGGTTTGGAAGTGATTTCAAGCAAGATTCAAGCAAAAACAAGCCTCATATCATCATCTTTTCTCAAAAACCCACTTAAAAATCTTGAAGGTATAAACTTGTTTTTAGATCACATTCTTGATTTTAGTGATGATGGAGATATTTGATGGTTTCTCTTGAACTTAGAATGAATCACAAACTTGTATTTAACAAAGAATGAGATTTTAATCAAAGTGAAAGTGAGTGTACATATGTGTGTATGTATGGCCGAAAGTTGTAAGGGTGTGTGTATTTAGTTGTGTTTTGATTTCTTGTTCTTGATTGATTTGAAGTTGATCTTTGAAAGATGGGTTCATGCATGTGTTGAAAAGGTGTCATAAAAGAATGGTCTTAAAGAGATTTCTATGATTTGAAATTAACATGTTAAAAAGCAAAACTTTGGAAGTATATGCATGTGTGTATATGTGTCGTGTATGTATATATGTATATGTACACATGCATGTAAATTTTGAAGATTAAAAGATTTAAATATGTAAGAAAGAATATGTCTTGCATTTATAAGAATTGATTGTATGATGATCATAAGAATGTTGGAATGTTTGAGTATGAGAAACATGAAATAAATGAAGATCTAAGTGCATTCAAGATCATACAAAATGACTAGGACATGATGTGGATACATTAGATGCACTAACTAGATCTTGCATGATGATAAATATTTATAAAAAGGTGATTTGAGTATGATTTAGTAAAAATAAATTTTGAGCAGATTATAAACACTAAAATAAAGTTATTTTAAAGTGTTTAATGACATATAACTTTGTCATAATGTTTGCTAGCTTTGCATGTTGTACTTGGTGCATTAAAAGTTGTAAAATACGTGAAATCGCATGATTTATGTGACTTACACAAAAACTGAACTAATCTGATTATAACCACTATTTTAATCAGTAAATAACATGTATTATGTTAAAATATCAAGTCGTTTCGAGTTGGGATGATTATAGTAATGTTTAACGCAAAACTATGCGTTAAAATGGTCAAAAATCGGCTTTTCGAGTGATTTTTACAAAACTGATTTAGATCAGTAAGTAAACTGATGTTTTTAGTTTAAAAATAAGTATTTTAACTAATTTTAAGTTTACTTGGTGTTTGTTTGGTCATACGTGACTTCCGACGCCCGAAAACGTTACCGAATCGCTAAAATACGTATTTTGAAATGTACACTATTATGGGTAAAATTTTGGGTAAACCTTATGTGTTAAAATGTGTTATGTGATTTAAACATGAGAATGTTAAAGTATGTTAAGTTTTTAACATGATTTTGGAAATTTAGATTATGCATGTATATTTGTGCGTTTTGTGCAGTAGAAACGGTAAAAAATCGCGTTAAATGTGTAACTTGTTTGTCGAGCATGAAATTTGATACATATAAAATGTTTTATGTATATTTGCTTTAAAAATGACAAAATAGATAAGTTAACAAAATTCCGCGTGTTTTGATGATAAATTATATGAACGTTTATGTATATATATTACGACGCGCAAATCGTAGATATATTACGTATAAACGGGAGTGTTAACGGATTTACACAATAATGGTCACCAATAAAATCGTTCAAGTCGCAAAATCATTAAATATATACATATATATATATATATATATATATATATAGGGAGAAGATCATGCGAGAACCACCTCTTATTGCAAGAACCGCGAGAACCAATGTGAACACAACCAAAAATGCCTAAAAATAGCTAAAAATCACACAAAAAAAAAAATTTAATATTTTTTATATAAAAATCGCTACTTTTCGAAGCAAAAAAAAATATTAAATTTTTTTTTTTTTAAAAAAGAATATTTTTTTTTTGCCACTAAAAGTAGCGATTTGAGCATAAAAAATATTAAAAAAAAAATTTTAGATTTTTTTTTATTTTTTTAGATTTTTTTAGGTTTTTTGGGGGTTTAGTTTTTAGCATTTTAGCTTGGGGGTGGGGGGTTTAGGTTTTTGGGGGGTGGGGGAGGGGGGTTTAGGTTTTTTTTTTGGGGGGGGGGGGGGGTTAGGTTTTTTTAGGTTTTTTTAGCTATTTTAGGTTGTATTCACATTGGTTCTCGCGGTTCTCGCAATAAGGGTGGTTCTCGCATGAGCTCCTCCCTATATATATATATATATATGTATATATATATATATGGACTCATATATATATTATATATTAACGTGCCAACATAATCAAAAATGATAACTTTTCGAGAAAATCTCAAAGTTATGTGATAATTCTAAGAAACGGAGAAACTTAGGATTTTTGTGTTATGAATATTGATTTAAAATCATTCCTATATATATAATAGGACGTGTAGAAATCGATCTCTGGGATTGCGCTATTCAAAATACGCACCCAAAGGTGAGTGTCACTAAACCCCTTTTTTTACTGCTTTGTATATATTTTGGGGATAGAACACGCCAATAAAAAGGGTTTAATAATGTTTTCGGAATAAAACATACCTTTTGATATAAAACGTATATTTTCGTTGAAAATATATGGATTTGTGAAAATATATCTTTCGGGAATGAAACGGTTTTTGTTGAATATGTGTTTCAGGGATGAAACGGTTTTGTTGAATATATTTGTTTCGGGATGAAACGGGGATTGGTATGGTGTTTCCGAGGCGAAACAGACCGTAAAGTTGGGACGGATGTCGGCCTGGTCTCAAGGGACGGAGATTCAGGGGATTCGTACAACTTCGTGTATTAAATTTGTCATATTAGTAGGATGTATATATTGTACGTAAGGCAGACATCATATTGGTCTCGAGTGGACCCCGCGCCCATGATGTCGTTTAATCAGTTAAGTATTGCTCGCGAGGAATTGTTGGTAGATCTATCGGGTTGACAACCCCGTCGTGACCGGTCGCCCCGTGTCAAGTCAAACGATGAATTGATATTCTGTTTATTGTCTAGCTTTGATTATCCCTGCACGGTAAATATATAGTTCGTATTGTCTAGCTAACATACGAGTCTGAAAATTGAGGCTATGAATTTAATATACAAAACCTGGGTAGGAGTTTTATTGTCGGGTTGTTGAACCGCGACGGAGGACCCATGGATTTTTATGAAGGAAGTAAAATGGACTTTCTAAAAATTATATGGATGTTTTTAAAAAAAACACATAATCAGAATTTTTTTCCTTTGGAATGAATTGTTTGTTTGTGAATATGTGAACTCACCTTCCTTTGTGTTAACACTTGATTTTAACGTGTTCTACAGGTACTTGAGTTCGGCTTCGGGAATTATGGCGTATCTTGTGTTTGATGATGCATGTAGTGTTACTTAAAATCTTGGACTACTTTTTAAACTATTTGGGACGTATGTAATAAGATCCGCGAGGATCAAAGACAACTTAACTATGTGGTTGTGTCGTGACTTAAAACGTAATGTTTAAATGACTTATGTTTAAAATAAATTAAAATGTCCAACAATTAAATGCATCAATCAACAAAGATATAAATGGGCACCAGCTTCCGTCACCGCTACGTTTTATATTCCGCTGCGATGTTTTTTGGGGTGTGACAAATAATGGGGAGGTGCATCTCCTATAGCGCTACTATTGTTAAGGCGGAACTACACACTCTGGATTAAAAGTTCACATAGCATAAAGAATCAAGAATCACAAGTTTCACATACACATAGGATAGAGTTTTAGATTCCAAAGTATCAAGTTTCATAGTTTAATAGAATACATGTTGCATCCCAAAGTTTAAAGCAAAAAGGGATCGAGTATACTCACAGTGATTGCTTAACAGATTAACTGTTATTGGATGAAAGGGAGCTCTTTAAGTTTAGCCTGATTAGATTACAACAAATAAGTGTCGGACAGAATAACGGGATTGCGCAAAGTGTCGGATCAGTCACTGGATCGGATGGTTGTTCGATCGGACGGCAGTCCGATCAGATTGCCATTCGATCGAGGTGACTTAGGTGAGTGGGGACGGATTGCCATCCGATCGGATGGTCATCCATACGGAAGGCCATTCGATCCCAGTGTTGAGATTCCAAGATACAAGCTAAGTGTTCAACTCTGGTCACTTCGATCGGATGGTCATTCGATCGGACGACAGTTCGATCGGATTGCCATTCGATCATGGAGGTTACCAAAGTTTCAAGTTTCAAAGTTTCTGATTCAAAAAGATTCTAAGTGTTTGAAGGTTTATGAGACATATGCCACTTCGATCGGATGGTCGTTCGATCGGATGGCAGTCCGATCGGATTGCCATTCAATTGGGTGGCCCTTGTCCCGTTCACAACCTTGTAAAGTCTCTAAGTTTCTAGTTTAACGGTGACGACTTGGTGCGTATTGAGACAACAGTAAACACATCAATGTTCAGCCGGTCTGATCGGATGGGAATCACCCCGGTCCGTTCAGGTGTCTGTTTTTTACTGTGTTTATGTCGGAATCCGTACTCCGGTCATCTTCTCCGGCAACAACCCATTTCCAAACCAACTTCAGACTAATCATCAAGTCTATAGTTTGTTTGGGTCCGGATTCCACCGTTCTAAGTAAAAGTTTTAAGAAAAGATGAAGAAGAATACTAGTTTTAGCTGAAAAGTTTAGATCTAGCAAAGTTTCGGTGTAAAAACTCATGAAATTCCTTAGATCTGAGCTAAATCTTGACTAGAATGGCATCACACAATAGTTTGTACAAACCGCCATGATGGCGTCACCCTCAAGAGCTCAAATCTCAGAGATTTCACGGTGAAAAGTGAGATTTCAAAGAAGAATCATGTAGAGAATAGTGTATAGATCAAAGATGTGCAAGAATCTAGTGTAAAACGTACCGAAATCGCCGAGAAATGGAAGAAAAGTGGGAGTGTGTGCGTCTTGGTCGAAGGAGGATGCCACATCAGTGAGAATGATGTGACAGGCCTATTTATAGTGTCAGAGGGGAAGGTTAAGGCGGTGTGGCACGGATCGGATGGCACTTCGGTCGAATGGCCCTCTGATCGGATTGTCATCCGATCGGATGGTCATCCGATCGGATTATCATTAGGTCAGTCCAATCCTTTCTGTTTCACCGTCTTGATTCGTTTTGCATGTTAGATTTTGTGACAACCCTCAAATTTACATGTAACCGTACAGTTTATTAATGATAATAAAAGTACTTGATGACTGTGCTGAATCATTTAACTGCTCTCTGATTACTGTGTTATACTTACATGTGCGTGTTAGCATACTAATAGTATACAGAAAAGTTACTAAATAGTCCGGTATGTTTTCCTATGTGTTAGGAATAAATTTCATTACAAAAATATATGTATAAGACGCCTTACGGAACAATTAAACAACTTAACGGAACAGTATCCGACCGAACAACCGGACATTACCCGGGACACCAAATATTTGTCAAACACATTATTTAATTATTTTTGGCTAGTCATGATCCCCGTATACCATAACACCCACCAAAAATCATCACACAAACATATATTATCAAGTTACTTACATTCTAACTACCAATTACCATTTAGTTGAAATTTTACATCAAGACCCCCCCCCCTCAAATCGGTCATGAGCATGTGGGACCCCACCAAGATTTATTTCAATATTTTATGAGATCTTTGCTTGTGTAAGTATCCATATTATGTGCATGATCTTATAAGTTTGGAGTTCCAAGGCATACAATCATTTCATATCTCCACCATATCTCCCCAAAGATCACTCTCTCACCTCACTTCTCTCTCTCTCATTCTCGGCCCTCCATAGCAGCCATCATCACCACCACTTCACAACCATAAACATCCATCATCAAGTTCCATTAAGCTTCAAAGGTGATACAAGAAGGTTGCAACTTGTGGAAGCTTCAAAAGGGCCTTTGTTCTTGCTTGTTCATCATCGTTCCTTATCATCTTCTTCACTAAGAATCATCCCTAGCTTTAAGCTAGTAGTAAGTTCCTTATGTCACCTTTGTTCGTCTTGTTTCATGATTAAAAGATGTAGTATGTTAAATCTACAAGAACACTAAAAAAGGGTTTAAACAAGAAGATGAAACATGATGTATTTATGTTAGTATGATGTTATCTTGAGATGTTACTGATTTCTTGCTGATTACTTGTTAATATCATGGTTGCAAAAGTCGCTAGGCGCTCCCTAGTCGGTCTACTGGGGAGTTGAGAGTACTCGGCATAGGCGGAGAGTACTCGGGGAGTACTCGGACATGTTAAATTATAAAGAAATTAGTTTTCAGAGACTAAATATAAGTCTAGTAACATAAATTTACTAATATTTATAACAAAATACGTGAAAGTGATATTCATTATTTAATATGATAGTCAAATAAATTATGTTTTATTATTTTTTAAGTGAAACTCGGCCAGAATTGACCTACTAGATCCGATTTTGGCCGAGTTTGACCGCGTTTGATCGATTCCGAGTAATTAGGCGGAGTTAGAGAAAGTCGCCTCGGCAACCTACCTTCTAGCGACTACTCGGGGAGTACTCGGCCTTGGAAACCTTGTTTTACAACCATGGTTAATATTGATTACTAGAAATGTTGTTGATCATTATGCATGTTAACGGAACCAATATAACTCGCTTTAGAATGTTAAAGCTGAAAAACAGAAAGCTGTTTAGTGATTACAGCCAACTTCAGTTGGCTGTAACTGAACTTTAATAAAGCGAAAAATGTGTTTTCTGAACTCTAGATTTATGTATTATGAAATACGGTTCTAATGGCACAGGAATCATAATTTTTGGACTTCGTTTACTATTTTTAAAAGGTCATTTTGTAACAGCAGCTCAAGCTGCATTTTTGCTGCTGAAAATAGGTGTTATATTTTTTTGTCATAACTGGAAATCTATGATGAATCAACTCATGAAATTTGTACAGTATATGACAACTGACGTATTTGTAATTACCCCACTGGAATTTCATAAATCGGACTCTCGATGAATTTTAAATAAATTATTCCGTGGACTGCAGTCAGAAAAAGATAAATCTGAGTTCAGTCCAGAAAATGAATTTTTATAAAATATTGGTAATGAACTGGACCCCGAGATTTTTATACAATAATATTTGGATTGTTTAAGACCTTCTGTAAAAAGTTGAGAATTTTTAGAACATGTTAACTATTTTATTAAAATCCCCGAAAACAGCCCAGTTTCGAGTATAAAAGTTGAAACGACATAAGTAGTGATTTGCGTGCCCAAATGTTGGGTAGGTTATCCGAGAATGATATTACATGTTATATGTTTATAAAAGTGTTATGTGCAATGTCGTATGAGTGGGGAATGGATGGGAAGTTATATGGGCATGAACCGTTAAAGTGATGCATGTTATGTGATAGATACGTGTAGGAACTTTGTGTTCTATTTGAAGTCACTAATAAACTAAGTGGTAATCATACTAGGACGTGATTGACCAACCTTGATTGTTAGCTATTTGTGAGAGTCAAACCGAGCAACCGAGGTGAGTTCACACTTTTCTACAAAGCATGGTAAATTCCTGGTGGGAATGGGAATGGGTACAGGAATAGGGATTCCTCGTCCTGTTGGGACGTATTAGACTTACTGGACTAGAACTCTATCAGCGAAGTCCCTCCCTTTTTGTATCGACTTAATCGCTGAGGCTATGGCGAGCGGGTCATTAGTTAATAGCGCTATTAGGTTTAACAAACCTCACACCGTGCCAGTCGGACGGGCGTGTACTAATGGACTTTGGCACGTCGGTGATGATAGACACCGACGCTAGGGTACAATTGATTTTTGTTAGTAGTTGATATGATAAACGAGTCTGGTAGTTTAAAATAATGGGGTAGCTCCCCACGGCCGAAGTGCCGGGCTGAATAGCCAGGGAAGGTGAACATGGGATAGTTAACTAATAAATGTTTTTCGAACTATGGGGTGACCCCCACGGCTAGATAGCTGAATGAGATTAAACTACGTTTTTGGAAACAACTCTAAAATGGACAACCAACCGTGAACTCACTCAACGTTGTTGTTGACTCGTTATTACATGCTTTGCAGGTCATTAGAATGCTATGGAGCTTGCACATGGAGGTGGTCGTTGTGGGATGCGAACTGATATGTCCCATACTCAATAAAAAAAATTTATGAACTAATGAAACTTATGTTTTGGGACTTTAAACTTATGAACTACGAACTTATGTTTTGGTTTCACATTTTATGCTTCCGTTGTTTAAATTGAACTTGGTTAACTTCATTCTAGTCACCAATTGTATTGTGATTGGTTTTATTTACTAAAATACGTTGTTCAATATGATTGGTGGCTCGATCCTGGTCACGTCACGCCTCCAAGCGGTGGTACTCCGCATGGTGGCTTTTGGGGGTGTGACAGATTGGTATCAGAGCCATTGGTTATAGTGAACTTGGTTTTAATAAAGGAAAAAGTTTTTGTTAAAACCATACTATAACCTGTACAGTGCTCAACGATCCACAACGACGCTTCGCTCCACGTGCAAGACTCAACACCATAGGCGAAATGGTTCATGCTTACATTTTCTGTCTATTAGTTTACATAGTACATTGCATGCTTAGTTAATATAACAACTGATAATTGAAACCCTGTGTGTTTGCTCTCTTCTGTCACTCCACACTTATGCACTTTCGCGACACCACTTCTTACTTGTGTTCTCTGTATGGTGAAGATCATGAGTGGACGAATCAACCTCACACAAGCCCAGCTGACGGCTTTGATCAATGAACAAGTTACTACGGCACTTGCAGCCACCCAAGCAGGAGGCCAGCATGCCCAGCCTCCTGTGTGCACATTCAAGACTTTTATGGACTGTCGTCCTAGTACTTTCAGTGGCACTGAAGGGGCCGTTGGACTCCTCCACTGGTTCGAGAAGCTCGAGTCGGTCTTTGAAATGTGTGAATGCCCTGAGGATCGTAGGGTGAAGTATGCTACTGGTACTCTTGAAGGGGTAGCGCTCACGTGGTGGAACGCTCAGGTTCAGCTGCTGGGGCTGGTTGCTGCTAATTCCACCCCATGGAACGGTTTCAAGGAACTAATCAAAGAGGAATACTGTAGTCGGGATGACATCCACAAACTAGAGGTGGAATTTTTCAACCTGAAGATGACGGGATCTGAGATTGAGGCGTATACGAAGAGGTCGAATGAACTGGCCATCCTGTGCCCTACTATGGTAGACCCTCCCATCAAACGTATTGAGCTTTACCTCAAGGGCCTTGTACCCGAGATTCAGAGTCACGTGACTTCGGCTAACCTGGGTACCATTCAACAAGTCATCAAGTTGGCTCACCGTCTCACCGACCAGGCAGTGGAACAAAACAGACTGCCTAAGCGTATTGGTACTGCTACTACCGACGCTCCCAAGGATAACAAGCGGAAATGGGATGGGAATTCCGGTAAAGGTTCTACTTCAGCTCAGTCCCAGCAGCAAAAGACAGATGAGTACAGGAGCCCCAGTCAGCGGTCTTCTGGGAATCAAGGTCAGGGTGGATACAAGGGGAATCACCCCAAATGTAATCGTTGTAACTTGCACCACAGTGGGCCATGTGGTAAAGGCAACTGTCATCGATGCAACAAGCCTGGTCACATGGCAAGGGATTGCAGGAGTCAGCATCCGGTGAATCAGAACCAGCAGCAACAGCAAGCCCCACCCAATCAACGCCAACAGCGGCAACAACAAGGTAACAACAAAGGGTGCTTTCAATGTGGTGCTGAGGGCCATTTCAAGAAAGACTGCCCCCAGCTAAATCAGAACCAAAACAACAACAATCAGGGGAATGGAAACGGCAATGGGGGAAACAACAATGGTAATGGTGCAAGGGGTCATGTTTTCGTGCTAGGTCAGGGTGACGCAAGGAACGATCCCAACGTTGTGATGGGTAAGTTTCTTCTGGATGATTTCTTTGTTACTGTTTTATTTGATTCGGGAGCCGATACTAGTTACGTATCCTTAAAAGTTAGTCAATTGCTTAAGCGCACTCCAACACTTTTGAACACCAAACACACAGTAGAGCTAGCAAACGGTAAAAGTCTCGAGGCCACGCACGTAATTAAAGGTTGTAACCTCGTCTTAGCTGGTCAGACTTTCTCTATCGATCTTATTCCTATCGTTCTGGGTAGTTTTGATGTTGTTATTGGGATGGATTGGCTATCTCATCATCAAGCGGAGATTGTTTGCAAGGAGAAAATCGTCCGCATTCCTCGTTCTGGTGAAGAACCTCTCATGATTCATGGCGACAAGAGTGGTGCTGTTATGGGCATCATCTCTTTCCTTAAGGCCCAGAAGTGTTTGCGTAAGGGCCACACTGCCATTCTTGCACTCGTTACTGACGCATCAATGGAAGAGAAGAGAATTGAAGACATTCCTATAGTGCGCGATTTTCCTGAGGTATTTCCTGAGGAATTACCTGGTCTTCCGCCTCATCGACAAGTCGAATTCCAAATCGAGCTAGCTCCTGGAGCAGCGCCTATAGCTCGAGCACCTTATCGCTTAGCCCCAACTGAACTGGAAAAACTGTCCAAGCAATTACAAGAACTTTTGGAAAAAGGTTTTATTCGTCCTAGCTCTTCGCCCTGGGGAGCTCCAGTACTATTCGTGAAGAAGAAAGACGGTACCTTCAGAATGTGCATCGACTACCGCGAACTCAATAAGGTGACCGTAAAGAATTGTTATCCTCTCCCGCGCATTGATGACTTATTCGACCAGCTGCAAGGGTCGAGCTACTACTCCAAGATTGATCTGAGATCGGGTTACCATCAACTGAGAGTCCGAGACGAGGATGTCCCTAAAACAGCATTCAGAACTCGTTACGGCCATTACGAGTTTCTGGTTATGCCTTTCGGATTAACGAATGCACCTGCAGTCTTCATGGATCTCATGAACCGAGTGTGCAAGCCTTACCTGGATAAATTTGTCATAGTGTTCATCGACGACATCCTGATCTATTCTAAGAGTCAGGAGGAACACGAGCAACATCTGAGGCTTATTCTGGAACTTCTTCAAAAAGAGCAGTTGTATGCCAAGTTTTCGAAATGTGACTTCTGGCTTCGCGAAGTCCACTTTCTAGGCCACATAGTAAACAAGGATGGGATTCATGTTGATCCATCCAAGGTTGACTCGATCAAGAACTGGCCTGCACCCCGCACACCAACAGAAATCCGCCAATTCTTGGGTCTGGCGGGCTACTACAGACGATTTATCAAGGATTTCTCAAGGATTGCGCAACCTCTCACTTCACTGACTCAGAAGGGTGTCATCTACCGTTGGGGAGATGCACAGGAGTCCGCATTTCTGCACTTAAAAGACAGACTTTGTAGCGCGCATATCCTCTCATTGCCTGAAGGCACAGATGATTTTGTGGTTTATTGCGACGCTTCCATCCAAGGGCTTGGTTGCGTGTTGACGCAACGTGACAAGGTCATTGCCTACGCATCGCGCCAACTTAAGGTTCACGAAAGGAACTACACTACGCACGACTTGGAGTTGGGAGCAGTTGTTTTTGCGCTAAAGATATGGAGACATTACCTGTACGGTACCAAGTGCACCATTTACACCGATCACAGGAGTCTCGAGCATATCTTCAAGCAAAAGGAGTTAAACATGCGACAACGTCGATGGGTCGAGCTCTTGAACGATTATGAATGTGCGATCAAGTATCATCCTGGCAAAGCCAATGTTGTGGCCGACGCCCTTAGTCGAAAGGATACTATACCTAAGCGTGTACGTGCATTACAGCTTACCATCCAATCTAGTCTTCCTGCCCAAATTCGTGATGCTCAGGTTGAAGCATTGAAAGCAGAGAACATCAGGGTTGAGTCCTTACGAGGATCGAGGCAGTGGCTAGAACAAAAGGAAGACGGCGCTTACTATGTAACAGGGCGCATCTGGGTTCTGCTTTACGGAAACTTACGCGAGATTGTGATGGATGAAGCGCACAAGTCTCGTTATTCGGTACACCCTGGTTCGGATAAGATGTACCACGATCTCAAGACTACGTATTGGTGGCCTGGTATGAAAGCCCACATAGCAACCTACGTTAGCAAATGTCTGACTTGTGCGAGAGTCAAGACTGAATATCAGAAACCCTCAGGCCTACTCCAACAACCAGAGATACCACAATGGAAATGGGAGCAAATTTCCATGGATTTTGTTACTGGTCTGCCTAGATCTCAACGCGGAAATGATACCATTTGGGTGATCGTGGATCGACTGACCAAGTCTGCACATTTTCTAGCTATCAAGGAAACCGACAAGTTTTCTACTCTAGCAGACATCTACCTAAAGGAAGTGGTATCAAGGCATGGAGTGCCAACCTCTATTATCTCTGATCGTGATGCACGTTTTACTTCTGAACTGTGGCAAGCAATGCACAAATCTTTTGGCTCATGATTAGACATGAGCACAGCTTACCACCCGCAAACGGATGGGCAGTCTGAACGCACCATCCAAACCCTAGAGGACATGCTGCGGGCATGTGTAATCGATTTTGGTAATGGCTGGGAAAAGCACCTCCCGTTAGTGGAGTTTTCGTATAACAACAGCTACCACACCAGCATCCAAGCCGCTCCGTTTGAGGCATTGTACGGACGTAAATGCCGATCACCTCTCTGTTGGGCAGAAGTCGGTGACAGTCAAATCACTGGCCCAGAACTCGTAGTAGATACAACAGAAAGAATTGCCCAGATACGACAACGAATGACGGCAGCACGCGACCGTCAGAAAAGCTATGCTGATAAGGGAAGAAAGCCACTCGAGTTCCAGGTTGGGGACCGGGTGCTACTCAAAGTCTCACCTTGGAAAGGTGTAGTCCGTTTTGGCAAAAGGGGCAAACTCAATCCGCGATATGTCAGACCGTTCGAAATCATAGAGAAAATAGGCAAAGTGGCCTACAAACTGGATCTACCAGCAGAACTCAGTGCAGTTCACAATGTTTTTCACGTGTCAAATCTGAAGAAGTGTCTGTCAGATGAGACCCTTATAGTTCCTTTGAAGGAGCTCACTATCGACGATCAGTTGCGATTCATCGAGGAACTAGTTGAAATCACGGATCGAGATGTTAAGATTCTCAAGCGTACCAGGATACCTCTGGTCCGAGTTCGTTGGAATGCTCGTCGTGGCCCAGAGTATACCTGGGAACGAGAAGACCAAATGAAACTCAGATATCCCCAGTTGTTCGGAAACAGTGCAACCACTACTGAGGCTGAAGCTACTGCAGAATTTCGGGACGAAATTCCAAATCAACGGGGGGATGATGTGACACCCCAGGAAAACCAGTAAACACCGCAACTTAACTAGCTTCCTCAGTAACTACGCACTAAATTTCGGGACGAAATTCTCTTAACAGGGGGAGAATGTGACAACCCTCAAATTTACATGTAACCGTACAGTTTATTAATGATAATAAAAGTACTTGATGACTGTGCTGAATCATTTAACTGCTCTCTGATTACTGTGTTATACTTACATGTGCGTGTTAGCATACTAAAAGTATACAGAAAAGTTACTAAATAGTCCGGTATGTTTTCATATGTGTTAGGAATAAATTTCGTTACAAAAATATATGTATAAGACGCCTTACGGAACAATTAAACAACTTAACGGAACAGTATCCGACCGAACAACCGGACATTACCCGGGACACCAAATATTTGTCAAACACATTATTTAATTATTTTTGGCTAGTCATGATCCCCGTATACCATAACACCCACCAAAAATCATCACACAAACATATATTATCAAGTTACTTACATTCTAACTACCAATTACCATTTAGTTGAAATTTTACATCAAGACCCCCCCCCCCCCTCAAATCGGTCATGAGCATGTGGGACCCCACCAAGATTTATTTCAATATTTTATGAGATCTTTGCTTGTGTAAGTATCCATATTATGTGCATGATCTTATAAGTTTGGAGTTCCAAGGCATACAATCATTTCATATCTCCACCATATCTCCCCAAAGATCACTCTCTCACCTCACTTCTCTCTCTCTCATTCTCGGCCCTCCATAGCAGCCACCATCACCACCACTTCACAACCATAAACATCCATCATCAAGTTCCATTAAGCTTCAAAGGTGATACAAGAAGGTTGCAACTTGTGGAAGCTTCAAAAGGGCCTTTGTTCTTGCTTGTTCATCATCGTTCCTTATCATCTTCTTCACTAAGAATCATCCCTAGCTTTAAGCTAGTAGTAAGTTCCTTATGTCACCTTTGTTCGCCTTGTTTCATGATTAAAAGATGTAGTATGTTAAATCTACAAGAACACTAAAAAAGGGTTTAAACAAGAAGATGAAACATGATGTATTTATGTTAGTATGATGTTATCTTGAGATGTTACTGATTTCTTGCTGATTACTTGTTAATATTGATTACTAGAAATGTTGTTGATCATTATGCATGTTAACGGAACCAATATAACTCGCTTTAGAATGTTAAAGCTGAAAAACAGAAAGCTGTTTAGTGATTACAGCCAAATTTAGTTGGCTGTAACCGAACCTTAATAAAGCGAAAAATGTGTTTTCTAAACTCTAGATTTATGTATTATGAAATACGGTTCTAATGGCATAGGAATCATAATTTTTGGACTTCGTTTACTATTTTTAAAAGGTCATTTTGTAACAGCAGCTCAAGCTGCATTTTTGCTGCTGAAAATAGGTGTTATATTTTTTGTCATAACTGGAAATCTATGATGAATCAACTCATGAAATTTGTACGGTAGATGACAACTGATGTATTTGTAATTACCGCACTGGAATTTCGTAAATCGGACTCTCGATGAATTTTAAATAAATTATTCCGTGGACTGCAGTCAGAAAAAGATAAATCTGAGTTTAGTCCGGAAAATGAATTTTTATAAAATATTGGTAATGAACTGGACCCCGAGATTTTTACACAAAAATATTTGGATCGTTTAAGACCTTCTGTAAAAAGTTGAGAATTTTTAGATTATGTTAACTATTTTATTAAAATCTCCAAAAACAGCCCAGTTTCGAGTATAAAAGCTGAAACGACATAAGTAGTGATTTGCGTGCCCAAATGTCGGGTAGGTTATCCGAGAATGATATTACATGTTATATGTTTATAAAAGTGTTATGTGCAATGTCGTATGAGTGGGGAATGGATGGGAAGTTATATGGGCATGAACCGTTAAAGTGATGCATGTTATGTGATAGATACGTGTAGGAACTTTGTGTTCTATTTGAAGTCACTAATAAACTAAGTGGTAATCATACTAGGACGTGATTGACCAACCTTGATTGTTAGCTATTTGTGAGAGTCAAACCGAGCAACCGAGGTGAGTTCACACTTTTCTACAAAGCATGGTAAATTCCCGGTGGGAATGGGAATGGGTACAGGAATAGGGATTCCTCGTCCTTTGGGACGCGTTCAGGAATGTGAATTCCTCGTCCTTGAGACGTGTTCAGGAATGTAAATTCCTCGTCCTGTTGGGACGTATTAGACTTACTGGACTAGAACTCTATCAGCGAAGTCCCTCCCTTTTTGTATCGACTTAATCGCCGAGGCTATGGCGAGCGGGTCATTAGTTAATAGCGCTATTAGGTTTAACAAACCTCACACCGTGCCCGTCGGACGGGCGTGTACTAATGGACTTTGGCACGTCGGTGATGATAGACACCGACGCTAGGGCACAATTGATTTTTGTTAGTAGTCGATATGATAAACGAGTCTGGTAGTTTAAAATAATGGGGTAGCTCCCCACGGCTGAAGTGCCGGGCTGAATAGCCAGGGAAGGTGAACATGGGATGGTTAACTAATAAACGTTTTTCGAACTATGGGGTGACCCACACGGCTAGATAGCTGAATGAGATTAAACTACGTTTTTGGAAACAACTCTAAAATGGACAACCAACCGTGAACTCACTCAACGTTGTTGTTGACTCGTTATTACATGCTTTGCAGGTCATTATAATGCTATGGAGCTTGCACATGGAGGTGGTCGTTGTGGGATATGAACTGATATGTCTCGTACTCAATAAATAAATTTTATGAACTAATGAAACTTATGTTTTGGGACTTTAAACTTATGAACTACGAACTTATGTTTTGGTTTCACATTTTATGCTTCCGCTGTTTAAATTGAACTTGGTTAACTTCATTCTGGTCACCAATTGTATTGTGATTGGTTTTATTTACTAAAATACGTTGTTCAATATGATTGGTGGCTCGATCCTGGTCACGTCACGCCTCCAAGCGGTGGTACTCCGCATGGTGGATTTTGGGGGTGTGACAGATTTAAGCGTTGCGTTGCGTATTATTGGGTAATAGTATCACATAACTAGATTACATTATTAACACAAAAGTTTCCAAGTTTCATAGTTTCCGCCAGTGACAAGTCTCCAGTCTCTCGTTCAACCAAGTATCAAGTTGCACGAGGCTCAAGAGACGAGCACCAAAGTATCAAGAATCAAGAATCTAGCTTCCAAGAATCAAGTATCAAGAATCATAGTTTCCAAGTATCAAGAATCATAGTTTCCAAGTATCAAGTATCAAGAATCATAGTTTCCATGTATAAAGTAACAATAATCATAGTTTCCAAGTATCAAGTATCAAGAATCATAGTTTCCAAATATCAAGTATCAAGAATCATAGTGTTAAATATCAAGAATCAAGATTCAAGTGTCATAAGTATCAAAAGTGTCAAGCATCACATAGTTTAGGGACTAAAATTGACAATAGCTAAAAGTTCAGGGACGCAGGCATTACAAGCTATGCGCGGACCTACTATGCCTATATATATGAGTTTTGTGTCTTGTTCATTGGCATGTTTGAGGACTTGAGAGTTGTTACTCTGTCCGTTTGTTTTCACGGTTTTGTATTGTTCATAAATCAATAGAAAACAACTTATAATTAGCTTGTTCTTGTCTGATCCACTCTCGTACTTGGATTCCGCATAAGATACAAGATCTACACAATCAACGGAGCATTCAAGTGCAATGGAATCAATCCTAACACACACGTTCATGAAGACCACACACTTTGTACCATAAAGGTAGTGTCGCCATATCTTCATGCAAAAACAACTGCACCAAGTTCAAGATCGTGCGTAGTGTAGTTCTTCTCATGAATCTTGAGTTGTCTAGACGCATATGCAATAACCTTTTCCCGTTGCATAAGAATGCAATCAAGACCTTGTTTTGATGCATTGCAATACATGACGAAATCATCGTTACCATCGGGAAGAGCAAGGATAAGAGCATTTCAAAGCATGTCCTTGAGGGTTTGGAAAGATTCCTCTTGTTTGGGACCCCAAATTAAAGGTTTATCTTTTTTAGTCGACGAAGTGAGAGGAACGGCGATTTTAGAAAAGTTCAAAATGAAGCGACGATAATAACCAGCCAATCCGAGGAAGGAACGAATTTCAGACGGAAACTTAGGAGCAATCCAATTCTTCATAGCTTCGATTTTCGTAGGGTCAACGTGAATACCAAGTTCGTTGACGACATGACCAAGAAATTTAACTTCTTTCAACCAAAATTCACACTTGGAGAATTTGGTGAAAAATCGTTCAGTACGCAAAACCTGAAGGATAAGACACAAGTATCGCTCGTGCTCTTCTTGAATCTTGGAGTAGATAAGAAAGCCGTCGATGAAGACGATCACGAAACGGTCGAGATAAGGTTTGCACACACGGTTCATCAAGTCCATGAAGACTGCTATACCAACCCGACTCTTCGGGTCATTACGTAGATCTGTCATTTCTTACTTAATTATCTTGTACTCTTGAGATCTCGATTATCGCAAAGGGTTTAAACGATATTTTAAATTATGTTTTACAACGCATTCACAACGCTTATTCAAAACACAATTATCGCATTTAACGTTGTTTACAACACATACTACTTAAACGCATTTTATCGCATATCACATCGCTTGTTTGTACTAAACGCTATCACAACGCTATCTCATCGCAGACTCGAAACGCAGATTTACTTTTATACATCTTATGTGTTATGTGTGTTAATTGTGTGATTACTTGTTTAATGTTATGTGGTTATCTCATCGCAACGCTCACTCGCAACTCGCTTAAACGCAACGCAACGCTGAACGAACGAAATGAAAGTTGGAAAACTAACTCGCACCAGTCGTCTGATCGAATGACCATTCGATCGAATGCTCATCCGTCCGGATGACCATCCGATCGGATAGCCATCCGATCGACTGGCCATCCGAACCCTCGCTGCACTGCCTTCACTCCCTCTCACACTATAAATACTCGCGTCTCACATCACTATTCACTGATGTGACAGCTCTATCCGACCAACTCGCTCCCAACTCGTTCTCAAGCACTTTTCTCTCGATTCAAGGCCATTCCGAAAGTATTTCTCCCTAAATCTTGTACTTCCATCATCACTACACACTTTCTCATCATCTTCTCCATCAAAATCACTGATTTTCACCATGAAATCACCTGATTTGGACTCCTTGAAGGTGATGTCATCACGGTTTCTTATGCAAACTGTTGTTTGGCATCATCACATCAAAGCTTGTTCAGATCTAAAGGATTTCTACACAATATAACACAAATCTCAATAAGATTCAACATTTTCCAACAGTTTTCATACTTTTCTTCAACATTCTTCACTTTTCTACTCAAAACCGATGGAATTTAGACTCAATCAGGCTATCTACTCATTCTTTAGTGGAGAACCGATCTGAAAACAGACTTCCACCATAGAGACGACTGATTCACAGGTTAAACATGAAACTCCAATTAGGACAGTTAGTCTGATCGAATGGGGTGATTCCCATCCAATCGACTGAGCTGGACTTGGTACGGTTTCCGTTGTTTGACACGTCGTCACACCATCTCCTTTAAATTACAAAACTTTTTAACTTAACTGATTTCACAAAACTTGTCACACCCCCAAAATACCACGTGCGGAAACACCGCGGGACGTGTGACGTACCAGGATCTTAGCCACCAATCACATTGAACTCATAATATATTTAAATAAAACTTTCATTCATTATCATAAAGTGATACAAAACGTTACATATAATTCATTGTACACAGTGGAAGCATAATTCATTTGTTAAGTGTTTCATAAACCACGCGTAAGTAAACCATTAGACTTGTGTTGCGATTCCATGTATCTCGACCCATGACCACTCCAGCCTTCCAGACAGCAAGTTCCCAATGCTACAACCCTATAGACCTGCAAGCATGCAGACAAGTGTGTCAGACGATGCTGGTGAGTTCAAAGTTTTGTTAACGTGTTTAGATACCAGTTACCAGATTAAAATGTTTCACAGATTCGATGTTGTTAATCACACGCTTACCGCCGATGGCTCCAGATTATTTGCCCAAACCCCAATGCCTCTATCAAAGCAATGGTCAAGACTGGGATCATTAGTTCATCACCGACCTCCCCGGTGCGGGGTGAGGTTGCCAAACCTAAATAGCGCTATTAACTAATACCCCGTTGCCTCCCTGGCAAAAATCGGTAGAAGGGACTTGATTAATAGATATACGTGTATTAACCAACAACCCAATAACCTGACATTCCTCCCCGAAACGTTTACTAGATGTCCCTCCCCGGGACGCATGCTTGGAAAAAGTGCAGTGAACTCACCTTTGATTTGCTCGGTAAGACTAGTTACGTGTTCAAGTTACTCAAACCAATCCTTACATGGTTACCATTAACAATCAGTTTTATGACACTTAAACACACATCCCTTTTCATGTTTCACAAATAGCACACACGTAATATCATGCAGTTAGCAACAGTTGATCATGCAATACACTTATCCATAACATACACCATAATCATAACAGATGTTTTGTTCCAAAACAAGTTTACACCCCATGTATAAATCTCACATTGCATTAACAGATGAATTGATTACCCACTCAAATTAAGTTAATACCCTTGTCACTAATTGATTTTTAATATCGTGCAACAAATAATGTTTTTCAGTTATAAGTGTCCAACCTCGTACACATCATAGCTATCTACTGTCCCATTAATTACTCCTACGACGAACTATCCAAGCGACGAAGGATAGTCATTCGTCGAACTGAAACATGACGAAATACATATTTCGTCGAGGCGGGGGTCGGCGAAACACCCATCTTTCGTCGACTGGTATTTTTCGCCGGGGGACCCTTTGTTGCTAAACAAACTGTTTTCAAAGATCTCAGCCGATGATTACTCAATACTCTCGTATTAAACAGTTACATATCACAAGCATGTTTCAGTATATACACGTATAAACATTCAGCAGTAACCGTCGTTCATCAACCACAAATCATTTGCTAATTCTACAATTTTCATTAACCCCTAACCACCATTAACAGTTACATAAAGCACTCATCAAGGCCCTAATTATCATTTACCATTTCTAACCAATCTTATCATTTGACAACTTTATACCACACATAACAGATCGATCATTAAGAAATTCACAAACATTATTTTAATCCAACGTGTAAACAGATCTAGATTTAGACATCGGCACCGATCGTAATTGTCTAGACGTGTATAGTACCCTAGATTATTGATCATCAACACAGAGACATATATTCAGTTTCATGCCATTCGGCTCATGATTCTTATGTCATATACATACTCTCGCATGCATATCGATCATGAGTCTACATTCTAGCACACAATTTAATTAGTGGAGAATGCAATACAAAGTGAAAGACGTACTTACCGAGGAGGTGTAGAAATACATGCTAGATTGAACGTGGAGGGCTCCACCAAAGGATTGGGCAGCCGCCAATATCAGGTGGAGAGGCATGAGGGTTCTAGGGTTGCTATCTCATTCCATTCTAAGATTATAAAATTCGTCCACAACTGCCTATAAGTGTTTATGTTCGAGTGATGTGGGTGGGCCTGTTTTGGTTCTATTTTGGGCTCCAAAGAACTGGGCCGAGACCCACTTAACTAGATGTGTGATCCTTTAAGCGGTGCGCGACTCGGTAAGGCGTGCGACAAGATTTATGGAATCCTTAATTACATATGATAACTCACATTGCTCGAATAAATAACACCCTAAAATATCAATCTACGATTAGCGTCACAGACACTCGATTATAACGTGTGATGAGACATTGAGTGTAAATATGCGAGCTAGAGATCAAGGAATTCAAATACCATTAACCTTGAAGGTTCGGGTTGTCACATCATCCCCAGCTTGAAAGAAATTTCGTCCCGAAATTTGATAAGTAATACAGAGGAGTGAAGCGATAGAAACTCTAATTAAACTATATGTAACACTACACAAATAATAATCCAGCATTACACACAATCACTAATCATCCAGATAACTGCACAGACACCACGTAAACCAAATTGTAAAAACAAGATTGCGAAGTCAGTTGGGTGCCACATCATCCCCAACTTGAAAGAAATTTCGTCCCGAAATTCGCCAATGATATCAGAAGTTGATTCCACCGTTTGAATAAGTTGAGGACACCAAATCTTCCTCTGATCATCGCGTTCCCACGTGAACCCCGGTCCACGTCTTGAGCTCGGACGAACTCTCACGGTTGGAATCCGACAGTGCTTACGAACCTTGACTCCCTGGCCCATACTTTCGATAGTTTCCTCGACAACTGCAGCTTGTCGTTAGCCTTAGATTCTAGTAAGGGTATCACTAGTTTTTCATCAGACAAACACTCCTTAGATTCGAGGCATAAATGTCATCACGAACGTTACCCAATTCGTCAAGTAACTCGAGTTTGTGAGCCATGTCACCGATTCGTTCCAAAAATCCTAATACCTAACGTATCGTAAACTAAGCTTGCCACGTCTTCCAAAGCGCACCGCACCCTCCCATGGTGCGACTTTCAATTGTGACACGTCCGCCTACAGCGAACTCCCGGTGTTTCTTAAGCTTATCAGGTTTTCTGACGGTCACGCGTTGCCGCCAAACGATTTCCGATCTAAACAATCTTCCCAAGAGGTTCGAATACAAATCCTGGATCCGTGATTAGGTTTTCACCCACCTTAGTCCAACAAGGAGATTGGCATTATCGTCCATGTCATGCCTCCAATAGAGCTGTCTGAATACTAGAATTGTTGGATCGTCGTGTGACCCTAACGAGTCAATCAGAAGAGTTATATATCAATATCAAAGGCGGAATCAATGATATCGACATAATATAGCTTGATATTCCCTAATTATCTTCTTATTAATCGATTCTGAGCTTTTACAGATCAAATGACAAACTGACAGCACCTCGGCTCTGAATCGGAAAATGTTACAAATGACCAAGTACCTCAGCTATTTATAGTGTTGGTAATTCCGCTTGAAAGTGGCATGGCCATTTCAAGCGAAATTAGAAAGTTTAATTTTATTTGAAATGGTCAATACCATTTCAAGCGAAATTACCCACTTTCACATAAACCCTAATTCTGATCTGCTGAGAACTGGTTTATCCTATCTAGACATAAGACTTGATAAAGACGAAGTTAACAGACATTTATGCACCAACAGACTCCCCCTTGGATGTTGACGAAGTCTTTAGCATCAAATCTTCAGTCTTTAGTCTTTGTCTATCTTTTTGCTCTGTCCAATTTGTCTAACACTGTAAGCATCCTTCAATTCTTTTCTTCTTCTATCAACAGCTAGCATAAATCACAGAATCTGAATCTTTAACAACCTTCAAACTCCCCCTTGAATGTAGATTCAGGAACTGTATCTGACTTTTAATTCTTTAGACTCCCCCTATCAATTAGCTAGGATTTTGCTTTGCTGCTTTCTTAATAACAAACCTGTTACCTGCACAATCTCTACCTAAATATAAGTTTTATGATTATGACAATTTCAAACCAAACTTACCATTTGACTTCATTTGTTAGCTTTGTCAGAATTTAGAAACCCACTTAAGTATCCAGGTCCAAATTAATGACCCTGATTACTCAATTTGTCTACCAAGTTCAATTTAATGACCTTGGTTGACCTGAGACAAATCACACTGACATTTTGTACAAATTAGTTTAAACAATTTTCTGAAATTTACAAGTTTCAAATTAATGAACTTGTTTTGACTTTTCATTTTCCAAGTTTAACAAGATTAGCTCACAACTCATCTTCCAGCTCAGAAACTTCCTGCATCTGCTTCAACTTTCGAATCTGAAGATCAGCTTTCCACTTTGGTTTGTCGGAAAATAAAGCAGAAATGTAAAATCTTTTTGGATTTTGAATAAAGTTTCTAAACTAGAAACGAATTACAGAAATAAAATGCAGTAAATGATAAACTATTTACAAGCATATTTTTGGTGAGCGTGTCAGGGAATCATATCAGCTATTTGACAAGTCACAAGTACCGTTAAGCTTTAATTTCATATTCAGAATTAAACAATTCACTTAGATTGTCGATATACTGATCCACTTAAATTTTCACACATATTTCAATATGTCCAGGATACGGATTTAGGTGTATTAAGAACTTAAACTCATTCATGTGTCCCACCTCTTGAATATACTCCCGTATCCAGAACCCAATATTCAGTCTTACAGGTGAGTATACCACAGATGATATCTGTAAGGGGTTAAATGCAAAGACCATGAGAGCTCAGGTCAGAACTTCCGTTCAGCAGAGAGATGACGGCTTCGACTTTAAGTGGGTCCCCTTTAGAGGATCTTTTTTACAACAGCACATGATTAGCATTTTTCAATGTTTCATCATTTTTATGCTGAGGGCAGGCTTTTATTTCAAGCAGCAGTAAAGTATTATACGGGGACTAGGCCATTGCTTCCGCAAAATCAGAAGTCCCGGGATAATACCCCAGATATCACTGAGTATAAAGACCTAGTATCTCAGAAAGAGGGATCTTTCAAACAAAATTTCAGGGGTTACCTATATATCCAAGTAGTGTTCCCCATGAAATAAGCAAGTATGAATTTAGGTTTATATCCCGAACAAACCTACTAAATGTGTAAAAACCTATCGGCATATCATCAGCGAGACTGTTTAAGACTTTTAAACTTTACATATCTTTAGCATATTGTAACTGTCAAGCCAATGTACTATCATTTTCCCTTTTTACACAAGCTCTTTTCTGGTTTTCTATTGTTTTTGTATTTTGAAAATATCTCATGTTTTTTGGATTTTTGAATTTTTTTACTGTTTTTGTATTTTCTGAAAATATTACCCTACTCCCCCTAAATACCAAAACAAGGAAAAAATCAACAAACCATTGCAGATTGCTTCTCAACATCATCTACACTGGTACCTTCATCAACACCAAGAATCTCCTCCAACACCGATAAAAGCTTCATACCGTTCAATTTTAGCAAATATTGAAAACGAGTTTTATCAAACGCTTTGGTATGTAAATCAGCTTTTTGTTCGTCAGTGTGGATTTTCTCAATTCGTATCAACTTCTTCTCGAAACAATCTCGGATGAAGTGATGTCAAATTTCAATGTGTTTTGTTTTAGCGTGATGAACTGGATTTTTAGTAATGTTTATCGCTGCCTCATTATCAACAAAGACAGGGGTGTTAAGAAATTGCAAACCGTAGTCGCGCATCTGTTGCTGGATCCACAAGATCTGAGAGCAGCAACTGCTAGCAGATCCATACTCAGCTTCACATGTGGACAAAGCTACAGAGGTCTGCTTCTTGCATTGCCAGGTGACCAATCGTGATCTGAAAAACTGGCACCCTGCTGTTGTTGATTTAGCATTAACTTTGCAGCATCTGAAATCGGAATCGGAATACCCTTCGATCGTAAAATCGCCTTCTTTTGGATACCACAACCCCAATGATGGAGTTCCTTTCAGGTAGCGTAATATCCGTTTCACAATCACCATATGCGAAGCTCTTGGGTTAGATTGAAATCTTGCTGCGAGGCAGGTTGGATACATAATATCGAGTCTTGAAGTTGTCAAGTACATCAGCGATCCGATCATGGAACGATACATCGTTTCATCTACCTTCTCTCCGGTGATATCAGGGTTTATCCCATGGTTCGTCGCTAATGGGGTGGAAGCTGGAGTAGAACCTGACATCCCAAATTTCTCTAAGATATCATGAACATACTTCATCTGATGTATGAAAATTCCCTTAGGCAGTTGATCAACCTGAAGTCCCAAGAAGAATTTCATCTCACCCATCGATGACATTTCAAATTTTTGCTTCATAACTCTTTCAAAATTTTTGCACAGATTTTCATTTGTTGACCCAAATATAATGTCGTCCACGTATATCTGAACTATCAGAAGATGTCCGTCGACTTCTTTGGTGAAGAGAGTGGCATCCACTTTTCCACGGATGAAGCTGTTGGCTAGTAGGTGTTGAGACAAAGTCTCGTACCAAGCTCTCGGGGCCTGGTGTAAACCATACAGTGCTTTATCCAGTAAGTAAACCTTATCTTTGTGGATTGGATCGGTAAAGCCCGGTGGCTGTCCGACATATACCTCCTCTTTTACCTTCCCATAGAGAAACGCCGATTTCACATCTAGCTGATAAACTTTGAAATTTTTCCAAGATGCAAATGCTAGGAAGATTCTAATCGCTTCAAGTCTAGCAACCGGAGCATATACTTCAGTGAAATCTATACCCTCCTGCTGACTAAAGCCCTGGACTACAAGTCGAGCTTTGTTACGAATAATAACCCCTCGATCGTCTCTCTTACACTTGAACACCCACTTGGTGTTTATCTTCCTGTGACCATCAGGCAAGTCTACCAATTTCCACACTCCTAACTTCTCAAACTGACTCAGCTCCTCTTGCATCGCGTTAACCCAAGAATCTTCAGTTAGTGCTTCCTTATATGTTCGCGGTTCAATCTGAGAAATAAAACAACTAAGTGAAAACTCAGTTTGTAACGGAGCTACTGTAGAATAAAAACAAGTAAGGCCTTGGTCAATTTGACGTCTAGTGCGAACGCCTGATTGTAATTCTCCAATAATCAACTCTTCTGGATGATACGAAAGAGTTCTCGGCATCACCTCGCCTGGAACATCTACCTCGCCTTCCAAATTTGTGATATTCTGATTTGCACCTTGTTCACTGACTGGAATTGTTTGACCTGAATTCTGGATCTGTTCCCCCTCAGAATCTGAATCACCATGATCAAATACAGGCATATTATCAGATTCTTGATTATCATTGACTGCCGTCTGATTGTCAAGAGTTTGTTGAATATCGTCATGCCCTCCAGCATTACTAGGACCAGCTTCATCGTCATTAGAAGCTCGATTTTGATGTCTAGAATACTCAGCTGGGAATCTTTCTTGTGATTCTTCATACTCTCTCAGAATATCCAACTCGTCAAAGAAATATTTTTCTTCTTTAATGTCAAACGAATCCCATAAAGTATCGTAATGAAAACGCCATGAGTCGCCTGGATTCTGTGGTGGCATTGTGTGACCTTGGCATTCAACATTGTGTGCTTCAATAATCCGCTTCAAGCTTGGAACAAAGACTCGTTTCAATGGACTTGAATAACCCACAAATATTCCTTCAATGCTCTTTGCACCAAATTTTCCAAAAGGTTCTAGAACTGTGCAGGGAGACCCAAACGGTTCTAAATACTTCAGGTTCGGTTTGCGGTTATTGATCAGCTCGAAACATGTCTTGTTGAATTTCTTCACTGTGAGAACCCGGTTGAATGTATAGCATGCGGCGGATACTGCTTCTGCCCAAAAGTTGACAGGTAGTTTAGAATCAGCAAGCATCGTCCTGGCCGTTTCAATTAGCGTCCTGTTCTTTCTTTCAGCTACTCCATTCTGCTGCGGAGTGTAAGGCGCGCTAAATTCATGCAATATACCTCTTTCATCACAATATTCTTCCATTTTTAAATTCTTGAACTCAGTACCATTGTCACTACGTAATCTTCTGATGCGAGTTTGGTACAAGTTTTCAATTTTCTTGAAAAGCGTCATCAAACGATTAAACGTCTCATCTTTTGACTTCAAAAATAATACCCATGAAAATCTTGAGTAATCGTCTGTAACTACTAGACAATAGAGATCCCCAGTTATGCTTTTGACGTTCACAGGACCAAACAGATCCATAAGGAGTCTCTCTAAAGGTCTCGAAATTGAGTTTTCCTTCTTCCCAGGGTGAGATTTCTTCTTTTGCTTGCCTTTGACACAGCTAATGCACTCCCCCTCAAAATGAAAACCTTTCACATGAGCACCAATTACTAAGTCGTTATGCACCAGGTGATTCATTTTTCGCAAGTGAATATGACCCATCTTTCGATGCCATAACTGTGATTCTTTTTCCGTTGCTCTTGACATAAAACAATGAGCCTGACCCGTGGTAGTAGTTGCTACACTCATGTCCAACACGTACAGATCATTGACTCTGGGCGCTCTCATGATAACCCACTCTTCGGGAACAACAAATCCTGGTTTCAAGATCAAACATTCTTTGTCTATAAAGTGCGTTGTATACATACGATCACAAATCTGAGAGATGCAGCTCGGCGATGTAGTTTACTCTTTCAAACGTAACAATTCCATTCGATAGAGTTCCTTCACCAACTATTCGACCACCTTGATTTCCTGCAAATCCCACATAACCTCCATTAAACCCTCTAACATCATACAATAGTGTTTTCTTCCCCGTCATGTGCCGAGAAGCTCCACTATCCATAATCCAACGTGAAACGGATCTTGGAAGCTCCTGCACATATCACAAATACTTAGTTAGAAGTTGATGCCACCCAAGCCTCTTTTGACTCGGGCAACTTGACATTTAAGTGAGTTTTTGCAATGTAAAGTGGTGAAAAATTCTTGTCATTCATCTTTAAGCTCTCCTCAGACCCAATCTCAACCTTTTTATATAAAAAGAAATCATTTTGAGAAGGTTGACCAGATGATTGGTCTTTCTTTGGTACATTCTTCTTTTCTGAAGTAGTAGCCTCTTGTGGTTCAAGTTTCTCATAGTAATCCAAAGGTACATGCATCTTCTTAGTTGAAGATGATGATTTTGCAGTCTCAGAAACCTTTGGTTTTGGAGAACTTGTTTTCTTTTCAACTGATTTTGGCTTCCATGCTTGTTGAGGCGAAGCAACCCGTTTGTAAAACTTGTCAGTTTTAGTTACCACATTCTTTACAGGTTCAGTTTTGATTTTGATGTTTTCATTTTTCAAAACTTTCTTCTCAACAACCATTGGAGCTTTTCCTTTTACATCATCTTTCTTTCTCGAATTCTCAACAACCACAGTCTTAGACTTCAAGTTGGTACACTTTCGTGCAATATGTCCAACTTGATTGCATTTGAAGCATGTTCGAGTGTCAACAACCCGACTTGTGCCTTCGGACTGAGGCTGTGAGGCCTTCTTCTCAAAGAACTCTTTGTTTGATTTTGAAAAAATTTTGGATTCTTCATCAGAAAGTGAACTTGAACTCGAACTTCTCACAAACACTTTCTTCTCTACAAACTTCTTGTTTTGAACATTCCTTCTTTGATAATTCTTACCACCCTGATATCCACCCGACCATATGTTTTGGTTATTATTATAAAAACGTGGTGGAACAACTGTTTTCTTGTAGTAAGCTTTATCTTTTTCAAAATTCATTTTCCTCTTTGTCTGTTTCAAACCTTCTATCTCAGACAGATCAATTTCAACCAATTTAAACACATTTTTCAATTTGTTCACATTTACATTCTCCAACGAAAATTCAAGATCCGAATACAACTTATCAGATCCCGACATCTTGTACATCACAAGATTAGGTTCTTCATTTAAGTTGTTTTTAGACTTTGATTTCGGAATGTATTTGTCCAAAAAGCATTCATCATCCTCAGTAGTGTCACTTTCAGATTTTAAAATATTTTCAACCACACTTTTCACAACTTGAGATTGGACACTATCTTCATCAGATGACGTGGTCAATGTGACATCAATTGATTCAGGAAGTTTAACTTCATTTTCAACTTCATCATCATTAACCAATCCTGATTTTTTCTTTGAGAAATTGTCTAAAACTGGTGGTGGAACCTGATGAAACCCAATCCCGGTTCCATCATAGTAAACATCTTCGCCTGCTTTGTTCTTCCCAATTGGTTTAGGGACGATATGTTGAAGAACAAAACTTGCGGAGTTATAACTGTTCAATTTCAACTGGATGCGTTCACTTTCAATTTTAGCTTCTTGAAACTGAAGCTTCAACTTAGCAATTTCATCCAGTTGCTGATTGATTAACTCTTCTTTTACTCTAAGAACACCGGTCAGTTGAAGATTTTCTTTGGTTGTTTTTCCATTTCTTTCATCAGAATCTTTTACCGTTCGTTTTAGCTTCTCAAAATTTTCTGAAATTTGACGATTTTCAAGAATCAATTTTTTGTTTTCTTTCCTAATTCTTTCTATATCACTTTTATCATTTTCAATTTTCTCAATTAATTCTTTTACACGTTCATTTGAAGCTTTTAGCATTTTGTCACGGTTCAGGATCTGATCTTCAACACTTCTGACTTTACCTGTCAGTTCTTCAACCTTCTTACCGTTAAGGTAAGCAAGCGTACTACAAACCTTGCACTCTTTCATGCAATTTTTGCAGTCGTTCTCAGTTTTATCTTTCTTACCTGACTCATTGATTGCATCATTCTGACTGACCTTGCTTTTAGACTCAGTGCCAGAACCAGAAACTACCTCTAGCTCTTTTGCAGCAAGCACTTTGTCAGCCATCTTCTTCAAATTTTCAGCAGTGAATTCTTGTGACGTATCAATAATCCCGTCATCAACTTTCTTTGGCTGCGGCTCTTTTTCTTTCTCTTTCTCTTTCTCATTAGCTTCTCCTCCTCCCCACCACAATCTTTTCCTGGCTTCTTCTTCTTCAGCAAGTTGTTTGGTGAGAATTTCAACATCTACAGTATCTGGATCAACAGCTATGTTTCCATTAAAATCGAGATAACATTCTCTATCAGAATCCCATCGATTTGCTTTCTTTGCTTCTATCCATGTACGATAGATTTTGCCTTTCATAAATTGAGTTGTTGCCTTCCTGTTGACGTACTTCACTTCTTCAGATCTGGTATCTTTAAAAGGAACAATCTTTGCTGCTGTAAAGGCATATCCAACTGCATCTTCCTCTGGAAAAATATCACTCCAATCATAACCTTCATCATCATGAAAAACAGCAAGTGCCTTGGATTTTTCTTTGGGTGCCTCCTCTATCTGCTTCATCCTGGGAGGTTCTGCTTTATTTTGATGATAAATTGCTCTTTTGTAATAATCCTCTCGAAAAGGATTTGCAGTATCATCACTGTAAGCATTTCGGCCCTCACGCTTAAAATGACCTTTTTGTTTACATTTAAAGCACGTGACTTTTGACTTGTCAAAACCTAACTTGGTAGAAGGTCCACCAATAGACTGTCTTCCGGTAATCTCCATGAATCGTTGCGCTCTTCTCACTGCACTCGCCATACACCACCTTATATCGATCAACTCCATCCCCTCATGATCGATCTGATCGTAGTCTTCTTTTGTTAGGTTGGTGTTTCCTATCTTTCCTGCAACGAGGCTTTCGTACGATTCTAACACAGACGCTAAAAACACCATCTGTTGTTTGGCAGATTCTTCACTAAAATTCTGACCATTCTTTAAATCCACAGCAATGTTGCATTGAAATAGATTTTTCGGAACAGATTGACTTTGAGCAGTTGATGACGATCCACTATGATAGCCACTGCTAGGAGTTTCTTGATTCACTGTATTTGAACTTTCTGCATAAAATGTTGTTTTTGGTGAGGCAGATTTCGGGATCATACTTCCTCTGTAATACAGCTCCACATTCTGCTAGTATGATGTGTTGTTGACTTTATTGGATTTTCTGATCTCCAATTCATGGCTTTCCAGTCTTTCGATAAGCAAATCCACTGTCAAATCTTCTGACTTGATTGTGTTTTTCAGCATCAAGGCAAAGTATTGCCAGTCTTGCTCATTTGGTAGTGAATCAAATAATTTGTCAACCAACTCCTCTCGAGTGTATATGATTCCGTGTCTTGCAAGCTCCATCTTCAAATGCCCAAATCTTTCAATCATTTTAGACATCGATTCATTTTTTAAACATCCAAACAAATCAAATTCCTTTCGTAATAACTTCTTTTTGTTCTTAACTATCTCGGCACTACCCACACATTTCACTCTCAGTTTCTCCCATAGATCTCTAGAATCTTTGTACTCAATCAATGAAATGATGTCGTCTCTCACAGATTGATGAAGCAAAGCAATGCACCTTTGTTCAGCAACATATCTTTCTATTTGATTTTCTTCTAAATTTTCATAATCCGTTCTCCCCAAATCAAAACCATTCTTCAAGCTTTTCCAACTGGGATATGCAAACGCTTTAAGCCATTCTTCAAATCTTGTAGCCCACCTGTTGTAATCTTCAATTACCATCAACTTGGGCGGTTTATTGTATGTTCCATATGCACTATCTACACTCATAGCATCAGAAAGAATTTTCTTTGCACTCGGTGTTGGTGTATTTTCATTCGTGTTATTTGGTGTGCCATCACCCGAACCACTGGTAAACGCAAACACTTCACTAAATGGATTCATAAAATCATCCATCTTTCAAATACCTGAAACAATCAACGAACACTTAGAAAATTTTTTGGATTTTGTCAAACACAATTTCAAACGGAATCACTTCAAGCGAAATCAGCTTTCAAGCGAAATAAGCCTTTTCACACGGAATAGGGTTTTCAAACGAAATCACCAAGCGAAATCTAATTCCGTGCGGAATTAGCTTGGTTTCAAACGGAATTAAGTCACTTTCAAACGGAATAGGTGATTTCGTGTGAACTTTCAAACGGAATTAGTGATTCCGTGTGAACTTTCAAACGAAATTAGTGATTCCGTGTGAACTCAGCAGCAATTTCAAGCGGAATTAGTCACAAAAGCTAATTACGTGTGAAATTACAAGTGCAATTTCGAGCGGAATTAGGATGACATCATCCTGTCGGCCACCAATTTGTCAAATTGGCCAGGATTTTGATCGAATTTTGGTCCAATTCTCTCAAGGATTCTTTAAAACAGTGTTTTACATGATATATGTGAAAATTAAGCCATTTTGTCCGTTAAATCTTGGTTAATTCAGAAAAGAAGGAGTAGAAGTGATGAAATCAAGCTGAATTGGTATGAACTCTTCTTCCTGAGCTCTGATACCGCTTGTTGGATCGTCGTGTGACCCTAACGAGTCAATCAGAAGAGTTATATATCAATATCAAAGGCGGAATCAATGATATCGACGTAATACAGCTTGATATTCCCTAATTATCTTCTTATTAATCGATTCTGAGCTTTTACAGATCAAATGACAAACTGACAGCACCTCAGCTCTGAATCGGAAAACGTTACAAATGACCAAGTACCTCAGCTATTTATAGTGTTGGTAATTCTGCTTGAAAGTGGCATGGCCATTTCAAGCGAAATTACCCACTTTCACATAAACCCTAATTCTGATCTGCTGAGAACTGGTTTATCCTATCTAGACATAAGACTTGATAAAGACGAAGTTAACAGACATTTATGCACCAACAAGAATGATAACTGCTATAGTAGGACTCAGCCAAAGGTATGTGTCCCTCCAATTTTCACTAAGTCCATCACACATATGCCCGCAGCATGTCTCTGAGTGTCAGGGTGGTTCGTTTACTCTGTCCGCTTGTCCTACAGTGATAAGCAATGCTCATGTCTAGACGTGAGTCGAGGGTGTTGTGTTTTGTCCGCCATAAATCAGGTATAGTTCAAAATCGGAGGTAACAGGAGTTGGCACCTCGTGCCTAAAAGCCGCCTCTCTCAGAGGAACATTCGCAGCTTGCGAAGACTCGTCAGTTTCCCTGATTGCAAGAAGGTGTGCTGGTTATGTAAGACAATCAACGATCACCCGTGTGATATTGTTTCTGTTTCGAGTTGTAAGTAGGCTAGCGACAAAATCCATGGCAGCATGTTCTCATTTCCATATGGGTGTTGCTGGTTGCTGATACTTCCCCTTGACTTTCCCACAAGTCAAACATCATTCACATGCATAGCTAGGTGGGCCTTCATGCCCGATTACCAGTGCAAGATTTATAGATTCTAATATCTCTCATCAAAACCCATACGACTAGAATATTGAAGTCGGTGTGCTTTGCTCACACAAGTTCCCTACGATTGCCGTGTAGTAGAATCCATAGTCGTTTCATGAAGTAGCGAGTACCGTCCGCCTTGCCAAAAGTTGCTCCTCCATGCCCCGCATGGACCCAACTTGAAAATTCCCTTTCTTCAGCGCTTCAGTTTGAACAGGGTGAATCTAACCGGGTAGGCTAGAGTCAATGGTGAGCTACACGCTCATACGTGTTTAAGGTCCATAGTCGTAATCGCTCGAGAGTTCCATCCAGCGATGCCATCATGTGTTTTAGCTCCTTCGGACAAAGGTTCACGGGAGGCCCTTGTGATCAGTCTAAGTAGTGCATTTGGTACCGCCCAAGAAATGCCTCCAATTTAAATCCAAAGACCACGGTTTCCATCGCAGGTTGTGACTGGTGCAATTTCCCCTTTTTAAATCCGCTACGTAGGTGATCACTTTCTCGTGTTGCATCGGCGTGTAACTGGGTCTCTGATTCGAGTCATCATGATATACCACTAATTCACCCGTACCCTCGGGTAAAGACGATGCTCAGCGCATTGAAGAGTTAGGTTTCAAAAGCTGAAAAGACGTCCATCTGTTTTGTCTCCCACGAATACACAGCACCCTGCTGTGCTAAGAGATGAAAGATGTGCGACCTTCAAAATTTACGCGATGAATCTGCGATAGTATCTAACGAGACCAAGAAATTGTTGTATCCCTGAAAGATTCTTTGGTGTCGATCAGTTTTTAACCAAAATGGGTCTTAGCGAGATCCACGTGTATTCCCACTTCGTTGATTATATGACCAAGAAAGTGTACTTCTCGAATCCTGAAGTCACACTTTGGTAGACTTCGCGTAGAGTTACTCCTCCCCTAGGAGCTCTAAAGTAAGATACATATGCTGCCCATGATGTTCCTTTCTCCTGGAAACGATTTAAACCGTCATCAATAAGCACGGTCGATTCATGTGGTCCATAAAGCTGCCGGTGTGTTGATTAACCCAACGGTCATGGAATACAAAGTCGCAATGGCCGCATTGCGTTTGATATGCTGTTGTAGGAACATTCTCCCCTCTGGACTCCCATCTGATGATAGTTGATTCGTTATTCATTCCTCGAATGGAAGCTTGACCCTCGCACTGGTAGACAGGTTGCCAATACATGATCGAGGCAAACGGTTCTTAACTGTCACCTTGTTAACTTCTCAATAACCAGTACACATACGGAAAGGCTTGTCTTCATGGATATAACTGGGCTCCCCAAAGTGAAAAACTAAGTCCGACAAACTCCTGTCCAACAGTTTCTGTAGTTAATTAGACAATTCTTGCAACCCTCCTGGTGCAAGACGGTAAGAGTACGACTAATCAGGGCTGCTTCTGGTGTGAGATCAAACTGAGATTTTACCCAATCAGTTGTAGAAGTAAACCTGAGAGTTTCTCGGGTAGCACACCGAGAGGAATTTCGAACAACTAGTGGATCCTCGATCCTTTCTTCCTTAGCCTTATCGTCAGTAACGGTTGCTAACAATGGCGGGGTAATCCCTCCGTAGACACTTCTGGGTTTCATTGTAGAAATTATGCTAACCTTTACACAACTCTGATACTTTGGACAGATGACGATTCTCCACTAGGGAGAGGGGTACGCAAAGTTTTCTTCTCACAGGGTATATATGCGCGATGTATGGATAACCAATCCATACCAACTACTGCATCAAAACTATCGAGGATAGCAGAAGGAAGGTCGATGTCGAACACTTGTCCCACAAGGTCGAGTTTACATTCCAATGGACGTATGAGGTTTCATTTGACTTGCCGTCAGTTGATTCCACAACAGGTTCGGTTTCAAGAAGCATCAGGGCTAAACAGAACAAGGACGAAGTGATTAGCTACTCATACAAGCTACCATGTTGCTATTATGCCTGGCGTCGCCTAAGTCGGTCCTAAATGCCCTTCCACGAGTACCACTTTCAGTGTTGTTGCTACTGCTACTAGAATTCCCAAAACTGTCATTGTTCCCTGGGTTGTTGGCGTCTTGACTTAACATCAGCCAATCCTTGTTGAAGCCACCATCATTTCCATACCGAGATTCATGATTTGCGAGTACCTTGATGTCATCGTGACTGTTTCTTCTAATGTCGTTGCTCAAAACGAAGTCCTGCGGCCTTTCACCATTAGGGTCCATCCTTTCATATTTCGTGCCACGTCCTAAGGCACCACTCCTGGTGCGGGCAGTTACACATTCCCCCCTATAGTCAATTGTCATCGATTATGTCCCGATTGATTTGTAAGTGTTGACTTCCATAAGTCGCTTACTAGGGTTAAAGATTCGATTGAAGCCAATTTGCTGGTGTTCGTTGCCAGTAACCAAGGCCGTTCTAATACTGAAGTCGGTGAGATACTACGATTATCCTCTTGCCCCTCGATCTTGCAAGTTCGTCGAGTAATACACAGTACGTTGCTAGGGTGTTGCAGAAACGATCGCACTTACGGAATCTAAGGTGTCAATACACAGAGTTCCAACCAATGAAAAGGAGTGAAAAGGTATCGACCAATCATTCGACACTGCAACATAACTCAGGGACATTCGTACAAGCACCTAACATTCTACACAGTTCGCTAGGCGTTCAGATGGGTGTTCAGGTAATACTTGATAGCATCGAGATTCGTAAGGATTCAGAGAAGAGTGAAAAGATCATGTTCAAGTAAGAGACAATCACTGCTATGACTCCTATAGACTGTTGTGTTTCACATCGATCAAATAACGGAACGGAACCCCTTTTTCACTTGTTAAGTCTCACTGGGACTCGCATGCACCCCACATTATTATTATGTGTGCACCCACAATAATATTGTGATTTGCATGCTCATCTCAGTTCCTCCTAACTCATGTCAAATGGTTCCTCAAACTCAGATGTCAAACAAAGAATATCACAAAACATGGGTCACAAATCTCTAGGGTAACACCACACTATCAATTACTTAACACATGCAAGTAATTCATGAATTCATATTGTTGTGCTAAACGTGCAATCACATGCAATATCATATGTAGTGCTCACTAGTTATGTTGTGCAATGAGTAAACGAGAGACGAACCTTGCAGTCTGGAGCTGAGTGTCATGGTCGTATTCACGTATTCAGAACTGTTCGGTTATAGTCTGGTTTTATAAAAACATTTTTAAAACCAAGTTCACTATAACCAGTGGCTCTGATACCAAACTGTCACACCCCCAAAATACAACTTGCGGAAACACCGCGGGACGTGTGACGTACCAGGATCTTAGCCACCAATCACATTGAACTCATAATATATTTAAATAAAACTTTCATTCATTATCATAAAGTGATACAAAACGTTACATATAATTCAATGTACACAGCGGAAGCATAATTCATTTGTTAAGTGTTTCATAAACCACGCGTAAGTAAACCATTAGACTTGTGTTGCGATTCCATGTATCTCGACCCATGACGACTCCAGCCTTCCAGACAGCAAGTTCCCAATGCTACAACCCTATAGACCTGCAAGCATGCAGACAAGTGTGTCAGACGATGCTGGTGAGTTCAAAGTTTTGTTAACGTGTTTAGATACCAGTTACCAGATTAAAACGTTTCACAGATTCGATGTTGTTAATCACACGCTTACCGCCGATGGCTCCAGATTATTTGCCCAAACCCCAATGCCTCTATCAAAGCAATGGTCAAGACTGGGATCATTAGTTCATCACCGACCTCCCCGGTGCGGTGTGAGGTTGCCAAACCTAAATAGCGCTATTAACTAATACCCCGTTGCCTCCCCGGCAACAATCGGTAGAAGGGACTTGATTGATAGATATACGTGTATTAACCAACAATCCAATAACCTGACATTCCTCCCCGGAACGTTTACCAGATGTCCCTCCCCGGGACGCATGCTTGGAAAAAGTGCAGTGAACTCACCTTTGATTTGCTCAGTAAGACTAGTTACGTGTTCAAGTTGCTCAAACCAATCCTTATATGGTTACCATTAACAATCAGTTTTATAACACTTAAACACACATCCCTTTTCATGTTTCACAAATAGCACACATGTAATATCATGCAGTTAGCAACAGTTGATCATGCAATACACTTATCCATAACATACACCATAATCATAACAGATGTTTTGTTCCAAAACAAGTGTACACCCCATGTATAAATCTCACATTGCATTAACAGATGAATTGATTACCCACTCAAATTAAGTCAATACCCTTGTCACTGATTGATTTTTAATATCTTGCAACAAATAACGTTTTTCAATTATAAGTGTCCAACCTCGTACACATCATAGCTATCTACTGTCCCATTAATTACTCCTACGACGAACTATCCAAGCAATGAAGGATAGTCCTTCGTCGAACTGAAACATGACGAAATATACATATTTCGTCGAGGCGGGGGTCGGCGAAAGACCCATCTTTCGTCGACTGGTTTTTTTCGTCGGGGGACCCTTTGTTGCTAAACAAACTGTTTTCAAAGATCTCAGCCGGTGATTACTCAATACTCTCGTATCAAACAGTTACAGATCACAAGCATGCTTTAGTATATACACGTATAAACATTCAGCAGTAACCGTCGTTCATCAACGACAAATCATTTGCTAATTCTACAATTTTCATTAACCCCTAACCACCATTAACAGTTACATAAAGCACTCATCAAGGCCCTAATTATCATTTACCATTTCTAACCAATCTTATCATTTGAAAACGTTATACCACACATAACAGATCGATCATTAAGAAATTCACAAACATTATTTTAATCCAACGTGTAAACAGATCTAGATTTAGACATCGGCACCGAACGTAATTGTCTAGACGTGTATAGTACCCTAGATTATTGATCATCAACACAGAGACATATATTCAGTTTCATGCCATTCGGCTCATGACTCTTATGTCATATACATACTCTTGCATGCATATCGATCATGAGTCTACATTCTAGCACACAATTTAATTAGTGGGGAATGCAATACAAAGTGAAATATGTACTTACCGAGGAGGTGTAGAAACACATGCTAGATTAAACGTGGAGGGCTCCACCAAAGGATTGGGCAGCCGCCAATATCAGGTGGAGAGGCATGAGGGTGCTAGGGTTGCTATCTCATTCCATTCAAAGATTATAAAATTCGTCCACAACTGCCTATAAGTGTTTATGTTCGAGTGATGTGGCTGGGCCTGTTTGGGTTCCGTTTTGGGCTCCAAAGAACTGGGCCGAGACCCACTTAACTAGATGTGTGATCCTTTAAGCGGTGCGCAACTCGGTAAGACGTGCGACAAGATTTATGGAATCCTTAATTACATATGATAACTCACATTGCTCGAATAAATAACACCCTAAAAGATCAATCTACGATTAGCGTCACAGACACTCGATTATAACGTGTGATGAGACATGGAGTGTAAATATGCGAGCTAGAGATCAAGGAGTTCAAATACCATTAACCTTGAAGGTTCAGGTTGTCACAAAACTGTTTTGTGTCGTTTGAATTCGAAAAGCTCCTAAACCGTAAACGCGCTAACCTCCCAATGACGTTTGACGTAGAAATTGCCACCGGAAGAACCGTCACCGTAGATTCTGTCCTCCGTGATTGTACTCTTGAACTCAACAATCACGTTTTCCCGATCGATCTGATTCCGATGCAGCTTGGTAGTTTCGATATCATAGTAGGCATGGATTTTCTTCGTGAAAATCGTGCTGAAGTTGTTTGATTCGAACAGATGATTTGTTTCTCTCTTTCTAATGGCGACCAACTCTGTGTCTATGGCGAAGTATCTTCAAAGGAACTTAAACTCATGTCGTGCATTCAACCAAGCAAGTATCTCCGAAAGGAATACAAGGCTTTCTTGGCACACATTGTAGTAGCGGAGAAGGAAAAGAAGTCGATGGAAAAGGTACTTGTGGTTCGTGATTTTCCTGTTGTCTTTCCTGACAATTTACCAGGTCTACCCCCGTCTCGTGATATTGATTTTCGAATCGACCTCATTTCTGGAGCTAACCCTGTCGCTAAAGCCCCTTATCGTCTCGCTCCATCCGAAATGCGTGAACTTTCGAGTCAACTCCAGGAATTACTTGATAAAGGCTTCATAGGCCCTAGCACATCTCCATGGGGCGCACCTGTCCTTTTTGTGAAAAAGAAGGATGGATCGTTCCGAATGTGCATCGATTATAGGGAACTTAATAAGCTTACCATCAAGAATCGCTATCCCTTACCCCGAATCGACGATTTGTTTGATCAATTGCAAGGTGCTACGTGTTTCTCTAAGATCGATTTATGCTCTGATTATCATCAGTTACGAATTTAGGAGGAAGATATCCCTAAAACTGCTTTTCGAACCCGTTACGGCCATTATGAATTCGTCGTTATGCCCTTTGGTCTTACCAACGCACCCGCGGTTTTCATGGATTTGATGAATCGCGTGTGTAAACCCTTTCTCGACTGCTTCGTCATCGTGTTTATGGATGATATCCTTATCTATTCGAAGTCGAAAGCTGAACACGCGCAACATCTATGTTTAGTTCTCGAACCTCTCCAAGGGAATCACCTCTACGCCAAGTTCTCCAAGTGTGAATTTTGGCTCGAGGAGGTTCAATTCCTCAGTCACATCGTCAACAGTCAAGGTATTCATGTCGATCCCGCAAAGATTGAAGCGGTTAAGAGTTGGATTACACCGAAAACCCCGTCTGAAGTTCGTTCTTTTCTCGGATTGGCGGGTTATTACCGTCGATTTATCGTTGATTTCTCTAAAATTGTCATTCCTCTTACCTCTCTTACACATAAAGGCAAGCCTTTCGTTTGGGGCACCAAACAAGAGGATGCCTTTCAAACTCTCAAGCGTATGCTTTGCAACGCTCCTGTACTCGCGCTACCCGATGGAAACGACGACTTTGTAGTCTATTGCGATGCCTCTAACCTAGGTCTTGGTTGTGTCCTTATGCAATGGGACAAGGTTATCGCGTACGCCTCTCGTCAGCTCAAAGTCCACGAGAAGAACTACACAACCCATGATCTCGAACTCGGTGCAGTTATTTTTGCGTTAAAGATTTGGCGACACTACCTTTATGGTACCAAGTGAACGGTCTTCACCGACCATAAGAGCCTACAACACATCTTGAACTAGAAAGAGCTGAACATGCACCAACGCAGATGGGTTAAACTTCTCAACGACTACGACTGTGAGATACGTTACCACCCAGGCAAAGCAAATGTCGTTGCCAATGCTCTTAGCCGACGAAGCTATTTACATAGTGTTCGTAATGTTCAAGCCCAACACGACCTCGAAGCCCTAATTCGTGACGCCCAGCACGCATGCTTCATTGAGAATTCCTTAAGAGAGGAAATGAATAGTGGTGCTGAAACTCAGCTTGTCACCAAATCGAACGGTATCTACTACTATCTCGATCGCATTTGGATACTAAGTCGCAATAATCTCTGAGAGATTTTGTTGACTGAAGCCCACAAATCACGATATTCCATTCATCCCGGTGCCGACAAGATGTACCAGGACCTCCGTGCCAGGTATTGGTGGCCTGGAATGAAGAAGGATATCTCTCTCTATGTTTCGAAGTGCCTAACTTGTTCCAAAGTCAAGGAAGAACATCAACGACCCTATGGCCTACTCGTACAACCCGAGGTCCCGATGTGGAAATGGGAGAGTATAGCCATGGATTTCATTACGAAACTTCCACGCACGCCAGATGGTCACGATAGCATTTGGGTTATCGTTGATCGTCTTACGAAATCCGCTCACTTCCTACCGATACGAGAAGACTATAAGGTAGAACGATTAGCAGGAATCTATACCGACGAAGTCATTTGTCGACATGGGACACCTCGTGACATCATCTCTGACCGTGATGGTTGATTTACCTCGCACCTTTGGGAAACATTTCAATCCGCTCTCGGTACTACTCTTAATCTCAATACCGCTTTCCATCCCCAGATCGACGGTCAGACTGAGCGCACGATTCGCACCCTTGAAGACATGCTTCGCTCGTGCGTTATAGATTTTGGTGGTAATTAGGATTCGCATTTACCGTTAGTCGAATTCTCGTATAACAACAGTTATCACTCTAGCATTCAAATGGCACCCTTTGAGGCATTATATGGAAGAAAATGTCGATCGCCGATTGTATGGCACGAGATCGGAAACGTGCAAATTACCGGTCCTAAGTTATTACAAGAAACGACTGACAAGATCCTCCAGATATGAGACAATCTCTTGAAAGCTCGGAGTCGTCAAAAGAGTTACGCCGATAAACGCCGCAAGCCCCTTGAGTTCGAAGTTGGTGATCACGTGCTCCTAAAGGTTTCACCTTGGAAGGGGGTGATCCGATTCGGCAAGAAAGGAAAGCTAGCACCTCGATACATTGGACCCTTTAAGATTCTGGAAAGAATTGGAAAAGTGGCCTACTGACTCGAATTACCGGAGGAACTCAGCAACGTACATCCGACTTTACACGTTTCGAACCTCAAGAAATGGCTATCCGAAGAAAACCTGCATGTTCCTCTCGAGGACTTGCAAGTTAATGAAACTCTACACTTCATGGAAAAGCCAGTAGAAATCATGGACCGAGAGACCAAGAAACTCCGACGCTCTCGCATTCCTATAGTGAAGGTTCACTGGGAAGGCAAACGCGGTGCCGAGTTCACTTGGGAACTCGAAAGTGATATGAAAGCTAAATATCTACATCTCTTCGTTACGCCTGCGCCTTAATTTCGGGACGAAATTCCCTAAAGTAGGGGAGGCTGTAACAACCCGACTCTTCGGGTCATTACGTAGATCTGTCATTTCTTACTTAATTATCTTGTACTCTCGAGATCTCGATTATCGCAAAGGGTTTAAACGATATTTTAAATTATGTTTTACAACGCATTCACAACGCTTATTCAAAACGCAATTATCGCATTTAACGCTGTTTACAACACATACTACTTAAACGCATTTTATCGCATATCACATCGCTTGTTTGTACTAAACGCTATCGCATCGCAATCTCATCGCAGACTCGAAACGCTGATTTACTTTTATGCATCTTATGTGGTATGTGTGTTTTGTGTGTTAATTGTGTGATTACTTGTTTAATGTTATGTGGTTATCTCATCGCAACGCTCACTCACAACTCGCTTAAACGCAATGCAACGCTGAACGAACGAAACGAAAGTTGGAAAACTAACTCGCACCAGTCGTCTGATCGAATGACCATTCGATCGAATGATCATCTGTCCGGATGACCATCCGATCGGATGGCCATCCGATCGACTGGCCATCCGACCCCTCGCTGCACATCCTTCACTCCCTCTCACACTATAAATACTCGCCTGTCACATCACTGTTCACTGATGTGACAGCTCTATCTGACCAACTCGCTCCCAGCTCGTTCTCAAGCACTTTTCTCTCAATTCAGGGCCATTCCGTATGTATTTCTCCCTAAATCTTGTACTTCCATCATCACTACACACTTTCTCATCATCTTCTCCATCAAAATCACTGGTTTTCACCATGAAATCACATGATTTGGACTCCTTGAAGGTGATGTCATCACGGTTTCTTATACGAACTGTTGTGTGGCATCATCACATCAAAGCTTGTTTAGATCTAAAGGATTTCTACACAATATAACACAAATCTCAACAAGATTCAACATTTTCCAACTGTTTTCATACTTTTCTTCAACATTCTTCACTTTTCTACTAAAAACCGATGGAATTTAGACTCATTCAGGCTCTCTACTCATTCTTTAGTGGAGAAACGGTCTGAAAACGGACTTCCACCGGAGAGACGACCGATTCACGGGTTAAACATGAAACTCCAACGAGGACAGTTAGTCTGATCGAATGGGGTGATTCCCATCCAATCGACTGAGCTGGACTTGGTACGGTTTCCGTTGTTTGACACATCATCACACAGTCTCAGTTAAACTACAAAACTTTTTAACTTAACTGATTTCACAAAATTGTCAAACAACAGATCACGCAATCGAATAGCCATCCGATCGGATGACCATCCGATCGGATGACCATCCGATCGAATGCCTATTCGACCAGGTGACTTGCCTTTATAACTTTCAACACTTAAACGATTTGACCAAACTTCAACTTCTCAACCGAATAGCCATCCGACCGAATGGCCATCCGTCCGGATCACCATCTGATCGAATGACTTGATTTATACTACAACGAAAACTTCAAAAGTTCAAGACGATTTACAAACACACTCACTCATTCAAATGATCAACCGTTCGAATGGTCATCCGTCCGGATGACCATCCGTTCGACTCACCATCCGACACTTATCTCATCCGACATACTGTTTACGCACTGTTCAATGCTTACGCTACTGTTCTATGCTCAGGCTAATTTCCACGCGCTCCCTTCATTCCAAGTACTGTGTTTACTAGCTAAACACACACTGTGAGTATACTCGAACCCATTTCCTTTTTAAAGCACTTTTGGGTGTTACATACATTTGCTATAACAACATACACCAACACACAACACAAACACTTTTAACGCTAACCGCTCCCGCATGTTATACGTGAACTTGAATGCTTGTTACTATGCTTACACAGTGTTACACGGTACCGCCTCTAGCAATGATAGTACTATAGTTTGGACTCTACACCTATCGTGGACAGGGGTTGCTAGGGATCACATCTCTTTACTTCACGTGTCCGCTGGGCATGTGTCGCAGATACTCTACAACGCAGTCTTGTGGTTAAGTGTGAATATAGTTTTAATAGTTACTTGTTTCGCCCGTTACGTGATACATGTTGGTTATGTGTAACCGTCTTCGTTATACTATATGCTAATCAAACTTGTGTACTCACCTTTACATTTTATGTATTGACTTTATTTTAACGTATGTGACAGGTTGATAGGATGCTATGTTTGCTGTGATGAAACGAGTAGGAGGTCTAGAAACGTCATTCAATAAATCTGAGTTGTCAGAACAGTATTTTGTTTATGAGACTTATATCTGTAATGATTGTTTATGCTTTATATGTTAATGGTATGGGACATTAATGCTAAATATATCGTCACTAATAGTTGTTATGGATTCTCTTGGACAATCTGTTTTGCTCAGTGCCACGCCCCGATGTTTCCGCCATCGGTTGGGGTGTGACAACTGCAGGCGTGTTGGTTAAACCAAAGGGCATGACCACGAACTCGTAATAACCATAACGTGTGTGAAAAGCGGTTTTGGGTATATCTTCTTCGAGGACTCGAAGTTGATGACCAGGAAGATCCTCAGGGAAGACGTCAGGAAAATCACACACGGTGGGAACATCACTCACACTTGGACTGTGACAACTCGAGTTTTCAAGATTTCCATCTTCGCATTTAGTGCACGTTTATTTTTTTTTATTTTATGTTGTTTGTTAATACGACTTGTTTGTTTCACAACGCTTACATTTGTAAAACGTTAAATAGTTTTTGCGATTGATATTTGATATTTGGGGTGCGTGTTATATTTGAGTATATATGATAGTGTAATTTGTGCTATTTGGGATTTGCATAGTTTATTTTGGAAGTTTGGCCTAACACCCCTGCTTATATGAAAACATCACCCCCTTATGAAATCACCCACTCATGAAAACACTTTGAGTGTTTTCGTCTAGCATGGGCCCAACGAAAACAGAGACTGGGCTTTAGGCCCAGTGGGGTATTAGATATTTATTTCTTCACAATCTTCTCAGAGAAGTTTCACACTTATCAAACCTTATCTTATCAAAGTGTTTCTCTCTCTACCTCTGAAACCCAACTTGAAAGAATTCCTCATTTGAAGCCAAAACATATGTTTAATCCTTGGTTAGTGATTTCATGATTCAGTTGTTTAAAAAGCTTATCGTATGTTTATGGGTGTTTAATCATGATGTATGTATATATTTATGTATGTGATTATGTGATTGATCATTGTGTGTTTGTTAGATAATTATTATCTATGAACAGTCTGTATATTTAATGTTTTGATCAATAGTGGGTTTATGTTAATGAATGATAAACTGATTAATTTGGGATCCTAAGTATCACATGATGTTGGCAAAATATATATTACATATCAATGATTTATTAAAGGATTTGTAAATGATTAATTTTGTAACTGTAATATAATGGAATTTCTGGGTTTAAGCTACTGTAAGTGTTGTTGAAGATGATGAATAGTAACGAAAACACCCCACATGTATAAACTGGACGAAATCACATAAAGTGATTTCGGCCCACATAGAGTGTTCGGCCAAGGTGTTTAAGGCCCAAGTTGATTTCGGCCCACATAAGGGATTTCGTCCATATAAGTTGATTTCGGCCCATGTATGATTTCGATCCATAAGGGATTTCGGCTAAAGGTGTTTTCGGCTCTAAAGGGTTTTCGGCCATAGGGATTTCGGCACTTATGTGTTTTCGGCACTAGGGTGTTTTTGGCAACTTATATACTGTTAATAATTAATGTCACTAATTATGTTATTCAATTAAACTAATCAATTGAGTAACTCAGTTAGTTTATTTAACTTTGTTAAATATGTATTTTGAGAACTTCATTGTTTGAGTAACTCTGTTAGATGACAATTCTGTTAAGTTGTTAACTGGGTTAACTGACTTACTCTGTTTGTTTATTATTTCAATGAAGTGGATTAATTCGGTTATTCCATGAAATCTGTTAACTTTATTTACTTAGTTAATTGCTAGATGCCAACTCTGTTAAATGTATAGATGCAATTAACTGCTTATGTTGCATGATATGAACTGTCAAACACCCCATGATATTACTGTGACACTAGTTCAATGTGAAACTTTACAAACAATGTGAACTAATTGAGTATACGTGCATACTATAGGACTTGATTGATTGTTTGCGAGCACATAGTTTAGCATACCGAGCAAACCAAGGTGAGTTCACACTAGCCAAGGCATGGGATTCCCAGGGGTTGGGAATGGGATTGAATAACTACTCATACAACTATTTCTATTAAACAGAATATTACTGTCCTCGATTGAAGGGCACGTACGTAAAACCTACGTACAGTTATACTTATTACTGTCCTCAGATTGAAGGGCACGTACGTAAAACCTACGTACACGATCATAAGACCATCAGTTCTATCAAAGGAAGTCCCTCATTTATCGACTTAATCGCCGAGGCCTATGGCGAGCGGGTCATTAGTAGATAGCGCTATTAGGTTTAACAAACCTCACACCGTGTCGTCCGAACGGGCGTGTACTAATGGACTATGGGCAATGGGTCAATGCTGATAGACATTGACTTAGGGCACCTCTTATATTTTCGTAGCAGTCGATACGCGTGGTCTAGTAAAACATGGGAAACCCCCACTAATCATCGCACAGATGCCTGGATTGGCCGCGATAAGGATTAATACGATACATGGTTTATAAAACGAACATACGATTTATGCAATGAATACTATAACCAAACAACCAACTGTGAACTCGCTCAACTTTGTTGTTGATTCGTTGCTACATGCCTTGCAGGTCTTTAGGTACTCTCGGAGCTTGCACGGGGAGGAACAGTCGTTGTGGGACATGGCAGTGTGTGCCATGCTTTAAACATTACTTTATTTCATGCTTAATATTTGCTATGGGTTTTACAATTATGCTTCCGCTAAACACTTTACTATGCTTTGGTTTTTGGGACACCTTTCATATTGTTGGTTGAATTTTGTTTACTTATATGCTTGTTCAATATGATTGGTGGCTTGATCCTGGTCGGTCACGCCTACAAGCGGTAGTATTCCGCGTGTGGTTTTTGGGGGTGTGACAGATTGGTATCAGAGCCATTGGTTATAGAGAACTCGGTTTTAATAAGGGGAAAACGTTTTTATTAAAACCAGACTATAACCAGAACAGTGCTCAACGATCCACAACGACGCCTCGCTCCACGTGCAAGACTCATCACTCTAGGTAATATGGTATATGTTTTATTGCCTACTTGCTAGAATTGCATAGAACTTTGCTCGAGGTATGCTTAGATTACATTGTCTACTATACGTTATTGCTCGAGAACACTTGTGTGCTTACTCTCTTCTGTCACCGCACTATTCGCGAACCTCTCTCACTTATGTTGCATTTGCTATGAAGATCATGGCCGGATGTATCAACTTGACTCAAGCCCAGTTGACGGCTCTCATTAACGAACGAGTTGCTGCGGCACTCGCAGCCATACAAGCAGGAGGTCAACACGCTCAGCCACCTGTTTGCACCTTCAAAAATCTCAAGGATTGCCGACCTAGTACCTTCAGCGGTACTGAGGGAGTTGTAGGCCTCCTCTATTGGTTCGAGAGGCTCGAAACCGACTTTGAGGTGCGTGATTGCCCTGAGTCTCGTAGAGTAAAGTTTGCTACTGGAACACTCGAAGGTGCTGCATTAACCTGGTGGGAAGCACAGGTTCAAATGTTAGGGCTGGCAGCTGCTAATGCCACCCCCTGGAACGAGTTCAAGGACCTAGTTAAGGAAGAGTTTTGCAGTCGGGAAGACATCCACAAACTAGAGGTGGAGTTCCTCAACTTACAAATGACGGGGTCTGAAATTGAGGTTTATACGAAGAGATCGAATGAATTAGCCACATTTTGTCCCACTATGGTAGACCCTCCCACCAAACACATCGAGCTGTATCTCAAGGGTCTGGTGCCCGAAATTCAGAGTCATGTGACCGCAGCAAATCTTGGCACTATCCAGCAAGTCACTCGGCTTGCTCATCGTCTCACAGACCAGGCAGTAGAACAAAACAAACTACCGAAACGTGTTAAAGCTGCTACTACATGTGCTTCTAGTGACAACAAACGCAAGTGGGATGGAAACCCGAGCAAGGGATTACTTCCGGTTCAGCCTTTGGCGCAGCAGCAAAAGATAGATGACTACCAGAGTCCCAGTCAGCAATTTTCTGGTAGTCGTGGGCAGAGTGGATATCGAGGAAATCATCCAAAGTGTAACAGATGCAATAGGCACCACAGCGGTCAGTGCAACAAGGGTCATTGTCAGAGGTGTCTCAAGATAGGTCATGAAGCTAAGGATTGTCGAAGCTCACGTCCTGTAACTCAAGAACAGCAACAACCACGTGATTGGTCAGGGTGACGCAAGGAATGATCCCAACGTAGTTATGGGTAAGTTTCTTCTCGACGACTTTTATAGTACTGTCTTATTTGATTCGGGTGCGGATACCAGTTATATGTCTCTGAAAGTTAATCAAATGCTTAAGCGCGCACCAACACTTTTGAACACCAAACATGTCGTAGAGCTAGCTAACGGTAAAAGTCTAGAGGCCACAAACATAGTTCAGGATTGTAATCTTATCCTCGCTGGTCAGACGTTCTCTATCGATCTCATTCCTATCGTTCTGGGCAGCACCTATAGCTCGTGCACCGTATCACTTAGCTCCATCAGAATTGGAAGAACTATCGAAGCAATTGCAAGAACTCTTGGATAAGGGCTTTATTCGTCCTAGCTCTTCGCCTTGGGGAGCTCCAGTATTATTTGTAAAGAAGAAGGACGGTACCTTCCGCATGTGTATAGACTACCGCGAACTGAACAAGGTGACTGTGAAGAATCGCTATCCACTTCCACGCATCGACGACTTATTCGACCAGTTGCAAGGGTCGAGCTATTACTCGAAGATTGACCTGAGGTCAGGATATCATCAACTGAGAGTCCGGGAGGAGGACGTCTCCAAAACAGCATTCAGAACGCGCTACGGTCACTACGAATTTTTGGTCATGTCATTCGGGTTAACGAACGCGCCTGCGATTTTCATGGATCTTATGAACAGGGTGTGCAAACCTTATCTTGACAAGTTTGTTATTATTTTCATTGACGACATCCTGATCTATTCGAAGAGTCAGGAGGAACACGAGCAGCATTTACGACTCATTTTGGAACTTCTTCGAACGGAACAACTGTACGCCAAGTTTTCAAAATGCGACTTCTGGCTTCGTGAAGTCCACTTTCTAGGCCATGTGGTGAACAAGGATGGGATTCATGTCGATCCATCCAAGGTAGATACGATCAAGAACTGGCCTGCACCTCGCACACCAACCGAAATACGCCAACTCTTGGGTTTGGCGGGTTATTATAGAAGGTTCATCAAAGATTTCTCAAAGATTGCACAGCCGCTTACACTACTGACACAGAAAGGTGTTGCTTACCGTTGGGGTAATACACAGGAAACAGCGTTTCAACACTTAAAGGATAGACTCTGTAGTGCACCTATCCTCTCATTGCATGAAGGCACGGACGATTTTGTGGTCTACTGCGATGCATCTATCCAAGGTCTTGGATGTGTGTTGATGCAACGGGATAAAGTTATTGCTTATGCTTCACGCCAACTTAAGATTCACGAACGGAATTACACTACACATGATTTAGAGCTGGGAGCTGTTGTTTTTGCGCTCAAGTTATGGCGACATTACCTGTATGGCACCAAGTGCACCATCTACACCGATCACAGGAGTCTTGAGCATATCTTCAAGCAGAAAGAAATGAACATGCGACAACGTCGATGGGTCGAGTTACTGAACGATTACGAATGTGCTATAAAGTACCATCCGGGCAAAGCCAATGCGGTGGCCGACGCCCTCAGTCGAAAGGATACTACACCTAGGCGCGTACGAGCGTTGCAACTTACAATTCAGTCCAGTCTTCCTTCACAGATACGAGATGCTCAGGTAGAAGCATTGAAACCGGAAAACGTCAGGGCTGAAGCCCTACGCGGCTCAAGACAACGGTTAGAACAAAAGACAGACGGCGCCTACTATGTAACAGGATGCATTTGGGTCCCACTCTATGACAACTTACGCGAGCTTGTAATGGATGAAGCTCATAAGTCTCGCTACTCAGTACATCCTGGTTCGGATAAGATGTACCACGACCTCAGAACTACATATTGGTGGCCTAGCATGAAGGCCCACATAGCCACTTACGTTAGCAAGTGTTTGACTTGTGCGAGAGTCAAAGCGGAATATCAGAAACCATCAGGCCCACTCCAGCAACCTGAGATACCACAATGGAAATGGGAACAAATTTCCATGGAATTTTGTTACTGGCTTACTTAGATCTCAGCGCGGAAATGATACTATTTGGGTGATCGTGCATCGACTCACAAAGTCTGCTCACTTCTTGGCTTTCAAGGAAACGGATAAGTTCTCCACTCTAGCAGACGTATACCTTGAAGAAGTTGTCTCGAGGCACGGAGTGCCCACCTCCATTATCTCTGATCGTGACGCACGTTTTACTTCAGAACTGTGGCAAACAATGCACAAATCTTTTGGCTCTCGTTTAGACATGAGCACAGCTTATCATCCTCAGACTGACGGGCAGTCTGAGCGCACTATTCAAACTCTAGAAGACATGTTTTGGGCGTGCGTAATTGACTTTGGCAAGGGTTGGGAAAAACATCTGCCACTTGTGGAATTTTCGTACAACAACAGTTACCACACCAGCATAAAAGCTGCTCCGTTTGAGGCATTGTACGGGCGTAAATGCCGATCACCTCGTTGCTGGGCAGAGGTGGGTGACAGTCAGATCACAGGTCCAGAAATGGTAGTTGATACTACTGATCAGATTGCTCAAATACGACAACGCATGGCGGCAGCTCGTGACCGTCAGAAAGCATATGCCGATAAAGACAGGAAACTACTCGAGTTCCAGGTTGGGGATCGAGCGCTACTCAAAGTTTCACCCTGGAAGGGTGTTGTTCGTTTTGGCAAAAGGGGCAAACTCAATCCACGATACGTTGGACCATTTGAAGTCATAGAGAAGATAGGCAAAGTGGCCTACAGACTGAACTTACCAGCTGAACTCAGTGCAGTTCACAACGTCTTTCACGTGTCGAATCTGAAGAAGTGTCTGTCAGATGAGACCTTCATAGTTCCTTTGAAGGAGCTCACTATCGACGAACAGTTGCATTTCGTCAAGGAACCAGTTGAAATCACGGACCGGGATGTTAAGGTCCTCAAGAACACCAGAATACCTCTTGTTCGAGTACGTTGGAACTCCCGTCGTGGCCCAGAGTATACCTGGGAACGAGAAGACCAAATGGAACTTAAATATCCCCAGTTGTACGGAAGCAATGCAACTACTACTGAGGCTGAAGCTACTACAGAATTTCGGGAAGAAATTCCAAATCAACGGGGGGATGATGTGACACCCCAGGAAAACCAGTAAACGATAACTTACCTAGCTTCCTCAGTAACCGCATGCTAAATTTCGGGACGAAATTTCTTTCAAGTTGGGGATAATGTGACAACTCGAGTTTTCAAGATTTCCATCTTCGCATTTAGTGCACGTTTATTTTTTTTTATTTTATGTTGTTTGTTAATACGACTTGTTTGTTTCACAACGCTTACATTTGTAAAACGTTAAATAGTTTTTGCGATTGATATTTGATATTTGGGGTGCGTGTTATATTTGAGTATATATGATAGTGTAATTTGTGCTATTTGGGATTTGCATAGTTTATTTTGGAAGTTTGGCCTAACACCCCTGCTTATATGAAAACATCACCCCCTTATGAAATCACCCACTCATGAAAACACTTTGAGTGTTTTCGTCTAGCATGGGCCCAACGAAAACAGAGACTGGGCTTTAGGCCCAGTGGGGTATTAGATATTTATTTCTTCACAATCTTCTCAGAGAAGTTTCACACTTATCAAACCTTATCTTATCAAAGTGTTTCTCTCTCTACCTCTGAAACCCAACTTGAAAGAATTCCTCATTTGAAGCCAAAACATCTGTTTAATCCTTGGTTAGTGATTTCATGATTCAGTTGTTTAAAAAGCTTATCGTATGTTTATGGGTGTTTAATCATGATGTATGTATATATTTATGTATGTGATTATGTGATTGATCATTGTGTGTTTGTTAGATAATTATTATCTATGAACAGTCTGTATATTTAATGTTTTGATCAATAGTGGGTTTATGTTAATGAATGATAAACTGATTAATTTGGGATCCTAAGTATCACATGATGTTGGCAAAATATATATTACATATCAATGATTTATTAAAGGATTTGTAAATGATTAATTTTGTAACTGTAATATAATGGAATTTCTGGGTTTAAGCTACTGTAAGTGTTGTTGAAGATGATGAATAGTAACGAAAACACCCCACATGTATAAACTGGACGAAATCACATAAAGTGATTTCGGCCCACATAGAGTGTTCGGCCAAGGTGTTTAAGGCCCAAGTTGATTTCGGCCCACATAAGGGATTTCGTCCATATAAGTTGATTTCGGCCCATGTATGATTTCGATCCATAAGGGATTTCGGCTAAAGGTGTTTTCGGCTCTAAAGGGTTTTCGGCCATAGGGATTTCGGCACTTATGTGTTTTCGGCACTAGGGTGTTTTTGGCAACTTATATACTGTTAATAATTAATGTCACTAATTATGTTATTCAATTAAACTAATCAATTGAGTAACTCAGTTAGTTTATTTAACTTTGTTAAATATGTATTTTGAGAACTTCATTGTTTGAGTAACTCTGTTAGATGACAATTCTGTTAAGTTGTTAACTGGGTTAACTGACTTACTCTGTTTGTTTATTATTTCAATGAAGTGGATTAATTCGGTTATTCCATGAAATCTGTTAACTTTATTTACTTAGTTAATTGCTAGATGCCAACTCTGTTAAATGTATAGATGCAATTAACTACTTATGTTGCATGATATGAACTGTCAAACACCCCATGATATTACTGTGACACTAGTTCAATGTGAAACTTTACAAACAATGTGAACTAATTGAGTATACGTGCATACTATAGGACTTGATTGATTGTTTGCGAGCACATAGTTTAGCATACCGAGCAAACCAAGGTGAGTTCACACTAGCCAAGGCATGGGATTCCCAGGGGTTGGGAATGGGATTGAATAACTACTCATACAACTATTTCTATTAAACAGAATATTACTGTCCTCGATTGAAGGGCACGTACGTAAAACCTACGTACAGTTATACTTATTACTGTCCTCAGATTGAAGGGCACGTACGTAAAACCTACGTACACGATCATAAGACCATCAGTTCTATCAAAGGAAGTCCCTCATTTATCGACTTAATCGCCGAGGCCTATGGCGAGCGGGTCATTAGTAGATAGCGCTATTAGGTTTAACAAACCTCACACCGTGTCGTCCGAACGGGCGTGTACTAATGGACTATGGGCAATGGGTCAATGCTGATAGACATTGACTTAGGGCACCTCTTATATTTTCGTAGCAGTCGATACGCGTGGTCTAGTAAAACATGGGAAACCCCCACTAATCATCGCACAGATGCCTGGATTGGCCGCGATAAGGATTAATACGATACATGGTTTATAAAACGAACATACGATTTATGCAATGAATACTATAACCAAACAACCAACTGTGAACTCGCTCAACTTTGTTGTTGATTCGTTGCTACATGCCTTGCAGGTCTTTAGGTACTCTCGGAGCTTGCACGGGGAGGAACAGTCGTTGTGGGACATGGCAGTGTGTGCCATGCTTTAAACATTACTTTATTTCATGCTTAATATTTGCTATGGGTTTTACAATTATGCTTCCGCTAAACACTTTACTATGCTTTGGTTTTTGGGACACCTTTCATATTGTTGGTTGAATTTTGTTTACTTATATGCTTGTTCAATATGATTGGTGGCTTGATCCTGGTCGGTCACGCCTACAAGCGGTAGTATTCCGCGTGTGGTTTTTGGGGGTGTGACATGGACCCTTATCCTTCTTTTCCACAACATGGGCAAGAAAGGCGAAGGAACCCTTGCGCAAGTACTTGTTCGCTTGAGTACACGACATAAGCTTGAGACCTTTAGAAGGTTTCTCGCCATAGACGTGTAGAGAATCACTGTTAGGAAGAGGAAGGCGAATAAACTTCTCAGAACAAATGACTTCAGCACGAACTTGCCTAAACCAATCCATGCCTACTATGATATCGAAGCTACCCAATTACATGGGTATGAGGTCAATTGAAAATATACGATCATTAAGATTAAAGGAACACTTAGAAAGAATTGAATCAATAGACACGGACTTACCGTTAGCGACTTCGGCCGCGAATGATTTGGGCAACTTAGAACGTCTACACTTAAGCAAAGGTTCGAATTCAACGGATACAAAACTTTTATCCACGCCAGTATCAAACAAACACGAAGCATAGACATTTTTAACGAGAAACGTACCGTTGATGACGTCGTTGGCGTTCTGAGCTTGTGCTACAATGATGACAAAATCTCGGCGACGAGCTTGCTTCTGCTGCTGGCTGTTGTTGTTGTTGTTATGTTGCGGGCAGACGTTGGCGAGATGGTTAGGATCGCCACACTTGAAGCAGGCTCGACCAATGGCTGTTTGAGGTTGAGCTTGGTTTACAGCAACGGTTTGGTTTTGGTTGACTAGTGGCATTGGGCCACTTCGACATTGGGTGGCAAAATGCCCAAACCTATTGCAATTCGTGCATAGGCGGCATGGTGTGTGAGCAGGATGATGGTATAAACAGGTATTACACTTGGGATGAGTCCTAGTGTATACTTTCTTGGTAGGCTCAGGATTGGTTGGAGTGACTTGTTGGATGGGTTGAGTGGTTGGCAGAGTGACTACCGCACAGTTTTGGCTTGAAGCCTTCTATTTCTTGCCTTTGTTGTTCTTGGATGGTTTGGTTGGTGTGGGTTCAATGACGGTATCGGTGGTGGCTTGGTGCGCATTCTTGGATGAAACCTTGTTGGAGGATCCATGAAGAACGCAGTTGTTGTTGGGTTTGGCGGCTAAGCGGTAGGTATCTTCAAGGGTTTTAGGTGAGGCAGATTCAACAAGGTTCATAATCGAATGGGAGACCTGACTAGGGTAAAGCACACTCAGTTGTATGAAGCGAGCTGTGAGGCCAGCGTTGTCGTTTCTCACTTGCTTCAGATTCCAGAACTCATTCTCGAGTTTCTGAAGCTCATTCGGAGGACAAAACTCATCCTTTATCAGTTTCTTAAGATCGGCCCAAGGGAAGGCATGGGCGACATCGTTACCACGAGCGTTACGCTCGGAGGTCTACCAATCATGGGCTCTTGATCGGAAAACTCCCATTGGGTTGATAGTTCGCAAATGATCGGGGCAACCACTTTGGAGGAATGTGACCTCAATGGCATCAAACCATTGAAGCATCTTAGTGGCACCCTCTTCGCCAATGAAGGGAAAAGGGTTACAGGACATAAACTGCTTGAACGTGAAAGTCGACTTAGGTGGTTCCACCTTAGAGTCAACTGATGCGTTGGGTGATTCGGTGTTTGGTGGGGGTTGGATTTTGTTGACGATGTCAGGGGTGACCTTAGCCATTTGTTTCGCCATAAACTTCATGAGATCCTTCTTCGGCATCGACTCATCGTTGTTGGAACCCTTCTTGGAGCTAGAGATTGATTTGGAGTTCTTCTTGAGGGTGTTGGAGAGACGTTGAGAAGATATCTAAAGAACCAAAAATAGAGGGAAAGGATGAGACTTGATCATATTATGTTTATAAAATTCACGTTTTGCATGTATGAGCATGTAAGTATTCAGGTAGCACGTATGATTCACATAGTTTGCATGAGTATAACAAGTATTACAAAGCATAGTCATGTATAATAGCGAAAAGGAGTATAAATTTAGGTTGTTCACGAGAGTTATTAATGTTTTTTATTGCGAGAGATGTGTGAATCATGCATCGGTTTCGAAATGAACGAGGTAACAAGTATAAAAGACATAGAAATTGAGATAACATAAAAGAGAGGTAACGTAAAATATGGAATGTCACGGAACGTAACTACGACTCTTCCAAAGTGAATCAAAGATCCTTTCAAATTAGGGAAACGTGTTTTGGCCTATAGGTAAAATACTCTCGTCGAGAAGCGATTAACGGTATCTTACCCTTCCAGTTACTACACGTCCCTAATCGATTGAAAAATTGAAACTTTGGCGAGATTGAAAATCGAGGAATGGGACTAGTTGACAAGATACGGGTGTCACCCCTAACTTGACAACATCATACACTAAGTGTGGTTGGTACTCGTCGGGTCAAGAAAATTAATTCTGACACATTGACGAGTGTCCACTAGAGTTTGAATTGGAATTTTACCATTAAGGTGAGGATTTCACTCCTAACTTGATGGCGTAATTTCATGCAAAAATCGAATAAGCGGATTGAGAGTCGTTCACCAAAGTATAGGTTTCACACCTATTTTGGTGAAGTCGTCTCGTTTGTACAATATGAGTGTCTTCAAGTGTATTTGTGTAAAATGTCTTAGGAAAGACATATTGTATAACTAAGACAAAAGAAGAGGTAGAAGCAAGGCAGGAAGAAATAACATATCAAACAAGAATCAAGAATGGTCAAAGTTTGGTACTTACTATAGACTAGATCGAACATGGCAATTCTACCTAATTCCCTATAGTTATGGCTCTGATACCAATCTGTCACACCCAAACCGATGGCGGAAACATCGGAGTGAGATGAGAACGAAATTGCCCGAGACTTCATAACACTATTGCGACAATAATTAATACAAAACTGATTTCATTCATTTCATAACTTTGTCAAATTACAACATGGAAATTAAATTACAACAATTGTTTCAAAAAAATACAACATTACAAGAAACAAAGTACAACGAAACAATACAAATACAACAACCTATCTAGTAATTCAAAATGGGTTTCCAAAGCATCCCTACTAGATTTCATCAATGGTGACATCATCAACCTGTAACATGTTTAAAATATGATTCAATACAAAATGTATTAGCGAGTATACAAGTTTGATACATAGCATAAGTATAAAATGATTTTAACGAATCCACATGGCAAACTTAGTTATCAAGATTAACGTAAAACTGGCATGCGAATATTCAAGTCAATCCTCTGATTACCACAAGTATTAAAGACTTAACATGACCACAAGACTACGGGCGCAGCGTTACTCCTATAGCGCTATACATGTTAACGGAAGGCTTATACAAAGTTAATGACAAGTTTATCACATAAGAATGTTCAAAAAACATGAATCAAGTATAACGTATTAGTATGCATGTATTTGATTGTTTGTATGTTTGCATAAAGTCTAAGTGTAACTGTGTAGGTTTATAAGTAAACATATTGCACCCAAAAGTGTAAAATGTAAAAAGGGCGTTCGAGTGTACTCACGGTTTGGCTAAATCTTCTTTAGTTAATCTCGCAAGTAGAAGAGTTTATGACGAGAGCGCTTGGAACACCGAGATTACACTACAGGTGGGTAAACAAAGGTGTGATTGTTGGAGTTGAACGGAGGATTTTGGATTCGAAATTAAAGTACGTAGTATATAGTACAAAAGTATAACTTAAACAGAAAATATATTCTATCCAGGCACTCGTTAAGACACTGAGTTTCTGTGATTTCACGGGTCCTGATTTGCCAGTCAGAATCAGTAACGAGGAACGTGGAAACGGAATAAACGGTAACCGAACATCACAACTCAGTTCGTGCGAAAGGACAGTTCGCGCAGATGGACACCCTTCGCACGAAAAGGGAATACCCTTCGTGCGAATGGGGTCAGTTTGGTGCAAATCCGAACTTCTTTTGAACGTTTTAACTACGAAAGAGTCATGTTGTGAGTCCAGTTATGTTATTTAGTTATAATATATAGTATAGTTGTTTTGGTCAAAAATTACCGAAGTAATTAAGTGATCAAATTAGTTAAGTGAGGTAGTGTGCTAGAAATGAGTGTCGAAAATATGTTACTCAAGTTAATTTGTAAAAACAGTTTCAGGATACGGCTCAAGATATAGAGCTGTATCTGTGATCAAACAATGAGAAAAAAAGTAAAGGTTGACACGAGATGTACGAGGAAAGCCCTTGATCAATCTAGATCGCCGGCACAAAACCTCGGGAGCTGACAATCGCAGCTGCCTTGTTCTTCTATTCCTTCAAATATCAGGATACAGTGCAAGATGTGGTACGGATCGACTAAGTGTTACAACGAAACTTGAATACAAGTGTGGTGTTTGCGATGAGCTAGAGAGTGTAAGTGTATGAGAGTGTTAGTGAAAAATCGTGTGTTCTAAGCTGATCCGCCCCCATCTATTTATAGTAAAGATAAAATAACAAACTAGCCTAAACTTGCGGGATCCGCCGAATATTCCTTCTTCGAACGTTGTAGACCTGGTCTTTCGGGCTCAACGTCTCTTCCTCAACAAATTCGTCCGAGTCTTGAGGAGAAGAAGTCCTATCGACCGTTAGCAAGTCTCAGCCCTTAACCTGCACGTGGTTAATTCAATAAGCCTCAGGATATCGCCCAAGATGTTAGCAATATCCTCTTCCAGCATCCTGGTCACAAATGAACAAACATAGGCAGGATATTGGTCAGGATATATAATTGTTAAGAAAATGACCCCTAACAATTGTCCCCAAATATATCGGTTGGGATACCAATCCAACGGATATATTTCAAAAATCTTATCCCACAACTCAAGGCATTTAAAACGAAGCGACAGTCAAGATCACATCGTAACTTCCAACGCGTTTTTTACTCAATGGAGATTCACGATGCCCCTATATCTTCTCTTTTCTTGTTTGAAAAGCAAATATCTTCAACAGACCCTTCAGGTAATTCTCCATTTCTGATTTTCTTCCTGTCAATTTACTTCATCTTTCTAGCAATGGCCGCCGAGACCTTCACCCAGCAGAATCTTCTTAAAAATCCCGAGAAGGAGATCTGCGCTTTTGATAACGCAGACATTGCAGCTTTAAGAGCCTCCGGCGCTTTCCCTGACAGCACAGTCTTTAGGCCATTCGATCGGTCAATCCGATCGGATGTTTCTTCTACCGAATGGATCTGTTTTCCAGCATATCCTTTTTCATTAGGTCTTCGATACCCTTTTCCTGAATTCATGATGCAATTCTTTCGTATTACTGGCATCTCTTTTGCTCAAACCATGCCCATGGTTTGGAGAGTACTAATTGTACTCAACCAAATCAAAAACCTCCATTGCTCTGACCTCTGCATCGAGGATTTACCTATTGCTTATCGCCTCCGATCCCACGGCTCTAGTCGGTTCTTGCTTTTTTCAACCTCTAGCAAATCCCTGATTCTCAAAGCCACCAAAAACGAAGACGGATGGCAACGCAAATTCTTCTTTGTTAAACGAGATTCCATTGCTGAGGGTGCCAACCTTCCGGTGGAGTGGTTAACCACCGGTAGGATCATAAATATCCTCATAGACGATTTGATTGTTATCCTCTATTAATATTCTTCTTTTTGATCTTTATGCAGTGAACTTCAAGGAAGTTGCTCCTCCTACCGCTGAGTCAGAAGAGAGAATCCATACCGTTTACCGGTTACCTGCAATAGACAGGACTTTTACCACACACGTCCCGAGTTCAAGTCAGTACTCATCATCCGAGATGTCTGGTAAGAATTTCTTTCAAAATAATTAGTCAAAATAATATAATGATAAAGAGTTAAACTTTTCCCTTTACGCAGCACCAGCTAAGATCCCTGAAGTCTTTGATCTTGACGAACTGGATAGCTATTCTGACCAGATCCAGGTCAAGAAAGAAACTGGCTCCAAGACCACTGCTACATCCAAACCCAGCAGCTCCAAAGCCATTATCATTCCTAAACCTTCACCGGCTACCAAGCCCCGGAGTTCAAATTCCCGCAAAAGGAAAGAACCCGATTCCCCTGTCATTTCTGACACCTTTCCTTATGAAAAGCACGGGTTCATTGAAGCCAGTGGTTTTATGACTTCTTTTCTTAACCAGGTTTGTATCTTCATATCATATCCTGCAATTTAGACTATTTTTAAAGATTTAATAATATTAATCCCTGTCCTCTTACCTTTGTAGGGTCTTGAGCGTTTGGTTCACTTATATCAAGAATCCTGCAAGCTTAACAAGACACTTGAATCTAAGCTAAAGGAAGCAGAAATCACAATCTCTGACCAAGGTATGATCGCGGCCGCCAAGTCTCGTCATTACGAGGAGAAATACAAAGCTATGGCCCAAGAACACCAAGTTGCTCTCAACAAAGCTACTCTCCAAGCCCAGGCCGATCTGGAAGCTGCCCATGTGCAGTACGAACGGGATATGGTCAGTTACCGAGAAAGCCTCAAAAGTTCCGTCGTCATTTCTCTTCTCCAGGCTAGGCTGAAGATGGCTCACGAAGCTAAAACATTAGGCTTCGAATGCCCTTCTTGGGACATTGGTGCTTGGGAGACCAAGCTGAAGAATCTTGGCGGTACCTCTTCCAAATCAACTGTCGATGAACCTTCTAAAGCAGTTGAAAAGGCAATCGATGCTGACAAGGATACTGAGGCAGATCCCAAGATGGATGTTGCTGAAACCGCTATGGACCAAGAGGGCACTACCCCCTAGATCTTATTTTCATTCGAACAATTTTATGTCTTTATGAACAATTTTCATTTATGTCTCTAAACAATTTGATAACCGAAGGCGGATGGGTCCTGAGTTTCAGGATGAAACCTTCAGTTATCAACCAGTATTGATTGCTTTAAGAATAATTTCATCTTTTGACTTATTTTCTGTTACCTTGCATTAATTTGCATTACTTAGTGTGAGTCTTATTTTTGTAAAGATTTTGTATTGGTATCTTATAAAACATCCTGATCAGTATGCTCAGCAACATACTGCAAAAGTCTTTTATTAGATAGATCTTCCAAACGTTCCTTCAACTTTGTAAAAATTTCTTTAGAAAGTAAAAAATAGTTTATCTTTTCAAAACCAAGTTTTGATAATATTTAAATGATCAAAGTTTCAAACCAATACTAGTTTCAAACATCCTAATCAAATATCCTTAAAAGGACTTTGAGGATATATATCAGGATACTTAACATAATGTCACCAAAAACCTAAACGAGGCTTATAAAGGAAAGATCATACCAGAAATAGGACATAAACCTATTACCAAACTTCAATCCCTTTGCAACTTTTCCAGTGAAGATGTCCCCTGTGCAAGGTACTTAGTGCATTAGTCGCAAACTTCATCCTTTTAGCTTTACACCACCACCTTGGAGGGAATGTCCCCTGTATACAATGCCTTCAAGTATCTTAGAAATCTACTTAATGTCAGTTTCCCTTGCATAAGAGATTTTTTTACGTCCCAAGGGTAAAACCCAAGGATGTACTGGAGATAAATCCCTTGTATCCTGGGGAAAATCCCAATTTTTCATGCGCTACAGGCGGGAGTGTATAAACTCCAAGACTTAGAAAGGTGAAAACCTTTAAACCTTAGAGAGTATGAAAATACCCTTTCGTGAGAGAGGGTGATCAATCCTCATATACCTTTAGGATTCAGGATATAGCCAACAGTAACGAAATTGTCAGCCACTTTTACATGGACTGGTCCCGCCACCTTGAACTATCCCTGAATAACTTGCGCTCCAGGCGGGGTGTTTAAACCCAATTCCGAAGAAAGGTGAATACCTTTAAACCTGTGAAGGAATCAGTATCCCTTAAACGTAAGAGAGGGGGCCAATCCTCTAATCTTCTGAGTTATCCTGAGTGCATATCCTGGAGCTATATCCTGGAACATATCTTGCAAAACAACTGTAAACTAAGGTGGGTGTTAGCTTGGCTAACACCCCTCCGATGCTTAAGTCAGTATTGAGTTTCAAAAAATAAATTAAACCAAAACGTATTTAAAAAAGATAGAATTCATACCATTCCGAGTTAGAAATTGAATTCTAAACTCACTTGAAATAGAGCTTAAGGTGTATAGCATTCCAAGATCTCGGTAGCATATCCCCCTCCATATTCTTGAGTCTGTATGCTCCTTTCCCTGCTTCTGATTCAACCTCATATGGTCCTTCCCATTTTGGAGCTAACTTGCCATCAGCAGGATTAATAGTATTTTGAAAAGCCTTTCTTAACACCCAATCTCCAACCTTAAATCTTCTGGTTCTAATATTCTTGTTATATGCCCTGGATATTCTCTGTTGATATGCTGCCATCCTTAGCCTCGCCGCATCTCTCTTTTCATCTATAGTGTCTAAATCCTGACTCAAGGCTTCAGGATTCTTCTCAGGATCACTTAAGACAGATCTTGCAGTAGGTATCGTCATTTCCGTTGGAATCATTGCTTCTGCTCCAAACACCAAGGAAAATGGGGTTTGGCCTGTTGCATTCTTTACCGTTGTCCTATCAGCCCATAAAACAAAGGGTAATTCTTCTGCCCATCTTCCTTTTTTTGGCTCCAAGCCTTTTCTTTAAGTTATTGACAATTATCTTGTTTGAGGATTCTGCTTGTCCATTTGCTTGAGGATGTACCGGAGTAGATGTGATCATTTTGATTCCCCAATTCTTGCAAAAGTCAGTAGTCCTCTTACTTATGAACTGAGAACCATTGTCACAGATTATCTCAGCTGGTACTCCGAATCTGGTCAGGATATTCCTCTTTATGAAGGATACTACTTCTTGGTCTCTAACTTGAACAAATGCTTCAGCTTCAACCCACTTAGAGAAATAATCCGTCATTGCTAGCATAAAGACTTTTCCTCCCGGAGCTTTTGGTAGCTTTCCCACTATATCCATACCCCACTTCATAAATGGCCAAGGGGAAACAATAGGATACAATGGTTCAGCAGGTTGATGCAGTATGTTACTATGTCTTTGACATGCGTCACATCTTCGAGCATATTCTGCTGCATCCTTCCTCATTGTTGGCCAATAATATCCTGTCCTTAATACTTTTGAGAATAACGACCTGCCCCCAGCATGGTTACCACAATCCCCTTCATGTATATCCTGAAGTACTTCTTTGGCTTCGGGATCCTCCAAGCATCTCAAATACGGTCCTGCAAGAGATTTCTTGTATAAAATATTATTTATAATAGTGAATCGTGATACCTTCATCCTAAATGCCTTAGGATTTTCATTTCCAGGGATGTGTCCTTCTTTGAGATATCTCATGATAGGAGCCGTCCAGGATTTAGGATCCTTCTCAGGATGTTCTGCTCCAGGATCCTGAATACCCGCTACTTCTTTATCCTGAGGATTCGTTGCAGGATATAAGACATGTAATATTGGTATTTGGGTCCCTTCAGGTATCCTGACCGAAGATCCCAAATTTGCTAAGGCATCCGCTTCAGCATTATCCTCCCTTGGTACCTGTTCAAGTATAAAAACATCGAAATATCCTGCTAATTTTTTGAGAATATCAAGATATTCGATTAATTTCTCACCCTTAACTGCATAGGATCCATTAAAATGGTTAGTAATTAACAAAGAGTCAACATATACTTGCAAGTTTTTGATACTCATACTCTTAGCCAATTCTAATCCTGCAATTAAAGCTTCATATTCTGCCTCATTATTAGTAGCAGGAAATTCACATCTAATAGCCTGGGGTAATATGTCCCCCTGTGGCGATTTTAGTAGTATTCCTAATCCTACTCCTCTTACATTAGATGCACCATCAGTATATAATGTCCAGGATCCTGAAGATTCTCCTAACTGTTGAACTTCTAGGTCTACCTCGTCCTGAATGTCACTACTAAAGTCAGCCACAAAGTCAGCTAAAGCCTGAGATTTTATGGCGTTTCTTGGTTCATATACTAAATCATAAGCACTTAACTTTACTAACCACTTGGCCATCTTGCCTGACATCTCTGGTTTCCTAAGCACATTTTTGACAGGATAATTCGTTTTAACATGGATTCTATGTGTCTCAAAATAATGTCTAAGCTTTGTCGATGCCATGACTAGAGCTAATATCATTTTTTCTAAATGAGAATACCTAGTTTCAGCATCTAACAAACTTTTACTAACATAATAAACAGGATATTGCTGACCTTCATGGTCTTTTATAAGAACGGCACTTACAGCATTCCCTTATACAGCAAGGTATAGGGATAGTGGTTCACCATTTTCAGGCTTCATCAATAAAGGTGCGGTTGAGAGATATCGTTTCAAATCCTGCAGGGCTGCTTCATGCTTTTCCCCCCATTCGAATCTTTTGTTCTTCTTCAGGATATCATAGAAGTCTTTGCATTTCTCTGAGGATCTTGAGATAAATCTGTTTAGAGCTGCTACTCGGCCTGTTAATCTTTGTACGTCCTTCATATTCGAGGGTGATTTTATATCCAGGATAGCTTTGATCTGCTCTGGGCTTGCTTCTATCCCCCTTTTTGTCACCATATATCCAAGAAACTTTCCTGCCCCCACTCCGAAATGGCATTTAGCAGGATTCAGCTTCATGTTGTATTGATCCAGGATATCAAATGCTCCCTTGATATCCTGGAGGTGATCCTCAGCCTTTTTAGATTTCACCACCATGTCATCGATATATACCTCCATGGTGTCCCCCAGTTTGTCTTTGAACATCATGTTCACCAATCTTTGGTATGTTGCACCTGCATTTTTCAAACCAAAAGGCATAGCTGTATAACAATAAATACCTGTTGGTGTCATGAAGGCGGTATCCTCCTGGTCAGAAGGCTCCATTTGGATTTGTTGAAATCCTGAGGATGCGTCCATGAAGGTCAGCATTTCATGCCCGGCAGTGGCATCTACCATTGCATCAATGTGGGGAAGAGGAAATGGGTCTTTAGGACAAGCTTTGTTCAAGTCCGTGTAGTCTACACAAACTCTCCATTTCCCATTCTTCTTCTGTACTACAACCACGTTTGCTAGCCACCTTGGGAACTTAACCTCTCTGATCATTCTGGACTTTAATAGTCTTTCAACTTCCTCCTGGATAATAGTGTTCCGCTCAGGAGCAAACTTTCTTCTTTTTTGTTGTACAGGCTTGAATGATTTATCAATCCCCAGCTTGTGAGTGATAATATCTTTGGATATGCCTGTCATATCCTCATGCTTCCATGCAAACGTTGATATCCTGCATTTCAAAAAGTTAATTAACTGTTCTTCAATATCCTGAGGGATATTGGTTCCTACGAGCACCGAAATATCGGGATTATCCTGGTCCAGGATAATTTTCTTTACATCCTGCTCCGGATCCTCCACGATATCCTGAGCCCGCGTCTTTAATTGCTATGCTGCACTAGGTTTGGTTAAGGATTTCATCGAGGATGAGTAGCATTCTTTCGCCTCCTGCTGATCACTATCAACCTTGACAACTCCCCAAGGGGTAGGTATCTTGATGCATTGGTGATATGTTGATGGCACGGCCTTCATATCGTGAATCCATGGTCTTCCCAGTATGATGTTATAGCAGGATAGAGAATCCATCACACAGAAACGTTGTATCGAGTTGACTCCTTCAACGTATACTGGCAACTTTATCTCTCCCACTGTGTTTCTAGCTTCTCCACTGAATCCCACAAGCACGGTGGACTTTGAAGTGATATCCATTGGAGATACATTCATTCTCTTCAGAGTTTCTAGTTGGATTATGTTGACGGAGCTGCCATTATCAACCAGTATCCTGCGTACAAAATGGTTAGCTACATATAACGTTATTACCAGAGCATCATGGTGAGGATCCTGGACAGTATCCCTGTCATCTGCATCAAAAGTGATCACTTTGTCAGTTGTGAGGGTAGTCATCCTGACAGGTTTGTCTCCCCTTTCGGCTTTAGCTTCCTTTGCGTGTCTCTTTGCTGCCGAATACGAAGTTCCACAAATGTCGGATCCTCCTGAGATGAAGTTGATTATCTTGGCATCCGCAGGGGGTGATGCTGCCCGTTCAGGATCCTTCTCAGTATCCTGACCCTTATTCTTCTTTCTTCCTAAGAGATCTTTCAGATATCCCTTGCTTAGAAGATAGCTTATCTCTTTCCTTAGAGCAATGCAATCCTCAGTTACATGTCCGAAATCTTCGTGGAAAGCGCACCATTTTGACTTATCTTTCCAGTCAGCCTTTTGTTGATTCTTTCGGGGCCACCTAGCCTTGTCTCCTAGTCCCTGTATGGCATACATCAATTCAGGAATGTTAACAGAAAAGCAATATTCAGACAACTCAGGATACTCTTCAGGATCCTCATCTTCGACAGCATTCACTCTCTTGTTTTCATTTCTACCATATGGCTTAGGCCGATATGACTTAAATGAGGATTCTGACTTCCTGTTAGTCGACTCATAAGTGTTAGATGAGTTCATCCTTTCTTGCATCTTCCTGTCATCTTCCAGACGGATATATCTCAAAGCCCTGTTACGAGCTTCGTCGAGATTCCTGCAGGGATTCATTACAAGATCCTGATAAAACTGAGAATCCTTTTGTAATCCCATCTTGAAAGCTTGCACAGCTGTTGCAACATCAAGATGTGGGATATCCAAGGATTCTCGACTGAATTTGTTCACATAATCCCTCAAGGATTCCTGAGGCCCTTGAGTTATCATGTAAAGATCACTGGTTAGTTTCTCAAAACTCCGACTACAAGAAAATTGATTGTTGAATAAATTAACCAAATGAGCAAACGAAGTAATTGAGTGTGGAGGAACATTTAACAGCCATTTTAAGGCTGATCCTGTTAAGGTAGAACCAAATCCCTTGCACAAGCACGCTTCCTTGAGCTCCGGAGGGATAGGGTTAATCTCCATTCTCTCCCTATACTGAGCAATATGCTCCTCAGGATCCGTACTCCCATCATAAAGCTTCATGTTGGGAGTTTGGAATCTCTTTGGGATCTCAGCATCACAGATAGGATATGCAAAACGAGATATCTTGTGGCTGTCTTGAGATACTTCCGGGATCGGCTGGACCACCCCAGGTACACTAGATATCATGTCCTTCAATTTCTGAAGTTCCCTGGTAAGTGCTGATGTTACACCTGTATCCTGCAAAGATCCACCACTGTTAGTAGCATGAGTATTGTTATTATTCGACACGTTACCCGTTGGAGGATTTTGCCCATATCCTGAAGCATATCCTGAGCTCCTCATGGTTGACATCCTAATCGAGGAGGGTATTTCAGGAGTATGATTCTGAGGAAGACTGGGCACGATATTCCCCCTATTATCCTCGGTATATACAGCTGAACTGAAGTTCAACGCTCTGGGGTGTAACGGAGTGACATTGTCCTCAGCAGATCTGCTCGAGCCAGCCTTCAGGAGTTGTATTTCCCTCAAAAGCATTTGGTTTGTTTCCTGTTGCTGCCTCATTTGTTCCTGCACACTTCCAAATAAGGTTAAAATTTCATCATTAGAAGCTAAAACGGGAGCAGATCCCTGGACACTCCGAGTTGGGATAACATCTTGAGATTGTGTAGAGGCCGGCATCCTTGGAGGAGGTGGTGGAAGCACCAAACCGGTAGTAGCAGAGGTTGTAGCAGACATAGTGGAAGAGCTCATGTTTGATCTTGAGGCCATTGTAAACAATGTGACAAAAAGTTTAGAAAATAAAAAACCGATTAATGATTTTGCAAAGATTTTTAGTAAAGAGAGCACCACTTGCCCCACGGTGGGCGCCAAATTGTTTTGGTCAAAAATTACCGAAGTAATTAAGTGATCAAATTAGTTAAGTGAGGTAGTGTGCTAGAAATGAGTGTCGAAAATATGTTACTCAAGTTAATTTGTAAAAACAGTTTCAGGATACGGCTCAGGATATAGAGCTGTATCTGTGATCAAACAATGAGCAAAAAAGTAAAGGTTGACACGAGATGTACGAGGAAAGCCCTTGATCAATCTAGATCGCCGGCACAAAACCTCGGGAGCTGACAATCGCAGCTGCCTTGTTCTTCTATTCCTTCAAATATCAGGATACAGTGCAAGATGTGGTACGGATCGACTAAGTGTTACAACGAATATTCCTAAGCTGATCCGCCCCCATCTATTTATAGTAAAGATAAAATAACAAACTAGCCTAAACTTGCGGGATCCGCCGAATATTCCTTCTTCGAACGTTGTAGACCTGGTCTTTCGGGCTCAACGTCTCTTCCTCAACAAATTCGTCCGAGTCTTGAGGAGAAGAAGTCCTCTCGACCGTTAGCAAGTCTCAGCCCTTAACCTGCACGTGGTTAATTCAATAAGCCTCAGGATATCGCCCAAGATGTTAGCAATATCCTCTTCCAGCATCCTGGTCACAAATGAACAAACATAGGCAGGATATTGGTCAGGATATATAATTGTTAAGAAAATGACCCCTAACAATAGTAACAGTCCAGAATGTCATAGATTTCATAGAAGTCATGCATGAAGGTAATAACCTCGTTATAGTTCACCAAAGCACAAGTTAGTTAACTAGGTTAACAAACCGGTTGGTCATGAATACAGATTGTAAATAATAGAAATTAAGTAACCAAACAACCGAACAAGAACAACCCGAGTGTGCCGTCTCAACATGGAAGGTATGAACCAAGTGTTGGAGGCAGGACGGTGTCAACTTATTCTAGGTCTAGGAGATTGTTTGGGTGTTCGTTTTGCAAGTTCAAGTGTGGTGGTGGAACTAGATTGGAAGCCAAGGCTTCCACGGTTCACACATTGTTATCTCATAATCATTCATATTGTAAATGAGGATCTGATTAACATTCAACACTTAGAAAATGTCGGAATGGGATGAAACAGCACCTTTCGTGCGAATGGACTGTCATTTATGCGAGAGGCTCTATTTCGAGATGAAAACAGTTCGGTTTTGTTTAAACTGTTCATCTTCTTAACTGAAATCGACCTTAATACTAACCCACAGCTATGAACTTAGCTTGTGAGCTCAATGGGTCCATGATTCTACCAAGTTCGAAATCAGAAAGTTATTTGTAAAAGTTTGAAAGTTTAACTTCAATCCTTAGCTTGGTCCTCAATATGATTGAGTGTTGTTATCAGATTGCCAAGGCAGTCTGAGAAACCAAGTTGTTTTGGTATGAAGAATTGTAAAAAGATGAAGAAAAGTAGGAGAATTTAGGTGAAATTAAAGTGTTTGTGAGTTGCAAACTCACTTAGGAAGGTTCTGGAAGTAGACAGCAGCAAGTGTGCGATTTCAGATATTGAGAGAGAATTTCGGAGTTGTGGAATGTGAGAAATGAGGATAGAGGTGCGTATTTATAGGGTTAGGTGGAGTTTGGAACGATTGGGATTTCGGGCAAGAGGGCCTTTCGTGCGGAAGGGGATCCCTTCGCACGAAAGGGCCAATCCCTTATGCACGAAAATGCAAGTTTGACGATTTTCATGTTTTGTCGGTTTTAAGTGTTTTAAACATATAAGTGAAATTCATGAGTGTAATGTATGAATAAATGAATGTATAAATGAATTTTGCATGTATAGACAAGTATAAGTTTGCATATAATTGTATCAGGTTTACATGTATAATGAATGTATAACAAGTATGTATGAATTATGTACAACACAATGTATATAAAAAGGAGAGTTTTCATTATGAATCAAGTCTCGGATTACAATGATTTGAAATGAAAGACGAATACAAAGAGAATACAAGTTTCTATAAATAGAAATACAGACAAATTTTCTAAATAAGAAAAGTTACAAAAAGCGAGGCGTTACATTGCATATCGATGGGGGTAGCGACTTTGGCAGCGGCGGGTTGCGATGACAGTGGGGGGTGGGGGAGTGATGGTGACTGCGGTGGAAATGATGGCAGGAGTGGTGTTGACGATGGGGATAGTGGTGTTAACGGTGGGGTGGTAGTAGTGGATCTGGTGGCGATGCGAGTGAGGTGGGACTAGCATTGGCAATTGGAGTTACGATGAAGGTGGTGGTTGCACGTGACAAGTGGTGATGACGAAAATGATGATGTTGGCAGTGAGTGGCGACGGCAGCAATGGTGGTGCTAGAAAGGTAGTGGTGGCGGCAGAAACGGTGGTGGGATGGTAGTGTGGGGGGTGGCGGATGTGACGGTGGCAAGTAAGCAAAGATTCCATTCCTTTGGTTAAATTTCTTTACATGAATGAATTTCATTTGAATCATTCGAGTTCCAAATTCATTCAAATCATTCCAGTTCCATTACCTACTCAATCAAACATGTTATCTTTGTAATTCATATTTTAATTCTAACAAATTTTTCAAACCAAACTAGTTAAGAAATGAAATTTAGTCTCCACTTCTTTGTTCGGATTGTAACCGAAACCAAATAATCGATTCGGTTTTTCAGTTACCTTACCCTCCTCAGACCCTACCTTCACTTTGTTATAAGTGGGATTTACCGAGTGTGATGATGATGATGATTATCGGATTTATAAAATGTTCAATAGGTTAAAACCGAATATCCAGTTTAAACCGGTTTTACAAAATGTTGAATTCGGTTAAACACTTATCTTATCCGGTTCAGTTTGATACGGCTATTGTCGAATAAACCCCAAAAACGAATAAAAAACAAACCGATGAAAAGCCCTACATTAGAACTAAATGGCAAAAAAAATGGGATTATATAGAGAGCTAATTGTGCATCGCAAGCAGAACCACTAACCCGTATACCAGTGTGTATATGCTATGCTTTTCAATAAAATTTATACTTCAAAGCGAAAAAACAAAGACGGGAGGGGGCTTAACTAAGATCCTCCCCTGCTCTCATCCTCATGCATTTTTTTCATTTATCTATATAATAATAAAAACAATAATAAATGTTGATAGTGAGTAGAATTAGTTGAGTTGTGTGTTGGAAGCTGTAATTAATTCACCATTACATATAAAAACCAGCACAGTGGTAGTAGTAGTAGTAGTTTTAGGGTAAACTTGTGTTTTCTCTTTCTACTACTCACAATCTTTACAATCCAAATTCCCCCATTCAAATCAAAACACATCTCTCTTACCCACACTCAAAACTAACCCAAACAAATATCCATATCCACAGCCACATCAACATCAGATCTGCAACCACCGGAAATCACCAAAATAGTCATGCATATAGACACTTAACTGTTTTACTGTTTATAAGAAAAAACATCAAAAATAGTGGTTCCAGTCATGTTTCAAGCAGTCTAGTAGTGTTTTTCATGTCGGGTTTCGGGTTGGCGGGTTGAAATCTTCAACCCAAACATGACCCATATATTTATTCGTCAAAAACATTAACACACTTGAAACCATGTAACCTGTTTAACGCATTTATCTAAAGTGTCAAACAGGTCGGCGAGTAGTAATCAAGTCGTAGTTCGTAAATGTTTTAATCAGATCGTAAATGGGTTGACTGTTTGGCCTGTTTATTTAAACATGTTAAAATTGTCGACCCGAACACCAACTACTTAATTAAACACTTAAACCCGAATATTACATGTTTATTAAACTAGTTAGATATGACAACCCAAAACTTCATTATTTTCAAGTCGTGTCGAGAATTGCTACCCCTCGTTCCAATCCATAGAATAGTGTCATTATGCCACCTCTAGATGTCAATAAAGAAAATGTGTGCTTACATGGCAAAAAGTGTTTTTTTTTTTTTTTGTATCAACGAGGTACTCTCTTACGGCTGAGAATCTCCTGCTCTTTAAGTCGGTGCTGGAATCTAGCAAGGCGAGCCTGAAGGCTCACAAGACTTGCTGCTTTGCGTGACAACACAAAACTCAGTTGAGTCACATAGTTGTCAATAAGGCTACCTGGCTTATCAACTTCTGCAAGCAATTTCATTTCCTGGTTTCAAATAAATTGCACCATTAGTTACACCATTTCACAGAATAAAAATAGTTTTTTTTTTTAAATAGTAAAGTCCACGGATGGTTCCCTGTGGTTTACCAAAATATTGGATTTGGTCCCTAACTTTTCAAAAATACATGGACGGTCCCTGTGGTTTGCATTTTGTACGTTGTAATGCATTTAGTCCTCAGCCAACAAATCCAAAGGTTTTAGCATGTCCAAATTAGGGATTGAATGTGTTACAAAGTGCAAACCAGAGGGACCATCCATGTACTTTTGGGAAAAAGCTGGGGACTAAATGCGTTACAAAATGCAAACCATAGGAACCATCTGTGTACTTTTGTAAAGCTAGGACCAAATCCAAAATTTTGGTAAACCACAGGGACCATCTGTGTACTTTACTCTAAAAAAATGAATCTGAAGTAAAACAGGAACGTTTAATGCAAACTGGCAGTAGCACTTACTTCACGCACTATCTCCATTGTATCTTCAATCTCTTTCCTGTGAGCTGCAATCAGAGCTTCTTCTTCCTAAAAAATCATAATGCTGTTTTAAGTTGCAATTAAGAGCATAATTTAGGGGTGTGAATTTCTGACACGAACCTAACATGAAATTCGCAGGTTTGGGTTTAGTCTTAATGGGATCGGGTAAGTTTCAGGTTGAACCCGCGAACCCATTTAGCTAAACGGGTCGGGTTCGTGTCAACCTGGGCGGGTTGGCGGGTTGACACGTTGAACCCATTTATATTAAATTTAATTTTTTACTATATGTTTTATGTCATAAATTAAATTGGGTGGGTATATTATGCCAAAATTATAGCTTCAAAAGAGAACTTGACATAGAATTTCATAATTAAAATGTAAATGTGTTATTTGTGGTTTTTTGTAGTAAACCTTAATTTCAAATATATATACTAATTTGCAAAAAAAACTCAAAAAATAAAAAAAAATCGGGTTAAACCAGTCGTGTTCGGGTCAACCCGTGAATATTAAGGTCGTGCTCAGGTTCGTCTAAAATTTTCGGGTCCGGGCCGGGTTGGACCCGTCAACCCGCTAACACGACCCATTTAGCACCCCTAGCATAGGTGTACAGTCAAGCTTGGTCAACTGCATAAACATCATTTACCACATATTAACTACCTACCTCAAGTATTTCATTGACATTCTCATCATGAAGCTGCTCTGGTTCTGACTGTTTTGACGCCATATAACTGGCATTTGGGATATTTGAAATATCAGTATTATTACCATCTCTTTTTAACCAGCCTTTTTCAGGTTTTTCATCACCGTTATCCTTCTTCTGCCAGTTAACTTTTCTTCGCGGTGGTGATACCCTCTGCACAGTTTCTTCTGTTGTATCAACCGAACTTGGCCTAGGGAATACTCTCTGATTATAGGAGCCGCTAAAAGTGTTCTTTGCATCAGCTTTCTCGTGTTCGAAGCCACTTTCATCCCGACTTTTGAAGGCGTAATTTGAAGAACTTGGAATAGGTTGTTTCTCAAAATCGGATGTGGAGTTGTAAGATACATTGTCTCTTTTCGGGCCCCATTTACCTGTATCCATAACTTTTGCCTCTTGATTGCGATCGTACATGTCCTCTCCGTCAGAAGAAACTAGCAAATTTGCTGATGAGGAGTCTTTAGTAGTTGCCTGTGAAGTTCCAACTTGATCTTTTTTCGAATTTCCGCTTTTTGAAAGACTTTTAACTCTGTTTATTTTAGCATATTGGTACATAAGAATAGGCACTAACAAGAAAACATAATATAGACAAAAATAACGATATTAATATTATTAATAATAATAAATAAATAAGAGTAAAATGTCAAAATCGTCCTTGAGGTTTGGGCACTTTTGCCTGTTACATCCAAAATAAGATTTTTTTTTTGTCATAGGACCCCTGACGTTTCGTATTTGTTGCCATTTTCATCCAAATCAATAACTCTGTTAAAATGCATCGTTAACTCAAGGACGATTTTAGCAATTTCATAAACTCGGGACGATTTTGGCAATTTACCCATTTAAATAATATATATACACACACTGGTAGAGGATCCTGTACATTAATCCAGAAGTGTGAGAAGTGTATTATAACACTATATATAACTATATAACACCATATAAACACCGTATAACACTGTAACACCATATAACACTATATAACACTATATAACAAATATAACACTATATTTTGTCTGATAGCATGTCTATGATATATGTATAGTGTTATATAGTATTATATAGTGTTACATAGTGTTATATGGTGTTACATTGTGTTATACGGTGTTTATATGGTGTTATATAGTGTTATATATAGTGTTATAATACACTTCTCACACTTCTGAATTAATGTACATTATCCCTAACCCTACACACACTTATTTATATATACACTTATTTTTTTTTTAATTTTCATTTTTACCTTTAAACAAAAATAAATTAACTATGTATATATATTATATTTATAATTATTTTTATTATTCTTTATTTAAAGATAAAAAATAAAATTTTAAAAATTAAAAAACAAAAGAATAAATAGGTAAATTGACAAAATCGTCTATGAGTTAATGAAATTGCCAAAATCATCTATGAGTTTATGAAATTGCCAAAATCGTCCCTGAGTTAACCACACATTTTAACCGAGTTAGTGATTTGGATGGAAATGACAACAAAAATGAAACACCAGGGTCCAGTTACAAAAAAAAAAATCTTATTTTGGATGTAACAGGCAAAAGCGCCCAAACCTCGGGGACGATTTTGGCATTTTACTCAATAAATAAAGAAATAAAACTATTACCTATCAGCATATCTCAAGGTATTGAGAGTGTGTTCACAAGAACCAGCATTTGGTGAAATGCAAGATATCATAACAGTCCTTGAATTTCCAACAAACGAATCACGAAGAACTTCAGTCAGTTTGCTCCCACGAAACGGAATATGAATCTGGTCATTATCAAGTGCACGAATGCACTCTTTAAGAGCCAAAAGACTCTTGTTAATTTCAGCACCTTCAATCCTGGATATACATGGTGATTAACACAAATAAAACATGCTGATATGCAAAGGGGTTGAATTGGGTAGTTCTTTGTTATAATAAAAAAAATGAGTAAAATTCCATTTTCGTCCCTGAGGTTTGGCCAATTTTGTGACTTTCATCCATAGGTTTGTTTTTTCGCATCCGGACCAAAAGGTTTGAAATCTTGTCATTTTCATCCGGCTCGTTAACTCCATCCATTTTTTTCCGTTAAGTCAGATGTATTTCCGTCTTTTTTACTAACTTAAAGGGCAATTCGGTCTTTTTCACTTTATGTAAAAAGACCGAATACCCCTGAAAAAGACCTAATTACCATTTAAGTTAGCAAAAAAGACGGAAATACCCCTGACTTAATGGAGAAAAATGGATGGAGTTAACGAGCCGGATAAAATTGGAAAGATTTAAAACCTTTTGGATCCAGATGCGAAAAAACAAACCTTTGGACCAAAGACGCAAAACTGGCCAAACCTCAGGGACCGAAATGGCATTTTACTCTAAAAAAATAAAACTACGTTCTCATTACCGTGTTTGTTTGTCATTGTCAGTTGTATCAGCACCTCTCTCACTGCCAGCAAGATCAATGAACGAGATTTTCCCAACAACCTTTCCACTCTTGGTATCATTGGCATCATTCTTCCTTCTGGTGTCCTTTACCTCATTGTGTTTTTTCACAACTAATTGTAATATGGCGTGTGACCTTGAAGATTCCTCGTTAGCTCCAGTAGAGCCGGTACTTCTAGCAGCATTCCCTCTTTCAATGTATTCTTTAACAATCTGTACATCTAAAACTTCAAATTCTTGTAAACCGACAATGCAAACCTGTTGTCTTCCATCTTCTCTCATGCAAAGTTTTCTAGATAAAACATGAAAAAGTTCCGTCAAAATTAATAAACAAATTGTGAACTAAGTAATACTTAAAAATCTTCTGATATAAGAAATAAGTGTGTAAAACTGTAAAGAGTAAAGTACATGGATGGTCCCTATGGTTAACCAAAATTTTGGATTTAGTCCCTACTTTTTCAAAAAGTACATGGACGGTCCCTGTGGTTTGCACTTTGTAACGTATTTAGTCCCCAACTTTTGCCATAAGTACACGGATGGTCCCTGTGGTTTGCACTTTGTAACGCATTTAGTCCCCAACGTTTAGTGACTAAATGCGCTACAAAGTGCGTACCCCAGCTTTTTTAAACTACACGGATGGTCCCTGTGGTTTGCACTTTGTAACGTATTTAGTGCCCAACTTTTGCCAAAAGTACACGGATGGTCCCAATAGTTTGCACTTTGTAACGCATTTCGTCCCCAACGTTTAGTGACTAAATGTGTTACAAAGTGCGTACCACAGGGACCATCCATGCACTTTTACCAAAAGTTGGGGACTAAATGCGTTACAAAGTGTAAACCACAGGGACCATCCGTGTACTTTAAAAAAGTTGGGGACTAAATCCAAAATTTTGGTTAACCACAGGGACCATCCATGTACTCTACTCAACTGTAAATTAGTTATTAAAATAGAGCACTTACTTTCTATCACTTAGAAGATCGTAGAGCTTTCCACCATAGATCTCAAAGTAACTAAGCCATAACTTGAACTTTTGATTACGGTAAGTTGGGTGATTTAAATATCTAACAAGGTCTTCTGCAGCTCTAAGAGGTAACGGTTGCATTGTATAGGTTTTACCACTTCCTGCATTAAGAATACCAGCAAAACCTCTTAAATCGGCTAAACTCATTACCAAAAAACGCAAACATAAATCACTAATCTATATCTATATCTATATCTATACTACATAATAAAAGAAAATAATGGGGGACACTTGTCATCCATTGGAAGAATCTATTTTTTGTTTTCCCGTTTCTCTCTCCTACTTAATTATGGATACTTATTTTTTTAATTAAAGATAGTTTTTATATCCAACCAAATTAATTATAGAAACTAATTATTAATTTTTTAAATAAACTAATATTTTTTACTTAAAACTTCACCAAAATTACGTTGGTTAAAGTATTAAAAGATTAAAAACGAATAATAATAATTATGGTAATTGTTTTTATGAGTGATTTCTAAAAATTTTATATATTTAAGGTGATTGGATGGTAAGAATGGTAAAATACAATATGTTAAATAATAACAAAAAAAATATGTGGTATTAAAAAATCAAAGTTAACATCCAGTTGAAAGAAAAAATGTTTTAAAAATTAGCTTAACTAAATTTAATAATTTATAACTGTCACATCAATGTTCATTTTTAAATACATATCTTGACGACTGTATATGTAAACAAATTACACTATGATTTATTCTATTAGTATAATACAAGAGTTTATTCAACCTTGCAATGCATGTGTTTTTTTAAAACATAACTTTTTTATTACTAATTATATAACATTACATTTATCAACCCATGTAATACACGGGATTGTAACCTAGTATAATAATAAAGATATAGAGCCTATAAGATACCTGTCTGGCCATAAGCAAAACAAGTTGCTTTGGTCCTCCGAAATATTATAGGTATGATTGGCTGTACAGTTTCACGATAAACCTGTTTCAAGCAAACCACTAAATTAAACCTTCAGTAGCAAAAATCAATTAGAGCATTTGAACACACAAGGTTGATTACCTCATCATTGGTTACTTGTTGGTCAAGAACAGCATCAAAACAGAACTCATGCCTCTCCACATAAGCGGTCAGGTCAACCTTTAATAATATCAAAAATCAGTTTTTTTTTCAGCCTAATGTTGTAACTTAATATAGCTTATTAATTTTAACTTTCAACGTAAGAAATGTCCGAACCTTTAGCTTGGGTTCATGGACGGTTAGACCATTGTCACAAACGCTCACAACGTCATCTTCCTTGCGAGCGAGTTCCTTCTTATTCAGTGGTCTCTTGCGTACCTAATATAAACCATCAACTTTATAACTCATTCAACTCCCAGAAACCAGTTTCTGGTTTTATTATTTTTCGTTTAAACTACACAAGGAAAGCGTGCTAAAATCGCTCAAATAACATAAGGAGCATGTTCCTATAACATTCCGTCACTTTCAACCATGGTTATCGATAGCGACGAAAGAGCGCCCGCTATTTCGTGTTTAGCGATAGCTGATAAGGTAGTTATAAATTTAAGAAATAAAAAATAGCTATATATATATTTTATATTTATATATAATGTTAATTTTATACTTTTTATGTATAAATATATAAGTTTAAGGACTAAATGTAAACTAGTGAAAATAGAGGGGGTTAAATGTTAAAATACACAAACTAATTTTACACTTTTTATGTAAATTTTAACAAGTTTTAGGGTCTAAATGTAAACTAGTGAAAGATAGAGGGATTAAACGTTAAATTGCATAAAGTTATTCAACCCTGAAAAGGCTAAAACGCAAGAAACAATCGCTGCTCTTCTTCTTCCTGGTTTCCGCAGGTTTACGGCAGAAATTGCAGCACGGGGGGCCGGAATTCGTCGTCGGAATCCCGCTATAATCACGCTATGGAGTCGCTAATTTATAGATTGCGAGATATGTGTGATACGCTATGAAGCGCGCGATAGCGAACGCAACGCTATCTTCGCTATCAACAACTACGCTTTCAACTAATAATTAAAAAAAAACTTTCAGCTAATTATCATCCCAACGTGTGACCGTCAGATAAATGTTGGCCACAGCATAATACATGTATATTTAACTACTAAATGAGGCTCCTATGATTAACATTTAACAATATATCTAACAAAATCAGATGTGTATTAACTATTAAGTGCTACTAATGACCACAAGAGAAAGACAGAGGAACTACATACCACAACTTTAATCTTAGCAACGTTATTTTCCCTTGAACTAATTTCTTTTTCAAGGGTCGGAAGTCCTTGAAACACGTCTACATCAGCCTGTCCTCTTTGCTGCCGATTAGGCAGGGGGTCAAAGTCATTGTTGACTGTTTTAGTAGCCATAGGAATGAAAGGTGATTGCTCGAATGGTTCTGACATAACATTCTGGTAAAAGAAAAATCAAATCAGTTTTGATACGAGTCACCAAACGCAAAAGAACTTATGTAATAGACATGTATTCACAGAAACTTTGTACCATATTTTTTTATAAACAACTAGTTTTTATACCCGTCGCGCGTTGCGCTGGCGCCGTACGCGACATGATAAATTATAGACTACCTTGTTTCCATACTAAATTTACGTTGAAACGTAGACCAATCCGAATTCATACCGTTAAATGAAAGCGTATTATATTTGACCCGCCTTGTTTCCAAACAAAATTTACGTCGAAACATAGACCAACTCAAAACCTACATAAAATAAACACGTGCAGTGGTGTCGTACACGGCGTGATAAAGTATAGACTACAACTGACCCGACTCGTTTCCAAACTAAATTTATGCCGAAACGTATAACTCAAATTTATACCATTGAATAAAAACGAATTATATTTTGACCCGGTTTGTTTCCAAACACAATTTACGCCAAAACGTAGTCCAACTCAAAAACATAGATAAAAAATAAAGCATTTTACAACTGATCCAACTCGTTCCAAACAAAAATTACGTTGAAGCGTAGACGAACTCAAATTTATACCGACATGTACATAAACATAAAAACGTAAGAAATTAGTTTTAGGGTAAACTTGAAACTTTAGAAACTTGAGGGGGTCATTATGACATTTATAAAGTAGAGGATTAATTTTGACATTATACCAAAGTTAGGGGTAGAATGGGTCATTTACAAAGTAGAGGATTAATTTTGACATTATTAGTAGAGGATTAATTTTGACATTATACCAAAGTTAGGGGTAGAATGAGTAGCCACCGACCTTCGATTTTAAGGTTATATAAATTACAATGAGGATGCACACTATGTTATTTTTTAAGCCTCTAAAATCGAAATGATCACATCAAAAGGTATCACCAGAACTCTCGTGTGCCCATTTATTTATATAAAAATGAAAGGATTCATGAAGGTTATAGCTTAAAATTCTAGAGTCCATGTAACTAGTTTCAACAAGCATCTCGTCCGAAAATATTTTTGGTTTTGGCGTCTAATCAAATTGTTGTACACAGATGACGTTAAAGAATCGACAGGTCAGCTGTGTTTATATGATGTACTCTCTAACTTTACTAATTTAAATGAAATAGCAGACAAAGTGGAAGTGGAACACATACTAATAGTAGCCTACAGACCATCTAGAAAAGGTACATTCAAGTTACTCCATAACTATAGTTCATTGGTGTTCAATGTGCATTGCATATAGCATCGAACTTTAAACATCTTGCGTGTGTGAAACATATTCTGAGATGACTTCAATCAAAATGAAATCATGAAATAAACAAGCGTTTTTTACTTGCAACAATTACCGAAAATTCGAAGGACATAGCAACCATTCTGGACTCTACTAGATTGTGATCATTGTATACTTGTTTTACATACAGGCAGCCATATATATCAGGCAATGCGCGTAAGGCTAAAACACATTCTAAACAATGAGATTCATACCTCTGTAAGTAGCTCTGTGTCATCCATAGCATGTAAATCCAATAACCCTGCTCCAAAATCACCCCTAAACTCGGAAGAATAGAAACCATCTGATGCACCAATTCCTCCAGAACCTTGGGTTGTTGGAGAAAATGACTCAGAACCAGACTCGCTATTAAAATTGAGGTTCCTCATTAATTTAAAAAGCCTTTGCTTTTCTTCAGCAGATTGTGCCCCATATCCCTGCCAACAGAAGTAAAAGATAGCTCATTAAACAGACATTGGTTTCCTTTAAAAATACGAAAAAAAATAAACATACCTGCATGAGAAGATTGGGTAGCAGGCGTTGATCAACGCCATTAGATGCAACCGGTGAGCCCAGATGCTGTAAACCTGCAGACTGGAGCCATCTTGCCATTACAGCATCTCCGGCATCACCAGAAGGACCTGCATTACCTTCTGCAGGTTGATCATACAGAGAAGTTGCAGAAGCATTTCTCTGCTGCATCTGGCCGCCCATATGGCGCTGCGATCGGCGTTGGGGAGCCAACTTTTCTTCTTAAACTTATTCACCAAAACACTTCAACCACAAAACAAACATCATGTGAGACACATTTCTAATTCGGATACGTTCTAGGTCCAAAAAGTTTCAAAACCGAATAACCAACCAACACCCCTAGATATGTGTTGATTAACACAAAACCACCATTTCAGACACTCAATTTCAAAAATCCTACACATACACAACAATTTTATCACCAAAAACACACATACCTACAAACAAACGAGCATCAATTCGAATCAACACGCTTCAGATCAACTAAATCTCAACAATTCAAACACTTGTGGGCTTGTGGCACATGCAGATCAATCGGTGCACTCAAAATCCCTAACAATTTCAACAAACAACGAAGAAAACAAACCAAATACAATCTCAAAAACAAATCAAACAACAAGATTACAAACAATGTGAAGAGAATGAACAACCGAACCTGTTGGAATCGAAAATGCGCATAAATTGAAATGGAGAAATGAGAAATCAGATCTGGAACATAAAACCCTAGAATGGATTGATGTGGTTGAAAATAGGGGGAAACATGTGCGATTATGATGGTACAGCTTTAATGGCTTATGGTGATTGTTATTGTTTGTTAATTATATGATAGGGAGATAGATAGATATAGGTTAAAGTTTCTCTCTCTCTATATATGTATATCATTCCTTGTATTTTGGGTGGGATGTGAGTTAAAAGGAGTGAACTGGAAGTTAAATAGTGCTAACTTCTAATATTAGTCATGTATTCTTTGGTGGGGGTTACTAGGGAGGGGGGTATGGCTTCGGTGACCCCATTCGGGGATAGGTTTCATCGATCGGTGAACCACACCGAGTGGAATTCGGTGTTCGGTGAGTTGGTATATTCGGTGTATAGTCACCGATTGATTGAGTGGTGATTTAGTGGAATTTGACCGTTTAAAACTAGTCGTTATAAAAAAAATACAACTTTTCCTTATAAAAACAATACCATTCAACATCATTTTTCACCATTTTCTTCTCCATCCAACTCTATTTTCTAAAAAAATTCACTTCTTCTATTTTTCCAATGGATGATATACCACCGCTATTCATTCCAATTGATATTAGTGAAGACGATGATTCTTCCTCGAGCGATAGTAGTTTAATTTTTTTCCAAAATCTTATTAACGAAGCCACTGAACTGGAAGACACGGGCACTTCTAGAAAAAGGAAATCTGTCCGTCGAGATCGAGTGAAATGTCACGAAAACCTTACGAGATATTATTTTGTCGAGGAGCCCGTATTCAACGAAGAGGTTTTCCGTCAAAGGTTTCGTATGTCGAAAAGGTTGTTTTTAAAAATTTTGAGTGACGTGCAAGCGAATAACTCGTGGTTTCAAGACACCGTGGATGCGAGTTTGAAGAAGAGTTTTACACCGATGCAAAAAGTTACTTCGGCGATTAAGCAACTAGTAACCGGTAACGCTCCAGACGAGTACAACGAGTATTTAAATATGTCCGAAAGGACTTCCCGAGAAAGTCTAGAAATTTTTTGCGAAACGATATGTAATTTATACGCTTTCGAGTTTTTACGTAGACCTACTAGCCACGACGTTGCGCTCTTGTACCAAGCTCATGAGGAAAAACATCACCTTCCTGGGATGTTGGGTAGTCTTGATTGTACACATTTTGTTTGGAGAATGTATCCAACGGAGTTGCGGGGTCAATATATGAGGGGGGATCACAGTCACCCGACAGTTATGCTCGAAGCGGTGGCCTCTCAGAATTTGTGGATTTGGCATGCTTTTTGTGGTCCACCAGGTTCACAAAACGACATCAACGTGCTCCAACAATCTCCGTTATTTCTTACTGAACGAAATGGAACTGCACCAAAATGCCCATTTTACGTGAACAACCACTTATACAAGCGTGGATACTATCTTACCGATGGAATCTACCCTACTTGGTCCATGTTTGTGAAATCATTTCCGTATCCTCACATTGTGAAAGAAAAGAAGTTCAAGAGGCAACACGAGACGGCAAGAAAAGACGTGGAGCGGGCTTTTGGTGTTTTAAAGGCAAAATGGCGTATACTTCATCGACCGATGCGTGCTATGAGTGTTAAAAAATTAGGAGTGTCATATATGCGTGCATTATTATGCATAATATGATTCTAAAAGACGACGGAAACGCGATTGCATCGGTACATATTCGGGATCCTCCAGTCGAGCCCGTTTTCGAAGACACTGCTTATAACGAGCTAATTGATGAAGATACGCATTATAGACTAAAATATGATCTTGTGGAGCATCTTGGAGAACAAGATTTACCCCACCTTTTGGCGGATTCCGACGACGAATAGTTAAATTAGGTTTTTTTTTAATTTATTTTTATATTTTAATGTCATGTTATTTATTTTAATTTTATGTAATGTGTTTTTTTAATTAAAAGTACCTTTATTTACATTAAAATATGTTTTTTTTATTTATGAATAATTTCTAGAATAAAAAATATATAACTCAAACACCCTAGAGTGATTGAACCATACCTAGTGATTGAGTGTAAAATGGTGAGTAGAATGTGGAGTTGACATGGCATGCTATTATTGGGTAGAGAATGACTCAAACACCCTAAAGTGATTGAACCATATCCTCCACCCTTAGGCTAGACGGTTTGGTTGAGGATCATGCTTGGAGGATGACCTGTTACGTAAGCGCCACGTATGATGGGTGTGATGATGAGGCAAATGGGATGAAACTAAGAAAATGGGGGGATGGGCCTAAAATATATAAATATGAGTTGTATGTATATGTGTGTGTGAGAAGAAGGAGGTGGGGGTTTTGTCATGTAGCGAACGTCCCCAACGTCCACACCCCGACGATTGAGACGACGACGCCCCGAGCGGAACGGTGTGCAGGGCGGCGATGGGCTGGGGACGGTCCCCATACCGTCTAGCCTTAGAGAAAGGTGTAAGTTTTTATGTTTTCTTGAATGTTTTGATGTTATGTAGTGGTTTGTTATGAAATAAATGAACTTGGTTATACTTGTGTAGGTTATGTTTGATTATCGATCATAACGTTAACTCAAAGTACATTGGTATTGTTAGAATAATAAAGTTAGTGGGCTCACTTTGTATTAGGTATATCATGTAGTCTTTTTCGCTAGATAATTGTATGTGCTTTCAATATAATAAAAGTCTAGTCGTTTCCCTTTATATGTGTTTATCAATTAACATGGTCTACAATAGCGGATGCACGTAATAGCTTTCGTGTATCTTGTTTTAATCCACGTGTCTTTCCAAATCGCCCCTTTGTTGTATAGTACGCTATGATGGACACGCTCAGTTATTCCAAGTTGTAAGGAGAGTGTTTTAATATGATCCAATGATAATGTAGCTCGTGATAAAAACCAAAGAGAAAAGAGATAAAACTCACTCCTCCATTATTCAACATTACAATATATAGATGAACATAGTTATAAACCCTAAAGCCCATAAGTAATGGGTTGGGCCTAAAATGTCTGGTTTATAACACTCCCCCTCAGACATTTAGAATTATACATAGTTTAACAACATACTTCAGGATGATGTTAAATAGGTACTTCAGGAGCTGAAGAAATAAACTGATACTACTGGATCAGCTATGCTGCCTCATTAAAAACCTTACTAAGAAAACCCAGTGGGACAAAACTTAGTTAAGGGAAAAAGAGTACAGCGTGCATAATTCTCCCCCTGAATTCAACAAACATCTTTCAATCTACGAAGACCAATCTTGTGTGATAGCTGCTCGAAACTGCTTCTAGGTAAAGATTTCATGAACAGGTCAGCTAGATTTTCACTTGACTTAATATGGCGAACATCAATTTCCCCTTCCTTTTGCAAGTCGTATGTTGAGAAGAACTTTGGTGAGATGTGCTTTGTTCGATCACCCTTGATGTAACCTTCTCTGATCTGAGCTATGCAAGCAGCATTGTCTTCATAAATAATTGTCGGCTCCTTCTTGATCTGTTCTAATCCGCATGCTTCTTGTATATGATTAATCATTGGATCTCAACCACACGCATTCTCGACTAGCATCATATAGTGCTATCAATTCGGCATGATTTGATGACGTTGCTGTAAGTGTTTGCTTAGTTGACTTCCAAGAAATTGTTGTGCCACCGTATGTGAATACATAACCTGTCTGAGATTTTGCTTTGTGAGGATCTAATAGATATCCGGCATCAGCATACCCAACAAGCTGGGACTTTTGATCTTTCTGATAGAAAAGACCTAAGTCTTGTGTCCCGCAAATATACCGGAATATATGTTTTACACCATTCCAGTGCCTACGTGTTGGATTCGAACTGTATCTCGCTAGTACATGTACTGCAAATGCAATGTCAGGTCTTGTGTTATTTGCGAGATACATAAGGGCACCGATCGCGCTTAAGTATGGTACTTCTGGACCAAGTACTTCTTCGCCTTCTTCTTGAGGGCGATAAGGATCCTTGTATGGATCTAGCGGTCGGACAACCATAGGCACGCTAAACGGATGCGCTTTATCCATATTGAAACGTACTAACATCTTCTGGATGTAGTTTGATTGATGGACAAATGTGCCATTGCACAGATACTCAAATTGTAGTCCGATACATAATTTCGTCATACCAAGATCTTTCATTTCAAATTCCTTCTTTAACAACTGAGCAGCTTTCTCTATCTCTTCAGGAGATCCGATGATGTTGATATCATCAACATAGACTGCTATTATAGTGAAATTTGAGAGTGATCTTTTTATAAAAACACATGGACTGATTACATTAGACTTGTATCCTTCTTTTTCGAGATATTCACTAAGTCGATTGTACCACATACGACCAGATTGTTTGAGACCATATAAAGATCTCTGGAGCTTTATAGAACACATATCTCGAGGTGTTGATTTTAATGCTTCAGGCAATTTTAATCCTTTAGGGATTTTCATGTAGATGTCATTTTCAAGTGTCCCGTATAAGTATGCGGTGACGACATCCATTAGTCTCATATGAAGTCCTTCAGAGATTGTGAGGCCGATTAGAAACCTAAGGGTTATCGCATCCACTACAGGGGAATACGTTTCCTCATAATCAACTCCTGGGATTTGGGAAAATCCTCGTGCTACAAGTCGAGCCTTATATCGTACAATCTCATTCTTTTCATTTCTCTTTATTGCAAACACCCATTTATAACCTACTGGTTTGACGTCTATGGGCGTTCGGACTACAGGTCCGAAAACATGTCGCTTTTCGAGCGAATTCAATTCGGCGTTTATGGCTTCTTGCCATCTTGGCCAATCATTTCTGTGCATGCACTCTTCTAAAGTTTTTGGTACATAATCATTTTCATTGATTACATCCGTTGCTATAGCATATGCAAATATATCATCAACACGTGTTTTATTCCGGTTCCACATTGTACTATCTTGTACATAATTAATAGAGATCTCATTTTCGTTTGGTACCGGTGTTTCTTCTGAAACTTCATTTTCCTCTGGATTCATAGTTGTCTCTTCTGGGACATTTACCTTTACCGGGGTTTCATTTATAATCTTTTGTGAGTTTTCACCAACTGCGTTACTTTGCTCTTTTCGTTTCCGTAGGTTTTTGTCTTTGGAACCGATTGGTCTCCCACGCTTTCGTTGTATAGTAATCGCTTCTGGGATTACTTCAATTCGAGCAGGTGCATTTGATGCTGGTACATGTGACTTTGTCACTCTATTCGTGTCTGTGAATGTATCTGGTAATTCATCCGCTATTCTTTGCAAATGTATAATCTTTTGGACTTCATATTCACATTGACCACTTCGGGGGTCGAGATTTGATAGCGATGATGCATTCCACGTTATTTCTTGTGTTACCAGTCTTTCTTTGTCCTTATCTCCCCCTAAGACTGGGAACATTGTTTCATCAAAATGGCAGTCAGCATACCGTGCTGTAAACATGTCTCCCGTCATTGGTTCTAAATATTTAATTATGGACGGGGAGTTAAAGCCAATATAGATACCCAGTCTTCTTTGGGGTCCCATTGTAGTACGTTGTGGTGGAGGTATTGGTACATATACCGCACAACCAAAAATTCTAAGGTGGGACAAACTTGGTTCTCGTCCGGAGACCAGTTGCAATGGGGAGTATTCGTGATCAGCAGTTGGTCTCAATCTAATCAGTGCAGCGGCATGCAAAATAGCATGACCCCATGCAGAAGATGGTAATTTACATCTCATTAAGAGTGGTCTAGCGATTATTTGTAATCGTTTAATCAGAGATTCAGCTAAACCGTTTTGTGTGTGAACATGAGGTACTGAATGTTCAACATTGATCCCAATTGACATACAATAGTCATTAAAAGCTTGAGATGTGAACTCTCCCGCATTATCCATCCGGATGTTTCTAATTTGATTATCGGGGAAATTGGCTCTCAATTGTATGATTTGAGCTAAAAGTCGGGCAAATGCTACATTTCGAGTAGCTAAAAGGCTCACATGTGACCACCTTGAGGATGCGTCTATTAAGATCAAGAAATAGCTGAATGGTCCACACGGAGGATGAATAGGCCCACAAATATCCCCTTGGATTCTTTCTAAAAATGATGGGGTTTCATGTATCAATTTAGTTTGTGAGGGCCTAGTTATAAGTTTGCCTAGAGAGCATGCTGCACATGATAAGTCTTGTGGTAGCAAAAAATTTAAGTTTTTGAGAGGGTGCCTGGTTGCACTTTTGATTATTCGTCTCATCATTATGCTACCAGGGTGACCTAGACGGTCATGCCATATATTGAATGTGTCTTTATCTAACAGCTTTTGGTTACTCACCATGTATGATTCGATAGGATTGATATTAGTACAATATAATCCAGAGGATAAGGCTTCTAATTGTTCAACAATTGTTTCTTGGCCATTTTTGTTTGAAGTAATTTGAAGATATTCAATATTATTTTCAGATATTGTTTTTAGGTGGTAACCATTTTTCGAATATCTTTAAAGCTAAGTAAATTTCTTCTGGATTTACTAGAATATAATGCATTATCAATAGTTAGTTGGGTACCCGAAGATAATATTATGTGTGCTCTGCCGGAGCCTTCGATAAGGTTACTGACACCAGATATAGTACTAATCGGTGTCTCTGCCGGAGACAACTCGGAGAAAAATTTCATATCTTTGAGAATAGTGTTAGTACTACCACTATCTACCAGACATTCATCACCAATAATAGCTCTACTGGAGCTAGCATGCATATTTCTTCAGGAAATAAATAAAATAAATAAATAAATAAAAATTAATGCAAATGAGTAAAAATAAAACATTGCAAGAGTTTCAAACCAAACCAAATACCAAGGTCACAATGTGAAAAGTAAAACATAAAAGGTACGTTAAATATGTTTAAACATCACGAACATTTTCAATGAAATCACATGCATCCAAATGAACGTCTGATATCGTGGCTGAAGGTGCATTCTCAATCAGATTAGTTTCAGCATTCTTTCCTTTTTCTTTCATCATGCGTTGATATGCCTCAACGAGGTGTTTAGGGGTGTGACATGTGCGGGACCAATGATTTGACATCCCACATTTATAACAAATGTTATTTCGAGTCCCGCTATTTTTCCCTTTTGAAGGTCGCCCCGTATTATGTCGACTCGATTCACCACCGCTATTTTTAGTGTTCTGGGACTCCCGACGCCATGTATATCCCCGTCCTCGACCACGACCACGACCTCTGCTGGGGCCGCGGCCTCTACCTCTACCTCGTCCGCTTTGATAATTCGCCACATTCGCTTCAGGGAATGGGCTTGCACCGGCAGGTCGCGATTGATGATTTTGTAGTAGGAGCTTGTTGTTTTGCTCCGCGACCAGAAGACATGATATCAATTCAGAATATTTGGTAAATTGACGTTCCCTGTATTGCTGCGACAGGAGCATATTTGAGGCATGGAACGTTGAGAAAGTTTTTTCAAGCATGTCTTCATCAGTAATTTTCTCACCACATAATTTTAACTCAGAGGTAATGCGGAACAAGGCAGAATTATACTCACTGACAGTCTTAAAGTCCTGTAGTCGTAAATGAAGCCATTCATAGCGGGCTTTGGGAAGTAAGACCAACTTCTGGTGGTCAAAACGTTCTTTGATGTTTGTCCATAATACAAGGGGGTCCTCAACAGTTAGATATTCTCGCTTTAGATCTTCGTGAAGATGATGGCGGAGGAATATCATAGCTTTTGCTTTATCTTGAGGTGAAGTTTGATTACCATCAATAATTGTCTCCCCCAAATTATTTGCCGTCAGGTGAATTTTAGCATCAAGAGTCCACGGGAGGTAGTTGTTGCCCGAGATGTCAAGTGCGGTGAATTCAAGTTTTGATAAGTTCGACATTTTTTATCTATAAAGGAAAGAATCATGGATTTAAAATCGAGCCGCAATATAAAATATATATTATAGGAGAACTTCAGGTTCTCTATAGATAGAACTGCAGGTTCTATACTTTACACCGTTTTAATAATAGAGTGGGAATTTAGAAACTCTTGTATGATTTCGTATTCTAAATATAAATTGTGTTTTGATAATTTAATTAAATATTTGAATAGAATAAAATATGAGGTTGACGGTGGTAATTTGTCGGCGGATGACAGTTGCCGGACACCCAAAACGTAGTGGGTATTTTCAGTCACCAATTACAAGCTCTACGGGTTTCATCTCCGGATCTGTAAAGATCGGTGCGTCAAAGTTCCTGTCCTTCGTGGTTGTCGCTGACAACTACTCTCCGGTTAAGCAGCCGGATATCGGAGGAACCGCGTCGTCGCTGCGGTGAGTTGAATCGCCGGAGGAAGGTGTTCGGGTAAGATATTTTATGTATTATGGGTTGTTGATGTGTTTTGTGTCGGTTGCTATTGGCGGCAGTGACCGCCGTTGTGCCGGTTGACGATTGAGGACAGTCGACGGAGTGTACAAAAGTTCACATAAAGAAAATCCTATTTCTATTGATCCAAAGAATGAGATCTATAAATTGATTTGATTTAAAGAAAAAAATAGGATAAAAATTTGCTTCTTTTCTTTGATAGCAGATAAAAAAAAACGTTTTCTAAGTTGCAATTTGTAAATTTGAAACTTTTGATTCATTCTTTAGAAATACATGTACTATATTGCAATGAAGAAAAAAAATAGTTGGAGATTTGGATGATGTGTACCTGATTGATGATGATCGATGGTTATTAAAATTGTAGAAAAGTTTCCAAAGCTCAACTACTTGAGATGATTTGTTGCAGATGCCCGAGGGAGGAGGTAGCAAAAGAGGGGTGTGCGGCTGATTGTAATTTAGGGTTTTACACGGAGCACCGTCGTGCTGATAACGTGATAAAAACCAAAGAGAAAAGAGATAAAACTCACTCCTCCATTATTCAACATTACAATATATAGATGAACATAGTTATAAACCCTAAAGCCCATAAGTAATGGGTTGGGCCTAAAATGTCTGGTTTATAACACGAGTATTTTCACTTCACAACTATTTTTTGAAATAGTTCTTTGTCGAGAGTACATATAAACAGTGGCGGACCCAGGATTTTTGGACAATGGGGTCCCATTTTTTCGGTGTTCAATTTTTTTGGATCGGTCGTTGTTCGGGTCGGGTCGAGAAACATAATAGAAAACAATATCATAACTAAACTACAAGTTTCATTTACTACACATTCATTTACTACACATTAAGCTGTTAGAATACCCATTTTTAAAGTCAAGTCTAAAAAAAAACACAAAAAAACCAAAGAAACAAGTATTGAACCCATGACCTTTTGTGTGAAAACAGGGGGTTTTACCAATGCACCAACTCACTCTTATTGTTATGGGGTCCAACTAAATTATTTTATGGGGTCCATAAAAAATTTTATATACCGTTTCTACTACTTTTTATAAAAAGATTGGGGTCCAGGGACCCCGTTCCGCTTAATGTGGGTCCGCCCCTGCATATAAAGCTTTTGGGACTTTTTTTTTCATTGAGTGTTATACATTGGTTACCAAATCTTCAAACCATCCAAAATATGGTTAGAATGTCTTTATTATCAAATCTATATAATGCAAATATAGGTTATCTAACATAGAGGTTACACCTATGATGTTCAAGCTATTAACTCAAATATTACAGTTAGATAAATTTGAAGAAAAATACAAAACATAGTTAGATAAATTGAGTAAAGTTTTCGTACAAATAACTTTAATGTACGAATAGCATGAAAAAGGCAAAAACACGCGGTGGCATTTTTGTAAATATTTGTTTTTAAGGTAATTATCAAAATTACTCTACAAATGATCCTGTCGAGTAATTTTGATCTTGTAGAGTAATTTTATAAAAAGTTCTTGTAGAGTAATTTTGATCTTGTATAGTAATTTTGTAAAATGTTTTTTGTAGAGTAATTTTGATCAAAAAATTATACTTCACCAAAAGAACCCCCAAAAAACCTAAACCCTCCTAAAAAAAAACCTAACCCCCCTCCCCCCCCCCCCCCCTAAACCTAAAAAATAACTAACCTCCCCCACCCCCCAAAAAAACCTAAAAAGAAACCTCCCCCCCCCCCCCAAAAACAAAAAAAAAAACAAAACAAAACTAACTCCCCCCACCCCCCAAAACCTAAAAAAACCTTAACCCCCCCCCCCCCACCTCCAAAAACCTAAAAAAAAAACCTACCCCCCCCCCCCCCACACACACACACACACGCCCAAACTAAATGCTAAAAACTAAAGCAAAAAGCTAAACTCCATAACTAAATGCTAAAAGATCAAAATTACTCTACAAGATCAAAATTACACTACATGATCATTTTACAAAATTACACTACAAGATCAAAATTACTATACAGGATCTTGTAAAGTAATTTTGAATTGTATGTTGTTTGATAAACTTGCAGAGTAATTTTGATTCACTTGTAAAGTAATTTTGATGCAGAGTAATTTTGATACACTTATAAAGTAATTTTGATAATTAACCTACAAGATCAAAATTACTCTACAGGATCTTTTGTAGAGTAATTTTGATAATTACTAATAATTACGAAAATGCCACCTCGTTTTTTCAGCAAAACCTTCAGTTCGTACGTTTGTACGTTAAAGTTATTTATATTTGATCTTTTGTCTAGATAAATTTGAAGAAAAATACAACACAAACATGTGCATATAACTAAAGTACAAATAAGTTACATTAACTAAAGAGATTATAAGGGTGAAAGGGGTGGTCACCTCTTGAGAAGAGGTAGGCCTGTAAACGAATAAAACGTTCATGAACTGTTCGTGAATTTGTTTGGTGGGAAGTTGGTTTATGTTCGATTATTTAATAAACGAACGAAAATAAACAAATTTATCTGTTTGAATCATAGATATGACCAGTTAATTAGTTAATTAAATGAACGAACATGAACACAAGTGTTGTCCGTTCATTCATGTTCGTGAACGTTCGTTTATGTTTGTTCATTTATGTTCATTAAGTTTGTTCGTTTATGTTTGTTTATATTTTTGAACAATTACATATGGAGTTGTATTTATACATATATAAACACAAAAGAGATTTTCTAAATACTTATATACACATAACTAACTAACTGATAATTGGGCTTTATGGTAATAAAATGTGCTCTCCAACATTAATTTATAAAAAAAGCTATTTTATGTCCATTTATGTTTGGTTATTTATGTTCTTTTTTTTTTTTGAACGGCAAAGGTTACATTACTTCTACTTTTAAACTACACCAATAAATACTAAACTACACCCCATGCCAGGATTTGAACCCTGGTCTTTTCTCCAAGAGGCAAGAGCCTCTACCACCCAGCTATAGCTGGAATGGCATTCATGTTCCTTTGAATTGTTTATGTTTGTTAATTATGTTCGTTTAAGTTTGTTTATGTTCGTTTAAGTTCGTGAACTGTTCATTTAGATTCTTAAATGAACGAACATAAACGAACACGAACACTCCCATTTTCTTAATGAACAAACACGAACATAAAAAAATGTTCGATTATATGTTTGTGTTTGCATTTGGTTAAAGTTAAATGAACAGACATGAACATGCCTATGTCCGTGTTCGTTCAGTTCATTTACAGGCATAAGAAGAGGTAAATTCATCACCCACCCAATCACATCTTGCCATGTCAATCCTCCTCTCTAAGTCTCATATTGCACTAAAACATAAGGGTGGTCATCTCTCTTGGGGAGAGGTAAACTTTTTTTTAAATATAAAAAACAAAACAAAAAATTGTGACTGGTTGAAAAGAGTGGATTCCACCATTATCCAAGTCTCTCTCTTCTTCCCCTATGCGGTGATTATACACCGATTCTTTATTCGATTATCGGGGTGGGGAGGGTCGGCAGGTGTGTTGCCACGCGGTAAACCCGTTCACCGATGCCTTCCTCGCACCCACCTCGTTCACCCTAAGATACTAATTTATTTTTTTGTCGTATTCTAATGTGTTTATGATATCTTGTAATGTGGTATTTTGTACAACTATGAGAACCTTATTGTGGTATTTCTTCCATTTATACTTTAAAACTTTGCCATTGAACATTGACACATTGTCATGCTAATTGTTAACCAATGGCAGACCAAAGCATTGTTCTTAGTGAGAAGATTATGGATTTTGTGAAGAAACAATCTCCTATGATTCTATGAAAAAGTTACATATGGTGATGCCTTTGCATTGTTCTTAGTGACAAGATCATGGATTTTGTGGTTGCATCAAAAAGCAATATCTTATGAAAAAGATACACTCTTGTATTCAGGGCCGGATCTAACCTTATTTATCGGGTTCCTAGAAACCCACTGGGTTTGAAATTTTTAGTGATAACCTATACATAGATGTATAGATCTTTTAGTGAAAACCTATATAAGAACCCACTGGAAAAGATTCATGAGTCCGCCACTACTTGTATTCACTCTAGCTACTATAAGTAACACAATTTAAAAGGTTAAGCTACAAAAGCTTATCCGTTGGAGGGGCACCCCTTGTTTGTAGTTCTGCCAAAGAAGATACACAACATTATTTCACAACATTTGTGGTTGTGGGGGTGTATTTCAAAGAGAGATATCATAGCATACACATTAAAAGATGACGTGAAGGATGCCTTGAAACTAATTTATTAGACCTTGGGTTGTGGCTTAATAGCACCCTCCACGTCATCTTATAACGCCCCTAAACACCACGCCGTGGTAGTTAAAGGGGAGCCACCAACCCATTAACATCGTGAGAAGGTTTTTCCATGGGATCAATGTGGTACCCGGGAAAACCCACAGTCATCCTTATCTACTCATCACTTCATGTCCCTCTCTGACCGCTTATCAAATTTCGGGACGAAATTTCTTTCGAGTTGGGGATGATGTGACAACCCGAGATTTCAAGGTCCTTTTCTCTACGCGTTACTTGTTTCACGGTTTTCATAATTCATTTTACGTTTAACATGTGCATGAGGTATGGGTGATTAAAGTATTGTTATGTTGGTTGTTTAAGGAAAAACTTCAGAATAGTTTATGTTTCATAACTTTCCCATTTCTTTACGAAGTTTGGTTCTTCGTCACAAACAGTTCTCGACGAAGTTTGATTCTTCGTCATCGGTTCTTTGTCATCAGTATTCGACGAAGTTTGATTCTTCGTCGAAGGTGTTGTTCGCCGCAAGGGCCTCAGCCCAAATGAAACCCAGCTGGGCTCGGCCCACTCGTTCTAAGTGTTTTATACGCATGAGGGCTAGGATTGTTTGATATCCTGGAGAACACAACACTATAGCAAACCATAGCACTCTTCTTCTCCCCTCGAAGTCGAGGGCAGCCCCTCCCCCCCCCCCCCCCCCCCGCGATTGAAGCTTTCTTCTTATCTCTAACACCCTTCTTATCAATCCCTAACCAGGTTAGTGCACATACTATGTGAGGATCGAATCCTTGTTAATATTGTGTGAATATATTTATGTTTGTGTTACTATTAATTTGTATGAACAAAGGCGAGACATGTTTATGCATTAATGTAAATGATATCCATTGTGTTAATAAATTAGTTTGAATGTGACTCAAGGTGATCCATTGTGAAATCGATATAACAGTGTGCATGATTTGATGTCCATGAGTTTTGTTAATATTGGTAGTAATGATTAGTTTATACTAACGAATATGTGTGGATTGGATTTAGTTATATGGCTAGTTGAGAACTGATAGCAAGGATGAGTTCATGAAGTGTGTTGCATGATCATACTGTTCGATTTGCTTGATATATAAATGATGATGCAACTAGTAAATAATTACTAGGTTTCTTATTAACTGCAAAAGTGTAACTGATTTGATCGAGACTAGATGTGTGCACGTTGTTAATTATGGTTAATGGGTGATTGATGGAAATAAACTGATTAAGCAATAATTAAGGAGTTAGGAGTGGACTTTGTAACTGACTCATATTGGATTAATGGAGAATCAAGGAAGTCATTATTATCTGTGAATGCAGCGACGGAGAGTCTAGGACGACGAACTCATTCTTCGTCGACTAGGCTTTTGACGAACAACATTCTTCATCAACTGGCCTTCGACGAACATTGAGGATTCTCCGCCGCCATCCATTTTGACGAAGCTTGAATCTTCGTCGAGATCTAACTTTCACCGAGGAGTACCCCACAAACAGAACTGTGACTTAGTATATGTATGATAATGAATGCTTATGCTTGATTAAATTCTAATTGTTGCCTGTTAATAATATTAGTCATGATCGAGGAACCTGATGTGGCTCGTATGAATAGTAAACTCATCTGTTACGTGTGTTATGTGATTTGAGTGATTGCTAGCTGTTATGCGATGATCTTTGCTATGAATGCACACTATGAATATACGTGAACAACGTGGATGTAAACTGATTACGTGTACATGAACATCATAGGCTTTGACTGATTAAGTGTGAACAAGTAACTAGTCATACCGAGCAAACCAAGGTGAGTTCACTTCTCTCAAAACAAGCATGCGTCCGGCGGGGACAATCAAACAGGCAAACAAATAAACGGATTTTCATAACCCTACGTCCTTGTAGGGGACGTGAGGAAGTTTTCATAAACCCACATCCTTGTAGGGGATGTGAGGCGGATTTCACAAACCCATATCCTTGCAGGGGATATGAAACAATTTTCAGTAAATGGTGATGTTGGATAATACACTCACTTTCTATCACTTAAGTCCCATCATACTACCGGGTTAGTTGCTTGTAGGGTAACGGGGTTGTTAGTTGATAGCGCTATTAGGTTTGGCACCCTCACGACGTACCTGGATAGGACGGGCGTGAACTAATAACTTTAAAATCATGACCAATGTTTGATAGAGCATTGGAGAAGGGCAAAAAGGGCCGTCTGCGGTATCGAGTTATTATCAACATAACGTAAATCAGTAATCGGTAACGAATGGTTTAACAAATCAGTGAACTCACCAGCGTTGTCTGATACACTTTTCTGCATGTTTGCAGGCTTATAGGTACATGTCATTGGAACTTGCTGTCTGGGATGCTGGAGTGGTCATGGGTCAAGTTACAAGGAATCACAAGACAAGTCTAATGGCTTTCATACACTCGAGTTACGAATTTATTGACCATTGTATTATGCTTCTGCTGATTAATAAATAATGTTTTGTAACGCTTTATTCTAATAAATGATAGTTTATTTGAATTATTATCATGGGTTCAATGTGATTGGTGGCTAGATCATGGTACGTCACACGCCTCGCGGGGGATTTCGCATGTGGGATTTTGGGGGTGTGACAGTTGGTATCAAAGCCACTGGTTATAGTGAACTTGGTTTTGAAAATGTTTTTATAAAACCGGACTATAACCGAACAGTTCTGAGTACGTGAATGACCATGACACTCAGCTCCAGATTGCAAGGTTCGTCTTTTCACCTATTGTATACATTACATGACTAGTGTACACTTGTTGATGATGTAGCATACGGACACATACACATCACTATAGCACAATTACATGAATTGTTTGTTTACATTATGATGTGTTGTTAGTATGTCGTAGACCTTAAATGTCACACCCTGACTTTTGCGGAAGCGTGATTTGTGTGACTTGCTTAATATCATTGCATTCAACCATAACCAACAACTATATGATAAATCCAAGATGTTCATCCATTGATTAAGTTTTAAAACATTACAACAACATTGTTTTAAACCCACCAAAACACAGACTTCGAATCTGAATTACAAACCATGCAATTTGTTTTAGAGTTCCATAAAGACTTTTCAAAAGACACTAATGAAAACTTGGCTTTGGAATATGTATCCTATCCAGGATAGGGTACATACTCCCAGACCATACGACACCGGATGACATCTTTTATTCCAAACAACACTTGAAACTTCAACGCCCGCCAGATCCATACTTAATTTCCTGAAATACATGTAGTTTGAAAACATCAACAAAAGTTGAGCGAGTTCATGTGTTTAGTATGTGTGCATGAATAAACTTTGGAAACCTTTGTAAGTATGTATGTATGTATGTATGTATGTATTTGTAAATTGGTATGAAGCAACAAGTAACATATCAATTAATGTGTAGCTAATACATTAACATGTGTGAAACGGCGTAGGAAGGCTCAAACCTAGCAGATTTGTACCGGGCCTCCGGCTGTAAGACATAGTCATCTCATGGGCCACCCTGGTCCACATGGGTGTGGGCTCGCTACACCCAAATAGATCTATCACTCATGTCCCTCGGTCCTAAAACGAGGATTAATGGTCTTAAGAGTGCGCCTAACCTTTCACATGATCTAACAGTATTTTCCTTAGCTAACCATACCATTTGTAATTGTTTGTAAACATTTAGTAACATGTACTTCACCCCCGAAATTATAAAACTGAAAACAGTTAAAAGAAAAGGGGGACATGAACTCACAGGTTTGCGTTCTTCGAATCCGCCTGTAACTCAAAGTTTCCTCTGGTGTACACGACTACCTACAACGTACTATGGTCTATTAGACGAGCGGGTCGTGCCTTGACTTAGTATTAATTAGTGCCTTTGAGTTACGTTTCCAAGTGTCTTCATCATTATTCCAAGTTATATAATTATTTGTTAAAATAATAAATATTTTAACTTAAATTATATTGATTAAATTTTGGAATAATTGTTAAAATAATATATTTTAACTTGACACATATGTGTTTTTGTACATGTATAACCTTCCTAAGGATGGGTGTATTTGTATTTGTACTCTTATACTTGTATATTTTGCCATGTATTGGTTTCGTATTCCGGAGTGTATTTATACGTACGAGAATACGTATTTTTATTGTATTCATTAAGTATTCTTATACTCAATTTCGTATTAACTTTTCCGGAATATTATCTTTAATAAAAGTTCACCGATATATATTTCCAAAATATATATATTTCAATAAATATTACTTAGAAAAATTATTCATAATTTTTCTTTGGCGAAAATATTTGTATTTTCTCATAAGTTCCAAAAATAATATATTTTCAAGTCTAACTTAGAAAATATTTATAAACTTATTTTTCTCCAAAAACGATATATTTCATATTTGTTTGAGAAAATATATCTTTCACTCAATAAATATTGTATTTCATGTTTGTGTAAGAAATTATATATTTCTTAAAAATAATATATATTCTAAAAATTTCAAGAAAAAAAATATATATTCATATATGCCAAAAATAATATATTTTTCCCTTGTCAAAAACATGATATATTCTTGTAGTAATTGTAAAAATCATATTTTCATTTCCTTGAGGTCCAAAATATTATTTACCAACATATACTTTGTGAATAAATTTTCCGGAATATTTTGCAAGTCTTATTCCATAGTTCGGTTTTCACCAATATTTTGTGTACAACTTGTATATTCATTCTTTGGAATTTTGGTAATATTTTGGATTGTAATTCTTGGTATTTTAATGGGTTATATTATTTCATATCCTAAAATAATATAACTAATACACAAAATATACAAATAATCACACACATGGTGTCATCTAAATATATATTTCCTAAATACATATTTAGTCACTTTTATTTATGAAAACCAACCTCCGATATTTATATTTTTGTAACAAAATTTATGGCAAAGTTTTTGTAACAATTTATGGTTTAAAATGCACTTGTAAGTGTATGTTAATAAACATTTTTCTAAGTGTTTAGATTTTTAGAAAATTTTGCCATAGTTTCCCCTAAAAATGGAGGTTTCCATGCTTTCAAGCATATCATTTTCTTTTGTAAAAATCAACACAATCAATCATCATTCAACAATAAACAACTTACACTTACCAACTTTTCCAAAACAAATATAATCTACTACTTCATGAACTTGAATATTTGTAAAAATTTGTAGTAACTTACTAGTGTCATTAGTAAGCCTTATTATCCTTTAAAGTGTGATTAGTTCTTTAAAAACTTTATTTTTAAAGAATATGGATCTTTACAACTTGTGATCATCATTTCTAAAAATGTTTCTTTATGAAATTTTCTTGTTACACAAGTGTTTCTACACTTGTTTATCCACCAAAAATAAGGTTTGTTTATGTAAGCACCAAGATTTAGTAAATCTTGTGTTTTTAACTTGGTTTCTTTGAAAAATCATCCATAAATCTTTAGATCTACGAGTATTACTACTCATTTTGATCATTATTTTTCAAGAAACAACTTTATTCTTTCAAGTTCATGCTTCTTATGAGGATGATCCATTAACTTTCATCAAGTTCATCATCTCATCTTGCTAGATTATGTTTTTAATCATGATCTAGCAAGATCATATGATGATCAACATCATTTTCACAAGTAATCAACAATCATCAAGCATAACAACTCATATTCACCAAGACTTCTTCATATTTTAAGCTTATGTCCAAGTTTACTTCTTGTGATTCTTAGTGTTCTTCAAGATTATGATTATGATTCTTCTTTTAACCACTTAAAATAGAAGTAAAATGGCAAGATCAAGGTTCTTACCACTAGCACAAGGCTAGGGATGATCAAGTGAAGAAAACAAGTGGATAAAAGCAAATAAGAGAGGTCCTTGGACTTCTGAAAGCTCCAAGCTTCCTAATACACCTTCTTACACCTTTGTATAGTAATGGAATGGGTGAAAAAAGATTGGATGATGGTGGTGGTGCTTGTGTGGTTTCGGCTGAGACTAGAGAAGGAGAGGAAGAGAATGATGGTGTTGGTGAGTTGATGAAAGAATGAAGGGTCTTGAACTATGGGTTTTACTTATAACCTCCACCAACATATAATCTAGTGTATAATATGTTTAAGAAATTGGGAACATGATCTAATTAAATAACAAAATAAAATCTTGAGTGGGCCATGCTTAGTTGGCCGATTATAGGTGGGGGGGGGGGGGGGTAGTAGACTAGGTTTAAACATTAAGTTACTTCATAGTTGGAATGTAAGTATTCTAGTTAGGGACTTAGTTATTAGATATTTATATGATGTGTTATGATGTTCGAGGACCATAACTAGCTTGGTAATGTTAAAACAGTGCTTCTAGTATAAATTTGGTATTTCGAGTAGTGTCCGGTTGTTCGGTTGGTTACCGGTTTGTTAAGGTGCTAAACTTTGCAGTTTAGTGTGCTTTATGTACCTTTTTGTGACACTTTTGATTCCCAACACTTAGGAAAGTATTCAAGACCATTTACCCATATTTCTGCATAAAATTAGGTTGTTAAAATGCTGATTTATGCTGAATTTTGCTGAATTCAGCACTTTATGTGAGTTTTAGGCACTTTCCGGCACTTAAACTATCTCTAGGAATGCAGTTTTGTGATCCTTACTTTCCTACACACTATACTAGTGTAATACTTGGTTTCTGGCTCATTCTGTGTCTCAATGCACTGTCTGTCTATGTGCTGAGTTCTGTCAGCATTTTTCTGATTTATCAGATAACTGTGCTAGCTGTACTTAATGCATCATTTGAGGCAATAAAGATTTCATGCAATATTGGTATGACATTAAACAATGTATGATGCACATGTATGTATATGGCAGTAATCAGAAAGCAGTTAATTACAAATTCAGCACAGTCATTAATCATTAATTATTGTCTAATTATTGTACGGATGCATGCAAATTTGACAGTTGTCACATTAAAGTTCTGTGATCTTGTCGTTTTGACAACCTCCGTTTGGCATTTGAGTTGAGGAACCATTTGACATGAGTTAGGAGGAACTGAGATGAGCATGCAAATCATAATATTATTGTGGGTGCACACATAATAATAATGTGGGGTGCATGTGAGTCCCAGTGAGGCTTAACGAATGTAAAAAGGGTTATGTTCCGTTATTCGATCTAATGAGGAACACAACGAATCTATAGGAGTCATAGCGATAATTGCCTCCCATTCGAACGTAATCCTTTCACTACCCTTTGGATTCTTACGAACCTCGATGATATTGGGTGTTGCCTGCACACGAAATTGAACGTCTAGAGAATCGTCTAAGAATGTTTGGTGTTAATGAGAACGTCTTTGAATTAAGTTATCGAACCATTGAATGCTTGGTCTGTGCCTTCCTCACTTTCTCCGTTTACTTGATTCCACGAATTGACGCCTTAGATCCTGAAGTACGATCACTCCTATACTCTCTAGCAACTTACCGTGCATTGTTCAATCGACTCGCAAAGCCGATGGATAAGAAGACGAACGTGATACATTACCAACCCTAGTATTGGGACGACCCTGCTTTCCGACGACGAACACCAGTAGAATGATTTCAATCAAATCACTAACTCTAGTCAGCAACCCCTAGGAGCCAACTCTTATGAATCCATCTGGGCATAAACGATGACAATTGACTGGAGTGTGGAATGTGTAACTGCTAGCGCAATGGGTAGTACTCTAGGACGTGACAAGAACAGCGAGAAGGTGGACCCAACTGACAAGAGACCATAGAGATCTGTCTACAAAGCAACCACATTAGGAGTAATGGCCACGATGACAACAAGGTACTGTATGAGAACGAAGGTGACTTCGACAAGGATTGACTGTTGTTAAGTCAAGACGTCAACAACCAAGGGAACAATGGCAGCATTAGGAATTCTCATAAACACTGGATGTGGTGCTCCTAGAAGAGTGTTTAAGATTGGCATGGGTGACGCCAGGTATGATAGCAACATGGTGATTTGTACGTTTTTGGTAGCAAGTCTCTTCGCCTCTGTTCTGATTCCACTCTGACCTCTCTCGAGACCAGACACGTTGTAGAACTGGTTAATGACAAGACAAGAGAAGCCTCACACGTTCAGATAGGGTGCAAGCTCGATCTTTCAGGTCACGTGTTCGACATTGACCTCCTCCCTACTACTTTTAGAAGCTTCGATGCAGTCGTTGCTATGGACTGGATAACCAAGCCATGAGCAGAAATTATAGGTAAGGAGAAAATAGCACGTACATTTTTCCTGGTGGAGATTCACTGGTTGTCAGTATCACTTCAGTGACGGAAGCCCAGAGGTGTTTCCGCTACCCTACTACTCTAAAACTTGTTACCAAATACACAGACTGAGGAAACGAAGATTGAAGATCTACCAGTTGTTCGTGGTTTTCCAATGAGTTTCCCTAAGAACTTTTAGATAATTACTCCCACATCGTCAGGTGGAATCACAAATTGATCTCACATCAGAAGCAGCCCTGATTACCCGTATTCCTTATCGTCTTGCACAAGGAGGGTCGCAAGAACTGTCTAATCGACTTTAGGGATAGTTGGACAGGGGTTTTGTCTGATCTACTTATCGCCTTGGGGAGCGTCCGGCTTATTCGAGAAGAAGAAAGATGGGTCACTTCACATGTGTGTTGATTACCGAGAACCTAACAAAGTGTCAGTCAAGGAACGTTGTCCTATACCACGCACTGACGATTGTTTAACCAACTGCAAGGGTCGAGCTTTCAATTCAAAAACCGATTTAGGGTCGGACTGTCTTCGGATGGAAGTCCAAAGAAAGGATGTTCCTAAACGACATTTCAAATACAGTACAGCCATTATGATTTTCTGTCCATGACATTCAGGTTATCCAACACACAAGCAGCCTTATGAACCACACGAATCATATGTGTCAACTTCATCTCGCCGAACTCGTCAACTGTGTTTATTGATGACACTTCGAACCATTTCCAGGAGAAGGGAACACCATGAGCGGCACTTGTATCTTACCTTAGAACTCCTGAGGGAGGAGCAACTCCATGCGAAGTCTACCTAAGTGTGACTTCAGGATTCGAGAAGTACACTTTCTTGGTCACGTAGTCAACGAAGTGGGGATACACGTGGATCTCGCTAAGATCCATTTCATTAGATATTGGTTGGCACCAAAGAGTCCTTAGGGAATACAACAATTTCATGGTCTCGCTAGACACTATCGTAGATTCATCGCGGGATTTTCGAAGATCGCACAGCTTCAATCTCTATAGCACAGCAGGGTGTTATGTATTCGTGGGAGACAAAACAGGAGGACGTCTCTTCAGCTTTTGAAACCCAACTCTACAATGCACTGAGCATCGTCTTTACCCGAGGGTACGGGTGATCTAGTGGTATACCATGATGGTTCGAATCAGAGTCCCAGTTACACGCCGATGCAACGCGAGAAGTGATGGCTTACGTAGAGGATTTACAAGGAGAATTGCACGAGCCACAACCTGCAGTGGAAATCGTGTTTTTGGATCTAAGTTGGAGGCATTACTTGGACGGTACCAAATGCACTACTTAGACCGATCACAAGGGCCTCCCGTGTACCCTTGTTTCGTAAAGAGCTAAACATGTGATGGCGTCACTGGACGGAACTTTTGAATGATTTCAACTGTGAAACCTAAACGTGTACAAGCCCCGCAGCACACCATCGACTCTAACCTACCTGATCAGATTCGCCCTGTTCGAACCGAATTACTGAAGGAAGAAAATTTTCAAGTTGAGTCCATACAGGGCATGGAGGAGCAACTTTTGGCAAATCGGGCGATACCCACTACCTCATGGAGCGAATATGGGTCTCACTATACAGCAATCCACGGGAACTTGTGTTGAGAGAAGCACACCAGCCATGATATTCTAGTCGTCTGGATTTTGATAGGAGATATTAGGCTCTATAGATCTAGTACTGGCAACCGGGCATGAAGGTCCATACAGCAATGTACGTGAACGATGTTTGACTTGTGCGAAAGTCAAGGTGGAACATCAGAAACCTTCTGGTTTGTGTCAGCAACCAGAAACACCCATATGGAAACGAGAACACTGACATGGATTTTGTCACTGATCTATCTAAAACTCGAAATGGAAACGTTATCACCTGGGTGATCGTTGATTGTCTAATGTAACCAGTACACTTTCTTGCAATCAAAGAAAAGTTGACAAGTCTTCGTATCCTGTGAGTAATTACCTGTGAAGGGCGGTCTCTAGGCACGGGGTGCCAACTCCTATTACCTCTGATTTTGATCTATACCTGATTTATGACAGGCAATACACAACACCCTTGGCTCACGTCTAGACATGAGCATTGTTTATCACCATAGGACAAACGGTCCGAGTAAATGAACCATCCTGACACTCGAAGACATGCTGCGAGCATGTGTGTGATTGACTTTAGTAAAAATTGGAAGGACACTCACCTTTGGTTGAGTCCTACTGCAGCAGTTGCCATTTTAGTATTCAGACGGCTCTGTTTGAGGCATTGCATGGACGATAATGCCAATCTCCTTGTTGGACTAAGGTGGGTGACAACCTAATCACGGGTCCAGGACTTGTACTTGAAACCTCTGAGAAGATTGTTCAGATCGGGAATCGTATGGTGGCAACGCGTGACCGCCAGGAAAGCTGATAAGCTTAGGAAATGTTGGGAGTTCACTGCGGGCAAACGTGTCATGATTGAAAGTCTCACTCTGGGAGGGTGCGGTGCGCTTTGGAAAGCATGGCAAGATGAATTTATGCTACGTAGGCCATTCAAAATTCTGGAAAGAATCAGTGACATGGCCTACAAATTCGAGTTACCTGGCGTATTGGGAAACGTTCGCGATGTCATTTATGTCTCGAACCTAAAGAAGTAGTTGTCCGATAAAACACTTGTGATACCCTTGCTAGAGCCTAAGATTAACAACAAGTTGTCGTTGTCGAGGAATCTATTGAAAACATAGTAGATTTTCAATCGCAAGTGTTTGTTGGAACTCAAGACGAGGACCGGAGTTCACGTGGGAACGCAAAGGTCAGAAGAAGCTCTAGTATACTCAATTGTTTGAACCATTGAATCAACTTTTGATGTCATTGTCGAATTTCAGGACGAAATTCCCTTTCAAGTTGGTGATGATGTGGTACCCGGGAAAACCCACAGTCATCCTGATCTACTCATCACTTCATGTCCCTCTCTGACCGCTTATCAAATTTTGGGACGAAATTTCTTTCAAGTTGGGGATGATGTGACAACCCGAGATTTCAAGGTCCTTTTCTCTACGCGTTACTTGTTTCACGGTTTTCATAATTCGTTTTACGTTTAACATGTGCACGAGGTATTGTTGGATCGTTCTGGTGACCCTAAACAGTCAAGTTGAGTAGTTCATCATTATTTACAAAGGCGGAATCAATGCAAACAATGTCAAACAGCTTGTTTCCTTTAAACTTTATCTATTGATGATTTCCTGAGCTTTATACACGTTCAAATGACAAATGGACAGCACCTCAGCTCAGAGACAATGACCAGATTCCGTTTCAAATGACACAACACACACCTATATATAATGTTGGAGATTTCGCTTGAATGTGGCACAACCCATTTCAAGCGAAATTACATGTCATGATTTCGCTTAAACTGGTCCATGTCACCTTCAAGCGAAATTACCTACTTAGACATGTACAAACCCTAATTTCTATCCTGTTGTGCGCTTGTTTATCCTATCTAGACATAAGACTCGATTAAGACGAAGTTAACAAACACTAAATGCACCAACAGACTCCCCCTTGGATGTTGACGAAGTCTTCGGCGTCGAATCTTTAGTCTTTGTCTCTTTCCAAATTGTATTGACATTGTAAAAGCTCTCTTCAATCTTTATCTTCAAACTTTAATCTACAATCTCCCCTTTGATTGTTGATCCATAATTCTGACTCCCCCTTTCACAGACTCCCCCTCTCGATAAGCTAGGGCTTTAATTCTGTTTCAAACTTTTGACATTTTCATTTCCATGGGAATTCCTGTTACCTGCACAATCTCTACCTAAATATAAGATATATGACAATAACAGTTTCAATTCAAACTTACCTTATAGCTTTCAGTGTTAAGCAATCCACTTAAGTATTCAGGTCCAAGTTAATGACCCTGATTACTCAATTTATCTACCAAGTCCAACTTAATGACCTTGGTTGATCTGAGATAATTCACACTGACATGTAGTTCAATCATTTCAAACATTTTCTGAAAAATTTACAAGTTTCAAGTTAATGAACTTGCTTTAACTTTTCAACTTTCTCAAACTTATCATATTTAGCTCCAAACTCATCATCCAGTACAGAAACTTCCTGCATCTGCTTCAATTAGAATCTGAAGATCAGCTTTCCACTTTGGTTTGTCAAAAAATAAAGCAGAAGTGTAAAATCTTTTTGGATTTTTAATAAAGCTTCTAAACTAGAAATGAAATACAGAAATAAAATGCAGTAAAAGTAAACTATTTACAAACATATTTTTGTTGAGCGTGTTAGGGAATCATATCAGCTATCCGACAAGTCACAAGTACCGTTAAGCTTTGATTACATATTCAGAATTAAACAATTCGCTTAGATTGTCGATATACTGATCCACTTAAATTCTCACACAATTTTCAATCTGCCCAGGATACAGATTAGATGAATTAGAGACTTAAACTTATACGTGTCTCCCACCTCTTGAATATACTCCCGTATCTAGATCCCAATATTCAATCTTACAGGTGAGTATACCACAGATGATATCTGTAAGAGGTTAAATTGCGAAACTGTGAGAGCTCAGGTCAGAACTTCCGTTCAGCAGAGAGATGACGGTTCGACTTTAGTGGGTCCCCTTTAGAGGATCTTTTTTACAACAGCATTGATTAGCAATTTTATTGTCTTATCATTTATGCTGAGGGCGGCGCTATATTTCAAGCATGCGGTAAAGTATTCTCCGGGGACTAGGCCATTGCTTCCGTAAAATCAGAAGTCCCGGGATAATACCCCAGATATCACTGAGTATAAAGACCTAGTATCTCAGAAAAAGGGATCTTTCAAACAAGATTTCAGGGGTTACCTATATATCCAAGTAGTGTTCCCCACGAAATAAGTAAGTAAAGATTTAGGTTTATATCCCGAACAAACCTACTAAATGTGTAAAAACCTATCGGCACATCATCAGCGAGACTGTTTAATGCATTTAAACATTCCATTTCTTTAGCATACCGTAACTGTCAAGCTGATGTACTATCATTTTCCCTTTTTACACAAGCTCTTATCTGGTTTTCTATTGTTTTTGGATTTTGAAAATATCTCATGTTTTTGTATTTTTGACATTTTTTATTGTTTTTGAATTTTCTGAAAATATTACCCTATACTCTCCCCCTAAATACCAAAACAAGTAAAAAATCGACGAACCATTGCAGATTGCTTCTCAACATCATCTACAATGTCTCCTTCATCAACGCCAAGAATCTCTTCCAACACCGATAAAAGCTTCATACCATTCAGTTTTAGCAAATATTGAAAACGTGTTTTATCAAATGCTTTGGTATGTAAATTAGCTTTTTGCTCGTCAGTATGGATTTTCTCAATTCGTATCAACTTCTTCTCGAAACAATCTCGGATGAAGTGATGACGAATTTCAATGTGTTTTGTTTTAGCGTGATGAACTGGATTTTTAGTAATGTTAATTGCTGCCTCATTATCAACAAAGATAGGGGTGTTTAGAAATTGCAAACCGTAGTCGCGCATCTGTTGCTGGATCCACAAGATCTGTGAGCAGCAGCTGCTAGCAGATACATACTCCGCTTCACATGTGGATAAAGCCACAGAGGTCTGCTTTTTGCATTGCCAGGTAACCAATCGTGGTCCGAAAAACTGGCACCCCGCTGTTGTTGATTTAGCATTAACTTTGCAGCATCCGAAATCGGAATCGGAATACCCTTCGAGCATGAAATCGCCTTCTCTTGGATACCACAACCCCAATGATGGAGTTCCTTTCAGGTAGCGTAATATCCTTTTCACAATCACCATATGCGAAGCTCTCGGGTTAGATTGAAATCTTGCTGCGAGGCAGGTTGGGTACATAATATCAGGTCTTGAAGCTGTCAAATACATCAGCGATCCGATCAAGGAACGATACATCGTTTCATCTACCTTCTCTCCGGTGAGATCAGGGTTTATCCCATGATTCGTCGCTAATGGGGTGGAAGCTGGAGTAGAACCTGACATCCCGAATTTCTCCAAGATATCATGAACGTACTTCGTTTGATGTATGAAAATTCCTTTGGGTAATTGATCAACCTGCAGTCCCAAAAAGAATTTCATCTCACCCATCGATGACATTTCAAATTTCTGCTTCATAACTCGTTCAAAATCTTTGCACAAATTCTCATTTGTTGACCCAAATATAATGTCGTCCACGTATATCTGAACTATCAGAAGATGTCCGTCGACCTCTTTGGTGAAGAGAGTGGCATCCACTTTTCCTCGGATGAAGCTATTGGCTAGCAAGTGTTGAGACAGTGTCTCGTACCAAGCTCTCGGGGCCTGGTGTAAACCATATAGCGCTTTATCTAGCAAGTAGACCTTGTCTTTGTGGATTGGATCGGTGAAGCCCGGTGGCTGACCGACATATACCTCCTCTTTTACCTTCCCATATAGAAACGCCGATTTCACATCTAACTGATATACTTTGAAATTTTTCCAAGATGCAAATGCTAGGAAAATTCTGATCGCTTCTAGTCTCGCAACTGGAGCATACACTTCAGTGAAATCTATACCCTCCTGCTGACTAAAACCCTGGACTACGAGTCGAGCTTTGTTACGGACAACAACTCCTCTATCGTCTCTCTTACACTTGAACACCCACTTGGTGTTGATCATCCTCTGACCATCAGGCAAGTCTACTAACTTCCACACTCCTAACTTCTCAAACTGACTCAACTCTTCTTGCATAGCATTGACCCAAGAATCTTCAGTTAGCGCCTCTTTATATGTACGCGGTTCGATCTGCGAAATAAAACAACTAAGTGAAAACTCAGTTTGTAAAGGAGCAACTGTAGAATAAAAACAAGTAAGGCCTTGGTCAATTTGTCGTCTTGTGCGGACGCCTGTTTGCAATTCTCCAATGATCAATTCTTCTGGATGGTATGAAAGAGTTTGTGGCATCACCTCGCCTGGAACATCTACCTCACCTTCCAAATTTGTGATATTCTGATTTGCACCTTGTTCATCGACTGGAACTGTTTGACTTGAAATCTGAATTTGCTCCCCCTCGGAATCTGAATCACCACGATCAAATACTGGCATGTTCTCAGATTCTTGATTATCATTCTGTTCCGACTGATTATCTTGAGCAATTTCATTTTGTTGGACATCATCATGTTCACCAGCATTGCTTGGACCTGCTTCATTATCATTTGAAGTTTGTTGTGGTCGCCTTGAATACTCAGCTGGGAACCTTTCTTGCGATTCTTCATACTCTCTTAGAATATCCAACTCGTCAAAGAAATCTTCTTCTTCTTCCTTTTCTTCTTCCATGTCAAACGAATCCCACAAAGTATCGTAATGAAAATGCCATGAATCTCCAGGATTCTGCGGTGGCATTGTGTAACCTTGACACTCAACATGATGTGCTTCAATAATCTGCTTCAAGCTTGGAACAAAGACTCGTTTCTGAGGACTTGAGTATCCCATAAAAATTCCTTCAATGCTCTTTGCACCAAATTTTCCAAAAGGCTCTAGAACAGTACAGGGAGACCCAAACGGTTCTAAATACTTCAGGTTTGGTTTGCGGTTATTGATCAGCTCGAAACACGTCTTATTGAATTTATTCACTGTGAGAACCCGGTTGAGCGTATAGCATGCGGCGGATACTGCTTCTGCCCAAAAATTTACTGGTAGCTTTGAATCAGCAAGCATCGTCCTAGCCGTTTCAATTAGCGTCCTATTCTTTCTTTCAGCTACTCCGTTCTGCTGCGGAGTGTAAGGCGCGCTAAATTCATGCAATATACCTCTTTCATCACAATATTCTTCCATCTTTCTGTTCTTGAATTCAGTACCATTATCACTTCTGATTCTTCTAATACGCCTTTGGTACAAATTTTCAATTTTTCTGAACAACGCCATCAAACTATCAAACGTTTCATCTTTCAACTTCAAAAATGATACCCACGAAAATCTGGAATAATCATCAGTAACCACAAGACAGTAGAGATCTCCTGTAATACTTTTGACATTCACAGGACCAAACAAATCCATGTGAAGTCTCTCCAGAGGTCTTGAGACTGAATTGACTTGCTTTTTAGGGTGTGACTTTTTCTTCTGCTTGCCTTTGATGCAACTAATGCACTCCCCTTCCAGATGAAAACCTTTAATGTGAACACCCAGAACTAAATCATTATGCACCAGGTGATTCATTTTACTTAGGTGAATGTGGCCCATCTTGCGATGCCACAACTGCGATTCTTTCTCCGTTGCTCTAGACACAAAACAATGAGCCTGACCCGTGGTTGTAGTAGCTACGCTCATGTCCAACACGTACATATCATTGACTCTTGGTGCCCTCATGATAATCCATTCTTCAGGAACAACAAATCCTGGTTTCCAGATCAAACATTCTTTGTCTGTAAAGTGCGTTGTATACATGTGATCACAAATCTGAGATATACTTAGAAGATTGTTTTCAAGCTCAGCGATGTAGTTAACTCTTTCAAACGTTACAATCCCATTGGATAACATTCCTTCACCAACTATTCTACCACCTTGATTGCCTGCGAACCCTACATAACCTCCATTGAAATTTCTAACATCATACAGCAACGCTGTCTTCCCCGTCATGTGCCGAGAAGCTCCACTATCCATAATCCAACGTGAAATGGATCTTGGAAGCTCCTGCACATATCACAAACATTTAGTGAGATTTTGATGCCACCCAAGCCTCTTTTGACTCGGGTAACTTGACTTTAATGTGAGTTTTAGCAGTGTAAAGTGGCGGAAAATTTTTATCATTCATCTTCAAGTTTTCTTCTGATCCAACCTCAACCTTTTTGTATAAGAAAAACTCATCTATCTTAAGTTGACCGGTTGGTTGATTTTTCTTTTGAACATTCTTCTTCTCTGGTGGAGTAGAAGATTGTTTCTCCAATTGTTCAAAATAATCCAAAGGAACATCCATCTTTACCGAAGTCGTAGAAGACGATTGTATTTCTGACTCTGAAACCTTTGGTTTAAATGAACTTTCTTTCTTGTCTACATTTTTTGGCTTCCATGTTTGTTGAGATGAAGCAACCCGTTTATAGAATTTGTCATTTTCAGTTACCATGTTCTTAACAGGTTCAATTTTGACTTTTGTTTTCTCATTTTTCAAAAATTTCTCAACAACCCTTGGAGCTTTTCCTTTTGCATCAACCTTCTTCTTTTGATTCTCAACAACATCAGTCTTAGGCTTGAAGTTGGTACACTTTCGTGCAATATGTCCAACTTTGTTACACTTGAAGCATGTACGAGTATCAACTACCCGACTTGTGCCTTCAGACTGAAGTTATGAGGCCCTTTCCTCAAAGAACTCTTCATTTGACTTTGAAAAAATCTCAGACTCCTCATCAGATAGTGAACTTGAACTGTTCACAAACACTTTCTTCTCAGCAAACTTCTTGTTCTGAAAATTCTTTCTTTGATAGTTCTTACCACCCTGATATCCACCCGACCATCTGTTTTGGTTGTTGTTATAAAAACGTGGCGGAACAACAGGTTTTTTATAGTAAGCCTTATCTTTCTCAAAATTTAGTTGCCTCTTGACATGTTTCAAATTTTCAACTTCTGACACATCAATCTCAACCAACTTGAAAACGTTTTTCAATTTGTTCACATTAACATTCTCTAATGGAAAATCACGATCCGAATACAACTTATCAGATCCAGCCATCTTGTACATCACAAGACTCGGTTCATCACCTAAGTTGTTTTTGGATTTTGATTTTGGAATGTATTTATCCAGAAAACATTCATCATCCTCAGTAGTGTCACTTTCAGATTTCAAAACACTTTCAACCACACTTTTAACAACTTCAGATTGGACACTTCCTTCATCGGATGACAAAGTGAATGTAACATCAATTGTGTCTGGAAGTTTAACCTCATTTTCATCTTCATCATTAACCAACCCTGATTGTTTCTTTGAAAAATTGTTTAGAACTGGTGGTGGAACCTGATGATACCCCACCCCAGTTCCATCAGCATACACATCTTCGCCTGCTTTGTTCTTCCCAATGGGTTTGGGAACAATGTGTTGTAAAACAAAGCTTGCGGAGCTGTAACTGTTCAGCTTCAACTGGATGCGTTCATTTTCAATTTTAACTTCTTGAAATTGAAGTTTCAACTTAGCAATCTCATCCAGTTGTTGGTTGATTAATTCTTCTTTAACCCTCAAAACACCTTGCAATTGACAATTTTCTTTGTATGTTTTACCGTTTCTATCATCAGAATCTTTCACCGTGCGTTTTAGCTTCTCAAAACTTTCAGAAATTTGACGATTTTCAAGAATTAGTTTTTCATTTTCTTTCCTAACTCTTTCTACGTCAATTTTATCAGTTTCGATTTTGTCAGTTAATTCTTTTAATCTGTCGTTCGAAGCTTTCAACATTTTATCACGGTTAAGGATCTGATCCTCAACACTTCGGACTCTAGCAGTCAGATCATCAACTTTCTTACCATTGAGATAAGTGATTGTACTACAAACTTTGCACTCTTTCATGCAATTTTTGCAGTCAATGTCACCATTAACTTTCTTACCTGACGCATTCGTTGATGCATTTGAACTGACCTGGCTTTTAGACTCAGATACGGACTTAGAGTCTACCTCAAGTTCCTTAGCAGCCAGCACTTTGTCAGCCATCTTTCCCAAGTTTTCAGCTGTCAACTCCTGTGAAGTATCAACAATCCCATCATCAATCTTCTTTGACTTTTCTTCTTTTTCTTTTTCTTTCTCTTCTTTCTCTTTTCCGCTTCCCCATCATTTTCTTTGCCAACCCTCTTCTTCAGCAATTTGTTGAATTATGGTTTCAAGATCAAGGGTCTTATAGTCAATAGCAATGTTTCCCATGGAGTCAAGATAACATTCTCTGTCTGGATCCCATCTCTTAGCCCTTTTTGCTTAAGTGTATATATCAGATATTCTGATCATTCTGTTTTGAGCTATCATCTTTCTGTTGACATACTTTTCTTCTTCATTTCTGTTATCTTTAAAAGGAACAGGTTCAAAAATCTTTGCCATAAAAGCATATCCAACCGCATCCTCCTCTGGTAACAACTCGCTCCAATCAAAACCTTCATCGTCATGAATCACAGCAAGAGCTCTGGATTTTTCTTTATTATCCTCAAGTTGTTTTATTCTGGGCGGTTCTGATTTATTCTGATGATAAATCGCTCTCTTGTAGTAATCTTCTTTGAACGGATTTTCAGAATCATCAGCATAAGCATTCCGGCACTCTCTTTTAAAATGACCTTTCTGTTTACACTTGAAACAGGTCACTTTTGACTTGTCAAAGCCTAACTTGGTAGATGGTCCACCAATAGACTTTCTTCCTGTAATCTCCATTAAACGCTGTGCCCTTCTCACTGCACTGGCCATACACCACCTTATGTCGATCAATTCCATCTCCTCAGGATCTATTTGATCGTAGTCTTCCTTTGTTAGGTTGGTGTTGCCTATCTTGCCTGCCACAAGGCTCTCATACGACTCTAGCACAGAAGCTAAGAAAACCATCTGTTGCTTTGCAGACTCCTCGCTGAAGTTTTGAGCGTTCTTTAAATCCACAGCGATGTTGCATTAAAATAAGTTCTTTGCAGCTGATTGATTTGAAGTTGACGAAGAGCTACTGTGAAATCCACTGCTTGCATTCTCTTTGCTAGATGTGCTGGAATTTTCAGCAGAAAAAGCTGTCTTGGGAGACGCATTCTTGGGAATCATGCTTTTTGGATAATACAGCTCCAAATTCTGCTGATATGACGAGTGATTGACTTTGTGTGTTTTCTTTATCTCCAGCTCGTGACTCTCTAGTCTTTCAATCAACAAATCAACTGTAAGATCTTCAGACTTGATCGTATTCTTCAACATCAAGGCATAATATTGCCAATCCATCTCATCTGGCAACGAGTCAAACAATTTGTCGACTAACTCTTCTTGAGAATAGATAATTCCATGTCTCGCCAGCTCCAACTTCAAGTGCCCAAACCTCTCAATCATCTTACAAACTGATTCATTTTTTAAACAACCAAATAAATCAAACTCTTTTCTTAGCAGTTTCTTTTTTGTTTTTCACTATTTCTGCACTACCCAAGCATTTCACTTCTAACTTTTTCCACAGATCTTTAGCATTGTTATACTCGATCAAAGATATTATATCTTCTCGAACAGACTGAAACAGCAACGCGATGCACTTTTGCTCGGCAACAAAAACTTCTATTTCTTCAGTTGATGTCAAATTTTCACCATTTTTCCCTCCATCACTGTATCCATTCTTTAGACTTTTCCAGCTGGTATATGCAAATGCCTTTAACCATTCTTCAAATTTCTTGGCCCACCGACTGTACTCTTCGATCGCCATCAACTTTGGGGGTTTATTATATGTTCCGTATGCACTTTCCACACCTAAAGCATCCGAAAAAGTTTTCTTTGCATTCGTCGTGTTCTCATTGGTGTTGCTAGAAGTATCATCTCCAGAGTTTCCAGCAAAGGCATACATATCACTGAAAGGATTCATGAATTCGTCCATCTTTCACGTACCTGAAACAGTCAACAAACACTTAGAAAATTTTGAAATTAAAATAAAAAACAGCAAATCCAAGCGGAATCAGTTTGAAGCGGAATAGCTTCAAGCGAAATCAGCAAGACTTTTCAAGCGGAAACAGATATTCAAGCGAAATCTCTTATTTCACTTGAATTTTCAAACGGAACCTGTTATTCAAGCGGAATAAGACTATATCTTTCAAGCGGAATCTGATCTCAAATGAAATCAGATTGTAGTTTCAAGCGAAATCAGGAACTTTGAAGCGAAATCACTTATTTCGCTTGAATTTTCAAGCTGAATCAACTAAAAATTCTAATTTCGCTTGAAAATGCACAGATTAGTTCAAGCGGAATACGAAGGATCGTTCAAGCGGAATTAGGTTTCAGGCCATTTTTTATCAGTTTTAAGCAGGAGATTGATCTAATACTCTCAAGGCTTTGTTAAAACTATGTTTTACGTGATATATGTAAAATTTAGGCCATTTCAACCGTTAAATCTTGTTCAAATCAGAAAAGAAAGGGTAGAAGTGAGAAAATCCGGTGATTTCAAGCTGAATTGTATGAACTCCTCGTCCTGTGCTCTGATACCACTTGTTGGATCGTTCCGGTGACCCTAAACAGTCAAGTTGAGTAGTTCATCATTATTTACAAAGGCGGAATCAATGCAAACAATGTCAAACAACTTGTTTCCTTTTAAACTTTTATCTATTGATGATTTCCTGAGCTTTATACACGTTCAAATGACAAATGGACAGCACCTCAGCTCAGAGACAATGACCAGATTCCGTTTCAAATGACACAGCACACACCTATATATAATGTTGGAGATTTCGCTTGAATGTGGCACAACCCATTTCAAGCGAAATTACATGTCATGATTTCGCTTGAACTGGTCCATGTCACCTTCAAGCGAAATTACCCTACCTTAGACATGTACAAACCCTAATTTCTATCCTGTTGTGTGCTTGTTTATCATATCTAGACATAAGACTCGATTAAGACGAAGTTAACAAACACTAAATGCACCAACAGGTATGAGTGATTAAAGTATTGTTATGTTCGTTCTTCGTCACAAACACTTCTCGACGAAGTTTGATTCTTTGTCATCAGTATTCGACGAAGTTTGATTCTTCGTCGAAGGTGTTGTTCGCCGCAAGGGCATCAGCCCAAATGAAACCCAGCTGGGCTCAGCCCACTCGTTCTAAGTGTTTTATACGCATGAGGGTTAGGATAGTTTGATATCCTGGAGAACACAACACTATAGCAAACCCTAGCACTCTTCTTCTCCCCTCGAAGTCGACGACAGCCCCTCCCCCCTCCCCCCCCCCCCCCCCCCCCCCCGCAATTGAAGCTTTCTTCTCATCTCTAACACCCTTCTTATCAATCCCTAACCAGGTTAGTGCACATACTTTGTGAGGATTGAATCCTTGTTAATCTTGTGTGAATATATTTATGTTTGTGTTACTATTAATCTGTATGAACAAAGGCGAGACATGTTTATGCATTAATGTAAATGATATCCATTGTGTTAATAAATTAGTTTGAATGTGACTCAAGGTGATCCAGTGTGAAATCGATATAACAGTGTGCATGATTTGATGTCCATGAGTTTTGTTAATATTGGTAGTAATGATTAGTTTATACTAACGAATATGTGTGGACTGGATTTAGTTATATGGCTAGTTGAGAACTGATAGCAAGGATGAGTTCATGAAGTGTGTTGCATGAACATACTGTTCGATTTGCTTGATATATAAATGATGATGCAACTAGTAAATAATTACTAGGTTTCTTATGAACTGCAAAAGTGTAACTGATTTGATCGAGACTGGATGTGTGCACGTTGTTAATTATGGTTAATGGGTGATTGATGGAAATAAACTGATTAAGCAATAATTAAGGAGTTAGGAGTGGACTTTGTAACTGACTCATATTGGATTAATGGAGAATCAAGGAAGTCATTATTATCTGTGTATGCAGCGACGAAGAGTCTAGGACGACAAACTCATTCTTCGTCGACTAGGCTTTTGACGAACAACATTCTTCGTCGACTGGCCTTCGACGAACATTGAGGATTCTCCACCGCCATCCATTTTGACGAAGCTTGAATCTTCATCGAGATGTAACCTTCGCCGAGGAGTACCCCACAAACAGAACTGTGACTTAGTATACGTATGATAATGAATGCTTATGCTTGATTAAATTCTAATTGCTGCCTGTTAATAATATTAGTCATGATCGAGGAACCTGATGTGGCTCGTATGAATAGTAAACTCATCTGTTACGTGTGTTTTGTGATTTGAGTGATTGCTAGCTGTTATGCGATGATCTTTGCTATGAATGCACACTATGAATATACGTAAACAACGTGGATGTAAACTGATTACGTGTACATGAACATCATAGGCTTTGACTGATTAAGTGTGAAACAAGTAACTAGTCATACCGAGCAAACCAAGGTGAGTTCACTTCTCTCAAAACAAGCATGCGTCCGGCGGGGACAATCAAACAGGCAAAAAAATAAACGGATTTTCATAAACCTACGGTCCTTGTAGGGGACGTGAGACAGTTTTCATAAACCCACATCCTTGTAGGGGATGTGAGGCAGATTTCACAAACCCATATCCTTGCAGGGGATATGAAACAGTTTTCAGTAAATGTTGATGTTGGATAATACACTCACTTTCTATCACTTAAGTCCCATCATACTACCGGGTTAGTTGCTTGTAGGGCAACGGAGTTATTATTTGATAGCGCTATTAGGTTTGGCGCCCTCACGACGTACCTGGATAGGGACGGGGCGTGAACTAATAACTTTAAAATCTTGACCAATGTTTGATAGAGCATTTGAGAAGGGCAAAAAGGGTCGTCTGCGGTACCGAGTTATTATCAACATAACATAAATCAGTAATCGGTAACGAATGGTTTAACAAATCAGTGAACTCACCAGCGTTGCCTGATACACTTTTCTGCATGCTTGCAGGCCTATAGGTACATGTCATTGGAACTTGCTGTCTGGGATGCTCGAGTGGTCATGGGTCAAGTTACAAGGAATCACAAGACAAGACAAGTCTAATTCCTTTTATACACTCGAGTTACGAATTTATTGACCATTGTATTATGCTTCCGCTGATTAATAAATAATGTTTTGTAACGCTTTATTCTAATAAATGAAAGTTTATTTGAATTATTATTATGGGTTCAATGTGATTGGTGGCTAGATCCTGGTACGTCACACGCCTCACGGGGGATTCCACGTGTGGGATTTTGGGGGTGTGACAGTCAACCTCAAAATCAACCAATCATATATATTTTTCTATTTAAAATGTTAGTTAAGCCACAACTTGATAATTTTGGATTTTTGGGAATGAGTTAGTTAGAGCTCACTGTTTACATAGCAGTGACGTGGGGTGACGTTATGTTAAACCACAACACCTGGTCTTAGTTTATTTATTATGGCACGAAGAAAATGACGAGTCGGGCCTTTCCAATCAGTTTTTTATTTATGGTTTTAATCTACGTTGTCATTTTAATGAATATTCTTTTTCTTGAAGTCGGTTAGAAAATAACATGTCATACGATATCAAATAATCAGCCATGAATGTTACACATTACTATAGGACTATAGGAGGTTTAACGTAGACTGGGGACATAAAACAAGACACTAAATATGCGAACTTAATTAAAGGAGGTGTGAACTTTGCTTTTTGGAGATATCTTCAAAATGACTTAATTGAGTGATAGTAATGTCACACTTTATAACTGAAATGGCCAACATGTTAAGTGATAGTAATGTTATCAACCTTTTTAATATATGTAGATGAACCGAAAATGAAATGGGCCCATTCATTACTTTAAAATATACGGCTATTGCATAACCATTTTATGTATCATTAGTTAAAACAACACATGTATATTTTTGTACGATTATCACAGTTTAGGGGGGTGGATTCATGACACGACACAAACCTAACATGAAATTCGAGGGTTTGTGGTTTCGTTTACATGAGCTCGAGTGGGTTTCGGGTCAAGCTCGCGAACACATTTAACTAAGTGAGTTGGGTTTGGACTTTAGGTTGACCCATTCAAGCGGTTTATATTAAAAAAACAAATTTTAAAAATATGTTTTATGTCATAACTTAAAATCACCAGGTATTTTATGAGAAGATGTAAAAACTAAATGGAAATTTGACATCTGCTGGAATTCAATCCGAATATGGTTTTGAAGTGGATTCAAGAAATCAAGTGGGTTTGAAGATAAAGATGGGTTGGTTTATTTTATTATTGTTTATTATTATTATTATTTTCTTTTTAAAAAGTCTAGTTATCGGTTGGAGTTTATTTATTTTATCTAGTAGAGTCCGAGTTGGGTTATAACTAGTAACGTGTTGGCATACATAGAGGTTTCAGGGTTAACATATTGTGTGCTTTAGATTTCTGGTTTTACATTAATAGTATTAATAGATATAAATAAGTATACACAGAGGGTCTGTTTGGTATGGCGTAATGGAATAGACGGGTGAATGGAATGAACGAGGTAATGGAATGGACGATGTAATGGAATGGATCATTACCATTCCATGTCTTGTTTGGTTACTATGTGAGAATGAAATGAATCATTACTTTGTGTTGTTTGGTAGGAAAGAATAGACGAAGGAATAAAATCGGTGATGAGTGACGGTAGTCGGTGGTGGTGGGTGGTGATAGGTGGCAATGGTAGCGATGGTCGGAGGTGGTGGCAGTGGGTGGCGGCGGTGGGTGGTGGCGGGGGCAGAGGTAGGTGGTGGCGACGACAATGGTGGTGGGTGACGGATACGGTGGTGGTCGGTGGTGGGTGGCGACTGACGGCGGAGGCGGGGGTGGGTGGCAGCTGTGGTGCGGTGGTGTCGGGGGTGGTGGCGAGTGACGGCGGGGGGGTGGAGGTGTGGATGGTGGGTAACGGTTGGTAGCGGCGGAGGTGGGTGACGACTGGGGTGGAGGTGGGTGGTGGCGGAGACAGCTGGGGTGGAGGTGGGTGGTGGTGGTGGTGGTGGCGGAAGTGGGAGACAGCGGCGACGGTAGTCACGGCGGCAGCTATGGCAGTAGTGGTGTCGCCCGTGAGTGAGTTATTAAAACCAATAAGAATAATAATAATGGTAAAAAAATAATAATAAATATTGATAATAATAATAATAATAATAATATATCTTTCCATTCCTTGAAGGAATGAAAAAAAAAACACCACCTTACCAAGGAATGAAAATTATTATATTTGGAAGGTTTACATTCCTTGTGGAATGCTCCATTCCATTACCACTTGACAACCAAACATGTTTTTTTTTCATTCCAATAGAATGATCCATTCCATTCCGCCTTCTATTCCTTCGTACCAAACGCTACCAGAGGGTTTAGGTTCAATATATTGTGTGCTATAGATTTCTGGTTTTACATTGATAAAGGATTCGAACGTTTTTCTATCGTATCACATGTGTTTCATGTTCGAGTCTGGGGCCTGATTTCCAACATCGACTTTTATAGTCTAAACATATGTTTTATATACATTTAGATTTTTGTTGCAAGTTACTAAGGTGCTGTTTGTTTTTTGGCCAGAAGTACTTCTGGCCACTTATGTCTGCGCGACGCAGACGCGTGCAGACGTTTGATGTCTGCAGCTTGTTTGTTTTCTCGCAGACCTTTCATTAAAAAAGGTCTGCGAGACCTCTTCTTGGAGCAGACATGGACCCAAGTCTTCTTGGAACCTCTTCACCACGCAGACCACTTCACCTCCAAATCTGCCGCCACCATCTCCACCTCCAACCTCCTCTGCCACCACCATCTCCACCTCCGCCACCATCTCCACCACCACCTCCGCTGCTCCAGCCCCAAATCGACATCACAAACAAAACCCCCAAATCTGCTCCACCTCCACCTCCACTCCGCCACCACCTCTGCTCCACCTCCACTCCGCCACCACCTCCGACATCATCATCAACATCACAAACAAAACCCCCAAATCGACAACCCTCATCATCATCAACATCGATCTGTGGAAAAACCCTAAATCGAAAACCCTCATCATCATCATCATCGACATCTGGAACGAAGAGAGAGAGAGAGATCGTAGAGAGAGAAGGGGCGGCGGTGGTGGTGGGTTTTGATGGCGGTGGTCGATCTGCATCATCATCATCATCGATCTGTGGTGACGGTGGTGGCTGTGGTGCAGTGGTGACGGTGGTGAAGTGGTGGCGGTGGCGGTGGTGAAGTGGTGGCGGTGGTGACGGTGGTGGCGGTGGTGAAGTGGTGGCGGTGGTGAAGTGAAAGCAGAGAGATGTCTGGTGTGTGTTGTGTGTGTAATGTGTGTGAAGAGGTTTATGTATAAAAAAAAAAAAAACCCTCTTCTTCTTGCAGACTGCAGACGTTTGGTCCACCTCTTCTCCTGCAGATGCCTGCAGATGTGGTCCGCAGACTGCAGACCTTTTCCTACAGAAAAAACAAACAGAACCTAACTTTAGAGAACTGGTATGCTAAAAGTAGAAAAAAAAAATCAAGTTAAACGAATCATGCTCGTATCAACCGAAAATATTTGTTATCTTCTTGTTCACGTGTCTAACATGATTTTTTAGTTCGTGACCTCGTGTCATGTTCTGGTTCATGTCAACTTTTCGCATCCGTTGCGAATTCGATCCACCAAGCCACTCATTCAACACCATACACAAAGGTAAAATACATAAAATCGGTTCAATATGATGAAATAATTAAAATGCCAACACCCATTTAAGGAATATAAGGGCATAGCATTATTCTCACACTACAGTCTACATTTCATCCGGGTTCCTCGGGCCTTAAAAGATGGGTCGATCGAGAACGATGGATGAGAATAATTAATTTGATAGTTATTCAGCTAATCTAAAAAAGACAAGGTCAGTGTTTGATGAATCCTTAACTAGATGGTGGTCCTGCTATGTAAAAACACATATTTTCTTGTTTGCTAATCGGCGTTAGATTATACTCTCGGGACAGCCAGAGAGCTTCATTGATGACCCTGCACAAGTTATATCTGCCCGCCCTGATGATCTTCGTTGCCCGCTTGTTGTTCATTTGCACCAGATGTCGTTTCTTCTCGCCCAGGGATTTCACCTAGTCGTTCCTTCAAAAAAAAAAAAAGGTTTTCAGTACAGAGAAAAAAAAAAAGGATTTCACCTAGTCGTTGCCCGCTTGGGTTAATATTTTCGGTACGGGTCAGGATAGGTTGATCGAACCAAACTTTTGCAAAAAAAAAAAAAATGTGAATAATTCGTGTTAAACTATATTAATGCCATACTAATCTAAATTTTTAAATGTGGAAGATTTATAGCTATTTTTTTATTTTACCATTTGACCCAGTGGAGATGAAACATAACCCAAATCGACTTATTCATATGTAAATGGGTTGAAATTTGTCATTTTTGGTGCTAACGTATATCTAAAGTAACCATATGAGTAAATATGATACTCCATTGGTCCTTCAGTGAAACCAAAATGATCTCTTCACGTATTACTGTATTAGTACTTATGAACTGCAATAGGGGTATAAAATTAGCAGAGCTGCTCGTGAGATACTCAAATCGAGCCGAATGAGCCCGAGCCCAAGCCCGTGCTTTATATACCAAGCTCATTTAAACTCGCAAGGCAAAACGAGCCTATTTTCTATACAAATATAATAGTTTTTATTTAATATTATAGTCTATATTACATAAAAAATATTTTTATTTAAATAATATGATAAAAATAACTAGATAATATATATGTCATATATATATATATATATATATTAAAATTGTAATCATAAATATATAAAAAAATAATTATACATTTATATAAGAAAAATAATTAAATAAACTAATAAAAATAAACAAGTTGAGCTTGAAACCTTTATCACAAGCCGACTCAACTTGTTTACACCCCTAACTGCGAATAATGCAAGCATTATATTGGTCTACAAGAACCTTTCCTTTGTCACGTTTTTTTTTTGACTAATAGCAAAATCACTTGAATCAGATTATGCACAACGTATAGTACAGAGAAAGAAGTATATTATAGAGAACAAACCGAAGAAAACAAGCAAAGACTTGGGTGTTACCTTGAGGGATGCATTTTGAGCAAGAAGCTGATCATACTCACTCCTAAGGCGGCCCACTTCTGCTCTGAGAGAAGAATTTTCTTCCCTCAAAGCTTCAGCCCGTTGGGCCAGCTCATCGCATTCTGCCTGAACCCAGATAAAAAGTAAAGGATGTAATAAACTTTTTAATTGAGTAGAAACAATAGAATCCAATCACTCGTCCCAGCTCATTACGTTTTATAATAATATCTAACATGTCAAACGCGTAATAAAAAAGTGTACTTAGAAGGAAACGTGTCAAATAAGTTGAAAGTAGCCCGAATTGTATTTTTAATGCATAAAACCGCCAGAATTATTTTATTAAAAAAAGCTAGACCATCATTGAAATAAAGTAACTTTTGCAATCATACTCGACACACTTTATTTATAAAGATTTATACATTTTGGAGAAAAGGTGTTTCAAGTTAATTTGACCCGACATTTTGACCCAATTGACACGCCCAATCACCTCAAGCAAACCGTTTCGCTTTGACTGAATGAAAACTTGTTTACCTGCTTGCGCAGTCGGGACCTACGAGCAGATTCCCTATTCGATTGCTTCCTTCTCTGCCTTTTTAGCTCCCTTTCATCCTAAATTAAAGCATCAACAAATGGAATTAAACCACAGGGACTAAAACGTATTTAACTCGAAATATTATTTTGGTAACCAAGGTTTATAGTAATTTTGGTAATCATTATTCATTAGTTCTCTAGTTCCAAGCAATATTTGGATTTCTAATGATTGCTCCGGAGTTATAATCCCTAGCAATTTTAATGAACATTGAATTACCACAAAAGCACATGTATTATCTTGTAATTTAGAGTAAAGTACACGGACAGTCCCTGTGGTTTTCCCAAATTTTGGATTTGGTCCCTAGCTTTCTAAAAGTACCCAGACGGTCCCCGTGGTTTGCACTTTGTAACACATTTAGTCCCCAGCCAACAAATCTAAAGGTTTAAAGAGGTCCAAGTTAAGGACTAAATGCGTTACAAAGTGCAAACCACAGGGACCATCCATGTACGTTTGGCAAAAGTTGGGAATTAGATGCGTTACAACTTACAAAGTGCAAACACCGGGACCATCTGTGTACTTTACCCTGTTATTTATGATGCCCCATTTGTCAAATTAAATAACTTACTGAGTAAAGCACACGGATGGTCCATGTTGTTTACTAAAATTTTGGATTTTGTCCCTAGCTTTTCAAAAGTACATAGATGGTCCCTGTGGTTTGCACTTTATAACGCATTTAGTCCCCAACATTTCTCAAATATACATGGATGGTCCTTGTGGTTTGCACTTTATAACGCATTTAGTCCCCAAATTTTCTAAAAAATACATGGATGGTTCTTGTGGTTTGCACTTTGTAACGCATTTAGTCCCCCAACTTGGACCTGGTGAAACCTTTAGATTTGTTGGCTGGGGACTAAATGCGTTACAAAGTGCAGACTGCGGACCATAGGGACCGTCCGTGTACCTTTGGAAAGCTAGGGACCAAATTTTTTTTTTGGTAAACTACAGGGACCATCCGTGTATTTACTCTTTAACTTATTCAAAAATGAGGATTAAAAAGGTGCACCTGTAACCAGAGTTGCGGCTGCATGTTGTCCCTTGACACAGCGGGGACCACTCCCCCTACAACCGGAGCAGAAGTTAGCTTCCCACCCATTGCAGACGGATTCGTACCGTTCCAGTAGTCCATACCAATATTTAAGTTGGTGGGACCAGGCACTGTTTGGTTGACCACAGGAAGAGGCCCATTTGCAGAGTTTCCGTTTTCACCTGTGGCTAGTATCATTGTAATAGCAGCTGCTTGAATAAACACATAGCAAAACAGAAATAAAAACTACTCGTGAGTTATAGAAGCCAACCTTCAATAGAATCTTGCCTGGATCCCGATTTCATTTGTGAATCCTGCGATATATTAATGTACAAATAAAATGAACACAAAAGCAATAGTTATCTGAAAGAACAGATCAAGTGTACATACTACATAGGATATGTAAAATTAATGAACCTAGTACCAAAAATTAATGCTACTAGTACAAAGATAATGCAACTGAATGGTGCACATCCCACATCTACTTTCTTTAACATAAACATGTTACGGTATGGAGAAAGACAAACTTGAACATATAATAATAAACAATGAATGTTTTTTCCATCAACAATAAATTATAAACATAATTATACAAATAATCTCAACATTTTTATTGAACTGACTATCCACGTCCTATGGCTATATTTCAAACCACAGGGACTATCCGTGCATTTTACTCTTTTCCTTATTAGTTCCTATGCGATATCTCGGTTATCGGCCCTTCACCAAAATATCGGTTTCCGATATCGGTCAACGATAATATCGGTGGTCAACGCGGAAATATCGCCGATATCTTGCAAAAATCGTTTCGGTTGTATCGCCGAAATATCGTTTGGGCCATTTTTTCACAAAAAAAAAAAAACAAACTGCTTTCCTCACGCGGACCCCTGGGGTTTCGGAGCTGCATTCGTGTCCGCAGGATGCGCGGGCACGCACGAGTTCAACCAAATTCCAGCTCAGAAACCCATTTTTTGCACCCCCCTGCGCGCGCGGGTAGGACTTGTGGTAAAACATGTCATAAAGCTACAATGGAGTAGTAAATGCTTTACCTTATAAACACCCACTCACTTTGTTCCCACACCAATGTGGGACAAAGTATTTACCACCTTTTGAGACTTTCATTCCCACACCTATACTTTCTACCACCTCTTGTATATATATAAATATATATATTTATGCATGATATTAGACTTCTAGTATATATATAGGCTCTAGATATGAATATAAATATAAATATATATATTTATGCATGATATTAGAAATTACCGATATCTCACCGCGATAAACGATATCTCATATATCGGTCCTTGACCGATAACCGATATTTTTCCGCATTAACTGCATAGATTAGTTCAAATAAATCTATCCATTGTCAACCTTAAAAATGAGGTGAGTGAAACACTCACATTTGAAGTGTCTTACGGACTGAATTGGTCATAGTACTTGTAAAGATTTTTTTTTTCAAAAATTAGAAATCTTGAATAATATGAATAACCAAATTACAATAACTGCTCATGCTAAATTAGGATAATTAGCTTTGGAATCTTTTTCCAAGAACGACGATGTGGTTGTTAGACAAGCTCAGTTACATATTCAAGGCTACGTAATCTTCTTAATTAGTAGATTATAGTAAAATCACTTCTCTATCACCGGTTTCCATATAAACAAATTCATTGCAGATTTGCTGCAGTACTTACATTTTCAGAATTCCCTTCACTACCGTCACTTGAACCTTCACTTCCACTCTCGGCACTGTAAATCCAATTACAATTTCAAACATCAAGAGAAAGTAATACAAAGTACCTTCCAATTATAAACACACGTAACTAATCACACCTTTTGGGATGAACTCCATTAGCAGCTTTGTTTGGTTCATTATTTTTGCCAGTAATCATGTTTAAACTGCCCAAGCTTCCTTTCGACCTTTTAATAGGAAGTTTTTCCTTTCCATCCGGTGACTTGCGATCAGCTTCCGTATCGCCTGGCGTATTCACCTATACAAAATAGAACTTCCATCGTCACATACTTAAATTAGGTTATAACTTTAGAAATGCCATATATCATATCAACTCACAGAAGCTTCAGCAACACCGTTTGGAGAAGGCATTGCGTATGGACTGAAAGGATACGACCCCTGGGTAAATACGACCCAAATTTTATAATAATTGTCTTCTAGGGAGTAAAGAAGCTAGCAAGTAATACGTTATGCTAGAGAAGAAGAAGAAGATACCGGAGGCATGGATGGATGAGCATAAATGCCACCAGGGGGATACATGGCAACGTATGGATGAGGTGGAGTACCGTAAGGCGGCATAATATGCTGCAAGTGCACATAAATATCAGAAAAACGGGAAATGACGATGAACAATATTTTTCAGATATAAAGTATGTAATGCTATAATTAACTTCAAGCTACATGAACTATAATAACATCATCTTTGGAACATCAAGGAAAAATGTGACATTCATGAAGTGACAATTATGCGATGTAACTTTCCAACCCTTCAACCAAACTGACAATTACGTATTCCAACCCTTCAACCATAGTTACCAATATTTTTATGATTTTTACATCAATTGTTTGCTGAAGGCAGTAATTAACATGTAAAAAGTTACATTGCATAATTGTCAGTTTGGTTGAAGGGTTGGAATATGTAATTATGGTTTTATGGAAAGGGGAAAGATTGTTTGTAACTGTCCCCTTTCCATAAAACAATCTTTCCCGTTTCCATAAGAGCATAATTACATATTCCAACCCTTCAACCGGACTGACAATTATATAATGTAACTTTTTACATGTTAATTACCGCCTTCAGCAAAACAATGGATGTAAAATTATAAGAATATTGGCATCCAAATGTCAACTTTAAACTGCCACACCATAACTACAAACAGATACCAAGATCCAAAATATTCAAGATTTACAAGATTGACATGACATCGTATGATGTTACTACACATGCTCAAATAACCATCATCATTACCAACGGCAACTTCCATTAGCTATATACGCCCCGCTTATGGTATGCGCATATAATGTATATATGTGTGGGCCCTCGGGGGGGAAAAGTGAAAGTGCACTAATTTTAACTTTATTTTACTAATTTCGTGAAAATAACGTTAAAAAGCGAGGGACGGTTAATCATGCATCATGTGGTGGCGTTGATAGCCGAAAGACAGGGGGTACATGCACTAATCGGCTTTTGTACCAATTGTTGAGTGTTATGTGCCTTATGTCCAAGGCTTGATACAAAACTACTATCGAGCCGGGGGTCTCACTGGAAGCAGCCTCTCTATTCCTATGGGATAGAAGGTTGTCTACATCTTACCCTCCTCAGACCCTACCTTAGCTTTGCTATTGGTGGGATTTACTAAGTATGATGATGATGATGATGATGAACTTCCATTAGCTATATCATTAACCAAGCTTGCCATCTAGTTGAAAGATACAAAATTACAAACGGAAAATTTATACAGAATAGTACCTGAACCCCCCACATGTAGGGGTGAGCTTGAGGGCTTGATGCCATGAACCCAGGTGGAGGCATATGAGGATAAGGCTGTTCAAGGTTTACATACCACCTATGCTTAGTAAAAATATGTAAAAGAACTTAAATCTTAAGATGAACAATTTGTGAAAATTCATTTTTTAAATGGAACCTGAAACGCAGTCCAATCTGGATTGACTGTACCCTTGGCAGTTACTGAAGTCTGCTCCTGAAGAAAAACCATGAATACATGTTATCAAAGTACATGCTACCCACACACACACACTCACACACATAAGTAAACGCTTGAAGTGCAATGTTTATACATCTCTCCTGAACATAGTTATCAATAGTATATAGCGACAAGGTACCCATATGCTTCGTAGCGATAGCGATGAAATAGCGCCCGCTATTACGTGTTTAGCGATAAGGTAGTTAAAAATTTAATAAATAAAAAATAGCTATCTATATTTTTTTTTATATATAGAGTTAAATTTTTATCTATAATTAATATGTATAAATTTATAAGTTTAAGGACCAAATGTAAGCTAGTGAAAATAGGAGGGTTAAATGGTAAAATACACAAACTAATTTTACACTTTTTATATAAACTTTTACAAGTTTTAGGGACTAAATGTAAACTAGTGAAAGATAGAGGGGTTAAATGTTAAAAAATCCATAAACTTATTTAACCCTAAAAAGGCTCAAACGCAACAAAACGCAGCCACTCTTCTTCTTCCTGGTTTACGGCAGAAATTGCAGGTTTCCAGCCGGAATTCGTCGTCGGAATCCGCTATAATCACGCTATGGAGTCGTTACTTAACAGATTGCGAGACATGGGCGCTTCGCTACGAAGCGTGCGATAGTGAACGCTATCTTCGCTATCGATAACTATGCTCTTGAAAACTTCCTATATATATGAACGGAATTCGTTTATATGCATATGCGCACAAACGGAGAACATGTATATAACAATGCCATTATGAATCTAGAAACGAACAAAGAGAGAGAAACGCACTTGAGAATTTGTTGTCTTTGACTCCTTTGTTGCGTCTTTCGCCTCCTTGGCGGAATCATCCATCTCACTGCTTCCCATTCCTCAAAAGAATATCACTATAAGTATCCCACAACCATCCTATTAATAGATTTGAAAACAAATACATTATTAGAGACTAGAGAATAACAAAAAATCATAATAAAATAAGACATTAAAACTTCCTAAATCACAAAATTAGGGGCTTTTCCCAAATCCACATATCCGAAACATGGGGCATAACAAATTGACACTAACATTCATCAAACTTAAAGAAGACACAAAACACACAACCATAATTATTTCACTTTTTTTTTTCTATTTAAGCTTTATTTTGAACATTTGAATTAGTGTTCTCAAAGCATACCGTAAACACTCCTATATACATTTACATTAAAACTTCCAAAACCACAAAATTTGGGACTTTCCCCAAATTCACATATCCAAAACATAACATAACAAATTAGCACTACCATTCATCAAATTCAAATACAACAACAAAATACACAAACACAATTATTTCAACTTTTTCAAATTATATATATAAAAAAAAAAAAAAACTTCTACCAAAATTTAACAATATAAACATAAGCAGTAAAAAAATTCAACTACTTTTGACCATCTGAACTCATGTTCTCAAAAAAAAAAAAAAAAAACATACATTATACTCTCCTACAAATTAACAAATCAAAAGTTCCCAAATCACATAATTTGGATATTTTCCCAAATTCACATATCCAAAACATGTCATAACAAACTAACACAAACAAGACATCTTTATTTCAAAATTTTAAATAAACAATTCTACCATAATATAACAATTTAATCATAAGCCATAAAATTTAAAAAAAAATAAAAAATATATATAACCAACTTATTATTATTATTATTAATCAATCAACAAGCCAAATTAAACTCCACTGTGATTCAACATTAACACAGATAAAAATATTAATCTCCGTATAAAACAAAACACACAAACATAATTATTTCAATCTTTTTAAAATAACTTTCACCGAAACAAACAGGAAAAAATTCAATTTATTAATCAACAATAAACAAAATTACCGAAAAATCACGCGAACGGATCAATCAAGCAGGTGGGGCTCTTGGGATTGCAATAATGAACGGATCAAACTCAAGAACCCTAAAAATAATATTTTTTTGAAAGGGGGGTGTGACAATTGGGGGTTTGTAGAGAGATCGAATTCAAATTTGTTGAGGGGGGTAAGCAGATTGAGGTGAATTTGTTTCACGAGAGAGCTTCGAAGTGATTGAAGGTGATTGTGACTGTAAAAGTGTTTTGATTAAAAGGGCAGAGGTTGTTGTTTCAACGGTAGATGTGTACGGGCGCATGTGGTTTCCGTGGGGTGGGGTGTAGGGTAACGCCTGCCTGCCTGCCCACTGTTTATTTTTTTTTGTTTTAGTTTATAACTTTTTTTTAAGTTTATATTAAAAGTTTTTCTAAAGTTTTGAGAAAATTTGGAGAAATCCTATTAGACTTTGCTGATAACAATAACACGTATTTTTCTAAAGTGTAAATAACATAAACAAAAACTAATATATTTTTCTTACAAAAATCTATTAATAACTTTTTGTATATTAAAAAATCAACATACTTTATGTTTTATCCTGTAAAAGTCACTCAACAATTTTTTTTAACATTAAATTCCCTTTATATGTTAAATTTGAACAAAATTATGAAAAAATCCTTTTTTTATAACTTGTTACATAAAGTTATGTTTCAACTTAAGATATATTTAAAAATTCATAAGTCGGCTAAAGAACTAAAAACAGTTAAAAACTAAAAATGGTTAAACCCGAATCGAATAAAATGAAGAGTTAACTGCCATTTCAGTCCCTGTGGTTTGGTCACTTTGGCCATTTCCGTCCAAATTTCAAAAATGCGTCATTTTCCTCCCTGACATACTGGAAAGGTGCCATTTCAGTCCAAATTCTCATAACCCAGTTAAAGTCAGTTAGGTGAGTATATTTAATGAAGGGTATTTTAGTCCTTTTATAATTATTTTGTTTTCCCTTTATGTTTTTATTAACCAAAACCCCCCTCCCCTGTATAAAACCCCCTTTTCCCTCCATTCTCATAACAGACCAACCCTAAATCCCAAATTCACCCGTCGATTAACCACTTTCCCTCAACAATCTGTGTACAATCAACGATCAACAACAATGGATCATGAAGACGACAACGATCCAAACTGGAGGGTTCGAGGTGTTTACTCAAATTTCGACCCTGAAATCGCATATGGTAGGTTTACATTCGTCACTTTTTGGTTTTTGAATGATTGTTTTTCTTCATCATGTATAAATTAGGACTAATGTTGGTTGTATAATCGTTTCAGAACACCGACCTGATATGTTCACAATGCAAGTTCACCATGGAGGTGAACTCACTCTGTTCCCAGATATAACATACGAGGGGGGGACAATTGAATATGTTGATAAGGTGAATGCGGACTATTTCTCGCGAGTAATCATCGATGACATGATGATGGAACTTGGTTATATGGAAAAGGATCTGGATCTTTTAAAATACTATTTTAGGATTCTAGGTGAAGATATGGATTTTGGGTTAAGGCCAATAGGTACAGATGCTGATATTCTTAGGTTGATTAAAGAGGCAACAGAGACTAAGGTTATAGAGTTATATGTTGAAAAGGTTCAAAAAGTGGATTTAGGAGACTTGACACAGGAACCATTAAATGTGGTCTTTCCCGAACAACATCAACAGCCTCAAAATGATCCTGATTTAGGAGATCTAACACAGGAACCAGGTTGTGGTGGTGATCAAAATCCAGTAGGTGGTATTGAAATTCCAGTAGGTGGTGATGAAATTCCAGTAGGTGGTGTTGGTAGTCCAGGAGGTGGTGATGGTAGTCCAGGAGGTAGTGGTGATAGTGAGGGCAGTGGTGTTGATAGTGAGGGCAGTGGTGATGATAGTGAGGGCAGTGGTGATGATAATGAGGGCAGTGGTGATGGTAGCAGTGGTAAGGTCCAGTCTGAGGGAAGTGATTCTGAAGACCCTGAGTTTATTCCTGGTGATGAGGTTAGTGAAGAGGATATTGAGGGTATGAATGAACATGCCAGCAATAAGAAGGCAAATGCCACCAAAAGTGAAGCTTACAAGAAGGTGCAGACAGAGGAGGATGTAGATGATCCTGAGTTCATTGTTGATAAGGATAACTTAGTCATAGACTATGATGATGACATGGATGAATTTAGGGCTGCTGTGGACTTTGACATTAGTGAAAATGAGAACATACAAGAAGACCATTTAAATGAGGATGATTTGGTAGATGTTCAAGTAGTTATAGATAACTTTGATAGTCTGAGTGACCCGGATGATGAAACAAAACTGCAGAGGGCCGTTAGGAGGATTAGGAGAAGCAGGAGGAAAAAGAAACCAACAGATGGTTGTCCCTTTTATGTAGGTCAACAGTTTTATGATAGGCAATCAATCAAAGATCTTGTGAAATGGTATGCAGTGGAATCTAAAAGGCAATTGTACATAATTAGGAATGATAAAAGAAGGTTCCGGGTTGTGTGCATGGGAAAGAATCCAAAGTTGAGCAGTAATGAAGGTGGTTGTGATAATGAGGGCAGTTCTGGAAATTCACATGATACACCTTTGAATGCAAACCCTTAAGTGGTTGGGGACCATAATGCAAACACAAATAACAATGGTGGGGCCCAGCAGTCTTGTTCTTCAAAAGAGCCTGAAAAGAAGCCAAAACCTCCAAGGAAAAAGATTCCTCCTCCCACATGCCCTTGGGTTTTGCACATCTCAAATCACTTCAAGAGCCGAGACACATGGGCGGTGAAGACTCTTATCAATGAACATGACTGCTTGCATACCAGGGATGTGGGCTTATGCAATATCTCTTTTTTGACCAAGGAAGTGGAACCCATAATTTTGGTTAACCCTACCATTCCACTAGCTGCTCTTCAAGATCAACTCCAGAAGAAACTTCAGGTACAGATAACAATTAACCAAATTTCTAGAGCTAAGCATTTTGCAATGGAGAAGGTTCAAGGGGATTACAAAACTCAGTTTGGGTTACTTAGGGAATATGCTGAACAGTTAATGAAATCGAATCCAGGAACAACTGTTACCATAGATGTTGAACCATCTAGTTGTAAGGCCAAAAGTTCAACAAGGCAGTTTAGGAGGATTTATATTTGTTATGGTGAATTTAAGAAGGGTTTTAAGATAATTAATTGGTAGAGACATTCTAGGGTTGGACGGATGCTTTATGAAGGGGCCCTACCCTGGCCAAATTTTAACAGCAGTGGGTGTTGATGGAAACAACGGGATTTATCCTGTTGCTTTTGCTGTGGTTGAGTCTGAAACTACAAAGACCTGGACCTGGTTTTTAGAACAACTTGCTGTAGATCTGGAGCTGCCAAGAACTGCCAACTTCACCTTCATAAGCGACAGACAAAAGGTGCCATTGTGTTATGTATAACTTGTTTAAATGTATGCCTTAGTTGTTCAAGTGTGTTATGTATAACTTGTTTAAATGTATGCCTTTGTTGTTCAAGTTTGTTATGTATAACTGTCCATTCTGTATAGGGAATACTACCTGCTGTTAGCAAGGTCTTTCCTATGGCAGAGCATAGATACTGTATTCGGCATATACATGAAAATATGAAGGCTAATGCTAACTGGAGGGATGATAAGATAAAGGGTCTATTCTGGAATGTTGCTTCTGCAACAACAGTTCCTTGGTTTGATCATGCAATGCAAGATATCAAGATGGTAGATAAGAAGCTGCATGACTGGTTGAGACAGATCCCAGTGAAACATTGGAGCCGGTGTCAGTTTAGTGGTAAGGCTTAAGAATGTCATATATGTTAAGCCATTTACATAATTGTTTGTGGTTGCATAATAACTGATAGGTTTCCATTAAACAGGTAGGCCAAAGTGTGACATTCTTCTAAACAACATTTGTGAAGTCTTCAATAGGCAGTTGATACATGCTAGGGATAAACCAATCATTACCAGTCTAGAGTGCATCAGGGAATACCTAATGAAGAGGAATGTTGTTGTACACAAGCTGATTGCAAAGAGCAAAGGTCCTCTAACCCCCTATGCAACTGAAGTCCTAGACAAGATCAAACAAGAAGCTGCTGAGTACACTATTATCTTTAACTATATCTCCAAGTATCAAGTTAATGGGCCAAGAGACAACAAAGTAGTGAACTTGGTGGAGAAAAGTTGCACCTGGAGAAGATGGGACTTGACTGGCATCCCTTGCAAGCATGCAGTTGCTTGTATATGGAACTTGGCCCTACATGGCAAGGATGATGGTGTATTGGAGAAGTGGGTTGATAAATCATACTGGATGCAGACTTGGAAGGATGTGTATTCCCATGTAATTGATCCAGTAGATGGTCAAGACTTATGGACACCTTCCACATGCCCTACTAAGCTGCTTCCACCAAAGCACCACAAGCAAATAGGCAGGCCAAAAAAGAAAAGGAAGAAATCTGCTGTGGAAATCAGTGAGTTGACTCAACAGATGGAATCCAGTGGCAAGATGTCAAGAAAGGGTGAAACTGTGGAATGCAGCAAGTGTAAAAGGAGGGGCCATAACAGGAGGAGTTGCAAGGGGACTGATGTTGAATAGGCATTGCTGGTGTTCAGTAGTTTGGTAGAAACATGTCCTGGTTATGTTGGTTGAACATGTCTTTTAAATGTTTTGGTTAGCTGGTTGTTGTACACTGTTATGTAATTTGTCCAGGAACATGTCATGTCTTTTGCTTATGTCTGTTGGTACACTACCTAATCTGTGTTTGGAACATGTCTTATGGGGTTATGTTTTATGTCCAGGTTATGTCTTTCTGTTATGAATTCTGGTAAACTATGTAATATGCTGGTTATGTCTTCTGTTATGAGTTATGGTCAATTATGAAATCTGTTATGGTGCTATGTTTATTTATTATGTCCAGGTCTTGGGTAATGGTTATGTCCAGGTTTGATGTAATTGTCCAGGTGTTATGGTTATGTTTTATGTCCAAGGTTTTACCATAATGGTGATGTCTTTTGGTACATAAAGCATATTACATTGCCTCGGACAATATTCGGCAAGTACATTAACGTCATAATATGTACATAATAACCCATTTTTACATCCACATTACATATCGAAGACACCACATTACATATCGAAGACACATACCAGCAAAACACAATTTATACCATTGCTTTAACATTAAACATTTCAGTGAAAAGCAACATATGAGATGAAAAAAAGCCAGCTAAACATTAACATCATCTTCAATCTCGTGTACTTCACTGTCATTCCAAAAGCTTGTTCTTGAAGTTGCCTAATTTCAGATGTCATCCTCAAAGCTTGTTCTTCATGGTCCCTAACTTGATAAGCCAAACCCGCAAAATGTCGAAATACTTCAACAGCCCTTTCACACGATGGACCCTCTGCCCAATCCACAAACCCGCAACCCCTATATCGAGTAATGCAGCAGAAAAACTTCCTTCCAGGGTTTGCAGGGGACCACGATGTCTTCACAATTGTTGGAGACCCACAATTAGCGCATACGACCATCGTTGAGGGGATGGATTGCTTCAATTTTGGGGAAGAAATGGGAAATTAGGGTTAGGGTTCTAAACAAGTTGCAGGCGGGGGGTTTTATACAGGGGAGGGGGTTTTGGTTAATAAAAACATAAAGGGAAAACAAAATAATTATAAAAGGACTAAAATACCCTTCATTAAATATACTCACCTAATTGACTTTAACTGGGTTATGAGAATTTGGACTGAAATGGCACCTTTCCAGTATGTAAGGGAGGAAAATGGCGCATTTTTGAAATTTGGACGAAAATGTCCAAAGTGACCAAACCACAGGGACTGAAATGGCAGTTAACTCTAAAATGAATTCGGTTTATCTGTAGCCTCATGGACTCTTTAGGTGTGCGGGGAGGACTTCCGCAGAAGGCCCCTTTTTTCGAGGGGCACGATATTTAAAAAAAATCGATATATATATATATGTTATTTTTTAAAAAAAATTGTGCACACATAACAAATCCAATATAGAGGCCCATTATCAAAAGATTTGTATTTTTATAGAGTAAATTACAAAAACCGTCCTTTATGTTTACACCATATTGCAAATCATGTCCTTTGTCTTCAAAAATTACAAAAAAACATAGTCTATGTTTACAAATCCTTACGCATTATGTCCTTTAACCCTAACCCAGTTAATTTTTATTGTTAAATTAGGACATACAAGGGTATTTTGGTCCTTTTACCCATTTATTTAAAAACATTTTAATAAATAAAAGAAACTTAAACCTGAAATATATACTTCCACCATCGCCACCCTTAGCTACACAAAACTAACCAGCCTCCTGCACATATCACCATCTCCATTCCCTAACACCAAAATTTTATCACACCAAATCACAACCCCATATACAATATTCAATCTTTGGGAGGCAGAGGCTTATGTAACAGAGGAGAAGGTGAGTTCATTAGACCAAATCACAACCCCATCTTACCAGATCTGGCTCAGATCTTGGATGGCGTTTAGTTCAGATCTTGTAACGGGTGGTGGGGGCGATGCTTCACCGTAGAAGAACACTGGTGGGGGAGATACGGCGGGGTCGTTGGCCAAATCTAGGGTTCCGATGAGGGGTTTTTAGATTTGGGTTGCGGTGTTGGCTGGTGACGGGTGCAGTGGTTGCGGTGGTGGTTGGGGTGTTGGTTGCCTGGTGGTGAGTATCGATGAGATAGATGGTATACCGTGAACTTAACTGGTTTTTTTCAATTTCTAAAGATGAATGCATCTTAGAAATTTTGATAATGTTTGTTAGTGTGAAAGGCTTTTATGGATTTAGATAGAGACAGAGATGTGTCTTTCTGATTTAGAAAGAGAGTGAGAAAGGGGGTGGTGACAGGTGCGGTGGTGATGGCTGCGATGGTTGGTGGTGGCAGGTGGTGGCTAAGGGTGGCAATGGTGGTTGATGGTGGCGTTTGGAACTCATAAGAGAGATGAGCGGTAGATATATAATATTAATATAGACAAAGGGTAAAAAGACCAAAATACCCTTGTATTTCCTAATTTAACAATAAAAAATTAACTAGGTTAGGATTAAAGGACGTAACGTGTAAGGATTTGTAAACATAGAGTACGTTTTTTTGTAATTTTTAAAGACAAAGGACATGATTTGCAATCTGGTGTAAACATAAAGGACGATTTTTGTAATTTACTCTTTTTTATAATTTACCCAACTTAACAATAGGTTTATTGGGCCCAATCCAATACTAAATTTTTGTCATTTTCGTAATTATGTTGTTTATCGTTACAGCATATGGGCCCATTTTTCGAGCTCGAACAGGGTACGTGAATTCTCAGAGACGCCACTGTGTAGCCTAACAAACCGAGTAATCAAGGAATGCTTTGTGCCTTTCCACCTCCCTCTTCTTGTGCTTGTGCCTGTTTTTCCTCGTTGTGCTCGTTTTTTCCTTTCTTACCCTTCGTGGTTTGTGGTTGTGTTTCGGGTATAACATAATCGCCTACGCCTAAAGAAACGTAATAGTGCTCGGGTTTGGTTTGATGCAACTGTTAGGACCTATAGGTTTATGGATTGGTGGGATAATGGGTATTAGTTATGGGCTTTTGGGGCCTAGGGTTTAGGGGGAATGCTCCCTGATCCCTTACTATAAATAGTAAATGATAAAAGGAGCATGGTGTTGGTTGTTTGTTTTAGAAACTTGTATTAGACAAATCTTTGTATGCAAGTTTAAGCATTCCAATCAACAAATCTTTCTTCTTGTTCTTGTTATTTCTTGAAGATCATCAAGTTTGGATTCCACCCATCCTTGGTGATTGTTTGATATCATTGTTTGATCCGTTTTTCGGGACTTACAATTGGTATAAGAGCAATTAGAACCTGTTTCTAGGCTCGATTTGATATCAAACATTCAAGAAATTCTGCATTTTTGTTGGATATCTTCATCGTGTTCTTCATCCATCATCATCAAATCTTTCTTACCTCATTCGAGATACATCCGAGATATAGCAAACATCTTCAAAAGACATTTTCTTTAATCCGAAATATATTTTTCAAGAAACATCACATCATTTTGTCATCTCTCATTATCATCTTCTTATTTGAAATATTATTTTTTATTCAAAATCATCATCATCTTTTGTTGTCTTACTCATAGAAACAACCTTAGCGGCTGAGTTGTAAAATTAGGGTTTGGGGTTTGGTTTAACGAAGAAGAAGACTGTCTATCGTACGATTCTTTTGAATTGATTTTAGTTTTTTTATATATAATAATAATAATAATAATAATAATAATAATAATAATTAGGTAATCATTACTTAATCATAAATATTAATTAAAATAGTTTTTATTAATATATATATATAAATTTGTTTTAAGATTTAAAAAAATTTGAGGTGCGGTACAGGAAGCAGATTGATACGTTTGCGACGTGCTTGAGTTAGCGAGTTCACGGGTTATTGCTTGGGTAAACGATGAATTCTCCAAGTATTGATTCTCAACGTTAGTTGCTCTGGCAACAACTCGATAATTTCGGTTACATTGAGGGTGAAACCGTAGAAGACATGATCAGTAGGTTTACCCAGCTGCTCTCTGAAATCGAGAAGCTCGAATTAAATGTGACACGTGGTAGGATTAACAAGACTTTTCTATATGGTTTGCCACGTAACAAGACATGGGATTATCGTGTTGCAGTTATCATGACGACATACAATTATTGTGAAACGAAACCAAGAGATGTGATCTCCTTAGTCAATGAATATGTCCAGGATGACAAGCAGAGGAGTCAATATCACGCAAACACATCGTCGTTTATGTCTAACTGTTAGAAGGTCGTTGCTACTTCACCACTTGCTACTGATCCCAACGCTGCTCAGATTCCCTCACCTTCACCTGTGGCTGCTGCATCATCTGATGTGAATGCCCCATAATCAACAGAATATCATTCTGATGAAGTGCCCAAACTAACACCCCAGGCCCAAACTAAAAGAACCGAAATCACTTTCTGAAACATTAAACTCTCTTTTATGTTCTGAACATTGTAGAAACAAAATTGCATTGATGAGAGCACAAAATTTTGCTTTAATCCCTTATTACAATAATGCCATGGCAAAGTGCATCAGTCTTCGAGAGAACAATAAGATTCTCTGTGAAACGATTGACGCACTTAAGAAGGATACAGCTCAGCTCCACCTAGACGTAAATAATTAGAAATGTTGGGTTTATGACTATAAACACAGACTTAATGTAAAAACTCTTGAATGTGACTCTGTGAGAGCTGAGCTGGAACTTCTTCTGGGGAAGTATAAACAAAACGAGTTGAACATAAAGAAGTTTGATACTTCCAGTGACACTATTCGTAACTTGTGGATTGTGGAGTTGGCATTCAAAGAAAACAACGGTAAGGGTTTGGGCTACAAACAGGTTCCACCGCCATATAATCATAACTACTCAAGAATGCCTACTACTGAGCAGGAACTAGAAAATTATGATACAATGATTTATGGTAAACCAAGTGATTATGTTCCATGGGAGCCTTTCAAACCAAAGGACGCCAGACCCACTGATTTTCAAAAGCCCATGAGTTTTCTTAAGAACATGGATTCAGATAAAAAATGTTCAACAAATCAGTTGGCGAACCTGAACAAGAAAATGAAATAAAACCAGTGAAAACATCCACAAAGGAGCCACAAGAAAACTTGTCCAATTCTGATTCTGTAGATAATACTAACTGTTCTAGTTCATGTACAGAATCAGTAACAATAGAATAGAAGTCTAAAGTGGATGATGAACCACATTCAAGTGTTGCTGATGATGTTTCTTTACATGATAAACATGATCTTTACGTTTGGAACTATGTTTTTTCTTGGTTTGCTGAGATTCAAGGTTTTCCCGAAAACATTTCTGATGATGTTGCTAAAACTGAAAATTTAAATGTTGTGGTTTTAAATTCTGATTGTGAAGATAGTGATTTAACAAAGAAATCTGATGCATTGACTGATGAACTTGAAACACCTGTTTCAAGTGACTCAGAAATTTGTTCTGGTGATTCAGACAACTATTCTAGTGTGCCCGAAACATCAACCGATGCATCAGAAACCTATTAATAGGTTAAAGTTGAAAAAGTTGATATGTTTGATTGTGTAAGTGAAGAAGTTGATGAACAGGGGTCATCTGATGAACCTGACAATCAAGTTGCAGATTCTAGTACATCAGATAATGAGCATAGCGCTTTTGAAGATTCTGAATGTGCTAAACAATCAGAATCAAGTAGTGTAATTACCGAAGAGAGCCAAACAGGTTCAAACATAGACCGCTCATCATCTGACAAACTAGAATCAGTTGATGTCAGAAACTCAGAAGTTGATGAAACTGAAGAAAAGATATATGTGGAAACCAATTCTGCAGAAACTCTCGAGAACATGGATTCTGAAGAAAAGGGATCCATGGAAATCAACTCAAAAGTCGATTCAACTATCGATCCCAACGGCTCTGATTCTGAAGAAAGTGTTTGTAATAAAGAAAAATCTACAGAATCTGCTCCTTTAAAGATAAGGAGGTCACGTAAAAACCGAAAACCACACAAAAAGAGAGCTCAAAAAGGGAATTCTTCACATGATGGTAAAGAAAAGCAAAAGGAAAACCCACCTCTCAAGCAAACTGAACCTAAGTTGAAGGGTAAAGTTGTCGATACTTACTCTTGTGTTGATGACTGTGAGCAGGTTTCATCCAAGATTAAACATGCACACAGGCAATCAACATCAAGTGGAAAGAAGAGACCTTATCAGTTCCCTAGAATAACACAAGCAGAACTAAATGTATTTTTCTCGAAAAGACAGACGTGTTTTAATTGTGGTGGAATTATGGGGCACATTGCTAGAAACTGTGTTCATCGTCCCTACTACTCTAGTAACACGTGTCATTAGAAGGCTATGCATCATCAATCAGACGGAAATCGACTTTCTAAACCCAAGCCTTCTGCTGGAGACTGGAATCTAGCGAAAAAGAACAATCAAAAGTTTTCAAATACAAATGGGTTCCAAAGTCATCAAATGAAGTCAAAAGTTACATCTGTAAAGATGAATATTTCAAACAATTATGACATTAAAATTTGGAAACCCAAGACTCATGCTGGATCCCAGTCTCAGTGCTCACAACCGTCAACGTCTACATCTTCACCTCAAATTCTACTAAAATTCATATGATCTTTCGTGAGATCTCATACACATATAGCGATGGTCAACTCAGGACATATGTGCTTGTTTAATCATTGTACAAATCCGAACAATTTAAATATCAATAAAATAATGAGTTTGATCCCAATGTTTGTTTATTTATGTTTGACATTTTGCATGTTTTGATTTTTATTCGATTTTAAACTCTTAAACGCTTTCTTGAAAGTTATACGCAAACTAATGCGTAAACGTAATCAGTTTAATGTGACAAACACTCCGGGACAGCAACATAAGCTTAACATACCTTAAGTAACCTTTACATAACTTAGAAATAAGTTTTGAAGGGTTTGGTATGGCAAAAACAAGTTTATACGATCGAAGGGACTAAGGGCTTGTTTGGCTAAGCTTTTCAAAACAGCTTATTTACTTATTTGCTTTTCTGAAAAGCAAATAAGTCAATAAGCTGTTTTGAAAAGCTTTAAATTGGAGCTTTTCAAAATGACTTATTTGCTTATTTGCTTTTCAGAAAGCAAATAAGCAAATAAGTCATTTTGAAAAGCTCAGCCAAACAGCCCCTAATTCCATCAAACTGCAAAATTCTGCCGTTTCGTATAGCAACTTACACTCCGGAACATGATCATAAGCTAAACATACCATAAATAACCTTAACATAGCTTAGAAATAAGTTTTGAGGGGTTCGGTGAACGAAAACGCGCTTATTTGATCAAAGGGACTAAAAGCGTCAAAAACTGCGTAAGTTTGCATTTACGCGCATATCTTACATTCTGACCACATCCGGACATCCAAAAATTTTTGTAGTCACTTAAATACTTTATTTTAGTGATAGGAATGCAAAAATACCATTTGTCACTTGATTTGGATCGTTTTCGCGTCCGTTCGAGTTTCATCGTAATTAACCGAATAACGCGACCGTACGACCAAATGAACCGACATCCGTGATATTTCCAAGCATATTTCATGTCCCCTATACTTTGACGTCCTTGTAGAGCCTTGAAAATGGTTTAACGGAAGTTAAATACGCCAAATATGCATGTATGTGTGTGTAGGGACTGAATATGTAATTTTTGAAACCGATATGCTGTCCTCGCACGGCGCGACGGCAAAGAGGGCCATCTGTCGCGCCACACGACCGCCCACTCTCGACAGAAACTTCATATTCAGCTGCCAGCTTGTTTCTTGGTGGTTTCCATGCTAATTTCCTTTGTTTTGGCACCAAGTTAACACCTCTCTAAGGCTTCTAACCACAACTAAACACTTGTAGGGTCAAGATAATTCCTTGGAGGCTGCACAATACACATGTCTTGATCCTACAACATTCCAACAAGTATAAATAGCCTTGAATTCTCATTCACTCATTGCTCATTCTCATCTTTCTTCTCAATAAAACTCTAAGTGGAGGCTACCATCTATTGAATTCTCATTCACTCATTGCTCATTCTCATATTTCTAGTGCATCTTTCCAGCCTTAGAACATTTTGTAAGTGTTCTTTCATGGCTAGTTATTATTTTAAGCAATTTAAAGGCTGAAAGTCAAACAGTTTGACTACCGTTTGGCTTTCGGTCTTGACCATCAATTGGTCAAATCAAAGTTCAATTGAACTTTGCAACGTGATCGTAATCACGATGGTTATAATCCTTAGCGATTATACCTACTGATTACCACGTTGACTAGTCGTAGTGACGAGTCAAAGTTTCGGTCAAAATGCGCATTCGCGTGCATTTTACGACGGAACTATTTTTAGGTATCAAAACACTTTGTTTTGATACCAAATCAGTTTTCTAACTTAGTTAAACATGTTTTAACATGTTTAACTCGTCACTACTAGTTTAGTGCTTGTTTAGGGTTGTAATTCAAGCGGTCTCGACAACCGCTTAGACTTTCAAACCCGACCCATTTGGTCGATCATTAGGATCCGACCAAACATATTTTGTGACCATAGTTATATAGGGAATAACCTACTGAGGTTATACCTTATGGTCACCATGTTTGGTTAGTTATTCATTAAGTCGTTTATATGCCCATTAAAAATGACCAAAATGCCCTTTTTGCGCATAACTTCATTTTTAACATGTGTAATCAAACCTTTGATATCTAAACTGATTTAATAACATTTTTAAACGTGTTTGGGCATGTAAGACTGACATAAATAACCATCCGACCTTAGATTTCCGCAAACGACATGTTAAAGTGGCTTAAACTACCTTAATGGGTCGAAACGGGTCAAAAGCACTTAGGATAACTCTCTAATCAGAATGTTAGGTCTATTAAATCATACCATATAAATTCCAATACTCATTTGATTTATAGAACTTCATTCTATCCTATCCTCCGGTTTAGGATCCGATTATTAACATAGTTATATATATTAGGTGCTGTTTGATTCTGTGATTTCTCAAGCTTTAATTGGTCTTTATTTCAAAACTATTAAGCAATCCTAAGTGAGTACATAGTCCCCTCTTTTACCGCTTTCAAATATTTTGGGGTGATACACATGTGCCTACATTGTTACTTTCATGTTTTTCATGCTTTTTTGACATATACTTGCTATGTTCAACTAGTACACATATAGTACATGATTTCAATTATGTTTTGCAATGTATGTTGACTGAGCATGCTAGCACATTGATTTCATAAGACACTTTTGTTGCATATGTTTACTCAGCATATGGACACATTGATTTACAATACATTTCTGCTGCATATGTTTACTCAGCATATGGGCACATTGATTTCATGAACATTTCTACTTCGTATGTTTACTTAACATACTTAGTATATGTTTTTCACATGACATGCTTACATTGGTTATGACATTTGGTATGTTTAACGGGACAATAATACATTCATTAACATTGATCACGCCGCTCGATAGTATGTAATGGTACCATAGGACTTGACAAATCCCGTTCCCCGCTTCCTAGGTTTGTTTGGAAGTAGGGAATGGCAGAATCTGAAAACATTTTTGATAAACCTTTAACTTGTTAAGGGTTTATCCGACAGTCTCAAGGCTTGAATGTATGCGATGAACATTTCCACATAAATGTTTGTATCCATAAAGCATTGGTTTTTGCAAAACATAACTTTTGATTTAAACTTAGGTTTATTCAAAGACATTGTTTTGTACATTATACATATGACACTTTATTCACCATACATGACATTTGATTATACATTGACATTATACATATGGTTTGAGTAAATACAATTTACTTGCCATACAAGACATTTGATTATACATGACATGGTTACACTTGACATTGGACATTGTTTACACATAACATTTTGACATTGGTTTAAACAAGACATTTTTTGTGGTTATTAATAAAGTGATTTAAATAACGAGGCATGTGTAATATGATAAAAGCATGGTGGATACACCGCTGGTACTTCCTATATATAAGTGCTTTTATGATATCGCATATCGTAGCGTTATCTAAACCACTTCGACAAAGACATGATACATTTTATACAAATGACATATTTTCACAAGACATTGTTTTGCAAATGACATATTTTATACAAACTCATTTACTTGGTTATTTATTTAACAATGCATTATTCTTTTATTATCATCTGATTTTCATATCGATTTTCAAATGATTCTATAAAAGAAAACACTTTTTAAAGGTTCATGACTACTTTTTGTTAAACATTTTCTTTTAACTACAAGTCATGAATCCTTCATCATCAAAACCTATGTATCTCACAGGTATTTTTATGCTTTCACATGTGTTTCAGGAGCTAATGTATAAGGATGATTGTAACACACTTAGGCGGACTTGGGACTTAGTGACTTAAAACCAAGCAAGACAAGTTTAATTTATGTTATGTTCAGTTTAAACTAAGACAATGTAAACATTAAATTCTAATAAAACCAAACTTTAAATACCATGTGTTGTGAAACAATAATTTTGTCGCTCCACTCCCCGACGTTTCCGCCGCGGTTTGTTGTTTTACACGGTCGGGGTGTGACAAACAATGGCCTGGGTTCCAGTTTCTAAGTAATTCTGCTAAATATGCAGGAACGACTATGGAGGGCTATCTTTAGACTTTGGTTTATCGATAGTGGTTGTTCCAGACACACGACATGAGACATATCCCAGTTGAATGACATAAAAATATTCGACGGTGGATGTGTCAACTTCGCGAGAGGGGAAACTGGAAGAATAACAATGAAGGGCACGGTTAAAAACGGAGTTCTCACTTTCTCAGACGTCAATTATGTCCCTGAACTTAAGCACATCCTTTTGAGCGTATCTCAGATGTGCGACAAAGGGATGGAGGTTCTCATCACCAAGAGTGGCTGCGCTATTCTGAAACCAGGAATTATCATACCTGAAGACTGGTTTTTTATTGAAGCAGAACGTCGGGGAAATGCTTACATGATTGATATGAACAATGCTCCCACTAATCAAGTTACTTGTTTGTTCTCAGAAATAGCCGAACACGATGCTATGTTGTGGCATCGTCGACTGGATCATCTGAACATGAAGAATCTCAATCGCCTAGCAAAGGGAGGATTAGTCAGGAACTTGCCAATCAAGGATTTCATGCAGATAGAAAAATGTGAAGCATGTGCTCATGGAAAACAATATCGTAGACCTCATAAGTCTAAGCTTGTGCACACGACCTCAAAAGTTCTGGAACTGTTACATATAGATCTTTTTGGTCCCATTAATGTGCTTAGTATTGGAGGAAAAGCTTACTGTTTGGTCATCACTAATGATTTATCTCATTTCACTTGGGTGTTTTTCTTGGAGCAAAAGAGTGAAACGACTGGATTAATCAAGAAATTTATCGCTCTTATGGAAAAATCAAGCAAATGAACGAGTGAAGATTATCCGATGTGACAATGGGATAGAATTGATGAATTTTGTGCCTTAAAGGGAATCAACCGCCAGTACAGTGCAACTCGAACTCCTCAGGAAAATGGAGTAGCGGAAAGACGTAATCGAACTCTCATTGAAGCTGCACACACGATGCTGATAGATTCTGGTCTTCAACTAATATTTTGGGCAGAAGCAGTGAATACAACCTGCTATGTTCAGAATCATGCCTTGAATCAATAAACGTCACATGAAGACTCCTTATGAAATAATTTAAGGTCAGAAGCCCTCGATGCAACATTTTCGCACTTTTGGTTGTCCATGTGTGCTTCTTCTCATGGATGCCAAAGGAAAATATGAAGCACGAGGAGGTCCATGCTATTTCATTGGTTATGCTAAGAATACCTCATATCGTGTGTACAACAAGGTCAAGAAGTAGATCGTGGAAGCATATAATTAGGGGTGTAAACGAGCCGAGTCGAGCCCGAGCTCGACCAGGTTCGAGCTCGGCTCGTTAGGTTTTTATGAAGCTTGAGCTCGAGCTCGGCTCGGTTCGAGCCTATTTCTTTGAGCTCGAGCTCGGCTCGCGAGTAAAACCCAAAGCTCAAGCTGCTCGAACTAGTTTGAGAACAACCTTAAACGAGCTAAAAACTCGGCTTGAGCTCACTTCAACATCGCTTAAACGAGCAAAAGTTAGGCTCTAGCTCGGCTCATCAATGTTATCATCATTATTAATATATTATATATTAAAAAAATTAAAATTTTGTATGGGATCGTTTAGGCTCGTGATCCTAAACAAGCTTTGTATTTCAGGCTCGAGCTCAGGCTCGATAACAAAACGAGCTCTATTTCAGGCTCGAGCTCAGGCTCAGGCTTGTTAAGGCTCGGCTCGTTCAAGCTTTTAACCGAGCCGATCACGAGTAGCTCTCGAGCCTCTGGGCTTGTTTACACCCCTACATATAGTGTGGATTGGCTAGAAGAAAATCCAAAAGATGCTCAAGTCGGACCTAATTGGTTATATGATTATTCCTCCCTATTTAAATCGTTTCCTATTTTATCTTATGTGATTGCTGATGCAGGAGTTTCTAGTTCAGCACTACCTATTCCCAATGAAATTAAAGATGAAGATGTGCCTTTGCAAAACGTATTCAAGAAACTCACTGTGGATCCATTGGGATTTCACGAGGATACTCCAGCGCCACTTCATACTTCGACAGTTCAGGAGGCGATTTCTGAACCTGCTGCAACAACTACCCCTGATGGTGCAGTCCACAACACTGAAGCTTCCACAAGACCATCAAATGTGGGACCCTCAAATGTTCAAGGAACTTCCTTGTTTCCGGAATCGATTCCATCTGATTGCACTGTAGATCCACCGGTGATCAACACTGCTACTGCACCAAATGAGGGGGAGCAATCTGGAATAGTGTCAAGAAGTTTCTCCAACCTACGGATAAACTTGCAAGCCCCTGCTACAACAATTACACAGCGTATTCAGAGAAGTCATCCAATTACGAACATTATTGGCCCTATAACTGCTGGTGTCCAAACCCGCAGCAAATCAGGAGACATCAACACATGTTTGTACTCATGCTCCATTTCACGGATTAAGCCTAGAAACATTAATATTGCCTTGCAGGAACCTGGATAGGTTGGTGCTATGCATGAAGAGCTCAATCAATTTGAAAGATTAGGAGTTTGGAAGCTTGAAAAGCTACCTGAAGGAAAACGTGCTCTTGGAATGCGATGGGTATTTAGAAACAAACAAGATGATACTGGAGTAATCATTAGAAACAAAGCTCGATTGGTGGTCCAAGGGTTCAGTCAAGTTGAAGGTTTGGATTATGATGAAGTGTATGCACCAGTAGCGCGTCTGAAAGTCATTCGTATTTTCTTGGCATATGCATCTTTCATGGGATTTACAGTATACCAGATGGATGTCAAGACAACATTTCTGTACGGAAAGGTCAAGGAGGAAATTTATGTCGCTCAACCCCCTGGGTTTGTTGATTCAGAGAAACCAGACTATACCTACAAGCTAGATAAAGCTCTGTATGGGTTACACAAAGCACCTCGTGCGTGGTATGCTACTTTAACATAGTATCTGCTTGCCCATGGATATACTCATGGGACAATAGATCAAACGTTGTTCATCAAACGCGTTGACAAGGACCTTTTTCTTGTTCAGATCTACGTTGACGACATCATTTTTGGGCCAACAAATTATGTTCTTTGTAAAGAATTTGAAGAGGTGATGAAAAAGAAGTTCGAGATGAGCTCGTTGGGTGAGATGACAATGTTTTTGGGCTTGCAAGTACGTCAGAATAATCAAGGAATCTTGATTCATCAAAGCAAATATGTTCATGATGTTCTTGCAAAATTCAACTTGACAGACTCAAAGACTATGGACTCCCCCATTGCAGAACGGGTGTTGCTGAATGAGGATCTTGAAGGAAGCCCAGTTAATCAAACTCTGTATTGATCTATAATCGGTTCATTGATGTACTTAACTGCAAGTCGGCTAGACATTATGTTTGTCGTTTGTCAATGTGCTCGTTATCAGGCTAATCCTAAACTCTCTCATCTCACTGCTGTTAAAAGAATTCTTAGATATCTGAAGGGGGCTCCTAAACTCGGACTCTGGTATCCCAGAGATTCGAACTTTGATCTGTTTACTTTTTCAGAAAACAACTTTAGAGGGACGGACAGGGATAGAAAATCTACATCCGCTGGATGTCAATTCTTTAGAGATAGACTTATCTCATGGCAGTGCAAGAAGCGGCAGACTGTATCTCTTTCCACAACGGAAGCAGAGTACGTTGCAACATTTGCCTGCTGCCCCCAGGTTCTTTGGATGCAACATAAGCTGGAAGATTACAGTTTGACTTATCTAGACACTACTATTTACTGTGATAATGATGCCGCTATCCAGATTAGTAAAAACCCCATCTTTCACTCTAAAACCAAGCACATTGATATCAAGGTGCATTTTATTCGAGATTGCTATGAAAGAGGATTGATTAAACTTGAGCAGATCCACACTGCTGCTAATACAGCAGATCTTTTTACAAAACCTGTCAGCATCTCGAGATACAATGTGCTTGTGGATATTTTACAAAAGATGCGTTTCACCGACTAAGCAAAAAAAGAAGAGGGTTTTTAGAATAAGGTGTATAAACTAATAAATTTGGGCATAAAGTATTCTACTTTTGCACAAATTTAGGGGGAGAAATAGTTGCTGGGAAGTGAAATAAATTTTCATGCTAAAGAATCCGATTAACACATGTAAGGTATCGAAGCTGAAAAGACTAGGATCTACTGCAATGTGTTGATAGGTCTAACGCTCAAAAAGTAAAGAGATCCCAAGTGATATAAATATAACGGACTGGACATCACGTGGGTAACAGACCAACGGCGTATGATTTCATGGTCTTAAATCATGCGTTGATAGATAGCCAACATTTGAGGTTTTGGGTCTTTATACTGATGAGTCATCCGGGATATCAGGACTGTCCTTCTGTTGCATCCAGATTATATGCAGATCTAGACACAGTCAGGATATCTTTAAAAGATCCGCAAGAAGGGCCAAAACCTTAAACGGAAGAAAATCTCATAAAAAGGAGAATTCCATGTGCTATTAAAGCCAAATTCATACCGTTAAAGGTATTCGCCAAGCCCTCGTCAGACTTTACTGGTCACTCTGTTGTACGAAAGTGCTGACCTGTTCACCAGAAAGTCTGGCGTAGTAAAAACAAAAGGATGGACTCAGTATACTCACCTGCTACGATGAACTGTTGTGCTTACCTTGATCGCAGGGGTATGTTTTGGTATGGGACACACGGATGTCACAGTATAATTCTACCCTAAGCGTATCACAAGGTTGAAAGTTAGAGGTTGAGCATTAGATTTAAGAGGATAAATATATGAACAATCGCGTGGACCCGTCCAAGTAAGCATGAGCTGAAAAATGTTCCTTAATCAGTTCGAGAACGATTTGATCCCATGGTAGTTTCCCAATTTTACCCCTTAGCTATTATTTTATTATTATTTTTTATTATTATTATAATTCTTCTCGACAAACAGTTGCTCGGTTGGTTGGTTCGTTGACTTTTGAGAAAGATGTTTTCTGCCTTGAAAAAGGATATCATTAAAATAATGATCTGGCCCGCTGTCTCAGATGGGGCCCACTGGGTTAAACAAGCTTGTCGGATAGGCCCACTCATCTCGGATCACTATTCCGAGATGGGCCTGGCCCATAGGCCTAATGTGAGATGGTTATAAAAGGCATCAGTGAAAGTTCGAGACATATATCTCGGACCAAAACTGATACTTGGCATCTCGGATCGTCTAAGCATTTGCTCTCTCGGACACCGTCTTGGACACCATCTCGGACCCATCTCAGACAAAGGTCTATACATCTCGGACAGAGCTCGGATGAATCTCACAAAATGTGATGTATCTCGGATCAATCTCACAGAATCTCAGATGCATCTCGGATCATGAGATGCAAAACATGTATCTCGGATAAGCATCCGAGATGCCAAAGGTTCATCCGAGAGTCATTAAACCCTAACTTTGTTTTGGATCTTTGACCCCTTTAATTTGACCTGCTATTTGACCCCCTTGATTTGACCTGTTAACCTTGTTTGAACTATTGACCTTCGTTGACTTGACAACCTTTCAAACAAAGGTTAACCTTTGTCAATGTGCTTAACGTGTTAAATACTTGTGCATAATATGGCGCAAGCTATGATGGCTAATCAATGTCAGCTGGAAGTAGAACTATTTCATAATCAAGCCGGATATCTTTCAGAACCTCCTGCGGAATATTCTGAGCTTTTCAATTCGTTGATTGTCGGTCTAAATAATTGCCCAATCACACACGCGCTAAGGACAAATCCACTCATTTGTAATGACTGTGTGAATACATTCTTGAACTCAGCAAAAGTAAATAGAAGAGGCGCTAATGGTGAAGGAGCCATCGAAGCTAAAGTGCAGAATAAGGAGATAGTCATCACAGAAGCCGTAGTCCGTGAAGTGTTAAAATTCGAAGATCAGCCACATTATCCAACTTCTTTCGAGCAAGATAGAGTTCTTCCAGCACTACAAAGAGTGAGTTATGAAGGAAGTTATCCAACTGTTCTGAAAAAGTTATTCTCGCCATACTAGAGATTGGTTGTACATATTTTCCTCCAGTGCATTGCAGAAAACAAAGGCAGTTTTGATCAGATGAATAAAACTCAAGCTTCTGCTTTAGTGGCACTAGGCAACAGTTGGGATTACAATTTCTCGGCTTTCATTTTCGACAATATGAAGAAAATGTTAGAAGATCCGAAGAAAAAGGTCTTCATGTTGTATCCCAGTTTCATCCAGATGATTCTCGATGCTAAATACCCAGAGTTGGTCAAGAGTTGCAAGCCACTTGAATTTGAAGCCAATGGGGCTCGGATGTTTTGAAAACGCATGTAAAGAGAGGAAAGCAAAACAACATAATTTCATTGGAAGAATTCCGTTGGAAAAACATGGAAGATTTGGTCCAGCAGTGCGAGTTCCTCGACCTTTGAATGCCATAGTTGCTGAGGAACATGACGTGCAACAGACACTTGCTGGTGAGAAAGCTGAGATAAAAACAGAAATTCTAGATTCAGACGAAGAAGAATCTGACGACGACAATGATGGGGAAGTAATTGCGTCTGAGGAAACTAAGGAAACCGTCAGAAAACCAACTCTTATGACTGCAGAAAACTTACAAGTCCTGATTGAGTCTTTATAGGGTAGTGTCGGAAACCCTCCTTCTGTACCTACTTCTGAAACACAAGTTCATGATAAAGATGCAACAGATGATGTTGAACATGCATCCAATAAAAGACATAGAACCGAAACAGCTCCTGATTCTCATCCTACAGGCCCAAGTTCAGAACCAAAGCCTACTATGCCCACCGATCCAAAAATCAGTGTTGCTATGCAGGAAACCAACACACAAGATCTTGATATTGATTTCAATTTCGACTTTGAAATGACTCACTCGCAACCAGAAAGCTCAAGTGGCGTCAGGTTCGAGGTAGGAAGTTCCAGTGGTGCTGGATTCACTAAACATGATGAAGCTGCTATGCGCTTTGCAACAGACAAAAGGATATTCATTAAGCAAAGTGATAGTGATGAAGATATGGATATTGATGTAGCAAAGTTGCAGCGAAGAGTGATTGTATTGGAACAAGATGCTGCCTTGAAAGAAGCTCATATCTCATCTTTGCAAGCACAAATCTCAAGCAAGGATCAAACGATAGAACAACTGCAAGGCGATTTGGGTATGCTGATGTCTGTCGTGTATGATTTGAAATCTAAGATGGAAAGGAAGTTCGGGAACGAATTTATTGACAAAGAGGATGAACAATTCAATGTCGGTCGACCTGAGAAAACAACTGAAGAAAGAGCGGCAGCCGATGCTGAACATGAGGCCGGCCTAAACGCTTATCTTGCAGCCGAGCCGAAGAAGAAAAGAAAGAAGCCAACAAAGAAACATAGCAACAAACAGATGCGTGTGATGAAAAACCAATATATGAATCCTCTCAATAAAAACTTTTAGCTGAAAGATCCAACGAAAAGGCCTGATAGATATGTCATGGAGTTGGGATCCAACCACTATGACACAGTGGGAAACAAATCAAAGGTAGCAAACTGGAGATATGATCACAGCAAAAACATATGGTTGATCACACGTGAAAGTGGGCACAAGGAATACTATGCTAAAGAGTCTCAATTTGAAATATGGACGAAGATCGACTTACAAAGCCTGCTACATGCTGTATTACGACTCAGATCCAAATCAAATAGGCAGAGGATGGGCATTTCACGCTGAGCTTAAAAGGGAGGTAAAGAACAACTTTCCAAACCTGAAGACAGCTGAGTCTACTGTGAGGAGGAATCCTGGTGTTCGTGACCCCCATACCAAGCGAACAATCAAGTCTGTTATATGGCCACCAACCGATAAAGAGAAGATTATTCCTATTGCTTGCAAGTTTGCGAAGGGAATCCTCAGGAACTTCAAGTTCTAAGCATATGATCCCAAAATGGCCGAAGTTGTGATTGTGACTGAAGAGCAGTCTATTCGAATACCAGACACGTTGGATCTGATGAGTTTTCACGAGGAAGATGTCATGGTTTTAAGTCAAAGCCAAATTCGCACAAATGATCAATATGAAGAATGTGCAAAGTCCTGGACAAGTGCAGTTGGCAACTTAATCAGGAATCATTTATTTGCTGATCTAGATCCGTTGTAAGGTGGAACTCCAAACTGATGCAATAACTAATCCAATAAACCTAGAGGGAGATTGCTAGGCTCTATAGGTTTATGGATTAGTGGGATAATGGGTATTAGTTGTGGGCTTTTGGGTTTTTGGGCCTAGGGTTTTGGGGGAATGCTCCCTATTCCCTTACTATAAATAGTAAATGACAATTAGGAGCATGGTGTTGGTTGTTTGTTTTAGAAACTTGTATTAGACATGTCTTTATATGCAAGTTTAAGCATTCCAATCAACAAGTCTTTCTTCTTGTTCTTGTTATTTCTTGAATATCATCAAGTTTGGATTTCCGCCCATCCTTGGTGATTGTTAGATATCGTTGTTTGATCTGTTTTTCAGGACTTACAGCAACGATTGGACTAGTGGCATTTGGGTTGGTTGTGATTGCATTTGCAAAGCAAGGTGTTGTTGTTGGTATTACAATTGTTATGTGTTCGATGTTTGACTAAAACCGCCAAACCAAAACGCATCCATCGGTATTGTGGGGCATACGAGTGGGGGTTGGCTCGAGGGAGTAGCAGGTGTGTTTGGAAAGAATGGTGGCGGGTTTGGTCAGCTCGGATCCATTATTTTTTTTTTATAAAACCTAAAAGATGGATTTAGTAGAATGGTTAAAGGATATGAAGTGGGTTTGAATCATAAATGGAGAAATGGGTTTAAATGGTTTTGGAGAAATGGGTTTAAATGGTTTTTTTAAAACAAATTATTTTTCTAATGAGATGACCATTCAACGGTCCAAAACCCCAATGATCGAAAAAAGTAAGCTTGGGGAGATCGGGGGGAATTCCCCGTTTGCATCGAAGAAGGTTGGGGGGGGGGTGTTCTCCGAAGGGATAACCTGCCACCTCACCTCCCCGTTCTCCTTCTCGCTTCCACACCCCATCGCCTAAGGGAAGATTGTAGGGTTTTGAGGCTAAACCAGTTAAAAATCCTTAATCAAAATGAAGATTGAAGATTTGGTGTTGACGAAATGTTTCTTAAAGGTGCTCAATGAAATGTTCTGTTGAACGAAATGTCAACATCAACGGAAACATTTCGCTGAGGTTGTTCAACAAAATGTTTAGGAAATGAATAGTTGAGTATGCTATTCATTTCAAGTATAAATAGATGCTTAGCGTGTGTGTTTGGTAACCTGAAAAAATAGAGAGTTGAACGAAAACTTTGTACACATAATTAGTGGATTGACTTAAAGACAATTTATTTAGCTCATGCTTTTTTACCAATTCAATCACAATTTATTCATGATATTTTGTTGTGTGTTTAATGATTGATTAATTGATCCAAGACCTTGTCAGATCTATTTCATAGGTCTTAAAGGATTGAATTCGCCCAACTCTTGTTAAGAAATCTAGTATCGGACCTATACTTACGTACATTTCTTCTACATAGTCATGCCATTTTGTGAGAACTAGTGAATAGCTAATAACATCATATTACCATATGTGAACTTTTATCTATTGTAGAACACACCTTTGTAGAATATCATTACACGATGTATAATGGAAATTGTAGAACACAAGGATACAAAAATATTCAACACATTCATGCTAATTTTTGTAGATTCTTGGAAGTTTGTAGGACATGAATATATAGTGGATAATCATGCAAAATTTTATGGAATTATAAAGTTCATTTAACATGAATATGTAGTAACATCTAACATAGTCATGCCTTATTTGTGGGAAACTGAAAATAAAAGATATAACTATACAAATTACCACATAGTTGTGTGAATTAACTTTTACTGAAAAATTTGTTAGTTCGTCTTATACGTAAGTACGTATGCACTAACTTTATCAAAGTTAACATATATGTAATTTTTATGACTATTTAGAATACAATTTTAAAGTTTGTAATGTTGTCGGTGCGTTTTTATAATTATGTTTCTGACATCTTCACTTAAATTGCTTAAGTAGGTGTCACATATGATTTTGGATGAAGGATCATCTAATGATAAGAGAAAGGTCAAGACTATGGATTGGAGAACCGTAGAACTCATCAACACTTTTTGTGTTTGTATATTTGACAAGTAAATGTCAACCTATGTCTTGTTATTAATTTGTACAACTTGAATGTAACACCCCAAAAACCGAAATTGAATATAATAGAATGTTTTGTTGTTTTATAGCATGGAAAAAAATAACTAAGTTATAACTTAGCTAAAAACATAAAGGTTAACTATGAATGGAAATAAAGGTGTTGGTTATAACTAACCAACAACCCAAATAGATGGACCAAAAGTGACCAATGTGGAAACTTTATAAAAAATCTGCATATATGTGTGTGTGTGTGGTGTGTATGTTAACACACATAAAGGGGAAGAAGGGGGTTCATTTAAACTCATCAAATTGGAAGAGAAACAAATCAAATTAGGTTATGCATGATGGAAATTAAGGAGGAGGATGGAGCGTTGTTTGTAATTTTGCAAGAAATAATCCATGGTATGAATTCTAGTCTTACTCTTTTTATGTAAGAGACCCACTTATGGTGGGTATGTTCAAGTTGTGATTAATGGTGAATTAATCTATAGTTTATGTTACATTACCTTTAACAAAGTGAATGGAAGAAGACTTGGTGTAGAAATCACTAATTTTGAAGGAGATTGAATGTCTTTTTTTGTTGATGGATTTGGAAGATGAATGTTAGGATGCTTGTATATGTCGGAATATATGATAGATGGAATTTGTGTTGAACTTAGGATTAATGGAAGATGGTTGTGATTGGGTTGAATACATGCATTAGAAGGTTGTACAACAAGCTTAGTATGTTGTTTGACACCAAGTGTTTGATGAAATGTCTAGGTGAAGTTAGAATGTGAGATTTTATGAAAGAACTAGACAAATATGAATGAAAATGATAATGATGTAATTGATAGTAAACTAACATGAATAATGTGCTTTAGATGGAATTCATATGAGAATTCAGGTTGAATGTATGATTTGGTCAAAATTATGCATTAGGGGCTTGTACCTTGTGCTTGAATGGTGTGACAGTCACCATGGGTTGATTAATTGCTTAATGGTGATTAAGAAGTGAATGTGTACTAAATGTGAAACATACGAGCTTGCTAGTAAAGAATAATGTTGGAATTATGTTGTATTAGCTAACTTTGGATGACATTGCCAATTGTAGAATCATGAAGCACTAGTATGTGTAGAATTGATTGTGTGAATCTATGTATGTAACTAGGTGATCACAAGGTTGCATATGGCCTACCACATGGGAATGAAATGCATATGATCTCATTAGTATGGTCTAGCATATCAATATGGATATATGTTCATAAGATTGGAAGTTTATATGATTGACAGTTGACTTTCCAGAAAGTCAACAAGGTATAAATAACAAGGTTAGACTTCCTAGCACGATTGTGAGAATAAGGAGATCATGTGAATACTTGTTAGATTATTATGCGACGTACATGATGGTAAGTTTAATTGATTGTATTATGAATAATGTGGTAATGAATCTATGCTTTATGTATGTTAGTAGTTGACCAATGAAAGTCATTGTGACATAGGAGTGGAATGATGGATAAGATGAATGATCATTATAACAACCCTCCAAAATATTTCCGACACCCTGATAATATTTAAAATGTCCCTATATGTCCTAAATTATACCCCGTATGTGAAAACGGACCCCGAGTACCTTTACTATTATTAAAATTAAATAAAAACAAGAAAAACGGGTCTCTGGCGGGCCGCGTAAGACCACCCCAGGGTCTACGAGGGGCGCGACAGCCCAAATTCAGGGTGACACCCTAGCGTGCCACGTGTCAACATCGTGTCAGGTCTACAGTTGGCGAATCAGCAGACCTACGCCCTATCACCCTATGTCGCGGGCCGCGTAAGCCCCAGCTTAATCTTACGCGGGCCGCGAGGGACTTGAATTCAGGCCCTATATAAAGAGGGCATCGACAGTTCATTCAAACTCGCTCACAATCTTTTCTTTCTCTCGAATTCTCACATAATTGAAGTAATTTCCGGGTATAATACCCCCTAATTAACGGAGTTCTACCCCGTTGTAAGTATCATAACCCTGGTTACGTAGATACGCTGCCCGATTGATCCAGGGTTCCGTAATGGCTATCGTGGTTCTGCCCGACGTAGTCATTGGAATGCCGTCTCGGGGAGGGTATTACTAATGTAAATATTGGGTTATTATACTAACGCATGTACATTTGTGTAATTAATAGATAATCACCAGGAAACCCTTAAAGGAAACCCTAAGACAGCAATGTGAGTAATCTCCTTTTTGTAAACTGTTTTTACAAAACTTTAAATATTTTATAATGTGATTAAGCAGTGATTGAGTCTTTGTAGTTCCTCAATTACTGCCGGTATGTTGGGGTTTTGTATACAAAATGTGGAACACGTTACCATTGGACAAAGAGTTAGCCAATAGGTATTATGACCCACCAGTCAGGATTGACAATACTGAATGAGTAATTGTGTAGATATAAACATTGTAATAGCTCTCAATACTGTTAAAAGATAAAACTCTTGTTGGTTAAATTGAGATTCACTCATCAGTATTTCCCACTGACAAAATGTTTTTAAACGCGTTTCAGGTAACAAAATGTGAAAGCCAACTAGAAGCCAGCTGGACAACACTGAAGGCTTGGAAAAGTGGCTATAAAAGTTACCTAAATAAAGAAGATGTTTTATTTCAATAAAATGGGATTTATCCCTATAAAACAGTTTGTAATGAAACTTGGGTTTTATCCCATTATATTTATATAAAGTGTGGTATTTACTCTGATAAAATATTTCCTAACTACGGTCCTGATGTAATTTCCGCTGCCAAAATGATAAACACCGATACCACCAAAACTGATCTCGCGGCCGCCCGTTCCCGGGACAGATAGGGGACGGGGGTTGCGACAATCATGTATACTAACATTGTTATAACATAATGGCATGAAATGATATGAATCACATTAGCAAGGACTCGAGCATGGAAAGCTAACGGGTCAAGAGGAGACAACGAAGTGAATACAAATACGGACGCTTAAGGTTAGTGATTCCCGAGCTTAATTTATGTTTATGTAAAAGAATTCATATGTGCAAGAAGATTGAGAATCACAAAGGGATGGATTGTTATTAGTGTTGCCAAGGTAAGGAATGTTGTAATGGTCAACATAGTTTTACTAAGCTTGAATATATATAGTGGGAGAAACGGGTCATAATTATGGAAATGAAGTGGTAAAATGATTAGCATGAATGTTGGGACAAGGAATTAGCGTTGGAATGACTTAGGGTCTTGGAATAACCTTTAAAAACTCTAATTTTATCTATTGGGAAGCGTGGGAATAATTAACGGGGCTTGGAATGAGATCCGGGTGACCAATACATGAGTTTTAATTGAGTTTTGGGGGATTTCCAGCAGCTTAGAGTCGTAGCTTATGCCTGGGGCGTAGCCTACGCTTACCAGCTACTGGAATTACAACAGCCCAGAGTCGTAGGCCACGACTAGCCGTAGGCTACGCTTCGGAGCTGTTGGAATTTCATAAATTTTTTTAGTTTTTCTTGTGTTTCAACCTCTTGTACCTTCATCCGAGCTTTCATAACTTCGTGTTTAATCTTCTAATCTTGTTTGCTTAGTATGAAACACAAGTATGGTTATGGTAAATTGATGAAGAAGAATAGAATGTCGGTTAAGATATTATGAATATGGGATTTATAAGAACGTATGTAGATGAGACTTGTATATAGGCATGCATTGGGATTTGTGTACGAATGCATTGTAATGTTGATAATTATATTATCATGAGAATGGAAACGAAAGTGCATGTATATTAAGATTGTGCTTTTGAAAGTTGAACGTAGGAGTCTAAAGATCAGATCCGAGATTGTAAACAGACGGAGTCGCACTTGTAGAGGGAATTTGATGTGTGGTCCTTTGGTTTTCATAAAAGTTATTTGTATGTTGTTTATGTATTGTATAAAGTCACTTACTTTTCTAATGATGTGGATGTATGGTGACTGCAGGTTATATGGGTCTTTCTCGTAAAACGCAGAGTAGTGGAAGATCGAGTCAAGGTGTAGATTGTACGGGAGTGGGTCACGCAATCGTATAGATATTCATATTATTAAACATAATAAGCAAGACTGGAAGAATGTAATATTTTTATTGAACTATCTGAATGATTGTCAAACGTTAAGAGCGTTTATAGAGAAATAAAAGTTTTATGGTTCGTATTTTCCGCTGCACCTTTTCGATTAAAACGTGTTAGGTTTTTACAATGAATGAGCATCACCAGCGTGTGAAGGTGCTCCAAGGAAATTAACCAACGAGGGTGTGTATAGTAGAGCAGATGCGGAAAAAAAGATATAAAAAAATCAAATTTACAACGTTTAAGACACTGCAAGACTTTGATGCCACAATCCCTCTAGCTAAAATTCAAACTTCTTGTGTTTAAATCATAAAGTTCCAGTTTATTTAAATATCACGAGTTATCACGAAATAAACACATTTATATTTTTCTTCTATTATATACGCCGTTGTTAATATCCACACCTTATATTAACTAAACTTAAGTTCAAGTGCTAATTTTAGGTTTAATAATGTGGTATAAACATATTAAACCCATACTTCCATAAATTTCAAGATCAATTTAGTTCACATTTAACTTTTTTTTTCTTTCATAAAACAAACAATTTTAACAACCAACTTGTATAAAAGTATGAAACTATAAATATCTTCCCAAATGACCAAAATTGCACATTCACAAACCCTAGGGACTATTTACACAACTCTACACTTTCTTGATCATAAACCCTTCGCTCCTATTGTATCAACCCTCTCTGACAATCTCTTGATGTCTCTGCAAATCACAAACGGTATAGCTCCTATTGATTAGTGTAGATCACACCTATGCAAAATATCATCACATAGTGTGTACCAGAAATTGTAGAACATAACAATACAAAGGAATTTAACACTTTAACACATTCGTGCAAAATTTTATGGATGTTTTGAAGTTTGTAGAACATGAATATGTAGTGGATAGTCATGCCTATTATATGAAATTATATAGTTCATAGAAGATGACAATATAGTACCATCTCACATAGTCATGCCATATTTGTGGGAAACTGAAGAATGAAAGACATGACTATGTGGGGCATTATCACATGGTCGTGTGAAGGAACTTTTATTGAAAAAAATGTTAGTTCATCTTATAGGTAAACGCATGTGCACTGACCTTGTGAAACAAGACCGATTTGGAATGTTTATGACAACTTATGATTAAAGTTTTAAAGTTTGTAATGTAGTTGATGTCCTATTATAGTTATGTTTATGGCATGTTCACTTAACATTGCTTAAGTAGGTGTCATGTGTTATTTCCGGTGAGTCATCTAATGATAAGAACAAGGTCAAGACTATAGACTAGAGAACCAGGGAACTCATCAACACTTTTTGTGTTTGTATATTTGAAAAGTAAATGTCAGCCCATGTTTGTTATTAATTTATACACCCTAAGCACGTGGATGCTGGTAACAAGAGCTTGAATGAGCATCACTAGCGTGTGAAGGCGCTCCAAGAAAATAAACCAAAATGGCAGTGTGCAGTATAACATATACAAAAAATATACTATAAAAAATATATGCAATTACAATCTGCTACGAATAACCAGATGGCGCTTACAACATTTTGACGCCACGATCCCCTCCTAACTAAACTTCAAATTTCTTGTGTTGCAACCACAAAGTTCCAATTTATCCAAATATGATGAATTATTACAAAATCAATACATTTTTAACTACTTCTCTTTTGTTTAAGATTTTATGCATACCATCTATTAACTAAACCTAATTTTAACTACTAAAATTAAGGCCTCATTGATGTTTCATTAAATCAATTTATATGGTCATATTCAACTTTCTTCTTCATAAAACAAACAAATTTAACAACCAACTTATATAAAACTATAAAATATCTTCCCAATAACATAACAAACTAACTTATATAAAACAACTATAAATATCTTCCCAAAATGAACCCAAATTGCACATTCACACAAACCCTAGGGACTATTTACCACTCTTTCTTCATCTTCATAAACCCTCCGCTCCTATTGTATCCACCCTCTCTCCATACCGTGATCTCCTCGCCTCTGCTTATAGCACCGCCGATCAACGCCGGAATCGCTGATCACCGCCGGAGTCTAGCTGAGATAACTCTCCGTTATCGAATCCGGTTAGTGTCAAATCATTGTTACCTTATCGTATACTTGTGCGCTTACGATTTGTGCCCTAATTTGTTTCTTTATGTATAGAATATATTTTTTCATGGTTGATATGTAAATTTTGGGATAGAAGTGAGTGTAAAGAACTGAAAAGTAGAAAAATTTACTAGATCTTGGTTCTTACTTCTAGTTTTACTCGATCTTGATGAGAATTCAGTTTTATATAGGTTAGTAGATTGACTGTTTATTATAGTTTTATTGAATTTTAATATTTTGTAAAATTTATCACTAACCTAATTAGCAAAAGAGATATTCTTATGCAGGTTATCTATATGTATAAACAATAAAATCTTTTTTTAGTTGGTATGCAATTAGGAATTGTAGGTAGTGTAAAGAACAAAAAATTAGAAAATTTTACTCGATCTTGGTTCCTAGTTGTGGTTGGTTTTACTCGATTTAGGTTTCTAGTTACAGTTTTACTTGATCTTGGTGAGAATCTAGGTTTATGTACGAAACCTTTTTATTGATGAGTTAAATATGGATTTTTTTTCCTTCTGTTGAAGTTTTTAGTGGTTTTATTGTATTGATTTTATGTTAGTAGATTGACTGTTTATCATAATTTTGTGGATTTATTTTCTCAAAAGTTAAGCAGGTAATCTTTATGTATAAATCTTTTTTCTTGGTTGCAAATAGGAATCGCCTGTAGCGTAAAGAACTGAAATGTAAAAAAGTTTTACTCGATCTTGGTTTCAATTTTACTCGAATTAGTTTTCTAGTTCCAGTTTTACTCAATCTTGATATCTAGTTCTAGTTTTACTCTATCTTGATTTTTAGTTCCATTTCACTCAATCTTGGTTCCTAGTTCTAGTTTAACTCGATTTAGGTTTCTAGTTCCAGTTGTACTCTATTTTGATTGTTAGTTCTAGTTTACTCGATCTTGGTTCCTTGTTCCATTTTTACTCGATCTGTTCTGGGTGAGAATTCAATTTTACATACGAGACTTTTTTTATTGGTTTTATTAAAGTGGTATTTTCCTTTTTGATTGCCTCAGTATGTTGTACTTATGATTTTTTTTGCCTGCTAGTTAGTTATGGAATTCTTCTTCTTATGTGGAAGTTTTCCGTTGCTCTCATGCATTGATTTTAGGTTAGTAGATTGACTGTTAATCATAGGTTTATAAAATTTTAGTTTTTTCTAAAAGTTATCATAGACCCAATTGCAAAAGAGATATTCTTATGCGGGCATCTTATCTTATCTTATCTTATCTTATAGGATAGGGGAAGTGAGAAAACTAAATGTTGTTGGTGATTAGGTCTCGTTGATGGTTCTCTTGATGTTCTGAAACTAATAGAAACGTTTTGTAGCTCTCTAAATTTAAAGTTTTAATGCAGCTAGACTGCGAATCTTGTTAATGTCTTTGCATTATTTATGAGAGTATTGGGCATGCACAAAGGGGATCTTGTTAACTAGATAGTGATCTATTACTATTATGGTTGTATCGTTGTAGTAAATTTTTGTTTGTAAAACAGCATTAATTGTACTTTAGTTGGAATCTTCTGGTCATGCGCTTTCTTTTTTGTTTTGTATTTCAACTGGCTGTCAAGCATTAAGTGGTTGTACTATATGATTTTGATGCATCTTATGAAAAAAAATTGTAGGTATCACTGGTAAAACAAATATGAGTTCTGCATGTTCCCGCCTGTCATTATCTTTTCTGATTTCAATAAAAATTTCACTTTTTTTTTTCAACTAGATAGAAATAAGGTTTGTTAAACTAAACTGCAGATAAGACCTTATGAGTGGAATATGTTTCTTCCTCTTTGATCGTTTTATGCTTTTGTGACAATGCTCAGGGATGTTTGGTCGTCGTCTGCTTTATATATATATGTGTGTGTGTGTGTGTGTGTGGGTGCATTTTATAACGTCTTATAAACATGAGAGGTTAATATAGTAATAAATTGAAATTCTCTATTGACTCATAACTCATAAGTTGAATCAATGCCTGTTCTGCAATATCCTATTCGGATATTATGAAAGATTGCTGCAAGTAGCGTGTTTGCATGATCTTGATCATACATAAGCGATTTACAAAGTATTTATGATCATCTACTCTCGGGCATGGTATTTCTAGTTATAAATTATGTCAAATCTATTTTAACAACATGCAAAATGTGTTTCTAATTACAATTGGGACTCTTAATTGAATTGATTGGATAATGGTGAATGTTAAGTTATACTTGCCAGCAGCATTGCTTGTGTATTTCAAATCGAGTAGTTCGTAATTGTGATTTTTTCCTTCATCTGCGTTAATCTTAATTAAATGAATTATAAAAAATAGCATATAAAGATGTCGTAAAGTTCCAGTATAGACCCTGACACCCTGTAGATTTTTGTTAAATACATATGTTTTTTTTATAAAGATATAAGGTCATAGCAAGCATACACATCTAGTGTGAAGTTTATAATTATTATGCCAGCAGTTACAGAAGACTAGGTTTAGAATGCATATATAATATACATACACACACATATATATATACATGGGAAGTATAGGAAGAAAACCCACTTAAGTTGCAAAAACTATGAAAAGCCTTCGTAAAAACACTATGTCACAAACTTTTTTGTCTTAAAAAATTAGGGCATGTAATATACATATTTTCGAACGTTATGAGCCAAAATAACCCAAAAAGCGCTGAGTAGTTTAAAAAAAGTTTTAAATTTCATGTTACAAGTAACATATCTGGGTAACCACCCTTTGTTACAGTGAAACATACAAAATGTAACCCTTTTTTAAAAAAAAAAACTACTTAGCGCCTTTTGGGTTTTTTTTTTGGCTCAAAACATTCGAAAAAATGTATATTACATGCCCTATTTTTTTTTTTTTTTTAGAAAAAAAGTTTGTTACATAAAGTTTTTCGGAGTTTTTGCAACTCAAGTGGGTTTTCATTTTAGCCCTCCCCTACACACACCTAATTAGTTCTTTTGCAAGTTAATTTCCATTAACGTATAGCCATTTGTTTTGTGCTCCTCTTCTCTCTTAATAAATATTACAATTACACAGGCAGGTGATGGCGATTTTAACATATCCTGTTAACTAGGGGTGTTTCTAGCTTCATTCCTGGATAAACTGAAAGAGCGAAGTTGACACTAATGGCGGCTTTGTTATCCAGTGATCCAATGCATTCTGGAACGCATGCAAACGGTCCATGCAAACAGTCCGATAATAATAAGCATGAGGAAAATAGCGGACTTTGGTACTTTTCTAGGAAAGAAATAGAAGAAAACTCACCATCTAGAGCAGATGGCATTGATTTGAAGAAGGAGACTTACTTGCGTAAATCATATTGCACGTTCCTGCAGGACTTGGGTATGAGACTTAAAGTGTAAGTTCTGCTTTTGTTTTGTTTTGTTACAAATTACGGTTATTGTTCCCAGTTCTTGTATATTTTTTGAATTCACGTGTTTTTCATTATTTTAATGCATCCGTATATGTTATTTTGTACAATGATCACATAAGAAAACTAGCCTGTTGGATTCATGTGTTACGGAAAATTTGTTATTTGATTTTAATCATAAAGAGGTGCCATCGGATTCACGCTTTTGCTTTAGTTTTTCTCTCTCTTTTTTTCTTTTGACTTTGGATTTACGCTTTTGCCATCGGATTTACGCTTTTTGCAACTATAATGGGCGTGAGAAGTTTTAAGAGGATGCTCCAAACATTCATTTTTTTATAAGCATCATATGTTTTATACATTGTCATTTCTCATAATAATTTGCACCCCTAATCTGTATAAACTGCTTCATTTTTTTTTCTTTTATTCCGGAGTATTGTTTCTCTTTACATTGTATATTATTTTTAAGGTCATACTGGAAGAACTGAATCAATTTCCATATTTGATTAATTGATTACAGTGCCTACTGAAACTCTTACAGAAAGTCTATAACTATGGCTCCATTTTTAGAAGTAAAAACCTTCAATGGAAATTGTGAAAAATGTTTTGACTAATAAGTTCTGAATGTATTTTGCCTATTGATATTTGCAAGACCTAAAGCTTTTCCGAAATTGTTAAATGGATATTTCCATGCAGGCCTCAGGTAACTATTGCTACAGCTATTATCTTTTGTCACCGTTTCTTTGTTCGCCAGTCACTTGCAAGGAACGACAGGAGGGTGAGTTATGCCCCGTTTCACTTCCAAATATTTTTATTTAAGTTATGATTTGAACTCGCTTTGATCTGTTTTTTTTTTTTTGAAAAACATGTCCTTCCTAGCGAAAAATAATTATGTATTAATTTTGTAATTTTTTCACATATACATATTATGGGGAATGCTATATAATGTATATATGTGTGGGCGCTCAGGGGGCAAAAGTGAAAGTGCACTAATTTTAACGTTATTTTACTAATTTTGTGAAAATAATGTTAAAAGAGGGGGATGGTTAATCATGCATCTTGTGGTGGCGTTGATAGCCGAAAGACAAGGGAGTGCATGCACTAAGGGGCCTTTGTCTTAATTGCCGAGTGTTATGTGCCTTATGTCCAAGGTTTGATGCAAAACTACCATCGAGCCGGGGGTCTCACTGGAAGTAGCCTCTCTATTCCTACGGGGTAGAGGTAAGGCTGTCTACATCTTACCCTCCTCATACCCTACCTTAGCTTTGCTATTGGTGGGATTTACTGAGTATGATGATGATGATATTATGGGGAATGTTAACGTACAATAGCCCCTTAACGTGTGAGATGCAGTTAATAGCGGCGCTATAGCGGTGCTATAGCGGTTAGCGGAGGTCTGGGTTTGTAGCGGTCCAAATAGCGGTGGCTCATAGCGGTTCCGCTATTAGCGGCGCTATAGCCCGCTATTTGGCCGCTATTTGGAAACCTGTATAGCGGTCAAAGTTTGAAAAAATCGGTCAAAAGTCGCCTATAATCGGACCAAATCGGTCAAAATTGGATCAGATATTAGTCAAAATTTGACCAAATCGGTTAAGTGAAACGAATTGTTACCTTAATTCGAACAAAAATCAGTTGTCCATGATTTTGAACCATTGTAGAGATAACTGGGTACTATGCCTGATGAAGAAGAGAAGGGGAGCGGGAAAACGGCGTAGATGAAAGTGGGTATGATTAGGGTTATTTAAGTTTGGGTATTTTAACATATAACCCCCCTCCATCTTCATTAGTTTATATTTAGTCCTCATACTTGTGAATTTATATATAAAAAATATAAAATTAATGGTATATGTATATAATATATATAAAAATACATAAATTATGCATGGTATAAAAATTACCGCTATATCACCGCTATACCACCGCTATAACCTATATATCATATAGCGGACCTTGACCGCTATTCCATTTTGGACCGCTTTAACTGCTTAGCATGCGACGGTACGCGACCAAATTACGCATGTTCATTTTTAAAATACGCAGGTTATAATAAATAATTATGCACATTATTTGCATAATTACGCGTGGGTTGGGTTAAACCCTAATTACGCACGGATTGCGTTAACCCTAATTACTCCCATTATTTGCATAATTACGGACGTTATTTGGTGGTCGCGTACCGTTGCACGTTAAGAGCCTTTTGTATTCTAAACTTTCACTACATATTATAGTTTGTATTATATAATCTTGGTGAATACAGTTTACATATCAGTGATTAGACTGAAAGCTGCAATTTTTGCTAACAGCATGATTAACAGAAATGAAGAAATACTATGAAAATTATTAATTAACATTCTTGTATTTCAGGTGATTGCAACGGTCTGCATGTTTCTTGCAGGCAAGGTTGAAGAAACTCCTCGTCCATTGAAAGATGTTATTCTTGTTTCTTACGAAATCCATCACAAAAAGGACCCTGGGGCCGCACAGAGAATAAAACAGAAGGTACAGTCTATTGACTTTATTCTACTTAGGTTACTTTTTCATGCTAGTTTTTCCTTCTTAAAAAGGCATAGCTGAAAAAATGAGCGTGCTATTTAGAGCCGGCAATCTCATCCCACGCTCTTATGTATGGGTAGATATAGGTTATCTTCTATCACTGGTGGGCCATACAGGCCAAATAAATTAAATAACGGTTTAAAAGGAAACAGGTCATACGTCTCCCAACGTGTTTCTATAATGAATAAAACTTCCTAGATCATTTAATTTAGAGTAAAATGCCATTTTGTCCCTGAGGTTTGGCCAGTTTTGCAACTTTTGTCCAAAGATTTGTTTTTCCGCATCTGGATCCAAAAGGTTTGAAATCTTGCCATTTTCATCCGGCTCGTTACCTCCATCCATTTTTTCTCTGTTGAGTCAAGGTATTTCCGTCTTTTTTGCTCTTAAAGGGCAATTCGGTCTTTTTCACTTTATGTAAAAAGACCGAACACCCCTGAAAAAGATCGAATTACCATTTTAGTTAGCAAAAAAAGACGGAAATACCCCTGGCTTAACGAAGAAAAATAGACGGAGTTAACGAGCCGGATGAAAATGGCAAGATTTCAAACATTTTGGATCCAGATGCGGAAAAACAAACCTTTAGATGAAAGTCACAAAACTTGCCAAATCTCAGGGACAAAATGGCATTTTACTCTCTAAAATTTAAAATATTAGTTTATTGTAGAAATATATTTGCTGTAATCTTATTTAACACACTTTTGAGTCCTGTTTGCTTTATCATCATTTATGAATAATCTAGACAATTCTGAATCTTTCTGTTTGTTTTTTGTTACACAGGAAGTGTATGAACAACAAAAAGAACTAATTTTGATTGGAGAACGTGTTGTTTTGGCAACTCTTGCTTTTGATTTCAATGTGCATCATCCGTATAAACCACTTGTTGAAGCAATAAAGAAGTTTAAAGTTGCTCAAAATGCACTTGCTCAGGTTGCTTGGAACTTCGTGAACGACGGGTATGATGAATTCATTTAATACTCCCTCTCTCCCAAAATAAATGTCCACCAGCCAAAAAGAGTAGTATTATGTAGTTAATGCACTTTATACCAACTAAATGACAATTTTATTTCTATAAAGTGCATACAGTTCTAGATAGGGCTGCAAATGAACCGAACGAACACGAACAAGACCTTGTTTGTGTTTGTTTGTTTGTTAAGGAGATATACGTGTTCACGAAGTGTCCAGGAGCACTTAACGAACAAGAATTTATGTTCGTGTTTGTTTGTTAAGGAAATGAACGTGTTAGTGTTCGTTTGTTAATTTTAGGCAATGAACACAAATAGACGTAAATGAACACAAATGGAAACAAATGAACACAAACAAGCGGTCATGAGCAAAATATATAACACGATGATCCTTATTAAATAAAATATAAAACTAAAATCACTAAGAGGGTGTTTGCTTGGTTTTAAAAAGCGAGAGGCGCACAAAAGCGACGAGGTCTAAAATTGAGGCGCGAAGCGCAAAGCGCAAAAGCGGTGGGCTTTTCGTACCCGAAGCGCAAGATGTTTATATAATTTTTTTTTATATATCCCATACATATCCCATAGGTTTTTAGCTTCCTTTAATCAAAATATAGCTATAAGTAAGGCTTTTATACCATTTTAATTACATGTACAAGTCAAAAAACCCAAGGTACAACATTTTTATGCAGTAAAATGCTTAGGGTACATGAGGCGCGCTTTTCAGGCCAAAAAGCCCACAAAAAATCATCAAAAAATGCGCTTTTTTGGCGCTTCCTGTAAAAACACAAGGCGAGAAGGCGAAAAGCCCCAGACCCTGCGCCTTATGTCGCCTTGCGCCTAGGCGCGCCTAAGGCGCGCTTTTTAAAACCAAGGGTGTTTGGGATTACGTTTTGAAGTGATTATTTGATTATTGCGTTTGTAAAACATAAATAATCTAAAAAAGTGTTTGGATGAAAAAGTGATTATCTGCCTCCAAAACGCAGTTTTGGAGAAGCATGTACCTACATGCTTTTTCAAAACGCAGTTTTGAAAACGCAATTTGAAAACGCATAATCTATTTTGAAAACGCAACACCAAACACCCCCTAAGAAACTATCGAACGCAAACGTACATAAACGAACACGTTATCGAACGCTCACGGACATAAATGAATGAACGCCGCCTCTGTTCATGTTCGTTCATTTAACTAAGTGAACAAAATTTGTTGTTCGTGTTCATTCATCTATTAAACGAATGGACACAAACGAACTTCCCGCCGAACAGTTCATGAACTGTTTGCCGAGCGTTCGGTTCGTTTGAAGTCCTAGTTCTAGAAGATGTATAATTAATCCAGTTTACTGCTTAAGGGTAGAATATGTATGACTTGATAAATAATTTTTAAAGTGAACATTCTTTTTGCGACAAACCAAAATAGGAAGGTGGATATCTATTTTGGGATGGAACCCACAACGAGTAATATGTAACATTGACCTCTGGTCAACATTTTTGTGTTTGACTTTGACTTGTGAAAATGACATATGCAGGCTTCGGACATCACTCTGCTTGCAATTCAAACCCCACCACATAGCAGCAGGTGCCATTTTTCTTGCCGCCAAGTTTCTTAAAGTAAAGCTACCGTCCGAAGGTGAAAAGGTTTGGTGGCAGGAGTTCAACGTTACCCCACGCCAGCTGGAGGGTTGGTTTCTTGCAATTATAGCTAATATTTTTGATCCGGGTCGACCTATTTGACCCGTTTCCTTTTCATTGCAGAGGTGAGTAACCAAATGTTGGAACTGTACGAACAAAACCGCGTGCCACCTGCACAAACTAGTGAGGTTCTTGACGGAAGTACAGGTGGCGCGGGTGCTCAGAAGGCACAAGAACATGGTCCGAACGACAGTGATTCGCATGTCGGTGCGGCAACTTCAAGGCCCGCTTCTGAGCATTTGAAAACGTCTCAAGCTCAAAGTAATGATGACGGAAGTACAGATAGAAATAAGGATGTAAATTCAGACGTTGAGAACAATGATGATCAAAACTATGAATCAGAAAAGGGTGGTGGTCAAAGTTTGGAGCACAGAAGTCAAACACCGAAAGACGCTATGAAAAAAATCGATAAAGATAAGGTTAGGGCAGCACTTGAGAAAAGAAGAAAGGAACGTGGTGGTGATGTGGCACGAAGAACGGATTTCATGAACGATGATGATCTGATCGAACAAGAGTTGGAAGATGGTATAGAATTGGCTGCTGAATCGGAGAAAAACAAACAAGAAAGAAAGTATAATGAGGTCAAAGACGGTCAAGGTTTTGAGCCGGTGGAAGAAGGTGAGGTGGGTGTGTTGTTGGATGATGGTGATATGGGACATAGCTTGAAAAGGAAGAATGGTGGGTCCCCACCACCCGACAAACGAAGAAGGAACTAGAAGGGTGTTTGAATCGGGTTGGAGATAGGTAATGATGTTCATGTTTCTTGTCTTTTGATGAGAAAATACGGTATTGTTCATTGGCAGCCATGGATGCGCGATCTGTTCATACTTGTTCAAATTTTGGTTGTGTATGCTTTCTGGTCATGAAATGGCACCATTTATTTATGAAAATGAATTGTCATTTCCTAACCTCATTTATCTCACATATATGTTCATCAGCTTAGTCATAATGGTTTTGATGTACCTAGAGATTGTAAAAAGTCTGATTTCGGTTATAACTGCTTAGGGGACAATACATAGAATCAATGTCGGTCACACATGCTTCTTTCAAATCCTGTTGTAAGTTGGTACGTTGGAGAAATGATTAGGGTGTTGTGTATGATAGATCTAGTTTCAGAAACAAGCTTGAAACTCGTTGCGTAAACGAATGTGCAAGTGTTTCAAGTGTGGAATACTGCCATTGATTGAGTGTAATATTGAGTGACTACCGGGACACCACCAGGAAGGTTAATATGACGACTGAAGACGGTAAATTTAGTGAAGATGAAAAAATTGAGAGGAATAATGAAGTTTGATGTTGAAGTCTTGTTACCCAACATGGATTGTTAAAGTAGATATTTGAATCTAGTCATTTGTCACTGAATGTATCATGATTGCTTCTAAATCATCTCAAGAGCATTGATAATGGGAAGTTTCAAAAAACGCAGCCATGTCACCCCTACTCGACCCCTACTCGCTTAGGCCAGGCTTTGCCCCTCTCAACCCAAAACGTCTCCTTTGCTCTCCCTCACATAATCTGTTTCTGGACGTTCTTTTTAGCAATAATGTCTCCCCTCCCCCTCTGCTCCACAAGAGCTAAAAATGTCCAAAAAACGTGCATGGGTGTTTTCAAGCAAAAACGTCTCTTCTTCCTCTCTCTCTCCTTCACATTAGCTGCCTTTATTCACTCTCCTCTACATGCGATGGCGGGTTCAGGAATTTTTTCCAAGGGGTTCACTTTTTTTAAATGTTCCAATTTCATACAATAATGAAAAAAAAAATCGTCATGATAAATTTAAAACACGTAACATATAAGACCCTTTACGAATAAAAAAAACATACCTCTAGGTGTTCCCTACGAGGTTTCATCTTTTGAAAATGTTTCATACTAGTCTCACGAAGGACGGCTTGTGTTCTTAACTTCGACAAAGTAGAATCACAAAACAACTCCCAAGAATGTACAAATGGCTCCTTAGATGGGTCGTCTTGTTCTGGTGCCAAAACAAGGGACTTTCATATGCGGTTTGCAGCTCCAACAGTAGTGCACAAGCTGCCCTCTTGTGATTCAAGAAACTGGTTACTCAACAGGGTTGCCGCTATTTGGAACAACTTGTCAATCCCATATGCTTTGATTTCATCCACATCTTGTTCACTTTTAATCAACAACGAAACATTTTATCGTCAAGTGATGAAAATTGATCAGAATAAACATGATCATGCAATTGGGTTTAAACCACTAGTTCACAATTTTTTGTAGGAAGTAGATTTTGAGATATCATTCATTGGTGTTAATGTGTTATAGATGTGATGTTGTTAGCTGGAGTTAGCAGTGAGCTTTTTAGAATCCTTATGCAAATTATTTAAGGTTCCTTTAGTATTATCTTTATGACTTTACACTTTAAATTACAAACCGAACAGGTTCCTGGGAATCTCCTCGGTGGCTGTAGATCAGCCCCTGTCTACATGAGCTCAAAACATGAAAAAAATGCATTAAGATGCTCTAATGATGGCATCTACTTAGAACTCAATACAATGTTATCCATGAGATCTTTGTTAAATCATGGAAACACTAAGAACACTGTAAGGATATTTCTTAACCTACATGCATGCGTTTGTGAAATCAAATCACAAGGTCTCCCTTACAGTTGGAAAGAACAAAGACCATACTTGTTCCATGAAATAAACCCTTTATAAAATGATACTGTCGCGAAAATTTATTAATTTAGAGACGAATAAACTAATGAAAAGTTACGTAATATCTATCATGTGATACACTTTTATGTTGTGAGGTAGGACTATTTCTTGGAGGATCGCTAAACAACTCCTCATGACTAACTCAACAGCTATTGTTGATCAGTTCTGTTTAAACTTAATGGAAAACATGAAACACATACCTGTTACAGCATTCAAAGCAGTGGAGAATCCAGTCAGAGATCCAGCCATTGAGTTCGACATACTTGTCAAGATGATCCGGTTCCTCCTTAGGGTGTAAGGTGATGATGGTGATGAAACCGAAAGTAGGGTTGATTTCGGTTATGGGGAGAGATACGAAATTTGATGTTATGAGGGTTTGTAATTGTGTAATTTGTCTAACCCTTAAACTCTCTAATAATTCCCTTATTTATACACCCAAGAGGAAACCTAATTAGTTAATAAGGGTAATATGGTCCATCAACAATTACCAACTAATTATTAATAGGTTATTAATATATTTTGATCTAATATAATATAAATGATTATAAAGGCTACAAGATTAAATATTACATAAATAATATATTTAATCTCACAGCTATGACATATATGTTGCATTTTATAATGCGACACTTCATGCAAGAGTTAACTTCCGTTTTGCTTCCTATGGTTTGGTCACTTTAACGGTTTTGCCCCAATCATTTAAAAACGGCCATTTATCTCGTTGACGTTTCGATCTTGTCGCAAGTTTGCCCCCCATCTATAACTTCATCCATATTGTATGTTAACTGGAAGGGTATTTTGGTAATTTCAAGTATTGGATCTTGTATGTTAACTTTGAATTACAAAAATACCCTTTCCGTTAACATACAATAAGGATGGAGTTAGAGCCGGGGAGCAAACTGACGACAAGATCGAAACATTAAGGAGGAAAATGGCCGTTTTTAAATTATTGGGACATAAACGTTAAAGTGACCAAACCATAGGGAGTAAAACGGAAGTTAACTCTTTGATGCAATGTTGAAAATTTTGTTGTTGGACTCAAAATAGTCCAACTTTGTTTCAAGTCATGCTCTACTCTTTCTTCCCTTGGAGATGTCATAAAATTTTCTTGGCTGCTTTCCAATGTTGTAGGCAAGGATAAGGATTCTATTATAATGACCTAGCATGAATTGGCGTATAATTTTAGATGAAGGCTCATGTTGGGAAAAACTAACAAGCACCCTAGGGTAATGGCATTCGGCTACATCGGGTTTTGGGTAACGACGCTATGGATTCGGCTATGGATTTCGACTTATAGTACCAGATTGTGACGGTGGAAAATTCAGGTAGTAACTAGGTAAACTAATCAATACAAAGATTATATGAACAAGTTGGCCACTTGTTTAATTTAACTAGGTTTAAATAAGTTCGTCGCGTTGCGGCGAATTTCTTTTGTTATTTAGTCTGTGTTTATATCTGTTTTGAAATCACTACGAGCGTGTTGCGAACGGAACTGCTGACAAGAATAAAAAGAAAATGTAAAAAAAAAAAAAAAAAAATACTAAAAGATAACCAAAAGAAAATCAACCAAAAAAGTTGTATGGTAACGATGTTGTTCATATGAAACCCGTGGTCAGAGATGGGCAAATTGTTCTGGGTACCGGTACCAAATTTGCCGAACCAAAAGATCTTAAGTACCAATTCGCTACCGACTTTTGGCGTTCCTGGTACCGGTTCCTACCGTTTTTTACCTTCATATACCGGTACCGTAACCGGTATTTTCGGTATCAGTACCGATAGCTCATCCCTACCCCTGAAACTAAAAAAAAAAATTTAAAGTTGAAGAAAATCAACAAAAAGAAGTTGTACGATACCGTTGTTTGTACGGTAACTGTGATCAAGGATGAGAAAATGGTACCGTTGTTTGCACTGAATTTCCCAAACCAAAAGATTTCCAATATCAATTCGGCGCCAACTTTTGACGTTTTCTGTATTAGTGCCGATTTTTACCTTCATGTACTGATATCGAACATGACCGCACTGTTATTTTCGATACCAGTACTGGTTCGATACCGGTTGACACCAAGCTTATCCCAACCCCAGATATTAAAAAAGGATTAAAGTTAAAAAGTAAAAAAAAAAAACTATTATTATAATATTAAAATAATAAAAGTATTAAAAAAACTATATATTATTATAATATTAAAATCATTATTCATTTCAATTCGTTTATTAATATATAGTAATAATACAAAATAATAGGGGTTAATACTCCTTAGTTTGAGTAGTAGACGGATGGTCGAATGCTTAGAGTGTGTTTGAATATGGTGAAGAGTTCTTTAGGTAACCCTTTAGTGAAAATATCGGCAGACTGGTAGTCGGCTGGTACACGTAACACCAAAACAATCCCGACATGGACTTTTTCTCCGATAAAGTGAATATCAAATTCCACATGTTCGGTTCACTGGTGTCGAACAAGGTTCTGTGTAAAGTAAACGATTGGTATATTATCATAATAAATGACTGTAACTTTTAACCAGGACCGGCTACTAAAGGAGGAGATTTCTAAGCCAACTTGTTTCCGCATGTGTGTTGGCAACAACTCGGTACTTTGCTTGGCACTAGAACGGGATGTTGTGGGTTGGCGTTTTGATTAATGAAAGTGTTATAAAAATCGTGATTAATTTCTTGGGACAAGGATGCTAAACGTTTGTATAACAATGTAAATTGCTAAAACTAATACGGTTCAAGATATAGAGATATCTGTTGGGATATTTGTCACACCCCAAACGATGGAGGAATCATCGGGGCGTGACACTAGGCGAACCATATTGCTCAAGAGAATCCATAACAACTAATCATTACCAATATTTTTAAAGGTTCATCATCCCATACTAACGAACAAATATTCAACAAACAGTTATTACAGATAGTGAGTTCTCAAAAACAAAACAAATCCGACAATCTAGATTTTTATTTGTGGGTTTCTAGACTTCCTAATCCATTGCAGCGAACAGACCATCAACCTGTTACATACGTTAAAATAAAAGTCAATACATAAAGTAAAGGTGAGTACACAAGTTTGCATAGATATAGTAAAGAAAGCGTTTACGCATAACCAGCATGTAACACGTAATGGGCAAAGCATGTAACTATCAACAATGATACAACCTAACCACGAGATTGCGATGTAGAGTATGCGCGACACATGTTCACCGAAGCGAACACGTGAAGTAAAGTAATGTGATCCCTAGCAACCCCTGTCACACTGGTGCTGAGTCCAAACTATAGTACTATCGTTGCTAGAGGCGGTCTAGTGTAACACTGTATAATCATAGTAACAAGCATTCAACAAATCACGTATAGCATGCGGGAGCGGTTAGCGTTTATAAAGTGTTTGCGTTGCGTGTTGTGTTTTGATATAGAACGTATGTAACACCCAAAAGTGCGTTAAACGAAAATGGGTTCGAGTATACTCACAGAACGTGTACTAATCAAGAAACACGATCCTCAATGGATTGAAGGGAGCGCCGGGTCAGCCTGCGTACGGGAACAGAAGCATAAGTCCTCCAAAGTGCTGAAACGGTCGAAACTCGAAGTGTCAGTGGGAGAACGGAAGGTTCGTACGAAGCTGATGCCTTTGTACGAAGGGGCCCTTTGTACGAAGGGGGTCTTCATACACGTGCTACTTCCGTTGTCCAAAATCGAGTGTCTTCACGGCGTCTTTGGAAAATCGAGTGTTCATCCCTCCAACCTTAAGCTATTGATTGAGCTTAGAGTCGGAGAGGTCTTTAATTGTGTCACGTATGGGAATTGAGCTGTGTTGTGTAAAACCAGAGCCTTCGTATGAAGGCAGTGCCTTCGTACGAAGCTGGCTTCGCACAGAACAGTCTAGTTCACAAACGTGGCTGTTTTTGGCATTCAATGCTGTGTTTTCGCCTGAATCGGATGTGTTTCCGAGTCCTCTTCAAGTTGGTTTTGACATTACCTCACTCCACTGTTCAGTGACCGAGATACATACCGTTTAAGTCTGTTGAGGGTGTAAAAATCAAGTTTAAAAGGTTTCAAAGAGTTTTCACCCAGATTTAACACTTGGTGAGTGTGAAATCAACTGATTTCTAACCAGGGAAGCCAAAGCTAGTCCCAATACACCCGGTTAAGTGTAGATTGGAGGTGAAAGAAGAAGTTTTAATGAAAAAGTTGAAAGGTTCTTGTGTAAAGCAGGAATTTATGAAGAAAAGAAGAAGTTAAGTGAAAAGTTGATTGTTTTTATGTGAAAAAATAAGAATTTAGATAAAAACGTAGTGATTCTTGTGAAAATTGAAGCGGAAAACGTTGTATAATTGAAGAAAACTGTTGAATCTTACTTGAAATTGGTCGGACAACAATTTGGCAGAGTTTCGGTTTAGAATCAGCAAGTGAGAAATGAATGAGGAGGGCTTGGGTATTTATAGAGGGAGTGGGTTTACACAGAAGAGCCTTGGTTCGAACAGGCTGCCTTCGCTGCCTAGCTTCGAACCAAAATGCTGTTTTGTGCAACCTTTTCCTCGTTTCGCGTGTAAGATGCTCGTTTAATGCGTTTTGTTGCGTTAAATAGTATTGGTACGTTAAGTATTTTAGTATAATACCGAGTTTCGAGTTGCGTTGTGTTTCAGAGTGATAAATCAAGTTGCGCGAGTAGCGTTGAGTTTTGCGTTGAGATAGCGTTTGCGAGTAACAATACATATAATAAGCACACACAAGTAAGGCACATAAGAGCACACATAACATTACTACTACTGATAACAGCGTTTGCGATTGTAAAGCGTGTTAGTCATGATAAGCGTATGCAGAGGCGTATGATAACCAAACAAACACACTCGGCAATTTAAATAACATAATTCTCTGTAATTCGTGTTGCGAAAGCGTTGCGAATATAAAGCGTTTAAACGTGTAGCAGTGCGGTGTGATGAAAAAGTATTTAGTATAACATAACCCATTGTTTATATCGAATCACGAGATTCAAGTTGGTTACAAAATGAAGCAAACAAACGGGCAACGATCTGAAAAGTCGGGTTGTTACAATATTAGAATGAAATGAAATCATTTAATAAGTAAGAACACAAAGAATTACGAGGAAAACCCTTGATCGATGTAGATCGCTAGCACAAAACCTTGGGAGACGACTTTAAAAATCGTCTACCATAGTCAATATTATTACAACAAGAAAGAAAGTACAAGTCAGGAACTAATGTGATCGATGATACAATGATCGTTATAGTGTGACTGTTAGTGTGAATTCAAATGTGTAATCTGCAAAAGAGAACAAGTGAGCTTGCAAGTATGTGTGTGTAGTGGATCGTCAAAGTCTACTCTATCACTTGACCTCATTATTTATAAGATAAAATCTAACTAAGTGTGTGATATTCCGAGGATGCTCCGGTATATGCTTTTATGAACCTTGGAGTCCTGGTCGTCGACCTTAACAATTATTTCCTTCAACTAAGTAAGAGGAAATTATTCTTGGACTTGGTCTCTTATCGTTTAGCTTGCGAGACGTAAACAACACATGCAAAAATAGATTAGTTCAAAAATAAGGAACAAGTTCAAGATATCAAACCTGTCAAATATCCCGAATAGTTAGTCATGATCCAGAATATTAGTCGGAATATTCACCCATAACGCTCGGTATCTTACCATCGCTATATTACGCCAACTATAGGTGCACTTTCTAAATTTAAGATTAGTCAGAATATTCACCAATAACCCAGCGTGATGTTTTGAGTGATAGTACCATATCGTGTTTTCTTTATTTAAGAAGGGGTTTTCTATTCTGAAGGGGATGACGGCGCAGTTTGTTTCTTGTTTACATGCTATAATTATGTAATTTGCCCTGGTGATTGGAATGAATATAAATATTTAAGATTTGATTCAACCGGTTAAGAATCATTAATATTTATATACAATACGGTACGGGATCAGGAGAAAACGCCCAAAGGTGTGAGAACGGATCCTGGCCCAACACGTGTGTCACAACCCCCGATCCCTGATCCCTGGGAACGGGCGGACGTGAGCTCAGAGTTTGGTGGTATCAGCTTGTTAAATCTGGCAGCGGAATTTTCATCAGGACCGTAGTTAGGAAATGTTTATCAGAGTAAAACCACCATATTTTATATTAATAATCACATGGGTAAAACCCAAGTTTCTTATTACAATACATTTATAGGGATGAACCCTATATTATTTAAATTTAAAACAATGTTTATTTGGTAACTTTTATAGCCACATTATCCCAAGCCTTCAGTGCTCTCCAGCTGGCTTTTTATTAATTGGCTGTCACATTGGGTTACCTGAAACATGTTTTAAAAATATTTTGTCAGTGGGAAATACTGGTGAGTGAATCCCAGTTTAATCAAGTTTAAATCAAAAGTCACAGTGAACAATATTGAGAGCACATCCGCAATTACATTTGTTTCCAAGATATACCAATTAACATCAGTGGTACTGTCATACTCAACTTGTGGAAATGTTACTCCTTGACCAGGTGGTAACAAATTTTGTATACAAAACCCCAACATACCCGCTATAATTGTATTCTTACAAATACTCAATATGGTTATTCGTATGAAAAGATATGTAAGGTTTTGTAAAACAGTTCACAAAAGATTTACAAAAAGTGGATCAACCCACATTGCTGTCTTAGGCTTTTCGTAAGGGTTTCCTGGATATAATCTATAATTTATACAAATGTACATTGGTTAGTATCATAACCCTTTGAAATTATTAATGATACCCTCCCCGAGACGACATTCCAACAACTACGTCGGGCAGAACCACGACAGTTGTTACGGAACCCTAAATCAATCGGGCAGCGTAACTATTACGAAACTGGGGTTATAATACTTACAATGGAGCAGAACCTCGCTAATTAGGGGTATAGTACCCGACTATAATTTGCCTTCTACAGAATTTGAGATTTGAGATTGAAATGTGAGCGACGAAAAACGTAAACTGATGCTATCTATTTATAGTTGTGATTTCTGGTCCTGTCGCGGCCCGCGTAAAAGATAAGGGACCTTTACGCGGCCCGCGTCAACATCGGTCAACTCAGTAGCTTAGCTGGGTCAGCTAGTAGGTCCGCCACGATGTCGACACGTGTCGGCCTCTGGTGTAATCGCGTGTAATGATCTGTCGCGGCCCGCGTCAACTTAGACAAGGTCTTACGCGTCCCGCTTGAACTAAAGAAGTCAGCGGAGTCAAGTCTGGTCTTGATACGGCCCGCGTGAACTTGAGGTGGGATCTTACGCGGCCCGCCTCAGCTCTAAATTCAGATTTTTATTTTATTTTTATATGTTATAATATAATTCGGGCTCGGTTTTCACATACGGGGTGTAATATAAAACATATTGAGACATTTTAAGAAATACTGGGGTGTCGGAAATATTTTGAGAACATTGGTTTTACCGAGAGTTGTTACATTCTCCCCACCTTGTTTTAGAGCTCGTCCTCGAGATCTACTGGAACAAATGCGGATATTTCCTCTTCATTTCTGACTCGAGTTCCCATGTGTACTCAGGTCCTCTTTTGGAGTCCCACTTCACTTTGACTAGAACTAGTCTCTTGTGTTTGAGATTCTTGACTTTCCTATCTTCAATCTGTAGAGGTCTTTCTACAAATTTAAGTTGTTCATTTACCTCTATATCCTTAAGAGGTACTATTAGTGATTCATCAGCTAAACACTTTTTAAGATTAGATACATGAAACACATCATGTATTCCTGCCATTTCCTCTGGCAATTGTAGCTGATAGGCTACAGGTCCTATTCTTCTAACAATCTCAAAAGGTCCAACATACCTGGGACTTAGCTTTCCCTGTTTGATGAATCTTACTACTCCCTTCCAAGGAGAGACTTTCAATAATACTTTATCTCCTACCTGAAATTCCAATGGCTTGCATCGGTTATTAGCAAAACTCTTTTGTCGATCACGTGCGGCTTTCAGTCGTTCCTTGACTTGAATAATCTTGTCAGTTGTTTATTGTACTATCTCAGGTCCAGATAGTTGTTTTTCTCCAATTTCTGCCCAACAGACTGGGGTTCGACATTTTCTTCCATAAAGTGCTTCAAATGGTGCAGCATTGATACTTGTGTGATAACTATTTTTATAAGAAAATTCTATTAAAGGTAAGTGATCATCCCAATTACCTCCAAAATTAATTACACAAGCTCTAAGCATGTCTTCCATTGTCTGGATTGTCCTTTCGCTTTGTCCATCCGTTTGAGGATGATAAGCTGTGCTCAATTTTAACTTGGTTCCCATTGCCTTTTGGAAACTTGACCAAAAATGAGATGTAAAACGGCTATCTCTATCAGAAACAATTGATAATGGAATACCATGTAAAGAAACAATTTCATTTACATACAATTTAGATAATTGTTCCATACTAATTGTTTCCTTCATTGGTAGAAAATGAGCTGACTTAGTTAGTCTATCTACAATCACCCAGATTGTATCATTTCCTTTCCTAGTTTTGGGTAATTTAGTAACAAAATCCATTGTTATCAATTCCCATTTCCAAACTGGCATCTCTAATTGCTGTAACAATCCTGAGGGTTTCTGATGTTCAGCTTTGACTTGTGAACAAGTTAAACATTTAGAAACATAGACTGCTATGTCCTTTTTCATTCCTATCCACCAGAAATTTTTACTTAAATCCTGGTACATTTTATCACTTCCTGGATGCATCGTATACTTAGATTTATGGGCTTCTTCCAATATACGATGACGTAGATTTCCTAATTTAGGTATCCACATTCTCTTTTCATGGAATCTCCAAATTCCATCCGTTCCTTGTTTTAATTCTTTTATCATACCTTTTAATTTTTCAGAATCATCCTTGATTACTGAGTTTTGTGCTTCTCTTATTTGATCATTTAAATCTACTTGCAGATTTAATTTAAGAGAACGTATCCTTCTTGGCTTTTCATGATACTTTCTACTTAAAGCATCTGCCACTACATTTGCTTTTCTTTCATGATACTGGATATCACAGTCATAATCACTAAGAAATTCCATCCAACGTCTTTGTCTCATATTTAACTCTTTCTGTCCGAAAACATACCTTAAACTTTTGTGATCAGTAAATATGGTAAACTTACTACCATAAAGGTAATGTCTCCAAATCTTAAGAGCAAAAATTATAGCTCCTAATTCCAGATCATGGGTTGAATAGTTCTCTTCATGATTCTTAAGTTGTCTAGATGCGTATGCTATAACCTTTTGACGTTGCATCAATACACATCCATAACCTAATCTAGAAGCATCACAATATACTACAAAATCTTCAGTTCCTTCTGGTAATGCTAATATTGGTGTATGGGTTAATCTTTGCTTAAGAATTCTAAAGGCTTCTTCTTGTTTTAATCCCCATTCAAACTTAACAGATTTACAAGTTAACTTAGTTAAGGGAATAACTATTCTAGAGAAATCTTTAATAAATCTTCTATAATAACCGGCCAATCCTAAGAAACTTCTAACTTCGGTTGGTGACTCAGGGGTTTTCCATTTCATAATTGCCTCAATTTTTGTTGGATCTACATGAATTCCTTCATGATTGACTAGGTGTCCAAGAAATTGTACTTGTTCCAACCAAAATTCGCACTTAGAAAATTTAGCACAAAGCTTTTCCTTTCTTAACAGACTTAGAAGTGCGTGCAAATGTCTTGCATGATCCTCTTTATTCTTAGAGTAAATTAGAATATCATCTATGAATACAATTATGAATTTATCCAAATATGGCTTACATATTCGGTTCATCATGTCCATAAATGCAGCTGGGGTATTGGTTAAACCAAAGGGCATGACAGTAAATTCATAATGACCATACCTCATTCTAAATGCGGTCTTAGGAATGTCCTCTTCCTGTACCTTTAATTGATGATATCCTGACCTCAAATCGATTTTAGAGAAAAATCGAGCTCCTTGCAATTGATCAAACAGATCATCGATTCTTGGTAATGGATACCGATTTTTAATCGTGACCTTGTTTAATTCACGGTAGTCAATGCACATCCGCATTGACCCGTCTTTCTTTTTAACAAACAATATCGGCGCTCCCCATGGCGACGAACTTGGTTGTATAAATCCTTTTTCTAACAATTCATCTAATTGTTTCTTCAATTCTTGCATTTCGGCAGGTGCCAAACGGTAATGTGCTTTGGCAATTGGTGACGTTCCTGGTATTAAATGGATTCTGAATTCAACTTCTCTATCCGGAGGTAGTCCTGGTAATTCTTCTGGAAAGACATCTGAAAACTGAGATACTACTGGAATGTCTTTTAGTTCTTTTCCTTTAGTGTTAGTGATTATAGAAATCAAATACACTATAGAACCCTTTCTTATACAACTTGCAGTTTTCATCACGGAGATAAACTTAGTGGACTTAGAAGATTTATTTCCTTTAATTGTGATCATTTTACCTTTTGGTGAATTTACTTGGATTAACTTTTGATCACATAAAATACTAGCTTTATTGGCTATTAACCAATCCATTCCTAAAACAATATCAAATCCTGCTAGATTCATGGGATATAGATTTGCAATAAACTTCTGATTTAAAATTTCTATTCTTTCTCCCTGCAAGATTTCAGAAATTCTAACAGTTCTCCATTAGCTGTCTCTACTACGCATTCATGTGGTAGTTTAGTTAATGACTGATTTAGAAATTTGTAAAACGATGTATTAATAAAACTTTGGTTTGCACCAGAGTCAAATAATACTTTAGCAAAAACATCATTAACTAAAAACGTACCAGCTATAACATCGGGGATCATCTTGGCTTATTCTGCAGTCAGAACAAATGCTCTAGCATTTTTAGTATTCTTGTTGTTCGTAGCTGGAGCCAATTTTGGGCAGTTTGGCTTGATATGACCTTTTTCTCCACAATTAAAACACAATCCATTACTGGATTTCCTCCTGCAATTCTCTTCCTTGTGTCCTGGTGCTTTACAGAAATTACAGTGAGTGGAGCATTTTCCAGAATGCTTCTTTTTGCAGATTCCGCAATATGGTGCAGAGGTAGAACCTGTATTCCTACGATTGTAATTCCCTGAACAGAATTCTTGAGTAAGCCTTTGGGTTAGGTTCCTTCTCTGGTCTTCTTCTCTAGTACGGACTAATTCATCAGTCAAGGTATTTGTTAATTCTACAGCTTCTTCTATGGTTTGAGGTCTAGCGGCCTTGACTATGTATCTAATCTCTCCAATTAATCCCCAAATATAACGAGAGATTAACACTGGTTCTGGTGAAGCAAGACTTGGTACTATTCTAGCATATTCAAAGAATAATCTAGTGTACCCTTTACTATCTACACCAGTCATTTTAAGATTTAAGAATTTGTTTGCTATCTGTTCCTTCTCATTGGGTGGGCAAAATTTTCTTTCTACCTTGTCCTTAAATTCTTCCCATTCCATATTATAAGTTCTATCACTTCCTCTTGTCTGGAGGACAGTGTTCCACCATTCTAGTGCTGCATTCTTAAACAGATTAGAAGCAAACAATATCTTATCTTCTTCAGCACACTTACTTATCCTTAAGACTGCCTCAGTCTTTTCTATCCAGCGTAAAGTTGCAATGGCCCCTTCATTGCCTGAGAATTCCATTGGTTTACAAGACCAGAATTCTTTATAAGAACAACCGTTAGGCACGGTTCTTCTTCTTTTGGGAATAGGCATTTGAAGTACCGGTCCATTGTTCACGCTGTTTTCTGGTTCAATTGGTCGCTTACTGCTATGTTTACTTTTATTATTCGCTTCTTGAATAGTTTGAATAATAAATGGCATAGCATCTATGATTCCTTGTGCCACTATATGTTGAACGGCACTATTATCCATTTGGTTTTCGTTGTTATGGATGCTCGGATTATCATTAACCACGTTAATGTTACTCTGGTTATCATTATTCAGATTTCCTTGATTTCCTTTGTCGGCCATCTGAATTTTAAACATTTATCCCATATTAATATCACAAGATAATAAGTAATATCACAATTCACATGACACGCAATTTAACCAAAACCGTCGATCATTGCGACTATACTCTTTTTCATATACTATGCGTCTATTACACACTAGTACAGAAATAAAGATTATAATACCAACAGAAATAAAATAATAATATGCATCCGTACACACATATCTTATTTTATTTTATTATATTATTATTACTACCACTTCCTCCATTCTAACATTCACGGATATGGATTCATCCAAAAATCAATATTGCGCTCATCGTATTTCCATACGAGACGCTCTCCCACCTGACGCATTCTCTCACTGTTCTCTAAAATTTCCTCCCTGAAAGTCCTAAGTTCTTGAACGTTTTCTGCACTCATTGGGGGTGCAGGTTCTCGGACTGGGTTTGGAATCTGGGGTGTGTTTTCCTGATATGGGGGTGACAGTTCATGAAATTGGTAAGGATCCTCTAATATCTCCCTAATATAATCATCTTGGTAATAGGGATCTAAAGGGTCCATACCTGGGTAAGCTTCTATGTTCTGTATGGGTGGATAATCCTGGATAGGGTAACGTTGCACAAAGTCCTTATTATTATCCCACCAGGGGTCATAGTTCGGGTCTAGAGGGTTTGGTGCAGGTACCCTTGGGATTTCTTCTGGGTTAAAATCGTGCATCTCTACTTGGTTTTCCGGGTTTTCTATGTCCATGGGTTGTTCTGGGTTTTGGGGTTGTGGGGCTACTAATTGTTCCAGACTCGGGTCGGCAGCAGTTGTAGCTAAGATATGGAAATTAGCTAAGCTTCTATTTAGCATATCTTGAGTATGGGCATCTGTCTCTCATTTGATAGCTGCTAAAGCCCTTTGCTGTTGCAATTTTCGCATTCTCTTCCTACGAGCAAAAGCTTCTTTACTGAACCATCCTCGTTTCTTACTAGGAAATGGTTCTTCAGATTGAGCTCTAAAGGTAAATATTCCCTCCACCTGATCAGCAGAATACCCTGAAAGGGCAGGCTGTGATGATGTACCTTCACTCCTAGGTGAATCAGATAACTGACGATTCACGTCTGATGGACCTTGATCACTCATACTGAAAACTAACAGATAGTCTAATAACACATAACAAATAATTACAGTTATGCACATATTTCCGTAATTTATTTCCTAACACAAAATTTTAAAACTTTAAGTGTTAGCAGAACACTTCTTTGGCTCAGACCAGTGGCTAGGCTCTGATACCACCTTCTGTCACAACCCCCGATCCCTGATCCCTGGGAACGGGCGGACGTGAGCTTAGAGTTTGGTGGTATCAGCTTGTTAAATCTGGTAGCGGAATTTTCATCAGGACCGTAGTTAGGAAATGTTTATCAGAGTAAAACCACCATATTTTATATTAATAATCACATGGGTAAAACCCAAGTTTCTTATTACAATACATTTATAGGGATGAACCCTATATTATTTAAATTTAAAACACTGTTTATTTGGTAACTTTTATAGCCACATTATCCCAAGCCTTCAGTGCTCTCCAGCTGGCTTTTTATTAATTGGCTGTCACATTGGGTTACCTGAAACATGTTTTAAAAATATTTTGTCAGTGGGAAATACTGGTGAGTGAATCCCAGTTTAATCAAGTTTAAATCAAAAGTCACAGTGAACAATATTGAGAGCACATCCACAATTACATTTGTTTCCAAGATATATCAATTAACATCAGTGGTACTGTCATACTCAACTTGTGGAAATGTTACTCCTTGACCAGGTGGTAACAAATTTTGTATACAAAACCCCAACATACCCGCTATAATTGTATTCTTACAAATACTCAATATGGTTATTCGTATGAAAAGATATGTAAGGTTTTGTAAAACAGTTCACAAAAGATTTACAAAAAGTGGATCAACTCACATAGCTGTCTTAGGCTTTTCGTAAGGGTTTCCTGGATATAATCTATAATTTATACAAATGTACATTGGTTAGTATCATAACCCTTTGAAATTATTAATGATACCCTCCCCAAGACGGCATTCCAACAACTACGTCGGGCAGAACCACGACAGTTGTTACCGAACCCTAAATCAATCGGGCAGCGTAACTATTACGAAACTGGGGTTATAATACTTACAATGGAGCAGAACCTCGCTAATTAGGGGTATAGTACCCGACTATAATTTGCCTTCTACAGAATTTGAGATTTGAGATTGAAATGTGAGCGACGAAAAACGTAAACTGATGCTATCTATTTATAGTTGTGATTTTTGGTCCTGTCGCGGCCCGCGTAAAAGATAAGGGACCTTTACGCGGCCCGCGTCAACATCGGTCAACTCAGTAGCTTAGCTGGGTCAGCTAGTAGGTCCGCCACGATGTCGACACGTTTCGGCCTCTGGTGTAATCGCGTGTAATGATCTGTCGCGGCCCGCGTCAACTTAGAAGAGGTCTTACGCGGCCCGCTTGAGCTAAAGAAGTCAGGGGAGTCAAGTCTGGTCTTGATACGGACCGCGTGAACTTGAGGTGGGATCTTACGTGGCCCGCCTCAGCTCTAAATTCAGATTTTTATTTTATTTTTATATGTTATAATATAATTCGGGCTCGGTTTTCACATACGGGGTGTAATATAAAACATATTGAGACATTTTAAGATATACTGGGGTGTCGGAAATATTTTGAGAACATTGGTTTTACCGAGAGTTGTTACAACGTGGCACACGGTATAATGAAGGGCAGAGGGGCTTTTTTGTCCTTTTATATTCTTTTTCAATGTGTCTCACAACACCGCTTCATTTTTCTAGCGTGTAAGATTTTTTTGGCCTTTTGTTGTTTTTTTAGATCACGTGCATAGTAAATATTTTGGCGTTTATGTCATCCCCAAATTCGTTAAAATCAATTAGTAATTATAACTTCTTTTCGTCCATGGCGTTTACAAATTCATTAGGCGTTTTTGTAGATTTTAACAGTTCATATATGTTATAAACGTAAATTTCTTGGCGTTCATGGCGTTTTTAAATTCATCAGTAATTTAAAAGAGTACAACTAAGAAGAAATCAAACAAAAACTGATAGTACATCAGAAATGTAACCGTCGCTTTGTTCAACACTCTCATCAGACTCATCTTGATCATCTTGTTCATTGGCGTATAACGCCATAATCTCATCTCTTCTTTGTTGCATCTTATACTTAAATGTCTTCACAACGCTGGATCTTGCATTGTTCGAAGGTGCTAAATCACATAGCTATTCAAGAAGATGTAGTCTATCCGTGTTCAGCACTTCGTCCATTGTAAATGAATAATCCACCCCGTGTTGATAGCTCACGTTCACCGTTCTTGATTGTTCATCTAAACCCCAACTGGTAACTTTAGGTAGATCAGTATCGTCATCATCATCATCATCATCTACTGGAAATTTTTTGTATAATCTTCTTATTACCGTTCGAGTCCTTTTACAATAGTAGGCCACTGGAATCCCAAGGGCTAGAATATCCCTCTGAATGGCTTTATCCATACTAAGTATGACCTTGATTGTCTTGACTTTCACCCTTCTCCTGTCAGAGAAGTTTAAGACGAAACGTCTCCCAGACATCTCAAACCTCCATTCAATAACATGAGCCATTTTTTTTTTGAATTGTATGGCGTTTAGACAATGTGTGGCGTGTTTAGTGAATGTGTGGAGTGTCAAGCTTTGTTTAGCTGTTGTACTTATCTAATGAGCTTTTTTTTTGGCGCCAGGTAGATATATGTTTTTGGCAGTAAAAAACATCAGTAATTTTTTTGATGTGTATTTTGTGTATCAATTATCATGCCATGTAGGATGCAGGTAATTATGGCGTCTTTGAAAAGATAAATAAATTCAAGTACTCATGGAGTGACTTTTAATATAATAAATGTTAGTAATAAAGTTTCCGTCGTTTCAGTTTATTGTTTGAAGTTACTATTTATTCATCTTCATCTGTTAAGGCTGTAACATGTCCCATCTTTTTAGATTTTGGCGTTTTGTATTTTTAATAGCGTTTAGACAAAGATGGCACATTGTTCTGTTCTCTTGCACATTGTTTTATACATTTGTTCTAAGAAAATGCTTGTAAAACCCCAAGATGCCACAAATTTTATTATAGTTGTAGAGTTTGGCGTTTGTGGCATCTTGGCGTTTTACAAGCATTTTTTTAGAGAAATAATGTATTTTTAGTGGAAAATTAGATAACAAACCGCAAAAAAAAAAAAAAAAAAAAATCCTAATCGAATTTCTCTTACAAATCTTCACTGTCATCAGTCTCTTTCTTCTTTGAAACTACAAGAATTGTCACAAATATATGGCGTTTTGGCTTTGGTGTGATTTATTGTTGTTTGTTGTTGAAGTGGCTTTTTGTGGATGCTGGAGACATAGATCGATGGCGTGTGAGTGGGTTTTTTGCTTGCTCTTTATCTTTATCTTCACCTTTATCTTCATCCCACTCTTCAGTGTCATCGGTCTCTTCATGCCATTCAAATATTCATGAAGAACAAAGCATACAAAATGACATATGAATGTCATCAGTCTCTTTTTCTTGAAGATTTGTCCATCTCAAGCATCAAAATCTTATTGAGTTACCCCCCCTCAGTTAACAATCCATTCGGTGAAACTTCACGCAGAACAATACTGGATATCCAAGAAACGATGTTTGCCATCTTTTTCTTTTAACTTTTTAGCGTTTTACAGTGAGTGGTATTTAGGAACCATGGCGTTTGTTTTTTGGTTTGATCAATGGAAGGTGCTGAGACGTTTCTGTTTATACGATGTCTTTGGCGCATAGTTTAAGCGAGATATTATTAATAAGTGCAATTAATAAAATATCTGTCGTTTCAGTTACTGTTTGTATTTCCTGTTATGCTCAGCTTTATCTGTTAAGTATGTAACACGTCCCATCTTTAATGACGTTTTATATTTAATGGCGTTTGGTAGGCTAAGATTATAAAATACACCAACTAAAACACAGAAAAATCCACGCAGGAAAAATATTTTTTTATTAGATGGCGTTTTGTATTTAGTTGACGTTTTATATTTAATGGCGTTTTATGGGAGAAACGATGTTTACCCTTTTACCCTTAATGAAGCACGTTCCAAGTAATAAAATTAACGTTATTTATGAAAACGCCACGACGCCAATCTTGTCCATAGATTGTTTTGACCTGACGATCCATAAACGTTTTCACTGTTCTCACACTTTTTCACCGTTTTCCCTAAATCCTGACCCTATATATAGATATAACATATCATAACGTACGTAATGTGATGTAATACAATAGAGTGTAACATAATGTGATATAATATGATATAATATGATGTAAAATGGTATAATAAAATATAATTTAATATATTATATAAGATGTGATATAATATAATTATTCATACTACTAGGGTAGGGATAGTGTACATAAATTCAGAGTGTGAGAAGTGTATTATAACACTATATAACACCATATAAACACCCTATAACACTATGTAACACCATATAATACCATATAACACTATGTAACACTATATAACAATATATAACACTATACATCTATCATAGACATGCTATCAGACAAAATATAGTGTTATATTTGTTATATAATGTTATATGGTGTTACATAGTGTTTTACGGTGTTGATATGGTGTTATATAGTGTTATATATAGTGCTATAATACACTTCTAACACTTCTGGATTAATGTACAGAATCCTCTACCTATACTACTAAATAAATAATGATTTAGTATCTATATCTATACTGATTAATAAACAATAATCTTTACGTGGCATGCTAAATGTCCCTTCCATCTCATTGAGAAATCATAAGGAAAGCTATTCAGAGAATTTACATTTTATAAAAAGAAAATTAAACCTAAAAGTTTGGATCTTATTTCTTATATACCAACCACTTTTGCAAACAATTGTTCCTTTTTCTAACTTACTAAACTCCATAGATAATCATGGTTATTTTCGATAAAAAAGTATTTATAATAAATTAATTTGACATTACGTTGCTTTTTTAGTTTTTAATATTTTCGTGAAATTTATTTTGAAATAAATATTTTATTTGTGTAAATTGTTTTTATAGATTCATTGCGTTTATTTCCATTTAAAGTTTCACGAAATTTTATTCTTCGTTGTTTGTTATATTATTAGCTTATGAAAGTCTAAATTAGTTAAAAACATGAAAAATATATTTTTAGAGTAAATTACGGTTTTGGCCCCTGTGGTTATATCACATTTACTATATTAGCCCAAAATAAGAATTTTTAACATATCTGCTCCCATGGTCTCTATAACTAACCATTTTGGCCCCCATTATCTTTAGACTTAGGGGCCAAAGTGGTTAGTTATAGAGACCATGGGGGCTGATATGTTAAAAATTATTATTTTGGGCTAATATAGTAAAAGTGATATAACCACAGGGGCCAAAAACGTAATTTACTCTATTTTTTTATAACAAACTGATCTATATAGAAGTTTAACTGGTATTAAACAATACAATACAAACTAAGTACACATAAATTTTAAAAATTAGTCATTAACGGGATATCATTTCATTTAAATAATTGATTACCCAATAAAAAGTACTGTAAAAATTATTGATGATTAAAATTTCGATAAACTATATTTTGGTTATAAATCTTCTATACCTAATAAATAAGTAACTCACAGAGCCACATGTCATAATTTATAATTTTGTGAGCACAATGAAATGTTTTACCACTTTTTCGTATTTCACTCAAAATGGTTAATTTTGTGAGCATAAGGAAAGGTTTTAAAATTATTTCTGAACTCAAAATGGTTTTTGATTTCATTTACTTTGTTACAACTATTATTCAACAACATCAAATAAGAATTCATTTTATTTCAAACATAAATCATATATATTAATTACTACATATTTAACATTCATACTATATTCAACTCGTAAATATATATTACGGGTTTTTAACCTAGAATTTAGTATATCGTAACATAGCCAAGCCTATCATAACACACACATCTCAACACAAAACATCACAACACCACAATTCACATCGCATCACAACATAACACATCACGACACAACACAAACATCACAACACGACACAACATACCAAATTATAGCACAATACATCAGAGCACAGCACAATACAACATAACATACCACAACAATCTTGTCACAACATGGGACATTACAGCACAATACATCACAACACAACATTCCACAACAATCACGTCACAACACGACATAACTCTACACATCATAGCGTAGTATAGCAATCTAATGATAAAACTATTAGTGCCTTAGTTAAGTTAATCAAAGTATTTTAATAATAACTATGGTTTGTTTTTCTCACTTGTTTAAATAAAATTCGGTTTTGTTTTTATAATTGGGTTTGTTTATTGAATAGTCAATGCTTGAAATTGTAAATGTGTACTACCAATAGTAATAATGGTAATTTAGGTTTTATATATATATATATATATATATATATATATATATGATGTTATTGTCATTCCAAATTTGTTTTGGTCCTTAAATGTCATTATTAGAATGTTATACATGTTCTATAGTGCAACGTGTTTATATTGGATACGTGTGAACATATGTATAACTTGTTTAGTTGTGTTGCAATCTTGGAGGCTTCTATATAGCTTTGTGCTTGTTTTATGTTGTTATAATCTTTTATCTATTTTCTTGTGGTGTTGATAAGTTTTTAAGAGATTTTGGTAATTTTAGATAAGCTGTTTGATTTTTCAATCTAGTAGAGAGTTTGCTTTTCAAGTTTTTTTTGACTTTATAACAACTTAATTTGTTTTCTCTTGGTATAATATGAGATGGTGCTTTCTAATTGTAGAACCATGTGATTCTTTATAATAAGAACAAGAGGTTTACCCGCCGCAGTGAAGCAGGGTATTTCATTTCTATTAGATAGCTAATGTTAGTTACAACATGGTTTGTAGTAGAAGTAGAATTCAAAGTATTTGAATTTTCCTGTTTATGTGATAAAGAGGTTAGCAAATGTGATTTGCAAACATGGTTTGTAGTTGAAGTAAAATTCAAACTATTTGTATTTGCATGTTTATGTGAGAGAGGTACTCCCTATAACCTACAATGTAACAAAGGTAGGCACACATGAAACATGTATACAACCATTATATCTAAATAAAGGTGTAAACCCCTAAACCGATCGGCCAATTCACTTATTAAGTTATCAATTAACAAAGATATGAGCAATGTAATTCATAAGTATCTTAAACTTATGCATGTACAACTATGTAAAACTGCTACCTATAATGCAGGGGGTAATGAACCATCAGAAAATGCTTTTAATGACTGCAACAATGAAGACTGAAGCATCAGTTTAGTCGACTTACCGAGCGCAGGCCAAACTGCACCCATAATCGGACTAACCGCATCCACGACCCTATTATCAAAGCTATTCCACACACTTTTCTTACACGCATCCGCCTGGCCCTCTTTCCCAAATATCTAACATAAGTCACTTGCACCATCAAGTTAGACGACGGCCGATCCGAACAACCGTTACCGCCACCCACTGTCACCACCAACCCCGCCGGCAACTTTGGCGCCGTAACCGTCACCGATTCTGTCTCACCAGAAACAACTTGGCACGATGATCAGTCCGAACAACCCTGATCACCACACCCCGTCACCGGCGACCATGTTGGCGACTTCGGCGCCTTAACCGTCACCAATTCTGACTCATCGCGAATAAGATGACACCACAACGATGTTACCGATGGTATTCCACAATGTCTAGGCTTCATAACCACCAAATTAGAGCATCATCTTACCATAAATATCATGAGTGGTATTAGCGGTGATGGGAATGGTGCCTACTTCCGACCGATCTTCATATATCTGTACTTCCATTTGTAGAGGTACCGATGTATTCGACCATGAGTAGGCTTTGTAACCCCCAAATTAGAGAATCGTCTTGGCATGAATATCAAGCGGGGTGAAGGGAGAATAGAGGTATTATCGGTGATAATGATCGACAAATGTGGGTTACAAAAAACCTTGAAACCGGAACTATAGTTAACACCCTAAGAAAATTGTTATATAGTATAATTTGTTAGGTTGTTATTATCTATCATGTATGTTTGGTTAGATTTGTTTTGAAATATGTGGTTAACCGTAACCCATCATTGTTCTCGATTTCTTAGGGTCTCATGCATTTATTAAATGATATAGTTATAGAATCATGTTATTTATTTGATACTATCAAAGAATCTAATGAATCTGTGTTTCTTATGGCGTATAGGTTTATTCTTTTTCAGGGTTATTAGTTCACTTTTGGTTAAAAAAATAATATATAAAATTTTTATTTGTATTTGGTAAAGGCTAAGTGTTTATAGTTTGTTACATTGTGTTGTAACTTGGTGATTGTCGCAACCCCCGATCCCTAATCCCTGGGAACGGGCGGCGGCGAGCCAGTTTCGGTGGTATCACGTATTTTCTAATTTGGCAGCGGAATTTTCATCAGGACCGTAGTTAGGAAATATTTTATCAGAGTAAAATACCACATTTGCATAACATTAAAACGTGGGATAAAACCCAAGTTTGCAGTACACACATTTTCATAGGAATAAATCCTATTTTATTTAATAAAAACATCTATTTTATTTTAGGTAACTTTATTGCCACTTTTCCAAGCCTTCAGTGCTGTCCAGCTGGCTTCTATTTGGCTTTCACAGTTTGTTACCTGAAACGCGTTTTAAAAACATTTGTCAGTGGGAAATACTGGTGAGTGAATCCCAGTTTAATCAAGTTTAAATAAAAACCATTGTACAGTATTGAGGGCGATCTCGCAATTATATTTGTTTCCAAGTCATATCAATTATCACCCGTGGTACTGTCAGACCCGACTTGTGGAAATGTTACCCCTCCAGTAACAAATTTTGTATACAAAACCCCAACATACTCACGATAATTGTATCCTTACAAATACTCAATAACTGTTTCATATATAATTAATCGTATGAGGTTTTGTAAAAACAATTAACAAAAAGTTTACAAAAAGCGGATAAACTCACATTGCTGTCTTAGATTATCCTTTAGGGTTTCCTGAGAATTATCTATAATTTACACAAAAGCACACGTGTTAGTATAATAACCCATTTTAACATTAGTAATACCCTCACCGAGACGGCATTCCAACGACTACGTCGGGCAGAACCACGACAGCCGTTACGGAACCCTAGATCAATCGGGCAGCGTATCTAATACGTATCCAGGGGTTATAATACTTACAACGGAGCAGAACTTCGCTATTTAGGGGGGTATAATACCCGTGTATAATGTAGACTACTTAGAATTGAGAGAAAGAAAGACAATTTTGAACGATTTCGACTGAAGACCTGATGCCTGCTTATATAGGGGCTGAGTTTGACTTTTACGCGGCCCGCGTAAGAGTAGACAAAGGCCTACGCGGCCCGCGTCAACTCTGGTCAATGCTGTAGCTGATCCGGGTCATCGACTAGACCTGCCACGATGATGACACGTGTCATCACCAGGCTGCGCCATACCTTTGATCTCTAGCGGCCCGCGTAAGATCCTTAAAGGTTCTACGCGGCCCGCGACAAACCCAAAAATCAGATTTTTAATTATTTTTAATAATATTCATGGTATTCGGGGTTCGTTTTCACGTATGGGGTGTATTTTAGGACGTAATAAGATATTTTAAATATTTTTAGGGTGTCAAAAATAATTCAAGGGTGTCGGTTTATTTAGGATTGTTATATCCTCCCCACCTTGTTTTAGAGCTCGTCCTCGAGATCTACTGGAACAAGTGTGGATATTTCCTTTGCATTTCTGATTCAAGCTCCCATGTGTACTCAGGTCCTCTTTTGGAGTCCCACTTCACTTTGACTAGAACTAGTCTCTTGTGTTTGAGGTTTTTGACTTTCCTGTCTTCGATATGTAGAGGCCTTTCTACAAACTTGAGTTGTTCATTTACCTCTATATCCTTAAGAGGTACCATTAGCGATTCGTCAGCTAGGCATTTCTTGAGATTAGATACATGAAATACATCATGTATTCCTGCCATTTCCTCTGGCAGTTGTAGTTGATAGGCTACAGGTCCTATTCTTCTAATAATCTTAAAAGGTCCAATATACCTGGGACTTAGCTTTCCTATTTTGATGAATCTTACCACTCCTTTCCAAGGAGAGACTTTTAGTAATACTTTGTCTCCTTGAAATTCCAATGGTTTTCTTCGGTTATCAGCATAGCTCTTCTGTCGATCACGTGCTGCTTTTAGTCATTCCTTGACTTTGATGATTTTGTCAGTTGTCTCCTATACTATCTCAGGTCCAGATAGTTGTTTTTCCCCAATTTCTGCCCAACAGACTGGGGTTCGGCACTTTCATCCATAAAGTGCTTCGAATGGTGCAGCGTTGATACTTGTGTGATAACTATTATTATAAGAAAATTCTATTAAAGGTAAGTGATCGTCCCAATTACCTCCAAAATCAATTACACAAGCTCTAAGCATATCTTCCATTGTCTGAATTGTCCTTTCGCTTTGTCCGTCCGTTTGAGGATGATAAGCTGTGCTCAGATTTAACTTGGTTCCCATGGCTTTTTGGAAACTTGACCAGAAATGAGAGGTAAAACGGCTATCCCTATCAGAAACAATTGATAAAGGAATTCCATGTAATGAAACATTTTCATTTACATATAATTTAGCTAACTGTTCCATACTAAAAGTTTCCTTCATTGGTAGGAAATGAGCTGACTTGGTTAGCCTATCTACAATCACCCAGATTGTATCATTACATTTCCTTGTTTTGGGTAATTTGGTAACAAAAACCATTGTTATTAATTCCCATTTCCACACTGGCATTTCTAGTTGTTGTAACAAACCTGAGGGTTTCTGTGTTCAGCTTTAACTTATGAACAGGTTAAACATTTAGAAACATAGGCTGCTATGTCCATTTTCATTCCTATCCACCAGAAATTTTTCCTTAAATCCTGGTACATTTTATCATTTCCTGGGTGCATTGTATATTTAGATTTATGGGCTTCTTCTAATATACGATGACGTAGGTTTCCTAATTTAGGTATCCGCATTCTCTTCTTATGGAATCTCCAAATTCCATCTGTTCCTTGTTCTAATTCCTTAATTATACCTTTTAGTTTTTCAGTATCATCCTTGATTACTGATTCTTGTGCTTTTCTAATTTGATCATTTAAATCTACTTGTAGATTTAATTTAAGAGAACGTACTCTTTTTGGCTTTTCATGATACTTTCGGCTTAAAGCATCTGCCACTACATTTGCTTTTCCTTCATGATACTGAATAGTATAATCATAATCACTAAGCATTTCCATCCAACGTCTTTGTCTCATATTCAATTCTTTTTGCCCAAAAACATATCTTAAACTTTTATGATCGGTAAATATGGTAAACTTACTACCATAAAGGTAATGTCTCCAAATTTTAAGGGCGAAAATTATAGCTCCTAATTCTAGATTATGGGTTGAATAATTCTCTTCATGATTCTTAAGTTGTCTAGAGGCGTAAGCTATAACCTTTTGACGTTGCATTAATACACATCCATAACCTAGTTTGGAAGCGTCACAATAGACTACAAAGTCTTCAGTTCCTTCTGGTAACGCTAGTATGGGTGCATGAGTTAATCTTTGCTTAAGAATTCTAAATGTTTCTTCTTGCTTTGGTCCCCATTCAAACTTAATGGATCTACAAGTTAACTTAGTTAAAGGAATGGCTATTCTAGAAAAGTCTCGAATAAATCTTCTATAATAACCGGCTAATCCTAAGAAACTTCTAACCTCGGTTGGTGACTCAGGGGTTTTCCATTTAGTAATCGCCTCGATTTTTATGGGATCCACATGAATTCCTTCATGATTAACTAAGTGTCCAAGAAACTGTACTTATTCTAACCAAAACTCACACTTTGAAAATTTAGCATAAAACTTTTCCTTACTTAATAGACTTAAAAGTGAGTGCAAATGCTTTGCATGATCCTCTTTACTCTTAGAATAAATGAGAATATCATCAATAAAAACAATTATGAATTTATCCAAATATGACTTACATATTCGGTTCATCATGTCCATAAATGCGGCTGGGGCATTTGTTAAACCAAATGGCATGACAGTAAATTCATAATGGCCATACCTTGTTCTGAAGGTGGTCTTAGGAATATCCTCTTCCTGTACCTTTAATTGATGATATCCTGACCTTAAATAGATTTTAGAGAAAAATCGAGCTCCTTGCAGTTGATCGAACAGATCATCGATTCTTGGTAATGGATACCGATTCTTAATCGTGATCTTGTTCAATTCACGGTAATCAATGCACATACGCATTGATCCGTCCTTCTTTTTAACGAATAAAATCAGTGCTCCCCATGACGACGAACTTGGTTGTATGAATCCTTTCTCTAATAATTCATCTAGCTGTTTCTTTAATTCCTTCATTTCGGCGGGTGCCAAACGGTAAGGTGCTTTGGCAATTGGTGCTGTTCCGGGTAGTAGATGGATTTTGAATTCAACTTCTATGTCTGGCGGTAGTCCTGGTAATTTTTCTGGAAACACATCTGATAACTGAGATACCACTGGAATGTCCTTTAATTCTTTTCCTTCAGTGTTAATGATTATGGAAATCAAATACACTATAGACCTTTTTCTTATATAGCTTGCAGTTTTCATCACAGAGATGAATTTTGTGGATCTAGATGGTTTATCTCCTTTAATTGTGATCTTTTCACCTTTTGGTGAATTTACTTGGATTGACTTTTGATCACATAAAATACTGGCTTTATTGGCTATTAACCAATCCATTCCTAAAACGACATCAAATCCTGCCAGATTCATGGGATAAAGGTTTGCCATAAGTTTTTGGTTTAAAAATTCTATTCTTGCTCCCTGCAGGATTTCAGAAATCCTAACTGTTTCTCCATTTGCTGTCTCTACTAGATATTCTTGTGGTAGTTTAGTTAATGACTGATTTAGAAGTTTGCAAAACGAAGTATTAATAAAACTTTGGTTTGCACCAGAGTCAAATAATACTTTAGCAAAAACATCATTAACTAAAAACGTACCGGCTATGACATCCAGAATTATTTTGGCTTCATCTGCAGTCAGAACAAATGCTCTAGCATTTTTAGTGTTCTTGTTGTTCACGGCTGGAGCCAATTTTGGACAGTTCGGCTTGATGTGACATTTTTCTCCATAGTTGAAGCATAGTCGTTTACTGGATTTTCTCCTGCAATCTTCTTCCTTGTGTCCTGGCATCTTGCAGAAATTGCAATGAGTGGAGCATTTTCCCAAATGCTTTTTCTTGCAGACTTTGCAGAATGGTGCAGAGGTAGAACCCGTATTCCTACGTTTGAAATTCCCAGAACGATATTCTTGGGTAAGCCTTTGGGTTAGGTTTCTCCTCTGGTCTTCTTCTCTAGCACGGATTAATTCATCTGTCAAGGTGTTGGCTAGTTCTACAGCTTCTTCTATAGTTTGAGGTCTAGCTGCCTTGACTACATGCCTAATCTCCCCGATTAATCCCCAGATGTAACGGGAGATTAATACTGGTTCAGGTGATGCAAGGGTTGGTACTATCCTAGCATATTCAAAGAATGTGGTAGTATAACCCTTACTATCTACCCCGGTCATCCTAAGGTTCAGAAATTTATTTGCTATCTGTTCCTTTTCATTGGGAGGGCAGAATTTCCTTTCTACCATATTCTTAAATTCCTCCCATTCTATGTTGTATACCTTATCACTTCCTCTTGATTGGAGGATAGTGTTCCACCATTCTAAGGCTGAGTTCTTAAACAGATTAGAAGCAAACATTATTTTTCTTCTTTAGCACACTTGCTTATTTTTAAGACTGCCTTAGTCTTTTCTATCCAGCATAGAGTTGCAATGGGCCCTTCATTGCCCGAGAATTCTATTGGTTTGCAGGACCAGAATTCTTTGTAAGAACAACCATAAGGCACGGTTCTTCTTTTTTTAGGAATGGGCGCTTGAAGTACGGGTCCATTGTTTACGCTGTGTTCTGGTTCAATTGGTCGCTTACTGCTATGTTTACTTTTATTATTCGCTTCCTGAACCGTTTGAATAATAAATGGCATTGCATCTATGATTCCTTGTGCCACTACGTGTTGGATAGCACTATTATCCACTTGGTTTCCATTGTTATTGATGCTTGGATTCTCATTAACCAAGTTAATGTTACTCTGGTTATCGTTATTCAGATTTTCTTGATTTCCTTCGTCGGCCATCTGAATATTAAACAGTTACCCCGTATTAATATCACAAAATAATATTTAATATAGTAAATCACATGACACGCATTTTGGTCAAAAGCGTCGATCATTGCGACTTTACTCTATTCATATAATATGCATCTATTACACACCAGTACTGAAATTAAAATTACAATACCAACTGAAATAAAATTACACTAATAATAGTAGGCATCCGTACACACATTTTTTTATACACATACACACATATTATATTATTCTATTATTTTATTTTTATTATTACTACCGTCTCTACTATCACATGCATGGATATGGATTCATTCAGAAATCCATATTGCGCTCGTCATACTTCCAGACGAGTCGCTCTCCCACCTGTCTCATTCGTTCACTACTTTCTAAAATTTCCTCACCAAATGTCCTAAGTTCCTGTGGAAAGAATGGTCATTCTAAGGAAACGTGCTGGTCTGGAAGTGGTCGCGGAAATGGTAGTCAAAGAGGAAATGGTAATGGTAATGGCAATCGCAACCGTGGTGGAAACGGTTATGGGAATATAAATCAAGGAGGAAACAATAATCAGGGAGGTAATGGAAACCGGAATGGAAATGGAAACCAGGCGGGAAATGGAAACCGCGGGGGAAATAATAACAACAATCAGGGTGGTACTGGAAACGGCCAAGGTTGCTTTAGTTGTGGTGATGTAGGGCACTTTAAGCGGGATTGACCAAGGAATAACCAAGCTCAGGGAAGAGTATTCAACATTGGAGCTAGGGAAGCTCGCCAGGATCCGAACGTAGTCACTGGTACGTTCCCTATTAATCAACATTTTGCATCTGTGCTATTTGATACCGGTGCCGACTATAGCTTCGTATCTCTAGAGTTTAAGAATATACTTGGTTTAGTTGCAAGTAAATTAGATATCCCGTATTCGATAGAGCTAGCTAATGGGAAGCTAGTAGAAGCCAAAGAAGTGATTAGAGGCTGTGTTATAGAGCTTAGAGAGCGTGAGTTTTCGTTAGATCTTCTGCCAGTGGAATTGGGAAGCTTCGACGTAGTAGTTGGGATGGATTGGTTGTCGAGTAATCGTGCAGAGATCGTATGCCATGAGAAGATATCCGCATTCCGATGGCGAATGAAGAGACAGTCGTGATTCATGGGGAGAAGCATGATACGCCTCTACGGATTATTAGTTGTTTGAAGGCACGAAAGTTTTTGCGTAAAGGATGTGTTGCCTTCTTGGCTCATGTCGTGGACAAAGAAGCCGAAGAACCGAAGCTCGAGGACATCCCTGTGGTAAGGGAATATCCTGAAGTCTTCCCCCGAAGAGTTGCCAGGACTACCTCCTCGACGACAAGTCGAGTTCCGCATTGACTTGGTTCCAGGTGCCGCGCCTGTAGCCAAGGCACCTTATCGACTTGCGCCTTCAGAGATGCAAGAGTTGTCAGCGCAGCTTCAGGAGTTACTGGATAAGGGATTTATTAGACCAAGCTTGTCGCCTTGGGGAGCTCCAGTGCTGTTTGTCAAGAAGAAGGATGGTAGTTTTCGTATGTGCATTGACTACCGGGAGCTAAACAAGCTAACCATCAAGAATCGGTATCCTTTGCCGAGGATTGATGATTTGTTCGATCAACTTCAGGGTTCAAGTTACTATTCCAAGATCGATCTTCGATCAGGTTATCACCAGCTGCGGATTCAGGAAGAGAGTATACCGAAGACTGCCTTCAAAACGCGTTATGGACATTACAAGTTTCTAGTAATGCCATTTGGGTTGACAAATGCACCGACAGTGTTTATGGACTTGATGAATCGGGTTTGCAAGCCATATCTCGATAAATTCATGATTATATTTATCGATGATATTTTGATTTATTCGCGGAAAAGGAAGACCATGAGCAACACCTCAGAGCCATCTTAGAGCTGCTAAAGAAGGAGAAGCTCTATGCTAAGTTCTCGAAGTGCGAGTTTTGGTTACCTGAGGTACAGTTCCTCGGTCACGTGGTAAACGAGGATGGAATTCATGTGGATCCCACCAAGATTGAGGCGATTAAGAATTGGGAAATTCCGAAGACGCTAACCGAGATCCGACAGTTTCTGGGTTTAGCAGGGTACTATCCCAGGTTCATTGAGGATTTCTCCAAGATCGCTCAACCGCTGACCTCCCTTACTCAAAAGGATAAGAAGTATGAATGGGGAGATAAACAAGAAAAAGCTTTTCAGCTGCTTAAGAATAAGCTTTGCGATGCACCTATTTTATCCCTACCCGAAGGCACCGACGACTTCGTGGTATATTGTGATGCCTCGCGTCAGGGATTGGGCTGCGTGCTAATGCAGCGACACAAGGTTATCGCATATGCTTCGCACCAATTGAAGGTCCATGAGAAGAACTACACCACGCATGATTTGGAGTTAGGCGCAGTGGTGTTTGCTTTGAATATTTGGCGACATTATCTGTATGGTACTCGATGTACTATTTTTACGGATCACAAGAGCCTTCAGCACATATTTGATCAGAAAGAGCTTAACATGAGACAACGATGATGGGTTGAGTTGTTAAATGATTATGACTGCGAAATTAAATATCATCCAGGAAAGGCGAATGTGGTAGCAGACGCCTTGAGTCGAAAAGAAAGGATTAAGCCCATAAGGGTTCGAGCTTTAGAGATGATTATTCAGACAGATCTCCCGTTGTGTATTCGTGCTGCACAAAAAGAAGCTCTTAAGAAGGAGAACCTTAAGGATGAATATCTCCATGGGATGGAGAAAAAGTTGGTACCCAACGAGGAAGGAACCTTGTATTTTATGGGACGAATTTGGGTTCCGCTTTTTGGAGGTCTTAGAGAGGCTATTTTTGATGAAGCTCATAAATCAAGTTACTCGATCCATCCAGGATTGAACAAGATGTACCAAGATTTGAAGGATTATTATTGGTGGCCAAGGCTTAAGGGTGATATTGCTACTTATGTTGGGAAGTGTTTGACTTGCGCCAAGGTGAAGGCCGAGTATCAAAAGCCTTCAGGTCTTCTGTAACAGCCAGAAATACCCATGTGTAAATGGGAGCAGATTTCTATGGATTTCATAATGAAGTTACCAAGGACTCCCAGAGGTCATGATACGATTTGGGTAATCGTGGATCGATTGACAAAGTCTGGGCACTTCTTGTCGATCAGAGAAAAGGATAACACTGGTAAGCTAGCTGAGCTTTACCTAAGGGAGATAGTAGCACGTCATGGAGTGCTTATCTCGATAATATCGAACAGAGATGGACGATTTGTGTCAAGGATTTGGCAATCCTTCCAAGAAGCTTTTGGTTCTCAGTTTAATCTGAGTACAACTTTTCATCCACAGACGGATGGTCAAAGAGAGAGAATGATTCAGACGCTAGAAGATATGCTACGTGCTTGTGTAATGGATTTAGGTGGCAGTTGGGATACTCATTTGCCTTTGGTTGAGTTCTCCTATAACAACAGCTACCATACAAGCATCCAAGCTGCACCGTTCGAGGCTCTATACGGACACAAGTGTCGATCGCCGTTATGCTGGGTAGATGCAGGCGATAAACAGATGGTTGGTCCCGAACTGGTCCAAGAGACAACTGATAAGATCATGCAGATCCGAGAGCGCATCAAGGTGGCTCGTGATCGACAGAAGAGTTAGGCGGACCAAAGACGAAAACCCTTGGAATTTGAAGTGGGTGATATGGTTCTGTTAAAAGTTGCACCTTGGAAAGGTGTGGCACGCTTTGGGAAGCGTGGTAAGTTAAACCCACGATATATCAGGACGTTCAGAACTTTGGAAAGGGTTGGTTCTGTAGCATACAAGTTGGAGCTACCAGTGGAACTAAATGGTGTTCATGATACATTTCATGTATCTAATCTAAAGAAGAGTCCAACTCAAAAGACAGTGGTCATCCCTGCGGATGAAATGCACATTGACGACACACTCCACTTTACCGAAGAACTCGTTGAGGTTACATATTGGAAGGTTAACAAGACTCGGAGGAGTAGTGTTAAGCTTGTCAAGGTTCGATGGAATGCACGTCACGGCCCAGAGTTCACTTGGGAGCATGAAGACCGCATGAAAGCAAAGTACCCGCATCTGTTCTCCAACTCCCCTGCAGCTAATAGTAAAGCTTAAAATTTCAGGACGAAATTTTCTTAACAGGGGGAGAATGTGACAACTGTCAAAATTCCAGGTATCCGTACAAGTATTAAACAGTAATTAGGACTTAATGACTGTGCTGATTTACAATTAATGACTTGAATTGCTATCATACATACATGTGCATCATATATTGCAAATGACATACCATTATTGCATGCAAACTGTATTGATTCCGATGATGCATGAAACAAAGTTAGCACAGTTATCAGATAAATCAAAAAAATGCTGACGGAGTTCAGTACATAGACAGACATTGTATTGAGACACAGAATGAGCCAGAAACCAAGAGTTACACTAGTATAGTGTGTAGGAAAGTAAGGATCATAAAACTGCCTTCCTAGGGATAGTTTAAGTGCCGGAAAGTGCCTAAAACTCACACAAATTGCTGAATTCAGCAAAAATCAGCAAAATTCAGCATTTAAACACTTTAATATCATGTAGTTTTAACATTACCAAGCTAGTTATGGTCACCGAACATCATAACACACTATATAAACACATAATAACTAAACACCTAACCAATATACTTAGATTTCAACCTTATGGTCTAACTAAGAGTTACAAACTAACCAAGACCCCCCCCTGATGGATGGTTACATGGTGGCCCCCACCATGGATTTTCTTTGAATTCTTTAATTGATCTTGACTCCACTTTTTAAACATAATACACACTAGATTTTGTAATGTTGGTGGATTATAAGTAAACATCAAGGATCATAACCATCATTCTTTCACACACTTCACACTTGAACTTCTTCTTCTCCTCCTCTCCCATTCTCGGCCGAAGACACCACCCACACCATCATCATCATCATCATCTTTCAAGTTTCATCCATTCCATTACTACTCAAAGGTGTAAGAAGGTGTATAAGGAAGCTAGGAACTCTTGGAAGTTAAAGGACCTCTCATACAAGCTTTTATCCACCTCTTCTTCATCTTGTGATCATCCCTAGCCTTGAGCTAGTAGTAAGATCATCTACACTCTATTTTACATATTCTTAAGTTGGTTAAAAGATGGTATAAGTTGTTAACCTTGAAGAACACTATGAATCAAGAACATGAAACTTGAACATATGACTAAAATCATAAGAAATCATGTTGCTTAAGTGTTGTTATGCTTGTTGATTGTTGATTGCTCATGTTTATGATGTTAAACATCATGTGATCTTGCTAGATGGTGATTAAAGACATAATCTAGCAAGATGAGAGGATGATTATGTTAAGATCAAAGTAATCATCCATATGTAAATCATGAACTTGAAGTGTAAATTGTTTTTCTTGTAAAATGATGATCAAAGAGGATATAAAGTCTTGTAAATCTATGATTTCAAGAATGATTTTTTCAAGAAACCAAGTTAAAAATACAAAGTTTTGTAAATTTTAGGTGGTTAATCAAGTGTAGAAATACATATTTAATAAGAAAAACTCAAGAAGAAATATTTTTAGAAAAATTATTTACAAGTTGTAAAGAACTAATTTCTTCAATAATGATGTTTTTAAATAAACAACCACACTTTAAAGGGTAACTAAGCTTACTAAACACACTAGTAAGTTACTACAAACTTTTGTAAATTTTCAAGTTCATGAAGTAGTAATTTATGATTGATTTTAGCAAATTGGTAAGTGTTGATTGGTTTATTGTTGATTGTGGTGATTTATAAAAGAAAATGATATGCTTTGAAAGCATGGAAACCTCCATTTTTAAAGGGAAACTATGGCAAAATTTTTCTGAAAATTAAACACTTAGAAAAAAATATATTTAAACAAATATTTACAAGTATATTTTAAACCGTGAACTTTTATATAAAGTTTGCCATAATTTTTGTTACAAAAATTTATAAATATTGGAGGTTGGTTTTTGTAAATAAAATTGACTAAATATGTATTTAGGAAATATATATTTAGAAGTCACCATGTGTGTGATTATTTGTATATTATGTGTATTAGTTATATTATTTTAGGACTTGAAATAATATAACTCACCAAGATACCAAGAAAATTACGATCCAAAATATTACCAAAATTCCAAGAGAATGAATATATAAATTATACCCAATATATTGGTAAAACCGAACAAGGAATATAACTTACAAAAATATTTCGGAATTTTATTCATAAGTATATTTTGGTAATTAGTATTTTAGACACCTAGAGAACAAAAATATGATTTTTACAATTATTACAAAAATATATCATATTTTTGACAAAAAGAAAATATATTATTGTTGAGTAAATAAAAATATATATTTTCTTGAAATTATTAGAAGATATATTATTTGTGGGAGAAAATATACATTTTCTTGAATAAACATGAAATACATTATTTTTGGGTGAAAAATAAGTTTATATATATTTTCCAAGTTAAACTTGAAAATATATTATTTTTGAGACTTATATGAAATTTATAAATATTTTTGACAAGGGAAAAATTATAAGTAATTTTTCTATGTAATATTTCTTAAAATATATATTTTGGGAATATATATTGATGTATTTTTATTAGAAATATTATTCCAGAAAAGTTAATACAAAAATTAAGTATAAGATACATAATAAACACAATAAAATACATATTCTTGTACGTATAATTATACACTGGAATACGCCATCGATACTTGGCAAAAATATACAAGTATTAGAGTACGAGTATAAATACACCCATCCTTGGGAAGTTATACATGTACAAATACATAAAAGTGTCAAGTTAAAATATATTATTTTAACTAATATTCCAAAAATTAAATAAATATAATTTAAGTTAAAATATTTATTATTTTAACAAATAATTATGTAACTTGGAATAATATTAAGGACACAATGAAACGTAACTCAAAGACACTAAATAATACTAAGTCAAGGCACGACCCGCTCGTCTAATAAACCGTAGTACGTTGTAGGTAGTCGTGCACACAAGTAGCAGCTTTGGGTTACGTTAGATACGAAGAACGCAAGATTGTGAGTTCATGTCCCCCTTTTCTTTAACTGTTTTTGTTTTATAACTTCAGGGGTGAAGTACATGTTACAAATTGATTACAAACGTTTATACATGGTATGGTTAGCTAAGGAATGTACTGCTAGATCATGTGAGTGGTGGGACAACGCTTAAGACCATTAATCCTCGCAGTAGGACCGAGGGACATGAGTGATAGATCTATTTGGGTGTAGCGAGCCCCACCCATGTGGACCAGGGTTTGGCACATGAGGTGACTATGTCTTACAGCCGGAAGCCCGGTGCAAAATCTGCTAGGGTTGAGCCTTCCTGCATCACGTCACACATATTAATGGCCTTGCAAACCATTAATTGATTTGTTTCCTTCTTTGATTTCATACCGGATTTACAAAACATACATACTTACAATGTTTACAAAGGTTTATTTCCACACATACAAACACATGAACTCGCTCAACTTTTGTTGATGTTTTCAAACTACATGTATTTCAGGAAATTAAATATGGATCTGGCAGGCGTTTGGAAGTTTCAAGTGATGTTGGAAATAAAAAGATGTCATCCGGTGTCTAAGGGTTTGGATTGTGTATCTTATCCTAGATAATATACATAGTTCAAAGCCTAGTTTTTATTAGTGTCTTTTGTCGAGTCCTTATGGAACTCTTAAACAATTTGAATGGTTTGTAATATGGATTTGAAGCCTGTGTTTGGATTTTAAGACAATGTTGTTGTGATGTTTTAAACTTAATCTATGGATGAACATCTTTGGTTTTATCATATAGTTGTTTGTTATGGTTGAATGCAATGATATTAAGCAAGTCACACGTAATCACGCTTCCGCAAAAGTCAAGGTGTGACATACATTCCCGGTCCTTATCAACTTGAACCCAAGTAAGTAAATGATAGAGGCATTAGGACTAACCCATTTTCCTTTCAATACCATTATTTTTCATTATTTTTTTATCACCTACCCAAAATCCCCCTAGTTAACCCCTTTGAGCCTAAACCTTTTCGTTTCAAAACCCATAAAACAAACACCCTTTACCCACCAAAACCTTTTTCTTTTCAAACCCTCTTTGTTTTAGTAAAAAGTTCGGTTATCTGGTGACAAAAAAATAGAGAGAAGAGAATTTTGCAATAACCAAACAAGTTCCTCAAAAATCTTGTTTGAATATGCTTAGTTTGAATAAATGTAAAAAAAAAGAGGGTTCACGACAACCGACGCTTTTTACGCTTTTAGCCCTTTTTACTAACTACTAACCCCAAACCACCTACCTTTAACCCAAGCCTAACCCTTCCCTAAAGTCCTCTTGATATTTACAAAAGTTTATAGTTAAAAAGGAGGAGGATTGATTGCTTGGCAAGCTTATGGTAGAAGTAAGTTCCATGCCGGTCTCGAGTGTTTCACAAAAATACATCTTCGGCCGAGTGTTGAGTGATCTCCCGTAAGGTATGTGAACTTGTATATAAATGAAATTTTAAAAAGGCATGTTATGCACAAATAAGTAATTTCTCTTATGAAATGTTCTAAATAAATCATAACGAATAGGATTGTAAAGAGATAAAAATAAAACCCAATAAAAATCTTGGATTCCCGACACTCAAGACAAGCCCAAAACTTCTCTTCTACCCATTCCATTTGGGTGTGTAAGCCACAAATTAAAGAGTTTTGCTTGAGGACAAGCAAAGATTCAAGTGTGGGGGTATTTGATGTGTGTAAAATGCAACATATAAATTACATCAAATGAGGCATAAAACTAACCCTTTTTTAGTACTAATGTTGGAAAAAGTGTGCTTTTTTCTTCCTTTTTTATTTTCAGGACCAAATGAGCTTAATTGAACAAAAGGAACAAATATGCAGCCAAATCTAACATAAATACAAAGAAAATGAATAAACGTGGCATGCCCGACCCCTCGACAACATCTTCCCAAGCAAAATCAAGAGAACAGAAGGTTGACCACGACCCCGTGCCCAGCGAACACGGGGGCGTGGCCAGGTGTCTGCAGAAAATGACAAACTTGTAGAAGCTTCTATTCCCAGCACGGGGGCATGCCCAGCTCAACACCGGCCGTGGTCAACGCTAAGATTCGCAGAATCTTGCAAATCTTGATAGTACAGATACGCTTCTGCACACGGGGCCGTGCCCAGCGAACACGAGGGCGTGTGGAGCTAATGCAGACAAATTGTAATTAATGAAGAAGGAGAAAGAGGATGGCCACGGGGCCGTGTCCGGGCTTCTGTGCAGGCTATAAATAGGGGTGCTTGGTTCACTTCAAAGGCATCCCTTGGTAAACCACCTCTCTCCCACTTCACCACCACTCCACCACCACTACAACACCCACATCCACCACCATCATCCATCATCCACCTTAGAGTGTGTGTAGTAGTCTCGGGATCCAAGATTGATAGTAAGAGTTCTTGATAATCAAAGGCCATGTTTTTCTAAGTCTCTTACATCACTTGTTGAAGACAAGCATTTAATGTAATAGTTTTGATTTTTAATCTTTTCGCAGTTTTAATTTGGTTTTGTATTAATGACTTTAATAACTAGTTTCTTATGTTGAAGGTGAAACTTCCTTATCATTTGTCCGTTGTGTCTTGGCGTTATTTTACTGTCTATATAAAATAAAAGATTTTCACCATTCATATCTCTACGGTCTATATAGAGATATGTTGGCTACCAGGTCAGGGGTTAAGGGGATGGTTTGGTAAGGTTCTTGCCTTGTTCAGTGTATAAATCCTGCAAGGACCTGGGTCAAGCTTACTAGGACCTCCTTCAATACCCACTGGTATTGGATGGCGGGGGTGCGAATGGCTTGATCCCCTCATATGTAAACTACTATTAATACATTAACCCGGCTACTTGGGATTGTATCCCTGCTGACTCAAACCACTTAGCCGAGGGTAACGTCGCCTTCAAAAGAGGGGCCCTACCATATTACGCATTAATAACTTAATTAATTATCTTTCAATATTCCGACCCTTTGGGATTGTATCCTTGCTGACTCAAACCACTGGGTTGAGGGTAACGTCACCTTCAAAAGAGGGGCCTACTACTATAACTAAGATAATCTCTTAAAAAGTGCAAAAGTGCGGAAATCATCAAAGGTTACATTAAAGGCGAGTCAGATCCAAGTGATTCATCTTGTCTATCTGTTTTTATTTTATTTTTCAGCATTTTTATTTTTTATTTTTCTTGTTTAAAACCTTTTCTAAAACTTTTGATTTGATTAGACGTTGAGGATAAACCGGTACTAAAAGCTCTTGGGTCCTTGGACGACCTCAGTATCTTACCAACGCTATACTCCGCTCACGATGGGTGCACTTGGCCCATATGTGTGTTTAGTGTTAGTAGAATATCGTGTTTTATAAATTTTAAAACATGACTAAAGTGTTAAAAAAGGCTTAAAATATCAATAAATATATATCACACCTAACGCACATCATATATATATATAGGAACATGATCAGGAGAGAACACCTCAAAGTGTGAGAACGATTCTCAGCCACAAGATCGTAGTGGTTTGTGGCTGAGATTGATGCGGTGGCATTTTTGTAAATAATAAGGGCCTTGGAACTACCAGGAGGGGTAAAATAGGAAGATCCAAACAAAGGTGCACATGCTAATCACATGTCATTTTCCCCCCATCATATTTAAACGACAATAACTTTTTTATATGTGATTATTTTTCGAAAAAAATTACACCATAAAACTCAGCGTTTTTTATCTTTCCAATGGGTATACTATTGATATACTTTTCAAAAAAAATTAACTGGGTTTTATAGTTTTTCTGAACCGGGTGTTTTATGGCGTTTTAGACTATGTATTTTCATGGCGTTTTTCTGAACTAGTTGTTTTTATGGCATTTTAACTAGGTATTTTCATGGCGTTTTTCTGAACTGAGTGTTTTATGGCGTTTTCAACTGAATTTTTTTCATGGCATTTTTCTGAACTAGGTGTTTTGTGGCGTTTTTAACTCGGTATTTTTATAGCGTTTTTTCTGAATTCGGTGTTTTTATGGCGTTTTATTTAAACACCTAGTTAATGTGAGTGGGTTTTTTGACAATATTACTCCTTAGTGTAATTTAGCATCAATGGCACATGTCACCACCAAAATTGTTCTCACCGTTCTCACACTTTTCACCGTTCTCTCTAAATCCTGACCCTATACATATATATAGAAAAAGTGTAACGTACAATAGAGCTTATCGTACGATACGTACGCGATCATCCCAGTCATATGATCTGGTGCGAATTCAATCTTCGCATGTTATAAAAAGGCAAATGAAATCGCGTGGCTTGAAAATGCATTGAAATCGCATGTTTTGAAATCCCATGCTGAAGGGGTAAGGTCCCAAAAACCTCATAATAAGTATTTGAGACCATACCACAAACTGACCTTTTAACCTTTTAACCTTGCGCGGCCGCGCACTGGTCTTACAAAAGGAAGAAGTAATCAGCAATCTATAGTCGCGCGCCCAAAGGAAAACATAAATCCTTGCGCCTTCCCCCATTAGCAAAGGATAAAAATCCTGAGATCAATACTTCCGCCTAGATATCCAGACCTGGATAATTACTCAGACTTAGGATTTATTCATTCAGTGGTCTCCACACAATAAGGTGCCACACTAGATTACAGCAGTAATCTTCTAGAAGAAATATAATCGTGCACCACCCAGACGGTTATAACCGTCTGGACACGTGTCATTACCACAGACGGCCCTGAAATCACAACGAAGGCATGCAATTGGAGAGTAATCTCCACTTGATCACATTACACGTGGCAAATCCCCAGCCTTTGATCTAGACCACGATCCGTGTGCTCTCACGTCGGATCAAAGAACTTAAACGGAAGGAAATGTAACCGCTTACGGGGTTAGCATCTTCCGTTAACTTTTCACTAACGGGTTTTCCCGCCTAAAACAACTCCCGGCTATAAATATGAGAAAGAACCCAGGTATGAATTCAAGTCACACACACTTCTCAAATACATTCTCTTCTCCATTACCAATACTTATTCTCACATCGGAGTTGGGTCAAGGAGAGAACCCTCTTCTCCCCTTGGCGAGGCTAACGGTGTTCTTTTTTGCAGAACCATCGGAGAAGAAGATCAGCTGCAACTGAATCAATCGAGAGAGAGCTAACCCTTTTATGCGGATTCAAACCCCCTATATATCTCGGTTCCGACCATTTATCTAGTGTTTCTTCATTGGCGCCCACCGATTCCTCAGTTTTCTAGTTTCTATCTCGTTTCAATTCAGTTCGTTTCATTTTCTGTTTTGCACATGGCAGAAAATTCATCATCTCACCGGCAACCTGGTCCTCGACCAAACGTCGGAAACAATTTCCAAATAGAAGGATCCCCAGAACATTGGTTTAACAGATGCCAAGCTGCTTTAGACACAATCGTTATACAAATCGCCAGATCTGATTTCCCAAACATCAGATCTGGAAAAGAAATCAACACTACAGTATTGGACCCACCAACACCACGTCGGGGGGACATCCAATCCAGCCAATCCAGATATAGCAGTTATCAGAAACCTAAACAAATACACATGGTTCAAGGAGGTCCGTCACGAAGACCAAATAAACGAAACTATGATCAACATTGGAGAGAACATCAAGTCGTATTTCCTGTTGTTCCTGGGGGCCCTCAGGAAGAACGACCAGTGATTATTACTGGTATTTTCGGTCATTACCGGACGAACTATATGTTCATAGATCCGGGAAGCTCGATGGACATCATATACGAGCAGTGTTTCAAACAACTTGACCCAGAGGATAAAGCACGTCTAGAACCGGTTGATTTTCCCCTCACCGGATTCTGCAATGAAGCTGTATTCCCATTAGGGCAAATAGCTTTCCCTGTAACTCTATCAGATGGCGAGCATTCACGAACAGTCACAGTCAATTTCATGGTCATGCCAGCAGTCTCACGCCATGATGTCTTACTCGGAAGAAGGTCACAAAGAGAATTTAGCATGATCACTTCTATTCCACATGCTGCATGCGGATTTCCAACAGAAACCGGAGTTGCAATTTTATACTCAAGTAAAGAAGTCATGTACGTAGACGACGAGCCACCAACAAAGGTAGTCAAACCTTCAGCATCAAACGAACCAGAGAAATGGGTCCTGAACAACGAATACCCAGAGCAGACTATTCTGCTAGGACATGCCATTTCACCAGCAACACGAATACAACTGAAAGAATTGTTGTCTAACAACAAAGATATATTTGCTTGGTGTCCAGCAGACATGACTGGAGTTCCACGCGACATCGCGCAACATTGTCTAAATATCAAACCATCAGTAGAACCTGTTGCTCAGGGGAGGCGCAACTTCAGTGAAGAAAAAGCAAAAGCCATGGACGAGCAAGTGACAGAGTTACTTAATGCGGGAATCCTGCGCGAAGTAAAATACCATACATGGGTTGCCAACCCAGTCATGGTACAAAAACATAGTGGCGGATGGAGAATGTGCGTCGATTTCAAAGACCTGAATAAAGCATGCCCAAAAGATTGTTACGCGCTTCCAGAAATAGACAAAAAAGTCGACTCTCTAGCATCGTTCAGATGGAAGTGCTTTCTCGACTGTTACAAAGGTTACCATCAGGTCCAGATGAAGGAAGAAGACGAAGATAAAACCGCTTTCCGCACAGACAAAGGCATTTTCTGCTACACTAAAATGCCTTTGGCCTGCGCAATGCCGGCGCAACTTATCAGCGTCTAATGGACACAGTTTTCAATAGTGACATTGGCAAGAAAGTTGAAGTATACATGGATGACCTCGTCATCATGAGCCATGAAGAAGACTCAATGCTCAAGAATATTCAGCGCACATTCGACTCTCTGCGCAGCGTGAATTTAAAGCTCAACCCAACAAAATGCTCCTTCGGAATGGAAGAAGGAAAATTTTTGGGTTTCATAGTCACAAGAGATGGCTTTAAAGTAAATCCAGAAAAAGTACAGACCATCCAGCTAATGCCTTCACCCGCAACTATGAAAGAAATGCAAAGGCTCGCTGGACGCTTAGCAGCCTTGAACATATTCTTGGCTAATCATGCGGCAAAATCTTATCCATTTATCAGTACGCTACGAAACTGCGGAAAGAAAACTCCCTTTCAATGGACGCCTGAAGCAGAAGCAGCATTCAAGCAAATGAAAGAATGTTTAATTCAGTTACCAACGCTGACTGCGCCAAAAGAAAAAGAGTCGTTAATCTTATATCTGTCAGCCGCTGAAGTAGCGGTAGGTGCAGTATTAATGGTAGAACGAGAAAACATTCAGACTCCAATCTACTATATCAGCAAAATGCTCACCGGCCCCGAAACTCGTTACTCAATGATAGAAAAATTGGTTCTAGCACTAGTACACGCATCCTGACGCTTGCGCAGGTACTTCTCAGGCCATGTCATCACGGTTCTCACGAATTATCATTTAGGCCAAATCTTGTCAAAACCTGATGTAGCGGGAAGATTGGCTAAATGGGCCATTGAGCTGGGAGGATACAACATTTTTTACAAGCCAAGACCAGCAATCAAAGGGCAAGTTCTGGCAGACTTCGCCACCGAAGTTCCCATCGATAAAATACAAGAATGTGAGGCAATCCAAAACCCTACACCTGTTTTCGACGACAGAGTCTGGACCTTACACACAGATGGCGCTTCCAAATATGATGGAGCAGGAGCAGGCCTCCGATTGGTCAGTCCGGATAATCACGAGCTTACATATGCCATACGCTTAGACTTCCAAAGTACCAACAATGAAGCAGAATACGAAGCATTTTTAGCAGGCCTTCGTCTAGCACTCAAAATGGGGGCAAGAAACCTTGAAGCCAACGTTGATTCAAAGCTAGTAGCCGAGCAAGTTAACGGTCGCTACGATGCAAAAGGAGAAGCTATGGCATTATACCTTGAACAAGCGCGGATGTTAATCAGCCAATTCCAAACGTTCAAAGTCAACCACATAAACAGAAGCGAAAACAAACACGCAGATGCGTTAAGCAAGTTAGCTGCTACCAGCTTCAAACACCTAGCAAAGGAAGTACGCATAGAGGTACTATCCAACCCTTCTATTCATCTCAAACAAGTAAACGTCATAGAAATGGGAAATCCATCCTGGATGTCCCCAATTATCTCGTACCTTCAACACGGAAAACTTCCGGAAGGAAAGGCAGAAGCTCAAAAGATACAACACAAAGCGATAAATTACGAAATGGCGGATGGCGTCCTTTACCGAAAGTCATTCATGGGACCATTATTACGCTGTGTCGATAAAACATACGCCCAATACCTGGTCAGAGAGATCCATGAAGGTTTATGTGGGATACACGCGGGACCGCGCATGGTCGTGGCAAAAATAATGAACGCCGGATACTACTGGCCAGGAATGCATATGGATGCAGTTGATTTATTAAGGAGATACGCAGCCTGTCAACGCCATGCACCAAAGACGCTCCGACCAAAGAATCCACTAATACCCGTCACGTCTGCTTGGCCATTCCAACAATGGGGCATCGATCTTGTTGGCCCATTTCCTGACGCGCCAGGCGCAGTAAAATTCATCATTGTGGCGGTCGATTACTTCACTAAATGGGTAGAGGCCAAAGCCTTGGCTTCAACCACAGCAATGGTAATCCGCAAATTCATATGGGAACATATCATTTGCAGGTTTGGATTACCATTGCGCATTATTTCTGACAACGGCACAAATTTCGCCTCAGAAGATCTTCAAAAATGGTTCAAAGAAATGAAAATCGAGCATAATTTCGCCTCAGTCGCACATCCACAAGCGAACGGTCAAGTAGAAAGTGTAAACAAACAGATCGTTGACGGTATAAAAGGGCGACTAGGGACAGCACGCAGAGGGTGGGTCGACGAACTCCCCAGCATCCTCTGGGCGCATCGGACAATGCCAAAGACTAGCACAGGCGAAACATTGTTCAGCCTAGTCTATGGGTCTGAGGCCGTCATTCCAGCCGAGATCGGCCTACCATCACCACGCATGATAGCTATGGAAAAACAGAACAATGAACAAGAACGAAGAATGGATTTAGACCTTCTGGAAGAAAGGCGCGAGAACACCGCCATAGCAGAAGCAAGGTACAAATCCAAACTCGAAAATATTACAATGCGCGCGTCCGCATATGTACCTTTGTCCCCGGTGATTTTGTCTTGCGCGACAATGAAGCTTCAAACGCTGAAAAACCAGGAAAATTAGCGCCAAGATGGGAAGGACCATACGTCATCAACGAGGTCCTAGGCAAGGGGGCGTATACCCTAAAAAGAATCGACGGAACTCTAGTACCACGCACCTGGAACGCACAGCAACTGCGCAGGTGTTACATGTAGGTCAAATCATTCACAGGCAATGTATTTCCTATTTACACTTGTATTACAAGCCTCGCGCTTTATCAATACAAACGTTATTTCTATACTTATTACAGTTTGTTACAAATTGCATGAAATTCTTTTGGATTACGCGAAAACGGAATGGCAAATATTGTACAACTCATGAACAGTCTGAGAAAAACGCAACAAAAGCACAGCTTTTGACAAACGTTCACACATGAGCACAATGCCATCTCTAATTCGCTCTACCTAATCAAAACAATTAAAGCACATGCAACACATTGTAATCCAAACATGCAAAAACATACATCACATAACAAATGTACATATCATTAAGTGTAACAAAGCACTTCATAACAAGATCATGGCAATGATCTTCAAAAGTTTAGTTCCAAAAACTGGAATATTTACAAAAACAAAAATCTTGTTTCAACCAGTAGCAAGACGTCCAACCGATAACCATTCACATCACCTACCCTATTCAAACAGAAACATCTTCCTCAACAACCGGAGCAAGATCGATCCGACGCTTCTGACGACGATGGTACACCAACTCACACTTACCCGGACGGAGAGTTGGGAATCGAGCCATCAAAGCCTCAGCCGACAGCACAACGGTTTCTTCACCAGCCTCCAGTAAACAAAGATCAGCATTAAAAGGCCCAACAGCAGACGTCACCTTGCTAGTTCCGGTGAGAGGCGGTGACGGTGAATTAGCAAGCAACACCAGGCTTTCGGCGGCATCATAAAACCTCAAGATATCGTGAAGCCGACGAGTACGAGACAAACCCTTTATCTCCATAATCTCCAAAATAAGAGGATGAAATAAACACCCTACAAATATATAAAGGGAATAACACCTCGGAGAAAGGGAAACTGGATCGCTATGATTAACTGTCAGAAAGATATCACATCCAAGCGGCGCTACAGGAACAGGAGTCATATCCTCATTAATAAGGCCTGACAAAGCGCCACTACAATCCCAAGAGAGAAGAAAAAATGCACACTCTTACTGACAGATGACGTCATCACACGTCAATACATGAGTACAATTTCCCCTAAAAAACTTTTTTAGCAACATTCAATCTTCTCATAGAAGATTCCCTATTCCTCCCTCTTTAGATAAATTCAATCTTCTCATAGAAGATTTCTTATTTTTCGCGCCCAAAAAACATTTCCCTCTCATAAGTCTAGTGCTCCACTTATTTGCATAAGTACAACACTAGACTGGGGGGACTTGAAGGGGTAAGGTCCCAAAAACCTCATAATAAGTATTTGAGACCATACCACAAACTGACCTTTTAACCTTTTAACCTTGAGCGGCCGCGCACTGGTCTTACAAAAGGAAGAAGTAATCAGCAATCTATAGTCGCGCGCCCAACGGAAAACATAAATCCTTGCGCCTTCCCCCATTAGCAAAGGATAAAAATCCTGAGATCAATACTTCCGCCTAGATATCCAGACCTGGATAATTACTCAGACTTAGGATTTATTCATTCAGTGGTCTCCACACAATAAGGTGCCACACTAGATTACAGCAGTAATCTTCTAGAAGAAATATAATCGTGCACCACCCAGACGGTTATAACCGTCTGGACACGTGTCATTACCACAGACGCCCCTGAAATCACAACGAAGGCATGCAATTGGAGAGTAATCTCCACTTGATCACATTACACGTGGCAAATCCCCAGCCTTTGATCTAGACCACGATCCGTGTGCTCTCACGTCGGATCAAAGAACTTAAACGGAAGGAAATGTAACCGCTTATGGGGTTAGCATCTTCCGTTAACTTTTCACTAACGGGTTTTCCCGCCTAAAACAACTCCCGGCTATAAATATGAGAAAGAACCCAGGTATGAATTCATGTCACACACACTTCTCAAATACATTCTCTTCTCCATTACCAATACTTATTCTCACACCGGAGTCGGGTCAAGGAGAGAACCCTCTTCTCCCCTTGGCGAGGCTAACAGTGTTCTTTTTTGCAGAACCATCGGGGAAGAAGATCAGCTGCAACTGAATCAATCGAGAGAGAGCTAACCCTTTTATGCGGATTCAAACCTCCTAGATATCTCGGTTCCGACCATTTATCTAGTGTTTCTTCACATGCAAATGAAATCGCATGTGGAAAAAATGGCTAGCATGGGTGAATGTGAAAAATGGCATGGGGTGTGTAGATGGACAAAATCGCATGTGGAAGATTTGAATATCGCATGTGAAAAAATGGCTAGCATGGGTTAATGTAAAAAATGGCAAGGGGTGTGTAGATGGACACAATCGCATGTGGAAGATTGAATATCGCATGTGAAAAAATGGCTAGCATGGGGTAATGTATAAAATGGCATGGGGTGTGTAGATGGACAATATCGCATGTGGAAGATTGAACTCGCACCAGATTGTACGGCTGGGATGATCACGTACGTATCGTATGATAAGCCCTATTGTACGTTAACTGACCTCTATATATATAGATATATGTATACATATGTATATATATATACATATACGTATATGTATATGTATATACATATGTATACATATATGTATATACATATGTATATACATATACTTATACATATACATATATGTATATATACATATGTATATAAGATTTAGGGAAAACGCCGAAAAGTGTGAAAACGGTAAGAACGATTTTGGTGTTGACATGTGGCGTTGATGCTAACTTACACTAAGGGTAATATATATTATCAGAAAACTCATGCACATGCCACTCACATGTCAAAGACCATGCACAGGCCACTCACATGCATATTCTACCATCTTTTTTAAACTCTCGTAACTTTTCTACACGTGATTATTTAAAAAAAAAATACACCATAAAATCGAGTGTTTTATTATCTTTCTAACGAGTATACTATTTCTATACTTTTGAAATTAAAAAAAATAACATGAACTGGGTTTCAAATAAAAATACCATAAAAACACCCAGTTTAGAAAACGCCATGAAAAATACCCAGTTGAAAACGCCATAAAACATCTGGTTCATAAAGACACCATAAAAAAACTCAGTTGAAAACGACATAAAAACGCCCAGTTCAGAAAAATGCTATGAAAATACCCAGTTGAAAACGATATAAAACACTCAGTTTAGAAAAACACCATGAAAAACTCAATTGAAAACGCCATAGGAACACTTAATTCAGAAAACACCATAAAAATTGGTTGAAAAACGCCATAAAAACACACTTCAGAATAACGCCATAAAAACCCCATAAAAACCCATTTGAAAACACCGTAAAAAAAACAAAGTTTAAAACGCCATAAAAACCCACTTCATTTTTTCCGAAAAATATATCAATAGTATACTCGTTGGAAAGATTAAAAAAAACGCTGAATTATATGTTGTGTTTTTTTTTTTTGAAAAAAATAATCGCGTATAAAAAAGTTATTGGCGTTTAAATATGATCGGGGAAATGGCATGTGATTAGCATGTGCATCCTTGTTTGGATCTTCTTATTTTACCCCTCCTTGTAGTTCCAAGGCCCCTAGTATTTACAAAAATGTCACCGCATTAATCTCAGCCACAAACCACTAAGATCTTGTGGCTGAGGATCGTTCTTACCGTTTTCACACTTTGAGGCATTTTCTCCTGATCCTATATATATATACACACTTATAGATATAGATATAAATATCATGATGTAATGTGATGTAATACAATATAGTGTAACATAATGAGATGCAATAAAATGTAATATGGTATAATATGATATGATTTGCTGTAATTTGATATAATATGATGTAATATAATACAATAAAATATAATTTAATATACTATATATGACGTGACATAATATAATACAACAACAGTATATGCACTATTTAATAAAGAGTAAATTACGATTTTAGCCCCTGTTATTATATCACTTTTACCCTTTTAGCCCAAAAAGAAATCTTTTAACATCTGAACCCCTAACGTATTTTTTTCTAACACTTTGGCCCCTAACACTAACACCATCCATTTACTTTTAGGTGCCAAAAGGGTTAGAAAAAAAGATGTTGGCGGCTCAGATGTTAAAAGATTTTTTTTTGGGCTAAAAGGGTAAAAGTGATATAACCACATGAGCCAAAATCATAATTTACTCTGTAATAAATAAGGATATTTATGTGCTATATTGCATGTCTCTTCTATCTGATTAAGAAAATTAAAGGGAACGCTTCTCAAGGTATTCACATGTTGTAAAAATAAAATTAAGCCTAAATATTTGAATCTTATATCTTATATATCTCAAGCAACCATTTTTGCAAACAATTCTTCTTTTTTCAAACTTACTGAAACTTGAATTATGATTAACTTGGTTAAAAACTATTTATAATAAATAAATAGGACATTAATATTTTTGTGACAAAAACTTTTAAATAAATGTTTTATTTGTGTAATTTTTTCACAATTTTTTTGTGTTTATTTCGATTTTAGGTTTTAGCAAAAAAAAAAAAAAATTCCTCATCAATATTATTAATTTCTAAAAGTATTTTAGCTACAAATATGAAAGATATAATTTTTACAACTACCTAATCAATATAATATATTAATTTGTATAAGTAGATATAATTTTATTTTAATAAATGATTACCCAATAAAAGCATTCAAGTATACATTATTTTTTTTAAATATAGTCATTATAACTAGATATTATTTTATTGTATTAAATGATTGCCCAATAAAAGCATTATAAAAATTTATCGATTAAAATTTTTATAAACTATACTTTCTTTATAATTCTTCTATACCTAATGCTAATGGGGATTAACTCACTTGGTAGAGACTCTTGCTTTTTAGTGGAAGGTATTGGTTTCAATCCTAAGCAGAGAGTAGATTACGATTTATTTGCTCTAATTTAGGAGTATGTAAGATTTGACATTAAAAAATATTCTATACCTAATAAATAAGTAACTCAAATATTTTTATTTATCATATAGTACATATATATATATATATATATATATATATATATATATACACATATATATACATAGGGAGAGGATCATGAGAAAACTACATCTAAATGAGAAAACTAGAAAACTAACTAAAAAAACCTAAAAAGCACACCAATTTTTTTTTACAAATTTTTATAAAAAAATCGCTATTTTTTATATATAAAAAAATTTTCAAAAAAAAAAAAAAAAAACTTATACTGCCATGTGCATTATATGTGTACTACACATATGCATTATATCCGTATTAGTGCACATATGCAGTACAACAATTTTTTTAAAATTTTTTTCCATATATTAAAAGTAGCGATTTTTATAAAAAAATTGTAAAAAAAAAATTTGGTATATTTTTAGGCGTTTTTAGTTAGTTTTTTGGTTTTCTCATTTAAACTAGTTTTCTGATGATCCATCCCCTACACACACACACACACACACACACACACACACACACACACATATATAGGGGAATGTTCAGTTAAAAACTGCTTTTATCACGAGAACTCGAAAACTAACTAAAAAAACATTAAAAACATACCAATTTTTTTTTTACCAATTTTCGCTAGTTTTTGTGTATAAAATTTTTTTTTTTCAAAAAAAAAAAAAAAAAATTGTAGTGCACATGTGTAATATTACACATGTGTAGTCTACACATGTGCATTACAATTTTTTTTTGTTTGAAAAAAAGTTTTTTTATATATAAAAAATAGCGATTTTTAATAAAAAATTGTAAAAAAAAATATTTTGGTATGTCTTTTCGGCTTTTTTAGTTAGTTTTCGAGTTCTCGCGATAAAAAGAGTTTTCACTTGAACCCTCCCTATATATATATATATAGGGGACTGCTGAAATGAGAACCACCTCGAGTTGTAAGAACCGTGAGAACTACACCGTACGGGGCGAGGTGGACCAATTTTTTTTTCATAACCGTAGTTGCGTGTATTATAAACACATTTGTAAAAAAAAAATTAAAAAAAAAAAAATGTCGTGTGTGTAGTTTTGAGCACCACAAGTTTGTGTTTACGGGTACCGTAAATCTAACCGGAAAATTTACGGTACCCGTAAACACAAACTTGTGGTGCTCAAAACTACACACACGACATTTTTTTTTGAATTTTTTTTACAAATGTGTTTATAATACATGCATCTACGTTTGTGAAAAAAAATTTGGTCCACCTCGCCTCAGATCAAAAAGTTCTCACGGTTTTTACAACTCGAGGTGGTTCTTATTTTAGCGCAAGTCTATATATATATTTAACATCTAATCTAAATCTAATAAACCATTCCAAGAAAAGTCCACGTGTCAACACCTCTCCCCACCACCCCTGAGTCGCATCTCCATCACCCCCAAACCTTAATCAACCCTATCCACTTCCTTCTGTTGCATAAGAAACCCATTAAGAAGATACAAATGAGATGGTTTTTCGGTTTAAGTTTTCGGCACCGTGACCACTGCTTTCCATTTTCAGAGATCGGATGCTCAAAGTACAGATCCTTTCGAAGGTATTCTCATCTCATTGTTAATACAAGTTTTTAAGGTTATAAGTTATATGGATAAACCAATTTCATGTATCTTTTTATATATTTTGATTTCTTAAATTGGGGTATAAAACAAAGATGCAGGGTACATTGAAAATCAACAACAGAACATTTTACATTGACGTGAACTTAAAATTCCCATTGGTTTGATCCCATGGCTTGCATCTGGCATTGATTCTGAATCGAAATTCATAAGGTATGTTCTTTTTTCCATGTTCAGTTTTTCATTCGTAAGTTATTATGTATATTTATTTCTTAACCTGTTGGACATTAATTCAGGTGCATATGGTTGTTGATGCTTGCAAGAATGTCCCAAGACGCTTGCATATAAAAAAGATAGCATACTATGAATTGGAAGTTCAATATTTTCTTTTGGTTATGTTTTTAAGTGGTAAAATGGGTAAAAAGAACAAGCTAATAAGGAAACATTTAAATGGGTTGATTGGGTGAAAGTGCCTCTGTTGAACACCACTGGCTCTTATCATGATATCACTGGTTGAGACAACACAAATGGTAAAAGCTCTTATATAGAAGTTTATTGACATTTTAAACATTATTACACTTGATGATCACGCATTACCACTGATACGTGGTTGAAAACCGGTGATCGTTTATGCTTATGTTGATGTTTTACGTAGATTTTAATCTTGAATAGCCTACTTTTAATGGGATTTGTGTTTTACAGGTCTAAAAGAATTTAAGGAGCTAATCGGGAGCTAAACGGAGCACCGAGACGCGAATCGGGTCAACCGGGAATGTGAAATGAACAAAAATGGGTTAACCATGAAGATTGGATGTGTTTTGGGGGGATGTTAATGCATTTAAAATGAAGATATTGGAAGATGGCATGATAGAGGGCTGAATTACGAGTACGTGGGCGAAAACGGTGAGTAAAACGGAGCTATAACGAAGAAGTTATGAAGAAAACAGTTTTCGCAGGAAACCAGCAAAACCAGGAGGCGTCGGTGACGCCCTCCAGAACCCTCCGTCGGCAAAAAAATGTTCGTAGGCAGTGGATTAGCGCGTCGGACGAACTTGGAACATCCAGGGGCCGTCGGGGACGCCCCAAATGGCGTCGGCGACGCCCCCTAGTTTCTGCTATCGCGAAATTCTTGTTTTTCTTGTTGTTGGACGAGTTTTAAAGGGTTTTTGACCTATTTTTCGGGAGTTACACTCTATTTTTTGAAGTTAGAAACACCTCTTGGAGCCAAGATACATCACCAATTCATCGTCTAATCCATCCATTCGATTGACAATCATTCGATTCGATCATCATCATCACTTCCACAACCCTAATCATCATTCACCTTTCCATCCATTCATCACCATCAATCATTCCAAACCCTAATCACTATTTCCACCACTTCAAGGCTTCAAGATGATGATGTTCAAGCTCTCCTCATCCGGTGATCAAGTCCCTTCGATCATGCACGGCTAATTCCTTGGAGGTTTCACCCCGGTGTAGACTTTTGTAAGATTTAGGGTTTATTATGTGTTGATGTTTGATTTGTGACAACTTGAATTGCATTTGAATCTTTAGAAAATTGCCTTACGTTTGTATTGAATTTACGAATTGTCGAGTGAATGATTAAATTTGACTTTGTGAAATGAATACACGTATTTATGCCTTGTCTTTTGATAGGATTTGTTAGTCCAAGGTAACGAAGTGCATCGTGGTCCGTTGTCTATGACGTTGATAGCGATTGGCACCTAAGCTTTGTGATTGTTGACCTGTTAATGAACTAATTCGAGTAAATCAAATTAAAATGCGTAGTAATCCTAGGTCTTGCATTTGTTGAAACCGGGTGTGAAACTTGTTATTCCATCTTGTTTTATTAATCAAGTTTCTTGCAATTGCTTATTTCTCTTAATAAATTAATCCAACCCAATTGTTATTCTCATTTAAACATCTTTTCAACAAATAAAAATCATAAAAATAACTTAGCAAGCTTCATAACTGTGACAACCATTAAAAATCAACCAAGTCCAATCGCAAACCACATACTCTTCGTGGTTCGACCCCTTACTACCACTAGCTATTTGTTAAGGGTAATTTGGGTATATAAATATTATCTTTGACCGGAGCGCGACACTCCTATCAAATTTTGGCGCCGTTTCCGGGAGTTAGTGCGCTTTGTGTTTGGATACTTGTTTGTATTTCGTGATTAACTGTTTAAATTGCTTAGTCCTTTTGTACTTTGTCTTTTTTCTTGTTACGCGGGTTGTGTTACTTGTGCAGATTACAGGTAGTGCATGGGTACACGGAATTCCAGGAGGACTTCCCTGTTAGTCTACGAACCAGAAATCGAGAGAGTTGCAAGAAGGAATTTAGCAAGACGGTTAGAAGCAACCATTGTTTCTAACCAAGTCACCCAAAACCCACAATCAACACCGTCCATTGAAATCGATTCAATGTCAAACCAAAATTCAAATCACCCAAACCTCAATCAAAACCAATTCCAATCCCGAGGAACCTTCTATCCCGCTTAAAACGTCCAACATATACCTCAAGATCAACTGGGTGGTGGTAACAATTCAAGACCACCCACACCACCTTTCCAAAACTGAGGCCCGAATAATAACCAACGAACACCTCCACAATAAAACCTTCACTGACACAATTCCTTACTCGCTAACCTTGATGACCGGAATGTTAATTCCGAACGAAGAGGCAACCGAGACCATGGCAATCCCGCGAATGAAGACCCGTTCTTTAACATCAATGAATTAAGAAATGCCATCCCCGATGCTGAGACGTATAGTGTTCCCGGTTATCAATCGCCGGAGCACGTGAGTATTCACTCGGAATACTCGGATGACGGGGGTAATTATGATGAACGGGTAGATGATGATGGTTGGGGGTATGTGAAAAGGGAAATGTGTACAACACAAGAGGTTTTGAAGCCGATGAGTTTGGCTATCAAAATGCCAATTATGTGGGGAACGATAATTATGGTTACGGGAATGTGAGAAACGACGGTTAAGGAAACAACCGAAACCCACGGAACAACAATTTAAGGAACCGGAATGATGGGTACTACAACAATAATAACAATGCCAATCATAACCGGATTCCTCGTTTCATGGGAGGAGGTAACAAAGGTGGAAATCAAGTTGGATATCATGGGGATAATAGACGGGATAATCGAAGACCTATTGATCAAGAAGTTGACAGTCCACGTCGTCGTCAACAACCTCTAAGAGGCGTCAATGACCGCTTTAGGCCGGTGATCACTGACAATGATTCACCGATTGTATGTGAACGAAGAATGTTCGATTGTAAGCCTCATTACATCAACATCCTCCCCCAACTTAATGGGAGGACTAATGATGAGCCATATATTCATTTGGCGGAGTTTTCAGCCATATGTAGTACTATTGGAGGGCATGATTTTGCCTTGGAAGAGGTCAAGCTTCAACTGTTTCAATTTTCTTTGAAGGATAAGGCGAGGCAGTGGTTTCTCACACTTCCGGCGAATAGTATTCGCACATGGGCTGAAATACAACAAGTTTTTCTTGACGAATATTACTCAATCGCGAAGACCGATGATGTTAGAGATGAAATTCGGTCTTTTCGCCAACTTTCGAGTGAACCGCTACATGAAGCCTTCACTCGATACAAGGAATTGATTAGGAGATGCCCTCATCATCAAATTGAAAAATGGGAGTTGGTCAAATGCTTCGTAAGGGGTTTGGATGATGAGACATGGAACCACCTTGAGTCGACTAATAATGGAACCTTGTTGAGCAATCATGAGGACGACGATTGGAGGTCCTAGAAAGGATGAGCAAGAGGTCAAAGGCGAAAGAGTCGGCTGATCAGGCCAAAAAGTGTCACACCCCGACTGCGTAAAACAACGAAACCGCGGCGGAAACGTCAGGGAGTGGAGCGACAGAATTATTGTTTCACAACCATGGATTCAAAAAGTGTTGTTTTATTGAGTTATTAAGTATTTACATTGTCTTCAAGATAAAACAAACAAGTTTACATATCGACTATCATCGTTATTAAGTCACTAAGGCCTTGTCCAGTCCTAAGTGAGCATGCATCCTAGTCGCAATTAACATCATTCAACACCACCTGAAACATATGTAAAAATAAAGTCAGCAAAGAAATACCGGCGAGCACATAGGTTTTGTGAGAGTGTCGGATTCATGGCTCGTTTACATGTTGCAATACCTCGATTGGCTACAAGAGTCGATAATTGAAAACCTTGTTTTGAAAAGAGTTTGATATTGTAATATGAATAACCAACTCAAAATAAGTTGGTTATAGTTTATAAAATCTCGTTGTCATGAATCTTAACCCAAAACATTTATTTAAGTAAACCAAATTGTAAATCGTTCTCATAGTAAAACTTGTATGGTTTATATCGTATAGTAAACATCGTTGCATGACATCGTTAAAAATCATTCGACCAAGTGAACTAAATAACGCCACGGTATGTAATATGATATAAGCACTTATATATAAGAAGTACCAGCGGCGTATCTACCACGATTTTATCACATTACACTCGTCCCGTTATCTAATCACATACCAAAAACCCATCGTTTAAATCATTTAAATCGTTCATGTAATAGACCATCGTTCATTTGTTTAAGTCATTCTAATCGTTCCAAATCGTTCAATCGTTCAAAATCGTTCAATCGTTCAAATCGTTCTCGTTTTAATTGTGAAAACACTTTTGATCGTCTCGATTATAACATTTAAACATTCACAACTCGTCCATCGTTCAACTCGTATTAACAAACCACCAAAGGGTAAGTTAACAATCAACAGGTTTAGTCGTTACCCACATAACACCCACACATAACCATGGGTGCAGTCTGATAACGGGATTTGTCAGATCTTATGGTACCATAACATAATACTGGTCAGCTTGGCCAAAGCTAATGAATGTCATTCGTTATGTAAATACGGCCAAAGCTAAATCGAAACCTATCCTAAGCATCCACAAGTGTGAAGGATCACGCGTAAGGAGCCTCGGTGCACTCGGATTGCGAAGTACCTCACCGCATTGCTTTTAACCACCCATTTTTCGACTAGTTTCTTCCCTAGCCCCGAGCTAGTAGTAAGTGACTCTAAATGCCTTTTTGATCTATTCTAAAATGGTTAATAAGAAATTTGTCGGTTGAAAACCATGTACATGTAAGAACAAAAATCAAAAAGTCTACTAAAGTTTACTAAAATAATGAGCTTGGTGGTTAATAGGTGAATATTGGTGTAAAACTTATAAAATTGTTTTGTTATGATTATTTAAGTACCGATCTATGTCGTGGTAGCTCGGGTCATCATCTAACCCGGATTAGTCATGTTCATGGATCATGACATAGAGTTGTTTAAATATAAAAAGGGTTAAAAGGTGAAACTCTACCACACATGAAACATGAACTTGTGTAAAAATGTTTTACTTGTGTAAAAGTGTTTTAACTTGTACAATAGTGTTTAAAACTAGTAGATCTACGTATCTACAACCGGTATTTTCAAAGAACCAAGTATCGAAGAATTATGTTTCCTAAAAGATGGATCTTACACTAACAAGCATGATTTTTATAAACCACAAGTGTGTAAACACTTGTGAAATAAAAAGATCCGACAAAGAACTAGTTTTGTCAAATGTTAGTAGAAGTTGTAAAGATGGATTTTTCTCTAAAAACGAGGTTTTTACAAAATCGGATTATTTACACAAAAGATCCATTTAAAGTAAAGAGAATTTACTACATATTTTTAGACAAACCACAAGTTCGTATATTTTTGCGATTATGTCTAGCTTTGACTAGTTAAAAATGTTGAAAAGTTGTTTGATAATGTTGGGAACATTGGTTGATTTGATTTGTTAAAGAAAATGATACGCTTGAAAGCGTGGCCACCTCCAGTTACAGAGGAAACTCTGGCGAAATTTTTCTAAAAACCTAACACTTAGAACTACTTACACTACAAGTGTTAGAATCATTTTTGACATGTTTTCGCAATATAAATTTCGCCATGACTTTTTTTACTAAATATTCGGAGGTGGGATTTTCACAAAACTTAACGTGGTAAAATATATATTTTCACACACTGTTTATGTTTATTTTGTGAAAATACAAAATATTATTTTTTTTAGAGTAAAAATAATATTTGCGGACGTTAACGAATCCAAATAATACGAACGCTTTCACCATAAATATATAAGTTACATCGGTAAGTATATTACCACTCGATGGTTAAAACGTAACTTACACAATTACGGAAATATTTATGAACGCGTACTTTAACAACGTATTTTGGATAAATACTTATACTTTGGAGTTGGAAATATATAAAGATTAAGTGAGACTTAATGAATGAAATTTGTAAGCACATGTATTGAATCCCCCATCCTTGGGAAGGAGATTAACTACCGAGTATTTACAAAATGTAAACACGAAATAGTTGTCTAACTATTTCCCCAAAAACATAAACCATGAAGCTAAGGCACGGCCGTCCGTCTAATAGAATTAGCACTTGTAGGTCGTCGCACAGCTTTACGATTCGGAGACACTCGGTAGAGACGCGCATTCACTGTGAGTTCATGTCCCCCTTTTCTCTAACTGTTTTCAGTTTACTTAACTACGGGGGTGAAATACATGTTACTATGATTTACGAGTACTTTACAACGGTATGTTTAACGTAAGGAGGTGTTATACGATCATGTGAGTGGATAGGAACAACATGGGGCCATTAGTCCTCATGGAGGGACCGAGGGACAGGAGCGGTAGATCTATCTGGGTGTAGCGAGCCCAGCCCCCGGCCAAACTAGAAACGGACCGTGGGGTGACTTTGTCCACATACTTTGCCGTGGCGAAATCTGCTAGGTTTGAGTCTCCCTATTTGCACTTCACATATGTCAGTGGCCTTGCAAACCATTGGTGATCACAAGTCCTCTTACACTGCTACATACCACAACTATTTTTATACTCACAAGTGTTTTACATACTCACTTACACATGAACTCGCTCAACATTATTGTTGATTTTTCAACTCACATGTATTTCAGGAAATTAAAACGGATCTGGCACGGTATGGAACGTTTTCCGCTGCACTTGTCATGAAGTCATCAGGGTTTATGGGATGTGTCTCTTCCCTGGACAAGACACAGTCCTTAACCCACGTTTATGTTATGTTATAAGTTGTAATGGCCACTGAACAAGGTTATGGTTGTATGTTAAAACAATGGTAATGTGTTTGATTTTCAAAACTTAATGGATGACTTGCATGGTTTTTAAATTCATATAGCTTGTTATGGTTAAGCTATGGTATTAAGAAGTCACACCAAAATTAACCACGCTTCCGCAAAGCCAGGGTGTGACAGCTTGGTATCAGAGCTCTGATCATAGCGAACTAGGATTCTCTCTCGAGTCTAGACTATGATCACTAGGGCTCTCACGAAAACATTTTACTGCATACCACTTAAGTCCAGATCCACAACTTTTTACAAACAAATGTTGAGCACATTTTATTCGTTATTCTAGGCTCAGTCTGGGAGGCTGAGGTAGGAGGCTAGTGGGACTAGAAGTGTTGGCTAGTGGGACTAGAAGTGTTGGCTAGTGGGACTAGAAGAGTTGGCTAGTGGGACTAGAAGTGTTGGCTAGTGGGACTAGAAGTGTTGGCTAGTGGGACTAGAAGAGTTGGCTAGTGGGACTAGGAGTGTTGGCTAGTGGGACTAGGAGTGTTGGCTAGTGGGACTAGGAGTGTTGGCTAGTGGGACTAGGAGAATTATGTGATATCTTACTTGGAGACTTATGTGATTATATGATTATGTGATTGAATATTATACGTATATGCGTTTGTGTTACAAACATCATGCTTTCAGCATATACCAGAAAGATGGACACTACAAATCCCAAGACCATAGTATCAGACGACATAGTCCATCGAAGCACGAGGTGTACATTTCTGATACTACCGGCACAGACAATGACGACTTTCAGCCCTTTGTGCACTGCCTAAAGTCGTAGCAGAGCCTACTAATGGCTACCTTGTTGGGAATTTGCCCCCTGCCACTTATCTCGTTGTTGATATGCCCCCGACGTTGTCTCTGAAGACGATGTCGAACTACTAAGAGGAGGACCCACTTGAGGGCGAGGCCCTATTGCTGCTGGTATTAGACTACTGCATGCGGACGCTCCTGTAGGGGAAACTCATGTCCATTCCCCTAACCCAGACTCATTTGAGTTTCTAACATCCGCATCTTCGCACATACAGGGAATGCAGCACTACTTACACGACGCCAACCCTGATAGGGCATCATTAGCTGCACCGGATCCCGCACACAATTTTGAGTATGATCGCGATATTGAGGACAATCCTGTTTTTCCGCCTGGTGTGATCCAGACCATGACATTGAGTTCATGCACTTAGACCAGCCCTTGGGGGATCCTGTAACCCCGGTGATTGTTGATCCAACCGATTTTGAGATGGAGATTTTGATTCAGAGCTAGCCGTGGCCCCTGGGCCAGGCATTGCTCCTGACCCCGCATTGGAGCATGACCCTGTTCATGCCGATGCACCTGCTGTTGCTCTTTGATTGATCATCTGCTTGGACGAGAGGAAATTTGGGGTAACTGTGCAAGACAATTTATTATTACGGGGGCCCACGTAATAACGACTTGTAGTGCACAGGAATCCTGGTGGACTCTGCGGGCCAAGTTAATGGTAACCCGTGCAGCAGGAAATAATCTAAAACACGAATGACCAAGACGATGTAGCCTCGAGTTCATTCTATTACAAGCGACAAGCCAAATTGGCAAGCCTATGTGAAGGCTTAGAAATTTACTTCCCCACTCATACAGTGAGTATAATTGCGTGTGAAATTGGGTGATTACATAATGGCTTATGTCGCTATATGCAATTGAAAAGTTGTTTAACCCACTTCACACCACTTCGACAAAAGGGAATGTCACCCAGACGTGACGCAAACACCAGTACGTTGCCAAGGATAGAAGCCGAGATACAAGAACGCATCTCACAGACAAATGCACGACATGAAGCCCTCCACTCTAAGTACAACGATGGCATTACTAGAAATAACCATCCAACTGGCTGCACCCATAAACAGTTCCTGAACTGCAAGCCTTTGAACTTTGTCGGAACCGGAGGCACCGTTGCATTTGTTCGTTGGTCCGAAAAGACCGACTCCATTCTAAGAATGAGTAACTGTTCGCCCCAACAGAGTGTTACCTATATCTCAGGGATATTTCTAGATGGCACACTCTCTTAATGGAACCTCCAGGTTCAGACCCGTGGCACAGACGCTGCTTATACACTGACCTGGGACGAGCTCAAGGAAACGATTGAGAAGAAATGTTGTTTTAGGACTGAAACTCAGAAACTTGACGTGGAGTCCTGGAATTTGAGAATGGACGAACCAGAGACTCCTGAACATGTCCAGTGATCGCACGACTTGTCTAGGGTCGTCCCCTACTAAGTCAATAATGTAGTGTGATATAGTGGTGTACTTGTAAGCTTTACAATGTGGTCTCGAATTGTGGCAATACAATCGTAGTATTCTCATCACATGCGATGTTCAATAAATTGTTTATGTCCTAAAACATAAGAGGTTATGTGATTGACTTGTTGATAACATGAGATGTTATGTGTTGGTATTGTTGAATGCATACGTACACTTCACTTGCTATGGCCTAACCAACTTAAACCATCTTTTAGAAGATGCCGCCCAGACGCGAGACGCGCATGCCCACTAACGAGGCAGAACTACAACAAATCATTGCCGCTGCCATAGCACAGTATGCAGCATCTCAGCCCGGAACGAGCGGAAGTATTAACCAGGGCAACAATAATCCACCACATGGTAATATTTAAGCCATTAAGACATACCATGACCTAAACGGATTTCCTTAGCAGGAAAGCTAATATCTATCATATGTTGCAATGAATGTGCAGGGTGCACATACAAGCAGTTCTTAGACTGCAAGCCCACCAACTTCGATGGCACCGGAGGCGCTATCGCTTTTACTCGTTGGGCCGAGAAGACTGATTCCACCATCCGCATGAGCAAATGTGCGCTCGACCAGCAGGTCACTTACATCTCAGGGCTGTTTCTAGACGGAGCCCTATCTTGGTGGAACTTACAAGTCCAGACGTTAGGCGAAGCTGCCGCCTACGCACTGACCTGGGCAGAGCTGAAAGAACTAATGCGCAAAAAGTACTGTTCACGCGCAGAAATTCAAAGGTTGGAGACTGAATTTTGGCACCTAAAGATGGATGGACCAAAGATTGCAGAATACGTCCAGAGGTTTCATGACCTATCTCAAGTGGTTCCTTATATGGTCACGCCAGAATACAAGCGAATCGAGCGCTTCATTTGGGGTTTGGCTCCCCAAATAATAAGCATGGTAACCTCCTCCAAACTGTTGATGCATTACGTCTGTTGATTAAGTCTTGTATCGAGTCTAGAAGTGAGATAGTTTAGTCATGGCACAAAACCCTAGAAAGTGTGTTATTCAGGGTTTCGCTTATATGGTTTAAATAGGTTTCGCTTATGTGTCAGTCTTATGTAAGGTTTCGCTTATGTGTCAAGGGGTATCGCTTATGTGTCAAGTGGACACATAAGCGAAATCAGACATCTATATATATGTACATCAGAGCGAAATCAGATAGAAGTTAGTGTGTTGTCTTCCGGTGAGCCACGAAGTGCTGCCGAAGTGCTGTCAGAGTCTGTAATAGTAACAGTGATCAATACAACAGCAGTTTATAGTGTATGTGACTGAAATTGCACCAAATCTTTAGTTTCCGCCTCTAGATTTGGATACGAAGTCTTCTGAACGTCTCAAACAGGACAGAACACGATCCTACAATTGGTATCAGAGCTCAGGAGGAAGAGTTCTTGCCATTTCAGCCGCATTTCATCTCTTTTTCTACACTTTCTTACATTTTTCAAAATTTTTCACGGTAAAATTGGCTCAAAATCACACATTGCACTCGGAATCATACATTAACAAATCCTTGAAAGTTTCAGAATTAAAATCAACCTAGAAATCAAGTTTTTAGGGGTATCGCTTTTATGACAATGACCAAAGATGACATCAGCATATGATTTCGCTTATATGGACAATTATGAGTTGATTTCGCTTTAATGGCAACTTGTGATTTCGCTCTAAGGGATCGAATAGATTTCGCTCCAGTGTCATTTAGGGTATCGCTCCAGTGAACAGTTTAAGGTTTCGCTCTAACGTACAAAGTGGTCTCGCTTTTGTGGTTATATTAGATTTCGCTTTAAAGGTTTGCTGGGAAAATTTTTGAAATTTGAAACATGGACGAGGATTTCTTCAATGCATTTGCTACTCCAACTAGTTCGATGAGTATTGCTCAAAACACAATGTTGGAAAATGAAACTGGAACAATGCAGAAACCGCCCAAACTTATGAACATCGAGGAATATAAAGGTTGGGAAGGTCGTTTCGAGAATTGGGTGCAAGCTAACTATCTTGATGCGTGGGAATGTGTTGAAACAAAGTACATCAGGCCATTGAATGATGATGAAGAACCCGTTCCGATTAAAGATCTTAGTGCCGATGCTAGGAAGAAATACAAAGATGAAAAAATGATGTTGAATCTTCTTCAACAAGCAGTGAAAGAGGATATTATGGTGTTGTTGCAACACAACGGAACATCTTATTCGATTTGGAAAGCATTGAGGTCAAAGTTTCGTGGAAGTGAAGAAATGATCAAAAGCAAGAAATCACTTCTGAAAAAGGAATTTGATCTGTTTCGTGGTTTAAAGAATGAAAGTACGAGAGAGATTATAGAAAGATACTGCAATTTACTTGCGAACATGAAGAGGTTAAGTATTGAGAAAGATAACGAGGAATTGATTGAGAAACTTGCTGATGCTTTGCCACATGAAAGCTGGGGTACATATTTGATGATGCTCAGGAACAAAAAGGGGTTCAATCATTTAACACTCAGCAAGTTCATAGAAAAGTTGGAAGCACAAGAAATGGAACAAAGAAAGATCATTCGGATGAAAGATTTTGATGGTGAACAGGATATTGGTTTGTACTACAAAGCAGGAGTAAATGAGAAGTCTTCAAATACATCTCCAAAAATAGAAACTGCATACAATGCCAAGAATTCATCTGGAAGTTCATCATTAGGATCAAACAGAAAATCAAGTTTCACACCATTTTCATCTTTTGATCCAAACATTTCAGCAACAAAAAGTGGGAGAAAACTTCAGTGCAATATTGTTTTAAATCTTGATAATGATCAAGATTATTCTGATGAAGTTGCCAAAAACCAAATGTCTTTATTAGGAATGGTTTTGGAATCTTATACTTGTTTTGTTGCAGGTCGAATAGGAAATCCAATGCTGACTAAGGAAGATTACGACCAGATCGATGCTGAAGAAATGGAATTGATGGATATAAAATGGTGTTTGGCCAGCGTGTTGAGGAGAGCTGAGAAATTCAAGCAAATCACTGGAAGAGATGATCTTCGTGAGGCTGGTACTTCTACTTTAGGTTTTGACAAATCTAAAGTCACTTGTTTTCGGTGCAGGGAAAAGGGTCACTTCAAGAGGGAGTGTAAAAACCGCGAAGCAAGTGGAGCTCAAAATCCATTCAACAACAACAATGATTATTACCGAAAAGCCATCTACCATCAAGTTGCTCAACAACCATCACAACAAAATCAACATCAAGCTCAAACTGCACATGGAAGACATATTTGTGAAGATTCTGGAAAGAGAGCTTGTGCAGTTAATCCAAATTCTGCAAAGAAAACTGATGGTAGTGCATTGATAATTAATCAGGATGATGAAAAGTTACCAGAAGGTTTTAGTTGGGAGAAGTTTACTTGGGATGATTATATTCCAGATCAAGCTACAGCTTATTCAGCTTTTGTTGCCAAAGCTGAAGAGGATAGTGATGATGATACTGAATATTGGAAGAGAAAATTCGAAGCTGATATGAAACTGATTGCTGAAAGTGACAGTGAAGATGAAAAGGTTAAAAAGAAGAAGAAAAAGGTCAAGACCCCAGTGAGTAGTGATGATGAAGAATTTTTGGTGACTAAACGGAAAGTGAAAGTTGAAGTTGAAAAGTTCAAAGTTCAAGATGAAGTTGATGCAAAGAAAATTCCAGAAAAGTGTGAAAACTGTGAAGCTATTAAAAAACAGAACAGTACATTGATCTACAACTTGAACAGCTTAAAAGAATCATATGATGTGTTGAACAAAGCAATGAACCAGTACAATCATACAAGTGAAGAACAAGCAACAGCAATGAAAACACTTCAGGGTGCTTATATGACAAAGCAGAAAGTGGTGAACAATTACATTGAGAAATGTGCTGTACTTGAACAAAAGTTGGAATTACAGAGAATTGAAACAGAGAGAGTAAATCGTCTATTGAAAAGTTATTCATGTTCTTCTTATGTCATTGACAGGATTTATCCAACTGCTGAAAGCTTGAAGGCATTTGAAGAAGATGAAGTAACTGAAGAAAAGAAGAATGATGGAAAAGTGACTGAAGTAAAGACTCCAGAAAAGAACAACAAAAAGAAAAAGAATGAAAAGAAGGATTCTGGTAAGAAACAAGAAGTCAGTTATACCAAATGTCCACCCCCGCTAGAAAATGGATATTTGCCCAGAAATCCAAATCAGGAAAGAGTCGAAAAAGCAACAAATTTACAATGGGAGTCGGAGTCGTCAGTCAATTTGCCAGAAAATATTGATGTCGTGTTTACATCATCTGACACTGATCATGAGTCCGAGTTAATTAAGAAAGTCGTCGATCAGGTGTTGGATAAAGATGAAACTGAGGAGTCAAAGTCAGAGTCAGAGTCAAAGTCTGGTTCTGAAAGTTCGAGTTCGACGGTCAATAGTCAAAATTCTTCAGTTAAAAGGGTTTACAACAAAGAATTCCTGTTATCAAAATCTAATTTGAGTGACGAAACATTCAAAGTTGCATATACATTGAATGATTCTGACAAATTATATTCTGATGAGGAATTTCCACTAAGAGGTGTAAAAACTGAAATGATCAAAAAGATTTTCAAACTAACAGAAATCAATATTTCTGAATTAAAAGATGTAAACCTTATTGATAAACCTAAAAAATACACTTCAAGAGTACAACAAAGACTAAACAAGAAAAAAAGTTACAGTTCTGGTTCTGGATTTCATAAGAAACCAAACCCTAACCGTAATTTCAAAAAGAAAGGTCTTGGTTTTACTCCAACAGAAAAACAGAAAAATGAAACATATGTTCGTGATTTTAAAGCAAAGATGACATTTGTTTCAGGTACATCAAGAGATGAGGAAGAAAAGAAAAAGTTTTGGAGGCAGTCAAATAGTGAGTTTCTTGCAATTAAGCAAGAAGAGATGAAGTTTGCTGGACAAAGGAAAGATACGAGAACCTGTTTCCAATGCAACACTGTTGGACATATTGCCAGAGATTGTTCTAAGGCAATATCATCAAAACAGGGAGTTTTTCGTAAACAAAAAGAAAAAGTGGTTAAGTTTGAATTGCAAATTGACCGAACCAAATTATTCAAAAATTCTATTTTTGAAATTGGTGAAAGTTCAAACAGGTTTTACAAGAAAAGAGGAAATCTTGACAACCAGAAATGGGTTGTTAAGAAGTCTGTTGATAGTTCTAGTGATGATTCTGATGGATCAAAATCAGAGGAGCTATCTTCTGGCGATGAAACTGATTCCATAAAGTCAGTTGAGCCACAGGTTGAGGTAAAAGGTGATAACTCAATACCGAGTGTGAATGATGATAATTTTCCACCACTTAGGGCTGAAAATTTTAAAAAGAAAATTGGTAAAGTTGAGATTTCAAACCAATTTTATGATGATAAAAAGGATTTCGATGTTGAGAAAGTCTTTAACTCTAAAGTTCATCATATTTTTGGAAAAATGATTGACAGGAAGGTCAAAGGAACGAAGGAGTTTTATGAGAAGAAGACACAGAAGGAGAAAACTGAACCATCCCTAGTTCGTGACTGGGATGGGTCATACTATGAACAGTGAGTCTGTGGACTTGCCGGAGATCCCAAGTAGGTAATCGTGGATCAGGAATCGGCATCATTCTGTGTATTTGTTTGTGTTTTTCATATAAGTGGTAAATCAGGGACATTAATTTGTACTTGATTTTCTACAAATGGTTGAAGACAAAGTGATGAACCACATCCCCAAATTTACAAGTGGTAAAATCAAACTTATTTTCCGGAAAAACCATTTGATTAAAACAAACTTAAGTGTTTTGAAATCTAAATGGGAAAATAGTTTGAGGGGGAATTCTGATTGTTTATGCCAAGTGAATGGCGAATTGAGGTGATTCGATATTAGTTGTCATTTTATTGTACAGTTTATTTTCAAATTTCCTAAAATGTGTTTGCATTTTAGGGGGAGTAAGATTTTTTAGAAAATCCAAAAACATTTGAAAATTTGAAAAAGACAAAAACATGATAAAAATGAAAATGAGTTTTGTTGCATAAAAGAGGAAATGATAGTACATCAGTGGACTATCACAACATGCTAAAGAAATGGAAAATTAAAATGTGATAAACGATCTCACTGTGGATGTGTGAGTAGGTTTTTACACATTCAGTAGATTGTGACGAGATATAAACCTAAATTTCAAACTTGCTTGTTCTGTGGGTTAACACAAACTTGGATATATAGGTAACCCCTGAAATCTTGTTTGAAAGGTCCCTTATTCTGAGATACTAGGTCTTTATACTCAGTGATATCTGGGGTATTATCCCGGGACTTCTGATTTTGCGGAAGCAATGGCCTAGTCCCCGGAGAATACTTTCTGCTTGCTTGAAATATAGCTCACCCTCAGCTAAAAAATGATGAAACATTGAAAAATGCTAATCATGGCTGTTGTAATTCAAAAGATCCTCTAAAGGGGACACACCTAAAAGTCAACTAGGCTCTCTGCTGAACGGAAGTTCTGACCTGAGCTATCACGGTTGCATAATTTATTCCCCTAACAGATATCATCTGTGGTATACTCACCTGTAAGACTGAATATTGGGATCTGGATACGGGAGTATATTCAAGTAGTGAGACACACGGATAAGTTCAAGTGCTTAAAACATTAATATCGTATCTCGGATCAGTTGAACTTTGTGTGAAAATTTAAGTGGATCAGTATACTGACAATCTAAGTGAATCGTTTAGAACTTAAAATGAAATGAAGCTTAACGGTGTTGGTGATTTGTCTCAAAAACTGATATGATCCTCTTGCACAAACTCACAAAAATATTGTTTGCAAATATTTCTTTACTGCATGTCATTTCTGTTATGTAAAAAATCCAAAAAGATTTTCGGTGTGTTTTAGCATAAATTTTGAAAAATCCAAAAAGATTTTAGACAACTGGTGTTGGAGAACTGATTTTCAAAATTCCAAGTGCTAAACATGATGAACAAATGGTTTGGGAGAGTGTGTTGTTTTGAAAATGAATATGATATTTCTGCAAGTGGTTTATCAGAGACTATAAATGTTAGATCATTTTTGTGATATTTTTGAGTGATGTCTAATTATGTTCAAGTTATCATCAGAAAATTTATTTTTGGGTAGAGCATGTGCAGGTTAGCCAGGTTCCAAAACCTGAGTTTGTTGGAATGCCAGGTTACGATCTAAGAACCTGTGGAAAGTGAATTTCAGGCTACGATCCTAGCTGATTGAGAGGGGGAGCCTGAAAAGAGAAAAGAAGAGAAGATAGAGATAATGGATTCTTACAGTGTGAAATACTTCAAAATGAAGATTGAAGACTGATAAAGATAGTAGATCAGAGACTCGACACTGCAACTCCATCAACATTCGAGGGGGAGTTTGTTGATGCATTACGTCTGTTGATTAAGTCTTGTATCGAGTCTAGAAGTGAGATAGTTTAGTCATGGCACAAAACCCTAGAAAGTGTGTTATTCAGGGTTTCGCTTATATGGTTTAAATAGGTTTCGCTTATGTGTCAGTCTTATGTAAGGTTTCGCTTATGTGTCAAGGGGTATCGCTTATGTGTCAAGTGGACACATAAGCGAAATCAGACATCTATATATATGTACATCAGAGCGAAATCAGATAGAAGTTAGTGTGTTGTCTTCCGGTGAGCCACGAAGTGCTGCCGAAGTGCTGTCAGAGTCTGTAATAGTAACAGTGATCAATACAACAGCAGTTTATAGTGTATGTGACTGAAATTGCACCAAATCTTTAGTTTCCGCCTCTAGATTTGGATACGAAGTCTTCTGAACGTCTCAAACAGGACAGAACACGATCCTACACAAACCAGCGACTATCACTGAAGCCATCGATTTGAGCGTGGCTCTCACCGAGGAGGCGATTCGTTTAAACAAGTTCGATGAAGTCAAGACGAAGAAGACAGAGACTCACGTTGAGTCCTCAGGAGATAACAAAAGGAAGTTTTCAAACTTCAAGCAAGGCGTCAGTATGGCAGTAAAGAAAGGAAAATCAGCTGGCAGTACCAAGAAAGGAAAAGGGTACCAGGGCACCCAGCCCAAATGCAACAACTGCCAACGCCACCATACTGGCCATTGTAACGTGAGAGTTTGTGAATCTTGTGGAAAACCGGGCCACTCAAAGGAATCATGTTGGGCTAGTGCGGGCCGGGGAGGCCAGGGAGGATATATGAATAGAAACGATAATCGTGGTGGTTTGGGAAATCGTCCACAAGGGAATAATCGAGGCTACAATGCAAATCAAGCCGGAACTGCCAATCAAAACAACCCGCCAGTTGGGGATGGTGCGGGAAGTGGAAAAAGATTAGGATGTTTTCATTGCGGTGACGTTGGGCACTTCAAGAAGGATTGCCCGGGATTGAACCAAGCCCGTGGAAGGGTGTTCCAGATCGGTGCACGGGAAGCACGCCAGGATCCCAACGTTGTCACGGGTACGTTCCCTATCAATCAACGCTATGCATCTGTTCTGTTTGATACTGGTGCCGACTATAGCTTCGTATCACTAGAATTTAAGAATATACTTGGGCTAGCCGCTAATAAGTTAGACATTCCCTACGCAATCGAATTGGCTAACGAAAAGTTGGTAGAAGCCAATGATGTTATCAGAGGCTGTGTGATTGAATTAGGAGAACGTGAGTTTGCTTTGGATCTACTACCAGTCCAATTGGGAAGTTTCGACGTGGTCGTAGGAATGGATTGGTTATCGGGCAATAAAGCTGAGATAGTTTGCCACGAAAAGGTTGTTCGTATTCCAACCGAGGATGGTGAGACCATTGTTGTTCATGGAGAGAAGCGTGAGACGCCGTTGCGGATTATCAGCTGTTTGAAGGCAAGGAAGTGTTTGCAGAAGGGATGTGTTGCTTTTCTGGCACACATCGTGGACAAGAAGGCTGCCGAGCCAAGGATCGAAGACATCCCTGTCGTAAGGGAGTATCCCGAAGTCTTCCCAGAAGACTTACCCGGGCTGCCACCTCAGAGGCAAGTGGAGTTTCACATTGACTTAGTTCCAGGCGCCGCGCCTGTGGCTAAGGCACCGTACAGACTTGCTCCGTCTGAGATGCAGGAATTGTCGACACAACTTCAAGAGTCGTTAGACAAGGGTTTTATCCGACCAAGCTTCTCGCCTTGGGGAGCTCCGGTCTTGTTTGTCAAGAAGAAGGACGGAAGTTTCCGCATGTGTATTGACTACAGAGAATTGAACAAGCTGACGATCAAGAACAGGTATCCTCTGCCAAGAATCGACGATCTGTTCGATCAACTTCAAGGTTCAAGCTGTTACTCTAAGATCGATCTTCGATCTGGATACCATCAATTAAGGATACAGGAGGAAAGTATCCCGAAAACAGCCTTCCGAACTCGCTATGGACACTACGAGTTCCTCGTTATGCCATTTGGTTTGACAAACGCGCCTGCGGTATTCATGGATCTAATGAATAGGGTTTGCAAGCCATACCTGGACAGGTTCGTGATTGTATTCATCGACGACATCTTGATTTACTCAAAGACGAAGGCTGAACACGAACAACATCTTAGAACCATATTGGAGCTGCTAAAGAAGGAACAGCTGTACGCCAAATTCTCCAAGTGCGAGTTTTGGCTACGCGAAGTCCAGTTTCTCGGACATGTGGTTAATGGGGATGGAATTCATGTTGATCCCACAAAGATCGAGGCAATCAAAAATTGGAAAACGCCTACAACGCCAACCGAGATTCGACAATTCTTGGGTTTGGCTGGCTACTATCGAAGGTTCATCGAGGATTTCTCGAAAATCGCTCAACCTTTGATGCTCCTCACGCAGAAGGACAAGACGTTTGATTGGGGAATCAAACAGGATGAAGCGTTTCAGATATTGAAGGATAAGCTTTGTAACGCGCCAATCTTAGCTCTACCAGAAGGTACTGATGACTTTGTGGTATACTGCGACGCATCGCGTCAAGGATTGGGTTGTGTGTTGATGCAACGCCAAAAGGTCATTGCTTACGCATCACGCCAACTGAAAGTGCACGAAAAGAACTATACCACCCACGATTTAGAGCTTGGCGCAGTGGTTTTCGCTTTAAAGATCTGGAGACACTACCTGTATGGTACAAAGTGCACAATCTTCACGGATCACAAAAGCCTACAGCACATATTCAACCAGAAGGAGTTGAATATGAGGCAAAGACGATGGGTTGAATTATTGAACGATTACGACTGCGAGATAAAATATCACCCAGGGAAGGCGAATGTAGTCGCCGATGCCCTAAGTCGTAAGGAAAGGATCAAGCCCATAAGGGTTAGAGCTTTGGAAATGATTATACGAACCAATCTTTCCTTGCGCATTCGTGCTGCACAAAAGGAAGCTCTCAAGGAGGGAAACCTTGAGGAAGAATATCTCCGTGGAATGGAGAAGCTTTTGGTACCAAACGAGGAAGGAACGTTATGTTTTGAGAAAAGGATTTGGGTTCCTCTGTTTGGTGGATTAAGGGAAGTTATTTTCGACGAAGCGCACAAGTCACGGTACTCTATCCACCCTGGATCGGATAAGATGTACCAGGATCTCAAAGATTACTATTGGTGGCCTAGGATGAAAGGCGACGTTGCTGTCTACGTGGGCAAATGTTTAACTTGCGCGAAGGTTAAGGCGGAATACCAGAAGCCCTCAGGGCTGCTGCAACAACCTGAGATTCCCAAGTGGAAATGGGAACAAATCTCAATGGATTTTGTTACGAAATTGCCAAGGACGCCAAGAGGCCATGATATGATTTGGGTGATAGTTGACCGCCTAACAAAATCCGCACACTTTCTGCCAATCAAAGAGAAAGATAGCACGAGCAAACTTGCGGAAATTTACATGAGAGAGATCGTCGCACGTCACGGAGTGCCTCTCTCGATCATCTCTGATAGAGACGGAAGGTTTGTGTCAAGGATATGGCAATCCTTCCAAGAAGCCTTTGGCTCACAGTTGAATCTGAGCACTGCGTTCCATCCGCAAACTGACGGCCAGAGCGAGCGAACGATACAGACTTTGGAAGACATGCTGAGAGCATGTGCTATGGATTTGGGCGGTAGCTGGGATAAACATTTACCTATGGTCGAATTTTCATACAACAACAGCTACCACACCAGTATTGGTGTCGCGCCATTCGAAGCCCTTTACGGACGCAAGTGCCGATCACCCTTATGTTGGGCTGACGCAGGTGATAGGCAGCTTGCTGGTCCCGAAATCGTCCAAGAGACGACAGACAAGATCGCGCAAATTCTTAAACGCATCGAAGCAGCTCGCCACAGACAAAAGGCCTATGCGGATCCAAACCGAAAACATGTGGATTTTCAAGTTGGAGAAATGGTTTTACTGAAGGTATCACCCTGGAAAGGGGTGGCACGCTTTGGAAAGCGTGGGAAGTTAAATCCACGCTACATTGGTCCCTTTAGAATTCTAGAAAGAATTGGGACGGTAGCATACAAGTTGGACCTACCCGCTGAACTAAAAGGCGTTCACGATACATTTCATGTATCCAATCTAAAGAAAAGTCCAACTCAAGTTGACGTTGCCATTCCCATCGACGAGATTCATATTGACGACACGCTCCACTTCGTTGAAGAACCTGTCGAGGTCACAGATTGGAAAGTTAACAAGACCCGCCGGAGCAGTGTCAAGCTCGTCAAGGTTCGTTGGAATGCCAGACATGGTCCTGAATACACCTGGGAACGTGAGGACCGGATGAAAGAGAAATACCCCCACTTATTTCCTAAGAACTCTGCATCTACAAGCAGAACTTAAATTTCGGGACGGAATTTATTTAACTGGGGGAGAATGTGACAACCCGCACTAAACCAGGTATCCGTACAACTTAATTAATGATTAATTACTACTTGATTACTGTGCTTGTTTGAACTAGCTGATGAACTGCTACTTGAATACTGATACATGAACTTACTTGCATCATACTTTACTTGCCGTCACACTATATTCTGCTATTAGCACCTTCGTGACAAACTTGATGCACTAAACGCACAGTAGCACAATAAACGGATACACGGCGAACATGCTGATATAACCAGCATCAGGCAGACACTGCCTCTAAGGCCTGTAAGAGCCTGAGAAAGTTACTACACTAGCAGTGAGTGTAGGGATACAAGTATTGTAGAACTGCGTCTCTAGGGATAAGTCACAGTGACTGGATGTGCCTAAAACGTACTCTAAGTACAAAACCCAGCACTTTACATAATAACCCAGCTTCTAGCTAACTAGTAAAGTGCCAAAACATGGGAAAAATATTACTAGACACTTTCCAAGGTATCGGGAATAAATTGTGTCACTAAAGGTAAAAATCTACGACACTTTAAATATTTATTTAGCACATTAACGGAGTAATATCCAACCGTACAACCGGACTTAACCCGGAACACAAAATATTGACGTTAACATTATTTTTCTTTTTCTGAGCCAGTTAGGGTCCCCGAGTACCCTAACACCCGTTATATATTACAATCCACATATTAACTAAATTTAATCCCTAACTAAACTAATGTCAACTTAGCTAAACTAGTTGAAATAGAACCAATTAATCCACCCCCCTTAGTCCGATCGGTTTCTCTTGGGGTGACACACTTGTCCTACTTTGATATTTTAAATCTCATTGTTTAATATCTAGGGGACAAGTTATATGATGGACAATACACAAATTGAGGTTATAAGTAAATCCCCTGAATAATTTTTCTCATACTTTTCCACACTTCAAAAAAAAAAAAAGGAGATTTCACTTCTTTTCCCTCTTGTCTTGCCTACGGCCGGACATCACAACCAACATCCAATCCCTTTCAAGTTTTTATCAAGCCATTCCAAGCATCCACAAGTGTGAAGGATCACGCGTAAGGAGCCTCGGTGCACTCGGATTGCGAAGTACCTCACCGCATTGCTTTTAACCACCCATTTTTCGACTAGTTTCTTCCCTAGCCCCGAGCTAGTAGTAAGTGACTCTAAATGCCTTTTTGATCTATTCTAAAATGGTTAATAAGAAATTTGTCGGTTGAAAACCATGTACATGTAAGAACAAAAATCAAAAAGTCTACTAAAGTTTACTAAAATAATGAGCTTGGTGGTTAATAGGTGAATATTGGTGTAAAACTTATAAAATTGTTTTGTTATGATTATTTAAGTACCGATCTATGTCGTGGTAGCTCGGGTCATCATCTAACCCGGATTAGTCATGTTCATGGATCATGACATAGAGTTGTTTAAATATAAAAAGGGTTAAAAGGTGAAACTCTACCACACATGAAACATGAACTTGTGTAAAAATGTTTTACTTGTGTAAAAGTGTTTTAACTTGTACAATAGTGTTTAAAACTAGTAGATCTACGTATCTACAACCGGTATTTTCAAAGAACCAAGTATCGAAGAATTATGTTTCCTAAAAGATGGATCTTACACTAACAAGCATGATTTTTATAAACCACAAGTGTGTAAACACTTGTGAAATAAAAAGATCCGACAAAGAACTAGTTTTGTCAAATGTTAGTAGAAGTTGTAAAGATGGATTTTTCTCTAAAAACGAGGTTTTTACAAAATCGGATTATTTACACAAAAGATCCATTTAAAGTAAAGAGAATTTACTACATATTTTTAGACAAACCACAAGTTCGTATATTTTTGCGATTATGTCTAGCTTTGACTAGTTAAAAATGTTGAAAAGTTGTTTGATAATGTTGGGAACATTGGTTGATTTGATTTGTTAAAGAAAATGATACGCTTGAAAGCGTGGCCACCTCCAGTTACAGAGGAAACTCTGGCGAAATTTTTCTAAAAACCTAACACTTAGAACTACTTACACTACAAGTGTTAGAATCATTTTTGACATGTTTTCGCAATATAAATTTCGCCATGACTTTTTTTACTAAATATTCGGAGGTGGGATTTTCACAAAACTTAACGTGGTAAAATATATATTTTCACACACTGTTTATGTTTATTTTGTGAAAATACAAAATATTATTTTTTTTAGAGTAAAAATAATATTTGCGGACGTTAACGAATCCAAATAATACGAACGCTTTCACCATAAATATATAAGTTACATCGGTAAGTATATTACCACTCGATGGTTAAAACGTAACTTACACAATTACGGAAATATTTATGAACGCGTACTTTAACAACGTATTTTGGATAAATACTTATACTTTGGAGTTGGAAATATATAAAGATTAAGTGAGACTTAATGAATGAAATTTGTAAGCACATGTATTGAATCCCCCATCCTTGGGAAGGAGATTAACTACCGAGTATTTACAAAATGTAAACACGAAATAGTTGTCTAACTATTTCCCCAAAAACATAAACCATGAAGCTAAGGCACGGCCGTCCGTCTAATAGAATTAGCACTTGTAGGTCGTCGCACAGCTTTACGATTCGGAGACACTCGGTAGAGACGCGCATTCACTGTGAGTTCATGTCCCCCTTTTCTCTAACTGTTTTCAGTTTACTTAACTACGGGGGTGAAATACATGTTACTATGATTTACGAGTACTTTACAACGGTATGTTTAACGTAAGGAGGTGTTATACGATCATGTGAGTGGATAGGAACAACATGGGGCCATTAGTCCTCATGGAGGGACCGAGGGACAGGAGCGGTAGATCTATCTGGGTGTAGCGAGCCCAGCCCCCGGCCAAACTAGAAACGGACCGTGGGGTGACTTTGTCCACATACTTTGCCGTGGCGAAATCTGCTAGGTTTGAGTCTCCCTATTTGCACTTCACATATGTCAGTGGCCTTGCAAACCATTGGTGATCACAAGTCCTCTTACACTGCTACATACCACAACTATTTTTATACTCACAAGTGTTTTACATACTCACTTACACATGAACTCGCTCAACATTATTGTTGATTTTTCAACTCACATGTATTTCAGGAAATTAAAACGGATCTGGCACGGTATGGAACGTTTTCCGCTGCACTTGTCATGAAGTCATCAGGGTTTATGGGATGTGTCTCTTCCCTGGACAAGACACAGTCCTTAACCCACGTTTATGTTATGTTATAAGTTGTAATGGCCACTGAACAAGGTTATGGTTGTATGTTAAAACAATGGTAATGTGTTTGATTTTCAAAACTTAATGGATGACTTGCATGGTTTTTAAATTCATATAGCTTGTTATGGTTAAGCTATGGTATTAAGAAGTCACACCAAAATTAACCACGCTTCCGCAAAGCCAGGGTGTGACAGCTTGGTATCAGAGCTCTGATCATAGCGAACTAGGATTCTCTCTCGAGTCTAGACTATGATCACTAGGGCTCTCACGAAAACATTTTACTGCATACCACTTAAGTCCAGATCCACAACTTTTTACAAACAAATGTTGAGCACATTTTATTCGTTATTCTAGGCTCAGTCTGGGAGGCTGAGGTAGGAGGCTAGTGGGACTAGAAGTGTTGGCTAGTGGGACTAGAAGTGTTGGCTAGTGGGACTAGAAGAGTTGGCTAGTGGGACTAGAAGTGTTGGCTAGTGGGACTAGAAGTGTTGGCTAGTGGGACTAGAAGAGTTGGCTAGTGGGACTAGGAGTGTTGGCTAGTGGGACTAGGAGTGTTGGCTAGTGGGACTAGGAGAATTATGTGATATCTTACTTGGAGACTTATGTGATTATATGATTATGTGATTGAATATTATACGTATATGCGTTTGTGTTACAAACATCATGCTTTCAGCATATACCAGAAAGATGGACACTACAAATCCCAAGACCATAGTATCAGACGACATAGTCCATCGAAGCACGAGGTGTACATTTCTGATACTACCGGCACAGACAATGACGACTTTCAGCCCTTTGTGCACTGCCTAAAGTCGTAGCAGAGCCTACTAATGGCTACCTTGTTGGGAATTTGCCCCCTGCCGCTTATCTCGTTGTTGATATGCCCCCGACGTTGTCTCTGAAGACGATGTCGAACTACTAAGAGGAGGACCCACTTGAGGGCGAGGCCCTATTGCTGCTGGTATTAGACTACTGCATGCGGACGCTCCTGTAGGGGAAACTCATGTCCATTCCCCTAACCCAGACTCATTTGAGTTTCTAACATCCGCATCTTCGCACATACAGGGAATGCAGCACTACTTACACGACGCCAACCCTGATAGGGCATCATTAGCTGCACCGGATCCCGCACACAATTTTGAGTATGATCGCGATATTGAGGACAATCCTGTTTTTCCGCCTGGTGTGATCCAGACCATGACATTGAGTTCATGCACTTAGACCAGCCCTTGGGGGATCCTGTAACCCCGGTGATTGTTGATCCAACCGATTTTGAGATGGAGATTTTGATTCAGAGCTAGCCGTGGCCCCTGGGCCAGGCATTGCTCCTGACCCCGCATTGGAGCATGACCCTGTTCATGCCGATGCACCTGCTGTTGCTCTTTGATTGATCATCTGCTTGGACGAGAGGAAATTTGGGGTAACTGTGCAAGACAATTTATTATTACGGGGGCCCACGTAATAACGACTTGTAGTGCACAGGAATCCTGGTGGACTCTGCGGGCCAAGTTAATGGTAACCCGTGCAGCAGGAAATAATCTAAAACACGAATGACCAAGACGATGTAGCCTCGAGTTCATTCTATTACAAGCGACAAGCCAAATTGGCAAGCCTATGTGAAGGCTCAGAAATTTACTTCCCCACTCATACAGTGAGTATAATTGCGTGTGAAATTGGGTGATTACATAATGGCTTATGTCGCTATATGCAATTGAAAAGTTGTTTAACCCACTTCACACCACTTCGACAAAAGGGAATGTCACCCAGACGTGACGCAAACACCAGTACGTTGCCAAGGATAGAAGCCGAGATACAAGAACGCATCTCACAGACAAATGCACGACATGAAGCCCTCCACTCTAAGTACAACGATGGCATTACTAGAAATAACCATCCAACTGGCTGCACCCATAAACAGTTCCTGAACTGCAAGCCTTTGAACTTTGTCGGAACCGGAGGCACCGTTGCATTTGTTCGTTGGTCCGAAAAGACCGACTCCATTCTAAGAATGAGTAACTGTTCGCCCCAACAGAGTGTTACCTATATCTCAGGGATATTTCTAGATGGCACACTCTCTTAATGGAACCTCCAGGTTCAGACCCGTGGCACAGACGCTGCTTATACACTGACCTGGGACGAGCTCAAGGAAACGATTGAGAAGAAATGTTGTTTTAGGACTGAAACTCAGAAACTTGACGTGGAGTCCTGGAATTTGAGAATGGACGAACCAGAGACTCCTGAACATGTCCAGTGATCGCACGACTTGTCTAGGGTCGTCCCCTACTAAGTCAATAATGTAGTGTGATATAGTGGTGTACTTGTAAGCTTTACAATGTGGTCTCGAATTGTGGCAATACAATCGTAGTATTCTCATCACATGCGATGTTCAATAAATTGTTTATGTCCTAAAACATAAGAGGTTATGTGATTGACTTGTTGATAACATGAGATGTTATGTGTTGGTATTGTTGAATGCATACGTACACTTCACTTGCTATGGCCTAACCAACTTAAACCATCTTTTAGAAGATGCCGCCCAGACGCGAGACGCGCATGCCCACTAACGAGGCAGAACTACAACAAATCATTGCCGCTGCCATAGCACAGTATGCAGCATCTCAGCCCGGAACGAGCGGAAGTATTAACCAGGGCAACAATAATCCACCACATGGTAATATTTAAGCCATTAAGACATACCATGACCTAAACGGATTTCCTTAGCAGGAAAGCTAATATCTATCATATGTTGCAATGAATGTGCAGGGTGCACATACAAGCAGTTCTTAGACTGCAAGCCCACCAACTTCGATGGCACCGGAGGCGTTATCGCTTTTACTCGTTGGGCCGAGAAGACTGATTCCACCATCCGCATGAGCAAATGTGCGCTCGACCAGCAGGTCACTTACATCTCAGGGCTGTTTCTAGACGGAGCCCTATCTTGGTGGAACTTACAAGTCCAGACGTTAGGCGAAGCTGCCGCCTACGCACTGACCTGGGCAGAGCTGAAAGAACTAATGCGCAAAAAGTACTGTTCACGCGCAGAAATTCAAAGGTTGGAGACTGAATTTTGGCACCTAAAGATGGATGGACCAAAGATTGCAGAATACGTCCAGAGGTTTCATGACCTATCTCAAGTGGTTCCTTATATGGTCACGCCAGAATACAAGCGAATCGAGCGCTTCATTTGGGGTTTGGCTCCCCAAATAATAAGCATGGTAACCTCCTCCAAACTGTTGATGCATTACGTCTGTTGATTAAGTCTTGTATCGAGTCTAGAAGTGAGATAGTTTAGTCATGGCACAAAACCCTAGAAAGTGTGTTATTCAGGGTTTCGCTTATATGGTTTAAATAGGTTTTGCTTATGTGTCAGTCTTATGTAAGGTTTCGCTTATGTGTCAAGGGGTATCGCTTATGTGTCAAGTGGACACATAAGCGAAATCAGACATCTATATATATGTACATCAGAGCGAAATCAGATAGAAGTTAGTGTGTTGTCTTCCGGTGAGCCACGAAGTGCTGCCGAAGTGCTGTCAGAGTCTGTAATAGTAACAGTGATCAATACAACAGCAGTTTATAGTGTATGTGACTGAAATTGCACCAAATCTTTAGTTTCCGCCTCTAGATTTGGATACGAAGTCTTCTGAACGTCTCAAACAGGACAGAACACGATCCTACAATTGGTATCAGAGCTCAGGAGGAAGAGTTCTTGCCATTTCAGCCGCATTTCATCTCTTTTTCTACACTTTCTTACATTTTTCAAAATTTTTCACGGTAAAATTGGCTCAAAATCACACATTGCACTCGGAATCATACATTAACAAATCCTTGAAAGTTTCAGAATTAAAATCAACCTAGAAATCAAGTTTTTAGGGGTATCGCTTTTATGACAATGACCAAAGATGACATCAGCATATGATTTCGCTTATATGGACAATTATGAGTTGATTTCGCTTTAATGGCAACTTGTGATTTCGCTCTAAGGGATCGAATAGATTTCGCTCCAGTGTCATTTAGGGTATCGCTCCAGTGAACAGTTTAAGGTTTCGCTCTAACGTACAAAGTGGTCTCGCTTTTGTGGTTATATTAGATTTCGCTTTAAAGGTTTGCTGGGAAAATTTTTGAAATTTGAAACATGGACGAGGATTTCTTCAATGCATTTGCTACTCCAACTAGTTCGATGAGTATTGCTCAAAACACAATGTTGGAAAATGAAACTGGAACAATGCAGAAACCGCCCAAACTTATGAACATCGAGGAATATAAAGGTTGGGAAGGTCGTTTCGAGAATTGGGTGCAAGCTAACTATCTTGATGCGTGGGAATGTGTTGAAACAAAGTACATCAGGCCATTGAATGATGATGAAGAACCCGTTCCGATTAAAGATCTTAGTGCCGATGCTAGGAAGAAATACAAAGATGAAAAAATGATGTTGAATCTTCTTCAACAAGCAGTGAAAGAGGATATTATGGTGTTGTTGCAACACAACGGAACATCTTATTCGATTTGGAAAGCATTGAGGTCAAAGTTTCGTGGAAGTGAAGAAATGATCAAAAGCAAGAAATCACTTCTGAAAAAGGAATTTGATCTGTTTCGTGGTTTAAAGAATGAAAGTACGAGAGAGATTATAGAAAGATACTGCAATTTACTTGCGAACATGAAGAGGTTAAGTATTGAGAAAGATAACGAGGAATTGATTGAGAAACTTGCTGATGCTTTGCCACATGAAAGCTGGGGTACATATTTGATGATGCTCAGGAACAAAAAGGGGTTCAATCATTTAACACTCAGCAAGTTCATAGAAAAGTTGGAAGCACAAGAAATGGAACAAAGAAAGATCATTCGGATGAAAGATTTTGATGGTGAACAGGATATTGGTTTGTACTACAAAGCAGGAGTAAATGAGAAGTCTTCAAATACATCTCCAAAAATAGAAACTGCATACAATGCCAAGAATTCATCTGGAAGTTCATCATTAGGATCAAACAGAAAATCAAGTTTCACACCATTTTCATCTTTTGATCCAAACATTTCAGCAACAAAAAGTGGGAGAAAACTTCAGTGCAATATTGTTTTAAATCTTGATAATGATCAAGATTATTCTGATGAAGTTGCCAAAAACCAAATGTCTTTATTAGGAATGGTTTTGGAATCTTATACTTGTTTTGTTGCAGGTCGAATAGGAAATCCAATGCTGACTAAGGAAGATTACGACCAGATCGATGCTGAAGAAATGGAATTGATGGATATAAAATGGTGTTTGGCCAGCGTGTTGAGGAGAGCTGAGAAATTCAAGCAAATCACTGGAAGAGATGATCTTCGTGAGGCTGGTACTTCTACTTTAGGTTTTGACAAATCTAAAGTCACTTGTTTTCGGTGCAGGGAAAAGGGTCACTTCAAGAGGGAGTGTAAAAACCGCGAAGCAAGTGGAGCTCAAAATCCATTCAACAACAACAATGATTATTACCGAAAAGCCATCTACCATCAAGTTGCTCAACAACCATCACAACAAAATCAACATCAAGCTCAAACTGCACATGGAAGACATATTTGTGAAGATTCTGGAAAGAGAGCTTGTGCAGTTAATCCAAATTCTGCAAAGAAAACTGATGGTAGTGCATTGATAATTAATCAGGATGATGAAAAGTTACCAGAAGGTTTTAGTTGGGAGAAGTTTACTTGGGATGATTATATTCCAGATCAAGCTACAGCTTATTCAGCTTTTGTTGCCAAAGCTGAAGAGGATAGTGATGATGATACTGAATATTGGAAGAGAAAATTCGAAGCTGATATGAAACTGATTGCTGAAAGTGACAGTGAAGATGAAAAGGTTAAAAAGAAGAAGAAAAAGGTCAAGACCCCAGTGAGTAGTGATGATGAAGAATTTTTGGTGACTAAACGGAAAGTGAAAGTTGAAGTTGAAAAGTTCAAAGTTCAAGATGAAGTTGATGCAAAGAAAATTCCAGAAAAGTGTGAAAACTGTGAAGCTATTAAAAAACAGAACAGTACATTGATCTACAACTTGAACAGCTTAAAAGAATCATATGATGTGTTGAACAAAGCAATGAACCAGTACAATCATACAAGTGAAGAACAAGCAACAGCAATGAAAACACTTCAGGGTGCTTATATGACAAAGCAGAAAGTGGTGAACAATTACATTGAGAAATGTGCTGTACTTGAACAAAAGTTGGAATTACAGAGAATTGAAACAGAGAGAGTAAATCGTCTATTGAAAAGTTATTCATGTTCTTCTTATGTCATTGACAGGATTTATCCAACTGCTGAAAGCTTGAAGGCATTTGAAGAAGATGAAGTAACTGAAGAAAAGAAGAATGATGGAAAAGTGACTGAAGTAAAGACTCCAGAAAAGAACAACAAAAAGAAAAAGAATGAAAAGAAGGATTCTGGTAAGAAACAAGAAGTCAGTTATACCAAATGTCCACCCCCGCTAGAAAATGGATATTTGCCCAGAAATCCAAATCAGGAAAGAGTCGAAAAAGCAACAAATTTACAATGGGAGTCGGAGTCGTCAGTCAATTTGCCAGAAAATATTGATGTCGTGTTTACATCATCTGACACTGATCATGAGTCCGAGTTAATTAAGAAAGTCGTCGATCAGGTGTTGGATAAAGATGAAACTGAGGAGTCAAAGTCAGAGTCAGAGTCAAAGTCTGGTTCTGAAAGTTCGAGTTCGACGGTCAATAGTCAAAATTCTTCAGTTAAAAGGGTTTACAACAAAGAATTCCTGTTATCAAAATCTAATTTGAGTGACGAAACATTCAAAGTTGCATATACATTGAATGATTCTGACAAATTATATTCTGATGAGGAATTTCCACTAAGAGGTGTAAAAACTGAAATGATCAAAAAGATTTTCAAACTAACAGAAATCAATATTTCTGAATTAAAAGATGTAAACCTTATTGATAAACCTAAAAAATACACTTCAAGAGTACAACAAAGACTAAACAAGAAAAAAAGTTACAGTTCTGGTTCTGGATTTCATAAGAAACCAAACCCTAACCGTAATTTCAAAAAGAAAGGTCTTGGTTTTACTCCAACAGAAAAACAGAAAAATGAAACATATGTTCGTGATTTTAAAGCAAAGATGACATTTGTTTCAGGTACATCAAGAGATGAGGAAGAAAAGAAAAAGTTTTGGAGGCAGTCAAATAGTGAGTTTCTTGCAATTAAGCAAGAAGAGATGAAGTTTGCTGGACAAAGGAAAGATACGAGAACCTGTTTCCAATGCAACACTGTTGGACATATTGCCAGAGATTGTTCTAAGGCAATATCATCAAAACAGGGAGTTTTTCGTAAACAAAAAGAAAAAGTGGTTAAGTTTGAATTGCAAATTGACCGAACCAAATTATTCAAAAATTCTATTTTTGAAATTGGTGAAAGTTCAAACAGGTTTTACAAGAAAAGAGGAAATCTTGACAACCAGAAATGGGTTGTTAAGAAGTCTGTTGATAGTTCTAGTGATGATTCTGATGGATCAAAATCAGAGGAGCTATCTTCTGGCGATGAAACTGATTCCATAAAGTCAGTTGAGCCACAGGTTGAGGTAAAAGGTGATAACTCAATACCGAGTGTGAATGATGATAATTTTCCACCACTTAGGGCTGAAAATTTTAAAAAGAAAATTGGTAAAGTTGAGATTTCAAACCAATTTTATGATGATAAAAAGGATTTCGATGTTGAGAAAGTCTTTAACTCTAAAGTTCATCATATTTTTGGAAAAATGATTGACAGGAAGGTCAAAGGAACGAAGGAGTTTTATGAGAAGAAGACACAGAAGGAGAAAACTGAACCATCCCTAGTTCGTGACTGGGATGGGTCATACTATGAACAGTGAGTCTGTGGACTTGCCGGAGATCCCAAGTAGGTAATCGTGGATCAGGAATCGGCATCATTCTGTGTATTTGTTTGTGTTTTTCATATAAGTGGTAAATCAGGGACATTAATTTGTACTTGATTTTCTACAAATGGTTGAAGACAAAGTGATGAACCACATCCCCAAATTTACAAGTGGTAAAATCAAACTTATTTTCCGGAAAAACCATTTGATTAAAACAAACTTAAGTGTTTTGAAATCTAAATGGGAAAATAGTTTGAGGGGGAATTCTGATTGTTTATGCCAAGTGAATGGCGAATTGAGGTGATTCGATATTAGTTGTCATTTTATTGTACAGTTTATTTTCAAATTTCCTAAAATGTGTTTGCATTTTAGGGGGAGTAAGATTTTTTAGAAAATCCAAAAACATTTGAAAATTTGAAAAAGACAAAAACATGATAAAAATGAAAATGAGTTTTGTTGCATAAAAGAGGAAATGATAGTACATCAGTGGACTATCACAACATGCTAAAGAAATGGAAAATTAAAATGTGATAAACGATCTCACTGTGGATGTGTGAGTAGGTTTTTACACATTCAGTAGATTGTGACGAGATATAAACCTAAATTTCAAACTTGCTTGTTCTGTGGGTTAACACAAACTTGGATATATAGGTAACCCCTGAAATCTTGTTTGAAAGGTCCCTTATTCTGAGATACTAGGTCTTTATACTCAGTGATATCTGGGGTATTATCCCGGGACTTCTGATTTTGCGGAAGCAATGGCCTAGTCCCCGGAGAATACTTTCTGCTTGCTTGAAATATAGCTCACCCTCAGCTAAAAAATGATGAAACATTGAAAAATGCTAATCATGGCTGTTGTAATTCAAAAGATCCTCTAAAGGGGACACACCTAAAAGTCAACTAGGCTCTCTGCTGAACGGAAGTTCTGACCTGAGCTATCACGGTTGCATAATTTATTCCCCTAACAGATATCATCTGTGGTATACTCACCTGTAAGACTGAATATTGGGATCTGGATACGGGAGTATATTCAAGTAGTGAGACACACGGATAAGTTCAAGTGCTTAAAACATTAATATCGTATCTCGGATCAGTTGAACTTTGTGTGAAAATTTAAGTGGATCAGTATACTGACAATCTAAGTGAATCGTTTAGAACTTAAAATGAAATGAAGCTTAACGGTGTTGGTGATTTGTCTCAAAAACTGATATGATCCTCTTGCACAAACTCACAAAAATATTGTTTGCAAATATTTCTTTACTGCATGTCATTTCTGTTATGTAAAAAATCCAAAAAGATTTTCGGTGTGTTTTAGCATAAATTTTGAAAAATCCAAAAAGATTTTAGACAACTGGTGTTGGAGAACTGATTTTCAAAATTCCAAGTGCTAAACATGATGAACAAATGGTTTGGGAGAGTGTGTTGTTTTGAAAATGAATATGATATTTCTGCAAGTGGTTTATCAGAGACTATAAATGTTAGATCATTTTTGTGATATTTTTGAGTGATGTCTAATTATGTTCAAGTTATCATCAGAAAATTTATTTTTGGGTAGAGCATGTGCAGGTTAGCCAGGTTCCAAAACCTGAGTTTGTTGGAATGCCAGGTTACGATCTAAGAACCTGTGGAAAGTGAATTTCAGGCTACGATCCTAGCTGATTGAGAGGGGGAGCCTGAAAAGAGAAAAGAAGAGAAGATAGAGATAATGGATTCTTACAGTGTGAAATACTTCAAAATGAAGATTGAAGACTGATAAAGATAGTAGATCAGAGACTCGACACTGCAACTCCATCAACATTCGAGGGGGAGTTTGTTGATGCATTACGTCTGTTGATTAAGTCTTGTATCGAGTCTAGAAGTGAGATAGTTTAGTCATGGCACAAAACCCTAGAAAGTGTGTTATTCAGGGTTTCGCTTATATGGTTTAAATAGGTTTCGCTTATGTGTCAGTCTTATGTAAGGTTTCGCTTATGTGTCAAGGGGTATCGCTTATGTGTCAAGTGGACACATAAGCGAAATCAGACATCTATATATATGTACATCAGAGCGAAATCAGATAGAAGTTAGTGTGTTGTCTTCCGGTGAGCCACGAAGTGCTGCCGAAGTGCTGTCAGAGTCTGTAATAGTAACAGTGATCAATACAACAGCAGTTTATAGTGTATGTGACTGAAATTGCACCAAATCTTTAGTTTCCGCCTCTAGATTTGGATACGAAGTCTTCTGAACGTCTCAAACAGGACAGAACACGATCCTACACAAACCAGCGACTATCACTGAAGCCATCGATTTGAGCGTGGCTCTCACCGAGGAGGCGATTCGTTTAAACAAGTTCGATGAAGTCAAGACGAAGAAGACAGAGACTCACGTTGAGTCCTCAGGAGATAACAAAAGGAAGTTTTCAAACTTCAAGCAAGGCGTCAGTATGGCAGTAAAGAAAGGAAAATCAGCTGGCAGTACCAAGAAAGGAAAAGGGTACCAGGGCACCCAGCCCAAATGCAACAACTGCCAACGCCACCATACTGGCCATTGTAACGTGAGAGTTTGTGAATCTTGTGGAAAACCGGGCCACTCAAAGGAATCATGTTGGGCTAGTGCGGGCCGGGGAGGCCAGGGAGGATATATGAATAGAAACGATAATCGTGGTGGTTTGGGAAATCGTCCACAAGGGAATAATCGAGGCTACAATGCAAATCAAGCCGGAACTGCCAATCAAAACAACCCGCCAGTTGGGGATGGTGCGGGAAGTGGAAAAAGATTAGGATGTTTTCATTGCGGTGACGTTGGGCACTTCAAGAAGGATTGCCCGGGATTGAACCAAGCCCGTGGAAGGGTGTTCCAGATCGGTGCACGGGAAGCACGCCAGGATCCCAACGTTGTCACGGGTACGTTCCCTATCAATCAACGCTATGCATCTGTTCTGTTTGATACTGGTGCCGACTATAGCTTCGTATCACTAGAATTTAAGAATATACTTGGGCTAGCCGCTAATAAGTTAGACATTCCCTACGCAATCGAATTGGCTAACGGAAAGTTGGTAGAAGCCAATGATGTTATCAGAGGCTGTGTGATTGAATTAGGAGAACGTGAGTTTGCTTTGGATCTACTACCAGTCCAATTGGGAAGTTTCGACGTGGTCGTAGGAATGGATTGGTTATCGGGCAATAAAGCTGAGATAGTTTGCCACGAAAAGGTTGTTCGTATTCCAACCGAGGATGGTGAGACCATTGTTGTTCATGGAGAGAAGCGTGAGACGCCGTTGCGGATTATCAGCTGTTTGAAGGCAAGGAAGTGTTTGCAGAAGGGATGTGTTGCTTTTCTGGCACACATCGTGGACAAGAAGGCTGCCGAGCCAAGGATCGAAGACATCCCTGTCGTAAGGGAGTATCCCGAAGTCTTCCCAGAAGACTTACCCGGGCTGCCACCTCAGAGGCAAGTGGAGTTTCACATTGACTTAGTTCCAGGCGCCGCGCCTGTGGCTAAGGCACCGTACAGACTTGCTCCGTCTGAGATGCAGGAATTGTCGACACAACTTCAAGAGTCGTTAGACAAGGGTTTTATCCGACCAAGCTTCTCGCCTTGGGGAGCTCCGGTCTTGTTTGTCAAGAAGAAGGACGGAAGTTTCCGCATGTGTATTGACTACAGAGAATTGAACAAGCTGACGATCAAGAACAGGTATCCTCTGCCAAGAATCGACGATCTGTTCGATCAACTTCAAGGTTCAAGCTGTTACTCTAAGATCGATCTTCGATCTGGATACCATCAATTAAGGATACAGGAGGAAAGTATCCCGAAAACAGCCTTCCGAACTCGCTATGGACACTACGAGTTCCTCGTTATGCCATTTGGTTTGACAAACGCGCCTGCGGTATTCATGGATCTAATGAATAGGGTTTGCAAGCCATACCTGGACAGGTTCGTGATTGTATTCATCGACGACATCTTGATTTACTCAAAGACGAAGGCTGAACACGAACAACATCTTAGAACCATATTGGAGCTGCTAAAGAAGGAACAGCTGTACGCCAAATTCTCCAAGTGCGAGTTTTGGCTACGCGAAGTCCAGTTTCTCGGACATGTGGTTAATGGGGATGGAATTCATGTTGATCCCACAAAGATCGAGGCAATCAAAAATTGGAAAACGCCTACAACGCCAACCGAGATTCGACAATTCTTGGGTTTGGCTGGCTACTATCGAAGGTTCATCGAGGATTTCTCGAAAATCGCTCAACCTTTGACGCTCCTCACGCAGAAGGACAAGACGTTTGATTGGGGAATCAAACAGGATGAAGCGTTTCAGATATTGAAGGATAAGCTTTGTAACGCGCCAATCTTAGCTCTACCAGAAGGTACTGATGACTTTGTGGTATACTGCGACGCATCGCGTCAAGGATTGGGTTGTGTGTTGATGCAACGCCAAAAGGTCATTGCTTACGCATCACGCCAACTGAAAGTGCACGAAAAGAACTATACCACCCACGATTTAGAGCTTGGCGCAGTGGTTTTCGCTTTAAAGATCTGGAGACACTACCTGTATGGTACAAAGTGCACAATCTTCACGGATCACAAAAGCCTACAGCACATATTCAACCAGAAGGAGTTGAATATGAGGCAAAGACGATGGGTTGAATTATTGAACGATTACGACTGCGAGATAAAATATCACCCAGGGAAGGCGAATGTAGTCGCCGATGCCCTAAGTCGTAAGGAAAGGATCAAGCCCATAAGGGTTAGAGCTTTGGAAATGATTATACGAACCAATCTTTCCTTGCGCATTCGTGCTGCACAAAAGGAAGCTCTCAAGGAGGGAAACCTTGAGGAAGAATATCTCCGTGGAATGGAGAAGCTTTTGGTACCAAACGAGGAAGGAACGTTATGTTTTGAGAAAAGGATTTGGGTTCCTCTGTTTGGTGGATTAAGGGAAGTTATTTTCGACGAAGCGCACAAGTCACGGTACTCTATCCACCCTGGATCGGATAAGATGTACCAGGATCTCAAAGATTACTATTGGTGGCCTAGGATGAAAGGCGACGTTGCTGTCTACGTGGGCAAATGTTTAACTTGCGCGAAGGTTAAGGCGGAATACCAGAAGCCCTCAGGGCTGCTGCAACAACCTGAGATTCCCAAGTGGAAATGGGAACAAATCTCAATGGATTTTGTTACGAAATTGCCAAGGACGCCAAGAGGCCATGATATGATTTGGGTGATAGTTGACCGCCTAACAAAATCCGCACACTTTCTGCCAATCAAAGAGAAAGATAGCACGAGCAAACTTGCGGAAATTTACATGAGAGAGATCGTCGCACGTCACGGAGTGCCTCTCTCGATCATCTCTGATAGAGACGGAAGGTTTGTGTCAAGGATATGGCAATCCTTCCAAGAAGCCTTTGGCTCACAGTTGAATCTGAGCACTGCGTTCCATCCGCAAACTGACGGCCAGAGCGAGCGAACGATACAGACTTTGGAAGACATGCTGAGAGCATGTGCTATGGATTTGGGCGGTAGCTGGGATAAACATTTACCTATGGTCGAATTTTCATACAACAACAGCTACCACACCAGTATTGGTGTCGCGCCATTCGAAGCCCTTTACGGACGCAAGTGCCGATCACCCTTATGTTGGGCTGACGCAGGTGATAGGCAGCTTGCTGGTCCCGAAATCGTCCAAGAGACGACAGACAAGATCGCGCAAATTCTTAAACGCATCGAAGCAGCTCGCCACAGACAAAAGGCCTATGCGGATCCAAACCGAAAACATGTGGATTTTCAAGTTGGAGAAATGGTTTTACTGAAGGTATCACCCTGGAAAGGGGTGGCACGCTTTGGAAAGCGTGGGAAGTTAAATCCACGCTACATTGGTCCCTTTAGAATTCTAGAAAGAATTGGGACGGTAGCATACAAGTTGGACCTACCCGCTGAACTAAAAGGCGTTCACGATACATTTCATGTATCCAATCTAAAGAAAAGTCCAACTCAAGTTGACGTTGCCATTCCCATCGACGAGATTCATATTGACGACACGCTCCACTTCGTTGAAGAACCTGTCGAGGTCACAGATTGGAAAGTTAACAAGACCCGCCGGAGCAGTGTCAAGCTCGTCAAGGTTCGTTGGAATGCCAGACATGGTCCTGAATACACCTGGGAACGTGAGGACCGGATGAAAGAGAAATACCCCCACTTATTTCCTAAGAACTCTGCATCTACAAGCAGAACTTAAATTTCGGGACGGAATTTATTTAACTGGGGGAGAATGTGACAACCCGCACTAAACCAGGTATCCGTACAACTTAATTAATGATTAATTACTACTTGATTACTGTGCTTGTTTGAACTAGCTGATGAACTGCTACTTGAATACTGATACATGAACTTACTTGCATCATACTTTACTTGCCGTCACACTATATTCTGCTATTAGCACCTTCGTGACAAACTTGATGCACTAAACGCACAGTAGCACAATAAACGGATACACGGCGAACATGCTGATATAACCAGCATCAGGCAGACACTGCCTCTAAGGCCTGTAAGAGCCTGAGAAAGTTACTACACTAGCAGTGAGTGTAGGGATACAAGTATTGTAGAACTGCGTCTCTAGGGATAAGTCACAGTGACTGGATGTGCCTAAAACGTACTCTAAGTACAAAACCCAGCACTTTACATAATAACCCAGCTTCTAGCTAACTAGTAAAGTGCCAAAACATGGGAAAAATATTACTAGACACTTTCCAAGGTATCGGGAATAAATTGTGTCACTAAAGGTAAAAATCTACGACACTTTAAATATTTATTTAGCACATTAACGGAGTAATATCCAACCGTACAACCGGACTTAACCCGGAACACAAAATATTGACGTTAACATTATTTTTCTTTTTCTGAGCCAGTTAGGGTCCCCGAGTACCCTAACACCCGTTATATATTACAATCCACATATTAACTAAATTTAATCCCTAACTAAACTAATGTCAACTTAGCTAAACTAGTTGAAATAGAACCAATTAATCCACCCCCCTTAGTCCGATCGGTTTCTCTTGGGGTGACACACTTGTCCTACTTTGATATTTTAAATCTCATTGTTTAATATCTAGGGGACAAGTTATATGATGGACAATACACAAATTGAGGTTATAAGTAAATCCCCTGAATAATTTTTCTCATACTTTTCCACACTTCAAAAAAAAAAAAGGAGATTTCACTTCTTTTCCCTCTTGTCTTGCCTACGGCCGGACATCACAACCAACATCCAATCCCTTTCAAGTTTTTATCAAGCCATTCCAAGCATCCACAAGTGTGAAGGATCACGCGTAAGGAGCCTCGGTGCACTCGGATTGCGAAGTACCTCACCGCATTGCTTTTAACCACCCATTTTTCGACTAGTTTCTTCCCTAGCCCCGAGCTAGTAGTAAGTGACTCTAAATGCCTTTTTGATCTATTCTAAAATGGTTAATAAGAAATTTGTCGGTTGAAAACCATGTACATGTAAGAACAAAAATCAAAAAGTCTACTAAAGTTTACTAAAATAATGAGCTTGGTGGTTAATAGGTGAATATTGGTGTAAAACTTATAAAATTGTTTTGTTATGATTATTTAAGTACCGATCTATGTCGTGGTAGCTCGGGTCATCATCTAACCCGGATTAGTCATGTTCATGGATCATGACATAGAGTTGTTTAAATATAAAAAGGGTTAAAAGGTGAAACTCTACCACACATGAAACATGAACTTGTGTAAAAATGTTTTACTTGTGTAAAAGTGTTTTAACTTGTACAATAGTGTTTAAAACTAGTAGATCTACGTATCTACAACCGGTATTTTCAAAGAACCAAGTATCGAAGAATTATGTTTCCTAAAAGATGGATCTTACACTAACAAGCATGATTTTTATAAACCACAAGTGTGTAAACACTTGTGAAATAAAAAGATCCGACAAAGAACTAGTTTTGTCAAATGTTAGTAGAAGTTGTAAAGATGGATTTTTCTCTAAAAACGAGGTTTTTACAAAATCGGATTATTTACACAAAAGATCCATTTAAAGTAAAGAGAATTTACTACATATTTTTAGACAAACCACAAGTTCGTATATTTTTGCGATTATGTCTAGCTTTGACTAGTTAAAAATGTTGAAAAGTTGTTTGATAATGTTGGGAACATTGGTTGATTTGATTTGTTAAAGAAAATGATACGCTTGAAAGCGTGGCCACCTCCAGTTACAGAGGAAACTCTGGCGAAATTTTTCTAAAAACCTAACACTTAGAACTACTTACACTACAAGTGTTAGAATCATTTTTGACATGTTTTCGCAATATAAATTTCGCCATGACTTTTTTTACTAAATATTCGGAGGTGGGATTTTCACAAAACTTAACGTGGTAAAATATATATTTTCACACACTGTTTATGTTTATTTTGTGAAAATACAAAATATTATTTTTTTTAGAGTAAAAATAATATTTGCGGACGTTAACGAATCCAAATAATACGAACGCTTTCACCATAAATATATAAGTTACATCGGTAAGTATATTACCACTCGATGGTTAAAACGTAACTTACACAATTACGGAAATATTTATGAACGCGTACTTTAACAACGTATTTTGGATAAATACTTATACTTTGGAGTTGGAAATATATAAAGATTAAGTGAGACTTAATGAATGAAATTTGTAAGCACATGTATTGAATCCCCCATCCTTGGGAAGGAGATTAACTACCGAGTATTTACAAAATGTAAACACGAAATAGTTGTCTAACTATTTCCCCAAAAACATAAACCATGAAGCTAAGGCACGGCCGTCCGTCTAATAGAATTAGCACTTGTAGGTCGTCGCACAGCTTTACGATTCGGAGACACTCGGTAGAGACGCGCATTCACTGTGAGTTCATGTCCCCCTTTTCTCTAACTGTTTTCAGTTTACTTAACTACGGGGGTGAAATACATGTTACTATGATTTACGAGTACTTTACAACGGTATGTTTAACGTAAGGAGGTGTTATACGATCATGTGAGTGGATAGGAACAACATGGGGCCATTAGTCCTCATGGAGGGACCGAGGGACAGGAGCGGTAGATCTATCTGGGTGTAGCGAGCCCAGCCCCCGGCCAAACTAGAAACGGACCGTGGGGTGACTTTGTCCACATACTTTGCCGTGGCGAAATCTGCTAGGTTTGAGTCTCCCTATTTGCACTTCACATATGTCAGTGGCCTTGCAAACCATTGGTGATCACAAGTCCTCTTACACTGCTACATACCACAACTATTTTTATACTCACAAGTGTTTTACATACTCACTTACACATGAACTCGCTCAACATTATTGTTGATTTTTCAACTCACATGTATTTCAGGAAATTAAAACGGATCTGGCACGGTATGGAACGTTTTCCGCTGCACTTGTCATGAAGTCATCAGGGTTTATGGGATGTGTCTCTTCCCTGGACAAGACACAGTCCTTAACCCACGTTTATGTTATGTTATAAGTTGTAATGGCCACTGAACAAGGTTATGGTTGTATGTTAAAACAATGGTAATGTGTTTGATTTTCAAAACTTAATGGATGACTTGCATGGTTTTTAAATTCATATAGCTTGTTATGGTTAAGCTATGGTATTAAGAAGTCACACCAAAATTAACCACGCTTCCGCAAAGCCAGGGTGTGACACCCTATACAACTATAGTCACAAAATATGGCTTGGTCGGATCCTAATGATCGACCAAACGGGTCGGGTTCGAAAGTCTAAGCGGTTGTCAAGACCGCTTGACTTACGACCCTATACAAGCACTAGACTAAAAGTGACGAGTTAAACATGTGAAAACATGTTTAACTAAGTTAGAAAACAGGTTTTATATCAAAACAAAGTGTTTTGATATCCAAAAATAGCTTCGTCGCAAAACACGCATAAACACGTATTTTGACTGAAACTTTGACTCGTCACTTCGACTAATCAACGTGGTAATCCGTAGGTATAGTTACAAGGGACTATAACCATCGTGATTACGCTCACGTTGCAAAGTTCAAACGAACTTTGTATTGACCAAATCATGGTCAAAGCAGAAAGTCAAACACTGTTTGCCTTTCACGCTTGAAAAGCATAAACAAGCATGAAAGAAGCTTACAAAGGGTCCAAGCAAGGAAGAATTGAACCAAAATACTCAGGTATGAAGCCTTAGCTTCAACTTAGAGCAGAATTGATTCAATTTGTGTGAGGAATGAATGAGAAACCCAATTCTATTTATAGTAAGTTTGGATCAAGGAGATCATTCCATGTGTTAGGAGGCTTAATCTTGACACTACACTTGTGGTACATGGTTTCTAATACAATGGGATGCTCTAAAACAAGTCCATAGTATTGAAAAATTGCATAAAAGACCCTCAAATTCAAGCTGGTTGCTGAAAACAGACATTTCTGTCAAAACAGGGGGCTCGCGTGCCGCCACGCCACCACCCCTTAGGGGTCTCGCGACGCTAGCACCCACCTAATACAGAAACTTTCGAAACTTGGCAAGAATGGTCCCTGCAGGATGTATATGCTATTTTCGACGCATTTAAACCCCGTTAACCCATTTTCAAGGCTCTACAAGGATGTTAAAGCATAGGGGTCTTGAAACATGTTTGTAATTATCTCGGATGTCGGTTCATTTGGTCGTACGGTTGCGTTATTCCGTTAATTACGATGAAAACTCGAAATGACGCGAAAACGATCCAAATTACACGACGAATGGTATTTTTTCATTCCAATCACTAAAATAAAATATTTTAATGATTACAAAAATTTTTGGATGTTCGGATATGTTCAGAACTTAAGATATGCGCGTAAATCTAAACTTATGCACTTTTTGAAGGTTTTAGTCCCTATTGATCAAATAAGTTTATTTTCGCATACCAAACCCCTCAAATCCTATTTCTAAGCTATGTAAAGGATATTTAAGGTATGTTTAGCTTATGATCAAGTTCCAGAATGTTCGTTACCATGCAAATCGGTATACTTTCGTAGTTTGTCGCAAATAGTCCATGCGATCGAATAAACTGGTTTTCGACACACCAAACCCTCCAAAACTTATTTCTAAGTTATGTAAAGGTTATTTTAGGTATGTTAAGCCTATGTCAGTATTCCGGAGTGTTTTTTGCGTTAAACTGATTACGTTTACGCATTAGTTTGCGTATAACTTTCCAGAAAGCGATTTAAAGCTTGAAATCGAACTAGAATCAAAACGTAAAATCGTCAAACACAAATATTAACACCAAAGCACATCGTTTTATTGATAATTGATATTGTTTTACATCATACATCGTTTACAGAGCACAGTTGTCACAGTCTCCCCTACTTTAGGAAATTTCGTCCCGAAATTTTAACTAGAGGAAACTTGTGAAAACAAATCTGGATATTTCGCCTTAGTTTGGTCCTCACGTTCCCAGGTAAACCCTGGGCCACGTTTGGACTCCCAGCGAACCTTGACTAAACGAATTCGTTTGGTCTTCAATTGCTTGACTGCACGGTCCATTATCTCCACGTGTTTCTCGACAAAGTGCATCGTTTCATTAACTTGAATTTCGTCGAGTGGAATATGAAGATCAGTATCGGCTAAACATTTTCATAGATTGGACACGTGGAATGTTGGGTGAATATTCCCAAGTTCAGGAGGTAGCTCTAGTCGATAGGCAACCTTTCCGATCCTTTCAAAAATCTTAAATGGTCCAACATATCGTGGTGCAAGTTTTCCTTTCTTTCCAAATCTCACCACTCCATTCCAAGGGGATACCTTGAGTAGGACACTGTCTCCGACTTGAAATTCCAAGGGCTTACATCGCATATCCGCATAACTCTTTTGACAGCTTCTAGCTGTCAGAAGATTATCGCGAATCTTCTTGATTTTATCTGTCGTTTCCAGAATGAGCTCAGGTCCAGTAAGCTGAGCTTCACCGATCTCATTCCAACAGACAGGTGAATGGCATTTTCGACCGTATAAAGCTTCGAATGGTGCCATATTAATGCTAGCATGATAACTGTTGTTATAAGAGAACACGATCAACGGCATATGAGAGTCCCAATTACCACCAAAGTCTATCACGCATTCTCTAAGCATATCCTCCAATGTTTGTATCGTCCTCTTAGATTGTCCATCTGTTTGGGAATGATAAGTTGTGCTTAGATTTAGTTGAGTTCCCATAGCAGATTGCATGGTCTTCCAAAAGTGAGATGAAAATCGAGCATCACGATCAAATATGATATCCAAAGGAACACCATGTCGAGATACAATCTCATCAACATAAATCTTGGCAAGTTTATCAGCAGATAGATCCTCGCGAATCGGTATAAAGTGTGCTGATTTCGTTAATCAATCAATAACTAACCAAATAGCATCGTGACCTCTAGATGTGCGCGGTAACTTTGTGATGAGATCCATTGCAATGTTCTCCCACTTCCATACCGATATCTCTGGTTGTACAAGGAAACCAGATGGTCGTTGATGTTCAGCCTTGACTTTGAGATAAGTTAGGCATTTTGATACATACAAAGCAATATCCTTCTTCATACCAGGCCACCAGTACTGAGTACGAAGATCTTTGTACATTTTGTCAGTACCAGGATGGATAGAATATCGAGACTTATGAGATTCGTCCATCACTAAAGTGCAAAGATCGTCTTGTTTCGGAATCCACAAACAATTCTTAAAATAGAATAACCCATCGTCTTTCGTTTCGAGTTGATGAGATCCATTGCAATGTTCTCCCACTTCCGTACCGATATCTCTGGTTGTACAAGGAAACCAGATGGTCGTTAATGTTCAGCCTTGACTTTGAGATAAGTTAGGCATTTTGATACATACAAAGCAATATCCTTCTTCATACCAGGCCACCAGTACTGAGTACGAAGATCTTTGTACATTTTTTCAGTACCAGGATGGATAGAATATCGAGACTTATGAGATTCGTCCATCACTAAAGTGCAAAGATCGTCTTGTTTCGGAATCCACAAACAATTCTTGAAATAGAATAACCCATCGTCTTTTGTTTCGGAATCCACAAACAATTATCGAAACGATAATTGATACACATTCGAAAAGACCCATCTTTCTTTTTCACAAACAGGACTGGAGCGCCCCAAGGTGAATAACTCGGTCGTATGAATCCTTTGTCAGATAACTCTTGAAGCTGTTTAGATAACTCTTGCATCTCAGAAGGTGCAAGACGATAAGGTGCTTTCGCAATCGGGTTAGCATTGGGAACAAGATCAATATGAAACTTGAGTTGACGAACTGGAGGTGTCACGGCCCCTGACCCAGTTTTACCCGTTTCAGGAGCCGCGGAACAGAAATCCCGTGGTATTTATTTAATTGAGTTTAACAGCGGAAGTTTATCATCAGGATCTTTTTAAAGCTAAAATTTTCCCGATTATTTTATTTCACAATTCGGGATAAAACCCCGGTAATTTACATTCAGTTGATTTCACTAATAAATCTATATTTTACAAAATATATTTCTTTATTTTATAATGAGCCACTTCCTTAAGCTTGAATTGCTCCACAACACTTTTCCTGAATTACAACAGATCACCTGAAACATGTTTGAAAAAGGTTTTGTCAGCGGGAAATACTGAGTGAATCATTCTATTTACTAAAATGACACAGTTGTTATAATTTACAGTATTAAGGAAAATTACAATGTTTCTGATATCCACCAACTACCCACAATACTTTATCACTCGACCCATTGGCCCATTCGTCCAATGGTGTCTGTGATTATGGTCATATCACCCCTTGGCTGCCCCAATGGTGAAGATTATCAAGTAATGTATACAAAACCCCACATACCGGCTGTAACTTGGTGATTACATAAACTTAATCACTGTAATTATAATCTTTGAAAATAACATGCTTTTGTAAATAAATTTGATAAAAAGAGAATGACTCACATTGCAGATTTAATTTGAGCAGAGTCTATTCTATGGATTAGCCTTGTTAACCTAATTTAAATAATAATGCACACAAAACAGGGTTAGTAACCAATACAGCATTTACGATAACTCACGAGATCAAATTCTCACAACGAACGACAAAGTGCGATACTTAACATCCATCGAATTAACGACGAACGACAAAGTATAACCCTAATGTGGGCGGCACTTAAACATCCATTGGATATATTGATTGGTCGGAAAATGAATCGTAATAGCGATCGAGTTATTACCCTGTTTTGCGGCAGCAATTCGGGATTCGTGTGTGTTAATAGTGGTAAACAGTATGTATCTCAGTGCATGTATCGAAGTTTTACGTCGTTTTAACTCCCAATTTCGATTGCCAATGTCTGCTATTTATAGTCAAAATTTCACTTTGCTTACGGACCGTAAGCCTCACAATGTTACGGTCCGTAAAGGTGCTTACGGACCGTAAGACTCACAATGTTACGGTCCGTAAGGGTTGAAACTAGGTTATAGGGTAGCCACGGTTGGGACTAGCTTTGCTGACTTGACAGATTCTAAATTTCGAGTTTTGACAGCGAGTAATTTAGATAATCATTAACTTAGGGTTTGCCCCCCTTGAGTTTTAGGGGCCCTGATCCTGATTCTGAAATTTCTGAAAATTTTAGGGTTTGCGTAGAATCACTTGGGTGTCTCTATTGGACAAATTAATTTAATAAATAGGACTTTTAATGAGGGTTGTTACATTCTCCCCACCTTAATAAAAATCTCGTCCTCGAGATTTACTGGAATAAGTATGGATACTTTCGCTTTATTTCTGATTCCAGCTCCCAAGTGTATTCAGCTCCTCTCTTTGAATCCCACTTTATTTTAACTAGCACTAGTCGTTTGTGCTTGAGAAACTTCACTTTTCTTTCTTCTATCTGAAGAGGTTTCTCAACAAATTTTAATTTTTCATTTACTTCTATGTCTTGAAGAGGTACTACCAGTGATTCGTCTGCTAGACATTTCTTGAGGTTGGATACATGAAATACATCATGTACTCCGGCTAACTCTTCTGGTAGTTGTAACCGATAAGCAACTGGTCCTATACGTTGGATCACTGGAAATGGTCCTACGTATCTTGGACTTAGCTTTCCTTTCTTACCGAATCTAACAACTCCTTTCCAAGGAGAGACTTTTAACAGTACTCTGTCTCCAACTTGGAATTCTAACGGCTTGCTTCTATTGTCTGCATAACTCTTCTGGCGATCTCTAGCCGTCTTCAGTCTTTCCTTGATTTGGGTGATCTTATCAGTCGTCTCTTGCACAATCTCCGGACCTGACAATTGACTTTCTCCTATTTCTGCCCAACAAACTGGAGTTCTGCACTTTCTTCCATATAGTGCTTCAAACGGGGCAGTTTCAATGCTTGAATGATAACTATTGTTATAGGAGAATTCGATCAATGGTAAGTGATCGTCCCAATTTCCACCAAAATCTATTACGCATGCTCGGAGCATGTCTTCTAGAGTTTGGATCGTCCTTTCACTTTGCCCATCTGTTTGTGGATGATATGCAGTACTTAAGTTTAGTCGAGTTCCCATTGCTTTCTTGAAACTTGTCCAAAAATGAGAAGTGAATCGACTATCTCTGTCTGATACAATGGAGAGTGGAACTCCATGTAAGGATACAACTTCATCTACATACAACTTTGCCAATCTTTCCATGCTAAAGGTTTCTTTCATAGGTAGAAAGTGAGCAGATTTGGTTAATCGATCCACAATTACCCAAATCGCATCATTACCTTTTCTGGTTTTGGGTAACTTAGTAACAAAATCCATTGTTATAAGTTCCCATTTCCATATTGGCATCTCTAATTATTGTCGTAGACCTGAAGGTTTCTGGTGTTCTGCCTTAACTTGTGAACAAGTAAGACATTTAGAAACATATCCAGCTATATCTTTCTTCATGCCTATCCACCAAAATTTTTTTCTTAAATCTTGGTACATTTTATTGTTTCTTGGATGTATAGTATATCTAGATTTATGGGCTTCTTCTAGAATTTTATTTCTTAATTCTCCTTGCTTAGGTACCCAAATTCTGCTTTTGTGGAATCTCCAAATTCCATCAACTCCTTGCTCCAATTCTTTTATTCGTCCTTTCATTCCTTCAGCAACATCCTCTATTGCTGTTTCTTGAACATTCTCCAATTGTTCCATTAAATCTAATTGTAGATTTAACCTAAGAGCACGAACTCGTCGTTGTTTTTCATGATACTTACGACTTAAGGCATCTGCAACTACATTTGCCTTTCCTTCGTGATACTGAATATCACAGTCGTAATCACTTAAGATTTCCATCCATCTTCTTTGCCTCATGTTTAACTCTTTTTTCCCGAATATATATCTTAGACTTTTATGATCTGTATAGATAGTAAACTTACTTCCGTACAGATAATGTCTCCAAATTTTCAGGGCAAAAATTACGGCTCCTAGTTCTAAGTCATGAGTCGTATAATTTTCTTCGTGCTTTTTCAATTGTCTTGAAGCATACGCAATTACCTTCTTGCGTTGCATAAGCACGCATCCTAATCCTAATTTTGAAGCATCACAATATACTTCAAAATCTTCTGTTCCTTCTGGTAAGGCTAAGATTGGAGCATTGGTTAATTTCTGTTTTAATATTCTAAAGGCTTCTTCTTGTTTAGGTCCCCATTCGAACTTAACTGCTTTACAGGTTAGCTTAGTTAATGGTACAACTATCTTGGAAAAATCCTTAATAAACCGTCTATAATATCCAGCTAAACCTATAAAACTTCTAATTTCCATTGCTGACTGTGGAACCTTCCATTTGGTAATTGCCTCTATCTTAGCAGGATCTACATGAATACCTTCATGATTCACCATGTGTCCTAAAAATTGCACTTCTTGCAACCAAAATTCACATTTTGAGAATTTGGCGTACAGTTTTTCTTTTCTTAACAAAGTTAAGAGTGCATGCAAGTGCTGACAATGTTCTGTTTGACTTTTGGAATAAATAAGTATATCGTCTATGAAGACAATTACAAATTTATCCAAGTACGGTTTACAAATCCTATTCATCATGTCCATGAATGCGGCAGGAGCATTCGTTAACCCAAAGGGCATGACTGTAAACTCGTAATGACCATACCTAGTTCTAAAAGCAGTCTTAGGTATGTCTTCTTCTTGTACCTTCAATTGATGATATCCAGAGCGTAAATCGATCTTAGAAAAATATCTAGCTCCTTGAAGTTGATCGAAAAGATCATCAATCCTAGGTAATGGGTATCGATTCTTAATTGTAGCTTTATTTAATTCTCTATAATCAATACACATTCTCATCGAACCATCCTTTTTCTTTACAAATAACACTGGAGCTCCCCAAGGGGATGAACTAGGTTGTATGAATCCTTTACTTAGCAATTCATCTAATTGCTTTTTCAGTTCTAACATTTCGGTAGGAGCTAACCGATAAGGTGCCTTGGCTATTGGTGTAGTTCCTGGAATTAGATGAATCCTGAATTCTACCTCCCTATCTGGTGGTAATCCTGGTAACTCTTCTGAGAATACATCTGGGTATTCTGAGACTACAGGAATTTCCTTAAGTTCTTTACCCTTAGTACTAATGATTACCGAAATCATATATACTATTCCTTGTTTTCGTTCATAACTAGCAACTTTCATTACTGATATGAACTTCATGGGTTTACGTGGTTTATCTCCTGTAATCATGATTACTTCTCCAGTAGGTGCTTGAATTTCTATAGAGTTTTTATCACAAATGATTTGAGCATGGTTGGCTATTAACCAATCCATTCCTAACACAACATCAAATTCAGCTAATCTCATAGGTAACAGATTTGCAGCAAATTTATGACCTGAAAGTTCTATGTCTACTTTCTGCAAAACCTGATCTATTTTAACTGAATTCCCATCTGCAGTTTCCACTGTAAAAATCTGCCTAATTTTGGTTAAAGGTAACAGAATAAATTATTTATAAAACTTTGGTTTGCACCAGAGTCAAATAATACTTTTGCGTATACATTGTGAACTAAGAACGTACCAGCTATTACATCTGGGATGAGTTCTGCTTCTTGAGTGGTTAGCTGGAAGGCTCTGACATTCTTTTTATTAGCTCCTTCGGTTGCCTTGGGTTTGTTGTCTACTGGTTTGATCAATTTAGGACATTCTGTTTTATAATGCCCCGCTTCTCCACAATTAAAACAGATTATGGTTTTCCTTCTGCAGTTTTCTTCACGATGTCCTACACCTTTGCAAAGGTTGCAGGTTACATTACATTTTCCATAATGCTTCCTTTTGCAATTTCTACAGAAAGGTGGATTTGAAGATTGCCCTGCTCCTCTTCTCTTGAAATTATTACTATTACCCACCCGACATCCTTGGGTAATTTTCTGAGCCAGTTCCTTTTTCCTGTTCTCGTCTTGCGTACGTACCAATTCATCAGTTAGGGTGTTGGCTAGTTCCACGGCATCGTCAATAGTGCGAGGTCTCGCAGCTTTAACGATATTGCGGATTTCGCTAATTAATCCCCAAATATAGCGAGAAATGAGTACCGGTTCTGGCGAAGCCAGCGTTGGTACCACTCTAGCATATTCAAAGAATGTCGAAGTATAACCGCGACAATCCACATTCACCATCCGATGGTTTAGGAACTTATTTGCCATTTGATCTTTTTCATATTCAGGACAGAATTTTCTTTCTACAATAATCTTAAATTCTTCCCAGTTCACGGCGTAAGCCCTATTTCTTCCTTTAGCTTGTAACACCGTGTTCCACCATTCGAGCGCCCCTTCTTTGAAAAGATTTGATGCATACATGACTTGATCGTCTTTATCACATTTACTTATTGCAATTACTGCCTCAGTTTTCTCTAACCAACGCAGTACTGCAGTTGCTCCTTCATTGCCTGCAAATTCAGTGGGTTTACAAGCAAGAAATTCTTTGAAAGTGCAACCAGGTGTTGCGGCTTTCATTTTCTTAGGGAGCGGAGCTTGCCGTGGTTCATTATCGTGATTAATATGATTATTGCCTCCATTTACGCTATTACTGAAGTTATCTTCAGAAATACGTTTACTAGGAATAATTTGTTGAGGTTCAGCAGGTTTTTTAACAGCAACAACAATTGCTGGAATAGCATTGGCTATTCCTTGTGCAATGATATCCTCGATATCTTGCCTAGTTAATAATTGCTCTTCATGAATTTGCTCGGATTCATTTACTTCATTTACAGGCTCATTACCAATGTTTGCCATCTGATAATTAATATATATATATAATTAGTATAAAAGAAATAATCCAATGTTACAATTAATTGCACATAATCACGTAAACGAATATACAACCAAAACTGCAAATTTCCTAAAATTCCATTTTTATAGATTATATCGTGCTTCTATATACAACCGTTTTATTATTTATGTTACACATACTGATTTTTATTAATATTACTATTACACAATAACAGTTTCATCAACCCACTATCTCTCGTCATTTGTCTTCTAAAAACGAAGCTCCCTTTCATCATATTTCCAAGCAATTTGTCCCCCTATCTCCCCGATTCTACTTCCCACATCCATCAGCTCTTCACCAAAATGGCGAAGTTCAGCCAGATTTTCGTTACTCATTGGTGGATTTGGTAATGGTTCAGGATCAAACTGGGGAAGAAAGGAATAAGGTTCATTGACAATGTTTTCAAATTGCCAATCATTCGTCCACCATTCATCCATTCCTACAGGTTGGTTATGGACTATTGGTTCTGGGATTGCTGGTTCAAAATTCATAGGGAGTGGATTTTCAATAGGACGGGTAAAAATATTGGTATTGACAGGCTGAATAGTTTCACAGCTTGCCAATAGAAAATCTATTTCTTCCTGAAAAGTCCTTCCCTGGTTTTGTTTGGAGCTTTCTCCAATTTCCATATGAGTTGGTCTAGAACCTTGTCCAACTTCCATTTCTATTTCCTTAGAGTATTCCTCAAACTGCATTCCCATTTGCCTAGAATCTTCCTTGACTTCAGCCTCCATCTCCTGCTGTTTCGAACTTTCCCTGGTTACAGTTTCTTTTCCTTTTTCTAAAGGATTATTTATTTTAGGAAGTTTTGTAACTGGCTTTTTCCTACGTATACGACTTCCCCACACGTAATTCTTTCTTTTCTTTCGTTTTGGCCTTTTCAGAGGTGGAGCGTTGAATTCTACAGGTTGTTCCACATCAGGAAAATACCCAGTAAATTCTTTAGATACTTCTAGGTCTACAGGGTATAGGTTGAGATTCTCTAAGGCTTTTGATAACTCATTCATGCTGTTTAACATAAAAAAATTGCTAAGTTAAAACATATTTTTAGAAATAACCTTTAAATTTTATTGCATACACTGTGATTTAAAGGAAAATGGACAATTTAAACATACTAGATTTTATTTATTTACTAGATAATATTTCGGCTTTGTAATTGATAAGGTTGCTATTCTGGAATCATGGTATTTTAGAGATTAGCATTTATTACTACTGTGGCTAACATATAAAGATCCGCCCATTTTTCCTCTAATTGATCCTCCCAAGGTGTTTTACTGGTTAATTCCTTGGTTTCCTGTTTAACTTTCTTCTCTCGGGCTTTCTTTAATTTCTCCTGACTCTTCTTTAAAATTAAACTTCTTTTATTAGGAGAAAGTGGTTCCTCATAATGCGCCTTTCGCACAAATATTCCTTCTTCAGGAATTACAGGGAGGTTTGAGGATTTAGTTTGGGATGAACTTCCCTTCACGTTGGATGACCTATCTAATTTAAGATAGATGCTTGAGAGCTTTTTCTTACCCATACTGTAACTAACAAATAGTCAGTTAATTAAAGCACATAATCACATAATAGTAATCAGGAAAAATTAAGTATTTCTAAATACTTAATTAGCTTAACTCAGTGGCTCTGATACCACCTTTTTCTGTCACGGCCCCTGACCCAGTTTTACCCGTTTCAGGAGTCGCGGAACAGAAATCCCGTGGTATTTATTTAATTGAGTTTAACAGCGGAAGTTTATCATCAGGATCTTTTTAAAGCTAAAATTTTCCCGATTATTTTATTTCACAATTCGGGATAAAACCCCGATAATTTACAATCAGTTGATTTCACTAATAAATCTTTATTTTACAAAATATATTTCTTTATTTTATAATGAGCCACTTCCTTAAGCTTGAATTGCTCCACATCACTTTTCCTGAATTACAACAGATCACCTGAAACATGTTTGAAAAAGGTTTTGTCAGCGGGAAATACTGAGTGAATCATTCTATTTACTAAAATGACATAGTTGTTATAATTTACAGTATTAAGGAAAATTACAATGTTTCTGATATCCACCAACTACCCACAGTACTTTATCACTCGACCCATTGGCCCATTCGTCCAATGGTGTCTGTGATTATGGTCATATCACCCCTTGGCTGCCCCAATGGTGAAGATTATCAAGTAATGTATACAAAACCCCACATACCGGCTGTAACTTGGTGATTACATAAACTTAATCACTGTAATTATAATCTTTGAAAAAATAACATGCTTTTGTAAATAAATTTGATAAAAAGAGAATGACTCACATTGCAGATTTAATTTGAGCAGAGTCTAGTCTATGGATTAGCCTTGTTAACCTAATTTAAATAATAATGCACACAAAACGGGGTTAGTAACCAATACAGCATTTACGATAACTCACGAGATCAAATTCTCACAACGAACGACAAAGTGCGATACTTAACATCCATCGAATTAACGACGAACGACAAAGTATAACCCTAATGTGGGCGGCACTTAAACATCCATTGGATATATTGATCGGTCGGAAAATGAATCGTAATAGCGATCGAGTTATTACCCTGTTTTGCGGCAGCAATTCGGGATTCGTGTGTGTTAATAGTGGTAAACAGTATGTATCTCAGTGCATGTATCGAAGTTTTACGTCGTTTTAACTCCCAATTTCGATTGCCAATGTCTGCTATTTATAGTCAAAATTTCACTTTGCTTACGGACCGTAAGCCTCACAATGTTACGGTCCGTAAAGGTGCTTACGGACCGAAAGACTCACAATGTTACGGTCCGTAAGGGTTGAAACTAGGTTATAGGGTAGCCATGGTTGGGACTAGCTTTGCTGACTTGACAGATTCTAAATTTCGAGTTTTGACAGCGAGTAATTTAGATAATCGTTAACTTAGGGTTTGCCCCCCTTGAGTTTTAGGGGCCCTGATCCTGATTCTGAAATTTCTGAAAATTTTAGGGTTTGCGTAGAATCACTTGGGTGTCTCAATTAGGGTTTACTATTGGACAAAATAATTTAATAAATAGGACTTTTAATGAGGGTTGTTACAGGAGGCAAACTAGGCAGTTCATTAGGAAACACCTCTGGATAATCTCGAACAATCGGAATATCTTGAATACTCTTGATTTTGCCCTTCTCCTCTGTGACATGTGCCAGAAAAGCCACATATCCTTTTCGTAAGTAACTTTGGGCTTTCGTACACGACATGAGTTTCAAACCACCAGATGGTTTCTCGCCACGAACCTCTAGAACTTCACCAGACGAAAGAGGAATGCGAACAATCTTATCGAAATAAACCACCTCAGCATGATGTTTAGTTAACCAATCCATCCTAACAATAATATCGAAACTTCCAAGTTGCATCGGGGTGAGGTCAATAGGAAAAAGATGGTTATCGAGGTTCAATTGACAATCGCGAATAACAAAATCGAGCATGAGAGGTTTATCAGTAGCAACTTCGACAGATAAGGGTTTCCTCAGTTTAGTTCTAGGTATCGCAAGTAAAGGCTCAAATGATAACGAAACAAAACTTCTATCGGCACCAGAATCGAAAAGAACAGATGCAGGTTGATGGTTAACAAGGAACGTACCATTAACAACCTCGTTGTCAGCCCGTGCCTCATTTGCATTCAAGTTGTACGCTCGTCCACGAGCGGGATTAGCGTTGGCATTGGCATTTGCGTTGGCAAGCTTCGGACAATTGTTGCGGAAGTGACCCATCTCTCCGTAATTGTAACATGAACCAGGTGGGAATCTGGCAGCGTTTCTCTGAGCCTGTGCTGGATTCTGAGCAGCTTGATTTTGACCCAAACGAGAAATGTTGGCTGTGTGCCCAAGTTTACCACAAGTGGTACATTGTTTACAAGCTTGTTGGGCAGCATGATGACCGTTGCACCGATTGCAATGAGGTGCAGTACCAGCATACAGTTTCTTGGCAGGTGGTTGTGCTGGTGGGTTTTGAGCGTTTTGATTGGTAACTGCAAAATTTTGGGAAGCCTTACGCTTCCTCGACCTCCTAGATGACTCGCCCTTCTTCTTGCCTTTACCCTTTTCTTGAGTAGCATCAGATGACTGCTTCATATCACCCTTGCGGGTTAGTTTACCTTTTCTGACTTGAGACTCAGTCAGAGTTGCAGCCAGTTCGATTGCCTGACGAACAGTGGTAGGATTACTACCAGTTACAATGTCTTGTACAGAATCAGGTAGACCATCGATATACCTCTCAATCACTTTCTCCAACGGGGTAACCATAGTAGGACACAACAAACTCAGCTCCTCATAACGATCCGTGTAAGCACAGTGTTCTCCCCCATCTTGTTTTAGATCATCGAATTCTCGTTCCATAGCCCTTATCTCGTGACGGGGACAGAACTCTTTCATCATGAGAGCTCGAAGCTCTTCCTAAGTTTGTGCCATCGCCACATCGGCACCCCTATCACGCATCACACCGTTCCACCATGTAAGAGCACGCTTCTCAAAAACACTGGATGCAAACTCAACCTTTCGTTCATTCGGACATTGAACATGTCTAAATGTACTCTCCAGACTCTCGAACCATTGTAGGAGCGCAGTTGCTCCTTGAGACCCAGAAAACTTTAGTGGTTTAGCCGAATTAAACGTTTTGAAACTACACTGAGCATTGTTATTATTGTTGTGGTTCGCTTGATTAATCTGAGTAATTAGGTTCGGAATCACAGCAGCCATTTGCTGAGCGACAAGGGCTGCGATTTTGGCGTTAGTTTGAGGTTGTGCATCTCGTCGAGGAGGTATTTTCTAAAAAGAACAAGGAAACATAAGAAACGAGTGAGATTGACAATTGGATAAACAAAAGAGGTATTGAAAACATTGATAAAACACAAGGAAGGCGATCATTCGTTCGTTACCTCGAACAAACAAACGATAAACAGTGACTAATCAAAGTAAACGGGTCAAAATAATGTATCAAGAAGACATGCTTTAGCCTATAAGGGGACACTCACCCCAAGAGTTCCCAGGTAAGAGTGACTGGTTCGATTATGTGGATTTATACGAACACTCTAGCCTTAGACAGAAAACTCAGGATACAGGCACCCACCCTTCCAGATTGCACGCATTCACATTATAAGACCCAAACTTTGACGAGATTTTGAAAACTTTGAAGGTTCAAAACCTTATAATAAATCATCTATGAAAAGATGATTAGTTTTCAAATCGGATTTGTTATTGTGTTCTCGTTGTGGTTATCACCTAAAGATAGGTGACGGTATTGTTTATAAAAATCTAAACGCAAGAAACTCGCGTTAAGGTCCTAGAAAAGTTATAGTCTAGGTCAAAGCATTACTAATAACCTAATTCCCTATAACCATGAGCTGTGATACCAACTCTTCTGTCACACCCCGCCCGCATAAAACAACGAAACCGTGGCGGAAATGTCGGGGAGTGGAGCGACAGAATTATTGTTTCACAACCATGGATTCAAAAAGTTTTGTTTTATTGAATTATTAAGTATTTACATTGTCTTCAAGATAAAACAAACAAGTTTACATATCGACTATCATCGTTATTAAGTCACTAAGGCCTTGTCCAGTCCTAAGTGAGTATGCATCCTAGTCCCAATCAACATCATTCAACACCACCTGAAACATATGTAAAAATAAAGTCAGCAAAGAAATGCCGGCGAGCACATAGGTTTTGTGAGAGTGTCGGATTCATGGCTCGTTTACATATTGCAATACCTCGATTGGCTACAAGAGTCAATAATTGAAAACCTTGTTTTGAAAAGAGTTTGATATTGCAATATGAATAACCAACTCAAAACATTTGTTTAAGTAAACCAAATTGTAAATCGTTCTCGTAGTAAAACTCGTATGGTTTATATCGTATAGTAAACATCGTTGCGTGACATCGTTAATAATCGTTCAACCAAGTGAACTAAATAACGCCACGGTATGTAATATGATATAAGCACTTATATATAAGAAGTACCAGCGGCGTATCTACCATGCTTTTATCACATTACACCCGTCCCGTTATCTAATCACATACCAAAAACCCATCGTTTAAATCGTTTAACTCGTTCATGTAATAAACCATCGTTCATTTGTTTAAGTCGTTCTAATCGTTCCAAATCGTTCATAATCGTTCAGTCGTTCAAAATCGTTCAATCGTTCAAATCGTTCTTGTTTTAATTGTGAAAACTACTTTTGGTTGTCTCGCTTATAACATTCAAACCTTCGCAACTCGTCCATCGTTTAACTCGTATTAACAAACCACCAAAGGGTAAGTTAACAATCAACAGGTTCAGTCGTTACCCATATAACCCCCACACATAACCATGGGTGTAGTCCGATAACGGGATTTGTCAGATCCTATGGTACCATAATCTAATACTGGTCGGCTCGGCCAAAGCTAATGAATGTCATTCGTTATGTAAATACATCCAACAAGTTCGTTCACATTATCGAAATCGTTTTTGTTTAATATAAACCATAGTATTCGTTTTTGAAATCATCATTAAAAGCATTGAAATCGTTTAACACATATGAATCACCCCAAAACAATTCGAAAACAGTAAAATAGGGGAACTATGTACTCACATCGTAGTGCAAAGTATCCTCGATTAAATGAACATGCAAAGCTCGAGTAAACAAAGGAATTCAAGTAGCACCTAGTCATTGAATCGCTAGTTAATAAATCGACACCTATATCGAAAGATCGGGAAGAATGAGGTCTCGTAAACCAAATGAGTATTGAAACTCATGTGATATGGTTTAACAAAGCCTACATTCTAAATCGGAACCTATCCTAAGTGCTTACGACCCGTTACGACCCATTAAGGTAGCTTATGCTACGTTAATGCGCCGTTCGCACAAATGCGCGTTCGAGACGCCTAACTAGTCCTATGACAAGTATTATATGCCCTAACATGTTTAAATATGTTGCATAATCAGTTTAAGTGACAAAAGTTAGGTTACATATGCTTAAATACAAATTATGCATGAAAAGGGCATTTTGGTCATTTTCCTAAGACATATAATCTACCTATCATACAACTAATTAAACTAAGTGACCATAAGGTATAACCTCGGAAGGTTATTCCCTATACAACTATAGTCACAAAATATGCTTGGTCGGATCCTAATGATCGACCAAACGGGTGGGGTTCGAAAGTCTAAGCGGTTGTCAAGACCGCTTGACTTACGGCCCTATACAAGCACTAGACTAAAAGTGACGAGTTAAACATGTTAAAACATGTTTAACTAAGTTAGAAAACAGGTTTGATATCAAAACAAAGTGTTTTGATATCCAAAAATAGCTTCGTCGCAAAATACGCATAAACACGTATCTTGACCGAAACTTTGACTCGTCACTTCGACTAATCAATGTGGTAATCAGTAGGTATAGTCACAAGGGACTATAACCATCGTGATTACGCTCACGTTGCAAAGTTCGAATGAACTTTGTGTTGACCAAATCATGGTCAAAGCAAAAAGTCAAACACTGTTTGACTTTCACGCTTGAAAAGCATAAACAAGCATGAAAGAAGCTTACAAAGGGTCCAAGTAAGGAAGAATTGAACCAAAATACTCAGGTATGAAGCCTTAGCTTCAACCTAGAGCAGAATTGATTCAATTTATGTGACGAATGAATGAGAAACCCAATTCTATTTATAGTAAGTTTGGATCAAGGAGATCATTCCATGTGTTAGGAGGTTTAATCTTGACCCTACACTTGTGGAACATGGTTTCTAATACGATGGGATGCTCTAAAACAAATCCATAGTATTGAAAAATTGCATAAAAGACCCTCAAATTCAAGCTGGTTGCTAAAAATAGACATTTCTGTCAAAACAGGGGGCTCGCCTGCCGCCACGCCACCACCCCTTAGGGGTTGCGCGACGCTAGCACCCACCTGATACTGAAACTTTTGAAACTTGGCAAGAATGGTCCCTGCAGCATGTATAAGCTATTTTCCATGCGTTTAAACCCCGTTAACCCATTTTCAAGGCTCTACAAGGATGTTAAAGCATAGGGGACTTGAAACATGCTTGAAATTATCTTGGATGTCGGTTCGTTTGGTCGTACGGTTGTGTTATTCGGTTAATTACGATGAAAACTCGAACGGACGCGAAAACGATCCAAATTACACGACGAATGGTATTTTTACATTCTAATCACTAAAATAAAATATTTTAATGGTTACAAAAATTTTTGGATGTCCGGATATGTTCAGAACGTAAGATATGCGCGTAAATGCAAACTTATGCACTTTTTGACGCTTTTAGTCCCTATTGATCAAATAAGTTTATTTTCGCATACCAAACCCCTCAAAGCCTATTTCTAAGATATGTAAAGGGTATTTAAGGTATGTTTAGCTTATGATCAAGTTCCAAAATGTTCGTTACAATACAAATCGGTATACTTTAACAGTTTGTCACAAATAGTCCATACGAACGAATAAACCTGTTTTTGACACACCAAACCCTCTAAAACTTATTTCTAAGTTATGTAAAGGTTATTTAAGGTATGTTAAGCCTATGTTACTATTTCAGAGTGTTTGTCGTGTTAAACTGATTACGTTTACGCATCGGTTTGCGTATAACTTTCCAGAAAACGATTTAAAGCTTGAAATCGAACTAGAATCAAAACATAAAATCTCCAAACATAAATACACAAATATTAACACCAAAGCACATCGTTTTATTGATAATTGATATTGTTTTACATCGTACATTGTTTACAGAGCACAATTCACAAAAAGCACCCCACCTCAAGGTCTTGGCCCGACCGTGATGCGAGTTCTAAGGATAGGATTGAAACGTTAGAGCGGGAGTTGGCTCGCATGAAGAAAAGAGAAGTGAATGCATTGCATTACACCGTATGTGGAGAATGCGGAGACATCGGTCACCGGACCGAGAACTGCTAAGCCACCGCGGAGGTGAATCAAGTGTATGGGGACCGGAGGCAATACGATATGAACTCCAACACTTACCACCGCGGGTTGAGGAACCATCCTAACTTTAGATATGGTAATGCCTCCAACCAAATGAATCCGAATTTCCAATCGGGAAATCAAGGTGGGTATTCGCACCAAACTCGCCAAAGAGGTTACAATCAAGATGGTCATGGGTTGACGAATAATCAAGGAGGTGGTGATGATTTGAGTGCCAAGATAGATGCACTATTGAATGTAGTGAAGGAGTCCAATAGTGACATCAAGGAGATGAAAAAAGGCAAATGAGATGAGGGATAAATCTCATGAGGTGTTGGCGAAGCAAGTTGGGCAACTTGCTGAAGAGGTAGCTCAAATGCGGGGAAATGTAGGAAAACTCCCAAGTGACACCACGATGAATCCCAAGCATCAAAGTTTAAGCACAGTCAATGTGAGGAATGTACACATTAGTGCGGTAAGTCTTCTTCCGAATGATGAAATTTGTAGTGTTCAAAGCATTCCATCACCACAATTCGTTGATGGTGTAGTGGAAGATGTAAGTCATGAGCCGGAAAGTGAAAATGAACAAGAAACAATTTCACAAACTAAAACTGAAAATGTAACTTAAAAGTCTTTTTGTGAAAATTGTTTAAATCAACTTAACCCGATTAATGCATCGAAAGTGGAGGAACGGTACCCGCCGAAGGACGAGAGGTGGGAAAATTTTAAACAAGCAAAAATTAATTTACCGTTACTGGATGACATTAAAAAGGGTCCGGCTCATGTGGAATGCTTAAAGGAGTTAAGCATCGAAAAATGACACAACAAATTACCCGAACCGGTTGATTTGATATCTCATGTGAGTGCCGTTTTATCGAGTGCCCTTCCCCAAAAAGCTCAAGATCCGGGAGATCCTCTTATTCCAATTCAAATTAGAACATTTAAAATTAAGAGGGCGCTCCTAGATCTTGGAGCTTGTGTGAGCATCTTGCCCTTGGAGTTTGTATGACCAATATGATTTTGGTCTATTAAAAAAATTTGATACACCTGTGGTATTGGCCGATCAGACTCCCACGCATCCAAGGGGGATGGTGGAGGATGTGATTTTTAAAGTGGATGATTTCTACTACCCAGTTGACTTTTTGGTAGTAGACTATGTTAGGTGTGTTGAGGACACCCAACCGATAGTTATACTGGGTAGACCGTTCCTGGCAACTGCGAATGCCATAATAAATTATGCAACGGGAACGGTAAGCATGAAGTTTGGGGACCGGGAATTAAATTTAAATGTTTTTCCAGATTTTACTAACCCACTTGGTGAGGATAAGTGTCCTGAAAAGGGCATAAATCCAAACAAAAAGGTAGGTGCTATGGTTTGTAGGTTTGGAGAAACAAAGAAGAAGACGATCAAGAAGAAGAAGGCAAAGACGTCACCTCAAGAGAAAAAGAAGGAAGAGAAGGTGAGGAAGTTTGGACCGTTTGGAAACAAATGGTATGAATCACCAGTGGGTGATTTCGAGGAGTTCGTTGGCGGCAAGCACGCCATTCGACCACCATGAGGTGGTAACTTAATTGTTGTTGTATATTTTCTTTCACAATTCGTTTTGGTTTTTCTCCGTAGTCTAGTTGTTGTTGTTGTATAATTTTGTTATTTCGTTTTAGGCTAAATGAACGTTGTTGGTGTGTTCCCTATATAACCCTCACGAGACCTACTCGTCCTCCTGAGCTATCGGCAGGCTTAAAAGGGCTTGTTGCATACGCTAAATGTAACCGTGATTCCTACGAAAGTGAGTTAGGCTTGTTATTGTTATAAATTAATTTTCCATATAAATCAAGGTAAACTAACATATGACTTGGTAATAGTTTCATAAAAGTGGTAGAGCTAGGTAGCTAACAAATTTTAATGGTTGTGAGAAGCATGCTTCTACACAAGGGTTAAGATTTGTAGGTATATTATGTTCATGGGACGACCGCTTTCTTGAAGAGAAGAAGAGCACATGAGCCATTAACGAGAAAATCAGGTGCATACGTTTCCTTTTATCTTTGATTCTTAGTTAGTAATAAGTGGAGTGTAATTGTATTTTATTTTCCGGGGTGAAATTTTGGGGAAGGTTAGCCGTGTCACATCTCTTGTGCGATTTAAAAAAAAATCCAGTTCTTACACATTGAGGACAATGTTTACCTCAAGTGTGGGGATGGGGGAGTAGTAAAACTTTTTCGATTTTTGACCCGTTCATTTAAACACTACACATTGAGGACAATGTTTACCTCAAGTGTGGGGATGGGGGAAAATTTCAAAAACTTTTTCAAAAATGTCTTTGTTTGAAGCGATCTAAAAAGCACAAGTAACTAAGTTAACGAGGGATGACACAACCCATTTGGTCTTTTGTCATGGTCAAGTTCAAGTTAATAGCATAACGGGTATTTAGCGGGTGGTTATTTGGGAGTAATTCACCTAAGAAACTAGCACATCATGCATGTCACATACCATACCCTTTATATATGTGAGGTTTTGAGCCACTTTTACATCATAGAATTACATATTTATGTTTCTTTGTTTGAGTGGACCATTAGTCATGTATTGTAGAACTTGCATCTTTTGATACGTTTGAGACCATAGACCGAATACAAGCTCGAGAATGATTAAGGCATTAGGTGAACCTTTTCCTTTAAAACCATTTACCCATCCTTACCTAAATAAATCCCCTAGTCGCCCACTTTGAGCCTAAACCTTTCGTTTGACCAACACATTTAGCCCACATCCGTTAAATCTTTTATTTTTAAACCCGTGTGATGAAAATTCGATTATAGGTCTATTTGATTGTATAGTTGTGTTTGCAAAAAATGAAAAACAAAAATTCAGAAAATGTTGCGAAAAAGAATAAAAAATCATTGAGAAAAGTACAAAAATCCGAGTTATTAGTTTGTTGAATAAAAGGCGAAAACCATTGCCTCGTAGTTGATGTTTATAGTTAGTTTTGTTTAGCATAATCGTTTGTCATAAAAATCGAATTTTTCATCACCTTCGCCACTTTAAAATACCCTATTTCCTACCTTTCACCTTGCCCCATTACAACCCTTCAAAGACCTTTTGACTTGTGCTTAGTATTCGTGTTCGGTGGTGGAGAATGATTGAGTTGCAAGCCTATGCGGGTACGTGTTCTAATTGGTTTGAGTGATTATTTTAAAAGCGCTAATGCATCAATTATTAGCCAATTTTAAACCGAGTGGAGAGAACATTTTGAGGGATGTGCATGATTTGTTGGTTTAGGGGTGAGTTAATCTTGGATAACCATTTTATATGTGATTATTCACTTTACCGTTAGATATTTTGTAAAAAGTTTGAACAGGGTATGACTTTAGACCTTAACCTTAGTCTCGGGAATGGGACGTGTGTTTCTCGTTCGACCCACGTGAAAGTGAAAAATAGATTTGCTTGGGGGCAAGCAAACGACAAGTATGGGGATGTGATACGTGGTTGAAAACCGGTGATCGTTTATGCTTAAGTTGATGTTTTTACGTAGCTTTTAATCTTGAATAACCTACTTTTAATGGGATTTGAGTTTTACAGGTCTAAAAGAGTTTAAGGAGCTAATCGGGAGCTAAACGGAGCACCGGGACGCGAATCGAGTCAACCGGGAATGTGAAATGAACAAAACTGGGTTAACCATGAAGATTGGATGTGTTTTGGGGGGATGTTAATGGACTTAAAATGAAAATATTGGAAGATGGCATGATAGAGGGCTGAATTACGAGTACGTGGGCAAAAACGGTGAGTAAAACGAAACTATAACGAAGAAGTTATGAAGAAAATAATTTTCGCAGGAAACCAGCACAACCAGGAGGCGCCTGCGACGCATGGGGGGGGGGGCGTCGGCAACGCCCTCCAGAACCCTCCGTCGGCAAAAAATGTTCGTAGGCAGTGTATTAGCGTGTCAGACGAACTTGGAACTTCCAGGGGCCGTCGGGGACGCCCCAAATGGCGTCGGCGACGCCCCCTAGTTTCTGCTATCGCGAAATTCTTGTTTTTCTTGTTGTTGGATGAGTTTTAAAGAGTTTTTGACCTATTTTTCGGGAGTTACAATTTATTTTTTGAAGTTAGAAACACCTCTTGGAGCCAAGATACATCACCAATTCATCCTCTAATCCATCCATTCGATTGACAATCATTCGATTCGATCATCATCATCATCATCATCACTTCCACAACCCTAATCATCATTCACCTTTCCATCCATTCATCACCATCAATCATTTTAAACGCTAATCACTATTTCCACCACTTCAAGGCTTCAAGATGATGATGTTCAAGCTCTCCTCATTCGGTGATTAAGTCCTTTCGATAATGCACGACTAATTCCTTGGAGGTTTCACCCCGGTGTAGACTTTTGTAAGATTTAGGGTTTATTATGTGTTGATGTTTGATTTGTGACAACTTGAATTACATTTGAATCTTTAGACAATTGTCCTACGTGTGTATTGAATTTACGAATTGCTGAGTGAATGATTAAATTTGACTTTGTGAAATGAATACACGTATTTATGCCTTGTCCTTTGATAGGATTTGTTAGTCCAAGGTAACGAAGTGCATCGTGGTCCGTTGTCTATGATATTGATAGCGATTGGCACCTAAGCTTTGTGATTTTTAACCCGTTAATGAACTAATTCTAGTAAATCAAATTAAAACGCGTAGTAATCCTAGGTCTTGCATTTGTTGAAACCGGGTGTGAACCTTGTTATTCCATCTTGTTTTATTAATCAAGTTTCTTGCAATTGCTTATTTCTCTTAGTTAATTAATCCAACCCAATTGTTATTCTCATTTAAACATCTTTTCAACAAATAAAAATCATAAAAATAACTTAGCAAGCTTCATAATTGTGACAACCATTAAAAATCAACCAAGTCCATTCGCAAACCACATACTCTTCGTGGTTTGACCCCTTACTACCACTAGCTATTTGTTAAGGGTAATTTGGGTATATAAATATTATCTTTGACCAGAGCGCGACACTCCGATCAACCACCATCATCCGTCTAAACCTTTTGCTAATGATCAGGGTATGTACAAGTTGACCTGGTGGGAACAGATCGATAGTAGTGAAAACAGCTCACTCGCATCTGGAAGTTGCTCACTAAGTTAGTTTTACATGTTTATCCCTTAAGCTTTCATATAAGATACCAAATACTATTAATAGTTACCACTCTACTGAGCTTTTAATTTTATGATATTGGTGGCGAAGTAAGAAAATATATTGAATTTCTTGATTTATGTGGAGTTGCTTTAGTACCATATACTATACAGGAATCATAGAAACTCCCAAAACTGAAAAGAATATAAATAGAAAATGAGTATGTACCTATTGCGGCTGTTTCTCAGTTTTGCAAATCTATATGGTTAATAAGTCAACTTTTCACATGTCTATCTAATGCAGTAGCATATAGTTTTATCATGGTTGGGAAGGACCCAACTTTACGCACACTGTACACAAAAAGGACTCTACTCGGAACGGTCATTCTTTGCTGTTGCCGAAGGCTCTTAAAACCGACTGAATGACCAGGTAACGTTGCACTCCGTCGGCTGATTTAGAAGCAGTAATTAATGAAAATTATTACTTGTTTATTACAAGCAAAGAACCACAAGTTTAACTTTATGGGACTCATATGGCCGAACAGATGTTAGATTATCTTTTGACACTCCAAGACGAGGCTAATGTGGTGATAATACTTCATTTTGATTCATGAGGGTTTGAAAGTTCTTTTCAAGTCTTCTTATACTTGAATCTAAAATTAAATAATTTATTTGTTTTTGTAGGACGTCATGGCGTTTCAAACTCTTTCCATATTACCAACCTGATTATCAACGAGGACATTCTTGATATCAATCGCTTTAAGAAAAAGTATGACCCATTTACACATGGCCTGCGTAAAAAGTAGAAATGGTCTCAAGCTATAGATACTTGATTAGGGTGGTTAAATTACAAACAAAACAACAAATGTCGTGTATAAAGAAGTTTTTAGAGATTAGTAAAATTTAATGTGTACCTTCATATTTTATTGTCCGTGAGTGTTGAATACCTTACTAAAGATCAAGAAGACGATTTTTGCAAACACTATCTGGTTTTTATGATATTCAAACAATATGTCGTTTTTCTATAATGGGAATTGTTATATCATCATTTGGTTTTATTCGTTATACCGTGTAACACACGGGGCTATAAACTAGTATCATAACGTAATGTGATGCGATACTATATAGTGTAACATAATGTGAAGTATATAACGTAATATGCTATAATATAATATGATATGATATGATGTAATTTGATATAATATTGTGTAATATGATATAATAATATATTATTTATATACTATATATGATGAGAAGTAATATAATACAACAATATAGTATCTATACTACTAATAAATAAGGGTTTTTTTATGTGTCATGCCACATGCTTGTTCTATATGATTGAGAAATTAGAGGGAAATCTTTGATATTCACATTCTGTAAAAAGAATATTAAGCCTAAATATCGGATCTTATTTCTTATATATATCAACCAACTATTTTTGCAAGCAATTCTCATTTTTTTTTTCAAACTTACTTATATAAATATGGTTAACTTTGGTTAAAAAATATTTAGACTAAAAAATGGGACATTATGTTAGTTTTTCAGTTTCAAATATTTTTTTTGACAAAAAGTTTGAAATAATTATTTTACGAGTTAATTACATAGTTAGTCCCTATGGTTTGCACAAAGTAACATACTTAGGTACTAATAGTTTAATACCTTCAAACGTTACAAAATGAAAAGTTAATACCCTAGAAGGTGATTTTAAACTATTAGTACCTAAGTATGTTATTTTGTGCAAACCACAGGGACTAACTATGTAATTAACTGTTATTTTCCTGATTCTTTGGGTTTATTTTAGTTTCAAGTTTCAAAAAAATTGTTTTTCTTCAATTGTTATTGTTGGTACACTTTATGTGGACGCGACTCGACTCGGTTCGATTCGGTTCGGGTCGACACGGTTAGGTCCGGCTCAAGTCCGATGTCACGACATTCCTCCGTCGTGCGCCCCAGAGTTCGACACGCAAAGCACGGAGAGCCGCGAACCGTTCCCGCTGACACCTCATCATGACATCATCATGATGATGTCATGATGACATCATGATGATGATGTCATGATGGCATCATGATGATGTCACAGATTTGTCTTATGTTGAATTTATGAAAGTTGTCAACAGAAACATCATCTGGGCCGTAATTCACTTCATTTGGGCCGAAGACTTGAATTGGACTTTGACTATTATTTGGGCTTCATATCAAACGACGAAACAAGAATGATAACAAAATGTATGTCGATGAAACAGATAGTGTTTCGTCGACTTTATTGTTTCGTCGTGTCCTCTTTGCGTTTCGTCATGGTCTGTGTCTTGTACCCTATAAATACCCTCATAGTTTCTGTGTGAAACTGATGAGTATGAGAGAGCTGTGAGACTTAGTGAGAGTCTGTAAACATTGTTTGTATATGTTTGGGTTGTACTCATTCCTAATCAATAGATATCGAATCTTTGGTTACGCGTGTGTTTTACACTGTGTTTGGTTTGCACCGTCACGGGGATTCCGCACCTGTTACCGTGTTTGTTATAAACAAGGATTCGGTTTTCATTATCGATCCTCAGATTTCGGGACCTACAGTTATAGAAAAAATTACACCGTTGGTTCTTGTGGTTTCTGTCAAATTTCAATGTCAGGTACTAATAGTTTTTTGTTGCAAAATCAGGTATTAACGTTCTAATTTGTCACAATGTTGAGTATTAAGGCCAAACTTTGTCACAGTGTTGAGTACTAAGGCCAAATCATGTTAGCTTTTTATGTTAAGTTTTACTAAATGGCTAAAATGCTCTTTAATAACTAGAGAGTCTATTTTTTAGTTAATTATATCTAACTAAAATAATTTACAGTAATGTTTTCTGTTTTATTTATATTTTTTTATAAAATTATATGGATTTGAAGTTTATTATTTATAAAATTATATTTTTTATGTAAATAAAATGATTATTTGCTTCATTGTTATTGTTAACATTCTCTTTATTAGTTTTAATTGATTCATAAATCTTTTACTAATGAAGAGTTATTGTCTTAGTTTTAACACCTGATACTTACCTTTTTCTAAAACTGCAACATATACAAAATACAATTTAAAAAAAAAACTATGATGCAACATCAGCTAATTTAATAAAAAATCACAAAAACGACTTACTACTGGCCGAACAAGTAATTTGTTGCTAGAAGCGGCAATCTGACATGTTTTTGTTGCTACTTTTTTGAAAAAGTTGTACCAATAGATTTATTTTTCAGTAACTTTGACTTGTTTTTTAAGTCGTATTTGATATTGATTGCCAAGTTATATACCAGATGGAAAGACTTTCAACAAGCCCCGCCGTGCATATGAGAAGTAGCGTTTGGATGTAGATTTAAAACTCGTGAGAGAAGAATACGGTTATAAATAATAATCATTTTATAAATAATAAACTTCAAATCCATATAATTTTATAAAAAATATAAATAAAACAGAAAGCATTACTTTAAATTATTTTGGTTAAATATAATTAACTAAAAAATAGACTCTCTAGTTATTAAACCGCATTTTTTGCCAATATTGTATAACCCAGTTGGTCAGGGGGTTTTCCACTAAGTGGTTTCCTCCTGGGGAGGTCTCAAGTTCGATTCCTACTAAGTGCAAAATTATGTAAACATGGGAGAACACCTCTAGGAGGGATTCGAACTTGGGGTGAAGGGTTTAAACAGCATATGCTGGCCCTTTGGAGTAAGCTGGAAATCCAGTTCATCTACCGTTCAAAAAAAATTAAACGGCATTTTAGTCATTTTAGTAAGACTTAACATAAAAAGTTAGCAAGGTTTGGCCTTAGTACTCAACATTGTAACAAGATTTGATCATAGTACTCAACATTGTGTAATATGATATAATAAAATATAATTTATATACTATATATGATGATAAATAATATAATACAACAATATAGTATCTATACTACTAATAAATAAAGTTTTTTTTATGTGTCATGCCACATGCCTGTTCTATATGATTGAGAAATTAGAGGGAAATCTTTGGTATTCACATATTGTAAAAATAAAATTAAGCCTAAATATCGGATCTTATTTCTTATATATATCAACCAACTATTTTTGCAAGCAATTCCCATTTTATTCCAAAGTTTGGCCTTAGTACTCAACATTGTAACAAGATTTGATCATAGTACTCAACATTGTGTAATATGATATAATAAAATATAATTTATATACTATATATGATGAGAAATAATATAATACAACAATATAGTATCTATACTACTAATAAATAAAGTTTTTTTTTATGTGTCATGCCACATGCCTGTTCTATATGATTGAGAAATTAGAGGGAAATCTTTGGTATTCACATATTGTAAAAATAAAATTAAGCCTAAATATCGGATCTTATTTCTTATATATATCAACCAACTATTTTTGCAAGCAATTCTCATTTTATTCCAAACTTACTGAAACTCGATATATAAATATGGTTAACTTTGGTTAAAAAATATTTATACTAAAAAATGGGACATTGTGTTAGTTTTTCAGTTTCAATTTTTTTTTTTTTGACAAAAAGTTTGAAATAATTATTTTACTGATTCTTTGGGTTTATTTTAGTTTCAAGTTTCAAAAAAAATGTTTTTCTTTATTTGTTATATTATTAGCTTCCGAAAGTGTTTTTACTTAGAAATATGAAAGATTAAATTTTTACAACTAATTGATCAGTATAAATATTTAATTGGTATTAAAAATACAATCCAAGTTTACATAAATTTAAAAAAAAATGTCATTATAACTAGATATAATTTTATTTTAATAAATGATTACCCAATAAAATTAATATATGTTAGTAGATAAACTGAATGAACAGTTGTCAGGGGTATTTAGGGGATTTCAACACATACAATGACGCGTGGTTGCTTCTTAACATGTTTGAGAAGCGTTTGACACGAGTCCCCCAGACCATAAAACCCTAAGACTATTTCGCTCTGTTCTTACACCTCACACATATACATACGACAGAGAGGGAGATCTGGTGATGGTTACCACGGAGTGATGGCGGTGGTGATTAGAAATCATAGCCGCCGCCTCCGGCGAGCTGGCTAGGATTCCGTTGAAGAACTATCAGGCTCCGGTAAGAAGTTAAGAGTTCCGTTCAGTGTTGCATGTCCCGATCTGGTATGCTTCCGGCAGGTCTGGGGACTTTGGGTTCCGTTTCGTTGCTGAGTGGGCCTGGGTTTAGGGTTCAGGCGACGGTCTGACGAAGATCCGACGACGTTCAGGTTGGCCCTCTTTTGTTTTGTTTACATCACCTCTTCGTCTTCCACGGTGCTTCTTCTCCGGCACATATCCCCTTCATCTATTGCTTTTACGTTGCTTCTTCTCCAGTTGCTTACGGTTGTTGTTTGTTGTCTTATTCAGCCAACGTTCGCCCCAGGTGTAGGACCACCGGTCGCACTTCGCGCAACGGTACCGGCAACCAGTGCTGCTGTGGCTTCTCCAACCAACGCATGTTCATATACACATATGTAAGTTTGTGTTTGTTGTTTGTAAGTTTTGAATTGAAGATTTGTGTATTATTCTGGTGGTGGTATTCGGCGGTATGAGGGGATCACCGTTCTGAACTCTCTTAGCCTCTTCTCCTAAGGCGATGCTCCGCTTTTGGTGTCTATTCTACGGTTTTGCAGTTCCGGTCGCCTTACACGGCCAATTTTCCACCGGTAATCGGTAAGCCCTAATATTTGTGTGCTTCAACTTTTCTTATTTTTTGGGTTAGGTTGTGATTTAGTTTTGATATTGGAAGGATTAAGGCTCTGGATGTCAAGTATTTTTTTGCTCTGTTCAATATGGCAAATTTACTTTAAAGTTCTGAATATGTTAATTACTACCCATCATCACTGTGTACTAAGTGTGATTTTTGTTCCAAGATAACCCAAAAGTGTGATATATTGGGGATATAACTCAAAGAGTGCAGGATCAACCATAAGTTTGGAATGAAAAGAAGGCAAACCGAAGAGCAGGCAATGGTTTAGTGAATTTCAAACGAGTTTCTGTCACAACCTGACTAGCAGCAAAAGCAATGAAAAGGGATGCAACAAACACTTCTTGGTTCGAGCTCATTGTTATAAAGATACCTTAAATCCGAGAGAGAAGTCTCTAAAGCACAACCTGAAGTATATGAGAATCTTATAGGAGTGCAAAGAGTCTTGAAATCAAACTCAGATGTTGTGCGGATCCTAACGTTACTGTTCGTATTATTAATATTCGCAATGTGGAAAAAAATAAACTCTAAAGTAATATATAAGAAATGAATTGCCTATGATATTGTTTGATCTTATTAAGCAGGTATTGAGGACGCTTGCTCAGAATAGAGAAGCAACAAGGAAAAAGAGGCTGAGAAAAAAAGGTTAGGAATTTAAATAGAATAATTTGTCCAATTAACGTTTCATAATTTTTTGTGCTCGGGGATAATTTATTTCATGATTTTGTGCACATGTTTTTTTTTTCTACAGGTTTATGTTCAGCAGCTTGAATCAAGCAGAATTTAACTTACTCAAGTGCAACAAGAGTTGCCATGAGCTAGATCTCAGGTGACCATTATTTATTAGATAATGCAATTGTTAAGCTACATTAATATAAATATTGTTGGTACTTTTCAAAGATTTATGTGTTGATTTTATATTGCTCTTTTCTTTTTAGGGGGTTTTTCTGGGTGGAGGAGTTCTTGGAGCTGATCATGGAGTTCCTCTCGGCGCGAGTAACATAAGCTCTGTTACGCCAACAAAATTCACTAATAGAAAGCTCCACAATTGTGAGTGAATAAACTTTCAAAAGTTAGTGAATAATTTGTGACAGAAATAATAACTGTCACGACGCACATAAACATTAGAGACCGGCCAAGTTCTAGCCACAGAACAATCACATATTTTGCAACCTGCCAAACCCGGTTGTGATTAAGGCGCAAAAACCATAAATATAACAAATTATTAATGCCGGTTGTAAATATTCGGAGCTATAAGACCATTGGTTCACACAGTGGCATTAAATTATGTAGGTGGACGAAATCATAACTCAGAGGGCGTCAGAGGTTGCTACAAGCACTCTTTATATAGGATCGAGCATCACAGGTGTGTTAAATTTGGAGTAGCCTTCATCGCAAAACTTATGATGTAAACTTGCTATAGGTTTGTCTATAAGTTAGTATTTAATAATCCTTCAACTTGCTATTTTCTTAACAGGTTAATTTTTTTTATAGCGATAAGTTAAATATGTCTAATGGGAGGTTATACTTTTGAGAGAAAGTATTGTACGTATGAACATAACTAACCTTATATTAGGTTGTTATGTTATTGGCACGTTGTCTAGAAAGATTGGTTGTTTTTTTTAACAAATTGGTTACCTTATCTATTGTTGCGAATTGGATTTGAATTCACTTAACGATGAGTTTCGTTCGCGATTTAATGCTTTGTCCCGCCGGCGCAACGCGCTGCGGGCAAATTAAATTTCAAACGAAAAAGAAATGAACAGTAATGAGGGTGTTTTGGTAATTTGCATATTAATTATATATGGTGAGTCTCAGCCCACACACGGAAGAGAGACGGGGGAAATATCTAGAGAGAGTGATGGAGGAGGAGTTGATCATGGCCTCCCGCCAGCCTCCTCATCCCGATTACGCACTTGGTCGGTGATGATCATATTGGGCGCCGCAATGCAACACGCTAGACATCCTTCGGTTTTGAGCGCCGCAACGCGCGCGGGGAGAAACCTAGTTATTGTAAAAATTATTGATGATTAAATTTTTGTTAAACTATATTTTATTTTCTATACCTAATAAATAAGTAATTCAAATATTTTCATGTATTATAGATCTCAAACAACCACTTTTGCAATCAATTCTCCTTTTTTAAAATATACTGAAATTCCATAGATAATCATGGTCAACTTCGTCTAAAAAGTATTTATAATAAATAAGGGGGACGTTACATTGGTTTTCCAGTTTCAAATATTTTTTCATGACAAAAAGTGTGAAATAAATGTTTTATTTGTGTAAATTGTTTTATAGATTCTTTGTGTTTGTTGCGATTTCAAGTTTTAGAATTTTTTTTTATATTTGTTATATTATTATCTTATTAAAGTCTATTCTAGTAAAAAAAACATGAAATATATAATTTTTACAACTACCTGATAAATATAGAATTTAATTAGTGTTAAACAATACAGACCAAGTTTACATAAATTAAAAAAATTAGTCATTATTTAATTTCATTTAAATAATTGATTAATCAATAAAAGCATTGTAAAAAATTATTAATGATTAAAATGTTGATAAGCTATATTTTGGTTATAAATCTTCAACGACTAATAAATAACTCAAAGATTTTCGTTTATTATATAGTATGTGTGTGTATATATATACATATATATAATGTATCATAACGTAATGTGATGTAATATGACGTAATATGATATGATGTAATATGGTATAATAAAATATAATTTAATATACTATATAAGATGTGATATAATATAATTATCTATACTATTTAATAAACAATGATTTAGTATCTATATCTATACTACTTAATAAATAATAATCTTTACATGGAATGAAAAATGTCCCTTCTATCTGATTAAGAAATCCTAAGGAAAGATTTTCAGAGTATTTACATTTTATAAAAGAAAATTAAACCTAAATATTTGGATCTTATTTCTTATATACCAACCATTTTGCAAACTTACTGTAGATAATCATGGTTATTTTCAGTTAAAAAGTATTTATAATAAATTAATTTGACATTACGTTGGCTTTTTAGTTTCAAATATTTTCTAGGAGAAAGTTTTAAATAAATATTTTATTTGTGTAAACTATTTGCAAAGATTCTTTGTGTTTATTTCGATTTAAAGTTTCAAAAAAATTTGTTCTTCCTTCTTTGTTATATTATTAGCTTATGAAAGTCTAAATTAGTTAAAAACATGAATGATATAAATTTTACAACAAATTGATCCATATAGAAGTTTAACTGGCATTAAACAATACAATACAAACCAAATTCACATAAATTTTAAAAATTAGTCATTAACAGGACATAATTTCATTTTGTAATTTTACTTTTGGTGTTAATCCCACATCCACATAATATTAAAAATAGGTGGTTAGATTTTTCTCCTATAAATAGAGCCACTAGGTATGGTCATTTTATTCATTGTAGACCAGTTGATAAAAGGTAATTTAAAAGTTTTTGAGGTTTAGTGTGGCACTTTTGTAATTTCAAAATTCTAACTGTTTTTTATTTCTTAGGTACCTTCAAGTTTGATAAAAAAATGTCGAACCAATCTAACAAAAATGGAGAAAAAGGTGCTGAATGCAAGCGGTGTAATGAGCTTGAGGGAAAACCATTGCAGATCTTGTTAGAGGAGCTAGAGACGGAAATTTCAGAAGGGGATGTAACAAAAATTAGTAAACTCTATGTTCAAGCGATGGGAAAATTTCAGGAAAAATATATGCAGTCCGTGTCAAAGAGGAGTAAGTTTGATTCAGAAATTGCTGCTTTAGAAAAAGAAGTTGATGAAATCGAAGAGGAAATGCGTGAACTTGAGCGCGAATTTAATGAATTAGCTTCTGCACCCCTTACAAGAGACACAGCATGATTTGTTGGCTTTAAAATATTGTTAGAAGCATGTCCTATTTGCAGTTTTCTTCTTTTTCTTTTCTTCATATTTCCTTCTTGTAATGGTAGAGCCAGCGTTTGCTTTGAAAGTTTTATATTGATCAGTTTCTTTGTTGTTTCCTGCCCTGTTTGAGCACATCTTATTTGTTGTCCCGTTAATGTTTGAACACGAATAAATCGATCCATTTGATGATTAAACTGAAGTTTTATTAATAATTAGGGAAAAGATAAAGGTGAGTACAAGCCAAAATGAACTGCTTGATTACATGGATGGTAATGATTTTGTCATGTTTGTCATTGTTGTAATCGTTACCAATCCTAATTCTAATTTAACAAAATTCAAACCATGACTACAAATACATGGTCTTACTCATGATCTCTTTCATTTGGATTAATATATGGTAAATGAAATAAGGTGTTTTTGCTTAAAGAAAAATCAGCACTTATAAAATAGAAAACCTCCTCAAAACATTTTTGTTTGCTTCTGTGCTGCTATGTAGTTCCTTTTTTTTTTTTTCTAGATTTTGGTATGGTTTCTCTAAATAGTACGTTTGCGCTTCAAAGAATATGTTGATTAATTAGTTCAAGTATTTTGTCTTAGCGGCTTAACGCAATACGGTGACTAATATGATATGAGATAAGATGATATAATAAACAAACAAAATGTAACGTGATATAATTGACGCAATATGATGCAATACTATATAATATGATGATGTAATCTTATATAATATGATGTAATTTAATATAATATAAAATAATATAGTATAATATATAGCCAACTATAATATATGATAATTTAATAAAAAGTTTATTAATTACTAATTAATCAGTCACTTCTAACGCTTATTTAATTTACATGATAATCCATCTATATATAGAATTTAATAATATTAAAGAATTTAATTATGACCATTTAAACAAAGCCCAAAATAGTATTAGTGTAAATTCTATAATATTGATTTTGAGAGAACATTAACGTTGATTAATAAGTATAGTCCACATATTCAGGAACTTAATAGTATTGAAGTTATTTTAAATTCTACATATATATGATACATTTTAAATATTACATTACACACACACATATATATATATATATAGTGGAGAGTTCAAATGAGAAAAAAATTTTTGTAAGAAGAAAAAAGAAGAAATTTCAACCAATAAAAATGCTTAATTTTACTTCATTTAATATAAGTATTTAATCTTACTATAACGGTAAATTGGTAAATCTACATAGGTAATTAATTTGAAGTCTTCCTCTTTAATAGCTAACAACATTAATTTTTTTGTAACTTATCTTCAAAATATATATTTTTCAAAAAAATAAAAATAAAATAATTTAAAGTGTAGGATAAATTACGAGTTGTGTAAGATAAATTTCAACGTGTAGGATGAATTTTGAAATATGTAGGTTAACTTTTGATGTGTGCAGGTAAAAAAAGTTAGTGTGGAGGATAATAGTCTTTATGACTAATTAATTAATCAAAAATGATAATAAATGAGATAAGTAAAAAACTATTTAATGTTTTACAAGATTACCCTTTGTTCTTTTTCTTCTCAATGAAATTTTCTTTTCAAATGAACCTTCCCCTATATATATATATATATATATAGGGAAGGGTTCATGCGAAAACTCCTTTTATTGTGAAAACTTAAAAACTAACTTAAAAATCCAAATAGACATAACACTTTTTTTTTACAATTTTTTATAAATTTTCGCTACTTTTTATATATAAAAAAACTTTTTTTCGAAAAAAAAAAACTTGTAGTGCACATGTGCAATAGCACTACAAGTTTTTTTTTTTTTTGAAAAAAAGTTTTTTATATATAAAAAGTAGCGAAAATTTCTAAAAAAAATTGTTATGTTTTTTAGGATTTTTTAGTTAGTTTTTAAGTTTTCACAATAAAAGGAGTTTGTGCACATGTGCAGTACAAGGTTTTTTTTTTTTGAATTTTTTTTCTTTTTATATATAAAAGTTGCGAAAATTTGTAAAAAAAAAAAAAATCTGGCATGTTTTTTAGGTTTTCTTATTAGTTTTCAAGTTTTCAATTTAATTAGTGGTTTTTAATTGAACCCTCCTTATATATATATATATATAGTGTGAGTTCATTGAGGAACACTAAAAAAGTGGGGAACCGGAGAACACTTTTAAAAATTTTACTTAACATGTTAAAAATCAATATTTAAAAAAAAATTTCGACTCTTCTCCTTATAAGTACTTGTAGAAACATATTTAATAAAAAAATAAAAAACTAAAAATATACAAAAAAAACAGTTAAAAAAATAAGTACTTGTGGATGTTTGAGACATAGATCGATGACATGTGAGTGGGTTTTTTGCTTGCTCTTCATCTTTATCTTCATCCCACTCTTCAGTGTCATCGGTCTCTTCATGCCATTCAAATATTCATAAAGAATAAAGCACACAAAATGACATACAGTCTCTTTTTTCTTGAAGATTTGTCCATCTCATGCAGCAAAATCTTATTGAGTTATCCCCCTCAGCTAACAATCCATTCAGTAACAATCCATTCAGTGAAACTTCACGCAAAACAATACTGAATATCCAAGAAACGATGTTTGCCATCTTTGATTTTTTTAACTTTTTGGCGTTTTACAGTGAGCGGTATTTAGGAACCATGGCGTTTGTTTTTTGGTTTGATCAATGGAAGGTGCTGAGACGTTTCTATTTATACGGTGTCTTTGGCACGTAGTTTAAGCGAGATATTATTAATAAGTGCAATTAATAAAATATCTGTCGTTTCAGTTACTGTTTGTATTTCCTGTTCTGCTCAGCTTTATCTGTTAAGTATGTAACACGTCTCATCTTTAATGGCGTTTTTGTAGGCTAAGATTATAAAATGCACCAACTAAAACACAGAAAAATCCACACAGGAAAAATATTTTTTATTTGCTGGCGTTTTCTATTTAGTTGGCATTTTATATTTAATGGCGTTTTATGAGAGACACGATGTTTACCCTTTTTACCCTTAATGAATCACTTCCAAGTAATAAAATTGATGTTATTTACAAAAACGTCACCGCGCCAATCTTGTCCATAGATTGTTTTGATCTAACGATCCATAAACGTTCTCACTGTTCTCACACTTTTCACCGTTTTCCCTAAATCCTGAATATATATATATATAGATATAACATATCATAATGTACGTAATGTGATGTTATATATAGATATATATAGATATAACATATCATAATGTACGTAATGTAATGTAATACAACAGAGTGTAACATAATGTGATGTAATATGACATAATATGATGTAAAATGGTATAATAAAATATAATTTAATATGTTATATAAGATGCAATATAATATAATTATTTATACTACTAAATAAACAATGATTTAGTATCTATATCTATACTGATTAATAAATAATAATCTTTACGTGGCATGCCAAATGTCCCTTCCATCTCATTGAGAAATCATAAGGAAAGCTATTAAAAGAATTTACATTTTATTAAAAGAAAATTAAACCTAAAAGTTTGGATCTTATTTCTTATATACCAACCACTTTTGCAAACAATTGTTCCTTTTTCTAACTTACTAAAGTCCATATATAATCATGGTTATTCTCGATAAAAAAAGTATTTATAATAAATTAATTCGACATTACGTTGCTTTTTTAGTTTCAAATATTTTTGTGAAAAATTTTTTGAAATAAATATTTTATTTGTGTAAATTGTTTTTATAGATTCATTGCGTTTATTTCCATTTAAAGTTTCAGGAAATTTTATTCTTCCTTGTTTGTTATATTATTAGCTTATGAAAGTCTGAATTAGTTAAAAACATGAAAAATATATTTTTTTACAACAAACTGATCTATATAGAAGTTTAACTGGTATTAAAAAATACAATACAAACTAAGTTCACATAAATTTTAAAAATTAGTCGTTAACGGGATATAATTTCATTTAAATAATTGATTACCCAATAAAAAGTATTGTAAAGATTATTGATGATTAAAATTTTGATAAACTATATTTTGGTTATAAATCTTCTATACCTAATAAATAAGTAACTCACAGAGCTACGTGTCATAATTTTGTGAGCACAATAAAATGTTTTACCACTTTTTCGTATTTCACTCAAAATGATTAATTTTGTGAGCACAATGAAAGGTTTTAAAATAATTTCTGAACTCAAAATGGTTTTTGATTTCATTTACTTTGTTACAACTATTATTCAACAACATCAAATAAGAATTCATTTTATTTCAAACATAAATCATATATATATTAATTACTACATATTTAACATTCATACTATATTCAACTCGTAAATATATATTATGGGTTTCTAACCTAGAATTTAGTATATTGTAACATAGCCTAGCCTATCATAACACACAAATCTCAACACAAAACAACACAACATCACAACACCACAATTCACATCGCATCACAACATAACACATCACGACACAACACAAACATCACGACACGACACAACATAACAAATTATAGCACAATACATCAGAGCACAGCACAGCACAGCACAACACAACACAACATACCACAACAATCTTGTCACAACATGGGACATTACAACACAATACATCACAACACAATACAACACAACATTCCACAACAATCACGTCACAACACGACATAACTCAACACATCATAGCGTAGTATAGTAATCTAATAATAAAACTATTAGTGCCTTACTTAAGTTAATCAAAGTATTTTAATAATAACCAAGGTTTGTTTTTCTCACTCGTTTAAATAAAATTCGGTTTTGTTTTTATAATTGGGTTTGTTTATTGAATAGTCAATGCTTGAAATAATAAATGTGTACCTATCAATAGGGGTAATTTAGGTTATATATATATATATATATATCTATACTACTTTAATAAGCATATAGGAAGAGCAAGAATGGTCATTTGCCACTTTACAAGCTTTTAAAGCATATTGTACAATGATTCAATGCATCAGACTTTTCAACACCCATGTACACCTCTTTTGTGTAAATGGGCGGTGCTTTGAGTTTGAATTTTGAATTACTTACACCTGGAGCCAATTTTCTCGATTGAAACGAGACACCAAAGTCTTTTCACCATAATTAGTCTGCACCTCATTGGTTTCTCTTTCTTTCTCTCTCCCACAGTCAAGAAGAAAACTATAACAATCATAACCATACCCTATGTCTTCTCAAACCTCTTTCTCGGTAAGCATCAACACCAGATCCACCAAATTCATCCATTGCTATTCTTGTAAATTCTCTTGATTCCAAAATGTTGAGCAACGATATCAGCTATAGTTTGATGTTTATTGTGATATTTTGCTTAGACAACATATATTGAACCGATTTGGATTTGCTAGGGTTTCAGTATGAAAAATCAAGAATCTCTTCTTAAGGGTAAGATTTTGAGGTTTCTTTTTTTTTTTTTTTTTTTTTTTTTTTTTGCTTATCGGCTTGATTGAAGCCCTAATTTGTGGCGGCGTATGCTACATGTATGGTTTCTGATTGGAGTTAGGATTTTTTAATAATTGTTTAGAAGCTTTGCAGGTTTTCGAGTTAAGTTTCCATTTGGGCTTTTTTGTTTTGGTTTGTTTGTTCAATCTCTTCATCTGGGTATTGGTTAATTTTTATTTTTTTTTATTTTTGCAGTTTCTATGTATTTATTATTTATATAGATCTAGAGTGCATCAGGCCCTTTTTTTATCACATGTATGTACATTTCCTATTTTCAAATTGAATGCTAGATTTGTTTTTTGATTATTGGTATTTTGGTATTACTGTTACGAAGAATTCCTAATCTATTTGCAGGTTTGTTCTCATTCTTGTTTTTGTTTTTTTCTTGAATTTTTTAAAATTTTTGTTCTTGTTTTCGACATTCGAAGTTGACCCTAAGGAGCTCTAACAGAGGGTTAGCCGTGTCTTGCCTGCGACTATTTTTCTTATTTTATTTTCTTGCTGCAGGTGCCAAAAAGCTTCGAAGTGAAGATGCTGGCCTTGAGGTATTTCTGAGATTTGATTTGTTAATCAGAAATTGAGTTTTGTTGTTAAAATTAGCAAGTAATTTAGTTATTTTTTTTTCATAAAACTTGATTTAGTTTTGTTGTTATTAGGTTGTGGCAGACGGTGTTGTTCCAATTCTTATTACTAGAGGCATTGAGAAGACAAAAAAGGATTGGTGGTTGCGTTCAAGCCGATCTCAAACAAGGTAATTCAACTAACCTGCTCTTATTACCAAGGGCATTGAAAATGTCTTTTTATTTTTGGTTTCTTATTTCTAATATAGGGTTACCAAGGGGAAGAAGCAGTGCAAAATCGATCTAACTCCATTTTGTGAGTAAAAACTCATGTAGAGCGGTATTCCGATTGTGATCAAACAGAAAGGTACATGACTTAAAATCACATTTTGTCATTCAGTTATTTTCATTGCAAGTTTTTTAGCCATATATATTTTTTTTAAGTTTATAAAGATGTGAAACAAAAAGTTATCAAACGATGATTAGTAAAATGTTAGATTGTAAAAATATGCAAGAAATGGAAGTGTATTTTTTTATGGGATTCCCTTTTAGGGTTGCCTACTTTTTTATTAAGTTTGTTTTTTTAACACCGAAGTTGAATCTCGGGTTTCGTAGATCTCATTGGCCTTTTGTCGCCATTAAAGAGCCGTTCGTCTCCCTTGGTGGTCAACGTTTGAATGTTGGTGGCGTTTTTTCTTCCTTTCATAATCATCAACGATTTCTTAGGTACAAATAATTTGATTCACATGTCTTTAATTGTTCGTTGTGTTTAAATTTCCAACATATAAAACCTATTTTGTTCAAGTGAATGAAATTGATGATTACCAAAACGTAAGATATTTTTCGCCAAGAAAGTGGGTGTTTGGGATTCCTTCTCAAAACTGACTTATTAACTTATATAAGTCAAAAGTGAGAAGTTAGAAATTCTAACTTCTCAAAAGTGACTTCTCAAGACACAATATCCTTCAAAATAAGCTAACCCAAACACTTAAAAAATAACTTATTAACTTATATAAGGTGGGCCTCATTCACAGGGGCATCTTTCTTGAAGACAGTTTATGCCCCAGGTGCGGTTTACTTGAGGAAACCCCTGACCACATTTTCTTAAATTGCTTATGGGCCAAATGTGTGTGGTGGAACATCCTGGCCTGGGTCCGAATTAAATTCGTTGATTGCGACAATCTTAGCGATTTTATTGATTTCTTAAAAAATAGCCCGGGAGATAAAGTTTGGAAGAAGATTGTCTATACGATAGCCATGGCGACTGTTTGGAGTATTTGGAGAGCTAGAAACGAGAAACTTTTTGAGGGCAAGTTTATTCCGATAGGCAGAATGGTGGAGCAGATCAAAGAAGATTCTTTCTTATGGATCAATAACCGCACGAAGCTCAAACCGGTGAAGTGGGAGAACTGGATCATCTTTGACATCGTCGAGATAATGTAATTCCTTTGTGTTTTGTTTGTTTGTTTGTTTGTTTTTCTGTTTTGTTTCCAGCCGCTTGCTGGCTCTTTATATTTATATATAAAGTGAGTTGCCGTTCAAAAAAAAAAACTTATATAAGTCAATAAGTCATAAGTTGCCCCAAAATAAGCTAACCCAAACACCCCCAAAGTCAACAAAAGTCATAGCTGGTTTAATTAACGGAAAATCTGGGTTGAGTAATTTAAAAGATACAATTCAAAACGGGTCACCTGGAATGTTTTGTGTTAAAACTAATATAATTTGTTTTATTTTATATCATCATTACTTATAGCAAAAAAAATAATAAATTGAAAAATTGCATTCAACTTTTGTGCAAAGTTGGATGAAAATCTAAAGCTACTGGATTTCAACGAAAGATTCTAGGCAAGCAACATGTATTTGTTATGTTGAATGTGGAAAAATGACCAAGGATCTATCATTTAATCTATGGACCTCAGTAGGTCTCATTTCCATATTTAGTTTAGTGAATATTTTTATATTTATTTATATCTCTTAACACTTTTAAAATATTTTCCAGGCTGATCAGGGAGCATTATTTGAACACTGACGAGTTCATTAATGCTGTTGCCGATGAGCTCAAAGCAAGACTCCCCAACAAATAATCATGGTATGTATGATTGATTATTATTTGTTGGTTAGTTAATTATTAAATTAGTAATGTCTTCAATTCTTTACCTAACTTCTTCCTTCCGAAAGAGTTACTTTTAGTTTTTTTTTATACAAAAAGATGGTAATTTTGACCTATTTACTTGCTACGAGTTGATTCAGTTGTATTTGTATCTAAAACGGGTCAAATAAAACAGTGCAAGTAAAATTGGGATTTAATGGGTCATCTTAAACTGATAAGAAATGGATTTAATGGGTCATGGCCATTAATTGGCCTGTTTTCAAAGCTACCTAATATGGCTCAGAACATGTTTCGACTTGTTAGACAACCCAGCTCGGCCCACTTGTTTTGCCACTCATATAAATATTAAACAAAGCATGTCATCTAAAGTGTATTCAGATGCTTATAACTTGTTAAAGGGGTTTCATCATATAGGGTCAGACTAATATTTTAATAATATAGTTTCTTAATCATACATATATAATTTATGATTAAACATTTTTGGTGCTTGATTGCAGCAAGTTTTTGATCACGACACATTCTCTGCTGACGACATAATGGGAGAAGCGGAAATTGATATCCAACCGTTAATAACATCTGCAATGGCGTTTGGGGATGCGGGGATATTAAAAGATACGCAGAGGAAAATGGCTGAAATCGGAGGATAATGCATTGTTAGAAGATAGCATTATGAACATCATTGATGGGAAGGTGATACAAGAGGTCACACTTAAACTCCAAAACGTTGAATCTGGTGAAATAGACCTGCGAATTGAGTGGATGCCACTTGACAAGAAATTCATGTTTAATATTTTACTGTTATTCCTTTTTTTATTAATTCAATGAGAAATAAAGTTCTTTGATTGTAATGAATGATATGACCACCATGTATTATATTTAAACTTTTGAATTTGTATTCGTTCTCTTTTTTTTTTATGAGAACTGAGAACTTTATTAAGCCAACTATACCACACTCAGTTCAAATTTACACCATTTAACCCACTCATGGACTCACACGTTGACCTATTCTTGAACAAAGGAAGGACAAGGACTGTACCCCGTCTTAAATCCTCACTTCTTTAATGCCTCCTTCCTAATCTCCCCCAAACCTGAATGAGTGTACACTCATCCGGACTGTAAAAACATGGTCATGGTTGGTAATCTATTATTTTAAGAGAACACCGGGTCGGTTTGTTTACATCCTTTTAAAACTCTTTAAATCCCCATGACCGGTTTTGAAGTACCTTAACCGAAAATTTAGATTTTAGTTGTGACCCAACGAAACTGAACTTTCTCATGCACACCCTTAGAATTACTAACAAGTGTTGTGTATTTCATTGCATCACGAATTTGGTTTTGGTTATGGCTCAAAACCGAACCGCCCCGTACATAGCCCTAAACTCACAAACCTAAGTGATATGAAAATGATGAGGTATTAATTCCTATACTAATTTATGGTATAATTGATTTGTTTCTTATTGTAAGCTGTTGTACTGGTAGCTTATGGAATAATTGGTATTGATCATGACCGACCGTATGTGGTGTGTAGGGAGCTATAAATATGAAAGAAGAAAGACAAGTGAAACAAAAAGATATCCATATGATGGTTTTGAGGTTTTGATATATCATCAATTTATTGCCATGAAACAAAATTTAGTGTTACTCCATATTGTTAATATATTATGATATTTAATGGCAATTTTTTGGTCAAATATTAATACCAAAGTTCTATTATTATGACAGTCTAAAGAAGAAAGAATCCATAACCAAACACGATAGAATCACATAAAAGCCCTCCTTAAGTAGGTACATTTTACATGCACGTTATAGTTTCGGATTGTGGGCAAGATTCATGGGTTGGGTAACGAGTCAAAACTACATCATCATGAGTATGGGCCGAAACGCCCAGTCTGACCTCTAACTACATTTTCTTTTCATTTAAAAAAATAATTAAGGCGTAAATTGTGACTACAAAAACATGAGTGTTGGGATTAGAGGGTCAAAACTCGATACATGGCAGAACCAGAAGTTCAAGATACAAAGGTATTTGCCCATACCAACATAGTTTTGTGATATATTATTTTTGATTTATTAAGTTTGTGTTAGCTTCAAAAATATTTTTAAGTGTAAAAAGGTTTAATTATTTTACTCTGAATTTAAGGGAAAGCATAGTCTGACTACCATACAAATGTTTATACAGGGTATACCCTGCAATAACATTGTAACTGATGATACGATTCATCACTCAAAACCGTTGATTTACCCACATCTTTAAAACCCCTCATAACATAACTAGAATCACACAATTTTCTTTGTTTTCTCCTGAAGCCGATAACCGGCAGTCGCACAATAACCACCAAACGCCACCACCAAACAACCAATCGTTGCACACCGCTAATTCATCCGCCGCTGAATAAGGCCGTAACCGACCTTCATGTTCTGCTACACTACCACCATCGTCGTCGCACGCCACATCGGAAACTACATTCCCATACATAGCCCTAAACTCACCAACCTAAGTGATATGTTTCCCGCCGCATCGCGCGGGTAAACGACTAGTATATATATATATATATATATATGATATGATGTTATTGTCATTCCAAATTTGTTTTGGTCCTTAAATGTCATTATTAGAATGTTATACATGTTGTGTTTATATTGGATACGTGTGAACATATGTATAACTTGTTTAGTTGTGTTGCAATCTTGGAGGCTTTTATATACCTTTATGCTTGTTTTATGTTGTTATAATCATTTATCTATTTTCTTGTGGTGTTGATAAGTTTTTAAGAGATTTTGGTAATTTTAGATAAGCTGTTTGATTTTTCAATCTAGTAGAGAGTTTGCTTTTCAAGTTTTTTTTTTTTTTTTTGACTTTATAACAACTTAATTTGTTTTCTCTTGGTATAATATGAGATGGTGCTTTCTAATTGCGGAACCATGTGATTCTTTATAATAAGAACAAGAGGTTTACCCGCCGCAGTGCAGCAGGGTATTTCATTTATATTAGATAGCTAATGTTAGTTACAACATGTTTTGTAGTTGAAGTAGAATTTAAAGTATTTGAATTTTCCTATTTATGTGATAAAGAGGTTAACAAATGTTATTTATAAACATGCTTTGTAGTTGAAGTAGAATTCAAACTATTTGTATTTACCTGTTTATGTGAGAGGGTACTCCCTATAACCTACAATGTAACAAAGGTAGGCACACACGAAACATGTATACAACCATTATATCTAAATAAAGGTGTAAACCCCTAAACTGATCGGCCAATTCACTTATTAAGTTATCAATTAACAAAGATATGTTATCAATTAACAAAGATATGAGCAATGTAATTCATAAGTATCTTAAACTTATACATATACAACTATGTAAAACTGCTACCTATAATGCACGGGGTAATGAACCATCAGAAAACGCTTTTAATGACTGCGACAATGATGAATTAAGCATCAGTTTAGTCGACTTACCGAGCGCAGGCCAAACTGCAACCATAACCGGACTAACCGCAGCCACGACCCTATTATCAAAGCTATTCCACACAGTTTTCTTACACGCATCCGCTTGGCCCTCTTTCCCAAATATCTAACATAAGTCACCTACACCACCAAGTTAGACGACGACCGATCCGAACAACCGTCACCACCACCCACTGTCACCACCGACCTCTCCGAAGACTTCGGCGCCGTAACCGTCACCGATTCTATCTCACCACACACAACTTGGCACGATGATGAGTCCGAACAACCCTCATCACCCCACCCCATCACCGACGACCATATTGGCGACTTCGGCGCCTTAACCGTTACCAATTCTTACTCATTGCGAATAACATGACACCACAGCGACGTTACCGATGGTATTCCACAATGTATAGTCTTCATAACCACCAAATTAGAGCATCATCTTACCATAAATATCATGAGTGGTATTGGCAGTGGTGGGAATGGTGCCTACTTCCGACCGATCTTCATATATCTGGACTTCCATTTGTAGAGGTGGCAATGTATTCGACCATGAGGAGGCTTTGTAATCTTTAACTTAGAGAATCGTCTTGGCATGAATATCAAGCGGGGTGAAGGGAGAATAGAGGTATTATCGGTGATAATGATCGACAGATGTGGGTTACAAAAAACCTTGAAACCGGAACTGTAGTTAACACCCTGCGAAAATTGTTATATAGTATAATTTGTTTGGTTGTTATTATCTATCATGTATGTTTGGTTAGATTTGTTTTGAAATGTGTGGTTAACCGTAACCCGTCATTGTTCTCGATTTCTTAGGGTCTCATGCATTTATTAAATGATATAGTTATAGAATCATGTTATTTATTTGATACTATCAAAGAATCTAATGAATCTGTGTTTCTTATGGCGTATGGGTTTATTCTTTTTCAGGGTTATTAGTTCACTTTTGGTTAAAAAAATAATATAAAAATTTTTATTTGTATTTGGTAAAGGCTAAGTGTGTATAGTTTGTTACATTGTGTTGTAACTTGGTGGTTATTAACGAATTGTATGAGATACACTAGAGACAGGAAATATGTACCATGGATAAAAACCACACCGTTTGTTGTGACTTATAAATCATCTAACATTGAATTATTGTCTTTAGTGTGCCTTCTGATTGCAAAACTTACCACTCAATCATCTTTGGAATGATCTAGTACTTGCAATACTTGATGTCAAGACTTCATTTATAGTGTACCTATCCTTTCATACAGAGATTTAAGTATTGAGTTCCACATATTTTATCGATGGTGAAAGTCAAAGAAGATGTCTTCATAGATTGAAAATTAATGCACTATTGAGCAAAATTAAATGAACTAAACAAGAAATATATTTGGCATAAATGTATCACTACAAATGTAAAATGAACACCAAAAGTAAAAAGGTTTATAAGATATGATGTTGATATATCATCCACCCCACTTTGTTGATAAGTGAAACATTTAGTTTGATCAGGCATGCAAAAAGAATCACATACCACCTATGGTGTGACAACCCGTGTTTCAGAAACTTGTCCGTGTGTTTTGGTTTAGCTTGCATAGTTGATGTGGTGATTTTAATTGAACGTGTATGTGTTGCTATGTTTATGATGTATATGTTTTATGTGAAAGTTATACTAATCCGATCACACAACATTTAGAGTTGCACATTTGTCTCTCGATCACACTCCATAACTTGTGAACTGTGCAGTGGCCTACGGCCCAAAGCTAGGCCCGGCTCACCTACCTTGTGCGCATACACATGAGGGGTTGTGTATGGTTTTTCCATAATTTGCAATTCACACAACCAAGCAACCCTAATCCCCTCAAGAACCGGCGATGACATAGTCCTTTCGAAGTTCCTTGAGGATCGTGGCACTAGTTCCCTCTTGTTCAAGCATCCATTCACACTCTACACACTCTTTCGGTTAGTCTTGATCATTGTTTATTCGCTACCTATGGTTGTGTTCTTTGTTGTGTTGATTGTGTGTAAATGTGTTCATCTATTTTAGTATGAATGAGATGTAAGAACGATCTAGGTTTTTGTTTGTATATCGATTTGGAATTTAATTGAACACAGAAGGGTGATAAGAACTCATGAAAATCGATAAACCTGGTATGATGTTTGAAACAAACAGTGACGTGATCTTTGCTAGTATTAAATGGATTCGGTTTGTAAATGATGCGTGGGATTCGTGGTGATGATTGCACTAATCGAATCATTAGGATGATGTTTTGTGTTAATTGTGGTCGTTAATCATAGAAGGGCAATTAGGGTTTGAATAATGTTGGGAATTAGTAACTGTCTTGATCCATGATTGGGGTGGGAACATTGAGGAAATTATGTTTGCTAAATTTAAGGGAAACAGTTGACTAGACCCAATCACATAAGATTGGTCGCACAACAAACAAGGGATCTAAAACCATTGGGTGTCAGCCCAATGGCCACCAGCCCGCATTCTAACTCGGAGGTGGCGGGTTCGAGTCTTGCTAGTTCCCAATGCCCCTACGGTAGCGGATTTACCCCCAGACTCAGGCTTGCTGGGTGGCGGTCTGCGAGGTGGGATCACCTCGGCGGTTGGGAGGACCGTGGAATATCCCCCTCCCCAACAAACAAGGGATCCCAATCGCACAAGTAGTCTCGGGTCGCACAAGTGTATGGGCTGCATAAATTGTTTGGGCTTTGCAATGTTAATAAGTCAGTTGGGCCATGCACGGATCGCACAAGTTGTGCGATCGAGAAGGGGGCTGTGCAAGCTGATATTGGGTCAGTCTGGTTGGGCCGGACCACACCTGAATCGCACAAAGGGTCCCGAGTCGCACAAGCCCGAGCCAATCACACAAGGCAAGGCCAATCGCACAAATCCCTTGGGCCCCTTGTTGTGTGGGCCTGTTATGCTAAATGGGCCACACCGTGTTAAGATCAAAAAACTGCTTGCTTGTATTCATGTGATATATGAATTGTGTATGTGTGGTGTAAAAATGCTAGATTGCATGCATGGATAATAATTTGCATACAAACTGATTGGGTATGTGTAAACGTTATAGGCCTTGATTAACTTGAACGTGTAATTTGTCTTACCGAGCAAATCTAAGGTGAGTTCACTGCTCTTTTTCCAAGCATGCATCCCGGGGAGGGACATCTGGTAAACGTTCCAGGGAGGAATGTCGGGTAAATGGGTTTGACTGGAATGTTAAACTCGGGATGTTGGTTAATACACTCATATCTATCATTAAGTCCCATCATATACCGAATTGGTTACCGGGGAGGCAACGGGGTTATTAGTTGATAGCGCTATTAGGTTTGGCACCCTCACACCGTACTGGGGAGGACGTGCGTGAAGTAATTACCTTAACCACTTGACCAATGTTTGATAGAGCATTGGAGAAGGGCAAATAATCTGGAGCCATCTGCGGTAATCGAGTTATTAACTACATCAAATCTTTGAAATGTTTTAAACGCATATCTGGTAACTAAACTATTATGGGCCATTTTCTGAACATATATCCTGACTAATATTCTGCTTTTGATTGTTTATTTGTGATCAGGATACCGGATCAGGATATTGGTAACATCCTGATATGATATCCTGGTAATGACTAATTTAACCACGTGCAGATTAGAAGGTGCGGGTCCCTAACGGTCAAGTGGACCTCTTCTCCTTAAGACTCGGGCAAACCAGTTATATGAGAGACGTTGAACCCGGAAGAAGTGGACTACAACGTTCACTTGAGGAATATTCGAAGCATCCCGGTTTAATATGATAGTTAGTTGATTTCGTTTAACTATAAATAGATTGATCGGACCAGATTAAGTCACTCACTCTCTTTCGCACACTTTACTCTCTAGTTACTAGCAATCACTATACACAAACACTTGTACTCAAATTACATTGTAACACCTAGTTGATCCGCATCATATCCTACACTGTATCCTGATATTTGAAGTAATAGAAGAACAAGGCAGCTGCGATTGTCAGCTCCCGAGGTTTTGTGCCGGCGATCTAGATAGATCAAGGGCTTTCCTCGTACATCTCGTGTCACCCTTTACTCTTTTGCTCATTGTTTGATCATAGATACAGCTTTATATCCTGGGCTGTATCCTGAAACTGTTTTTACAAATAACTTGATTAACATATTTTTGACACACATTTCTAGCACACTACCTCACTTAACTAATTTGTTCACTTAATTGCTTCGGTAATTTTTGACCAAAACAATTTGGCGCCCACCATGGGGTAAGTGGTGCTATTTCTACTAAAAGCTTTTGCAAAATCAATACTTGGTTTTCTATTTTCAAAACTTTTTGCTACACTATTTTCAATGGCCTCAAGATCAAACATGAGCTCATCCACCGTGTCTGCTACAACCTCTGCAACAATTGGTTCGGTGCTTCTACCACCTCCTCCGAGAATGCAAGCCTCTTCACAAGGAACTGAAAGTCATGTGGCTCGGGATGTTATCCCTGCTCGCAATGTCCAGGTATCCGGTCCTGTTTTGGCCTCTAACGAAGAAATTCTAAATTTGTTTGGTAGTGTACAGGAACAGATGAGGCAGCAGCAGGAAACTAATCAGATGCTGATAAGGGAGATACAACTCTTGAAGTCTGGCCCGAGTCAGCCTGTTGAACATACTGTCACTCCCTTGCAACCTAGGGCTTTGAACTTCGGTTCTGCAGTTTATACTGAGGGGAATATTGTGCCTAGTCATTCCCAGAATCATACTCCTGAGTTACCCTCTTTAGTAAGAGTATCAACTGTGAGAAGCTCAGGATATGCTTCAGGATATGGCCAGAATCCCCAAGCTGGTAATGTATCTAATAATAATAATACTCTTGCTACTAATGGTGTTGGATCTTTGCAAGATGCAGGTATGACATCAGCATTTTCCAGGGAGCTTCAAAAATTGAAGGACATGATATCCAGTGTACCTGGGGTGGTTCAGCCAATTCCTGAAGTATCCCAGGACAGCCACAGGATATCCCGGTTTGCATATCCCATTTGTGATGCTGAAATCCCAAAAAAGATTTCAAACCCCCAACATGAAGCTCTATGACGGAACTACGGATCCTGAGGAGCATATTGCCCAGTATAGGGAAAGGATGGAAATCAACCCTATCCCTCCAGACCTCAAAGAAGCATGCTTGTGCAAGGGTTTTGGTTCTACCTTAGCAGGATCAGCCTTAAAATGGCTGTTAAACGTTCCTCCTCACTCAATTACTTCTTTTGCTCACTTAGTTAATTTATTTAATAGTCAATTTTCTTGCAGCCGGAGTTTTGAGAAACTAACCAGTGATCTTTACAGGATAACTCAAGGACCTCAGGAATCCTTGAGGGATTATGTGAACAAGTTTAGTCGGGAATCCTTAGATATCCCGCATCTTGATGTTGCAACAGCTGTGCAAGCCTTCAAGATGGGGTTGCAAAAGGATTCTAAGTTTTATCAGGATCTTGTAATAAATCCCTGCAGAAATCTGGACGAAGCTCGTAACAGGGCTTTAAGATACATTCGGCTGGAGGATGATAAAAAGATGCAAGAGAGAATGAATTCATCCACAACCTATGAGTCAACCAACAGGAAATCAGAATCCTCGTATAAACCACATCGCTCAAAGCCATATGGCAGAAATGATAGCAAAAAAGTGAATGCTGTTGAAGACGAGGATCCTGAGAAGTATCCTGAGTTGTATGAATACTGTTTTTCTGTTAACATAACTGAACTAATGTATGCTATGCAGGGTTTAGGAGACAAAGCAAGATGGCCCCGTAAGAATCAACAAAAGGCTGATTGGAAGGACAAGTCCAAATGGTGTGCTTTCCATGAGGACTTCGGACATGTTACTAAGGATTGCATCGCTTTAAGAAAAGAAATAAGTTATCTCTTGAGTAAGGGATATCTGAAGGACCTCTTGGGAAGAAAGAAGAATAAGGGTCAGGATCCTGAGAAGGATCCTAAACGGGCAGCATCACCTCCTGCGGATGCAAAAATAATTAACTTTATTTCAGGAGGATCCGACATCTGCGACACATCATATTCTGCGGCAAAAAGACACGCGAAGGAAGCCAAAGCAGAGAGGGGAGATAAGCCGACAAGGATGTTGTTTTGGTCAAAAATTACCGAAGTAATTAAGTGATCAAATTAGTTAAGTGAGGTAGTGTGCTAGAAAGTGTGTTGAAAATACACTTGTTAAGTTATTTGAAAAAACAGTACTCAGGATACGGCTCAGGATATTGAGCTGTATCTATGATCAAACAATGAGCGAAAATAAAGTAAACGACACGAGATGTATGAGGAAAGCCCTTGATCAATCTAGATCGCTGGCATAAAACCTCGGGAGCTGACAATCGCAGCTGCCTTGTTCTTCAATTGCTTCAAAAATCAGGATACAGTGCGGGATGTGGTACGGATCGACTAAGTGTTACAATGAAAATGAAATACAAGTGTGGTGTTTGCAATTAGCTAGAGAGTGAAGGTGTTCGAGAGTGTAAGTGTGAATTGTTGTGTTCTAAGCTGATCCGACCTCATCTATTTATAGTAAAGATAAAATAACTAACTACCCTAAACTTGCGGGATCCACCGAATATTCCTTCTTGGAACGTTGTAGACCTGGTCTTTCGGGCTCAACGTCTCTTTCTCAACAAATTCGTCCGAGTCTTGAGGAGAAGAAGTCCTCTTGACCGTTAGCAAGCCTCAACCCTTAACCTGCACGTGATTAATTCAATAAGCCTCAGGATATCGCCCAAGATGTTAGCAATATCCTCTTCCAGCATCCTGATCACAAATAAACAAACAAAGGCAGGATATTGGTCAGGATACGTATGTTAAGAAAATGACCCCTAACAATTGTCCCCAAATATATCGGTTGGGATACCAATCCAACGGATATATTTCAAAAATCTTATCCCACAACTCAAAGTAATTAATATGACTAGACTCTTGAAATGACAACGGTGCAACTTCCAAGGCATTATTTACTTTTTACCCCCTATATTCATCCTATATTAACCGAGGGACTCCTTGTCTCGGTTATCCTTATCTGCGAGCAAGCATCAGGTATCTTCTTCTCTAATCTCCTTTCTTTAATTTTTCTTAATTTGCTCAATAGCACCACGAACGAAATCCCGCTCAGACCGGTCAGCCTCAACCCTCATAAGTCAAAACTTTATCACCGATCCAGCAAAGGAGATTTGCTGCTTCAATAATGCTGATATTGCTGCTCTCAAAGACTCCGGTGCCTTTCCCACCGGAATGGTCTTTCGCCCCTTTGACAAGGAAGCCCGATCGGATGCATCATCCGACGAGTGGGTTTGTTTTTTCGCTTATCCTTTCTCTCTTGGACTCCGGTATCCATTTCCACCCTTTATCTCCAGCTTTTTCGACCTCACCAGCCTTAGTTATGCCCAAGTTATGCCAATGGTCTGGCGAATCTTGATAGTGTTGGATCAAATCAAATCTCGTCATTTTCCTAACCTACTTGTTGAGGACCTTCCCGTAGCATTACGGTTGAGATCTCATGGCAATCACCGTTATCTTCTGTTCTCCATCAAGAACCCTTTGGTCCTTAAAGCCACCAAGAATGAGGATCGATGGCGACGAAAATTCTTTTTCGTCAAAAGAGACTCCATTGATAAGGGTTTCGATCTACCGATTAAATGGTTAACCAAGGGTAGGATTTAGGGTTTTAGGAATATCCCCAATCATATCTTCAAACTGTATCCCGGACTTATATTCTGATGTTTTTATGCAGCGAATTTCAGAGATTTAGTGCCTCCTAGCGCAGAATCCGAATCCAAGATCAAGGAAATCTACCGTCTTCCCGCCAGTGAAAGAACTTTTTCCCTGTCTCTCGCAGATCCTCATAAAAAATCAAGCTCAGAAATGTCTGGTAAGCACATCTTCATATGTTAATTATTTTTCAAAAATATGATGAGTTTTAAGAATATCTTCCCTTATGTAGTACCAGTCGTCAACCTTGAAGGTTTCGAACTTGATGAGTTAGATTGCTACTCCAGCCTTGAACCCATCAAACAAGAATCCAAGACAAAGCCATCTGCTACACCAAAGCCTACCTCCTCAAAGACTGTTTCAGCCCCCAAAGGTCCTTCGGCATCCAGGACCAGGGCATCCAGCTCTCGGAAGAGAAAGGAGACTGACTCCCCAGCTGTTTCTGAAACATTCTCTCTTGAGAATCATGGGTTTAACGAAGCCACCTCATTCCTCAAACAGGTAGAATTTTCTTTCCGATATCCTGTACAAGTATGTTAGTCTTTATCCTGCTTATTTTTCACATTAATACCTGTGTCTTTATCGATAGGGTCTGGATCGCCTCATGCATTTATACGAAGACGCTAGCGGTCTTAACAAGATGTTGCAGATTCAGCTGGAGAAAGCTCAAGCCACCATAGCCGATCAAGGAACCATTGCAGCTGCCAAATCCCAGCACTATGAATACAAATACAAGGCAATGACTCAGGAACATCAAGCCGCCCTCCACAAAGCTAATGAGGATGCTCAAGCCAAGCTAGACGCCGATCTTCTCCAATATCATCAGAATATGAGCTCATACCGGGATAGCCTAAAAGCTTCGGTGGTCGTCTCTCTTCTCCAAGCCAGGATAAGGATGGCTTATGAGGCCATGGATCTGGGTTTTGAATGCCCTTCCTGGAATGTAAAGGCTTGGGAGGAGAAACTACAGGGCCTCGGAGGTCATCCCGTTGCTCATCCTGCAAAACATACTGGTGAAGAGCCTTCTAAGGTGGCAGAGGAGGTTGCCAATGCCGGTGATAGTGCTGAGAAGAATCCCGAGGGTGATGCTGGGGCGAATGCTGGCAAGGAGGTTGCTGTTCAAGAGGGTGCTGCCCCTTAGGCAGCAGAGTGGGCGATGATGGATATACGTGCCAAGGCCGGAGCCCACTTTTTAATTTCATGGTTGTGGTTGCATAAACAATTTACTTTTCCTGTCTTTGAACAATTTACATTTCCTGCACTAGAACAATGTGATGACCAAAGGTGGATGGGTCCTAGGTTTTAGGATGAAGCCCTTGGTCATCGATTAGTATAACTTGTTTTGAACATAGTAACGGTTGTAGGTGGATGGGTCCTGTTTTGAGACAGATCCTGCAACCGTTACACAAATATGGTAAAAACTAATTGTGCTTTTGGCGGATGGGCCTTAGTTTAAGGTGAAACCAAAAGCACAACTTTTGACTTGTTAATAATATAACTATCTTTTGACTTATTTTCTGTTACCTTGCATTGTTTAGTGTAAGTCTTGGCTTTGTAAAAATTTCATACTGTCATTTTACAAAATATCCTGACCAGTATGCTCAGAAACATACTGCAGAAGCCTTTTATTAAATAGATCTTCCAGACGTTCCTTTAACTTTATAAAAATTTCTTTAGAAAGTAAAAAATAGCTTATCTCTTCAAAACCAAGTTCTGATGATGATCAAAATTCCAAGCCAATACTAGTTTCAAACATCCTAATCAAATATCCTTAAAAGGACTTTGAGGATATATGTCAGGATACTTAACATAATGTTACTAAAAACTTAAATGAGGCTTACAAAGGAAAGATCATACCAGACATAGGATATAAACCTATTACCGAACTTCAATCCCTTTGCAACTCTTCCAATGAAGATGTCCCCAGTGCAAGGTACTTAGTGCATTAGTCGCAATCTTCATTCTTTTAGCTTTACACCACCATCTTGGCAGGGATGTCCCCTGTGTACAATGTCTTCAAGTATCTTAGAAATCTACTTAATGTCAGTTTCCATGGCATAAGCAATTTTTCACGTCCCGAGGGTATAACCCAAGGATGTACTGGAGATAAATCCTTCGTATCCTGGGGAAAATCCCAATTTTTCATGCGCTACAGGCGGGAGTGTATAAACTCCAAGACTTAGAAAGGTGAAAACCTTTAAACCTTAGAGAGTATGAAAATACCCTTTCGTGAGAGAGGGTGATCAATCCTCATATACCGTTAGGATTCAGGATATAGCCAATAGTGACGAAATTGTCAGCCACTTTTACATGGACTGGTCCCGCCACCTTGAACTATCCCTGAATAACTTGCGCTCCAGGCGGGGTGTTTAAACCCAATTCGGAAGAAAGGTGAATACCTTTAAACCTGTGAAGGGATCAGTATCCCTTAAACGTGAGAGAGGGGGCCAATCCTCTAGTCTTTCGAGTTATCCTGAGCACATATCCTGGAGCTATATCCTGAAACATATCTTGCAAAACAATTGTAAACTAAGGTGGGTGTCAGCTTAGCTAACACCCCTCCGATGATTAAGTCAGTATTGGGTTACAAAGAACAAATTAAACCAAACATATTTAAAAGAAGTAGAATTGATACCATCCTGAGTTAGAAATTAAATTCTAACTTACTTGAAATAGAGCTTAAGGTGTATAGCATTACAAGATCTCGGTAGCATATCCCCCTCCATGTTCTTGAGTCTATATGCTCCTTTCCCTGCTTCGGATTCAACTTCATATGGTCCTTCCCATTTTGGGGCTAACTTGCCATCGGCAGGATTAGTAGTATTCTGAAAAGCCTTTCTTAACACCCAATCTCCAATCTTAAATCTTCTGGTTCTAATATTCTTGTTATATGCCCTGGATATTCTTTGTTGATATGCTGCCATCCTTAGCCTTGCCGCATCTCTCTTTTCATCTATAGTGTCTAAATCCTGACCTAAGGCTTCGGGATTCTGCTCAGGATCACTTAAGATAGATCTTGCAGTAGGTATTGTCATCTCCGTTGGAATCACTGCTTCTGCTCCAAACACCAACGAAAATGGGGTTTGACCCGTTGCATTCTTTACCGTTGTCCTATCAGCCCATAAAACAAAGGGTAATTCTTCTGCCCATCTTCCTTTTTTGGCTCCAAGTCTTTTCTTTAAGTTATTGACAATTATTTTGTTTGAGGATTCTGCTTGTCCATTTGCTTGAGGATGTACCGGAGTAGACGTAATCATTTTGATTCCCCAACTCTTGCAAAAGTCTGTAGTCCTCTTACTTATGAACTGAGAACCATTGTCGCAAATTATCTCGGCTGGTACTCCGAATCTGGTCAGGATATTTCTCTTGATGAAGGATACTACTTCTTGGTCTCTTACTTGAACGAATGCTTCTGCTTCAACCCATTTAGAGAAATAATCCGTCATTGCTAGCATAAAGACTTTTCCTCCCGGAGCTTTTGGTAGCTTTCCTACTATATCCATACCCCACTTCATAAATGGCCAAGGGGAAACAATAGGATATAATGGTTCAGCCGGTTGATGCAGTATGTTACTATGTCTTTGACATGCGTCACATCTTCGAGCATGTTCTGCTGCATCATTCCTCATTGTTGGCCAATAATATCCTGTCCTTAATACTTTTGAGAATAACGATCTGCCCCCCGCATGGTTACCACAATCCCCTTCATGTATATCCTGAAGTACTTCTTTGGCTTCAGGATTCTCCAAGCATCTCAAATACGGTCCTGCAAGAGATTTCTTGTATAAAATATTATTTATAATAGTGAATCGTGATACCTTCATCCTAAATGCCTTAGGATTTTCATTTCCAGGGATGTGTCCTTCTTTGAGATATCTCATGATTGGAGCCGTCCAGGATTTAGGATCCTCCTCAGGATGTTCTGCTCCAGGATTCTGTACACTAGCTACTTCTTTATCCTGAGGATTCGTTGCAGGATATAAGACATGTAATATTGGTATTTGCGTCCCTTCAGGTATCCTGATCGATGATCCCAAATTTGCTAGGGCATCCGCTTCAGCATTATCCTCCCTTGGTACCTGTTCAAGTATAAAAACATCGAAATATCCTGCTAATTTTTTGAGAATATCGAGATATTCGATTAATTTCTCACCCTTAACTTCATGGTCTTTTATAAGAACGGCACTTATAGCATTCCCTGACACAGCAAGGTACAGGGATAGTGGTTCACCATTTTCGGGCTTCATCAATAGAGGTGCGGTTGAAAGATACCGTTTCAAATCCTGCAGGGCTGCTTCATGCTTTTCCCCCCATTCAAATCTTTTGTTCTTCTTTAGGATATCATAGAAGTCTTTGCATTTTTCTGAGGATCTTGAGATAAATCTGTTTAGAGCTGCTACCCGGCCTGTTAATCTTTGTACGTCCTTCATATTTGAGGGTGATTTTATGTCTAGGATAGCTTTGATCTGCTCTGGGCTTGCTTCTATCCCCCTTTTTGTCACCATATATCCAAGAAACTTCCCTGCCCCCACTCCGAAATGGCATTTAGCAGGATTTAGCTTCATGTTGTAGTGATCCAGGATATCAAATGCTCCCTTGATATCCTGGAGGTGATCCTCAGACTTTTTAGATTTCACCACCATGTCATCGATATATACCTCCATGGTGTCCCCCAGTTTGTCTTTGAACATCATGTTCACCAATCTTTGGTATGTTGCACCTGCATTTTTCAAACCAAAAGGCATAGCTGTATAACAATAAATACCTGTTGGTGTCATGAAGGCGGTATCCTCCTGGTCAGAAGGCTCCATTTGGATCTGTTGAAATCCTGAGGATGCGTCCATGAAGGTCAGCATTTTATGCCCGGCAGTAGCATCTACCATTGCATCAATATGGGGAAGTGGAAATGGGTCTTTAGGACAAGCTTTGTTCAAGTCTGTGTAGTCTACACAAACTCTCCATTTCCCATTCTTCTTCTGTACTACAACCACGTTTGCTAGCCACCTTGGGAACTTAACCTCTCTGATCATTCTTGACTTTAATAATCTTTCAACTTCCTCCTGGATAATCGTGTTCCGCTCAGGAGCAAACTTCCTTCTCTTTTGTTGCACAGGCTTGAATGACTTATCAATTCCAAGCTTGTGAGTGATAATATATTTGGATATGCCTGTCATGTCCTCATGCTTCCATGAAAACGTTGACATCCTGCATTTTAAAAAGTTAATTAACTGCTCTTCAATATCCTGAGGGATATTGGTCCCTACGAGCACCGAAATATCGGGGTTATCCTGGTCCAGGATAACTTTCTTCACATCCTGCTCCAGATCCTCCACAATATCCTGGGCCCGCGTCTTTAATTGCTATGCTGCACTAGGTTTGGCTGAGGATTTCATAGAGGATGAGTAGCACTCTTTCGCCTCCTGCTGATCACTATCAACTTTGACCACTCCCCAAGGGGTAGGTATCTTGATGCATTGGTGATATGTTGATGGCACGACCTTCATATTGTGAATCCACGGTCTTCCCAATATGATGTTATAGCAGGATAGAGAATCCATGACACAGAAACGTTGTATCGAATTGACTCCTTCAACGTATACTGGCAACTTTATCTCTCCCACTGTGTTTCTAGCCTCTCCACTGAATCCAACAAGCACGGTAGACTTTGAAGTGATATCCATTGGAGATACATTCATTCTCTTCAGAGTTTCTAGTTGGATTATGTTGACGGAGCTGCCATTATCAACCAATATCATGCGTACAAAATGGTTAGCCACATATAACGTTATTACCAGAGCATCATGGTGAGGATCCTGGACAGTATCCCTGTCATCTGCATCAAAAGCGATCCCTTTGTCAGTCGTGAGGGTAGTCATCCTGACAGGTCTGTCTCCCCTTTCGGCCTTAGCTTCCTTTGCATGTCTCTTTGCTGCCGAATACGAGGTCCCACAAATGTCGGATCCTCCCGAAATGAAGTTGATTATCTTGGCATCCGAGGGAGGTGATGCTGCTCGTTCAGGATCCTTGTCAGTATCCTGACCCTTATTCTTCTTTTTTCCTAAGAGATCTTTCAGATATCCCTTGCTTAGAAGATAGCTTATTTCTTTCCTTAAAGCAATGCAATCCTCAGTCATATGTCCGAAATCTTCGTGGAAAGCACACCATTTTGACTTATCTTTCCAGTCAGCCTTTTGTTGATTCTTTCGAGGCCATCTAGCCTTGTCTCCTAGACTCTGCATAGCATACATCAATTCAGGAATATTAACAGAAAAGCAATATTCAGACAACTCAGGATACTCTTCAGGATCCTCATCTTCGACAGCATTCACTCTCTTGTTTTCATTTCTACCATATGGCTTAGGCCGATATGACTTAAATGAGGATTCTGACTTCCTATTAGTCAATTCATAAGTGTTGGATGAGTTCATCCTTTCTTGCATCTTCTTGTCATCTTCCAGACGGATATATCTCAAAGCCCTGTTACGAGCTTCATCGAGATTCCTGCAGGGATTCATTACAAGATCCTGATAATACTGAGAATCCTTTTGTAATCCCATCTTAAAAGCTTGCACAGCTGTTGCAACATCAAGATGTGGGATATCCAAGGATTCTCGACTAAATTTGTTCACATAATCCCTCAAGGATTCCTGAGGCCCTTGAGTTATCCTGTAAAGATCACTGGTTAGTTTCTCAAAACTCCGACTACAAGAAAATTGACTGTTAAATAAATTAACCAAATGAGCAAATGAAGTAATTGAGTGAGGAGGAACGTTTAACAGCCATTTTAAGGCTGATCCTGTTAGAGTAGAACCAAATCCCTTGCACAAGCACGCTTCCTTGAGCTCCGGAGGGATAGGGTTAATCTCCATTCTTTCCCTATACTGGGCAATATGCTCCTTAGGATCCGTAGTCCCATCATAAAGCTTCATGTTGGGGGTTTGGAATCTCTTTGGGATCTCAGCATCACAGATAGGATACGCGAAACGAGATATCTTGTGGCTGTCTTGAGACACTTCCGGGATCGGTTGGACCACCCCAGGTACACTAGATATCATGTCCTTTAACTTCTGAAGTTCCCTGGTAAGTGCTGATGTCACACCTGTATCCTGCAAAGATCCACCACTGTTAGCAGCATGAGTATTATTATTATTAGACACGTTACCAGTTGGAGGATTCTGCCCATATCCTGAAGCATATCCTGAGCTCCTTATGGTTGACATCGTGACCAAGGAGGGTATTTCAGGAGTATGATTCTGAGGAAGACTGGGCACGATATTCCCCCTATTATCCTCGGTATATACAGCTGAACTAAAGTTCAACGCTCTGGGGTGTAACGGAGTGACATTGTCCTCCGCAGATCTGCTCGAGCCAGCCTTCAGGAGTTGTATTTCCCTCAAAAGCATTTGGTTTGTTTCCTGTTGCTGCCTCATTTGTTCCTGCACACTTCCAAATAAGGTTAAAATTTCATCATTAGAAGCTAAAACGGGAGCAGATCCCTGGACACTCCGAGTTGGGATAACATCTTGAGATTGTGTAGAGGCTGGCATCCTTGGAGGAGGTGGTGGAAGCACCGAACCGGTAGTAGCAGAAGTCATAGCAGACACAGTAGAGGAACTCATGTTTGATCTTGAGGCCATTATGGACAATGTGGCAAAAAGTTTTGAAAATAGAAAACCGATTAGCGATTTGACAAAAATTTTTAGTAAAGAGAGCACCACTTGCCCCACGGTGGGCGCCAAATTGTTTTGGTCAAAAATTACCGAAGTAATTAAGTGATCAAATTAGTTAAGTGAGGTAGTGTGCTAGAAAGTGTGTTGAAAATACACTTGTTAAGTTATTTGGAAAAACAGTACTCAGGATACGGCTCAGGATATTGAGCTGTATCTATGATCAAACAATGAGCGAAAATAAAGTAAACGACACGAGATGTACGAGGAAAGCCCTTGATCAATCTAGATCGCCGGCATAAAACCTCGGGAGCTGACAATCGCAGCTGCCTTGTTCTTCAATTGCTTCAAAAATCAGGATACAGTGCGGGATGTGGTACGGATCGACTAAGTGTTACAATGAAAATGAAATACAAGTGTGGTGTTTGCAATTAGCTAGAGAGTGAAGGTGTTCGAGAGTGTAAGTGTGAATTGTTGTGTTCTAAGCTGATCCGACCTCATCTATTTATAGTAAAGATAAAATAACTAACTACCCTAAACTTGCGGGATCCACTGAATATTCCTTCTTGGAACGTTGTAGACCTGGTCTTTCGGGCTCAACGTCTCTTTCTCAACAAATTCGTCCGAGTCTTGAGGAGAAGAAGTCCTCTTGACCGTTAGCAAGCCTCAACCCTTAACCTGCACGTGATTAATTCAATAAGCCTCAGGATATCGCCCAAGATGTTAGCAATATCCTCTTCCAGCATCCTGATCACAAATAAACAAACAAAGGCAGGATATTGGTCAGGATACGTATGTTAAGAAAATGACCCCTAACAGATGTCAACCCTCACGACTGACAAAGTCATCACGTTCGATAATGATGACATGGATACTGTCCAGGATCCTCATCATGATGCCATAGTGATAACGTTATATGTTGCTAACCATTTTGTACGCAGGATATTAGTGGATAATGGCAGCTCAGTCAACATAATTCAGCTGGAAACATTGAAGAGGATGAATGTATCTCCGATGGACATTACTTCAAAATCCTCTTTGCTCGTTGGTTTCAGTGGAGAAGCTAGGAATACCGTAGGAGAGATAAAGTTACCCGTGTATATTCAAGGGGTCAACTCAATGCAACGCTTTTGTTTCATGGACTCTTTATCCTACTATAATATTATACTAGGTAGGCCTTGGATCCATGATATGAAAGCTGTTTCGTCAACCTACCACCAATGCATCAAGATCCCTACTCCTTGGGGAGTTGTCAAGGTGGAAAGTGATCAACAGGAAGCAAAGGAGTGTTACTCTTTTTCGATGAAATCCTCAACAAATCCTAGTGCAGCATAGAAATTAAAGATTCGAGGCCAGGATATCATGGAGGCTTCAGAGCAGGATGTAAAGAAAGTGGTCTTGGATCAGAATAATCCGGATATCTCGGTGATCGTGGGAACCAATATCCCTCAGGATATTGAAGATCAATTGACTAATTTTTTTAAATGCAGGATGTCAACATTCGCGTGGAAGCACGAGGATATGACAGGTATTTCCAAGGATATTATAACACAAAAGCTCGGTATTGACAGGTCATTCAAGCCTGTCCAACAAAAGAGAAGGAAGTTTGCTCCGGAGCGAAATGTGATCATCTAAGAGGAAGTTGAAAGACTACTAAGGAGCAAGATGATTAGGGAAGTGAAGTTTCCTAAATGACTGTCATATGTAGTTGTGGTACAAAAGAAAAATGGGAAATGGAGAGTTTGTGTAGATTACACAGACTTAAACAAAGCTTGTCCTAAAGACCCATTTCCTCTTCCTCATATTGACTCAATGGTGGATGCTACTGCCGGCCATGAGATGTTAACCTTCATGGATGCATCTTCAGGATTCCAGCAGATCCAAATGGAACCTTCAGACCAGGAGGATACTGCCTTCATGACACCAACAGGTATTTATTGATACACTGCTATGCCCTTTGGTTTGAAAAATGCAGGTGCAACATATCAAAGATTGGTGAACATGATGTTCAAAGACAAGCTGGGGACACTATGGAGGTGTACATCGATGACATGGTAGTGAAATCTAAAAAGGCTGAGGATCACCTCCAAGATATCAAGGGAGCATTTGATATCATGGATTAGTATAACATGAAGCTAAATCCTGCTAAGTGCCATTTTAGAGTGGGGGCAGGAAAGTTTCTAGGATATATGGTGACTAAAAGAGGGATAGAAGCAAGCCCGGAGCAGATTAAAGCTATCCTGGATATTAAGTCACCTTCAAATATGAAGGATGTTCAACGGTTGACAGGACGAGTGGCAGCATTAAATAGATTTATTTCAAGATCCTCAGAAAAATGCAAGGAATTTTATGATATCCTGAAGAAGAATAAGAAGTTCGAATGAGGAGCAAAGCATGAAGCAGCCTTGCAGGATTTGATGCAGTATCTTTCAACCGCACCTTTATTGATGAAGCCTGAAGGTGGTGAACCATTATCCCTGTATCTTGCAGTATAAGGGAATGCAGTAAGTGCTGTCCTTGTAAAGGATCATGAAGGTCAGCAGTATCCTGTTTATTATGTTAGTAAAAGTTTATTAGATGCTCAAACTAGGTATTCCCACTTAGAGAAACTAATATTAGCCCTAGTTATGGCGTCAACAAAACTTAGACATTATTTTGAAACACATAGGATTCACATTAAAACCAACTATCCTGTTAAAAATGTGCTTAGGAAACCAGAGATGTCAGGTAGGATGGCCAAATGGTCAGTGAAATTAAGTGCCTTTGATCTAGTATATGAACCTAGAAATGCCATAAAGTCTCAGGCTTTAGCTGACTTTGTGGCTGATTTCAATAGTGATATTCAAAATGAAGTAGACTTAGAAGTACAACAGCTAGGAGAAAATTTAGAATCCTGGACGCTATATACTGATGGTGCATCTAATGTAAGAGGTGTAGGTTTGGGTATACTACTAAAATCGCCACAGGGGGACATATTACCCCAGACTATTAAATGTGAGTTTCCTGCCACTAATAATGAGGCAGAATATGAAGCTTTAATTGCAGGATTAGAATTGGCTAAAAGTATGAATATCAAGAGTTTGCAAGAATATATTGATTCTTTGTTAATTACTAATCATTTTAATGGAACCTATGCAGTCAAAGGTGAGAAATTAATCGAGTATCTCGAAATTCTCAAAAAATTAGCAGGATATTTCGATATTTTTACAGTTGAACAGGTACCAAGAGAGGATAATGTTGAAGCTGATGCCTTAGCAAATCTAGGATCATCAGTCAGGATACCGGAAGGAACCCGAATACCAATATTACATATCTTGTATCCTGCGACGGATCCTCGGGATAAGGAAGTAGTAAGTGTTCAGGATCCTGATGATGAGTATCCTGAGAAGGATCCTAGGTCTTGGATGGCTTCAATCATAAGATATCTCAAGGAAGGACACATCCCAAAGGATGAGAATCCTAAGGCCTTTAGAATGAAGGTATCGCGTTTCACTATTATAAATAATGTCTTGTATAAGAAATCGCTTGCAGGACCATATCTGAGGTGCTTAGAGGATCCCAAAACCAAGGAAGTGCTTCAGCATATACACGAAGGGGATTGTGGTAACCATACTGGGGGCAGGTCGTTGTTCTCAAAGGCATTAAGAACAGGATATTATTGGCCGACGATGAGAAAAGATGCTGCAGAATATGCTCGAAGATGTGATGCATGTCAAAGACACAGTAATATATTACATCAGCCGGCCGAGCCACTTTATCCTATAGCTTCCCCTTGGCCATTCATGAAGTGGGGAATGTATATAGTAGGAAAATTGCCTAAGGCTCCAGGAGGAAAGGTCTTCCTGCTGGCAATGACCGATTATTTCTCTAAGTGGGTCGAAGCTGAAGCATTCGTTCAAGTTAGAGATCAAGAAGTGGTATCCTTCATAAAAAGGAATATCCTGACTAGGTTCAGAGTACCAGCTGAGATAATTTGTGACAACGGATCTCAGTTTATAAGTAAGAGGACTACTGACTTTTGCAAGAGTTGGGGAATCAAAATGATTACATCCACACCGGTACATCCTCAAGCAAATGGACAAGCAGAATCCTCAAACAAGATAATTGTCAACAACCTGAAAAAGAGACTAGGAGCTAAAAAAGGAAGATGGGCAGAAGAACTACCCTTTGTTTTGTGGGCTGATAGGACAACGGTGAAAAGTGCAACTGGCCAAACCCCATTTTCCTTGGTGTTTGGAGCAGAAGTGGTGATCCCGACATAAATGGTAACACCTACAGCAAGATCCAACCTCCGGGATCCTGAGCAGAATCCTGAAGTCCTATGCGAGGAATTGGATACTGTTGATGAGACAAGAGACACAGCAAGGCTAAGGATGGAAGCATATCAACAGAGGATATCTAAAGCATATAACAAGAATATAAGGACTAGAAGGTTCCAGGTCAGAGATTTGGTATTGAGAAAGGCTTTCCAGAATACTACTAATCCTGCTGATGGAAAGTTGGCTCCAAAATGGGAAGGACCCTATGAGATTGAAACAAAATCAGGAAAAGGAGCATACCGACTCAAGAATATGGAGGGAGATATGCTACCAAGATCCTGGAATGCTATACATCTAAAGCTCTATTTCAAGCGAGTTTAGAATTTAACTCAGAATGGTATGGATTCTATCTCTTTTATTAAATTATTTTGAACCCATTACTGACTTAAGCATCGGAGGGGTGTTGGCCAGGCTAACACCCACCTTAGCTTACAATTGTTTTGCAGTATATGATTCGGGATATAGCTTCAGGATACACACTCAGGATACTTCGAAAGATTAGAGGATTGGCCCCCTCTCTCACGTTTAAGGGATCCTGATCCCTTCACAGGTTTAAAGGTATTCACCTTTATCTCGAATTGGGTTTAAACACCCCGCCTGGAGCGCAAGTTATCCAGGGATAGTTCAAGGTGGCGGGATCAGTTCATGTAAAAGTGACTGACAATTTCGTCACTGTTGGCTATATCCTGGATCCTCAAGGTATATGAGGATTGATCACCCTCTATCACGGAAGGGTATTTTCATACTCTCTAAGGTTTAAAGGTTATCACCTTTCTAAGTCTTGGAGTTTATACACTCCCGCCTGTAGCGCATGAAAATTTGGGATTTTCCCCAGGATACCTATGGGATTTTCCCCCAGATACTAAGGATTTATCTCCAGAATGTTTTTGGGTTTTACCCCAGTAACACAAGAACTGTCCAAACAGTTAGAACTTGAATTCAAAAATTTTCTAAGTGATCGAAGATTTTATACACAGGGGACATTCCTCCTAAGGCGATTGTGTAAGGCTCAAAGAGTCAAACCTAGAGTACCAAGTATCTCAGACTGGGGACATCCTAGCGGAAGAAGTTGCAAAAGGATTGAAGTTCGATACTTGGGTCACACTCTATTCCGGGTATGATCTTTCCTTTGTGAACCTTACATAAGTTGTTTAAACTTTTAAAACTGTGTTTAAGGCTCAAATATCTTGATAAGAATATATCTTTAGGATATGTCCTCAAAATGTGTTTTCGGGATACGCTTCAGGATATTTGATTGGAATATTTGGGAAATAATACTTGGGTTGAAAATTAGTACTCTGGTCAAACAAGTGTTATCAAAACGGATTTTGAAAAATAAACTATCTTTTATTCTTTAGAAACTTTGTCTAAATTGTTTGGGTTTTGAGAAGTCCTATTTGACGAAAGTCTTCGTAGGATACCACTGAGTATATTGATCAGGATATTTTCAAAAAATAATTGCACAAATTTTGCAAAGCTAAACTTTAAACTAAGTAATGCATGACAGAAAATTAAAAGGCAACAGCAAGTAAATCACAAGGAGGTAATATTGTCTAAAATAAGCAATACTAGTTGATAACCGAAGGCTTCATCCTAGAACCTAGAACCCATCCACCTTTGGTTATCTAACTGTTGAAATTTAAATAAAAATTGTTCAAAGCCGTGAAAATTAAATTGTTCAACAAACCATAACAATCAAAATTAAGAAAGAAAAAGAAGGGGGTAAGTTTTAGGAGGCAGCGCCTTCTTCGTTCATCACAGCATCCGCCTCAGGATTAGCTTGAACATCCGTCTCAGCTTCGTCATTGGCACCAGTTGGTTTTTAACCGCTTTTAAAGGCCCTTCAGCTACAGGTTTAACAGGATCGCCACCGAGACTCCTTAGCTTGGTCTCCCAAGCGTTGACATCCCAAGAAGGGCATTCGAACCCCAGGGCTTTGGCTTCATTGGCCATCTTTAGCCTGGCCTGAAGAAGGGAAGTAACGACGGAACTCTTAAGGCCCTCCCGGTAGGTGATCATGTCCCGTTCATGTTGGGCATGTGCGGCGTCGAGATGAGCTTGGGCCTCGAGAGTAGCTTTGTTAAGGGCAGCCTTGTGTTCCTGGTTCATAACCTTGAACTTATCCTCGTAATGTCGGGATTTGGCAGTAGCACTCACGCCCTGGTCGGAAATGGTAACCTCGGCTTTCTTCAGTTTGGACTTGAGTATCTTGTTGAGCTCACAAGATTCTTGATATAGATGAACCAGACGTTCAAGGCCCTACATCCAAAAGCACAGGTATTATGATAACCAGGATATTGATTTAACATATATGTGCAGGATAAGGAATAAGACTTTATACCTGGTTGAGAAAAGAGGTCATGAACCCGCTCGCTTCGATAAACCCATGATTTTCATAGGGAAACGTATCAGAAATGGCAGGTGAATCGGTCTCTTTCCTTTTGTGGGAACTTGAACTCTGAGGTTTAGTATCTGGTGATGGTTTGGGAATGATGATGGCTTTGGAGCTGCTGGGCTTAGATGTAGCTGTAGCTTTGGGATTAGGCTCCTTCTTGACCTGGACGTGATCGGAGTAACTGTCTAACTCCTCAAGGTCGAAAACTTCTGGGATTTTGGCTGGTGATGGATAAAAGGAGAGTTCTAAACTCTTATTGCTCTTTCGTTATATTATCAATTGTTTGTAAAATAACTTTTACCAGACATCTCGAATGATGAGTATTGGTTGGAACTTGGGAGGTGTGTGGAAAAACTCCTGTCACCTTCTGGTAGCTGGTAAATTGCTTTGATCCTTTTTTCAGATTCTGCAGTAGGGGGAGCTACTTCCTTAAAATTCACTGCAAAAAAGACCAAATAAGAAAATATTAGCACAAGACAGAGGCCTAAAAGTGTCTATGGATATTCTTGAAGCCCTAAACCCTACCGGTGGTTAACCACTCCACCAGAAGGCTAGCACCCTCGTAGATGGAATCTCTCTTGACGAAAAAGAATTTACGTTGCCATCCATCTTCGTTTTTGGTGGCTTTAAGAATGAGAGGTTTGCTGGAAGCTGAAAAAAGCAAGAATCGGCTGGAACCGTGTGATCGGAGGCGGTAAGCGATTGGGATATCTTCGATGCAGAGATCAGGTCAATGAAGATGTTTGATTTGGTTAAGCACGATTAGTACCCTCCAAACCATGGGCATTGTTTGGGCGAAGGAAATACCAGTGGTTCTAAAAAACTGCATCATGAATTCAGGAAATGGGTATCGAAGACCTAACGAGAAAGGGTATGCTGGAAAACAAACGCATTCGGCAGAAGAAACATCCGACCGAATTGATCGGTCAAACGGCTTGAAAATCGTGCCATCGGGGAAAGCGCCGGAGGCCCTCAACGCGGAAATATCCGCGTTGTTGAAAGCACAGATCTCCTTCTCGGGATTTTTTGAGAAGATTTTGCTGGACAAAGGTGCCCGATGATTCACCGGTTTGGGAGTGGGTCCTGGTGGCCATTGGAAGAAGGATGGAAAAACTAACAGGAAACGAAGAAGGAATAAGCGATTACCTGGAGATTCTGTTGATGATATCTGATTTTCAAACAAGAAGAGAGAAGATATAGGGGCATAGTGGATATCCATGTAGTAAAAACCGCGTTGGAAGTTGCATAAAGCTACCCCAAACGTCGCCTCGTTTTAATTGCCTCGGTTTGCGAGATAAAGTTTAAAATATATCCGTTGGATTGGTATACCAACAAATATATTTGGGGTCAATTGTTATGGGCCATTTTCTGAACATATATCCTGACTAATATTCTGCTTTTGATTGTTTATTTGTGATCAGGATACCGGATCAGGATATTGGTAACATCTTGATGTGATATCCTGGTAATGACTAATTTAACCACGTGCAGATTAGAAGGTGCGGGTCCCTAACGGTCAAGTGGACCTCTTCTCCTTAAGACTCGGGCAAACCAGTTATATGAGAGACGTTGAACCCGGAAGAAGTGGACTACAACGTTCACTTGAGGAATATTCGAAGCATCCCGGTTTAATAGGATAGTTAGTTGATTTCGTTTAACTATAAATAGATTGATCGGATTAGATTAAGTCACTCAATCTCTTTCGCACACTTTACTCTCTAGTTACTAGCAATCACTACACACAAACACTTGAACTCAAATTACATTGTAACACCTAGTTGATCCGCATCATATCCTGCACTATATTATGATATTTGAAGTTATAGAAGAACAAGGCAGCTGCTATTGTCAGCTCCCGAGGTTTTGTGCAGGCGATCTAGATTGATCAAGGGCTTTCCTCGTACATCTCGTGTCACCCTTTACTCTTTTGCTCATTGTTTGATCATAGATACATCTTTATATCCTGGGCTGTATCCTGAAACTGTTTTTGCAAATAACTTGATTAACATATTTTCAACACACATTTCTAGCACACTACCTCACTTAACTAATTTGATCACTTAATTGCTTCGGTAATTTTTGACCAAAACATAAACGTGTTAACAAACTTTGAACTCACCAGCGTTGTTTGTAACAACTGTGCTTGTAATCACTATGAACAGTTCTATTATCAATAAAACAAAGTTATTTGATCCCAATGTTTGTTTAGTTGTGTTTTACATTTTTCATGTTTTGACTTTTGTTCAATTCCAAACTCTACATCACTTTCTGGAGAGTTATACGCAAACTAGTGCGTAAACGTACTCAGTTTAATGCGAGAAATACTCTGGAACATCAAAATATACTCAACATACCTTAAATAACCTTTACATAACTTAGAAATAAGTTTTGAAGGCTTTGGTATGGCAAAAACAAAATAATTCGCTTACAGGGACTAAATATGACAAACTGCGAAAGTATGTCAATTTGAACTGTAACGAACATTCCGGAACATAACCATAAGTTAAACACACCTTAAATATCCTTTACATAGCTTAGAAATAGGCTTTGAGGGGTTCGGTGTGCTAAAATAAACTTTTGGGACATTCAGGGACTAAAAGTGTCAAAAAGTGCACAAGTTTGCATTTTCGCGCATAACTTACGTTCTGAATACATTCGGACATCCAAAAATTTATGTAAGCATGACTACATTATATTTTATTGTTCGCCTTAAGAAAAATCCATTCGTCGCGTCATTTGGATCATTTTTCGCGCTTGTGCGCATTTCGTCGTAATTAAGCGAACATCGCGTTCGTACGGCCAAACGAACCAACACCCGGCATATTTTTTAGCATGTTTCATGTCCACAATGTTTAGACAACATTTTAGGGCCTTAAAGTTGGCTTTACGGGCCTTAGAAGTGTCGGAAATGGCCTTAAACACGTGCAGGGACTGAAACTGTCATTTTTCAAACATGTGTGCAGATCAGAAGGGCCAGGCGGCCCGCATTGTCTTTGGCTGATCCTGAAGCGGGCCGCTTCCCACTATCAGACCAGATTAAATGTTTTTAACAGCTGTTTGCAGCTGATTAATCCTCCACCACATGTTCTAAGTTGCTTAGTCACTAAGATAAGCATCAATTTTAGCTTCCATAACCTTCCAACAAGTGTACGGATGGGATCGAATCACGGTTTCCATGAAACGATCTCAACGGTTCACCGAAAACTATAAATACCCCATTACCCCTTTGCAAAAATTACTAGAAATTTGATTTGAGAAACTCTAAGTTGAAACATTAGTTTCATACCTGAGATTTTCGAATCGAGTTTAGCATTCGGGGACCCTTCGTAAGTATTCTTTCGTTCTTTTCCTTATTTTTACTGCTTTTCGAGTCAGAAAGTCAAACTTTGTTTGACTTTCAGCGTTGACCAGTAATGGTCAATGCGAAGTTCGTTTGAACTTCGCAACGTGAGTGTAATCACGTTGGTTATAGTCCCTTGGGACTATGCCCACTGATTACCACGTTGTCTAGGGTCGTAGGGTAGGCGATCTAATAAATCGCCTATGCCTTCGAACCCGACCCAGTTTGGTCGATCATTAGGATCCGACCAAATACATTAGGTGACCATAGTAGGTAGGGAATAACCTTCTGAGGTTATACCCTATGGTCACGACGTTTAAGTAGTTGTATGATAGGTAGTTTATATGCCTTAGGTAAATTACCAGAATACCCTTTTCATACATAATTGGTAATTTAGCATATGTAACCTAAACTTTTGTCATGTAACTGATTATGTAACATGTTTAGGCATATAATACTTGTCATAGGACTAGTTAGGCGGTCCGAACGCGTTTCACGCGCACGATGCGTTAAAGTAGCGTAAGCTACCTAAACGGATCATAATGGGTCAATAAGACTTAGGTTAAGTTTCATTTAGCATGTAGGCCTTGTTAAACCATATCACGTGAGTTCCTACACTCATTTGGTTTACAAACCCTAATGCTACCCAGTCTTCCGAGATAGGTCCGGTTTATTAACATAGTTACCTATATTAGGTGCCGTTTGATTCCGAGATCTATAGCGTTGCTTGGTGGTTATCTTTAGACATCTGAGCAATCTCAAGTGAGTACATAGACCCCTCTTTTACTGTTTTCCAAACTGTTTTGGGGTGGAACACATGTGCCTACTTGTTACTTTCATGCTTTTCTGTTTTCACATCATATACATGTTATGTTCGTTAGTACATTATAGTACATGATTTCATTACATCTTATGCTAGGTGTGCCCCTTTGTGTGCATTACTTGGTACATTGTTTTACATTACATTTTATGCTAGGTGTGCCCATTGTGTGCATTACTTGGTACATTGTTTTACATTACATTTTATGCTAGGTGTGCCCATTGTGTGCATTACTTGGTACATTGTTTTACATTACATTTCATGCTAGGTGTGCCCATTGTGTGCATTACTTAGTACATCGTTTTACATGACATTTCACGCTATGTATGTTCATTTGATTACATACTTAGTGCATTATTTTCACATGCTTACATTTTGGTATGACATTTGGTTTGTTTACATGGGACAATACATTCATTAACACCGATCATGCCGTTCGTTAGTAGGAGTGGTACCATAGGAATTGACAACTCCCGTTCCGGACATCCCAGGGAAAGGGGACAGAAAGGAATGACCGAATTCGATGATATAAGACAGATAGACCTTTAATTTGTTTAAAGGGTTTATCACCACAGTCACAAGGCTTGGATGTATGCATTTTCACAATACCGCATAAATGTTCATATTAAATAGTTGCATGCATTTACACAAAACATAGCTTTGATTTAAACCAAGTATTACTTCAATACTTTGTTTTTGTGCATATGGTTTAGTTTGAGACATTTCACTTGCCATACACGACATTCTGACATAGACATTTGACATGGATATTTGACATAGACATTTGACATGGATATTTGACATAGACATTTGACATGGATATTTGACATAGACATTTGACATGGATATTTGACATAGACATTTTGACATGATTTACATTTGACACAAACACTTTTGACATTGGTTTTACATACTACATGATTTACATCTTGACATGAACACTTTGACATATTATTTAATACATTTGACAATTGGATTAAACATAGACTTCTTACATTGGTTGGTTTGGTTTGATTAAGTGATTAAGTAACGATGCGTGTGTAATATGATACAAGCATGGTGGATACGCCGCTGGTACTTCCTATATATAAATGTTTGTATGGTATTATATGTCGTAACGTTATTTGAATCATTTCAGTTTGAGACATAGAACATTTTATACAAATAACATACTTTTCACAAGACATTTATTTACAAACAACTTATCTTATACAAACACATTTTTACATGGTTATTTATTTAACCTGACATTTACTTATACATATCATCTGATCTTATTGTTTTCAAATGATTTACATGACAAAGTAAATTACAAGGTTCATGACTAAACATTTTTATTAAACATAAGTCATGAATCCTATTTTCACAAAACCTATGTATCTCACAGGCATTTTTATGCTGACGTACCTATTTTCACATGTGTTTTCAGGTGCTTTTCCATAGGACATTGATCATGATACTAGGGCGGACCTGTGCCTTAGAGACTTTAAAAGAAGATAGACTATGTTTAATTATGTTCTGAACTCTTTAAATTCCTGTTTGAAACAATGTAACACCTTTGTTTATAAATAAAATACAACTTTGTATGCCATGGTTATGAAACAATTAATTCTGTTGCAACACGCCCCGATGTTTCCGCCGCGATTTGTTGTTTTACGAGGTCGGGGTGTGACAGAAGAGTTGGTATCAGAGCCGATGGTTATAGGGAATTAGGTTATTAGTAATGCTTTGACCTAGACTATAACTTTTCTAGGAACCTAACACGAGTTATCTTGTGTTTAGATCTTAAAACATGTACATCACCTATCCTTAGGTGATTAACAAAACAAGGAACCAAATTTTTCCGAATCGATTTTTGAAAAACAATCATCTGTTTTTGAATGATTTATTACAAGGTTTTGAACCCTCAATTGTAAGGTTTTGAACCCTCTGTTATATGGTTTTGAACCCTTTTCAGTATTGGTTTTTGGCCTTGTGCCTTCAAATTTTCAAAATCCCGTCAAACGTTTTGGGTTTTAAATAATGTGAACATGTGCAAACTGGAAGGGTGAATGCCTGTATTCTGGGTTTTCTGTCTAGGCAAGCACTTCGTATACATCTCATCAGACGCGAGACCAGTTGTGCTTACCTGGGAATTCTTGGGATGAGTGTTCACTTATAGGCGAGCATGTCTTCATTATACATTATTTTTGACCCATTTATTTTGATTAGTCACTGTGTGTCGTTTGTTTGCTTTGTGATACGGACGAATGACCACCATCTTTGCTTTTGTTGATTTTGTTTCATCTCATTCTCTTCATCCAATCATCTCACTCGTTTCCTTTCATGTTTTCCTCTTTTAGAATGCCTCCTCGACGCGAGAACCAGATAGCAACTGCCGAACTGGCAGAAATTATTGCGCAGCAGATGGCTGCTCAATTCCCAAATCTCTTTGCTCAATGGCAACAAGCCAACAACAACAACAATGGTCCGTGAAAATACAAGGATTTTAACCAGGCCAAACCACTCAAGTTTAGTGGTTCTGAGGGAGCGACTGGGCTTCTTCAGTGGTTTGAGAGCATAGAGAATACATTTCGCCACGTGCAGTGTCTCGAAAATCGCAAAGTCGAGTTTGCTTTGAGCGTATTTCAGAAGAGGGCTTTGACATGGTGGAACGGGGTTATGAGGGACCAAGGTGCAGAAGTTGCTCTCGCACAGACATGGGCTGAACTTAGAGCCCTTATGATGAGGGAATTCTGTCCTCGTCATGAGCAGCGAGCGTTGGAGAAAGAGTTTGATGTTTTGAAGCAAGATAGTGGTGAGCACAGGGCTTATACTGATCGGTTTGAAGAGTTAAGTTTGCTTTGCCCGACTATGGTTACCCCACTTGACAAGGCTATCGAAAGATACATCGACGGCCTACCTGACTCGGTACAAGACATTCTTACTGGTAGTGAACCTGCCACACTCCGTCAGGCGATCGAGTTATCAGCGACACTGACTGAGTCGCAGGTTAGAAAGGGAAAGCTACATAGGAAGGGTGACAAGGGCAAGAAGCAGTCGGCTGACAAGGAAGATAGCAAGAAAGGTCAAAACTTGAATGGAAAGAACTCTGGTTCTTCGAAGAGGTCAAGGAAGCGTAAGGCTTCCCAAAATTTTGCTATCACTGCCCAAGCTAATCAGGCAGCTCCCAACCAACCCGCACAGCTTCCAGCAAAGAAACCCTATACAGGGAATGCACCTTTGTGCAATAGATGCAACAGTCACCACCAACCGCAACTTCCATGCCGTTTCTGTACTAACTGTGGGAAATCAGGCCATCTCGCCAATGTTTGTCGATCTGCTCAGAATCCCGCGGTTCAGAACCCGGCTCAACAAGTTGCTTAGCAACAGGGTCAAGCTGCAAGACCACAATACCCACCGGGTGCTTGTTATAATTGTGGGGATCTGACCCACTATAGAAACCGGTGCCCAAGGCTAGCCAACCAGAACCAGAACCAGAACCAGAATCCGGCTCCGGCTCGAGGCCGAGTCTTTAACATGAATGCCCAAGAGGCACAGGCTGACGATAATGTGGTGAACGGTACGTTCTTTATTAATAATCAGCCTGCATCTGTTCTTTTCGATTCTGGTGCCGATAAGAGTTTCGTGTCTTTGTCCTTTGAGCAAATGCTTCGCGTGTCTAGAACAAAACTAGGCAAATCTTTGACAGTAGAGGTTGCTAGTGGTGAACCCATTATTCTTGATTCTGTTCTTCGCAACTGCCAGTTGAATCTTAACGACCATCTTTTTCCTATTGACCTCGTGCCTATGCAACTTGGAAGCTTCGACGTTATTGTGGGAATGGATTGGTTATCCAAGCATCACGCAGAGATAGTTTGTTCTAAGAAGATTGTTCGTGTGCCGCTTTCGACAGGCGAGATCCTGCAGGTTCAAGGTGAGAAGCCTATCGGTGGTCTCAGACTCATGTCTTGTTTTAAAGCTCGGAAGTATCTGCAGAAGAACTATGTGGCTTTCTTAGCACATGTTACAGAAGATAAAGGCAAGGGTAAATCTATTTAAGATATTCCTGTCGTTCGGGATTATTCTGAAGTGTTCCCTGAAGATTTACCTGGTCTACCTCCAGCACGCCAAGTCGAGTTTCGCATTGATCTCGTACCTGGTGCAAATCCCATTGCTAGAGCTCCATATCGTCTTGCACCATCTGAGATGCAAGAGTTGTCTAAACAACTTCAGGAGCTCTCTGACAAAGGTTTTATACTTCCTAGTTTTTCACCTTGGGGTGCTCCCGTTCTTTTTGTAAAGAAGAAGGATGGATCCTTTAGAATGTGTATCGATTATCGTGAGCTTAACAAGCTTACCATCAAGAATCGATATCCCCTACCTCGCATTGATGATCTCTTTGATCAGTTACAAGGCGCTTCTTATTTTTCGAAGATTGATCTGCGATCTGGATATCATCAACTTCGGGTGCAAGAAGAAGACATTCCGAAGACAGCGTTCCGTACTCGTTATGGGCATTATGAATTCACAGTCATGCCATTCGGTTTGACTAATGCTCCGGCTGTTTTCATGGACTTAATGAATAGGGTCTGCAAACCTTATTTGGATCAGTTCGTCATTGTTTTTATTGATGACATCTTGATATACTCTAAGACGCAAGCTGAGCACGAGCAACATCTTCGTCTTACCCTAGAACTCCTAAAGAAAGAGCAACTTTTCGCTAAATTCTCCAAGTGCGAATTTTGGCTTAAAGAAGTTCAATTTTTGGGGCATGTTATCAACGAACGGGGTATTCATGTAGATCCCTCCAAGATCAGTGCGATTAAGGATTGGGATACGCCTACTACTCCTACTGAAGTTCGTTCTTTTCTTGGTCTAGCGGGTTATTATCGCCGCTTCATTGAAAACTTCTCGAAGATTGCAGTTCCTCTAACTGCTCTAACTCAGAAGAAAATGCCCTTTTACTGGGGATTTAAACAAGAGGAAGCTTTTCAACACCTGAAGCAGAAGCTTTGCAATGCGCCTGTTCTATCATTGCCTGAGGGTGATGATGATTTTGTCGTGTATTGTGATGCATCTAAATTGGGTCTTGGCTGTGTTCTTATGCAAAGGAACAAAGTCATAGCCTATGCATCGAGACAATTGAAGATACATGAGAAGAACTACACCACTCATGATCTTGAGTTGGGTGCAGTTGTTTTCGCTCTCAAGATCTGGAGACACTATTTGTACGGTACAAAATGTGTGGTTTTCACAGACCACAAAAGTCTTCAGCATATCTTCAACCAGAAAGAACTCAACATGAGACAGCGACGTTGGGTTGAGCTTTTAAACGACTATGATTGCGAAATTCGCTACCATCCTGGTAAGGCGAATGTCGTAGCTGATGCATTAAGTCGTAAGGAACGTACTAAGCTTCATTGTGTACGTGTTCAATCTGTTATTCAAGCTCGATCCGATATCCAAGCACGCATTTCTCAAGCTCAACAATCTTGTGTTTCACAAGGTTTAATGGATAAGGAATTTCCCTATCACATAACACCTGCTCTGGAACTAAAGGACAATGGATCATATTACTTCATGGACCGTTTGTGGGTCCCAAGCCAGGATGATCTTCGTACCTTGCTTATGGATGAAGCCCATAAGTCTCGTTATTCTATTCATCCGGGCTTAGATAAGATGTATAAGGATCTTCGTATTCATTATTGGTGGCCTGGTATGAAGAAAGACATTGCCTTATACGTGTCCAAATGCCTTACTTGTCTTAAGGTTAAGGCTGAACATCAGCGTCCTTCTGGTTTATTGGAGCAACCAGAGATCCCAGTTTGGAAATGGGAAAACATTACTATGGATCTTATTACCAAACTCCCGCGCACAAAGAAAGGTCATGATGCCATCTGGGTAGTCGTTGATCGTCTTACAAAGTCAGCACATTTCTTGCCAATCCGCGAGGATTTTCCTACTGACAGACTTGCTCAAATCTATGTAGATGAAATTGTGGCTAGACATGGTGTTCCTTTGAACATCATTTCTGACAGAGATGCTCGTTTCACTTCTCATTTTTGGAGAACCATGCAATCTGCCATGGGGACCCAACTTAATCTGAGCACAGCTTATCATCCGCAAACGGATGGTCAATCTGAGAGAACAATCCAGACTCTGGAGGATATGCTTAGAGCTTGTGTGATCGATTTTGGTGGTAGCTGGGATTCACATCTTAAATTGATTGAATTCTCCTACAACAACAGTTATCACACTAGCATCAAAATGGCTCCTTTCGAAGCTCTCTATGGTCGAAAATGTCGTTCACCAGTCTGCTGGAATGAGATTGGCGAGGCTCAACTTACTGGACCTGCCCTCATTTTAGAGACAACTGACAAGGTCAAGAAAGTTCGTGATAACCTTCAGGCAGCTAGAAGCCGTCAGAAGATTTACGCGGACCCAAAACGCAAAGCCTTGGAATTTCAAATCGGTGATCGAGTATTACTTAAGGTCTCACCTTGGAAAGGTGTGATCAGATTTGGAAAGAAAGGAAAACTTGCACCTAGATACGTTGGACCATTCAAGATCGTCGAAAGAATCGGAAAGGTAGCCTACAGACTTGAGTTACCTCCTGAACTGGGAAATGTTCATCCAACTTTTCACGTGTCCAATCTCAAGAAGTGTACAGCTGATGAGAACTTCTCCATACCGCTTGACGAAATTTGTGTTGGCAAAACACTGAAATTTGTTGAGAAACCAGTGGAAATCATGGAACGTGAAGTCAAGTGGCTTAAACGCAAGCGCATTCCTTTGGTCAAAGTTCGCTGGGAAGCTAAACGTGGACCTGAGTTTACTTGGGAACGCGAAGATCAAATGAAGGCGAAATATCCACATCTTTTTCCACGAGTTTCCTCTAAATAAATTTCGGGACGAAATTTCCACAAGTAGGGGAGACTGTAACAACTGTGCTTGTAATCACTATGAACAGTTCTATTATCAATAAAACAAAGTTATTTGATCCCAATGTTTGTTTAGTTGTGTTTTACATTTTTCATGTTTTGACTTTTGTTCAATTCCAAACTCTACATCACTTTCTGGAGAGTTATACGCAAACTAGTGCGTAAACGTACTCAGTTTAATGCGAGAAATACTCTGGAACATCAACATATACTCAACATACCTTAAATAACCTTTACATAACTTAGAAATAAGTTTTGAAGGCTTTGGTATGGCAAAAACAAAATAATTCGCTTACAGGGACTAAATATGACAAACTGCGAAAGTATGTCAATTTTGTTAGTGCACTACATCTGTCGACTTCGTCTTGTATCGAGTCTTAGACTTGCTAGAATAGATCAGGGCACGTAAAACGAGAGTGTTAGCAAGATTTCGCTTGAACATTTGGATTTATAAAGGATTTCGCTTGAAGCCTCAAGCGAAATCAACATGTAACGATTTCGCTTCAGGTCATTCCAAGCGAAATCTCAATCTCTATATATAGGGATGTTGGTCAAGCGAAATTATATAGTTTTTGAGAGAGAGTTTTCCATACCGAGGTGTTGCCGGTGTGAGAACTGATTGTAATTGCTTTCTAATCAATACAAATCAGTGTTAAAGTGAAGATTAAGCTGTTTACACGTCAAATACTTGTTTTCCGCACCTGTATTTGATAGAATTCCTCTGAACCGACTCATCTAGATCGAGAAACCGGTCCTTACAATTGGTATCAGAGCTCAGGAGGAGGAGTTCTGCAAAATTCAGCCGAAATTCATCAAAATCTCTTACTTCTACACCTTCTTTTAACAGTTCAGAAATTTTTCATGGTCTAAATCATCTCAAATTCTCACAGATTGTTTAAAAGTACAAGATAACAAATCCTTGATAGTTTCACAGCCAAATTTGACCTAAAAGTGATTAAAATTGACCTCCGAATGGATTTCGCTTGAACAGATCAGATTTCAGTAGTAGATTTCGCTTGAAGTTTCAAGCAACACCTAGATTTCGCTTCAAACAGAATTCTATTTCGCTTCAGAAACTGTTGCTTGAACGATTTCGCTTCAAGTATTTCGCTTCAGAGTGTTCTCTTCAGACAGTTTCACTTGAAATTGTTTCGCTCAACTATTTCGCTTCAAGGTTTTCGCTTGAGAGTTGTTCAGTTTGTCTAGTTCGCTTGAAGGGTTCTGCTTAAAAGATAGTATTTCGCTTGAAAGTATCTGAAACATGGATAACGATTTCCACAACGCTTTTGCAACATCGTCTAGTTCATCTTCCATTGCTCAGAACATGAATTCTGAAAATGAAATGGGGACTACTCAGAAACCCCCGAAGCTAATGGGAATTGAAGAATACTACGGATGGAAAGATAGATTCGAAAACTGGGTGCAGGCAAATCATTTGAGATCATGGGAATGTATTTTAACAAAGTATACTCCACCACAAACCGAAATGCAGACTGAAAAACAGCTTTCAGATTTCAGTAAGGAAGAACGAGAAATATACCGAGCTGAAAAGATGATGATCAGTTTACTTCAACAGGCCATCAAAGAAGACATCTTCATACTACTTCAACATGACAAAACATCACAATCAATATGGGATGCTCTAAAAATTAAAGTTGAAGGCAGTACGAGTATGATTAAAAGCAAGAAGGCATTGCTTAAGAAGGAATTTGATTTGTTCACAAGTTTGCCCGGAGAAGATACGAAGAAACTCATTGAACGATATTGTCACTTAGTGAGAACAATGTCAATGATGGGTATTAAAAAGGAAAATGATGAATGGGTGGATAAACTTGCTGATGCGTTACCTCAGAAAGAATGGGGAACTTATTTGATGATACTGAAGAATACCGGAGTTTATGATAGGTTGTCGATCTCTCAGTTCATTGAAAAGATTGAAAGTCAGGATTTGGAACAGCAGAAGATCGCAAGGATGAATAATCCAAGTGGTCAACAAGATATAAAGATGTATTACAAGGGTAGTGTTCCAACTTCAGAAGCTGAGAGAAGTCCGAAAATCCAGACTGCGTTTAGTGCTGAAGATTCTACAGAAAAGTTTGATCAAAGCTCAAACAAAAGCAGTAGTGGATTCTCATTTTATCCAAGTGTCAATCCAAAGACTTCATCAGAAAATTTTCAGTCTCAAAGCACAAAGATGGGAAATGGTTGTGTGATTCAATGCAACATAGCTCTAAATCTTCCAGAAGGTCAAAGTTTTTCTGAAGACATTGCAAAAGATCATATGGCTTTACTTGGTTCCGTGCTTATCTCGTATGAAGGTTTAGTAGCTGGTCGAATTGGAAATCCTATGCTTACCAAAGAGGATTACGACCAGATAGATGCCGAAGAGATGGAACTAATGGATATCAAATGGTGTCTTGCAAGTGTTCTGAGACGTGCTGAAAAGTTCAAGACAATTACCGGGAGAAATGATTTTCTTGATGCTTGTGTTTCTACTTTAGGTTTTGATAAATCTAAAGTTACTTGTTTCAGGTGCAGGGAAAAAGGTCATTTTAAACGGGAGTGCAAGAATAGAGAAGTTAGTGGTGCTCAGAATCCATTTGGTAAAGATGATTACTACCGGAAAGCCATTTATCAGCAAGTTGGTCAGACACAAGAATCACAAACAGCTCATGGTAGAAAGATTGAAGATTCAAAGAGAGGATGTTTGGTAGATTTCAACTGGAGCAATTATATATCTTCTGACAGCAAAGCATGCACAGTTGATCAAGATGATGAGAAATTACCTGAAGGTTTCAATTGGGATATGTTTGTTGATGAAAAGGGTGACTTCAAAGCTTTCATTGCAAAGATTGTCAGAGAACCAGACTTGTTTGCAACCTGGATGAGATCCATTGGTGAAACAATGAAAGAACAGTCAGTTACATCTGAAGAAAGCTCAGAAAGTGTTGATGCAGATTCACTAAGTACAGATGAAAGTGTGCTGAATGATATTTCTTCAGAAAAGGAAGTTACATTTGATCAAACACCATCTGATTCTGGTGTATCTGAAGATGATTCTGACAAATCTGCACAGTTTGATAAAACACCGATTGAGATTAGTAGTGATGATGAGGAAGAGAAACATATTAATGTGGCTAAACATCATCTTTCTCCTGAAAGTTTTCATTTTTATTTTGCAGATCGCATGGAGAAACTGAAGGAGAAACAAGCTGCTAAAGAACAACAACCGAATGAGGAAGTTAAAGTAGTTGTTGAAGAAAAGGTGACTGAAGCTGAGAAAGTAACTGAGGAAGAAAAAGTGATTGAAGTGGTAAAAACAATCGAGATTGAAAAGATTGTTGAAGTTGAAAAGCCTTGCAAGAAGTGTTTGGAAGCTTGCAAAAATTGCGAAGAAAAAGATGTGACTTTGTTTGATAGAGAAAGACTGATAGAAAAGTTACTATCTGACATCAGCTATGTGAAAGAATCTTATAACGTGTTGAACAGAACAGTAACAGGTCTTCAAACAACAAATTCTGAAAGAGAAAAGGCGTTAACGATGACAAATTCTACGCTGATGGCAAAGCAAAAGGCAATTAATCATTACATAGAAGAAAATGCTAATCTAAAGCAAGAGTTGGAGAAAGAAAAGATTGAGAATGAAAGGATCAGAAGGTTATTACTGAGTTATTCTTGTTCTGATTACGTTATTGATCGAGTTTATCCAACTGTTGCAGGTTTTGAAGCATTCCAGGATGAAAATACAAAGAATGAGACTGGTAAGAAATCGACTGTTAAATATAACAAGTGTCCGCCTCCTATCTGGGAAGGGTACTCTCCTAGAAAACCAAATGAGGAACAAGTCGAAAAAGCAGTCAATATAAAGTTAAAATCAGAGACAACTGACGTTTTACCAGATAACATTGACATCACATTTACTGCGTCTGATACTGATCATGAGTCTGAGTTAATCAAAAGGGTGGTTGATCAGGTGTTGGATACTGAGGAGGTGTCTGAGTCAAAGTTTGAGTCTGGGTGTTCAAGTTCGTCAGTCAACAGTTCAAAATCGTCGGAAAAACGGTCTTATAGTAAAGAATTTTTGTTATCAAAAGCAAATTTGGATGATGAAACATTTAAAGTTGCATATACTTTAAATGGTTCTGACAAATTATATTCTGATGAAGAGTTTCCGATGGATAGTGTTAGATTTGACAAGATCAAAAAGGTTTTCAAAATCACAGAAATTAATATTTCTGATACTAAAAATTTAAATCTTAATGAAAAACCTAAAAAATACACTTCAAGAGTTCAACAACGGTTAAACAAGAAAAAAAGGGAAAAAGGATTACAATCTTAGTTCTGGTTTTCAAAAGAAAACAAACCAAAATTGTAATTACAAAAGAAAAGGTTTAGGTTTTATTAAGCAAGAAAGTTACAGAAATGTAAACAATTCTAAACTAAAAACAGAATTTGTTTCAGGTGGAAGTGTTGAAGATGAACAGAAGAAACCTTTCTGGAAAGAAACAAATCAGGAGTTTCTTGTTGAAAGAAAAAGAACAGGAACTGGAGTTTTTTATTCAAGAGACATTCCAAAAGACACAAGAACTTGTTTTCAATGCCAAGTTGTTGGACACATTGCTCACAATTGTCCAAACAAAGTCAACAAAAAACAGGGAGTCTCTGAAAAACTTAAAGAAAAAGTGGTTGAAAAGAATGATTCACCAACTACAAACTTCAAAACTGTTGAAAATTCAAAGAATGAAGTTGGTGAAAATTCTAAAAGATTGTACAAAAAGAAGGCAAAAGACAACCAAACATGGGTTGTTAAGAAATCGATTGATAGTTCTGACAATGAATCTGATTCCACAAAATCAGAGGAGTCACAAGATGAGATTAACGATTTGTTGAATGATGCTGATATTAAATCAATGAGTGTGAAAGAGATTCAACAAATGGTTGGTAAAATTGAAATCTCAGATTTTGATATTGAAAAAACATTCAATGGAAATGTTAAGAAAATTTTCAAGAAAATGCTTGATGGGAAAGTAAAGGGGGTTAAAGATTTTTATGCAACTAAAAAGGCAACTTACAACCCTACTGCCCAGGAATTGGAAGCCACCAAGTCAAATAAGACTTGGGTGGAAGTTTGTTTTCCATGATAGTCTAAGGACTATGCCGGAGATCCCAAGTTTATATCGTGGATCAGGAATCGGCATCTTTCTAGTGTTTGAAGATTTTAGTTGAAAAATTTTGATAGTGTTTGAATGTTTACAGGTTGTATGACTATGCCGGAGCTTCCAGGTTGGTAAATGCGAAGCAGGAATCGGCATTCTGGTTGGTAAAATGGTGATGTAGACGTAATATTCCTACAAGAGGTTTTTGTGTTTTTACAAGTGTTTATTTTTACAATTGGTTTAGAGATTGCTTGAATGCAAATGGTAAATCAGGGACATTAATTTGTACTTGATTTACTATATATGTCAAAAGATGAACAAGATGATGAACCACATCCCCATAAAATGATAATCAACACAAATTCATTTTCCGGAAAAATCATTTTGATTAAAACAAACTTAAGTGTTTTGAAATCTAAATGAGAAAATGGTTTGTGATAGGGGGAGTTCTGATTGTTTATGCCGAGTGAATGGCGATTTGATGTGATTCGATATCGGTTGTCAACTTTGTTTGTATAGTTTGTTTTCAAATTTCCTAAAATGTGTTTGCATTTTAGGGGGAGTAGAAAATTTCAGAAAATCCAAAAACATTTGAAAATTTGAAAAAGACAAAAACATGATAAAATTCAAAAATGAGTTTTTGTTGCATATAAGAGGAAATGATAGTACATCAGTGGACTGTCACAACATGCTAAAGAATTGGAAAGTAAAATGTGATAAACAATCTTACTGTGGATATGTCAGTAGGTTTTTGCACATTTAGTAGATTGTGACGAGATATAAACTTAAATTTCAAACTTGCTTGTTCTGTGGGTTAACACAAACTTGGATATATAGGTAACCCCTGAAATCTTGTTTGAAAGGTCTCTTAATCTGATATACTAGGTCTTTATACTCTATGATATCTGGGGTATTATTCCGGGACTTCTGCTGAACGGTAGTTCTGACCTAGTCCCTGGCTAATACTTGCTGCAATGCTTGAAACACAGCATTAAACCCTCAGCATGCTGAAACAATAAAATTGATATATGCTGCTGTTGTAAGCAAAAAGATCCTCTAAAGGGGACACACCAAAAAGTCGAAGCTGATATCTCTCTGCGTATACGGAAGTATCGATCTGAGATCCCTCGGCCCTCGCATACCTAAATTATATACAGATATCATTGTAGTATTCTTACCTGTAAGACTGATTATTGAGATTCTGGATGCGGGAGTATATTCAAGTAGTGGGACACACGGGTAAGTTTAAGTTTCTTAAAACATTAATCATATCTCGAAACAGTTAAACTTTGTGTGAAAATTTAAGTGGACAAACATACTGACAATCTAGGTAAATTGTTTAGAACTTAATATGAAATGAAGCTTAACGGTGTTAGTGATTTGTCTCAGAAACTGATATGATCCTCTTGCACAAACTCACAAAAATATTGTTTGTAAATATTTGTTTATTGTATTTCATTCCTTTCAAAAATTACAAAAAGATTTTTAGTGTGTTTTAGCATTAATTTTAAAAAAATTCAAAAAGATTTTCGACAACTGATATTGGAAAGCTGATTGTCAAAATTTCAAGTGCTAAACATGATGACTTTGTTGTGAGGGGGAATGAATCTGAAAATGCTAAAAGGTTTGATAAATCCTACAATTGGTATTTTAAAACCTACATTTGGTTCATCGGTTATTGATGATAGGAGAGAGAGTTATCTGATTATATCAGATTGTTGGTGCATTTAATTCGTTAAAGTTAGAAAATTTATTTCTGGGTTAAGATTGTTGCAGGTGAGCCAGGTTAATTCATTCAAAGCTTATGAAAGTCAGACTCTGATCATGAATCTAAAAAGTTTACTAGCTGCTGATGCTGATGAACTTAAGGAATCAAGAGATCTGATCAAGAGAATTAGATAAAAGCCAGGCAATGATCTTGTATACAACATTTGAGTCAGACATTGATCCTAAAGCAGATGTTGCTGAAGAACAAATGAATACCAGCAAATCGTGAGGGGGAGTCTGATAGAGCCAGTGTTTCTAGAGAAGAAGATAGAGAGAGAAAAGCCCAGAGACTGATCAAGACTGTAGATGTGAAGACACAGCATTGGTGTGACTCGATAGTCGACTCGTCCACATCTGAGGGGGAGTCTGTTAGTGCACTACATCTGTCGACTTCGTCTTGTATCGAGTCTTAGACTTGCTAGAATAGATCAGGGCACGTAAAACGAGAGTGTTAGCAAGATTTCGCTTGAACATTTGGATTTATAAAGGATTTCGCTTGAAGCCTCAAGCGAAATCAACATGTAATGATTTCGCTTCAGGTCATTCCAAGCGAAATCTCAATCTCTATATATAGGGATGTTGGTCAAGCGAAATTATATAGTTTTTGAGAGAGAGTTTTCCATACCGAGGTGTTGCCGGTGTGAGAACTGATTGTAATTGCTTTCTAATCAATACAAATCAGTGTTAAAGTGAAGATTAAGCTGTTTACACGTCAAATACTTGTTTTCCGCACCTGTATTTGATAGAATTCCTCTGAACCGACTCATCTAGATCGAGAAAACCGGTCCTTACAAATTTGAACTGTAACGAACATTCCGGAACATAACCATAAGTTAAACACACCTTAAATATCCTTTACATAGCTTAGAAATAGGCTTTGAGGGGTTCGGTGTGCTAAAATAAACTTTTGGGACATTCAGGGACTAAAAGTGTCAAAAAGTGCACAAGTTTGCATTTTCGCGCATAACTTACGTTCTGAATACATTCGGACATCCAAAAATTTATGTAAGCATGACTACATTATATTTTATTGTTTTCCTTAAGAAAAATCCATTCGTCGCGTTATTTGGATCATTTTTCGCGCTTGTGCGCATTTCGTCGTAATTAAGCGAACATCGCGTTCGTACGGCCAAACGAACCAACACCCGGCATATTTTTGAGCATGTTTCATGTCCACAATGTTTAGGCAACATTTTAGGGCCTTAAAGTTGGCTTTACGGGCCTTAGAAGTGTCGGAAATGGCCTTAAACACGTGCAGGGACTGAAACTGTCATTTTTCAAACATGTGTGCAGATCAGAAGGGCCAGGCGGCCCGCATTGTCTTTGGCTGATCCTGAAGCGGGCCGCTTCCCACTATCAGACCAGATTAAATGTTTTTAACAGCTGTTTGCAGCTGATTAATCCTCCACCACATGTTCTAAGTTGCTTAGTCACTAAGATAAGCATCAATTTTAGCTTCCATAACCTTCCAACAAGTGTACGGATGGGATCGAATCACGGTTTCCATGAAACGATCTCAACGGTTCACCGAAAACTATAAATACCCCATTACCCCTTTGCAAAAATTACTAGAAATTTGATTTGAGAAACTCTAAGTTGAAACATTAGTTTCATACCTGAGATTTTCGAATCGAGTTTAGCATTCGGGGACCCTTCGTAAGTATTCTTTCGTTCTTTTCCTTATTTTTACTGCTTTTCGAGTCAGAAAGTCAAACTTTGTTTGACTTTCAGCGTTGACCAGTAATGGTCAATGCGAAGTTCGTTTGAACTTCGCAACGTGAGTGTAATCACGTTGGTTATAGTCCCTTGGGACTATGCCCACTGATTACCACGTTGTCTAGGGTCGTAGGGTAGGCGATCTAATAAATCGCCTATGCCTTCAAACCCGACCCAGTTTGGTCGATCATTAGGATCCGACCAAATACATTAGGTGACCATAGTAGGTAGGGAATAACCTTCTGAGGTTATACCCTATGGTCACGACGTTTAAGTAGTTGTATGATAGGTAGTTTATATGCCTTAGGTAAATTACCAGAATACCCTTTTCATACATAATTGGTAATTTAGCATATGTAACCTAAACTTTTGTCATGTAACTGATTATGTAACATGTTTAGGCATATAATACTTGTCATAGGACTAGTTAGGCGGTCCGAACGCGTTTCACGCGCACGATGCGTTAAAGTAGCGTAAGCTACCTAAACGGATCATAATGGGTCAATAAGACTTAGGTTAAGTTTCATTTAGCATGTAGGCCTTGTTAAACCATGTCACGTGAGTTCCTACACTCATTTGGTTTACAAACCCTAATGCTACCCAGTCTTCCGAGATAGGTCCGGTTTATTAACATAGTTACCTATATTAGGTGCCGTTTGATTCCGAGATCTATAGCGTTGCTTGGTGGTTATCTTTAGACATCTGAGCAATCTCAAGTGAGTACATAGACCCCTCTTTTACTGTTTTCCAAACTGTTTTGGGGTGGAACACATGTGCCTACTTGTTACTTTCATGCTTTTCTGTTTTCACATCATATACATGTTATGTTCGTTAGTACATTATAGTACATGATTTCATTACATCTTATGCTAGGTGTGCCCCTTTGTGTGCATTACTTGGTACATTGTTTTACATTACATTTTATGCTAGGTGTGCCCATTGTGTGCATTACTTGGTACATTGTTTTACATTACATTTTATGCTAGGTGTGCCCATTGTGTGCATTACTTGGTACATTGTTTTACATTACATTTCATGCTAGGTGTGCCCATTGTGTGCATTACTTAGTACATCGTTTTACATGACATTTCACGCTATGTATGTTCATTTGATTACATACTTAGTGCATTATTTTCACATGCTTACATTTTGGTATGACATTTGGTTTGTTTACATGGGACAATACATTCATTAACACCGATCATGCCGTTCGTTAGTAGGTAGTGGTACCATAGGAATTGACAACTCCCGTTCCGGACATCCCAGGGAAAGGGGACAGAAAGGAATGACCGAATTCGATGATATAAGACAGATAGACCTTTAATTTGTTTAAAGGGTTTATCACCACAGTCACAAGGCTTGGATGTATGCATTTTCACAATACCGCATAAATGTTCATATTAAATAGTTGCATGCATTTACACAAAACATAGCTTTGATTTAAACCAAGTATTACTTCAATACTTTGTTTTTGTGCATATGGTTTAGTTTGAGACATTTCACTTGCCATACACGACATTCTGACATAGACATTTGACATGGATATTTGACATAGACATTTGACATGGATATTTGACATAGACATTTGACATGGATATTTGACATAGACATTTTGACATGATTTACATTTGACACAAACACTTTTGACATTGGTTTTACATACTACATGATTTACATCTTGACATGAACACTTTGACATATTATTTAATACATTTGACAATTGGATTAAACATAGACTTCTTACATTGGTTGGTTTGGTTTGATTAAGTGATTAAGTAACGATGCGTGTGTAATATGATACAAGCATGGTGGATACGCCGCTGGTACTTCCTATATATAAATGTTTGTATGGTATTATATGTCGTAACGTTATTTGAATCATTTCAGTTTGAGACATAGAACATTTTATACAAATAACATACTTTTCACAAGACATTTATTTACAAACAACTTATCTTATACAAACACATTTTTACATGGTTATTTATTTAACCTGACATTTACTTATACATATCATCTGATCTTATTGTTTTCAAATGATTTACATGACAAAGTAAATTACAAGGTTCATGACTAAACATTTTTATTAAACATAAGTCATGAATCCTATTTTCACAAAACCTATGTATCTCACAGGCATTTTTATGCTGACGTACCTATTTTCACATGTGTTTTCAGGTGCTTTTCCATAGGACATTGATCATGATACTAGGGCGGACCTGTGCCTTAGAGACTTTAAATGAAGATAGACTATGTTTAATTATGTTCTGAACTCTTTAAATTCCTGTTTGAAACAATGTAACACCTTTGTTTATAAATAAAATACAACTTTGTATGCCATGGTTATGAAACAATTAATTCTGTTGCAACACGCCCCGATGTTTCCGCCGCGATTTGTTGTTTTACGCGGTCGGGGTGTGACATTGTTTGATACACTTGTCTGCATGCTTGCAGGTCGTTAGATTCATGGCTATGGGACTTGCTATCTGGGAGTGCTGGAGTGGTCATGGGTCGAGTCTCTTGGATACGTGTTCTTTGGTTTCGTACACTTGTTTTGAAGCAGTTGAATAACGATTTACATTATGCTTCCGCTGACGTTTTGATTTAAGTTATGATTTGAAACTATGTTATGAAATAAATGGAAATCTTTTATTTAATATATTGTTATAGTTCAATGTGATTAGTGGCTGATCCTGGTACGTCACACATCCCGCGGTGTTACCGCATGTGGTATTTTGGGGGTGTGACATATGGGGTAAAGAATCACAAATAAACATGCGTGTTTTGTGAGTGGTTCATTTTGTACATCATCAAACAATAAGTTGTTAGGGCCATTAAAAGACAATTTATAAATTACATACCATTGAATTACACAAGTTGGATGCAACGTGTCTTAATGTATCATATTTTATTTGTGATGGGTTTAGGTTGTATTGCCTTGTACGTGTCATATTAGGTAATATTGGGATTTGATAGGTCATGATGGGTCCTAATATGATATGATGGATTTTAACATTTGATTTCGGATTTGGATTGTAAAGGGTCATGTGAGGTGTAACGGATAATGTTAAGTCTCGTTGGGTTATATTAGATTACGATGGGCCATTTTGGGTCTTATAGGAGCACCGGATTATAATGGATCGTAAGTGTCCTTATTGGTTTTAATTGATCATATTGAGTGTTACCAGGACATTTTAGGTTGTATTGTGTCATATTGGATATATATGGATCAAGATAGTTTATATGTTGTGATTTAATTTCTTCATATTAGTTTCTAGTGAGACAATAGGAAACCATGATGGATCATGTTGGTTTATAATAAGTTTGACTAAGGTGTAACGGGACTTAAGAGTCAAACCGTTCCTGATACATATAAGATATACAAACCAACACATTTATACTTTCCTTTTGTTTTACATTTCGTTGATCGACCTAAAACATATATGAACTAAAGTGGTGTGTACCCGCTAATTAAGACTGCGGTTTAGGTTATGTGGTATAACCACATTAGATTTATAGTTTAACATCAAGACTAGTTTAGGTCATATTTAAGTTGTTTTTTTCTATAAATTAGCGGATTTAACAAACATGCATTAACGATGATGAGCCATTATTAGGTTTAGGTGTGGTAGATTGAAGTTATCATAAGCCAAACATGCACTAACCATTATGAACCATTGCAAAACATCTTATAAGATCACAATTAATATTTATCTTTTTTTATAACGACAAACTAACCTACTCATAAATATTCTTATACATGCACCTTGCAGGATTTGAACCTCCACATCTTGGATAACAGGGGGCACATTACACAATGGTTATTCTCTAGTTATTCAACATGAAAGTCTAAAAATCGACCAAGTTGATTTACATAACGGTTAAGGTTCACCAATTCAGATTTTGTTAAGCGAAATTGGCATTAAAGATACAAACATTCAATTCATGGGTAATATGTTCAAGCAATTGCCTTTGTTTATTTGAAATAAAAATGGAAATCAATTAAAATGATGACTTTGACCTCTACTACAAATCTGATGTAGGTAATGTTCCATAACTTGTTCATCATTAGTTGTTGCATGATGTAATTGTAAGACATATAATCTACAGACTCGGTTCATTTGCAGATACACATAACATAGAATATGATAAGCATCAATATTCAAGATGCATGCTACCTGCACTATAAAGTTTTAACCCTTCATCTGCTGAGCAAAAATATCTAATTTCTTCCAATTTGTGAATCTAACTGATAAGTGAGATATGTAAACTCTCATTTTGTTAAAAAGATATATCAGTGGCCTTCAATATTTAATCTGATCAAGTTAAAGCCAGTTTAGCCTGTTGATCATGATGCATTTCTTTTCGTGTGGTATACAAGGATGAAGTAGCTTAGCAACTCAACTCATGGCCGCCTTACTACATATCTTCTTTGATTCCAGCACCTTATGTAGCTACTCTGTCTTTCTTTAGTATCTGATCAAATTCAATATTTAGAGGGATATATTTGTAATTTTACTTTTGGTGCTAATCCCACATCGGCAGAATATTAAAAATAGGTAGTTAGATTTTTCTCCTATAAATAGAGTCACTAGGTATGGTCATTTTTTTTAGGTTTAGTGTGGCACTTTTTGTAATTTTAAAATTCTAACCTTTTATTTTTTTATTTTAAGGTACTTTAACTTTCAAGTTTGATAGAAAAAATGTCGAACCAACCCAACAAAAATGTGGAAAAACCATTTCAGATCTTGTTAGAGGAGATAAAGAAGGCGCAGATCTTGTTAGAGGAGATAAAGAAGGAGATTTCAGAAGATGTAAAACAAAATAATAAACTCTTTGATCAAGAGATGAGAAAGCTTCAGGAAAAACGTATGCGCCTCGTGTCAAAGAGGAGGAAGATTGTTTCAGAAAAAGCTGCTTTGGAAGAAAAACTTGATGAAATTGAAGCAGATAAGCGTGAACTTGAGCGCGAATTTAATAACTTAGCTTCTGCACCATTTACAAGAAATACCCCATGATTTGTTGGCTTTAATATATTGTTAGAAGCAAGTCCAATTTGCAGTTTTCTTCTTTTTCTGTTCTTCCTATTTCCTTCCTGTAATGGCAGAACCAGCATTTGCTTTGAAAGTTTTATGTTGATCAGTTTCTTTTTTGTTTCCTGCTTGTTCTAATCTGTTTGAGCACATCTAATTTGTCGTCCCCGAAATGTTTGAATACACATAAATCGATCTATTTGATGAGCAAACTGAAGTTTTATAAATAACTAGCGAAAAGCTAAACGTGAGTACAAGCCTAAATGAACTGCTAAATTACATATTGTTCTCGCAGCGTTCAATAATGGTCATTGATTGCTACTTAATGGATGTTAACGATTTGGCATGTTTGTCATAGCTGTAACTGATACCAACCCTTATTCTAATTTAACATAATTCAAACCATGACTTACATATACATGGTCTTGCTCATGATCTCTTTCATTTGGATTAATAGTATATGTAAATAAGGTGTTTTTGCTTAAAGAAAACCCAGCATTTGGATTAATAATATAGAAAACCTCCTCAAAACATTGTTCTTTGCTTCTGTGCTGCTATGTACTTCCTTTTCTAGATTTCGGAGTGGTTTCACTTAATAGTTAATAGTACTGCGCTTTAAAGAAAGTGTTAATTAATTAGTTTAAATATTTAATTAGTATTTATTCTTAGGGCAATCCATACGATGTCTAATATGATATGAAATAATTTATACAAATTTAAAACGTAGGGTGATATAACTAACGTAATATAATACGATGTGATATAATATGATGTAATATACTATAAAACAAGGGAGGAAGGATCCACTAAAAAGTGGATTTTGCCTAAGTAGCGCAGAAAGATTGTGATGATGACATGTGACACTCCTAATAAGTAGGAATGAAGGGCATTTTGGTCCTTATAAATAGGAGTGAAAATGACATGTAACACCCCTTTTGTTTTATAAAAAATACAACAAAAAAAATATAACACAAAAAAACTAGTACAAAAAAATCTAGTACAAAAAATATAGCACAAAAAATGTAGTATAAAAAAAAATATAGCACAAAAAAATCTAGTACAAAAAAAATATAGCACGAAAAAATTCTACAAAAAAATATAGAACAAAAAAATTCAGCACAAAAAATTGAGGAAAAAAATTTAAGACAAAAAAATTCAGCACAAAAAATGTTATACAACATAGAAATACAACACATTTAAGTGGGTTTTTTTAGTCTTCATATTTTATATAGCAATATGTACTCAAATTAAAGATAAAAAAACGCTCGATTTTACGGTGAAATTTTTATGAAAAAATAATGTCGTATAAAAAAGTTATGAACGTTTAAAAAATGGGGGTGGAATATGCATGTGCCTTGCATGTGGAGAGAGAAAATCCATAAATAGGATTTTCCCAAGATACCCTTGTACTCCTCCTTTCTCCTACCATTTTATCTTAACCATTGATTTGAAAAATGAATGGTTAAGATTACTTCTCATCCTACTTAGGCAAAATTAACTTTTTATTTGATCTTACCCCTAAAACAAGGTAAGAATTCATTAAAAGGTAAGTTTTCTCCAAGTAGCTTAAAAAGTATTGTGAAAGTAACATATGTGACACTCATTATTATAAGTAGGATTGAAAGACATTTTGGTCCTAAAATACAAACTTTCACTATTATGTTTTCTCAAAAAAAAAAAAAAAAAAAAAAATACAACACAAAAAATCTAGTAGGAAAATTTTTTCATAACAATCTAGCATAAAAAATGTAGCACAAAAATATATTACAAAAAATCTCGCATAAAAATGCTATATACAACATAGAATTACAACACATTACTGCGGTTTTTTTAGTTGTCATAATTTATATCATAATAGGGTACTCAAATTAAAGATAAAAAAATATCAATTTATGGTGCCTTTTTTAAATAACTGTATAAAAAATTAAAAATGAGGGTGGAATATGCATGTACTTAATATGCGGAGAAATAAAGTCAACAAATAGGCTATTTCAAAAATACCCTTAGAGCATTCACATCCAATCCACTAAAAATATACATACATTCCACTAAAAAACAACCCCTATATTAATATATTTCCACTAAAAACAAATACTTTTTCTCTCTCCTTTTCAATATATATTACATTTTTCTCTCTCCTTCACTCACAACCACTTTCAATATATATTAAAAAAATACAGTGGGTGAACAGTGTCCCCCCAAATATACAGATGAACAGTAACATTTTCTCTCTCTCCTCCACTCACAACCACTTTTTATACTCTTTATATTATAAAAACTTCACACACACAAATTGATGAACTGGATGTGAATGCTCTTACACCTCTTTTTTTATATTTTCATCTTAGGGGCTGTTTGGCAACATCTGAATGGTTAAATGCTAAACTAGTAAGAGGTCTGAATCATTAAGTGCTGAACCAGTAAGAGGTCTGAACCATTAAGAGCCCGTATAATGCTTAATCGTTCAGAGGCAAATGTCTGAACAATTCAGATTAGAGGTCTTAACCATTCAGACTTTGTATAAATCTTAACCATTCAGAGGCAAATGTCTGAACCATTCAGACAACTGCTCGTGAAACAAACAGTCTGAACCATTAAGTGTTGAACCAGTAAGAGGTCTGAACTATTAAAAGCCTCGTTAAGAGGTAAACAAACATCCCCTTAGCCATTGATTTGAAAATAAAAGGTTAAGATTATTTCTTATCATACTTAGACAAAATTAACTTTTTATTTGCTCCTACCACTATAAAACAATATAGTAAACTAAAATATATTATAACTTAATAAAAAGTTCATTAATTACTAGTTAATAATAAAAAAGTTCATTAATTACTGTTAATAAGTCTCTTCTAGCCATATGTAATTTACATGATAATCCTACTTCTATGTGTGGAATTTAATAGTATTAAAAGTTAAATTATGACCATTTAAACAAAGCCCAAAATAGTATTATTGTAAATTATTTAATATGCATTTTAGGAGAACATTAACGTTGATTATTTTATTCTACATTAACGTTGAATAAAAAGTATAGTTCACATACTAGTATGTATTTCCGTGTGTGTTGCGCACGAGAACGCTGAAAAGAACGAAAAAGAAAATGTAGAAAAAAAACACTAAAAGAAAATCAAAAAAAAAAAAAAAAAAGTTTATGGTAATGATATTGTTCTTATGAAACCCGTGGTCAGAGATGAGCAAATGGTATTGGGTGCCGGTACCGAATTTCCCGAACCGAAAGATCATAAGTACCAATTCGGTACCGACTTTTGTCATTCTTGGTACCACTTTGCTACTAGTTTTACCTTCATATGCCAGTACTATAACCGGTATTTTAGGTACCAGTACCGATTCGGTATCTGTTGGCATCGAGCTCATCCCTACCCCTGAAACTAAAAAAAAAAAAAAAAATTATTGAAAGTTGAAGAAAACCAACAAAAAAAAAAAAAAAGATGTACGATACCACTGTTCGTACAGTACCCGTGATAAGGGATAAGCAAATGGTACCGGGTAGCAACACCGAATTTCCCGAACTAAAAGATTTTCAATATCAACTAGGTACCGACTTTTGACGTTTTTTGTACAGGCCGGTGCCGATTTTTACCTTCATGTAACGATACCGAACAGGATCGTACCGGTATTTTCGATACCGGTTAACACCAAACTTATCCCAACTTGTGATACTAAAAAATCATTAAATTAAAGTTAAAAAGTAAAGAAAAGAATTATTATTATAGAATTAAAATAATAAAAATATTAAAAAAAACTAAATATATTATTATAATATTAAAATTACCATTTGTACCGATTTCAAACAGGACCGTACCGGTATTTTTGATACCAGTACCGGTTGACACCAAACTTATCCTAACCCGAGATACTAAAAAAATCTTTAAATTAAAGTTAAAAATTAAAAAAAAATTATTATTATTATAATATGATGTCTAATATGATATGAAATAATTTATACAAATTTAAAACGTAGTGTGATATAATTAAACGGAGTTAATTACATAGTTAGTCCTTGTGGTTTGCACAAAATAACATACTTAGATACTATTAGTTTAAGATCACCTTCTAGGGTATTAACTTTTCATTTTGTAACGTTTGGAGGTATTAACTTTTAGGGTATTAACATAGTTAGTCCATGTGGTTTGCACAAAATAACATACTTAGGTACTAATAGAATGTGATTTTAAACCTACAAATAACGTTAATACCTCCAAACGTTACAAAATGAAAAGTTAATACCCTAAAATGTGATTTTAAACTATTAGTATCTAAGTATGCTACTTTGTGCAAACCACAGGGACTAACTATGTAATTAACTCTAATTAATACAATCTGATGTAATATACTATAGAATAAGGTAAGAATTCATTAAAAAGTAACTTTTGTCTAAGTAGCTTAATAAGTATTGTGAAGATAACATACGTGACACTCTTTATAAGTAGGATCAAAAGGCATTTTGTTCCTAAAACACAAACTTTCACTGCGGTTTTTTTAGTTGTCAAAATTTATATCGCAATAGGGTACTCAAATTAAAGATAAAAAACTATCAATTTATGGTGCCTTTTTTAAATAACTGTATAAAAAATTAAAATGAGGGTGGAATATGCATGTATCTAGTATGCGGAGAAATAAATTCAACAAATAGGCTATTCCAAAAATACCCTTACACCTCACTTTTTATATTTCCATGTTAGCCATTGACTTGAAAATAAAAGTTTAAGATAATTTCTTATCATACTTGGACAAAATTAATTTTTTTTTTCTCCTACCACTATAAAACAATATAGAAAATTAAAATATATTATAACTTAATAAAAAAGTTCATTAATTACTAGTTAATAAGTCTCTTCTAACCGTATGTAATTTACATGATAATCCTACTTCTATATGTGGAATTTAATAATATTAAAAAGTTAAATTATGACCATTTAAACAAAGCCCAAAATAGTATTATTGTAAATTATTTAATATGCATTTTATGAGAGCATTAACGTTGATTATTTTATTCTACATTAACGTTGAATAAAAAGTATAGTTCACATATTCATGGAACTTAATACTAGTCTATACTTTCGTGCAACGTTGATTATTTTATTCTACATTAACGTTGAATAAAAAGTATAGTTCACATATTCATGGAACTTAATACTAGTCTATACTTTCGTGCAAACGCGCACGAGATCGCTGAGAAGAACAAAAGAAAGTAGAAAAAAACACTAAAAGATAATTGAAAGAAAATGAACCAAAAAAAATTTATAGTAATAATATTGTTCGTATGAAACCCGTGGTCAGAGATGAGCAAATGGTACTGGGTACCGGTACCGAATTTCCCGAACCAAAAGATCATAAGTACCAATTCGGTACCGACTTTTGGCGTTCTTGATACCGGTTCGCTACTGGGTTTTACCTTTATATACCAGTACTATAACCGGTATTTTCGGTACCAGTACCGATTCGGTATCTGTTGGCACCGAGCTCATCCCTACCTCTGAAACTAAAAAATAAAGAAATCATTAAAAGTTGAATAAAATCAACAAAAAAAAGTTGTACAATAGCAAATGGTACTGGGTAGCAACACCGTATTTCCCGAACTAAAAGATTTTTAATATCAACTCGGTACCGACTGTTGGCGTTTTCTATACAGGTTGGTGCCGATTTTTACCTTTATATAACGATACCGAACAGGATCGTACCGGTATTTTCGATAAAAAAACTATATATATATATATATATATATTAAAATTACTATTTGTACCGATTTCAAACAGGACCGTACCGGTATTTTTGATACCAGTACCGGTTGACACCAAGCTTATCCTAACCTGAGATACTAAAAAGATCTTTAAATTAAAGTTAAAAAGTAAAAAAAAAAAATAATTATTATAATATTAAAATAATAAAAGTATTAAAATAAATATATATTATTATAATATACTATTAACAAGATTTTATCTAAATTAATTAGATTATCATAAATAATAATAGTTTACAAATAAAACAACACTGCTTGTAACAAAGCAATGCATGAAACACAATATTAACATGTAGAATAATACTTTAATGCTAAAACCTAATGTAAATTAATAATATAGAAACGAAGTTATTTTAAATTCTACACATATATATTAAATTTCACACACACATAAATATATATATAGGGGAAGGTTCAAAAGAAAACCACTAATTATTGTGAAAACTCGAAAACTAATTAAAAATCCAAAAAAACATACCAATTTTTTTTTTTTTGCATAATAATTTTCGCTACATTTAGTATATAAAAAAAAATTTTCTAAAAAAAAAAAAATCTTTTTTGTAGTGCACATGTGTAATACTACACATGTCTACGTAATACCAAATATATTTTTTTTTGAAAAAAAGTTTTTTTTATATACCAAAACCTGCGATTTTTTATAAAAAAAATTGAAAAAAAAAATTTGGTGTGTTTTTTAGGCTTTTTTTAGTTAGTTTTCGAGTTTTCAAAATAAAAGTGGTTTTCATTTGAACCATCCTGGGGAAAGTGGTCTTCTCCTATTGCTTGAAAGCTCCAGATGTGTGTCCTTTTGAATTTGTTGCAAATGAGTGCATAAGAACACAACACTAGTGCTCCTTATATACTAAATTCCAAGTGTCTAGATCATTTCCAGCTGTAATAGGGGCTCCTAGGATCACCCCAGGTGTCCTAGTGGATTAATAAAACCGTTTAACAGCCCATGGGATCGATACAAATGAGAATAAGTCGGTTATGCAGCTGAAACCTGCATCTGTCAACATGTTTCTGCGCTGGGGACTTCTACGCGGCCCGCGTAGGCTTGTTAAGGGGCTTACGCGGCTCGCCTAGACCTGCTGCTCAGGTTAAAACTTGTTTCAAACATGGCAGAATCAGTCCCTGGCCAATATAAACCTTGTATAACTTCCTTTTTGACATGTAAGGCCCTTGTAGTTAGTTTGTAGAGGCCCAAGGATGTATAAACAAACTTCTTTAGGCTCGGTTTTGTTAAATATCACTATAAATGCAAGTTTCATCAAGTTGACACTTTTCACCCAAAGTCTTGAAAACTCGCATAACAATCTCCAAACCATGTGAAATTTTTATCACTTATTCTTGAGAGTATATTTGAATGTTTCGAAGCCTCGGGTTTGATAAAAGGTCACTCAGAGGTCAGAATTAACATATTGACACGTTTAACCCTTGTAGTTTTATAATCTTCCGATTATTTTTACAAACAGCTTCTTATATCCAATAAATCACTCGTTTAAGAATATATTCTTCACGTATGGTCATTCAGAGGCTCAAGTTTGGCATGTTGACACTTTTAGTCCCTTCGCTACATATATTCACTGTTTGTCAACTTTAGTCCTTCAAACTCAATCTTTCACACTTTTAGAGTTTAGGACACGTGTCTATATATAATTGGACACATTTTTACGTGGTGTTACATCCTCACCCCCTTAAAAGAAATCTCGACCCCGAGATTTTACTGGAATAAGTGAGGGTACTTCTGTCGCATAGTGGACTCGACTTCCCACGTATATTCGGGACCTCTATGGGCATCCCATTTGACCTTTACTATAGGCACATGTTTTCTTCGGAGCTTTTTAACCTGTCGATCCTCGATCGATATAGGTCTTTCAACAAATCTCAGGCTTTCATCAATCTTTTCGTATTTATGAGACATAGCTAGCGATTCATCGGCTAGACATTTCTTGAGATTACAGATGTGGAACACATTATGAATTCCATTCAGCTCCTTGGGCAAGTTTAGCTTATAACCTACACTGCCGACACATTCGATAATCTCGAATGGTCCTATATACCTAGGGCTTAACTTGCCCTTCTTACCAAAATGCATCACACCTTTCCAGGGTGATACTTTCAGTAAGAATTTATCGCCAACTTCTAACTTTAGAGGTTTCCGCCTCTTGTCAGCCTAACTTTTCTGCCTATCCCTAGCAGCTTTCAGGCGATCGCGAATCTGGACAATCTTGTCCGTCGTTTCAAGGACTATATCAGGTCATGATAACTGAGCTTCTCCTACTTCTGCCCAACAAACATGCATTATGCATTTCCTACCATATAATGCCTCAAAAGGCGCAACCTGAATGCTTGAATGGTAGCTATTGTTATAGGAGAACTCGATCAAGGGTAGGTGGTCATCCCAACTACCTCCTAAATCGATAACACATGCACGAAGCATGTCTTCCAACGTTTGAATCGTACGCTCGCTCTGTCCATCTGTCTGAGGATGGTAAGCAGTACTAAAATTCAAACGTGTGCCCAAAGATTGTTGGAAACTTTTCCAAAAGTGTGAGGTGTACCTTGTATCTCTATCAGAGATAATAGACACCGGCACTCCGTGAAGGGATACAATCTTATCCACGTACAACTGGGCTAACTTGTCGGAGCTATGAGTCTCCTTGATAGGGAAGAAATGTGCTGACTTAGTCAGTCTATCAACTATAACCCATATGGTATCATTTCCGTGCCTTGTTTTAGGTAACTTGGTTATGAAATCCATGGTTACCATCTTCCACTTCCATGTGGGAAGTTCTGGCTGTTGTAGCAGACCTGATGGCTTTTGATGTTCAGCTTTAATCTTGTAACGCCCTAACACGTTATAATCGAGAGTTGCAGCGGAAATTACAAACTTTAAAATTTTCTTTCATTATATTCATTCTTTCATAAAAGTACATTAATCCCTTTTTATAAATTAATTAAAAGCTAACATACTTATATAAAATTAAGTGACCACATTCACACCCACGTACAATCCATGCGATGACTCGATCTTCAACCGCGTACACTTCTTTATGAAACATCATAAACCTGTACAACCTGCAGTCACCACATTCAATCACATCATTAGTAACCGGTGACATAATACAAAATCTTAACACATGTATAATAAGGCGTCAACATATCATGCTTTCTCTTATACTAGCCATTTCATCCATCCATTCAATCACTCGCATCGGATAGCGGAGTCAACCTTCACTCCCATTGTTAAGATACCTATACTTCACATTAGTTCTCAATAGAAACACGGTTAGTATCATTAGCTTCCCTTCCTTACCCAAACTTAATCGAATCTCTCTTACCCACTTTCGACTCATTTCCACTAAAACATACCTTGGTGACAATATCGATTCATATCTTCTTACATTACATTAAATAATCTACCGTATACCATAAATACATTACCAAACAAAAGAGTAAGTTCGGAGTTCACTTACCTTGCGTGCCTGTGTTTACGTTCGCTTACTTGAGTCTTCTTAGCCCGTTAGCCTTCCACGCTCTCAACCATCTTGACATGATTCCTATACATTCATGTCATTACATTCATATTCTTATTAGCATACATGCTTATACATATGAACAACCCTATTAAATTCACATCTCACATATGACCTTCATTAATCTATTCAAACAAGCATAATGCATACTCAACATCGCCCCCTACATAATCTCCACATGAACTATATCTGTTTACCTATTACTTGCATACAATTTCACTCATTATTGTCTTTTAGACATTTCATCAAACACTTGGTGTGCACAATATCAACAATGCACAAGTTACAAGTGTTCATAGCATAGTTCTACTTGTCCCTTTTCTAGTCTAACAAGAAGCAATCATATTCATATCTTTCTTTCACCCTACATTAACTTAACTAATTTCTCTATCACACACTGATTATGTATCAATTCATATCTATGAGCATATCATTTAAATCATCATGTTCATCATATTCCTACAACAATGGGTATAAACCCTAAATCGCCTAAACAATCGAAATTAAGCAAACTTCTCATTCTATTGTGAATTCCTAACTCACAATTACACAAGATTTCCACATAGATTCATGATTGGGTTAAAACCCACTTTCTACAACACACCCAAATCAGAATTTTCGACATACCTTGTGTTGAACAAGCTTAGATGGTTAAAGATTTGAGTTCATGCATCAGTTTAGGCCCTTAATTCCTTCCTAATCTTGTGATTTTCTGAAAACTAGGGTTTCTTCTTGGTCTCCTGCTCCTGGTCGATCCATACGCACACACCAGAATGTGTGTTTGTGTTTTTCCTTTTCCTTTTATTTGTTTTAATTAAAACTTCCATCCTTTTTAACAAGTTTGGCCCCTCTAATTACTTGGATTGTTTATTTGTCATATAACCTTCCTTCTAATCAAGTTACTAACATAAATACTTAACTAGGTTAAATATAACATGACTAGACTTTTTAGGTAACATAAATAATTTGCATATTTTGGGGTGTTACAAGTCTACCCCCCTTAAAGGAGGTTTCGTCCCCGAAACCTTGCTTATTTCCACTTAACATTGAATACCTTCTTTTACGGAATACCACTAACCTTTCTATTTCGCACACTTAGAACACACTTCTAGAATGTATACCTTTAGAATTCGAATTCTTTCCTCATGTTAGTTCCTTAATGGTGTTCATCACTACATGTTTATTCATTCATTTCATTCAAAATACATACCATGGCAAAAATGCACTCATACTTTATAAATGCCTCATTAAAGAACAAATATAACCGTACGTCCTATCCTTACTTTCTTAAATCGAGCATAAAACTTTCATGCGTTCATTGTTCATAACGACTCGATTATATCTACTTTTTATTCATAAATCATGTTGGACATGCCACTCTTGCTTTCATCGCACAATTACTCATTACAACAGTCCATACTGTCACATATCCTTTTCATTTCCTTGACCCGTTAGTAACAGGTCAATATGCATACTTCTTCAAACTTGTAATAATACATACATTCGTATGATCCGTTTACAACGAATCTAATACCTTTATCTCGTCTTTTAAGATTACATTCCATACATACAATGTATAACCTTTAATTCTTGTTTCGTTATCACAACAAGACTACTATTTCATAGTCACACATACCTGCTTAGCTCTAAAGTTAACATCATCCTACGTCTGTTAACGTTACTTGCTACTGGGTATACTCGTATACGTACATTCACGCGTATGTTCATACATACAAGCTTTATTCCTTTGTGCACATTCAACCCCATTTAAAGCATATGTACATGCGTTCATATATATACACACATACATCTATTTATATACACCCGAAAACATACTCACAATAATAACACATCTATGTGTACATGTTTACATGCTTACTTATCGTTATATAATGCACACACTCATACGTACCTTCATACATTTATTACATACATTCATACCATCCCTATTTTCTCTACCTACATACGTACATTCATACGTATCTCCATACCTTCATACATTCCTACATCTCTTCATACATGCATACATTCATAGATACCTTCATACCTTAATACATTCATACATATATATACATAATTACATACATTCCAACACCTCTACGTACATGCGTACATTCATACATACCCTTCTTCATGCATACATACGTTTACATGTTTATTCATATATTACATTACAGATCATTTCATTCGTGATTTCTTATGCATTACTTACTATTCACACATATGGGCGTTACTGACAACTTTAAGACTGAACTTAGATTTCATTCCTTTATTGACCTCTAACTAGATTGACTTCATTCATCTGTAAAACGAGCTCTCATCATGAGCATCCTTTCAACACATCTACTACTATCATCAGCCAAGAATTCCATTATTCTCATTTATAACATTAATGGTTATTACATTTCCTTTCATACTTGCGTCAACTTGGTGTTCAATCACCCATAGTTCCTTCACAAATTCCCGATTTGTATTAGCATTATACTGTTCATGGGTCAAATCATATAATTTGTAAGACCTAAGCTTACATAATTGAAATTCATAAGGACCTTCACATTTTATATAAATAATGCCCATAAACTTTCATACAATGTTTATAACACTTCAACACTTTAAAACAATAAAATGTTCATACTCATAAAACCCTTTCAAGGTTCATAATTGGTTCAATTCGTAACATTACATAACTTTACCCTTTCTGAGATTAACTTCAATTCCTCACGCATCCAATGTTCTCATACCTGCATTACAGTGCTTTCTCAACGGAAACACGATTAATAACGTTAATACTCAAACGTATCTAAATCGTACATGCTTTCATACGTGCATATCCTTCATTGGGACTAACGGGGGTTCGGGGGCAGCGCGACCCCAGCCAGGGGCTCTGCCCCTTGGACCCCGCCAGGGGCTCAGAAACTTAATTTCGGCCCAGTCGGAAGCTTAACGGAGCAACGGGACGCGTGGCGGTCAACCGGAAATGCGAAGCTAAGCAAAACGGGGAAGTGGGCTAGACAGCCCGTCGGCGACGGGGTGGGTACCCGTCGGCGACGGCTTCTCAAAATGCCCGTCGCCCACAATTCCCCGTATCCAGTAAGTTAGGCCGTCGGCCAATTTGGTGGTTTTGAGAGCCCGTCGGCGACGGGGTGGGAGCCCGTCGGCGACGCCCTGCAGAAAACCCACTTTTCTGCAGTTCCGTTCCGTCGTTCGTACGCACTAAAACGCGCGTAACTTTTGAACCGTTTACCCGTTTAACCTCCCGTTTCTTCCTACATGCTTGTAAATTCACATTCTATCATTCGAACTTAAAATCCCACCTCCGGATTAAGAAAATTCTTAACTTACAAGCTTCCGGCTTAATATTCATTTAAGAGTTATTCGACCCGTTCATGCATTTATCAAACAAACACGTTTGTTTGATCCCCATTTCTCATGAACTCCATAATTTCAAGGTTGTCTATCATACTAGGTTCATATGAAGGGTTTATATACGTTCTTAAACCTATTTTCGCTCATATGCTTATTTTGACCCGTTAAGGGTATTTAAGTCTTATTTAAGCACGGATCACCTTCATTCGCTTCTGGCTTCATATTTTCACATTTCTTATCAATTGATTTCCCATCACAACTACATTTGTGGTGGATCTAACGTGGTGATCTATATAATCCGAGTTTTACCCCTCGGATCCTCCTATTACGGCAAAACCTCAAAAGATTATACCTTTAACCTCTACCCTTTTCAAATGACTTACTCGGTCATAATACTTGTTCCCAAATAGCCCATAAGGGCTGTTTACCCCCTTTGTCATTTGAGGGCGTTTTGGTCAACAAATGCTCCGATTTCTTAAGACACAGGACCTTAATACATAATTGACCAGAAGTCAAACTTTTTAACTACAATCTTATTCGTACATACCTGGTTTGGATCAAGTTGTGACCCGTTTGATACTTCATAAGGAAGTTGCTAATTAATAGCAACAAAATTTCCATACGCTATCCATCCTGTGAGCATAAAACTCAACAAACATTCATTAGTCATCATCGTCAAATGATTCTATCTTCATTAATTGACCCATTTGGCTAAACGCCCCAAACCTCTTACATTTAAAATAAAATGGTATCAATTTACCACTTCGCTCATTTGACTCATTACGAATTTTCACCATATGGTCATAATCTTTAAACCTTCCTTCCATACATTTAACCTATCATCGCTTACGCCATAGGGTATTCTTTAAACTTTATTTTCATTCTTCTTTTCTTCCTTCTTCATAAGTTTGAGTCCATCTAGCGGTTTCAAACATATCATTTATACTTTAACTTCTTTCGTGTTTCGAATCCGTCTCGCGGATCCTAACATAGCATTCATGTTTCGAATCCGTCTCGCGGATCCTAACATAGCATTCATGTTTCGAATCCGTCTCGCGGATCCTAACATAGCATTCATGTTTCGAATCCGTCTCGCGGATTCTAACATAGCATTTCATGTTTCGAATCCGTCTCGCGGATTCTAACATAGCATTCATGTTTCGAATCCGTCTCGCGGATTCTAACATAGCATTTCATACTCTCATTTTTGAGAGTCTTTCATTTCTCTTCACCCTCACGTCCACCTACTACTTAATTCTAACGGACACACCTGTAACAATTATCACGGTCTCACGAACGTCATACGTTTCTTGTGTACTGGCCAGGTACACAATCCACATACTAGTTTCGTGCCTTCGTGTAATCGCCACCTTATGTCCGAAGAATTAAGTTTCGGCACGTGTAACATTTTCAAAACTTCATTGTCATGTCACTATTATATTTCATTTATGATTTTCCTTCGCTTGCTTAATCATACTACGTCATACGCCTACACGCTGAATTTACGTACCTGGGGTTCATTTTCCTGACATATCACACACCTTAGCTTTCGTACTAGCCCGCTACTGCGAGACATCCTCATTATCCGTCAAGCTCACCTTTCAATATTCATTATTATTAGTAACCTCACACATACTTACTTATATTAAATCTTACCTTTCGGTCTTGATCGAGTCTTGGATTGTACGGGTCATTAATCACAAGAGCACACAGGTTTGAGTTCAAGTACTCACTCATTTGTACTTGATTTCGCTCAAACCTAGGCTCTGATACCAACTTGTAACGCCCTAACACGTTATAATCGAGAGTTGCAGCGGAAATTACAAACTTTAAAATTTTCTTTCATTATATTCATTCTTTCATAAAAGTACATTAATCCCTTTTTATAAATTAATTAAAAGCTAACATACTTATATAAAATTAAGTGACCACATTCACACCCACGTACAATCCATGCGATGACTCGATCTTCAACCGCGTACACTTCTTTATGAAACATCATAAACCTGTACAACCTGCAGTCACCACATTCAATCACATCATTAGTAACCGGTGACATAATACAAAATCTTAACACATGTATAATAAGGCGTCAACATATCATGCTTTCTCTTATACTAGCCATTTCATCCATCCATTCAATCACTCGCATCGGATAGCGGAGTCAACCTTCACTCCCATTGTTAAGATACCTATACTTCACATTAGTTCTCAATAGAAACACGGTTAGTATCATTAGCTTCCCTTCCTTACCCAAACTTAATCGAATCTCTCTTACCCACTTTCGACTCATTTCCACTAAAACATACCTTGGTGACAATATCGATTCATATCTTCTTACATTACATTAAATAATCTACCGTATACCATAAATACATTACCAAACAAAAGAGTAAGTTCGGAGTTCACTTACCTTGCGTGCCTGTGTTTACGTTCGCTTACTTGAGTCTTCTTAGCCCGTTAGCCTTCCACGCTCTCAACCATCTTGACATGATTCCTATACATTCATGTCATTACATTCATATTCTTATTAGCATACATGCTTATACATATGAACAACCCTATTAAATTCACATCTCACATATGACCTTCATTAATCTATTCAAACAAGCATAATGCATACTCAACATCGCCCCCTACATAATCTCCACATGAACTATATCTGTTTACCTATTACTTGCATACAATTTCACTCATTATTGTCTTTTAGACATTTCATCAAACACTTGGTGTGCACAATATCAACAATGCACAAGATACAAGTGTTCATAGCATAGTTCTACTTGTCCCTTTTCTAGTCTAACAAGAAGCAATCATATTCATATCTTTCTTTCACCCTACATTAACTTAACTAATTTCTCTATCACACACTGATTATGTATCAATTCATATCTATGAGCATATCATTTAAATCATCATGTTCATCATATTCCTACAACAATGGGTATAAACCCTAAATCGCCTAAACAATCGAAATTAAGCAAACTTCTCATTCTATTGTGAATTCCTAACTCACAATTACACAAGATTTCCACATAGATTCATGATTGGGTTAAAACCCACTTTCTACAACACACCCAAATCAGAATTTTCGACATACCTTGTGTTGAACAAGCTTAGATGGTTAAAGATTTGAGTTCATGCATCAGTTTAGGCCCTTAATTCCTTCCTAATCTTGTGATTTTCTGAAAACTAGGGTTTCTTCTTGGTCTCCTGCTCCTGGTCGACCCATACGCACACACCAGAATGTGTGTTTGTGTTTTTCCTTTTCCTTTTATTTGTTTTAATTAAAACTTCCATCCTTTTTAACAAGTTTGGCCCCTCTAATTACTTGGATTGTTTATTTGTCATATAACCTTCCTTCTAATCAAGTTACTAACATAAATACTTAACTAGGTTAAATATAACATGACTAGACTTTTTAGGTAACATAAATAATTTGCATATTTTGGGGTGTTACAAATCTGAGCACAAGTCAGGCACCTAGCTACATGTGTGGCAATAGATTTCTTCAAACCTATCCACCAATAATTAGCTTTCAAATCTTGATACATCTTGTCACCTCCAGGGTGAACTGAGTATCTGGAGTTGTGGGCTTCCTGGAGGATTACATCTCGAAGTCCTCCATGAATAGGAACCCAAATCCTTCCATTCATTCTGAGGATTCCATCCTTGCCAGGTGCTAACTGCTCAGCAGTTACACCTAACTTTTCGTCTGGAAAGTTAGCTTCCAAAACAGCATCTTTCTGTGCAGCTAATAGCCTTTCATTCAGACTATTCTTCAATTCAATGCTCTTGGCATTAATTCTGATGGGTTTGACTCTTTCCTTTCGGCTTAGAGCATCGGCTACCACATTTGCTTTACCTGGATGGTAGCGAATTTCGCAATCATAATCAAGTAGAGTTTCCATCCAGCGGCGTTGTCTCATATTGAGCTCTTTTTTATTGAATAAGTGTTGGAGACTTTTGTGATCCGAATAGATATTACATTCAGTTCCATACAAATAATGTCTCCATAACTTAAGTGCGAATACAACGGCACCCAATTCCAGATCGTGGGTGGTGTAATTCTTTTCATGCACTTTCAGTTGTCGCGATGCATAGGCAATCACCTTGCCTCGCTGCATGAGTACACAACCCATACCAGTGTGTGAAGCATCACAATATACAACAAATTCTTCAACTCCTTCGGGTAAGGATAATACCGGAGCATTGCTCAACTTTTGCTTAAGAATCTCAAAGGATTCCTGTTGCTTTGGACCCCAATCAAATTTCACATTCTTGCGGGTCAACGAAGTTAATGGTGCAGCTATTCTCGAGAAGTTCTCAATGAATCTTCTATAATATCCAGCTAAACCCAGAAAGCTGCGAATTTCGGTTGGCGTCTTTGGTGCTTCCCAATTCATAATGGCTTCTATTTTGGCGGGATTAACTTGGATGCCTCGCTCACTAACAACATGTCAAAGGAACTGGACTTCACGAAGCCAGAACTCGCACTTGGAGAATTTATTATACAACTTCTCCTGTTGAAGGAATCCTAAGATACATCGAAGGTGCTTCTCATGGTTAACTTGTGTCACACCCCGATATTTTCACGTATTTCCGGTGGGCCCGGTGGGGAGTATCGTGACATAGTTGATATCATCATAGACAATTTATTACAGATTATATACACAGCGGAAGTCGAAAGATATAAACATTACAAACCGAATGGAAGTAATATGATTTATTACAAAAACAGATAGACAAGATGAGTCACTTGGCTCCGACTCGTGTATAGTGTAACCTTTGATTATTTCGGCACTTTTGCACTTATTAAGAGATTATCTTAGTTATTGTAGTAGGCCCCTCTTTTGAAGGTGACGTTACCCTCAACCCAGTAGTTTGAGTCAGCAAGGATACAATCCTAAAGGGTCGGATTATTGAAAGATAATTAATTAAGTTATTAATGCATATTATGGTAGGCCCCTCTTTTGAAGGTGACGTTACCCTCGGCTAAGTAGTCTGAGTCAGCAGGGATACAGTCCTAAGTAGCCGGGTTAAAGTATTAATAATAGCTTACATATGAGGGGGTCAAATAGTTTGGACCCCCGCCATCCAATACCGTTAAGTATTGAAGGAGGTCCTACTAAATTTGACCCAGGTCCTTGCAGGATCTATACACTGAACAAGGCAAGAATCTTACTAAACCGTTCCCTTAACCCTCGACCAGGTAGCCAACATACCTCCATATAGACCGTGGAGATATGAATGGTGAAAATCTTTTATTTTATATAGACAGTAAAATAATGCCAAGACACCACGGACAAACGATAAGGAAAAATCACCTTCAACATAAGAAACTAGATATTAAAGTCATTAATACATAACCAAGTAAAAAGTGCGAAAAGATTAAAAATAAAAAGTATTACAGTAGACACTTTGTCTTCACCAAGTGATGTAAGAGACTTAGGCAAACATGGCCTTTGATTGTCAAGAACTCTTGCGATCAATCTTGGATTGTAAGGCCTCCTAATCCAAGATCTCACTCAGCTAATGCAACCAACAGGTGTGCGGAATCCACCTGATGATCAACCACTGTAGATGAAACACTAGAATGCAAGGATATGTGAGAGAAATCAAGAATACACAGAGTATTCTTGATGAGGAAGATGAATGACGTCACACACAGTAGCCGCCAGACAAACACACACAATAATTAGGGTTAGAACGGTGCACATAATTTCACAAAGAATCGTCGTCTTGTCTATTCCACATAAAGGTATATATACAAGACAAACCACGGACTTTAAGACATACTAGAAAGCCCGGACAAAAACCACACAAACTAAAACCCTGACTTTTGCCAAAACATAAACCCCTGACAAAAGTCTGGACCAAAAACTAGGACAAAATGTCCAAGGTTTAACCTTGGACTAAGTTTCAAGACATGAACAATAAAGACCCTACAAATTGGAAGGCATGCACTTATCACCCAAAGTGCATTAACAAACTCCCCCTTGATCAGTGCATGGTCTTCATGTGGTCTTGAGATCTTCATCCTTTCTTCGAGTACTCGCTTCCTGCCCATACCTTGTTCTTCACACAGAACTGCACGACCTTGATGTATTGATCAGCTAACAGTTGATCTTCTTCAAAGGAATGCAACGGCAGACGTCTTAGCTTCTTCAAATCTACCATCTTGAGATGAACGATCCAGATGCACACAACTTCTTCAAATCTTCCATCTTGTGATGAACGATCCAGACCTGAAACACTTAACACCGGATTAAGAATCTTAACCCCGGAGACACTCGGCCCAAACCTGGATCCCAAAACTAAATTCCAATACCCCCAGAATAAACAATTTAAATATTAAACAACCTACATTTAATAATTTGTATTTCAAAACACGATCATTCAGAACAAGTTACTTCAAAACTTATACTTTTGGAAAAATATCACAACTTGGAAGCAGATTTACCGAAACACATTAAAATGACGTGATTACCCACACACTTAGATGGATCTTGCATGGCCGATTTTTATACAAAAATACTTATTTTAAGATTACCTAACTTGATGTTTAACACCTTATTAAAGAATGTTCACAACCCTTAGAGAATGATAACTCGCACATAGAAACAAGAAAGCAAAATCTTTTTGATGTTTTTGAATTTTTGACTGAATAAAGAAATTAAACCTACGAACGTATTTACACTAATTATCTTTTTGTGAAATCGGAGCAAAGGGATCATATCGGTTTTTCTGTCAATATCCAACACAAGAACATAGTTTATCAGTATAAGCTCTTAGAATGATATTAACAGTTCAAGACGTTCAACGGTATTGTGGTCCACTTAAGCTTTAGCACGCTTTCGAACACTGTTTTCGAGATATGCGATTAAGTGTATTAATAACTGATTGTAACTATGTTTACCCACCTCAGAATATACTCCCGTATCAAGGTATGCACGAGAGTTCATCTTACTGGTGAGTATACCATTTATCATCTGTTTTGACGTATAAAATGATGTGAGATCCTCACTTATTAGAATTGAAAACAAGCCCTATGTGATAGAATCACTTATTGATGAGGAACTTGATTTTCAGATGCATGAGGGCTTAGGAGCAAGTCCGTGAACAGGTTAGTACCATCGTACAGACAAAGAGACGAACTTGACTCCCGCAAAAGAGCTGTGATATTTTATCACATATTTTGTGGGACATGTGATTGTTTATCACTTATTGAGGTCGAATGCATCATGTATTATATACACGATTGAATGATATTTACACGTATGTATGGTATCATGGAAGATCTAGACTTGCGTCCCCGTTGTTTTTGGTAAAAGAAACAACCATGATACCCAGATGATAAACAGCATAAAGACCACGTATCTCAGAACCTCGGCAATCTATCAAACGAAATTACGGTACCAAGACCATATATCCGAGAGATGTACCACACAAGTTAGGCAGTTCATTATGTTTATATACCAAAAACAGGTTCTTATTGACGCGTAAAACCTACCGAAGCAACGTATAATGAAGCTGTTACAGTTAACGGTTAATTTTATATATTACTATAATCCTGCACCAGATACGACTAACCGATGTACTATCATTTCCCTTATATCTCAACACGACTTCATTTTATATTTTTCAAATGTTTTTGTATTTTTTCTTAAAAATTATCCTACAACTAAGTAAAATATTTTTGGAGTTTTTTAATTTTTTTTTGAAAAGCGGTAAGAACTGTACATAAAACATAAAATAACGTTTCTATGCGAGTTTTGAAAAGCATATTACTCGGGGTTGATCATGCCGATCATTCGGACCAGATTTTCAAATCTAGCCCGATCGAATGTCTTCGTAAACAGGTCGGCAAGATTATCCAAGGTGTCTACCCTAACCACTTCTATTAAACCCTTCTCAGCACAGTCGCGAATGAAGTGATGCCTAACATCTATGTGCTTAGTGCGTGAGTGATTAACTGGATTGTTAGTTATGGAAATGGCAGAGTTGTTATCGAAAAGAATAGGCGTTCGAGTAAAATTCAAACCGTAGTCCCTCATTTGCTGTTGAATCCACAAGACCTGAGCACAACAACTTGATGCAGCAATGTACTCGGCCTCGCACGTGGTTAAAGAAACGGCAACTTGCTTTTTGCATTGCCAAGAGACAAGACGGTTCCCAAGAAGTTGTGCGCCGCCAGAGGTTGACTTTCTGTTCATCGGGCACCCTCCGAAGTCTGCGTCAGCATACGCCAGCAAATCCAGACCACCTTCAGCTGGATACAACAATCCAAGCTTAGGCGTCCCTTTCAAATATCTAAAGATACGCTTGACCGCTTTCATGTGAGACTCTTTCGGAGTTGATTGGAACCTGGCACACAAACAAACAGAAAACATAATATCTGGTCGTGAAGCAGTAAGGTACATTAGCGAACCTATCATTGCTCGATATAGAGTCGGATCCACTTCAGGATCTTTCTCCTTATCGGGTGAAAGCTTGTGATTTGTCGGGAGAGGCGTGTCATAGGGTAAGCTATCTTCCAATCCAAATCTTTTGAGAATCACGTGGACATACTTCGTCTGATGCACGTACGTCCTGGTTTTTTCTTGACTCACTTGAAGACCTAGAAAGAACGATAACTCGCCCATCGCGCTCATTTCAAATTTTGACTTCATCACCGCCTCGAACTCACGACACAATTCTTCATTTGAAGAACCAAAAATTATGTCATCAACGTAAATTTGCACGATCAGAAAATCTCCCCCTTTCTTCAATATGAACAGTGTGGAGTCAATCGCGCCACGCGAGAACCCGTGCTCCAATAGATGTCTTGATAAAGTCTCGTACCACGCCCGAGGAGCCTGAAGGAGACCGTAGAGAGCTTTGTCCAACAGATAGACTTTTTTCTCAGACTCTGGAGCTTCGAAACCTGGTGGTTGGGATACATAAATAGTTTCATGCAATTTCCCGTAAAGGAACGCGCTTTTCAAATCCAACTGATAGACTTTGAAGCGCATGTGAGCAGCAAAAGCTAGAAACAAACGAATGGCTTCCAGTCTTGCCACCGGTGCATAAACTTCTGTATAGTCAATCCCTTCCTCTTGACCGAAGCCTTGAACAACCAATCGTGCTTTGTTTCTGACGACAACACCCTTATCGTCTTTCTTGCACTTGAAAACCCATTTCGTGTTGATTGCATGTTGGCCCTTTGGAAGATCGACCAAATTCCACACCTTTTAACTTGTCGAACTGAGCTAACTCTTCTTGCATCGCCTCACACCAAGAATTATCCTTCAGAGTCATCTGATAGTTCTTCGGCTCTATCTGAGAGATAAAACATTCATGTAGGCTAAGATTGTAGATTTCTTCCTTTTTGATAGCAGAGAACAGACACTGCATCTCTGAAATACTCCTTCGCGTTTGCACTCCCGCATTTGGATTCCCAATAATATTATCAACAGGATGATGAATATTTGTTCTTGGAACTGGGATTGTCGGAGCTTGAAGATTGTTTCCCAAATTCGATTGAATCTCCCCCACAGCATTTGCATTACTACTAGAAGCTTGATCATTTCCAGAAGACGCATTAACATTTGGATATGCTGAAAAGTCAACGTAAAGATCACTTGTAGTTTGAGCAGCTGCATTAGGGATCTGCTCAACAACAACTTCGTTTATGATCGAAGAATCAGTGACTGGAACATTCGAAGACACATTAGTAGGAATACTTGCTCTCCAGCTCGCATCCACTTCATCTTTGTTCACAAGATGTGTGTATACAACCTCCGAATCTTCTTCTGAAACATCAGGAAGATCAAATGAATCAAATAATTTATCATAATCATAACCACTTTTAGGACCGAATTCAGACCGTGGAGGATCGTAACTCAAAGGAGTTATATCAAACACGATGTCCACTGAACGCTTCTTAACGTTATAAACGCGTTTGTTGGGAGTTCCATTGGCATAACACAAAAAGAACCCAACTTCACCAACTTCCCCCATTTTAGGAGTATCTTTGGTGCGTTTGATAACACACTTGATCCCAAAAGGTTGAAAACCGGATAAGTTCGGTTTCTTGTTTTCAAGCAATTCATAACACGTTTTATCTTCTCTTTTGATTGTAAGCACATGATTTAACACATAACATGCAGTGTTTACCACCTCGGCCCAGAAGAAGATTGGCAATTTTGATTCAGAAAGCATAGTTCGGGCCGCCTCAATTAGGGTACGATTCTTCCGTTCTGCAACTCCGTTCTGTTGAGGAACATATGGAGCGCTGAACTGATGAACTATTCCCATTTCCCGACATAACTCATTCATATAATGATTTTTAAACTCAGTGCCGTTGTCACTTCGGATTTTCTTAATAGGAAGTGAATAATTTTTCTCAAGTTGTTTGAACAAGTCTCTTAAAATACCAGCAGTTTGGTCCTTTGTTTTTAAGAAAAATACCCACGAGTATCGTGAGAAATCGTCAGTGACAACTAGGCAATAAGACATCCCACCAATGCTAGCAACATGGATTGGGCCGAAAAGATCCATGTGAAGCAATTCAAGTGGTTTTTGAATCGAGTAAACAGTTTTCGGTTTGTGAGGCTTTCGTTTGATTTTTCCTTTTTCAAATGATTCACATTTGTTGTGCATATTGAAACTACGTAAAGGAACCCCCAACACTAAGTTGTTTTTCACTAAGTGGATCATTTTTCGTAGATGCACGTGGCCCATTCTCCTATGCCAGAGATACGATTGATCTTCAGTCGCCTTCGAAAGTAAACATGTCACTGGAGCAGACGAGTTAACCAACGGGCGCATGTCCATGACATATGTGTTATTCACCCTTGGTGCCCTCATAACGATCCAATCTTCGGGAACAGCAAATCCCGGACGCAAAACGAAGCAAGCTTTATCAGTGAACAACATTGTGTACTTGTTATCACAGATTTGAGAAACCGACATCAAGTTATGCTTCAGTTCTTCAACGTAGTTCACTTTATGCAGCGTAATTTTTCCATTTGACACCGAACCTTCACCGGTGATGTAACCACCCTTCCCACCGGCAAAATTCACATAACCACCACGAATTTGTTTAAAATTGTTCAATAACTCTTTATTTCCTGTCATGTGTCTGGAACAGCCACTATCGATATACCAAATATAGATAGCCCTCTTCAGCTGCTCCTACACTCCCCAACAAGAAAATTTAGTTAGAATGTGGGACCCAAGCCATGATGGTCTTGGGTCGTCCCGATTCGTCAACATAAGAAAACTCTTTGAAATAACCATCATCGCCTCTGTGTCCTCCATTTCCATTTCGGAAATTGTTGGAATGACTCCCCACATATCGTGGATTATACGGAGTTGACCAACATGTTGGTATATCCAGAGTTTCCATAACCTCGGCTTCCATAGTTTTGGTAACTGCTGTGCGATAAAGTGTTATATATATTAGGTGTATATTTTAAGCCCTTTTAACACTTATTTTTAGCCAAGTTTTAAATTTATAAAACACGATATTTTACTAACACTAAACACACATATGGGCAAGTGCACCCATCGTGAGCGTAGTATAGCGTTGGTAAGATACCGAGGTCGTCCAAGGACACAAGAGCTTTTAGTACCGGTTTATCCTCAACGTCTAATCAAAATAAAAAGGTTAGAAAAAGGTTTTAAACTAAGAAAAATAAAAACTAACTAAAATGCTGAAAATAAAAATAAAAATAAAAACAGATAGACAAGATGAATCACTTGGTTCCGACTCGTATCTAGTATAACCTTTGATTATTTCCGCACTTTTGCACATAATTAAGAGATTATCTTAGTTATTGTAGTAGGCCCCTCTTTTGAAGGTGACGTTACCCTCACCCCAGTAGTTTGAGTCAGCAAGGATACAATCCTAAAAGGGTGGATTATTGGAAGATAATGAATTAAGTTATTAATGCAATATTATGGTAGGCCCCGCTTTTGGCGGTGACGTTACCCTCGACTAAGTAGTCTGAGTCAACAGGGATACAGTCCTAAATAGCCGGGTTATAGTATTAATAGTAGTTAACTTATGAGGGGATCAAAGAGTTTGGACCCCCGCCATCGAATACCGTGAAGCATTGAAGGAGGCCCTACTAAATTTGACCCAGGTCCATTGCAGGACCTCTAAACGCTGAACAATGGCAAGACCTTTACCAAACCGTTCCCTTAACCCCCGACCAGGTAGCCAACATACCTCCATATAGACCGTGGAGATATGAATGGTGAAAATCTTTTATTTTATATAGACAGTAAAATAATGCCAAGACACCACGGACAAACGATAAGGAAAGATCACCTTCAACATAAGTAACTAGTTATTAAAGTCATTAATACAAAACCAAATAAAAAGTGCAAAAGATTAGAAATAAAAAGTATTATACTAGACACTTTGTCTTCACCAAGTGATGTAAGAGACTTAGGCAAACATGGCCTTGATTGTCAAGAACTCCTACGATCAATCTTGGATCCCGAGACAACTCACACACTCTACGATGGACAATGGATGATCGTGGTGGATGATGGTGTTGTGATGGTGGTGGGTGGTGGATGAAGTGTGAGAGAGGTGGTGTGCCAAGGGATGAGTTGAAATGAAACCAAGCACTCCTATTTATAGGCTGAACAGAGGGCTGGGCACGGCCCCGTGTCTGCTGGGCACGGCCCCATGCCTGTCTGACACTCTCTCTCCTCATTAATTGTAATTCGCAATTACAATTAATGCGCCTGCTGTACTTTCGCCACGCCCCCGTGTTCACTGGGCACGGCCCCGTGGTGGGAAATAGAAGCTTCTATAGGTTTGTCTTTTCTGCTGCTTCTTGGGCACGACCTCGTGCTGGCTGAGCACGGGGCGTGTTCAGTCTTCTGCCTTCTCTATTTTGCTTGGGAAGATGCCGTTGAGGGGTCGGGCAGTCCACTTATGTTCCTTTCCTTGTATTTATGTTGGATTTAGCTGTCTTTTTGCTTCTTTTGTGTTTTTGAGCTCATTTAATCCTGAAAATACAAAAGGAAGACAAAAACACTCTTTTTCCAATATTAGTACTTAAAAAGGGTTAGTTTTATGCCTCATTTGATGTAATTTATATGTTGCATTTTACACACATCAAATACCCCCACACTTGAACTTTTGCTTGTCCTCAAGCAAAACTCTTTAATATGTGGCTTACACTCCCAAATGGAATGGGTAGAAGAGAAGGTTTTTGGCTTGTCGTAGAGTGTTGGGAATCCAAGATCTTTTTGGGTTTTATTTTTATCTAATTACAATCCTATTCGTAATGATTTATTTAGAACGTTTCATAGGAGAAATTACTTATTTGGGCATAACATGCCTTTTTAAAATTCCATTTATATACAAGTTCACATACCTCACGGGAGAAATCACTCACACTCGGCCGAAGGTGTATTTTTAGTGAATCACTCGAGAGCGGCATGGAACTTATTCCTACCATAAGCTTGCCAAGCAATCAATCCTCCTCCTTTTTAACTTTTATACCTTTGTAAATATCAAGAGGACTTTGTGGGTTAAGGGTTAGGCTTGGGTTAAAGGTAGGTGGTTGGGATAGTGGTTAGTGGTTAGTAGAAAAAGGGCGAAAAGCGTAATAAGTGTCGGTTTTCGTAAGACTTTCTATTTTTGTAACTTTTTATTTTGATGAAGCTTTTATTCAAACAAAGTTATTTTTGATGAACTTGTTTGTTTATTTTCTTTTTGCTTCATCATCAACACATTTTTTTTTTGAAAGATCATACGAAAAACCGAACTTGTTACTAAAACAAAGGGTAAAAAAAAATAAAAAGGTTTTGGTGGGTAAAAGGTTTTTTTTTTTTTTTTTGCTTGGGTGATGAAATGAAAATGTTTAGGCTCAAAGGGGCTAACTAGGGGGATTTTTTTGGGTAGGTGGTAAAAGAAAAAGAAAAATAATGGTGTAGAAATAAAAAGGGTTAGTCCTAATACCTCCATCATTTACTTACTCGGGTTTAAGTTGATAAGGACCGGGAATGTATCGTCATGGCAAGTTCTAGAGTTGTACGAACCAAGCGACTATTCACACAAGAAACGAAAAATGAGCATTTAGTCTAATGATATGTAATTGTATGCTCAATAAAGGCTCAAAACTCACTTTTGTGGGAATGGGTTTTTATGTGATCAAGTATATATAATCAAATTTTAACTAAGTTTGCCATGCCTTTTCATAATTTTCTTATGTTGGTTCTTTTTATCACTACGCTATCGGTTGTAAATTCGTAAAAATATAACCTTTTTGAGAACTTGAATTTCCCGAGTTAAACCTAGACAAGTAAAAAAAATGAAATTTTTGAAAAAAAATTGGGATGATTAGCGGTTCCAATAGAGTTTTGTGTAAGGCTTGTATTTAGGACTTGCAAAATTTCAAGGTTTTAGCATCCCCCCCACACTTAAATTACACATTGTCCTCAATGTGTCCCAAAAATAAATTTTTAGGTTGATTAGATGTGTAAAATGGTGTAAAAAGCAAAAATTTTGTGTTACTGGACGCTGGACACGGCCCCGTGTTGTCCGGGTACGGCCCCGTGTTCAAGTGCCAGTAACAAAATTAAAACAAGAGAAGCAGAAGTCTGGACACAGGGGGCGTGTCTGGTGAACACGGCCCGTGTCCAGTTACCTGAACTGGGCATTTTTCTGCAGGTGGTTCAGCACGGGGCCGTGTTGGTTGGGCACGGCCCGTGTTGAACCTTCTGAAATGGAGAGAATTGTCGGGTTGCCTTGTTCTTGTGCATGAGGTCATTTTTCTCGTTCCCCTTTTCATCCCTTACCACCATGAGTGTGTTTTATTCCTGAAAATTAAAACTAAGTAGAAAACATAAAAATTAATCTAAATTAAACTAAGGATAGTTCCGCGGAATGCCTCCGTGGTGCGCCACGTTTATAAGGGTCCTTGGCTAGACCCAAAGCCGGTCATATGTCACCCAAGTGGGATGTATTGCATCCCATGTTACACCGTCGGAGAGCATCATCCAAGCTTGAGTCTATGACCTGCATGTAGTTGAGCGGGTCTTCGTCCTCAATTCTTTTTCCACATTCAAACTTCACCTCCTTATCCCCAAACTTCAATGTTAACGTTCCGTCATTCATGTCTACCACCGCTTTGGCGGTGGCTAGAAATGGCCTCCCAAGGATGAGAGGGACATCGGTGTCTTCTTCCATGTCTAGGATGACAAAGTCGGTTGGGAAAACGAAGTTGTCAACTTTTACCAACAAATTTTCAGCGACACCTTGTGGAAATTTGACGGATCTGTCAGCGAGTTGTATGCTCATCTTTGTAGGGCTTGTTGCTCCTAGGCCGAGTCGTTTGAACATTGATGTGGGCATGAGGTTAATGATAGCCCCAAGATCGGCTAATGCATTACGAACGGGAGATTCCCCAATCGAGCAAGGAATTGTGAAGCTTCCGGGATCGATTTTCTTTTGTGGAAGTTTGTTGAGCACTAAGGCGGAGCATTCTTCGCCTAAGTTAACTAATTGCAATGATTCAATTTTCCTTTTGTTTATGAGGAAATCCCTCATAAATTTTGTGTATTTAGGCATTTGGGTTAGGACCTCGATAAAAGGAATATTAACATGCAATTGTTTTAGTAAATTTTCAAATTTAGCGAATTGCTCATCGGTCTTTTGACGATTTAACCTACCGGGGTACGGAATTGGAGGAGTCTTGGTGGGCTCTTGAGTTGGTAGAGAAGCCTTTTCTGGCGCAGGAGGAGTCACAGGTTGGCTAGAATGGCTTCTTTCATTTGGCGGCAATGGAGCATCCTCGGGACCCATGGTTCGATTTCTTAATGTGATGAGATGTACTTGTGCCTTCGGGTTGGTTTCGGTATTACTAGGTAACGCGCCTTGTGGTCTCTCGGAGAAATTTTGAGCTAGTTGATTTAATTGTTTTTCAACGTTTTGAATGCTAGCTTGTTGATTTCTAAAATTCGATTCCAATTTTTGAAATCGATCCGAGTTTTTCTTTTCAGTGTCAGAGATGAGGCGAGATACAGTATCTTCAAGCCTTTCTCTTCCACTTTGTTGTTGAGAGAAATTTTGTGGTTGTTGAAAATTAGTTCGTTGGTTTTGTTGGTTACTACTATTGCCGGGATCTCTCCAACCAAGATTTGGGTGGTTACGCCATCCTTGGTTGTAGGTACCCGTTGGAGGACCCGACGGCCTAGGTCTATTATCAATGTAGTTTACCGTTTCTGTTTGTTCATCTAATTCTTTCATACAACTCCAATTTTCATGTGACCCACCACACCCTTCACAAGCCATAACCGAGGCCGTTTTTGTCATTTCTAGCGTTTTGATTTATGAAGAGAGGGCCTCGATTTGGGCTTGTAAAGAGGTGCTTTCATCAACCTTATGGGCGCCCAGGGCAATAGATTTATTACCTCGGGGAGTGTGCCATTGAAAATTGGTTTGAGCAATTTCCTCAATTTGGTTATATATTTCATTTGGGCGACGATTACCTAAAAGTCCCCCGGAGCTTGAGTCAAGTGTTTGTCTTGTGTGTGGCAACAACCCATTGTAGAAAGTGGATACTTGTTGCCACACCGCTAGACCGTGATGAGGACACTTTCTTAGAAGCTCCTTGAACCTTTCCCAAGTTTCATATAAGGATTCCCCATCCTCTTGTGAGTATGTATTAATTTCAGTCATTAATTTAGCCGTTTTAGCAGGAGGGAAATACTTATATAAAAACTTTTGGGTAAGTTCATCCCAAGTGTTTACCGATCCAACTGGGAGGGTGTTAAGCCAAGCCTTAGATCGGTCTTTTAGTGAAAATGGAAACATTCGAAGGCGGATGGCGTCATTTGATGCTCCATTGATCCGAAAGGTATCACAATTTCTAAGAAGTTAGTAATATGTAGATGGGGATCCTCGTCCGCAAGCCCGTGGAAGGTTGCGGAGTTTTGGAGCATTTGTATCAAATGCGGCCGAAGTTCGAAGTTGTTGGCTTCGACATTTGGTGCATTGATAGCGGCGCCGAGATTGCCTACGGTGGGCCGTAGGTAATCCATGAGGGTACGTTGGTCCGCCATTGGAAGTGGGTCCCCCGAGACTTTCTCTTGATTTTTGGCTTTAAGTCTTTTTCTGAGAAAGCGTTCAGGTTCTTCTAGAGGTTCTTTTATGTCTCTACTAGAACTGGAGCTCATGCACTACGTAGGAGGTTCAGATGTGGCGCCTAGGTTCCAAGTCCTGCAATAAAAACAGAAAAGAACGTGGGTCAGAATATTCACCACGGCCCCGTGCTCAGCGAACACGGCCAGTGGTCAGAGGTACAATGATTATTTTCTGGATCCCTATTACTGGGAGTTGGACACGACCCCGTGTTGCACAGACACGACCCCGTGTTCAGCTCTCTGTAACTCAGAAAATAAAAACCGCCAGTGATGAAGCTGGGCACGGCCCGTGTTTGACCGGGCACGGCCCGTGCTGAGCTCTGCAGAAGCTGAAAAACTAAGAAAATCCTAAAAAATAAAAAATAAAAAAAATAAAAAATGATTAGGCCGTTGATTCCTAACTTTCTTAAAATCCTTGTGTCCCCGGCAACGGCGCCAAAAACTTGATGTGCGATAAAGTGTTATATATATTAGGTGTATATTTTAAGCCCTTTTAACACTTATTTTTAGCCAAGTTTTAAATTTATAAAACACGATATTTTACTAACACTAAACACACATATGGGCAAGTGCACCCATCGTGAGCGTAGTATAGCGTTGGTAAGATACCGAGGTCGTCCAAGGACACAAGAGCTTTTAGTACCGGTTTATCTCCAACGTCTAATCAAAATAAAAAGGTTAGAAAAAGGTTTTAAACTAAGAAAAATAAAAACTAACTAAAATGCTGAAAATAAAAATAAAAATAAAAACAGATAGACAAGATGAATCACTTGGTTCCGACTCGTATCTAGTATAACCTTTGATTATTTCCGCACTTTTGCACATAATTAAGAGGTGATCTTAGTTATTGTAGTAGGCCCCTCTTTTGAAGGTGACGTTACCCTCACCCCAATAGTTTGAGTCAGCAAGGATACAATCCTAAAAGGGTGGATTATTGGAAGATAATGAATTAAGTTATTAATGCAATATTATGGTAGGCCCCGCTTTTGGCGGTGACGTTACCCTCGACTAAGTAGTCTGAGTCAGCAGGGATACAGTCCTAAATAGCCGGGTTATAGTATTAATAGTAGTTAACTTATGAGGGGATCAAAGAGTTTGGACCCCCGCCATCCAATACCGTGAAGCATTAAAGGAGGTCCTACTAAATTTGACCCAGGTCCATTGCAGGACCTCTAAACGCTGAACAATGGCAAGACCTTTACCAAACCGTTCCCTTAACCCCCGACCAGGTAGCCAACATACCTCCATATAGACCGTGGAGATATGAATGGTGAAAATCTTTTATTTTATATAGACAGTAAAATAATGCCAAGACACCACGGAAAAACGATAAGGAAAGATCACCTTCAACATAAGTAACTAGTTATTAAAGTCATTAATACAAAACCAAATAAAAAGTGCAAAAGATTAGAAATAAAAAAGTATTATACTAGACACTTTGTCTTCACCAAGTGATGTAAGAGACTTAGGCAAACATGGCCTTGATTGTCAAGAACTCCTACGATCAATCTTGGATCCCGAGACAACTCACACACTCTACGATGGACAATGGATGATAGTGGTGGATGATGGTGTTGTGATGGTGGTGGGTGGTGGATGAAGTGTGAGAGAGGTGGTGTGCCAAGGGATGAGTTGAAATGAAACCAAACACTCCTATTTATAGGCTGAACAGAGGGCTGGGCACGGCCCCGTGTCCGCTGGGCACGGCCCCGTGCCTGTCTGACACTCTCTCTCCTCATTAATTGTAATTCGCAATTACAATTAATGCGCCTGCTGTACTTTCGCCACGCCCCCGTGTTCACTGGGCACGGCCCCGTGGTGGGAAATAGAAGCTTCTATAGGTTTGTCTTTTCTGCTGCTTCTTGGGCACGGCCCCGTGCTGGCTGAGCACGGGGCGTGTTCAGTCTTCTGCCTTCTCTATTTTGCTTGGGAAGATGCCGTTGAGGGGTCGGGCAGTCCACTTATGTTCCTTTCCTTGTATTTATGTTGGATTTAGCTGTCTTTTTGCTTCTTTTGTGTTTTTGAGCTCATTTAATCCTGAAAATACAAAAGAAAGACAAAAACACTCTTTTTCCAATATTAGTACTTAAAAAGGGTTAGTTTTATGCCTCATTTGATGTAATTTATATGTTGCATTTTACACACATCAGTAACCGTAATTTTGATTCCCGGGTGGCTCAAAATTCCTACCAAATCTAGGAGGATCATCGTGTCTTGAGAATGATCGTGGATGATTATCCGAATGCTGTCTTTGATTTGAAAATCGGGGGGGGGGGGTGACGCATTTCGATCATTCACGAATCTGTTCTGTGCATGAGGTCTAACATAGTTGTTGTTCGAACCTCCAGAACGTTGGTCATGCTTAAATGTTTGGAAAGTAACATGATTTTGTCGTCTGTGAGGAGTTTTCTCGCGAGTATCATGTCTTTGAGATGAACTTTCCAATCCTACACCACGATTAATAACAACTGGTTTCTCCCCATGATCCTGATTTTGTTGTGATTTAACATTTGTTTTGACAATCGGTTTTACTTCTTGTTTAATCACTTTGTTTTTCTCAACCTTCTGATTTTTACCCTTTTTTCTTTTCAACATTAACTGTTTCATTTTGTGGTTTCTCAACAAAAAGTTTCTTCTGATCAGGATCAACAAGGGATTTACCCTTGTCATTTGGACAATCTGCTGCTAAGTGTCCTTTCCCACGACACTTATAACATTTGCGAACTTTCGCAGCATTCTTTGGACGTTCCTCGTGATTGGTCGAAGATGATGAGGCGTTAGTGGGATTTTTCAAAATTTGGTTGACAAACTGAGAGTTTGAACCTGTTTCGATTTTCTCTTCTACTTTGATAAAATCTTCCCCTTTAACAAACTCAGTTTTAGGGATATTTTTCAAATTCTTTTTGGATTTCCCACGTGACTTTGGTTTTGACTTCGCATTTTGAACTTGATTGAAAATTTACAAAATTTTATTGCTTATCAAATTCTCAATGTTATCAAAATTTAGCTCATTTTTCTTTGTAACTTCACTCACCTTCGACTGTTCTGAGACAGAAGCCTCATCAGGCTCAGATTCTGACTCACTTTGCGGTTCAACCGTCAGAGGGGTCTTTGGCACAAAATTTGCCAATTCAGGATCAATGCTTGGCATCGATGTATAATTATGGTTTACCGGAGGAGGCACTTTCTTATAACCGATGCCGAACATTTCTTCCTCAGATTCTTTGAGACGTTGGCTGTTAATACAGAAATTCATCACTTCAGATGAATCCCCGAACTTTTCAATTTTTCGTTGAAAATCTAAAATCAAATTATCTTTTTCCAAAATGATTTTGTTCTTTTCCAAAACACAATTTTGGTTCATTTCAAGTTCAGATCTTAATTCCTGATTTTTAAGAGTTCCCTGAGCCACAAGTCTCTCAAATTCAGAGATATCATTTTTCAGCGCTTTTATCATAATTCGGTGTTCTTTATCCGAATTAGACAAAACAACAATGAGTTCTCTGGATTTTTCTAAATCTGCAATTAAATTTGTGTTGTGAAATGCAGACCTGTCAATCTTGGTGACAAACTCTACACATCTTGCACATCGCTTATCTACAGAAGATGATTTTACCTCAATGCCAGCCATGAATGCACATGCTTCATTTTCTACGGAGTTTTCTTCCAACCTTTTAGCTTCTGCATCCGCAGATTGCTGCATTTCGGCTGTGGAGATGTTGAACTCAAAGCATTCTCCCTTTTCTCCATCTTCTGTTTTGTTAGACTTTTCAACAGACTCTTCATTTAAGTTATCTTCATTCTCAGCAACATTGCCCGAATCCAATTCTTCCCCAAAAACTTCGGCTACAACAGTAAGTTCCTCAATGCTAGACTCTTCGATGATCTCTTCACACACTTCTTCGTCGACAATTTCAGCTATAAAGGCTTGTGACACAATAGCTCCTGAAATGTCTTCCAATGCACAACCCCAGTCGCAAGGCTCAGTCACATTTTGTAGAGGTTGAGCCACCATAGCATTGTTTGTTGAAGGTGCAAGATTTTCAGAACCACTTGGACGAGCACTTGAGTTTGAAGTAGTTGCTGAATTGTTGTGAGGTCTTGAGTTGTTTCCATGAGAGTTGTTTTCTCTGTTCGATGTTTCCATCTTCGGCTTCCGACAATCACGTGCGAAATGCCAGTAGATGCTGCAGTTGTAACATTTCACCTTTGACATGTCGACTCCCATTCGAGTCTTTATCTGACCTCCTATGAACTTCCTACCCGTTCTCAACAGAAATTTATTCGCTCTACGGACTAAGAGTGCCATATTGAGTTGTAGATCAAGTTCTTCCATTTCGTCTTGGTCTATCTGGTCAAAGTCCTCATCGAGACTTGATGGTTCAACGAGCTTTCCAAGACAGAAGTTCTCGTAGGCAGTCATGAAGGACGCCAAAAGGCTCATGTTTTCTTCTATCAACTTTAAGCAGCTTGCGTCTAGCTTTGGAATGTTCAAGTTTGTTGCTTGAGATTTCTGAGCTCCACTAGAAGAGTACATTCCTTGATTGGAATTTGTTGTTCCACTTGAACTAACATTGTTGCTTATAAAGGCGTGTTCACTTGCAAGAACTTCATTCTCTGAATATAGGGCAACACCGGTTACTCCATTACTACCTTTATCCGTCTGTTTCAAAGCTTTATATAACTGAGGATCTTGGATCTTCTCAAAATCAGATGCTTGATCTTCCATATTCCAAGCATAACCCTTTAGTTTTTGTACAGCTTCTTCCAGTGAGAGCTCCTCGTAGAGAACACCTTCTCTAATCAATGCGGTGTACATATTCCATTCTTTAGAAAGGCAATTTAGAAACTTCTCAACTTTCTCAAATTCAGTGTAGATACCCTCTTGACTTCTATCAAGTTCGCTCAATAGATGATAAAATCGGTTCACCGTGTCATCGAATGATTCATTTCTTAAAGCTTTAAACACAACGAATTGAGTCTTCAAACGTTCGAGACGTCGTTTCATGTACATTGCATTTCCTTCATAGCGCTCGATCATGCTATCCCACAACTCCTTCGAGCTACTTCTCTTACGGAAAGTATGAAGTATAGATTGCATCATAGCCATCGTAATCATTGACATAGCTTTCTCTTCACATTCATAAAAATTTTTTTGGTCGTCGGTGAGTGCCAAATAAGTATCAATTGTTAACGTTCGTACTGGAGTAGCTCCACATCCTTTAACAATGCACAACCAGATCTTGATGTCTTTTGCTCTTACATACCTTTCGAAACGCTCCTTCCACTCAGGAAAATCAAGCTCGTTTATTAACAAAGGAGGTTTGTCGTTACTCCCTACCTCAACATTGTGCTTGAGGTTTTGCACCATTGCAGTCAGATTATTGTTTGCCATTTCGAGATAGTTGTGAAAGAAACAGTGAGTTTAAACAGAAATCAACAGTAGGTTTCCAAGCAAGAACTGTCACTGGGAAGGTTTTCTAAGTTCAAACTCGGAGAGAAAACACGGAGTGAAATGTCTGAGGCTTTAACGGAGAGCAAACCCATATAGCAACCTGAAATAGAACACAAACAAAAACTCCACACTACTTGTTAAGGAATTAAAATCAGACCACTCTACTCTATGCTAAAATACGGACTTGTTGAACTTTATAAGAAACTCGGATCGAAAGAAAATCTAAAACTCGGATCAGTTGAAATATAAACTAGGACAAATAAACTCGGACTCACAACCTTCAACTTAGAATAGAAAAGGACAAAACTCGGACACCTAAAACCTTTAACTAAACTCGGATAAAAAGGCATAAGCTCAAACTCGGACCTCTCAAGTTCAAGATTTAAAAAACTCAGACTTAATTTGAACCACAAAGAGACTCGAACCTAGTACTAAAACTCGGACCCAAAGGAGATGTAAACTTAAACTCGGACCTAGTAAAGGTTCTTAAACTTAAACTCGAACCTAGTAAGGTTTCTCAAACTCGGATCTGATAATGTGTTCTAAAATTCGGACCTAATAAGTGTAAAGAAAATCGGACTCAATGAGGTGTAAAGAAAACTCAGACTCAATGAATTCAGTAACCAGTCTCCGGACTATCTCCCCAATGTGACTTCACAGTGGTTCAACAATAACCCGGAAACACAAACACAAAATTTAAAGCACGGACAATGCTTCCAAGGATCAAACTAGGAATCTTTTTCAACCTTCAACACTGTATGAACAAAAACCAAAACCCCTGTAAAAACCCAGATGAAGATCAACACTAAAAATCACCAAACTACTCAAAATCCATCACCAAATCACTAGAAAAGAATGAAGAATCATGAATAAAGCACAAAAACTCACTAAACACTCACTAAACCCTATCAAAGTTTGAACTTTCTTCACAAAAACCTTCAAACTAAGAAACACCTACAGTAGTATGAGCACACTGCTCTGATACCACTTGTTAAAGCACTGGATCGATGACGAACATCAAACATTGCACTTGATTCAAGACATGAAGAACAATCACAAACATCAAAGATAGAAAGATGTAGAAGATGAACCCTTTATTGTTGAATCAGTCATCACAGATTACACAAACCAAAGGAGTATACATCATCTATAAGCTGGTTTAGATCACAAAGATCTAAACCCTAGCTTTCTCTCACTAACACATATTCTCTCTCTCTCTAGGATGTGCACACCAGGAGGAACAAGAAGTTAGGAGAGGTGCACACAGCTTCTTCAAGGGTTTTTTTTTGTGCCCTAATCCTATACAACACATATATATAGACTACGGACTAAAACCCGGACAAAATAATCTACACAAAAACCCTGACTTTTGCCTAAACACAAACCCCTGACAAAAGTCCTAGACATAAACTTGGACAAATTGTCCAAGGATAAACCTTGGACTAAGTTTCAAGACATGTACAATAAAGACCCTAACAATTGGAAAGCATGCACTTATCACCCAAAGTGCACTAACAAACTCCCCCTTGATCAGTGCATGGTCTTCACGTGGTCTTGAATTCTTCATTATCGTTGACTTTAACTTGGACTTCTGCTTTGGTTGACCAGAACTGATAAGCGACAATTACCCTGCAGGAACTGCACTTACAGACTCCCCCTTAACTGTTGCTATCAGTTCTATTTGACATTGATATCTTCAGTCACCAGATACTGCACTTACATGGATCCCGAGACGACTCACACACTCTATGATGGACAATGGATGATGGTGGTGGATGATGGTGTTATGGTGGTGGTGGGTGGTGGGTGAAGTGTGAGAGAGGTGGTGTGCCAAGGGATGATTTGCACTTGAGCTAAGCACTCCTGTTTATAGGCTGAACAGAAGCTCGGGCACGACCCCGTGTCCATTGGGCACGGCCCCGTGTTCATCCTCTTCTCTGTCTTCATTAATTGCAGTTTGTCTGCATTAGTTAACCACGCCCCCGTGTCCGCTGGGCACGCCCCCGTGTGCAGAAGCATATCTGTACTATCAAGATTTGCCTGGATTCTGCGAATCTTATAGTTAACCACGGCCCCGTGTCCGCTGAGCACGGCCCCGTGGTGGGCGATAGAAGCTTCTACAACTTTGTCTTTTCTGCTGGGACTTGGGCACGCCCCCGTGTTCACTGAGCACGGGGCGTGTTCAGCCTTCTGTTTTCTTGTTTTGCTTGGGAAGATGCTGTCGTGGGGCCGGGCATGTCACGTTTGTTCCTTTTCTTGTATTTATGTTAGATTTAGCTGTCTTTTTGCTTCTTTTGTTAATTTGAGCTCATTTAATCCTGAAAATACAAAAGGAAGACAAAAGCACACTTTTTCCAACATTAGTACTAAAAAAGGGTTAGTTTTATGCCACAATTGATGTAATTTATATGTTGCATTTTACACACATCAAATACCCCCATACTTGAATCTTTGCTTGTCCTCAAGCAAAACTCTTTATTATGTGGCTTACACTCCCAAATGGAATGGGTAGAAGAGAAGGTTTGGGCTTGTCTTGAGTGTCGGGAATCCAAGATCTTTATTGGGTTTTATTTTTATATTATTTACAATCCTATTCGTTATGATTTATTTAGAACGTTTCATAAGATAAATTACTTATTAGGGCATAACATGCCTCTTTAAAATTCCATTTATATACAAGTTTACATACCTCACGGAGATCACTCAACACTCGGCCGAAAATGTATTTTAGTGAATCACTCGAGAGCGGCATGGAACTTACTCCTACCATAGGCTTGCCAAGCAATCAATCCTCCTCCTTTTTAACTATATACCTTTGTAAATATCAAGAGGACTTTTGGGGTGAAGGGTTAGGCTTGGGTTAAAGGTAGGTGGTTGGGTTAGTGGTTAGTGAAAGGGCGAAAAACGTAACAAGCGTCGGTTTTCGTAAGACTTTTGATTTTTGCAACTTTTATTTTGATGAAGCTTTTATTCAAACAGAGTTAATTTTGATAAACTTGTTTGTTTATTTCTCTTTTGCTTCATCATCAACACTTTTTTTTTTGATAAAAAATCATACGAAAAACCGAGCTTGTTACTAAAACTAAAGGTTAAAAATAAAAAAAGGGTTTTGGTGGGTGAAAATGTGTTTGGTTTGAGTTATGGAATGAAAAGGTTTAGGCTCAAAGGGGCTAACTAGGGGGATTTTGGGTAGGTGGTAAAAAAAAGAAAAATAATGGTGTAGAAATAAAAAGGGTTAGTCCTAATGCCTCAATCATTTACTTACTCGGGTTTAAGTTGGTAAGGACGGGGAATGTATCGTCGTGGCAAGTTCTAGAGTCGTAAGAACCAAGCGGCTATTCACACAAGAAACGAAAAATGAGCATTTAGTTTAAAGATATATATTTGTATGCTCAATAAAGGCTCAAAACTCACTTTTTGTAGGAATGGGTTTATAATGTGATCAAGTATATATAATCAAATTTTAACTAGATTTGTCATGCCGTTTCATAATTTTCTTATGTTGGTTTTTTTTTATCACGACGCGGTCGGTTGTAAATTTGTAAAAATATAACCTTTTTAGAACTTGTTATTCCCAAATTAAACCAAGACAAGTAAAAAAAAATGAAAATTTTTGAAAAAATTTGGGGTGATTAGCGGTTCCAATAGAGTTTTGTGTAAGGCTTGTTTTTAAGACTTGCAAGATTCAAGGTTTTAGCATCCCCCCACACTTAAATTACACATTGTCCTCAATGTGTCCCAAAAATAAGTTTTTCGGTTGATTAAAATGTGTAAAAGTGGGTTAAAAACAAGATTTTATGGTACTGGGTAGCTGAACACGGGGTGGTGTTGGCTGAGCATGGCCCCGTGGTCAGACTGCCAGTATCAAATTTAAACAGAAGGCTGGGCACGGGGGCGTGTTCAGTGAGCACGGCCCCGTGTCCAGTTACCTGAACTGGGCGTTTTCTGCAGAACCTCGGGCATGGGGGCGTGTTGGGTTGAGCACGGCCCCATGCTGAACTTGCTGTAATGAAGAAAAATCATTGGGAGGCTCTGTTTTTGTGCATGGGGTGTGGGTTCAAGTTTCCCTTAGTAACCTCCATCATCCCGAGTGTGTTTTATTCCTGAAAATTAAAACTAAACTAGAAAACGTAAAAGTTAATCTAAACTAAAACTATGGATAGTTCCGCGGAGTGCCTCCGTGGTGCGCCACGTTTATAAGGGTCCTTGGCTAGACCCACCTTATCAGGTGGTTCTGGCTCATATTCAATTAGGGGGTCATTATTGCCGAATGGATATTTCATTGATCGCTCAAGATCGACACTCTTTTTAAATGCCCCTAACTGAATAGGTAGATTGTTGAACTTCCGGTTTTTCAACGCTTCGTGAGTTTTTACAAATGGTCGTCCCAACACTAGAGGAGCGTCATCGAGGATGACAAAGTCGGTTGGGATTACCATTTGATTTGTTTGAACCAAGATATCCTTAACTATACCGATTGATTTTATTACCTTCCGATTAGATAGAAAAATGGGTATTTGAAGTGGAGAAAAATCACTAATACTTAATTTTTCGAAAATGTAGTTGGGCATTATGTTAACACAAAGATCTTTATCAATTGTGACATTACTAATAAACGAGTTTTGAAAGAAACATGGAACCGGTGTAATGTTAATTTCAAATGGGTCTTCTTTTATTAGCGAGGTTTGATCATTAGTTAACTTAACACTTACCATTTTGTCAATTTTAGTGTTAGTGTTCAACTCTTTTAAAAATTTAGCATGAGTGGGAACTAAACAATGATTTTCAAAAGAAGGTGACAAGAGATTAATTTCTTCAAAATTAGACTCTTCTTGAATTTTAATGTTAACGGACTCACCTTTTTCGTTGTTTAACTCATGTGTCGGTTTTTCACTTATTTGTTCTTCCATTTTTACACTTTCAATTATCTCTTCATTATTTAATTCTTCTCTTGCGCGGGACTCCTCTTCCCTTTGCGCGAGATTCTTTTATATAGCGTTCGATAACTTTAAGGTGTTCTAATATCCTATCGGTCACTTCGGTTATAGAAAAAGGATCGGGATTTTCAAAGATTGAATCCGGTTGTTCGATCCTTTGTTCCTCATAATACCCATATGAAGTAGATGGTTCACACCATTGTTCTTCATTGTAAGCATATGACGGATAAGGGCCGTAATTTTGTTCTTCATAGTACTCATATGAGGTGGGTTGTTCATGCCATGGTTCCTCATAATAAGCATATGAAAGTGGTGGCTCATATCTTGGTTCCTCAAAGTATGAGTAAGAAGGCTCATACCTTGGTTCATTAAAATATGAGTATGAGGGAGGAGGTTCATACCTTTGATCTTCATAGGACGTGTATGAAGTTGATGGCTTGTACCTGGGCTCCTCATAGTAGGTGTATGAAGTGGATGGTTGATATAAGTCATAATACTGAACTGAGTGCGGGTCACCACAATTAGTGCAATAATTATTCCTATAATCATCCTCCTCATAGGTGTAGTTGTAACCTCTTGAGTATTGATCCATAAGAATCACTTAGCAGACCACAACCAAGTCTCGAGACCAGAAAACAAAAATAAAAATGGAAACAGAGGCTGGACACGGCCCCGTGTTCAGTGGACACGACCCCGTATACAGAATCTGTATCTGGGCGTTTTAATTAAAGTTACTGATTTCGTTGAGCACGGGGGCGTGTTCAGTGAGCACGGCCCGTGTTCAAGCTACTGTATCTGGGTGTTTTATGAAAAATATGCAACACGGCCTTGTGTTCAGTGAGCACGGCCCGTGTTCAACCTACTGTAAATGCAAAACTAAACTAAAATGCAGAAAATTGTGCGCGCGTTTTAAAAAGGTTTTGAAAAACTGATCAGGCTGTCGATTTTAAGCTTTCTTAAAATCCTTGTGTCCCCGACAACGGCGCCAAAAACTTGATGCGTGTGAAGTGTGTATATAAGTTTAAGTATATTTTAAGCCCTTTTTACACTCTTTTAGCCAAGTTTTAAATTTATAAAACACGATATTTACTAACACTAAACACACATATGGGCAAGTGCACCCATCGTGAGCGTAGTATAGCGTTGGTAAGATACCGAGGTCGTCCAAGGACACAAGAGCTTTTAGTACCGGTTTATCCTCAACGTCTAATCAGATCAAAAATTAGAAAAAAAGGTTTTTAAACTAGAAAAATAAAAACTAACTAAAATGCTGAAAATAAAATAAAAATAAAAACAGATAGACAAGATGAATCACTTGGCTCCGACTCGTGTATAGTGTAACCTTTGATTATTTTCGCACTTTTGCACTTGTTAAGAGATTATCTTAGTTATTGTAGTAGGCCCCTCTTTTGAAGGTGACGTTACCCTCAACCAAGTAGTTTGAGTCCGCAAGGATACAATCCTAAAGGGTCGGATTATTGAAAGATAATTAATTAAGTTATTAATGCATATTATGGTAGGCCCCTCTTTTGAAGGTGAGTTACCCTCGGCTAAGTAGTCTGAGTCAGCAGGGATACAGTCCTAAGTAGCCGGGTTAAAGTATTAATAGTAGCTTACATATGAGGGGGTCAAAGAGTTTGGACCCCCTCCATCCAATACCGTTAAGTATTGAAGGAGGTCCTACTAAAGTTGACCCAGGTCCATGCAGGATCTATACAATGAACAAGGCAAGACTCTTACCAAACCGTTCCCTTAACCCCCGACCGGGTAGCCAACATACCTCCATATAGACCGTGGAGATATGAATGGTGAAAATCTTTTATTTTATATAGATAGTAAAATAATGCCAAGACACCACGGACAAACGATAAGGAAAAATCACCTTCAACATAAGAAACTAGTTATTAAAGTCTTTAATACATAACCGAGTAAAAAGTGCGAAAAGATTAAAAATAAAAGGTATTACACTAGACACTTTGTCTTCACCAAGTGATGTAAGAGACTTAGGCAAACATGGCCTTTGATTGTCAAGAACTCTTACGATCAATCTTGGATCCCGAGATGACTCACACACTCTATGATGGACAATGGATGATAGTGGTGGATGATGGTGTTATGGTGGTGGTGGGTGGTGGGTGAAGTGTGAGAGAGGTGGTATGCCAAGGGATGATTTGCACTTGAGCCAAGCACTCCTATTTATAGGCTGAACAGAAGCTCGGGCACGGCCCCGTGTCCATTGGGCACGGCCCCGTGTCCATCCTCTTCTCGGTCTTCATTAATTGCAGTTTGTCTGCATTAGTTGACCACGCCCCCGTGTCCGCTGGGCACGCCCCCGTGTCCGCTGGGCACGCCCCCGTGTGCAAAAGCATATCTGTACTATTAAGATTTGCCTGGATTCTGCGAATCTTATAGTTGACCACGGCCCCGTGTCCGCTGAGCACGGCCCCGTGGTGGGCGATAGAAGCTTCTACAACTTTGTCTTTTCTGCTGGGACTTGGGCACGCCCCCGTGTTCACCGAGCACGGGGCGTGTTCAGCCTTTTGTTTTCTTGTTTTGCTTGGGAAGATGCTGTCGTGGGGTCGGGCATGTCACGTTTGTTTCTTTTCTTGTATTTAAGTTAGATTTAGCTGTCTTTTTGCTTCTTTTGTTAATTTGAGCTCATTTAATCCTGAAAATACAAAAGGAAGACAAAAGCACACTTTTTCCAACATTAGTACTAAAAAAGGGTTAGTTTTATGCTACAATTGATGTAATTTATATGTTGCATTTTATATACATCAAAAATACGTCAGTTTTCCTTGGTAAATACAATTAACCAACTCATTTTGAAAATGTTTAAAAAATTGATTTGAATGCACAAGGCACAAAATATCTTTTATAACTTGGGATAATTATTTATATATAAACTTGTAAAAGAATTACATGTTCGTTATACGTTCAGTAGCCCGGGCTGAATACCGGGTTAAAGATTAATAGACACACCACATGATATAATCCCGCGGTGAGTTATTCTCAATTCCGTCGGTTATACCTTTATATATATATATGCACCGTCAGGTGTATGCCTACACCTCGTGCTTAGGTTGTGGCCATTTCAATGAATGATGCCAAGGATATCCGGGACATGGTCATTAAACCCCCAAAGGCTTTAAGCAAACAAAATAATTTAAACGAGTCATCTCAATAAATTAACCTTCATATGATTAACAATTCAATGCCCGACCAAGCGGTATTTTATATACCGTACCCCAAGCCCGTTTAAGGGAAATTAAGTTAAAAGTATTTACCCGAGCAAATTATATAAATTTATCCCAGCCGTACAAATCAGCAAGTGCAAGTATCTTTTACTGGTCTCCTAAATCTGGAACGAAGGTTTTAATTAACCTATTAGATTCCAAACGGGTCTTACTTAAGTTAAACTTAGACCGGTTAGTTTTAAAGAAAGGTATACGGTTCAAACGCAAGATTAAGTGAAGACCAGATTAGAGTGTGGTCTAGACCCGACAAGTTTGAAGACTTGTATAATATGGGTAAACTAAACACATTCTGGATTTTGAAGTAAAAATGATAAGGTTTGACCCGTTTCGGTTAATTTATGCAAACTAGTTACATAACCCGTAACGAATGCGATAAATGCATAACGTGTAACCAAATGAGTCATGAACAGGTTTCCAAAGTTAATATGATTTTAATATGTTGTGATATCAGTAGGATACCTTCCAATATACCCAAAACGCATTTAAACTCAAATTAAGCCCCGTAGGGGTATTTTGGTCATTTACCTAAGGCATATAAACTACCTACCATACAACTAACTAAACGAAGTGACCATAAGGTATAACCTTGGATGGTTATTCCCTATACAACTATGGTCACCTATTATGTTTGGTCGGATCCTAATGATCGACCAAATGGGTCTAGTTCGAAAGTCTAAGCGGTTGTTTAGACCGCTTATCTTACGACCCTACATAAGCACTAAACCTAAAGTGACGAGTTAAACATGTTAAAACATATTTAACAAAGTTAGAAAACAAGTTTGATATTAAGACAAAGGGTCTTGATACCCAAAAATAGTTTGGTTGCAAAATACGCATAAACGCGCATTTTGACCGAAACTATGACTCGTCACTAAGCCTAAATAACGTGGTAATAAGTAGGTATAGTCACAAGAGACTATAACCATCATTATTACGCTCACGTTATGAAGTTCAAACGAACTTCGTGTTGACCATTGACTGGTCAAAGCAGAAAGTCAAACACTGTTTGACTTTCCCGCTTAAAAACGCATAAAAGAACGAAAGAAGCTTACAAAGGGTCCAAGCTAGGAAGATCTTGATTCAAATTGCTCAGGTATGAAGTGTTAAACCCCAACTTAGAGCTATTTGAATCAGATTGTGAGGAATGAGAATGAAGGTGTTGGGTTTATATAGATTTTGGTAAACCGTTAGGATCGTTCCTCGTAAACCGTGCTTGAATCATGACCTTACACTTGGGCCCAAGGTTTTAGAATACCATGGGAACATGTAAAACCATCAAATACCAGCCCATAGGGTGCAAAACCATGGCTTAAAACAATCAAAACGTAAAAAATGGACCAAGTTCAATGTATCTGCCAGAAATTTCAAAAATGGTCACTGCACTTGTAAAACTTGATTTTTGGCACTTTTAAGCCCCGTTAACCCCATTTCAAGTCTCTAAAATTAATTTAAAGTATCAGGAACTTAAAATATGCTCAAAAAAAGCTCGGATATCGGCTCGTTTGGTCGTACGGTTGCGTTGTTCGGTTAATTACAACGGAAGTCGTAACGAACGCAAAAACGATCCAAATTAAGCGACGAATGGATTTTATCATGCCAATCACTAAAATAAAATATTTTAATGATTATATAAATTTTTGGATGTCCGGATATATATTCAGAAAGTAAGATATGCGCGAAAATGCAAACTTATGCACTTTTTGACGCTTTTAGTCCCTGTTGATCAAATAAGTTTATTTTTGCGCACCAAACACCTCTAAGCCTATTTATAAGCTATGTAAAGGATATTTTGGGCATGTTTAACTTATGATCATATTTCGGAAGGTTCGTTACCATACGAATCGGTATACTTTTGCAGTTTGATGTAAATAGTCCCTTAAATCGCACAAAGTAGCGCGAAATGTCATTTGATGATATCCAAGCCTTCCATGGCCCATAATGGGTATTCCCAAGAATGTGTTCAAATATTACTATGCTCTCGTTTGCTTAAATGGTCACCAAAATGCGTAGATTTAAAAGTTGACGCATTTGGGTCCCTCTAATGCGCAAACTTGCGTATATCATCGTTTAATAGCATCGAAGCCTTATCTAATCCATGTTAGGCACTCTTGAGAGTATTATTAAACATCGCGATGCTTCGGGTTTGTAAAAAGGTCATTCAGAGGTATAATTAAACATATTCACACTTTTAGTCCTTCTAACTTGCAAAGTTGCGCGTTACTTTACTTATAGGCATAAAAGCCCTTAATGGCCAATATTAGGCATTCCCAAGAGTATAATAAATTATCATGAAGCTCTCGGTTTGTTAAAAGGTCACTCAGAGGTAAGAATTAACATGTTGATGCTTTTAACCCTTCATCGCGCAAACTTTCAATTAATTACGCAAACGGCTACTCTTGATCAACAAGTGGCTCATTTGTGAACATGATTACCGTGTAACGTTATTCAGAGGCTTATAATAAGCATGTTAACATTTCCAGTCCTTCTATATTCAAAGTTTCTTTTTTTTCGCAAAATTAGTCCCTCAAATTCAATGTTTGACTTTTTTAGGGTTTATTACACGTGTCAATACATTATTGGACGTGTCAATACATTATTGGACGTGATTTTACGAGGTGTTACAACTTGGCTATGAGAATAGCTAAGTATGTCATCTATAAAGACAATAACAAACTTATCTAAGTATGGTTTGTAGACCCTATTCATGAGATCCATGAATGCTGCTGGCGCATTAGTGAGCCCGAAAGGCATCACTAAAAACTCAAAATGTCCATACCTTGTTCTGAAAGCTGTCTTGGGCATATCTTCAGTTCTAACTTTTAGTTGATGATACCCAGATCTCAAATCAATCTTCGAGAAGAAGCTCGCCCCTTGGAGCTGATCAAATAAGTCATCGATCCTGGGTAAAGGATAACGATTCTTGATTGTCACTTTATTTAATTCGCGATAATCAATGCATAAGCGCATTGATCCGTCCTTCTTTTTCAAAAACAATATTGGAGCTCCCCAAGGCGAAGAGCTGGGTTAAATGAAACCTTTTTCCAGTAAGTCGTCCAATTGAGTTCTGAGCTCTTTCATTTCGGTAGGCGCTAGACCATAAGGGGCTCGAGCAATAGGCGTAGATCCTGGCAGAATGTCTATCTTGAACTCTACTTGCCTCTCAGGAGGTAATCTAGGTAATTCATCAGGAAAGACATCAGGATACTCAGAGATGATTGGAATGTCTTCAATCTTAGGCTTCGGATCATTCACAGTCACCTGTGCCATGTAGATGACACATCCATTCTTCAAACACTGGGATACCTTGAGAATAGACACATTGCTGGGCAATCCATATTGTATATCTCCTTGAATAGTGACTGATTCACCAGAAGGGGTTCTGATAATAACTAGATTTTTATCACAGGCAATTTGGGCTTGGTTATGCGACAACCAATCCATGCCTAAAACTATATCAAACCCAGCCAATTTCATTGGCAAGAGGGATAGGGGGATAGAATGATTCTTCATGGATATAAAACATCCATCAAGAAGAGTGGAAGCTGTTTCTAAGGTACCATCGGCAAGCTCTACCTCATATTTTATGTCTAGAGTCTTAATAGGCAAATTCAATAACTTACAGAACTTATGGTCTACAAAAGACTTATCAGCACCGGAATCAAATAAGACTCTAGCATAGTTATTATTAATGAGGAAGGTACTTATTATGACGTTCTCGTCGTTCAACGCTTCCCTCGCGTTCATCTGAAAAACTCTCGCATTGTTTTTCTTCGCCTCCTCGGGCTTCTTAACATTCTTGGGGCAATTTGTCTTGATGTGCCCCTTTTCATTGCAACCATAACAGGTTGCATCCTTGATATTTTGGCAATCCACAGACTTATGCCCTTTCTTTTTGCAAATCCCACATGGTTTGGCCTGTGGGTCTTGGTTGCACTTTCCAGAGTGCCTTTTGTTGCAGGTTTTGCATCTGGGCTTGTCACTTGACTGCCCCTTCTTAGAATTAACATTCCCTTTTACTTTTCTTGTTTGACTGAGGAGACTTGTCTTCCTCCCCCTTCCTCTTCCCATCATCGATAGCTTTCTTCGCCCTACTCCTCACAACATCTAGAGTAAGGGACAAAGATAGATCCACAGCGGATCTATAAGTGGCTGGCTTAGAAGCCTTAACATTCCCTTTCACTTCACCGATGAAACGCGCAATGCGTTTGGGTTCACGGGTGACTAAGTATGGTACAAGCCTTGACATCGAGTTGAAGCTAGTCACATAGGATCTACAATCCAGATCCTTCATTACCAAGGTGAGGAAGTCAGTCTCTATCCTCTCGACTTCATGTTGAGGACAATAAGTGTCCTTCACCAAATCAACAAACTTGCTCCATGAAAGGTTGTACAAAGGGAGCTTTCCAGTGGCTTGCACTAATGCTTTCCACCAAGTGAGGTCATCACCCTTAAAAGATTGAGACACAAACTTCATTATATCTTCCTTAGCACATCCACTGATGTCTATCACGGTCTCCATTTCGTCTAACTATTTCATGCAATCAATCGCTCCCTTTTCTCCTGTGATATCCCCCGGTTTACAGGAGACGAAGTATTTATAGCTACCTCCCTTGGTGTACCTGGGAGTCGGTTCAAGGACAATCTGCTTCTGAGGTTCACTTCTTTGATTAGACGAGTGTTGAGACTCGTCCTTCTTCAGTGTATGCGAATGAGAATGGGACTTTGAATGAGTTTTGGACCGAACATTGCTCGGTTCCTTGAACTTATCATGCACAGCTTGAGCAACCGCTGCGGTTATCATTGCTTGCAGTTCGGCACCAGTGATATTAATCCTGGTGTTGTTTCCTTCTGCAGGATGACTGTTTGCTTCATCCGAGCCAGCCATTTTTGAGTACTAAATCAAACAATAATTTAGCATTTAGATTATATAATAAATCATCGCATTGATGATTGTATGGTCATGGTATTATTAAACCATATGGACCATTTTAAATAATATTAATTTAATCATGATTTGCCTAGGCTATAACAGAACCATAATAAGCAATTAATAGGATTAAAATCCTTTATTTCTATTAGACAGGGGATATAAACCACAACTGTCAATGTCATGAAAGACATTTTTATTTAGCACAAGGCTCGTCTCGAAGGACATTTAGATGGCACAAAAGGCCTTGTCACAAGGACGATTAAAACATAACCAATAATCTCTTGGATCATTGATCTTTTAAGGGTCGAACATAGTTCATCGCCTTTTTGACAAGAAGTTTATAAATAAAACTATCATTGTCATTATTACACCTTTGCTTATAAGCATACATCTCTAATGGATGCTTTGGTGCATACATCATATTGATGTTTATTAGCCATGATTCACATTGATCATATAGGCTATATATAAGTGACTTGGAAAGATCCAAGTACATTTGGAAGCTTGTGTGGTTTCTCGTACCGCACAGCCAGGAATGTTAACATGTTTTCCGATGTTAATAGGGATTTATTGTCTTAAAAAGGTTGTACCATCATAGCCATTTAATAATTTGACTAGGTTATACCTCTAAGAAAATTTCTTTGGCAGATCAATTTAAAATCTGAAATGATAAAGCATGATGATGTAATAAAGTACATAATTAAAATCCAAAGAAAATTCCATTAAACATTAAACTATTACAAGGCGCCCTAAACGGGTCTTAAAAAGAAAATACTGCCCATGCAGGGGCTACAGAAATAGAAATAAGTCCTCGCAGGGACTAGGTACAAGAAATAAAATGTCCTCACAGGGACTTGATTGAAAATAAAATACAAAGTACAATAAACAACTTCCTATTTCTTTTTGCCTTTGATGAGACTTGCAAGGCCCTTAAGAAAACTGTTATGCTTCTTTTTGGTATCATCTGCTTCACGCTCAACCCTGTCTAACCTCTGCAGTATTTCTTGGGTTTGCTCTTGTTGGGGAGAAGGAGGTTGCTGATGTGGGGGATATTGATACCCCCTGCACCGGATATCCAGTTGGGTAAACTGGAGGGTAAGAAGAAGGATAAAGTGCATTATACTGTGCAACAGTAAGATATGGATCATAGGTTCCATAATCCGATGGGTATCCAGATGGATTATACCCAGATGAACCTGGGTATATCGGGATCGGGTTGTCAAAACCCACAGGCGGTGGCGGTGGTGCATAAGAAGCCGGCGGAGGATCGTTTTCCGGTACCGTGTGCGAGGGTCCACCCATTTGTGGGTCCTCGGGGATAGGAGGGTAAGAACTTGAACCCTGAGGAGAACTGAACCGAGGTCCTCCTCGCACAGAAATTCGTGCATTCCTCCTTCGCCTCGGCGGCTCGGGAGGTGGTTGAGGTGGTTGTTGAGGCGGCTCCTCAATAGGTAGAGGTGCTGGAGAGACTGCTTGAAGTTGTGGTTTAACCAAAGGAGGTTGAGCAGGAGAGTTATGATATGAAGGGGTAAAGGCCCAATCATACGTGGCCCGCCTTTCTTGAAATGTATCGGGCCCTTGATACGGCGATCCTTGATATGGAGAACCGCTCGAGATGCTAATAGGGTGGCCCGGTGTTCCGGTTTGCATTTCAGGGTCCGGGTCGTCGTCCATCTTCATGTCATGAGGAAAGTGATCCTCGGGTCCCAAAGGGTTAAAACCCAAAAAGTCGTTGACGTAGTCATTGGGATTAAACTGAGCTGGAGAGTAGGTAGAATCCGAATGATGCAAGGAATCAGAATGCAAAGAATGGTAAGATTGATGGGAATGGTGGGAGTAATGCGAATGATGAGAGTCATGGGAGTGTTGCGAATGCTGGGGCTCGTCTGGAACATGCGGCCCGAATGATGGATGAAAAGAAGGTGATGAGCTCAAAGAGACAGAGTGTCTTGCTGGTTCGAAAGAATGACCCCAATGGTCGTGGGAATCAGAACTAGAAAATGATGCAGACGGGGTGCGCCGATGTGAAGGTCCTGCTGATGGTCCACCTCGCATGGGACCCTTTCCTTTGGCTCTCACTCTTGGCGGCATTGTTGTTGATTAATCCTGTCAAAACAAGTAATACAAAAATAAAATATAAACAGCAAAGGAAAGTTAAGAATAAATCCTAGGTCATTGGCCTAGACTCGGAAGTCTAAGGAATGTGCTTATTGTGTCATTGAGATTAAACACAAAAGGTTAGTGTTTAATTCACTCAATGTTGGCTCTGATACCAACCTGTTACACCCCGATATTTCCACATATTACCGTGGGCCCGACGGGGAGTATCGTGACGTAGTTGATATCATCATTGTCAATACACACAATATATTAGCACAGCGGAAGGCTTGGTAAATAAACTATTACAAACCATAATGTCTGAGTGTCCAAGTGAAAGAATATACAGATTGGAATGTAATAAGATCCACAGGTGGATCATAAAAAGTACAAAGAAACAAAATAACAGACTTCAGGTATCTATGGATTTGCAAGATCCTCTTATGACACTTAATAGCTCCAGCCTATTACGAGAGGTACCTGTCAATCAGTCTTTAAGAAAATACGTCAGTTTACACTGGTAAATACAATTAACTGACTCCTTTGAAAACATTTATGAAAATTGATTTAAGTGCACATGGCACAAATCATTTATAACATGGGACAATTATTTAAAAATATTCTTGTATACAGATTTACATGTTTGTCATACAATTGGGGCCGGTTGGAAGCCGATCATGATTAACCGACTCACCACTTATAGAACCCATAAAGGAGTCATCCCCAACATGTGGGTTTATATTTTATTTAGCATTTGCATCTGTCCGGTGTATGCCTACACCCCGTGCATAGGTCGTGGCCATTTTCAAATGAAATGAGCCGAGGATATCCAGGACACGGTCGAATTAACCCCCAATGTTTATGTTATCAAACAAGACAGATTAAAACGGGTTATGTAAATTTATTAATCACAATCCGATTAAATGATTTCATACCCGACCAAGTGGTATTATTATAATACCATATCCCAAGCCCGTATAAGGGAAAATAAGTTAAAAGTATTTACCTGAGCTAATGTGAAAGGTAACTCAACAGTATAATCCTAAGCTGTATGATGGTACCTTCTACTGGATGCTATTTAATTGGTACAGAAGGTTTAATAACCTATTAGGATGCTAACGGGTCCTTAGTTAAGTCAAAGACTTAGACCGGCTAGGTAGAAAGAAACTTTACGGTTCTAAACGCTAGATTAAGCGGAGACCGAAATAGAATGTGGTTTAGACCCGACAAGCTTGGATACTTGTATAATATGGGTAAACCAATCATATTCTAGAATTTTGAGGATTTAATGATAAGGTTAAACCCGTTTCGGCTATTTTACGTAAACTAGTCACATAAACCGATCCGAACGCATAAAGCGTAACGGGTAACCAAATGAATTATATACAGGTCTTAATTGTTATTATTCTTAAAATATGTTAATACATCAGTAGGATGTTAACATATATGCCCAAAAAGTAATTTAAACTAATTTAAGTCCCATAAGGGCATTTTGGTAATTTTAATGCTTATAAAAGAGATTTTATAACAAACTGAAGTTCTGGTCTTTTGAAATCAGTAAAAATATTTAATTTATCTCATTACATCAGTAAGATATTATATATATGTGAAATTTACTATTTATGACCAAACTATGTCCTGAAAGGGCATTTTGGTCATTTCACATAGGCTTTTAAGGGCATTTTTGGAAATCTGAGTTCTTAACTTATACCTACTGTAATAATACTTAAATTTGTTTAAAAATTCAGTAGGTAACAAGTCTTAGATGTTAAATATGGTTTTAAACCATACTATGCACCTAAATAGTGTAAAACTCGCTAATTGACGATAATCAAGATGTTTATGTAAATCTGAGGTTTTGATCAGTTTTAAATGCTCAAAATAATTTATTTAATGTATGAAATCAGTAGGAAAAAGTTTGGCATTTAAATCATTTGTTAATCTCATTTTATGCCTAAAAAGGGTATTATCGTCATTAACCGAATTACACAAGAACTCTATGTTTTAAACAGATTATAATCTGACCAAAAATCTTAAATTCCTTAAAAATAATATCTTAACAGTAGGTAATGAGTTTTGGTTCAAAATCCAAGTTTAAAGGTGCATTATGCAAGATATCGCAAATTAATTAATAAAAAGCTTCTAATTACGATATCGCGCATTACTCCTATTTGGGACCAAGAACTGATGTCAAATTTTCGAGACAAGCTTATATATCAGTAGCAAAGGTTTTTGTCCACTCACATTTCTAAAAATCTCATTTGTATGACAAAAGGGCATTTACGACATTTATAAGCATATTAACGATCAAGAGCATATAATTCAATCCACTAAGAACCATGCAATATAACTCCAGAGGGTTATACTGCTGAGTAATATGGTCCTAATGGAAGCTTAAAACATGGAAGAATTAAGCTTGAACGGGTCAGAACTGAAAGTCAAAGCAAAAGTCAAGCTTTTGCGACTTTCGGTTATAAACAGACCTTAGACTAATAATTGCCGGGTTAGGACTGATAAAACATGTTCTAATATTAATTACTAAGTCATTAGAATGTTAAAATATAATTTAGAACCTCTGTCTTATTAATTTAAATCATTTTTAAACTTTCTGTCCAGTTTGACTTTTTGTCAAACTAGTTTTACCCGACAATTAACTAGTCAAACGAAATAATTAGGAGGTGCCCTTTTGAGGGTTAATCACCTACATTAATATGGTTCCATAACCACTTTCGTTTCGGTCAGTGGCTGGACCATTTGTGATTAAACCGAAAGTGAAAGCTTAACTACGATAAGTTTAACTTTTCGGTTTTTAAACTAATTAAAAGGACTAAGCAGGGACTAAGACTCTTACTAATGGTCCTTGCTATCTTTTCTACACTTCTAAGTTTTCTCCTATTGCTTGAAAGCTCGAGATGTGTGTCCTTTTGAATTTGTTGCAAATGAGTGCATAAGAACACAACACTAGTGCTCCTTATATACTAAATACCAAGTGTCTAGATCATTTGCAGCTGTAATGGGGGCTCCTAGGATCACCCCAGGTGTCCTAGTGGATTAATAAATCCGTTTAACAGCCCATAGGATCGATACAAATGAGAATAAGTCGGTTATGCAGCTGAAACCTGCATCTTTCAACATGTTTCTGTGCTGGGGACTTCTACGCGGCCCGCGTAGGCTTGTTAAGGGGCTTACGCGGCCCGCCTAGACCTGCTGCTCAGGTTAAAACTTGTTTCAAACATGGCAGAATCAGTCCCTGGCCAATATAAACCTTATATAACTTCCTTTTTGACATGTTAGGCCCTTGTAGTTAGTTTGTAGAGGCCCAAGGATGTATAAACAAGCTTCGTTAGGCTCGGTTTCGTTAAATATCACTATAAATGCAAGTTTCATCTAGTTGACACTTTTCACCCAAAGTCTTGAAAACTCGCTTAACGATCTCAAAACCACGTGGAATTTTTATCACTTATTCTTGAGAGTATATTTGAATGTTTCGAAGCCTTGGGTTTGATAAAAGGTCACTCAGAGGTCAGAATTAACAAGTTGACGCGTTTAACCCTTGTAGTTTTATAATCTTCCGATTATTTTTACAAACGGCTTCTTATATCTAATTAATCACTCGCGTAAGAATATATTCTTCACGTATGGTCATTCAGAGGCTCAAGTTTGGCATGTTGACACTTTTAGTCCCTTCGCATACATATTTTCACTGTTTGTCAACTTTAGTCCTTCAAACTCAATCTTTCACACTTTTAGAGTTTAGGACACGTGTCTATATATAATTGGACACATTTTTACGTGGTGTTACAGAAACCCATTAAGAAGATACGGATGAGATGGTTTTTCGATTTAAGTTTTCGGCACCGTGACCACTGCTTTCCATTTTCAGAGATCGGATGCTCAAAGTACAGATCCTTTCGAAGGTATTCTCATCTCATTGTTGATACAAGTTTTTAAGGTTACAAGTTAAGTGGATAAACCAATTTCATGTATTTTTTTATATATTTTGATTTCTTAAATTGGGGTATAAAACAAAGATGCATGGTACATTGAAAATCAACAATAGAACATTTTACATTAATGTGAACTTAAAATTCCCATTGGTTTGATCCCATGGCTTGCATCTGGCATTGATTCTGAATCGAAATTCATAAGGTATGTCCTTTTTTCCATGTTCAGTTTTTCATTCGTAAGTTATTATGTATATTTATTTCTTAACCTGTTGGACATTAATTCAGGTGCATATGGTTGTTGATGCTTGCAAGAATGTCCCAAGACGCTTGCATATAAAAAGATAGCATACTATGAATTGGAAGTTCAATATTTTCTTTTGGTTATGTTTTTAAGTGGTAAAATGGGTAAAAAGAATGAGCTAATATGGAAACATTTAAATGGGTTGATTGGGTGAAAGTGCCTCTGCTGAACACCACTGGCTCTTATCATGATATAACTGGTTGAGACAACACAAATGGTAAAAGCTCTTATATAGAAGTTTGTTGACATTTTAAACATTATTACACTTGATCATCATGCATTACCACCATCATCCATCTAAACCTTTTGCTAATGATCAGGGTATGTACAAGTTGACATGGTGGGAACAGATCGATAGTAGTGAAAACAACTCACTTGCATCTGGAAGTTGCTCACTCTTGTCCTTGTGGCATGTAAGTTAGTTTTACATGTTTATCCCTTAAGCTTTCATATAAGATACCAAATACTATTAATAGTTACCACTCTACTGAGCTTTTTATTTTATGATATTGGTGGCTAAGTAAGAAAATATATTGAATTTCTTGATTTATCTGGAGTTGCTTTTGTACCATATACTATACAGGAATCATAGAAACTCCCAAAACTGAAAAGAATATAAATAGAAAATGAGTATGTACCTATTGCAGCTGTTTCTCAGTTTTGCATATCTATATGGTTAATAAGTCAACTTTTCACATGTCTATCTAATGCAGTAGCATATAGTTTTATCATGGTTGGGAAGGACCCTACTTTACGTACACTTTACACAAAAAGGACTCTAATCAGAACGGTCTTTCTTTGCGGTTGCCGAAGGCTCTTAAAACCGACAGAATGACCAGGTAACGTTGCACCCCGTCGGATGATTTAGAAGCAGTAATTAATGAAAATTGTTACTTGTTTATTACAGGCAAAGAACCACAAGTTTAACTTTATGGGACTCATATGGCCGAACAGATGTTAGATTATCTTTTGACACTCCAAGACGAGGCTAATGTGGTGATAATACTTCATTTTGATTCATGAGGGTTTGAAAGTTCTTTTCAAGTCTTCTTATACTTGAATCTAAAATTAAATAATTTATTTGTTTTTGTAGGACGTCCTGGCATTTCAAACTCTTTCCATATTACCAACCTGATTATCAACGAGGACATTCTTGATATCAATCGCTTTAAGAAAAAGTATGACCCATTTACACATGGCCTGCGTAAAAAGTAGAAATGGCCTCAAGCTATAGATACTTGATTAGGGTGGTCAAATTTCAAACAAAACTACAAATGTCGTGTATAAAGAAGTTTTTAGAGATTTGTAAAATTTAATGTGTACCTTCATATTTTATTGTCTGTGAGTGTTGAATACCTTGCTTCTAAAAATCAAGAAGACGATTTTTGCAAACACTATCTGGTTTTTATGATATTCAAACAATATGTCATTTTTATATAATGGGAATTGTTATATCATCATTTGGTTTTATTCGTTATACCGTGTAACACACAGGGCTATAAACTAGTATCATAACGTAATGTGATGCGATACTATATAGTGTAACATAATGTGAAGTATATAACGTAATATGCTATAATATGATATAATATGATGTAATTTGATATAATATTGTGTAATATGAAATAATAGCTGTCACACCCCGACCACGTAGAACATACAAAACGTGGCGGAAACGTCGGGGAGTGTTGTAACAGAATTAATTGTTTCAAATCCATGGCAATTGAAGTTTCGTTTTATTGATTAAAAGTGTTACAATGTCTTAACAAACAAAGAAATACAACATAATTAACTAGTCTTGCATCTTTTATTGTCACTAAATCCCAAGTCTGCCTATGTGTATCTTGATCATCTTATGCAACAATTCCTGAAAAACACATGTGAAAATAGGTACGTCAGCATAAAAATGCCTGTGAGATACATAGGTTTTGTGAAAATAGGTTTCATGACTTATGTTTTGAGAAAATGTTTAGTCATGAACCTTGTAATTTGCTTTGTTTTGTAAATCATTTGAAAAATGATAAGATTAGATGATATGTATAAATAAATGTCAGGTTAAATGAATAACCATGTAAAAATGTGTTTGTATAAGATAAGTTGTTTGTAAATCAATGTCTTGTGAAAAGTATGTTATTTGTATAAAATGTTATATGTATCAAACTGAAATGATTCAAATAACGCTACGATATGTAATACCATACAAACACTTATATGTAGGAAGTACCAGCGGCGTATCCACCATGCTTGTATCATATTACACATGCATCGTTACTTAATCACTTAATCAAACCAAACCATCAAGATGTAAAATGTTCATGTCTAATGTAAATCATGTAATATGTATCCAAAATGTAAGCCTGTGATGAATAACAAATGTACTAAGTACACGACAATAGACATACGTAGCATGTGACCTGTACTAAGTATGCAACAATAGACATACGTAGCATGTGACCTGTACTACGTATACAACAATAGACATACGTAGCATGTGACCTGTACTACGTATACAACAATAGACATACGTAGCATGTGACCTGTACTACGTATACAACAATAGACATACGTAGCATGTGACCTGTACTACGTATACAACAATAGACATACGTAGCATGTGACCTGTACTACGTATACAACAATAGATATACGTAGCATGCGACCTGTACTACGTATACAACAATAGACATACGTAGCATGTGACCTGTACTACGTATACAACAATAGACATACGTAGCATGTAATGTAATGTAAAACGATGTACTAAGTAATGCACACAATGGGCATACCTAGCATAAGATGTAATGAAATCATGTACTATAATGTACTAACGAACATAGCAGGTAAATGATGTGTAAACAGGAAAGCATGAAAGTAACAAGTAGGCACATGTGTTTCACCCCAAAACAGTTTGGAAAACAGTAAAAGAGGGGTCTATGTACTCACTTGAGATTGCTTAGTAGTCCTTGAGTAACAACCAAACAATGCTAGAGATCACGGATATCAAACGACACCTAATATAGGTAACTATGTTAATAAACCGGACCTAAATCGGAAGATCTGATAGAATGAGGGTTCGTAAACCAAACGAGTATAGAGACTCGTGTCATATGGTTTAACAAAGCCTACATACTAAATGAAACCTTAATCTAAGCGTTTTCGACCCATTACGACCCGTTTAGGTAGCTTATACTACTTTAACGCGTCATTCACGTGAAACGCGTTCGGACCGTCTAACTAGTCCTATGACAAGTGTTATATGCCTAAACATGTTACATAATCAGTTATGTGACAAAAGTTTAGGTTACATATGCTTAATTACCAATTATACATGAAAAGGGTATTCTGGTAATTTACCTAAGGCATATAAACTACCTATCATACAACTACTCAAACGATGTGACCATAGGGTATAACCTCGGAAGGTTATTCCCTACCTACTATGGTCACCTAATGTATTTGGTCGGATCCTAATGATCGACCAAATGGGTCGGGTTCGAGGTATAAGCGATTTATTAGATCGCTTACCCTACGACCCTAGACAACGTGGTAATCAGTAGGCATAGTCCCAAGGGACTATAACCAACGTGATTACACTCACGTTGCGAAGTTCAAACGAACTTCGCATTGACCATAAACTGGTCAACGCAGAAAGTTAAACAAAGTTTGACTTTCAGACTCGAAAGACTCGAAAAGCAATAAAAGAACGAAAGAATACTTACGAAGGGTCCCCGAATGCTAATCTCGATCCAAGAACTCACGTATGAAACAATGGTTTCAACTTAGAGCTCTGAAATCCAGATTCTTGTGAGAAATGAGGTTGGGGTGGATGGGTATTTATAGGAATACCCGAACCGTTAGGATCGTTTCATGGAAACCGCCTAGATCTCACCCGTACACTTGTCGGAATGTTATGGTGACTAAATTGGCCACTCACCATAGGGTATCAACATGTGGCAAGGGATTAAGGAGTGGATAACAGCTGCAAACAGGCTGTTTGTAGCTGTTAATACATCGAATCTGGTCCTGAAAATGCAAAACTGAAGTTTCTGTCCAGTTAAGGCACTCACGTAGCGCGACTGCATAGGCCCTTAGGGATCGCGCTACGCCACTGCCCCCATGTTTCTGAAATGTTTCAAAACTGACAGTTTTAGTCCCTGCACATGTTTAAGGCCTTTTTCGATGCGTTTGAGCCCCGTTAACCTCATTTCAAGGCTCTAAAATGAAGTTAAAGTATAGGGAGCTCAAAACATGCTCAAAAATATCTCGGATGTCGGTTCGTTTGGTCGTACGAACGCGATGTTCGCTTAATTACGACGGAATGCGCATAAGCGCGAAAAACGATCCAAATGACGCGACGAATGGATTTTTCTTATGCCGAACACTAAAATAAAATATTTTAGTGCTTACATAAATTTTTGGATGTCCGGATGTATTCAGAACGTAAGTTATGCGCGAAAATGCAAACTTGTGCACTTTTTGACGCTTTTAGTCCCTGAATGACACAAAAGTTTATTTTAGCATACCGAACACCTCAAAGCCTATTTCTAAGCTATGTAAAGGATATTTATGGTATGTTTAACTTATGGTCATGTTCCGGAATGTCTGTTACAGTTCAAATTGGCATACTTTCGCAGTTTGTCAAATTCAGTCCCTGTAAGCGAATAAACTTTGATTTCACCACACCAAACCTTCCAAAACTTATATCTAAGTTATGTAAAGGTTATTTAAGGTATGTTAAGCCTATTTCACTATTCCGGAGTGTTCGTTGCATTAAACTGGTTATATTTACGCATCAGTGCGCGTATAACCTTCCAGAAAGCGAGTTAGAGCTTGAAATCGAACAAGAGTTGATATGTGCAATCGATACACATATTTTTACAAATCCCAAGTATGAAATACAATATTTCATTGGTTTGGCATTTGTTTGATGGTTGAAGTGACACAGGTGTCACAGTCTCCCCTACTTTAAGAAATTTCGTCCCGAAATTCATTCGTAGGAGTCTATTTGTGACTTTGTGTTAAATAACCATCAAAGATAAGCAAGGCATAATCCTGTTATTTCTCTTTAACGGACATTTTTCAAAAATGAAAAATGAACGGAGTTATTTTCAACAGGCATTTTTTTAGAAATGAAAATGAACGAAATTGGTCATTTTCCACCACTTCTTCAGAACCGAAAATGAACGAAATGAGTCTTTTTCCACCACTTCTTCAGAACCGAAAATGAACGAAAGGAGTCATTTTCCACCACTTCTTCAGAACCGAAAATGAACGAAACGAGTCATTTTCCACCATTTCTTCAGAACCGAAAATGAACGAAACGAGTCATTTTCCACCACTTCTTCAGAACCGAAAATGAACGAAACGAGTCATTTTCCACCAGTTCTTCAGAACCGAAAATGAACGAAACGAGTCATTTTCCACCACTTCTTCAGAACCGAAAATGAACGAAACGAGTCATTTTCCACCATTTCTTCAGAACCGAAAATGAACGAAACGAGTCATTTTCCACCACTTCTTCAGAACCGAAAATGAACGAAACGAGTCATTTTCCACCACTTCTTCAGAACCGAAAATGAACGAAACGAGTCATTTCCCACCATTTCTTCAGAACCGAAAATGAACGAAACGAGTCATTTTCCACCATTTCTTCAGAACCGAAAATGAACGAAACGAGTCATTTTCCACCACTTCTTCAGAACCGAAAATGAACGAAACGAGTCATTTTCCACCACTTCTTCAGAACCGAAAATGAACGAAACGAGTCATTTTCCACCATTTCTTCAGAACCGAAAATGAACGAAACGAGTCATTTTCCACCATTTCTTCAGAACCGAAAATGAACGAAACGAGTCATTTTCCACACACACGACCAAACTAGCTGTGGTTTCCGTGCACTGAATTCCATAATTATGTATGCATCCATAATTACGCAATTCCTTGCATAGTCCGCACAATTTGTTTGTAATGTGAAGGGGAGGAAAAATCAAACCTGTGATGAGTGTGACTAGGCTACCATAAGGTCCTTTTAATTAGATCGACAAATGATCCTTTTAATTAGGCCATTAAGGAGTCCTTTCAGCTATCTCATCACATGATATTCCTAACCAGATTTTTGGATCAATCTGTTTACCTAGACCACTCAAGGGTCTAATTACGAAATAGTACAATATAATCCAAGGGTCTTTACTATTACGTAAAAGCCCATTGAGGATTTAATATAGTACCTTTGGATATCCTACCATGAATCCCTTATACGAAGATATGGAAGATTCTACGAGGATTTGGATAACAAAAACTTGGATTACTCAAAAACATAAAAGGAAACACATAAGCACATAATCACATAGTTGTTTAACTTGGTTATTGATTTGTTATCTTTGGACGCGGATACTTAAAGTACACCAGGAATCCAATTCGTGGATTTCATTTGGCACTTTAATCATTTCAAGAATACATTCATGAAGATAGGATGATCTACCAAAAATTCGATTTTCGTTTTCAGGAAAACACCATATTCGAATTAAGGTACACAATAATTTAGGACATACGGAAATACCCTTAGGTACCCTATTAAGAATTTATAGTGGTACTTGGGGTATTCGTACAGAGTTATAACTTGCACCTTGTACTTCGTTTCTTTGAAAGAGACGGGTACTTAGGATCTTTGTGGAAAACGCAAGAGATTGTAAAATGGAAGAATTTTAGGGGTAGTTTGCTTTTCAAGGAATACGATTCCTTGATTGTCGGTATTGTAGGGGATATGTTGTTTATGCATACAACCACATAAATACATTGTAATGTAAATAAAAGATTTATTTATAAACAATGTTAACAACTGTTTCATGGACCTTGACAACAAAAGAAAATAATACATAAGATGTGATTATTTCTAAAGAGTGTTGTCTTCTAGTCGGTCAGATGCTCATCTCTGTGCTGGATTAGCATTAGCACGCTTTGGGCAATTTCTTCGGAAATGTCCCATCTCGCCACACTTGTAGCAAGAACCTGGTGGAAAGCGAGCTCGAGCAGGTTTATTGTCAGCTTGATTTGGTGCAACTGCTGCTACGCAAACTTTTGCTGTATGACCTTTACGTCCACAAATTTGGCATTCGCGGCACTTCACATTAACATGATGATAAAGGTTACATCGGTTGCACAAAGGTGAAGTTCCATTGTATGGCTTCCTAGTACGGGGTTTAGCTGGTTGGTTGGGGACGGCTTGACCATTGTGAGCGACCATGGCGAAGTTCTGAGAAGCCTTTTGCTTCTTTGACCGCTCAAGGGATCCAGTCTGTTCATCCATGGTCTTTGATTCCTCGATTTGTTTCGATTCCTCGACCGGTTTCTTGTCACCCTTTCGGAAAAGCTTACGTTTCCTGATCTGAGATTCAGTCAACGTTGCAGATAGCTCAATGGCCTGCCTAACCGTAGTGGGGTTACTACCGGTAACAATGTCTTGAACTGAGTCAGGGAGACCATCAATGTATTTTTCGATCGCCTTATCCAAAGGCGTAACCATGGTAGGACACAACAGGCTCAGCTCCTCATATCGATCGGTGTATGCTCGATGTTCACCGCTGTCTTGCTTAAGATCGTCGAATTCCCTTTCCAATGCCCTGATCTCGTGACGAGGACAGAATTCCTTCATCATCAATGCTTAAAGTTCTTCCCAAGTTTGAGCCAGTGCCACTTCGGCACCCCTATCTCTCACCACACCGTTCCACCATGTCAAAGCTCGTTTCTCAAAGACACTAGATGCGAAGTCTACCTTTCGCTCATTTGGACATTGTACATGCCTGAAGGTGCTATCTAGACTCTCGAACCATTGCAGAAGTGCTGTCGCTCCTTGAGACCCAGAAAACTTTGATGGCTTGGCCGAGTTGAACGTCTTGAAGTTGCAGAGAGCATTATTGTTGTTGATAGCTTGGTAATATTGAGCAACGACGTTCGGGATTGCAGCAGTCATTTGCTGTGTAATGACAGCTGCCAGATCGTCAATAGATACCGGATTTTCGCGTCGTGGAGGCATTCTAAAAGAGAAGAACATGAAAGGAAACGAGTGAGAGAATTAGACGAAATGAATGAGATGAAACAAATCTGATGAAAGCAAGGGTAGTGGTCATTTTTTTGTTACTACAAAGCAACAAACGACCTCGGTGATTAATCAAAGTAAATAGGTCAAAAATAATGTATCGCGAAGACATGCTCGCCTATAAGTGAACACTCATCCCAAGAATTCCCAGGTAAGCACAACTGGTCTCGCGTCTGATGAGATGTATACGAAGTGCTTGCCTAGACAGAAAACCCAGAATACAGGCATTCACCCTTCCAGTTTGCACGTGTTCACATTATTTAAAACCCAAAACCTTGACGAGATTTTTTTTGAAAATTCAAAGGGGTTCAAAACCATATAACAGAGGGTTCAAAACCTTATAATAGAGGGTTCAAAACCTAGTAATCAATCATCCTAGAACAGATGATTAGTTTTCAAAGCGTTCTTGTTGTGATTGTCGCCTAAGGATAGGTGACGGTATTGTTTTATGACTAAACGCAAGTAAACTCGCGTTAGGGTCCTAAGAAGGTTATAGACTAGGTCAAAGCACTACTAATAACCTAATTCCCTATAACCATTGGCTCTGATACCATCTTTTCTGTCACACCCCGACCACGTAGAACATACAAAACGTGGCGGAAACGTCGGGGAGTGTTGTAACAGAATTAATTGTTTCAAATCCATGGCAATTGAAGTTTCGTTTTATTGATTAAAAGTGTTACAATGTCTTAACAAACAAAGAAATACAACATAATTAACTAGTCTTGCATCTTTTATTGTCACTAAATCCCAAGTCTGCCTATGTGTATCTTGATCATCTTATGCAACAATTCCTGAAAAACACATGTGAAAATAGGTACGTCAGCATAAAAATGCCTGTGAGATACATAGGTTTTGTGAAAATAGGTTTCATGACTTATGTTTTGAGAAAATGTTTAGTCATGAACCTTGTAATTTGCTTTGTTTTGTAAATCATTTGAAAAATGATAAGATTAGATGATATGTATAAATAAATGTCAGGTTAAATGAATAACCATGTAAAAATGTGTTTGTATAAGATAAGTTGTTTGTAAATCAATGTCTTGTGAAAAGTATGTTATTTGTATAAAATGTTATATGTATCAAACTGAAATGATTCAAATAACGCTACGATATGTAATACCATACAAACACTTATATGTAGGAAGTACCAGCGGCGTATCCACCATGCTTGTATCATATTACACATGCATCGTTACTTAATCACTTAATCAAACCAAACCATCAAGATGTAAAATGTTCATGTCTAATGTAAATCATGTAATATGTATCCAAAATGTAAGCCTGTGATGAATAACAAATGTACTAAGTACGCGACAATAGACATACGTAGCATGTGACCTGTACTAAGTATGCAACAATAGACATACGTAGCATGTGACCTGTACTACGTATACAACAATAGACATACGTAGCATGTGACCTGTACTACGTATACAACAATAGACATACGTAGCATGTGACCTGTACTACGTATATACGTAGCATGTGACCTGTACTACGTATATACGTAGCATGTGACCTGTACTACGTATACAACAATAGACATATGTAGCATGTAATGTAATGTAAAACGATGTACTAAGTAATGCACACAATGGGCATACCTAGCATAAGATGTAATGAAATCATGTACTATAATGTACTAACGAACATAGCAGGTAAATGATGTGTAAACAGGAAAGCATGAAAGTAACAAGTAGGCACATGTGTTTCACCCCAAAACAGTTTGGAAAACAGTAAAAGAGGGGTCTATGTACTCACTTGAGATTGCTTAGTAGTCCTTGAGTAACAACCAAACAATGCTAGAGATCACGGATATCAAACGACACCTAATATAGGTAACTATGTTAATAAACCGGACCTAAATCGGAAGATCTGATAGAATGAGGGTTCGTAAACCAAATGAGTATAGAGACTCGTGTCATATGGTTTAACAAAGCCTACATACTAAATGAAACCTTAATCTAAGCGTTTTCGACCCATTACGACCCGTTTAGGTAGCTTATGCTACTTTAACGCGTCGTTCGCGTGAAACGCGGTCAGACCGTCTAACTAGTCCTATGACAAGTGTTATATGCCTAAACATGTTACATAATCAGTTATGTGACAAAAGTTTAGGTTACATATGCTTAATTACCAATTATACATGAAAAGGGTATTCTGGTAATTTACCTAAGGCATATAAACTACCTATCATACAACTACTCAAACGATGTGACCATAGGGTATAACCTCGGAAGGTTATTCCCTACCTACTATGGTTACCTAATGTATTTGGTCGGATCCTAATGATCGACCAAATGGGTCGGGTTCGAGGTATAAGCGATTTATTAGATCGCTTACCCTACGACCCTAGACAACGTGGTAATCAGTAGGCATAGTCCCAAGGGACTATAACCAACGTGATTACACTCACGTTGCGAAGTTCAAACGAACTTCGCATTGACCATAAACTGGTTAACGCAGAAAGTCAAACAAAGTTTGACTTTCAGACTCGAAAGACTCGAAAAGCAATAAAAGAACGAAAGAATACTAACGAAGGGTCCCCGAATGCTAATCTCGATCCAAGAACTCAGGTATGAAACAATGGTTTCAACTTAGAGCTCTCAAATCCAGATTCTTGTGAGAAATGAGGTTGGGGTGGATGGGTATTTATAGGAATACTCGAACCGTTAGGATCGTTTCATGGAAACCGCCTAGATCTCACCCGTACACTTGTCGGAATGTTATGGTGACTAAATTGGCCACTCACCATAGGGTATCAACATGTGGCAAGGGATTAAGGAGTGGATAACAGCTGCAAACAGGCTGTTTGTAGCTGTTAATACATCGAATCTGGTCCCGAAAATGCAAAACTGAAGTTTCTGTCCAGTTAAGGCACTCGCGTAGCGCGACTGCATAGGCCCTTAGGGCTTGCGCTACGCCACTGCCCCCATGTTTCAGAAATGTTTCAAAACTGACAGTTTTAGTCCCTGCACATGTTTAAGGCCTTTTTCGATGCGTTTGAGCCCCGTTAACCTCATTTCAAGGCTCTAAAATGAAGTTAAAGTATAGGGAACTCAAAACATGCTCAAAAATATCTCGGATGTCGGTTCATTTGGTCGTACGAACGCGATGTTCGCTTAATTACTACGGAATGCGCATAAGCGCGAAAAACGATCCAAATGATGCGACGAATGGATTTTTCTTATGCCGAACACTAAAATAAAATATTTTAGTGCTTACATAAATTTTTGGATGTCCGGATGTATTCAGAACGTAAGTTATGCGCGAAAAATGCAAACTTGTGCACTTTTTGACGCTTTTAGTCCCTGAATGACACAAAAGTTTATTTTAGCATACCGAACACCTCAAAGCCTATTTCTAAGCTATGTAAAGGATATTTATGGTATGTTTAACTTATGGTCATGTTCCGGAATGTCTGTTACAGTTCAAATTGGCATACTTTCGCAGTTTGTCAAATTCAGTCCCTGTAAGCGAATAAACTTTGATTTCACCACACCAAACCTTCCAAAACTTATATCTAAGTTATGTAAAGGTTATTTAAGGAGTGTTAAGCCTATTTCACTATTCCGGAGTGTTCGTTGCATTAAACTGGTTATATTTACGCATCAGTGCGCGTATAACCTTCCAGAAAGCGAGTTAGAGCTTGAAATCGAACAAGAGTTGATATGTGCAATCGATACACATATTTTTACAAATCCCAAGTATGAAATACAATATTTCATTGGTTTGGCATTTGTTTGATGGTTGAAGTGACACAGGTGTCACAATAGTATATTATTTATATACTATATATGATGAGAAATAATATAATACAATAATATAGTATCTATATTACTAATAAATAAGGTTTTTTATGTGTCATGCCACATGCTTGTTCTATATGATTGAGAAATTAGAGGGAAATCTTTGATATTCACATATTGTAAAAAGAAAATTAAGCCTAAATATCGGATCTTATTTCTTATATATATCAACCAACTATTTTTGCAAGCAATTCTCATATTTTTTTTAAACTTACTGAAACTCGATATATAAATATGGTTAACTTTGGTTAAAAAATATTTAGACTAAAAATGGGACATTATGTTAGTTTTTCGGTTTCAAATATTTTTTTTTGACAAAAAGTTTGAAATAATTATTTTACGAGTTGATTACATAGTTAGTCCCTGTAGTTTACACAAAGTAACATACTTAGGTGCTAATAGTTTAAAATCACATTCTAGGGTATTAACTTTTCATATTGTAACGTTTGGAGGTATAAACGTTATTTTTAGGTTTAAAAGCACATTCTATTAATAACTAAGTATGTTATTTTGTGCAAAAGACATGGACTAACTATGTTAATACCCTAGTAGTTAATACCTTCAAACGTTACAAAATGAAAAGTTAATACCTTAGAAGGTGATTTTAAACTATTAGTACCTAAGTATGTTATTTTGTGCAAACCACAGAGAATAACTATGTAATAAACTCTTATTTTACTGTTTCTTTGGGTTTATTTTAGTTTCAAGTTTCAAAAAAAATTGTTTTTCTTCATTTGTTATAGAAAAAATTACACCGTTGGTTCTTGTGGTTTCTGTCAAATTTCAATGTCTGGTACTAATAGTTTTTTGTTGCAAAATCAGCTATTAACGTTGTAATTTGTCACAATGTTGAGTATTAAGGCCAAACCTTGTCACTTAGTTGAGTACTAAGGCTAAATCTTGTTAACTTTTTATGTTAAGTTTTACTAAATGACTAAAATGCTCTTTAATAACTAGAGAGTCTATTTTTTAGTTAATTATATTTGACTAAAATAATTTACAGTAATGTTTTCTGTTTTATTTATATTTTTTTATAAAATTATATCGATTTGAAGTTTATTATTTATAAAATTATATTTTTTATGTAAATAAAATGATTATTTGCTTCATTGTTATTGTTAACATTCTCTTTATTAATTTTAATTGATTCATAAATCTTTTACTAATGAAGAGTTATTGTCTTAGTTTTAACACCAGATACTTACCTTTTTCTAAAATTGCAACATATACAAAATAGAGTAAATTGCCATTTTAGTCCTTAAGTTTTGTCCAAATTTGTCAGTTTAGTCCAAATAGTTTTTTTTGTGCATCTGGGTCCCTGACTTTTACATTTTGTTGCCATTTTGATCATTTTGTCTAACTCCATCCAAAAACCCAGTTTGTAACAGTTTGTACTTAATCACTAATGTTTTTCAGTTGCCATTTTGATCCAATTCCAAAAAATCAAAAAAATTCCAAAAAATTCAAAAAAATCTAAAAAACAAAAAAATTCTAAAAAATCCAAAAATCATTAAATGTTTCGGCACGAACCGTTTCGACCCGTACCGTTTCGAACCGAACCATTTCGACCCGTACCATATCGAACCGAACTGTTTCGACGCGAACCGTTTCGAACCCGTACCGTATCGAACCGTACCGTTTCGACCCGTACCGTTTCGACCCGTACCGTTTCGAACCCGAACCGTTTCGAACCGAACCGTTTCGATGTGAAGCGTTTCGAACCGTACCGTTTCGACCCGTACCGTATCGAACCGAACCGTTTCGACGCGAACCGTTTCGAGTCGAACCGTTTCGACACGAACCGTTTCGACCCGTACCGTTTCGAACCCGAACCGTTTCGACCCGAAACGGTTCGACCCGTACCATTTCGACGAGAACCGTTTCGGGTTCGAAACGGGTTCGGTTCGAAATGGTTCGGGTTCGAAACGGTACGGGTCGAAACGGTTCGTGTCGAAACGGTACGGGTCGAAACGGTTCGTGTCGAAACGGTACGGTTCGAAACGGTTCGGGTTCGAAACGGTACGGGTCGAAACGGTTCGTGTCGAAACGGTTCGGCTCGAAACGGTTCGGTTCGATACGGTACGGGTCGAAACGGTACGGTTCGAAACGGTTCGCGTCGAAACGGTACGGTTCGAAACGGTTCGGGTTCGAAACGGTACGGGTCGAAACGGTTCGCGTCGAAACGGTTCGGCTCGATACGGTTCGCGTCGAAACGGTTCGGTTCGATACGGTACGGGTCGAAACGGTACGGTTCGAAACGGTTCGCGTCGAAACGGTTCGGTTCGATACGGTACGGATCGAAACGGTACGGGTCGAAACGGTTCGGGCCGAAACATTTAATGATTTTTGGATTTTTTAGAATTTTTTTGATTTTTTAGAATTTTTTTGATTTTTTAGAATTTTTATGTTTTTTAGATTTTTTTGGATTTTTTAGAATTTTTATGATTTTTTAGAATTTTTTTTATTTTTAGATTTTTTTGGAATTTTTTTGATTTTTTGGAATTTTTTTGATTTTTTAGAATTGGATCAAAATGGCAACTGAAAACGTTTTTTAAGGAAATCCCCAAAATACCCCTGTTACAAACTGGGTTTTTGGATGGAGTTAGACAAAATGATCAAAATGGCAACAAAATGTAAAAGTCAGGGATCCAGATGCACAAAAAAAATATTTGGACTAAACTGGCAAATTTGGACAAAACTCAGGGACTAAAATGGCAATTTACTCTACAAAATACAATTTAAAAAAACTATGATGCAACATCAGCTATGACAGTCCCCTGAACCCCCTGGATCGATGACGAACAACATCCACTGCCCTCGATTCAAGAGGCGAAACATCAAAATATGAACAAGATAGAAATATGTAGAAGATAAATATCTTTATTATTGAATCAGTCATCATAGATTACAAACCAAAAGAGTATGCATCATCTACAAGCTGAATTGATTAAGCCTGAATTGATTTTTCTGATCAAGGTTTTAAACGGTCAGAGTTTCGAAATCAGTTCAGGTTTTTTAAAAATGCGATCCGGGTTTTTCGTTCAGGGTTTTTACATCAATCGTTCAGGGTTTAAAATAAAATTGGTCAGGGTTTTAATCAGTTACCGAAAATATGTTTAGGACTTCGAAACATAAAATATGTTCTGGACTTCGAAAGTTTCAGGATTTTTATACCAGTTCAGGATTTTTAAACAACTTTTTGAGTTCAGGGTTTTGAGTTTCATAGTTCAGTGTTTTTAGTTTTGATCGTTCAGGGTTTCTATTTTAGCTTCGGGTGTCAGTTTTAAAACAAACTCTGTCCGGAATGGATTTTAATGTTTTCGGATTTCCGAATCTGCATCTACATTCCGGGGTTTCGTTTAAATTTATTTCTCAAAACTTATTTCCGAGTTTTGTTGTTTCCATTTGAACATTTTCTTCTGGGTTTTCAAGACTCAGGATTTCCTTCGATCAGTTCTTTAGTTTCCGGGTTTCGTTTAAATCTCATGATTTCAAGGTTTTGAAACGATCTCTGGGTATACAAGCTAAGTAATTGTTTCTGGATTTTTAAAGGTTTATTGAAACTAATGTTCAGAGTTTATCAGATGAGTCTATCTGTTTCCTCCGAGTTTTTCTTCAGACTTTTAAGTTATTTTGAATTCGGGTTTAGTATCCAAATAGAAAACAGTTTCGGGTTTCTTAATGTTTTAACTGTCCGGGTTTTTGTCATCTTGACTTTGGGTTCCAGACTTAATAAATCAATTGTTTAACAGTGCTATCCGGGTTTAATCATGAAACAGTCAGTTTCCGGGTTTTGTTTAAATGAAAGTTAGTCCGGGTTTCTCAAAACAACTTCAGGTTTCCAGATTACTCATGCGCACGAGCGACAAGTGTTCTCCGAGTTTGTTTTATGAATAACTGCTTCGGGTTTCAGTTTAAACAAGTTTGTTCCAGCCTTTTATTTGAATCAAATCTTCCGGATTTATTAAAACTGCTTCTCTCCGAGTTTGATTCACTTGCTTCTCTTCGAGTTTGCTGAATCAAATGTGTTTCCGTGTTTTGTAAATGTACAACAAGGATGTCCGGGTTTTTATGAGTATCAAACTGTTTGTCTGGGGTTTCGTGCTTCCAAGATAATCATTCAGTTTGTTTGCAGTGTTACTCTGGATTGAGTGAGGATGAGAAAAAAAAAGGCAAGAAAATGTCAAAATTCCATTTTTCGTAAATGATGGATTTTGATAAGTTTGATAAGTAGGGTGTTTCAAAATTTTGGTGATGAAAATCTTTCTGTGAATTTTTGTTCGGTAATGGCGGTCCATGGTTATTTACAAGATTCTCAGTGTTGGAATGTGGTTCTTACTAGAGATTCGTGTAACAAGTTGGACTATTATCGTGCATTGGAGGTGAAGAGAATAATAACTTGATAGGACTTTGATAGTTTACGAAGAAATAGGGGGAGTAAAAAAATCCTATTTTCTTCATAAATCTAAAACTTGTGCGTAAAAAGGCTCGTGTATGATGGAGTTTTGTCAACTGTGTTCTTGTTTTTAATCTAGTATATTGATGTGATGAAGTTGAATTCTCGGTTGACAACTAGTTGAAGATTGAGCCTTATTAAGTTGCTGTTTAGAGTAGAGAAGATTAGTTCGGGTCTCGAAATAATGTGGGGCTTCTTGATTTGAGGAGAAGATTGGAGATGAAAGCCATCGGGGATTCAGCGGATTCGTGAAGATAGGAGATTGATTCATGAGGATACGTGACTAGATGAGATCATACGTCAAGGGTTGAAGACTTTTGATTAAGATGGTGGATGTACATTTACGGAGTTCAGTTTGTTATTAAGTTATCGAACTGAACTTCATGTCTTAGTGAAGTTTGAAGTGTTCAAGGTTTTAGACATTGGAAATCCAATGTTTCTTTCTGCTTCCGGTTAGGTTTGAAGATTAATGTATCGAGCCATATTCTTACATGTGGTTGTATGTCGGTTCGCGTTAACTTGATTTGGGAGTAGTTTGAGGGGGAGGATCTAGAGTGCTTAATGTTGGATTCTTCAAGTTTCTCAAAGCATCCTTAAGTGATCGTCAGCAAATCTTTTATTAGAAGGGTTGAAGATCGCAGTACTCTGCCGGAAAGATCAAGTCTCAACCAAAGTTCAAAGCAGGTATGATATCATCAGTCAAAGGGGAGTCTGTAAGTGTAGTATCCAGCTGATAGCAACAGTTAAGGGGGAGTCTGTAAGTGCAGTTCTTGCCGGGTAACTGTGCTTTATCAGTTCTTGTCAATAAAGTCAAAGCCAAGTCAATAATTCGAAAGCTTTATCAGTTCCGAGTTTATGATGTTAAACTCGGAATATGTTGATTATTATTGTTGTCCGAATTATTTGTTTTGTATCCCGGACAATATGTTTTGTCCGGGTTTAGTCCCTAGTCTATATATATGTGTTGTATAGGGTAGATTAGGGCAACCCTTGAGAAAGCTTGGTGAACCTCTCATAAGATCCTAGCCATTCTCCATCAGTGTGTGAATTCTAGAGAGAGGGGGATACTATGTGTTAGTGAGAGAAAGCTTGGTTTAGATCCTAGTGATCTAAACCAGCTTGTAGATGATGTATAATCTTTTGGTTTGTAATCTATGATGACTGATTCAATAATAAAGATATTCATCTTCTACATCTTTCTATCTTTGGTGTTTATGATTGTTCTTCATGTCTTGAATCAAGTGCAATGTTTGATGTTCATCATCAATCTGGTGTTTTAACAGTGGTATCAGAGCATGGTTACCGATTCGGAATGGTCTAACTGCCTTCTGAATCACCATTACTCTTGATTTGATGTTTGTTTCCGCCAAACATCTTGAAGATGTGAATATTTTGCATAAAACTTGAAGAAAATGAAGTTGTTCGTCGGCTGTGATGGTTTTTCTTATTATCCAAGTGTTGCAGTTCTGGGGTTTTGATCTGAAAAAGGCTATGTCCGGATTTATGTAAGTGTTATACCTGTCCGAGTTAATCTATCAACATCAAGTCAGAGTTTACATCTTCAGGGTATATTTTTTTAAGAGGTCAGAGTTTATTAGATCTTCAGAGTTTATTACATCTTCAGATATCCTATATCCTGAAGCACCTCATCTTTGTGCTTCAAGATTTACATTTTAAGAGGTCAGAGTTTATTACACCACCTGACAGTCCCCTGAACCCCCTGGATCGATGACAAACAACATCCACTGCCCTCGATTCAAGACGCGAAACATCAAAATATGAACAAGATAGAAATATGTAGAAGATGAATATCTTTATTATTGAATCAGTTATCATAGATTACAAACCAAAAGAGTATACATCATCTACAAGCTGGTTTAGATCACTAAGATCTAAACCAAGCTTTCTCTCACTAACACATAGTATCCCCTCTCTCTCTCTAGAATGTGCACACTGATGGAGGATGGATGGGATCTTGTGAGAGGTGCCCCAAGCTTTCTTAAGGGTTGCCCTAATCTACCCTATACAACATATATATATAGACTAGGGACTAAACCCGGACAAAACATATAGTCCGTGATACAAAAAAAATAATTCGGACAACAATAATAATCAACATATTCCGAGTTTAACATCATAAACTCGGAACTGATAAAGCTTCCGAATTATTGACTTGGCTTTGACTTTGTTGACAAGAACTGATAAGGCACAGTTACCCGGCAGGAACTGCACTTACAGACTCCCCCTTTACTGTTGCTATCAGTTCTCTCTGACACAAATATCTTCAGTCACCGGATACTACACTTACAAGCTAATTTAATAAAAAATCACAAAAACGACTTACTACTGGCCGAACAAGTAATTTGTTGCTAGAAGTGGTAATCCAACATGTTTTTGTTGCTACTTTTTTGAAAAAGTTGTAACAATAGATTTATTTTTCAGTAACTTTGACTTGCTTTTTAAGTCGTATTTGATATTGATTGCCAAGTTATATACCAGATGGAAAGACTTTCAAGAAGCCCCGTCGTCCATATGAGAAGGAGCGTTTGGATGTAGAGTTAAAACTCGTGAGAGAATACAGTTATAAATAATAATCATTTTATAAATAATAAACTTCAAATCCATATAATTTTATAAAAAATATAAATAAAACAGAAAACATTACTTTAAATTATTTTAGTCAAATATAATTAACTAAAAAGTAGACTCTCTAGTTATTAAACGGCATTTTTTTGCCAATATGGTATAGCCCAGTTGGTCAGGGGTTTTTCCACTAAGTGGTTTCCTCCTGGGGAGGTCTCAGGTTCGATTCCTACTAAGTGCAAAATTATGTAAATATCAGAGAACACCTCTAGGAGGGATTCGAACTTGGGGTGAAGGGTTTAAGCAACATATGCTGGCCCTTTGGAGTAAGCTGGAAATCCAGTTGATCTACCATTCAAAAAAAAAAAAATTAAACGCCATTTTAGTCATTTTAGTAAGACTTAACATAAAAAGTAAGCAAGGTTTGGCCTTAGTACTCTTAGTACTCAACATTGTGTAATATGATATAATAAAATATAATTTATATACTATATATGATGAGAAATAATGTAATACAACAATATAGTATCTATACTACTAATAAATAAGGTTTTTTATGTGTCATGCTGTTAGGATATGAGTTTCTTAAGATTGTGCTTGTTTGATAATAATGAAGATGAACAAGAACAATTGCAGCGGAATTAAATGAAACAAACTTTCAACACACAATCAAATGAGAGAATTGCTTTCAACAAACATGTTTAACAGAGAATCGAATGATTATATTTATTACAATCTTCAATTACACTTGCATGAATGCATACAATCTCCCCCTCAGCCTGAGCTCACAGAGAGTGTTCGTACAGAATGACTTGTGATGAAGAGAGCTAATAGGACAGTACAGGGTATTGTTCTATTTATAGTACAGAACAAACCACTATGGCATCTTTGCTGACGTCACCATGAAAGTGATATCTAACCTCCTAACAACCTGTAACCACTGACCTATACAACTACTGCTATTACAAACTACTGATTAACAATAAATACAAAGACAAGCTAAACTACCGCTTCTCATTCCACTGTTATACTCCTAGCAGTGCTTTGTGTCTTCAGCAGTACTTGAATCATGACAATAGATTGAGCATCAGTGCTTGGACTTCAACAGTCTTTAGACTTCATCAGTTGTTGAAGACCAGCAGTTGTTGTAGACAGACAGTAGATAGAGGTCATCAGATGTTAGGCCACATTCAAGGAGGAAGAACTGTTGCAAACAACTGCTTATTGTGAATCCACTGATCTGATCCAGTTTTGGCTTTATCAACTGTTCATTTGGTAGGGTTCAATCCCAACACATGCCACATGCCTGTTCTGTATGATTGAGAAATTAGAGGGAAATCTTTGGTATTCACATATTGTAAAAAGAAAATTAAGCCTAAATATCGGATCTTATTTCTTATATATATCAATCAACTATTTTTGCAAGCAATTCTCATTTTTTTTTCAAACTTACTGAACTCTATATATAAATATGGTTAACTTTGGTTAAAAAATAATTATACTAAAAATGGGACATTATGTTAGTTTTTCAGTTTCAAATATTTTTTTTCTTGACAAAAAAGTTTGAAATAATTATTTTACTGATTCTTTGGGTTTATTTTAGTTTCAAGTTTAAAAAAAATGTATTTCTTCATTTGTTATATTAATAGCTTTCGAAAGTGTTTTTAGTTAGAAATATGAAAGATTAAATTTTTACAACTAATTGATCAGTATAAATATTTAATTGGTATTAAAAATACAATCCAAGTTTACATAAATTAAAAAAAATAGTCATTATAACTAGATATAATTTTATTTTAATAAATGATTACCCAATAAAATTATTGTAAAAATTATTGATAATTAAATTTTTGTTAAACTATATTTCCATGGAATCTGTATCATCCTCATCCCTGCACAGTGGAAGCTCAAGGAGATCCTACGGATCTTCAACATCCAGGCCAAGTGCTTGTTCCCTTGATATATGCTTCACCTCACCATTGGATTTGAGCAGAGTCAATACGTGGGTCTGTTTATAAGACTTCCACTTTAGTATCTTTGAATCCAATGGGTTTCTTGGGAGAGTTTTTATTGCTCATGAGTTTGGAGATTGAGGCCTGGTGATGACAACTTTGGCAGGGTCTTGTGATTGAGTTGAATCTTGATTTTCTACCATACGTGTCTAAAGAACCATATTCATGATATATTCTTCTGAAGGCTGGTCTTCTTTTGATATTGCTGCATCCATCTGCTTTTGATTGCTTCTTTGATAATAGATGGCAACAATTGGAACAGTGGGTCTCCTGATGGGTAACTTTGGTTTTCTGACTGGAACCACTGCTTCTGGATAATCAGGCTTTTGAGGAGCAGTGGGATCCATTTTCCTCAACTCTTCCAACTTTTTGTAAGTGGCCAACACTTTATCCTCTGACCACCTTGTGACCTGGTTCCTTGACCCATAATCAGCAGTTATCAGCTCTTCGTTCATTCTTTTCAGTTGTAAGGTCCTTTCTAGTACATTTTTCTTGTACTTGGCCCATACTGGAAGAGTCTGCTTTACCTTATTTTTAATCATATCTTGAATTCTGGCTGTTTCTATTTCTAGCTCACTGATGGTCCATTCCTTGTACTGGTGCTTTTCTGCCCTGTACTTTTTGTAAGCCATGATATATTCAAGATAGCCTTTCCTCATACATTCATCATCACTTTCAGACAGTTTTTGACAAAGGTCTTTTGAGAACTGTTCTACAGTTCTGACCTTGGTTAGCAGGTATTACAGATTTCTTTGAATCTCTTTATCAGACTTTCCCTGTGTATCCCTTTTTGATATATCTTCTGCTTGTTGAGCCTTTATATAGTCTTTCCTCATACATTCATCATCACTTTCAGACAGTTTTTGACAAAGGTCTTTTGAGAACTGTTCTACAGTTCTGACCTTGGTTAGCAGGTATTACAGATTTCTCTGAATCTCTTTATCAGACTTTCCCTGTGTATCCATTTTTGATATATCTTCTGCTTGTTGAGCCTTTATTTTGAGATACTCTCCAATGTTTCTTGGGAAAGGATAACCTTGAATGGAAGGAAGTTTCCTTTTTGCAGGGTTATCTTCAGAATAGAATGATTTTATCTCCTCTTTGACTGCCGGAAGATCCAATGGGTATTGTAATCCCACAGGAACAATAGCAGTGTTTGAATTCAGAAATTGAGCTGATGATAATGGAACAGGGTTTGGAATGGTGACAAGGGACAGTGGTTGTGTAGATGTTAGAGTTGGGGAGGTGTCATCTTCCAGTACAATATTGGTTACCCTTCTCCTTTTGTGCTTAGGAGAGGTTGGTGGTGTTTTTGTGGATTAAGTTATGGTGATTTAGGTGGTAGGTATCTGACTAACAGCTGTTGAAACAACTGGTGTTTCAACCAATGTTGTCACTACAACAGTTGATGTATCAACTGTTGTCTTCTGCTTTTTGGCAGGTGGTGTTGGTGGTAGTGAAGTTGTTTTTGGTGGAGCAGTGGATTGAGTGTGAGTTGTTGTGGTAGTGATGGTAGTTGTTGGGGTAACATCTGTTGAAACCACTGAAGTACCAACAGCTGTTGATACAACAAGTGTCTCAACATCTGTTGGTTTGGAGGTTTAATGAGAGGAACTTTTAGGGGTTTGAGGAGTATGTTTTGTGATTCTAGAAGGTGTGGGTTTGGTTTGCCATACTTTTCTAGTAGGCTGTCTTCTTTTAGGTTGACCCTCCTCTTCCTTGGGTTCAGAAGTACCCTTCTCTTCCTTTTCCATCAAAACTTTCTTCTCCTGCTCAAACCTTTTAATCCCTTTTATTTCCATTGACTCTGTTGGTGCATGCGTCTGTCGACTTCGTCTTGTATCGAGTCTTAGTTTGTATTAGATAGATCAAGGCACGCAAAACGAGAAAAGTATGTATGTAGGTAATTTCGCACGAAATTACATAGGTAATTTTGCACGAAATTAAGATGTTAATTTCGCACAAAATTACAAGTGTAATTCCATGCGAAATTACAATGTCTATATATATGTGTGTGTCTGTTTCATTTGGTATGAAATTACTTAGAGGTTTTTCGACGGCGAAGCTCTGTCGATATGTCGTCTTGCTGTAAAACTATTTCAGATCAATATAAACGACAGTTAAAAGTGATATCTTGCTGAATTCAACTCATTATGTCTGATTCCGCCTTTCATTTTGAGTAGAACGCCTCTGATCGACTCATCTCGGGTCCGCACACGATCCTACAAGTGGTATCAGAGTACAGGAGGAGGAGTTCTGAAGTTTTCATCTTGATTTCATCTCATTTTCTTATTTCTACACCTTCTTTTCTCAATTGAACAAGTTTTCACGGTGAAAATGTCCTGAATTTTTCACAACACAAGCAAAACAGTGTTTTAACAAAGACTTTAGAGAATTGGACCTTAATTTGATCTAAAACTGATAATATTTGTTATTTCGCTTGAAAATCAGTTCGGAAAAAAATGACATCAGCATAATTCGCACGAAATTGCATTTTAATTTCGCACGAAATTATATTTGTTGATTAATTTTGCACGAAATTACTGTGTTTGTGTAATTTCACACAAAATCAGTACAACTTTTGATATTTCGCACGAAATCAGTTTGTAATTTCGTACGAAATTACCTTATTTCATACGAAATCACTTATTTTGTTCCAAAGGGTCTAATTTCGTTTGAATTGCTGATTTTGTTTGAAGTTTGTTTGTACAGGTTAATCCTGAGTGAAGAATTTTATAACGCATTTGCCACATCTCCAACTACTCCAGCTATCATTGCTCAAAACATGAACCTGGAAAATGAAACTGGAACTACACAAAAACCCCCGAAGCAAATGAGCATTGAGGAGTATTACGGTTGGAAAGATCGGTTTGAAAACTGGGTTCAAGCAAATCACTTGAGATCTTGGGAGTGTATTTTGAAGAAGTATGTTCTACCACGTACTGATCTGCAAGTTGAGAAAGAAATCTCTGAATTCAATGATAAAGAACGAGACATGTACATAGCTGAAAAGATGATGATTAGTCTACTTCAGCAAGCTATTAAAGAAGACATCTTTGTATTGCTTCAACATGACAAAACTTCAAAATCAATTTGGAATGCTCTTAAAATCAAGTTTGAGGGTAGTGAGAAGATGATAAAAAGTAAAACGGCACTGCTTAAGAAAGAATTTGATCTATTTACAAGTCTGCCAGGGGAAGATACAAAGAAACTGATTGAAAGATATTGCCACTTAGTGCGTTCTATGTCGTTGCTAAGCATAACCAAATAACGAGAAGAATGGGTTGACAAATTAGCTGATGCATTAGCTCAGAAAGAGTAGGGTACATTTTTGATGATCTTAAAGAACACCGGAGAATATGATGGTTTGACGATTTCTCAGTTCATAGAGAAGATTGAAGGTCAAGATCTTGAACAGCAAAAGATTGCGATGATGAATAATCCAAGTGGTCAACAAGATGTGAAAATGTATTACAAAGGAAATGTTCAAGAGGTTGAAAAGAGTCCAAAAATTCAAACTGCTTTTAGTGCTGGAAACTCATCTGGAACTGTTGAACAAAGTCCAAATAGCAGCAGTGGATTTTCTTCATATCCAAGTGTTGATCCAAAGAATTTAACATCAAGTTTTCATTCTCAAAGTTCAAAAAGTGGAAATAGTTGTGTGATACAGTGCAACATTGCATTGAATCTTCCAGATGGTCAAAGTTTTTCTGAAGAAATTGCAAAAGATCACATGGCGTTACTTGCAATTATGCTACAATCCTATGAAGGTTTGGTTGCAGGGAGGATCGGAAATCCTATGCTGACGAAAGAGGATTACGATCAGATAGACGCTGAAGAAATGGAGCTCATGGACATCAAATGGTGTCTAGCAAGTGTTTTGAGAAGAGCTGAAAAGTTCAAAATGATTACAGGAAGAAATGATTTTTTGGATGCACATGTGTCTACTTTGGGTTTTGATAAATCTACACTTACTTGTTTTCGATGCAGGGAGAAAGGTCATTTCAAAAGAGAATGCAAAAATCAAGAGGCTAGTGGAGCAAAGAATCCTTTTGGAAAAGATGATTACTATCGGAAAGCCATATACCAACAAGTTGCTCATCAACCATATCAACAAAAACAAACTGCTCATGGGAAGATGATCGAAGATGCAAACAAGAAAGCCTATTTTGGTATCGTTGATTAAGATGATGAGAAAATGGCTCGAGGATTCAGTTGGGACAAATATATTTCAGCTGATAGTAAAGCATGTCTAATAAACCAAGATGATGAAAAATTACCTGAAGGGTTCAGCTGGGATAGGTTTGCGGATGAGAATGGAAATTTTAAAGCTTTCATTGCAAAGATTATTCAAGAACCCAATTTGTTTAAAGAATGGATGAAAGCGATTGGTATTCATGAGAAGAATCAAGAAGAAGTATATGTTTCATCCGACGAAAGTTCAGAAGAAGCAACTGTTTTTGACCAAACACCATGTGATTTTAGTTCTTCCAATGATAATTCTGAAAAGACAATTGATTTTGATCTATCACCAACTGATGACAGTGGTGATGATGAGGAAGAAAGACATATCAATATTGCAAAATCACATTTATCTCCTGAAAGTTTTCAATTTTATTTTGCAGATCGCTTGGAGAAGCTGAAGGAGAGACGAGCAACAAAAGAACAAAATAAAATGAAGAGTGAAAGTGTTGCTAAAAAAGAAGAGACTGTTCAAAATGAAGAGATTAAAACTGTTGCTGAGGAGATGGTAGAGACAGAAAAGGTGAGTGACGTTGAAAAAGTTGTTGAAGTCGAGAAGATCATCGAAGTTGAAAAGATTGTGGAAGTCATCAAGCCTTGCTCAAAGTGTTTAGAATCTTGCAAGCAATGTGCAGAAAAAGATGAGAAACTGAGCGAGCAAGAAAAGATGAAAGAACAATTATTGTTCAATCTCAACTACGTGAAAGAATCTTTCGATGTGCTAAACAGAACAGTAACTGGTCTACAAAAGACTAATTCAAAAAGAGAAGATGCATTGACCATGATGAATGCTGTGATGATGAAAAAGCAGAAGGCGATAAATCACTACATTGAGGAATGTGCAAAGTTGCAGCGAGAGTTGAAAAATGAAAAGATTGAGAATGAGAGAATAAGACGTTTATTACAGAGTTATTCTAGTTCTGATTATCTCATTGATCGAATTTATCCAACTGTTGCAGGTTTTGAAGCATTTAAAGATGAGAAGCCAAAGAAGAAAGATACTGGCAAGAAACAGAGTGCTAGTTATAACAAGTGTTCGCCTCCAATTTGGGAAGGATATTCTCCCAGAAAACCAAATGTGGAGAGAGTCGAAAAAGCAGTCAATATAAAGTTAAAGTCCGATATAACAGATGGATTACCAGAAAACATTGAGGTCGTTTTTACATCGTCTGACATTGATCATGAGTCCGAGTTAATCAAAAGGGTGGTCGATCAGGTGTTGGATAAAGATGAGGAGTCTGAGTCAAAGTCCGAGTCTGGAAGTTCGAGTTCGTTCGTAAAAAGTTCGAGTTCATCGGTCAACAGTTCAAAGTCATCGGTTAAACGGGTTTACAATAAAGAATTTTTGTTATCAAAATCTAATTTGAATGACGAAGCAATCAAAGTGACATATACATTGATTGATTCAGACAAATTATATTCTGATGAGGAATTTCCAATAAGAAGTGTTAAATTTGAAAAAATCAAAAAGGTTTTCAAACTAACAGAAATCAATATTTCTGAAATAAAAGATGTAAATCTTATTGAAAAACCTAAAAAGTACACTTCAAGAGTTCAACAAAGGTTAAACAAGAAAAAAGGTTATGGTTCTGGTTCTGGTTTTCAAAAGAAACCAAATCATAACGGTAATTTCAAAAAGAAAGGATTAGGGTTTACTCCACCTGAAAATTATAAAAATGAGAAAATTTCTAAAACAAATATAAAATTTGTTTCAGGGACAAGTTGTGAAGAGGAATCAAAAAGCTCATTCTGGAAACAATCAAACAGAGAATTCATTATCTAGAAGCAAGAGAGAATGGGGACAGGAGTTTTTCATAGAAAGGAGACTAGAACCTGTTTTAGATGCAATGAAGCTGGTCACATTTCATGGAATTGTCCGTTGGATACAAAGACAAAATAGGGAGTTTCTGAAAAACTTAAAGGAAAAGTTGTTAAGAAAAATGAACCACCAACTGAAAAATTCAAAATTTTTGAAAATTCAACTTATGAAGTTGGTGAGTGTTCAAAGAAATTTTTTTACAAAAAGAGAGCCAAAGACAACCAAATGTGGGTTGTTAAGAAGTTTTCTGAGAAATTTGGCGATGAATCTGATTCCAAAAAGTCAGAGGAGCCAAAAGCTGATCTAAAAATAGAAACATCAGTTCCGCCAATGGATGAGGTCAATTTTCCACCATTGAGGGCTGAAAATTTTAAATCAAAAGTTGGAAAGGTTGAGATCTCAGATCAATTCTATTCTGAGAAGAAAGAATTTGATGTTGAGAAAACATTTAATGGAAATGTGAAAAAGATTTTTGGAAAAATGGTTGAAGGAAAAGTGAAAGGGATAAAGGACTTTTATGAAACAAAGAAAGCAACATTTTACCCAAGTACAAGTGCAGGTGAGGAAGAAACATCCAAGTTTGGTGAAGATTGGATGTTAGTTTTTCATATGTAAAAGTATGACTTGCCGGAGCTCCCAGGTTGGTAAGAGTGGAGCAGGAATCAGCATCATTCTTGAATTGGTTGGTTGGTAAATTTGCAGGTGATATCTTTATATTGTTATATTTTGATTAACAAGTGGTTTGGGTTGATAAATGAATCTAAAAGTGGTTGAAAAGGTTTTCACTTACAAGTGGTAAATCAGGGACATTAAGTTGTATCTGATTTCCTACAAATGGTATTTTGAAGAGCAAGATGATGAACCCCTAACCTACAAATGTTAAAATAAATCAACAAAACTTATTTTACAGAAAAACCATTTGATTAAAACAAACTTAAGTGTTTTGAGATCACAATGGGAAAATAGTTTGTTGTAAGGGGGAGTTCTGATTGTTTATGCCAAGTGAATGGCGATCTGAAGCAATTCAAATCAAGTTGTCATTTTTTTTAAAAAAAAAGTTAAAACAAACTGTACAAGTAGAGTATCAAAATGGTTTTATAGTTTGTTTTCAAATTTCCTAAAATGTGTTTGCATTTTAGGGGGAGTAAGAAATTTTAGAAAATCCAAAAACATTTGAAATTTGAAAAAGACAAAAAACATGATAAAAACCTCTTGGTAAAAATAAAAAAATAAAAAATGAGTTTTAGTGTCAAAGAAAAGGAAATGATAGTACATCAGTGGACTATCACAACATGGTAAAGAAATGGAAAGTCAAATGTGATAAACGGTCTCACGGATGATGTGTCAGTAGATTTTTACACATTTAGTAGATTGTGATGAGAAATAAACCTAAATTTCAAACTTTCTTATATCGTGGGGAAACATCTCTCGGATATATGGGTAACCCCCGAAATCTTGTTTGAAAGGTCCCTCTTTCGGAGATACTAGGTCTTTATGCTCAGTGATATCTGGGGTATTATCCCGGGACTTCTGATTTTGCGGAAGCATTGGCCTAGTCCCTGGAGAATACTTTACTGCTTGCTTGAAATATAGCGCCGCCCTCAGCATAGAATGATGAGACAATAAAATTGCTAATCAATGCTGTTGTAAAAAAGATCCTCTAAAGGGGACCCATTGAAAGTCGAAGCCGTCATCTCTCCGCAGAACGGAAGTTCTGACCTGAGCTCTCATGGTTCTTTGCAATTTAACCCCTTACAGGTATCATCTGTGGTATACTCACCTGTAAGATTGAATGTTGGGATCTGGATACGGGAGTATATTCTGAGATGGGACACATGATTAAGTTTAAGTGCTTAAGACATTAATCTCGTATCTCGAAGCAATTGAACTTTGTGTGAAAATTTAAGTGGATCAGTATACTGACAATCTAAGTGAATCATTTAGAACTTAAAATGTTTAAAGCTTAACGGTGTTGGTGATTTGTCTCAAAAAATGATATGATCCTCTTACACAAACTCACAAAAACATTGTATGTAAATATTTCTTTGCTGCATTTCATTTTCAAAAATCCAAAAAGATTTTCAGTGTGTTTTAGCATAAATTTAAAAAAAAAATTAAAAAGATTTTCGACAACTGATGTTGGAGAGCTGATTTTCAAAATTCCAAGTGCTAAACATGATGAGCATGTGGTGAAGGGGAGTGTGTGTTTAAATGAGAAAAGATTTTGAGTATGTGTATACAAGTGGTTCATCAGAAATTATCATTGATAAATCATTATGTTTTTTATTTGAGAGGGAGTCTGGATAGATAAAGTTGTAAATTGTTAAATTTGTGAAATTTATTTCTGGGTTAAGAATGTGCAGGTTTAGCCAGGTTTCAATCCTGATCCTGATTCTGAGTGATAGAAAGGCAGGTTCCGATACCTGAGGACTTTGTGATTTCAACAAGCCAGGCTGCGATCCCAGCAAATCGAAAGAGGGAGTCTGAAGACATCCGAGTAAAGATAATTTGTTCGAGAGGAGTATGTTGATGCTGAAGAGAAGAAAGAGAACGTTTAGACTGATGAAGACTGAAGACGTTGAAGACTGGACACTTAAGACTCGTCAACATTCGAGGGGGAGTCTGTTGGTGCATGCTTTGTCGACTTCGTCTTGTATCGAGTCTTAGTTTGTATTAGATAGATCAAGGCACACAAAACGAGAAAAGTATGTATGTAGGTAATTTCGCAAGAAATTACAAGTGTAATTCCATGCGAAATTACAATGCCTATATATATGTGTGTGTCTGTTTCATTTGGTACGAAATTACTTAGAGGTTTTCCGATGGCGAAGCTCTGTCGAAGTGCCGTCTTGCTGTAAAACTATTTTAGATCAATATAAACGACAGTTAAAAGTGATATCTTGCTGAATTCAACTCATTATGTCTGATTCCGCCTTTCATTTTGAGTAGAACGCCTCTGATCGACTCATCTCGGGTCCGCACACGATCCTACAGACTCATTCATTTTTGCTTTTAATGAAGCAAAGGCATTTTGAGTCTCATCAAACTTTTTGGAACCATTTGGCCTTGGGATTTCCACAACCAGCTTAGACTTTGGATCTGGTATAATGTATAGACCATCTTCATATCCCTTCTTCTTTTTCTCCCCCTTTTTGGCATCATCAGGAGGATTATCAACAAAGATGATTGAAGGAGGAGCAGTGCCAGTGGTTTTTAATAAATGGGCCTTAATTGCCTTTATATCTGCTTGTGTATCCTTGAACCTAGCTTCCATCAGATTTCTGATCTTCTGTGTCACACCCCCAAAATACCACCTATGGAATGTCCCTGTAAGGCGTGACGTACCAATAACGAGCCACTAATTACATTAAACGCCTACAAGTTTCAAAATAAAATCCTTAATTATTAATGTAAAATACCATCAACGAGTTTAAATGAAAACCAACATGTTCAGCGGAAGCAAATAGTAAACCAATGTTAAATTGTTTCAAAAACCAATGTATGATACCAATAGTTCAATCACATGAATCCCTCCAGTCAACCCATGACCACTCCAGCTACTCCAGACAGCAAGTTCCAATCCAAAACATCTAACGACCTACAAGCATGCAGACCAGTGTGTCAGACGACGCTGGTGAGTTCAAAGTTTTGTTAATGCGTTTAGTTACCAGGTATGTGTATAAAACAGTTCAACAGTTCAATAGTTCAATAATTTGATTTGATGTTGTTATTAACTCGATTACCGCAGATGGCTACAAGATGTATTTGCCCAACCCCAATGTCTCTATCAAAACATTGGTCATGCTTTAAGGAAATTAGTTCACGCCCGTCCTCCCCGGTACGGTGTGAGGGTGCCAAACCTAATACCCAACCAAAGTCACGAAACCTTTTTGCATTTACGGGTTGGTTCTGTTGTTATTAAACATATTATGCATAATTACCAATATTACAAATATCCAATTATGATCAAATCATCGTGATAATTCCTAGAAAGAATTAACAGTTCATGAACAATAGTATGCTATCAAACTAATTCGGATCATAATTTTCCCAATTAATTAGTTATTTCCCATATCAACAATTTAGAATGCCCACATGACCACATCTAATTAACCAGTTTTAACATTGATATTCATGCACACTCACAACTCGAACAATATGATTAACTCAACAAAAATTCATCATTTAATCACACACAATCAGATTCAATCCATACGTGTTTATTTCCTGATCACACCCTAGTTCCTCAATGTTAGCATTAATTATGACCAATAACACCATTAGATCTAATCATCCAATCATCACAAGGGAATCATCCACAACTGACCATCATGCAATCATATACATGTATAATCTAAATCGCTGATTCATTAGCATGCATAAATAATAAAAATAAAAAATCATAACATGATATCATGCAATGCACATGGCAGCAAAACTCACAAGTCAACATATTTGAAATCTAAACCGATCACAAATAAGCTCACTAACCGAGATGTGAAGATTCAAAGCTAGTGGATTGATAAAAAAAATGAGGATGTCCCGGGTGGGTGTGCAGCCGCCGAATTCGAAGGAGAGAGAGAGATTAGGGTTTAGTGTTGAGTTTTATGTTTTATTATTAGGAGGGTCTACACACAAGGCATGTGTATGTATACGGTGTAGAAGAGGGTCGAGACTATATTTGGGTTACATGTGGGCCGAGAACAGATTGGGCAAAGATGTGTGGCCCAAGGGCTTTTACACTATGAGATTTACACATACGTATACGATTTGCATAACGTATCACATAAACTTGCAACCATTCATTTATAATCACACATAGTCATTTACTCAGATAACGTACCCGCCAGTTACATCTAACATAATACATAAAAGGAAACGTAACGTAACGAAGAAAGGCTCTTGAAATCACGGGTTGTCACATCATCCCCAACTTGAAAGAAATTTCGTCCCAAAATTTGTCAGGTAATCCAAAACAGCAAGGTGTTGGATCAGGATTACTGTGGGTTTTCCGCAGGTGTCACATCATCCCCAACTTGAAAGGGTATTTCATCCCGAAATTCGCCAATGATATTAGAAGTTGATACAACCCTTTGAATTGCTGAGGGTACTAGGGCTCACTCCGATCAGTGCGTTCCCACGTGAACTCCGGTCCATATCTTGAGTTCCAACGAACTCTCACGATTGAAATTCGACTATGCTTACTGACCTTGACTTCCTGGTCGTTGTTTTCTATAGACTCCTCGACAACTGCAGCTTGTCTAATAAAGGTATCACAAATGTTTCATCGGACAAACACTGCCTTAGATTCGAGGCATAAATATCATCGCGAACGTTATCCAATTCGTCAGTTAACTCGAGGTTGTGAGCCATGTCACCGATTCATTCCAGAAATCCGAATGTCCCAACTCATCATAAACTAAGCTTGCCACGTTTTCTATAGCGTACCGCACCCTCCCAGGAAATGAAGGTGCCTGCGACATGGAGTGGCCGTTGTTAAATCAAAACGACAACAACCAAGGAAACGACGGCCGTATTGGAAATCCTCGCAACGAGTACAACAACACGAGAAATGATGCTCATGGAGGGGCATTTAGGATTGGCGTGGGCGATGCCATGATTATAACAACATGGTGGCCTACACGTTCTTGGTAACGAATCGCTTCGTCTCTGTTCTGTTTAACCCTGATGCTTCTTGTAACCGAACCTGTTGTGGAAACGGCTGATGTTGAGTTAATTAAAACCTCATATGGTTGTTGGGATGCAAACTCGACCTTGTGGGACAAGTGTTCGACATCGACCTTCCTTCTACTATCTTGGATGGTTTCGACGCAGTAGTCAGTATGGATTGGTTATCCAGATATCGCGTAGATACGCACGGTGAGGAGAAAATCTTGCGTATCCCTCTTCCTAGTGGAGAATCGTTGTCTGACCTAGGGAGTCAGAGTGGTGTAAAGGTTAGCATCATTTCAGCAATGAAGGCCCAGACGTGTCTACAGAAGGATTACCCCGCTGTGTTAGCACTCGTTACTGATGTTAGGGCTAAGGAAAAGAGGATCGAGGATACACCAATAGTTCGTGATTTCTCCCTATGTGCTACCGAAAGGACTAACAGGTTTACCTTCACATCGTCAGGTGGAATATCAGATCGGTATCATGTCAGAAGCAGCCCTTATTACCAGTTCTCCTTACTTCCTCACATTAGAAACTGATCGACACCAAGGATCCCTTCGAGGATAAAGAAATTTCTTGGTCTCGTTAGATACTATCGCAGATTCATCACAGGATTTTCGAAGATCGCGAAACTTTAATCTCTTCAACACAACAGGGTGCATTGTTCGTGGAAGACAAAACAGGAGGACGTCTTTTCAGCTTTTGAAACCCAACTCTACAATGCACTGAGCATCGTTTCTATCCGAGGGTATCGATGAATCAGTGGTATACCATGATGGTTCGAATCAGGGTCCCAGTTACGCGCCGATGCAACACGTGAAGGTGATGACTTACGTAGTGGATTTACAAGAGGAATTGCACGACTCACAACCTGGGGGTGGACACCATGGCCTTGGATTTAAATTGGGGGCATTACTTGGACGGTACCAAATGCATCACTTAGACCGATCACAAGGGCCTCCCGTGTATCGTTGTTTTGAAAAGAGCTAAAGCATGCGATGACATCGCTGGATGGAACTTTTGAATGATTACGACTATGAAACCTGAACGTGCACGAGCTTTACAGCCCACTATCGACTCTAACTTACCTGATCAGACTCGCTCTGTTCAAACTAGAGAACTGAAGGAAGAGAATTTTCAAGTTGAACCCATGCGGGGCATAGAGAAGCAACCTTTGGCAAGTTGGATGATATTCGCTACCTCACGGAATGAATGTGGATCTCATTATACGGCAACCGTACGGAACCTGTATTGAGCAAAGCACACCGGCCTCGATATTCTAGTCATTGGGATTTTGATGGAATATATTAGGATCTAAGGATCTTGTACTGGCAACTGGGCTTGAAGGCCTACACAGCGAAGCATGTGAACGACGTTTGACTAGAGCGAAAGTCAAGGTGGAACATCAGAAACCTTCTGGTTTGTTAGTAATCAGAAACACCTATTTGGAGATTGGAATAGAAAACCATGGATTTTGTCACTGGTCTACCTAAATCTCAAAGCGGAACCGATATCTCCTGAGTGATCGTTGATTGTCCCATGTAACCAGTACACTTTCTTGCAATCAAGGAAACTGACGAGTTTTCACAGCTTGTGAATGTTCCTCTGAGAGAGGCGGCTTTTCAGGCCCGAGGTGCCAACTCATGTTGTCTCTGATTTTGATCTATACATGATTTATGACAGGCATTACACAACACTCTTGACTCACGTCTAGGCATGAGCGTTGCTTATCACCACAGGACAAATGGTCAGAGTCAGCGAACCCCACTGACACTCGAAGACATGTTGCGAGCATGTGTGTGATTGACTTAGTAAAAATTAGAAGGACACATACCTTTGGCTGAGTTCTACCGTAGCAGTTACCATTCTAGTATTCAAACAGCTCTGTTTGAGGCATTGCAGGAGCAGTAACGTTAATCTCCTTGTTGGATTAGGAAGGGTGGCAACCTAATCACAGGTCTAGGACTTGTACTCGAAACACTTGGGAAGATTGCGTGGATCGGAAATAGTTTGGCGGCAACGAATGATCGTCAGGAATGATGATAAGCTTAGGAAACACTGGGAGTTCGTTATAGGTGATCGTATCATGTTGAAAATCTCACCCTGGTATGGTGTGGTACGCTTGGGAAGCGTGGCAAGCATAATATACGTTATGTTGCGTTATTCAGAATTCTGGAAAGAATTGGTCACGTTGCCTACAAACTCGAGTTATCCGACTTATTGGGTAACGTGCATAATATCACTTATGTCTCGAATCTAAGGCAATGTTTGTCCGATGAAACGCTTGTGATACCCTTATTAGAGTCTAAGGTTAATGACAAGTTGCAGTTGTTGGGGAATCTACTGAAAACATGGACTAGGACATCAAGATACGTAAGCATAGTCGAATCCCGATTGCGAGGGTTCGTTGGAACTCAAGATGTGGACCGGAGTTCACGTGGGAGCGCGAGGATCAGATGAAGCTCAAATATCCTCAACTCTTTCCTACTGACCAATCTAATTCTGGTGAAATGAGTGAATTTCGGGACAAAATTCCGCTTCAAGTTGGGGATGATGTGGCACCTGAGGAAAATCTGCAGCAATCTTGATTTATCACTTCACTTCTCCGTGCTTACTGGTCAAATTTCGGGACAAATTTCTTTCAAGTTGGGGATGATGTGACAACTCGTAACTTCAAGGTAGAAACCGTTTATTTTGCTTCCTTTATTTTATTATTCGAGGAATTTATTCACGTCGCGCGAACCGACCCTAACTAGTGGAACCCACTCACGTAGTTCAGAATTTTGAGACCAAACCATAACTTGATGGTTTCCCTTTTATATTTGTTTAGTTGAGTGGATTAATTGTGGTATTACTATAACTAGGTGATTTTGTGTTACTTATATTATTTGCACAACAACTTGTATATTACATGCATATTATAAGTGTAGCCCACATATCACTTGTAGCCGAACCCCCCACCTGCGTTCCTATACGTCGGCCCAAAGTTCACAAGGCTTATGTGCTTGTTGGCTTCTCACGTGAACAACAGCCGTCAATTATGATGATGATTTGATGTTGTTTTCATAGAACTCTCATATCCACATGATGGCTCCTAGAAACACTCAAAAGTCACGTGATTGTTGACTCCTTTTCCTAGATGTGATGTTATTTGTGAACACCTTTTCAACTCTCATAACTCTTTTGGAGGCAAACCCTAATCTATGCACAAGACCCCTCCTGTCTCTCCTATGTGCATACAAATAGCATATCAAGAATAGGTGGAAACCAAACTTCTCATTAATTGCTAGGCAATATATTTGTCAAACTGTTTCTTGATTCTTGAAGTCTTGCAAAAGGGTAGGTTTATGCATGAGATCTTTATTAGTATTATATGTATTATGAAATTCGCATGATTAATTAACCATGAGAATGTGGTGTGAACTTGTATGTAATTGATAAAAGCTTTGTGATCACGAAGAGTGTTATTGACATGTGTTCTTAGAATATGACTTTTGGGTTTAGTCTATGGATGAATCGATGTTGATTGTATAAGGATGTGGTTAATCATTTACCATATATGATTGTAAAAGAATTGTTATGAATCGGCTGGGTTGTTTAGGGCCATCACAAAACTAGATAGATGTTCATAGTTATTAACTAATGATGTAGGGTGCATGTTATAAATGGTAAACATCATGTAATAATCAACTGTTAGGGTTGCTTGATGAAATCAATGGACAATGATGATTTATAATATGCCACTCATGATTATCAGTTTAATTGACAACGTGCCTTTATTGGAAAAATAATGTTTGAATTGATTGCATAGTTACAATGTGTAGCCACTAGATGATAATTAAGAATTGTGGATTGATTATTGTAATTGACTGGACCGCATACTATTTGACGGATCTTATTTGGTTATTGGGCCGCACCTTCGGCTAAGAGATGGACGGATCATGTAATGGACCGTAGCACTAATGGGCTTTGAAGTGTATTCGAGCGAATTATGTATGGGCTGTTACTAGTCTAAATTGTAAACAAGTATTAACAAGAGAGTTAGGTATATGAATTGGGTTGGTAAATTGGTACAGTTTCAATTTGTGGACCGAATCTGTGGCAAGCTGTTACATGTTAAATGACTATTCGATGACATTGGGCAAACGAATTAACTATCATGACTTGAATTACATGTGTGTGCTACGTGTGTAATAAATGTGCTCTATGTGAACAATGAATACGTGAATTAATTGTATGTGAAAGTTGTTGTTCATGTGCACGTGGAACTGACTGTTATTGGTAACCTTTTAGGATGTGTTTGTTTACTGATAAACGAGATACTTAATCTTACCGAGCAAACCACAGGTGAGTTCATTCTTCTTGAGCATGTGTCCCGGTGGTTGGGACAGTCATGGGTATTCCTGAGGGAATATGTCTTGCGGGTAAAAATCATGAATGTTGGATAATATACTCATCCTATCATCTCTTAAGTCCCATCTTTTGTGTTACCGGAGAGGTAACGGGTATTAGTTGGTAGAGCTACTTAGGATTGGCATCCTCACCTCGTACCGGAGAGGACAGGTGTTGAACTAATGACCTAATCATGACCAATGCTTGGATAGGTTCATTGGGGTAAGGGCAAAACATAAATCAGGAGCCGTCTTGTATCGGGGTATTATCATCATTCTTTTCAGAATTGTAATCATTGAACTGAACTAAACACTTGGTAACTAACATTTTCACAAACTATGAACTCACCAGCGTTATCTGATACACTTGTTGCATGCTCGCAGGTCGTTAGATGTCTTGGATTGGAACTTGCTGTCTGGTGTAGCTGGAGTGGTCATGGGTCGAACTGGATGGATTCATGTGATGGAATTATTGGTACTATACATTGGTTTTGAAACAGTTTAACTTTGGTTTACTATTTACTTCCGCAGAACATGTTGGGTTTTATTTAATCTTATGGTTGATACTTTTTGTTGATAAGTCAAGATTTCATTTAGAAACTTGTATGGGTTCAACATGATTAGTGGCTCGTTGTTGGTACGTCCCATGCCTAGTAGGGGTATTCCCTAGGTGGTATTTTGGAGGTGTGACAAAAACTCTATTCTGGACATAGCAAGCAGTGTTTACTGCCTCTGCCCAGAAAGTTAATGGCAAACCTGAATCAGCAAGCATGGTTCTAGCAGCCTCAATCAGTGTCCTGTTCTTTCTCTCAACAACCCCATTTTGCTCTAGTGTCCTTGGAATGCTGTACTGCCTTACAATTCCTTTGACACACAAAACTCATCCAATTCCCTATTTCTAAACTCTGTGGTGTCACACCCCGACCGCGTTAAAACAACAAACCGCGGCGGAAACGTCGGGGAGTGAGGCGACAGAATTATTGTTTCAACAACCATGGTAATTAAAGTTTTGTATTATTAGAATTAAAGTTTACATTGTCTTAGAATTTAAATAAAACATAACATAATAATTGTCTTTTAAGTCACTAAGGCCCAAGTCCGCCTAAGTGTAGCACAAGCATCATCATGCATTAGCACCATAAACACATGCGAAAATAGGTACGTCAGCATAAAAATGCCTGTGAGATACATAGGTTTTGTTTATGCAAGATTCATGACTTGTAGTTTAAAGAAGGGTTTAACAAAAAGTAGTCATGAACCTTGTAAAATATTTTCTTTTATGGAATCATGTGAAAATCGATATGAAAATCAAATGATATGAAAGAAATATGCATGGTTAAATGAATAACCAAGTAAAAGTGAGTTTGTATAAAATGTGTACTTTGTATAAAAATGTTGTGTCCTTGTGAAAAATGTTTCATGTCTTTGTCAAGTGGCTTAGATAACGCAACAATGTATAATACAATAAAAGCACTTATATATAGGAAGTACCAGCGGCGTATCCACCATGCTTTTTGTGACAACTCGAGTTTCCAAGATTCTATCTTCGCATTTAGTGCACGTTAATTTTTTTTATTTGTTTACGTTGTTTGTTTACACGACTCGTTGTTTCACAACGCTTATATTTGTAATACGTTATATCGTATTTCGATTGAGTTTTTATACTTGGGATCCATGATATTTATTATATGTGATAGTATGTTAATAAGGTGTTATTATTTAACATATGTTAATTAAAGATGGAACTTACTGAGAACAATACACATGAAAACACCCAAGTGGTGAAAACACTATAAGTGTTTTCGTCCAATTATAACCAACGAAATCAGATGGTGGGCCTTGGCCCAGTGTTGAGATATTTATAGATATTTATTTTATAACAACCTTCTCAGTTTCTCATTTAACAAATCTTATCTTATCACAACTCACACACTCTCTCTCTACCTCTAAAACCCAACAACAGGAAGCCAAACCTCTGTTTAATTATTGGTTAGTGATTTCATGATTCAGTTGTTTTAATCGCATGTCGTATGATTATTGGATGTTTAATCATGATGTATGCATATATTTATATGTTTATATGTGATTTGCTCTGTGTGGTATGTTGATGATCTTATGATTTTGTATGATATATATATATATATATATATATTAACATATGATCTATAAACTACTGTGATGATATGATATGATCAATATATATATGGATTTTAAATAAACTGCCAGGTGTTCATGATTGGATCTGAGTGATATTAAAAATGATCATGTAACTGATAAAAACTAGAGTTGCTGGGTTTTAATATGAACTGTTAGTATTGATGATGATGAAGGACTTGACGAAAACACCCCCACAAAAACAACCTGGACGAAATCACTTTGTGATTTCGGCCCAATCATGATTTCGGCCCATATGGGTTTTCGGCCCATGTGTTTGTTTTCGGCTCTTAAGGGATTTCGCCAACTTAAGGGGATTTCGGCTCTAAAGGGTTTTCGGCTAAAATATGGATTTCGAACATATAAGTGATTTCGGCCATGTATGTGATTTCGGCCATGTATGTGATTTCGGCCATGTGTGGGATTTCGGCCAAAGGGGGGTTTTCGGCCATTGGTGTTTTCGGCACTAGTGTGTGTTTGGCAACTTATGTACTGTTAATACTTTATGTCATTAAATATGTTATTCACTTAAACTAACCACTTGAATAACTCAGTTAGTTATTTAACTCTGTTAAGTATGTAAGTTGATAACTTTATTGTTTGAGTAACTATGTTAGTGGAGTAATTCTGTTAAGTTGATTAACTGGGTTAACTGACTTACTCTGATTATTTATTATTCCAAATTAAGTGGATTAATTCTGTTATTCCATTGAACTCCGTTAACTTTATTCACTCAGTTATTTTGCTAGATTTGCTAGATGCCAACTCTGTTACATGTATAGATGCGATTAACTGCTCATGTTGCATGATATGAACTGTCAAACACTCCATGATATTACTGTGACGCTAGTTCAATGTGAAACTTTACAAACAATGTGAACTGATTGAGTATACGTGCACTATAGGACTTGACTGCTTTACTGTGAGCACTTAACTTAGCATACCGAGCAAACAAGGTGAGTTCACACTCTTTCTAAGGCATGGGATTCCCGGTGGTTTGGGAATGGGTTAAGAAATTAAAATGGAACCTACATATCCTCCTTGGGTAGGATATGTACCGCCATCCTCCATGGGTAGGATGCCAATATTAATCCTGCGTATTCTCCTTGGGTAGAATACCTACGTTCGTCCTCCTTGGGTAGGACAACAACCTTAACGTACGTAAAACCTACGTACACTCCCACTCGCTACGGTCCTTGGATCAAGAAGGGCACGTACAAACACGACTAGTCTAACACATGGGGAAGCCCCCACTAATCTTCGCACAGATGCCTGAAAAAGGCCGCGATACGGCCACTAACCTTCGCACAGATGTCTGGAGGACCGCGATACGGCCACTAACCTTCGCACAGATGTCTGGAGGACCGCGATGGGAATTAATAAGAAACATGGTTTACAAAACGAGCAACTGATTTATGAAACGAATTCTATAACTGAATAACTAACTGTGAACTCGCTCAACTAGTTGTTGACTCTCTGTTACATGCCTTGCAGGACCGTAGGTACTTTTGGAGCTTGCACGGGAGGCACGGTCGTTGTGGACATGGATTGTGAATGTGTTGTTAAACATTATGACATTTTGTACTTAAACTTATGTTGGGTTTTACGTTATTGCTTCCGCTACACACTTGTTTATATTTGGTTTTGGAAACATCTATCGTATTGTTGAATGACTTTTACTTTATACTTATGTTCAATATGATTGGTGGCTTGATCCTGGTCATGTCACGCCTCCAAGCGGTAGTACTCCGCGTGTGGATTTTGGGGGTGTGACACTTTTATCATATAACACATAGCCCCGTTACATAAGTCACTTATCAATAACCAACCAAAGGTCTTGTTTAATGTCAAAATATTTATGTGTAAACCATGTTTAATGTCATGTGTGAAATGTATCATGTATAACCAAATGTAATACATAGCAAGTAGAAAGTATCTACTCAAACTATGTGATAATGTCAGTGTGAAACAAATGTCATGTACGGTGAAAAAAAGAATTTACTCAACCCCGTAGAAAAATGTACAAAACAATGTTTTTGAGTAAACCTAAGTTTAAATCAAATGTCATGTTTTGTAGAAAAACAATGCTTTATGATTACAAACATTTATGCAATAATGTTAATCGCATACATTCAAGCCTTGCGACTATGGCGACAAACCTTTAAACAAATTAAAGGTTCATCTAATTTATGTATATCGGATTCTGTCATTCCCAACTTCCAAACAAACCTAGGAAGTCGGAAACGGGAGTTGTCAATTCCTATGGTACCATTACATACTACCGAGCGGCGTAGCTAATGTTAATGAATGTATTATTGTTCCGATTAAACACTCCAAATGTCATAACCAATGTAAGCATGTGAAAACCATGTACTAAGTATGCTAAGTAAACATACATAGTAGAAATGTTCATGAATTCAATGTGATAGTATGATAAGTAAACATACATAGCAAAAATGTTTATGAAATCAAAGTGCTAACATGCTAAGTAAACATGCATAGCAAAACATAATTGAAAACATGTACTATATGTGTACTAGGTGAAACTAGCATGTTTATGTCATAAAAGCAATGAAAGTATGAAAGTAACAAGTATGCTCATGTGTATCACCCCAAAGTATTTGAAAGCGGTAAAAGAAGGGAACTATGTACCCACTTGGGATTGCTTATTAGTCTTGAGAATTAGACCAAATTAAGCTCCAAGTATCACGGAATCAACAAGGCACCTAGTATATGTAACTATGTTAATAGTCGGATCCTAAACCGGGAGATAGGATAGAATGATGTTCCATAAATCAAATGAGTATTTGAACTCATATGGTATGATTTAATAGAGCTAACATTCTGATTTGGAAGTCTACCTAAGTGCTCTTGACCCGTTTCGACCCATTATAGTAGTATAAGCTACTATAACGCGTCGGTTGCGTAAAACTATGTTCGGATGGTTAACTATGTGCTACGTCAAGTCTTACATGCCCAATTATCCCTAAACATGTTACTAGATCAGATTATATGTCAAAAACATGTTCACATATGCAAGATACGGATTATTGCTTCAAAAGGGCGTTTTGGTCATTTTCTATGGGCATATAAGCTAACTAACAAATGACTAACCAATCCTATGTGATCATAAGGTATAACCTCAGAGGTTATTCCCTATGCAACTATGATCACTAAACATGCTTGGTCGGATCCTAATGATCGACCAAACGGGTCGGGTTCGAAAGTCTAAGCGGTTGTTTAGACCGCTTAACTAACGACCCTAAACAAGCACTAAACTAATAGTGACGAGTTAAACATGTCAAAACATGTTTAACCTACTTAGAAAGCTGATTTAGTATCAAAACAAAGTGTTTTGATACCTAAAAGTAGTTCCGTTGCAAAATGCGTGCTAAAACGCATTTTCACCGAAACTTTGACTCGTCACTACGCCTAGTTAACGTGGTAATCAGTAGGTATAATCGCTAAGGATTATAACCATCGTGATTACAATCACGTTACAAAGTTCAACCGAACTTTGCGTTGACCATTGACTGGTCAAACTGGAAGTCAAACACTGTTTGACTTTTAAGCTAGAAACAATAAAAGAATGAAAGAAGGCTTACAAAAGGTCCTTGCTTGAGCTTGATCTTATAAATTCTCAGGTATGAAGTTTTTTAACCCCAACTTAGAGAATTTTAGGTGAAGAAACAAATGAAATGGCCAAGCTTTTTATACTTGTAGCAAACTCACAAGATCAAGACACTTGTTTGTGTAACTTCTAAGCAATAAATCATGGCCATACAATTGTTACAAGCAGGTTCAAAGCCTTGGAGAGGTGTTAACTTGGTTAACACACCAAGAAATTTGATTTACAGCCCCTGAATTATCAACAGAATGCTGAAAATGATTTTTGGTCACTGGGCATGTTCACACGGCCTGCGTAAGCTGAGGGACAGGCTTACGCGGCCCGCCTGGTCCCTGCAGCTCAGCAATAGTTTCAGCTTTTGCAGTTTTGGTCCCTGTACTTGTCTAAGCCCATTCTAGGCACTTTTGACCCCTGTTAAGCCATTTTCAAGACTCTAAAAGGTCAATAAAGTTTAGAGGACTCAAAATATGCTCGGAAAACTCTTGGATGTCGGCTCGTTTGGTCGTACGGTCGCGTTATTCGTTAAATTACGACGAAACTCAAACAGACGCGAAAACGAACCAAATTAAGCGACGAATGGTATTTTTGCATGCCGATCACTAAAATAAAAATATTTTAGTGTGTACAAAAATTTTGGATGTCCAGATGTGGTCAGAACCTAAGATATGCGCGAAAATGCAAACTTACGCCGTTTTTGACACTTTTAGTCCCTGTAGGATCATATAAGCATGTTTTCGCACACCGAATCTATCAAATCTTATATCTAAGCTATGTTTAGGTTATATATGGTATGTTTAGCTTATGATCAAGTTTCGGATTGTACGTTGCCTTACGAAACGGCAGACTTTTGCAGTTTGACGCAAATAGTCCCTGTGAGCGAATAAACTTGTTTTTGCCATACCAAAGCCTTCAAAACTTATTTCTAAGTTATGTAAAGGTTATTTAAGGTATGTTAAGCATATGTTTCTGTTCCGGAGTGTTTGTCGCGTTAAACTGATTACGTTTACGCATCAGTTTGCGTATAACTTCCCAAAAAAAAGCGATATAGAGTTCAAAATCGATCAAAAATCAAAATGTGCATAATGTCAAACATAATAACAATCATTGGGATCAAAATACATTGTTTTATTAATATTGGATTGTTCAGAGTCTGTAAAATGGTTACACAAGCACATATGTCATATGTGCCATTGTCACTCCTAAAGACTTTTACTGGCAAGTCAAACTGCTTTTCAATCTGTTTGACAAAGTCTTGCAGAATGCCTGCAGTCTCATCTTTGGAATGTAAGAAATAAGTCCATGTAAACCTAGAAAAGTCATCTACAATTACCAAACAATATCTTTTCTTTTTAAGACTCATGACTTTTACTGGGCCAAACAGATCCATGTGCAACATTTGCAGGCACTTGGTTGTTTTGGACTATTCAATGGACTTAAATGAGCTTTTATGTTGTTTTTCTTTTAAACAGGAAACACAATGCTCAGGACAGGTGAACAGTTTTTGAAGAAGACCTCTTACTAACCCCTGTTTAGACAAAGCAGTGATTGTCTTGAGATTTGTATGCCCCAATCTCCTATGCCAAAGTTCTGTCTCTTTGTTAGAGGCAGCTGAGAAGTGAGAACAGACAAGCATCAGTCCTAGGGCTCTCTTTTGACAAATCAACTACATAAACATTTCCACTCCTTTGAGCAACAAGTTGGGGTTTTCCATTTTGTATTATTTCTTCAATCTTTTTAACCATTTCTGGTCTAACAATCCTACAACAATCCTTAGTAAAGAATGAGCCATAGCCCTTATCACTCATTTGTGAGACACTAAGGAGGTTGAATTTTAGATTGTCTATTAGATTGACATTTTCAAACTTAACAATACCAGACTGAACTATACCAGACCCCATCACCTTCCCTTTACTATTATTACCAAAGGATATATCACCCCCTCCATGAGTTTTGAAATCTTTGAGTAGGGCTCTACATTCAGTCATGTGCCTAGAGCCTCCACTATCTACATACCAAAGACTATCTAAGCATGCAGATGCTCCCTGCACATCAAGTAAATAATTAGTTCAGGAGGGTCTCCAAAGCCAATAAGGCTTTGGATGGGGTCTCAACAGTGTCTGTGTTAAGTTCAGGTGGATAGACAGTGGTTAGCTCAGGGGTTTGGACTGTTTTAGAACTGTTTTTCTCTAACCACTTTTGGGGGTCCTGTCCTATCAGCTGTTGATACCCAAAGGGATGCCCGTTCACTCTTGGTTTAGAAGGCCTTTTGTAAACCTCATAAACATGTGGGACCCTTGGGTATGGTGGTTGACCTTTACCTCTTCGGTATTGGTTTGGAGGGGGTGCATCAGTCACCTGAACATCTCTTTTAACATAGGTTTGGTTCAGCTGTTTTGTAACAGCTGTTTGAACTGGCACAAACAGTGGTTGTTGCTTGACTTGTGGTTTTGATGAACTCATTGGTGTTTTTTGACATGTACTCTTCCTTTTTGACCTCAAAGGATTTCAAGTACACATACTGCTGAGTAGAATGGTTTGTTTTACCACAAATGGTGCAGCTCTGTGAATGCACAATAGTACTTGTTTTGTTAAGATTATAAGCTTTTAAGTGAAAACAATCTTTGGTCAGGTGATTTTTCTTTTCACAAAAGTCACAAAACAGGTTTTTAATCTTTTCTCTTTTCTTCTTCTTTTCAGACTCCTTTGCAACAAAGTTTTGAAATACTGTTGGGATGTCCTTAAGAGGAATCACCTCGGCCTTTCGAGCTTTGACACCATCTATAGTTGTGAAGTCCATGGGTTTGAAATTTTCAAGGATGTCACACTCATCAGACCATGTGGGTTTGAATTGGTATTTCTCAATCTCCTCAAAAGTTGAGGATCCCACAGATCTTTCCAAAGTGATCTTGTTACAAAGTTTATTAGTTATTTTAACCTCTTGGCCATCCTTGTTGGTGGGTATGATTTCAACAGGACTAGTTCGATTTGCAGCAGTGTTTTCAACTTGGTCATTTTTTTCTAAACCCTATGCCAAATTCTACAATGCTTTCAAACTGTTTTTCAAGCATAATCTCATAACCTTTGCAGGATTCCACCCATTTTTCATAAGTGATTTGTGTGGTTTCCAACTCCTTTTTACAAACTTGATATTTTTCTATAATAGTCTGGAGTTGGTCCTTGGTTATGCTATGCTCTTGTTTGAGACTGCAGATTTCATTATCTTTTTCAGCCAATTTGATTTTTAATTCTTTTAAAGACTTTTCAAATTGCACTTCATCATTTAACACTCTATCCCTAAGGTTTTCATTCACCTCTTTGATGTTAGCAAATGCTATGATGCATTTGTCTGAACAAATGTTTTTATGAACCTGAGATGATACCTTAGCTGCAGCCATCATGGCACAATCACAAACATGTTCTTTCTCATCTGGCACTTTCTCTTCCTTTTCACCTTGTTTCTTTTCTTCTTCTTCTTCAGACCAGGGGTCAGACAATGGTTCCAACAGGGGTTCTGAATTTTCTCCCAACGGTATTTCATCAACAACAGCAGTAACCACTGCTTCAGCAATTTCATCCACTGTTTCTTCATTTGAGTGTTTTGTTGAGCAAGGATGTGACCCATCCTTCGCTGCCAGATGTTGTATTCAGATCTCTTCAACATAGGTGGTTTGAAGAGTGAACCGATGTTATTATTAACATCCTGTGATTATGACGTCATCCTAGTTGTTTTACAGGTACTGATTAATCAACTTTGCTCGCGATTAAACCTTACTCTGTTTTTCAACAAAACGAACAATTAAAAGTATCAACGATTTTGAGCTGAACTTTTACGTCAAAATGATTGTTAGATCAAGTTTGACTGTCCTAGCTCTGATACCAATTGTTAGGATCTGAGTTTCTTATGATTGTGCTTGTTTGATAATAATGAAGATGAACAAGAACAATTGCAGCGGAATTAAATGAAACAAACTTTCAACACACAAACAAATCAGAGAATTGCTTTCAACAAACATGTTTAACAGAGAATCGAATGATTATATTTATTACAATCTTCAATTACACTTGCATGAATGCACACAATCTCTCCCTCAGCTTGAGCTCACAGAGAATGTTCGTACAGAATGACTTATGATGAAGAGAGATAATAGAACAATACAGGGTACTGTTCTGTTTATAGTACAGAACAAACCACCGTGGCATCTTTGCTGACGTCACCAAGAAAGCGACATCTAACCTCCTAACAACCTGTAACCACTGACCTATACAACTACTGCTATTACAAACTACTGATTAACAATAAATACAAAGACAAACTAAACTACTGCTTCTCATTCCACTGTTATACTCCTAGCAGTGCTTTGTGTCTTCAGCAGTATTTGAATCATGACAGTAGATTGAGCATCAGTGCTTGGACTTCAACAGTCTTTAGACTTCATCAGCTGTTGAAAACCAGCAGTTGTTGTAGACGGACAATAGATAGAGGTCATCAGATGTTAGGCCACATTCAAGGAGGAAGAACTATTGCAAACAACTACTTATTGTGAATCCACTGATCTGATCCAGTTTTGGCTTTATCAACTCTTCCTTTGTTAAGGTTCAATCCCAACACATGCCACATGCCTATTCTGTATGATTGAGAAATTAGAGGGAAATCTTTGGTATTCACATATTGTAAAAAGAAACTTAAGCCTAAATATCGGATCTTATTTCTTATATATATATCAACCAACTATTTTTGCAAGCAATTCTCGTTTTTTTTCAAACTTACTGAACTCGATATATAAATATGGTTAACTTTGGTTAAAAATAATTATACTAAAAAATGGGACATTATGTTAGTTTTTAAGTTTCAAATATTTTTTTTTGCCAAAAAGTTTGAAATAATTATTTTACTGATTCTTTGGGTTTATTTTAGTTTCAAGTTTCAAAAAAAAAAAAAGTTTTTCTTCATTTGTTATATTATTAGCTTCCGAAAGTGTTTTTAGTTAGAAATATGAAAGCTTAAATTTTTACAACTAATTGATCAATATAAATATTTAATTGGTATTAAAAATACAATCCAAGTTTACATAAATTTAAAAAAAATAGTCATTATAACTAGATATATTTTTATTTTAATAAATAATTACCCAATAAAATTATTGTAATAATTATTTTGATTAAATTTTTGTTAAATTATATTTTATTTTCTATGCCTAATAAATAAGTAATTCAAATATTTTCATGTATTATAGATCTCAAACAACCACTTTTGCAATCAATTCTCCTTTTTTAAAATATATTGAAATTCCATAGATAATCATGGTTAACTTCGTCTAAAAAGTATTTATAATAAATAAGGGGGACGTTACATTGGTTTTCCAGGTTCAAATATTTTTTCGTGACAAAAAGTGTGAAATAAATGTTTTATTTGTGTAAATTCTTTTATATATTCTTTGTGTTTGTTGCGATTTCAAGTTTCCGAATTTTTTTTATATTTGTTATATTATTATCTTATTAAAGTCTATTTTAGTAAAAAAACACATGAAAGATATAATTTTTACAACTACCTGATAAATATAGAATTTAATTAGTGTTAAACAATACAGACCAAGTTTACATAAATAAAAAAAAATTGTCATTATTTAAGTTCATTTAAATAATTGATTAATCAATAAAAGCATTGAAAAAAATTGTTAATGATTAAAATGTTAATAAACTATATTTTGGTTATGAATCTTCAATGACTAATAAATAAGTAACTCAAAGATTTTCGTTTATTATATAGTATGTGTGTGTGTGTATATATACATAGATATAACGTATCATAACGTAATGTGATGTAATATGATGTAATATGATATGATGTAATATGGTATAATAAAATATAATTTAATATAATATATAAGATGTGATATAATATAATTATCTATACTATTTAATAAACAATGATTTAGTATCTATATCTATACTACTTAATAAATAATAATCTTTACATGCCATGAAAAATGTCCCTTCTATCTGATTAAGAAATCCTAAGGAAAGCTTTTCAGAGTAATTACATTTTATAAAAAGAAAATTAAACCTAAATATTTGGATCTTATTTCTTATATACCAACCATTTTGCAAACTTACTGTAGATAATCATGGTTATTTTCAGTTAAAAAGTATTTATAATAAATTAATTTGACATTACGTTGGCTTTTTACTTTCAAATATTTTCTAGGAAAAAGTTTTAAATAAATGTTCTATTTGTGTAAACTATTTTCAAAGATTCTTTGTGTTTATTTCGATTTAAAGTTTCAAAAAAATTTGTTCTTTCTTTGTTATATTATTAGCTTATGAAAGTCTAAATTAGTTAAAAACATGAATGATATAATTTTTACAACAAATTGATCCATATAGAAGTTTAACTGGCATTAAACAATACAATACAAACCAAATTCGCATAAATTTTAAAAATTAGTCATTAACAGGACATAATTTCATTTAAATAATTGATTACCAAATATAGTAAACTTATTGATTATTAAAATTTTAATAAACTATATTTTGGTTATAAACTTTCTATACCTAATAAATAAGTAACTCACAGAGCTACGTGTCGTAATTTTATGAGCACAATGAAATGTTTGACCACTTTTTCTTATTTCACTCATAATGATTAATTTTGTGAGCGCACAAAGGTTTTAAAATCATTTATGAAATCAAAATGGTTCTTGATTTCATTAACTTTCTTACAATAATTCAACAACATCAAATAAGAATTCATTTTATTTCAAACATAATTCATATATATTAATTACTACATATTTAATATTTATATTTTATTTAACTCATATATATATTACGGGTTTCTAACCTAGAATTTAATATAGCGTAGCCTAGCCTAGCATAACACACACATCTCAACACAACATCACATCACAACACAACAAATCACATCGCATCACAACATAACACGTCACATCACATCACAACACAATACAAACATCACAACACGGCACAACATAACACATTATAACACAATACATTAAAGCACAACACAACACAACACAGATAACATACCACAACAATTGCATCACAACATGGCACATTACAGCACAATACATCACAACACAATACATCACAACATTCCACAACAATCACGTCACAACACCGCACAACACAACACAACACATCATAGCATAGTATAGTAATCTAATGATAAAACTATTAGTGCCTTAGTTAAGTTAATCAAAGTATTTTAATAATAATCAGAGTATGTTTTTTCTCACTTGTTCTAATATGATTTGGTTTTGTTTTTTAATTAGGCTTGTTTGTTGAATAGTCGATGCTTGAAATAGTAAGTGTGTACTATCAATAGTAATAATGGTAATTTAGGTTATATATGATGTTATTGTCATTCCAAATTTGTTTTGGTCCTTAAATGTCATGATTAGATTGTTATACATGTTCTATAGTGGAGCGTGTTCATATTGGATACGTGTGAATATGTGTATAACTTGTTTAGTTGTGTTGCAAGCTTAGAGGCTTTTATACCTTTGTGCTTGTTTTATGTTTTTATAATATTTTATCTATTTTCTTGTTGTGTTGATAAGTTTTTAAGAGATTTTGGTAATTTTAGATAGGCATGTTCGATTTTTCAATCTAGTAGAGTTTGTTGTTCAAGTTTTTTCTGACTTTATAACAACTTAATTTGTTTTCCCTTGGTATAATATGAGATGGTACCTTCTAATTACGGAACCATGTAACTCTTTATAATAAGAATTTGTTAGGTTGTTATTATCTTTCATGTGATCCTATGTTTGGTTAGATTTGTTTTGAAATGTGTGGTTACCCGTAACCCGTCATTGTTCTCGGTTTGTTAGGGCCTCATGCATTTATGATATAGTTATAGAATCGTGTTATTTGATACATTTATAAAATCTAATGAATCTATGTTCCATATGGCGTATGGGTTTATTCTTTTTCAGGATTATGAGTTCACATTTGGTTAAAAAAATAATATACAGATTTTTATTTTGGATTTGGTAAAGGTTAAGTGTTTATAGTTAGTTACATTGTGTTGTAACTTGGTGGTTATTAACGAATTGTATCAGATACACTAGAGACCGGATATATGTACCAATGATACAAACCATACCATTTACTGTGACTTATAAATCGTCTATATTGAACTCCTTCTCGTTATACATTACATGCATTACATGGGGTCCTTGGTGTGCCTTGTGATTGCAAAACATACCACTCGATCATCTTTGGAATGGGCTAGTACTTGCAATACTTGATGTCAAGACTTCATTTCTAGTGTACCTATTCTTTCATATAGAGAGTTAAGTGTTGAGTTCCATATGTTTTACACATATTTAGTTTGATCAGGCATGCAAAAAGAGTCACATACCACCTATGGGGTAAAGAATCACAAACAAACATGCATGTTTTGTGAGTGGTTCATTTTGTATATCATCAAACAATAAGTTGTTAGGGCCATTAAAAGACAATTTATAAACTACATACCAATGAATTACACAAGTTAGATGCAACATATCTTAATGTATCAAATATTATTTGTGATGGGTTTAGATTGTCTTGGCTTGTACGCGTCGTATTAGGTAATAATGGGATTTGATAGGTCATGATGGGTCCTAATATGATCTGATGGATTTTAATATTTGGTTTTGGATTTGGATTGTAAAGGATCATGTGAGGTGTAATGGATATTGTTAAGTCTCGTTGGGTTATATTAGATTGCGATGGGTAATTTTGGATCTTATAGGAGCATTTCAGATTATAATGGATCATAAGAGTTCTTATTTGTTTTAATTGATCATATTGAGTGTTCCCGGGTCATTTTAGGTTGTATTGTGTCATACTGGATATATATGGATCATGATAGGTTTTGATGTTGAGATTTAATTTGTTCATATTAGTTTCTAGTGAATTTTATGGCGTTACAATGGATAATAGGAAACCATGATGGATCATATTGGCTTATAATAAATTTAATAAAGGTGTAACGGGTCTTAAGAGTCAAACCCTAATGCATATAACACACACATATACATATATGTGTGTGCGCGCGCGCACGTGTGTGTTTAATATGAATTTACGGTCGTATGTAACCGAACGAACGAAGGGAAGTGCATGGATGCATGTCATACGAGTGAGAACAAGCGTTGTTGCATGTGAAGACACTTTAAGAGAACTAAGTGAGGGGAAGGGTATAGAGTGAATTCGAGAAAAACTTCAATCGTTGAATCAATTCAATAAGATATATGAACCAACACATTTATACTTTCCTTTTGTTTTACATGTCGTTTAACCACTAATTAAGACTGCGTTTAGGTTATGTGGTATAACCAAATTAGATTCATAGTTTAAAATTAAGACTAATTTAGGTCATATTTAAGTTGTTTTTTTTCTATAAATTAGCAGATTTGACAAACATGCATTAACGTTGATGAGCCGTTAGTAGGTTTAGGTGTGGTAGATCGAAGTTATCATATGCACTAACCATTATGAACTATTGCCTGACATCTTATAAGTTATAAGATCACAAATTGTATTTTTTCTTTTTTTCTAACGACAAACTAACCTACTCATAAATACTCCTATACATGCACCTTGCAAGATTTGAACCTCCACATCTTGGATAACAGTGAGGCACATTACACAATGGTTATTCTCTAGTTATTCAACATGAAAGTCTAAGAACTGACCAAGTTGATTTACATAACGGTTAAGGTTCACCAATTCAGATTTTGTTAATCGAAATTGGCATCAAAGATACAAACATTCAATTCATGCGTAATATGTTCATGCAATTGCCTTTGTTTATTTGAAATAAAAATGGAAATCAATTAAAATGATGACTTTGACCTCTACTACAAATCTGATGTATGTAATGTTCCATAACTTGTTCATCATTAGTTGTTGCATGATGTAATTTCAAAACTTAATCGACAGACTCAGTTCATTTGCAGACACACATAACATAGAATATGATAAGTATCAATATTCAAGATGCATGCTACCTGCAAAATAAAGTTTTAACCTTTCATCTGCTGCTGAGCAAAAATATCTCATTTCTTCCGATTTGTGAATTTAACTGATAAGTGAGATATGTAAAGTAAGAAGTTCATTTTGTTAAAAAGATATATTAGTGACAAGCCTTCAATATTTAATCTGATCAAGTTCAAGCCAGTTTAGCCTGTTGATCATGATGCATTTCTTTTCGTGGTATACAAGGATGAAGTAGCTTAGCAACTCAACTCGTGGCCTCCTTATCACATATCTTCTTCGATTCCAGCACCTTATGTAGCTACTCTGTCTTTGTTAGTATCTGATCCAAATTCAATATTTAGATGGATATATTTGTAATTTTACTTTTGGTGTTAATCCCACATGCACATAATATTAAAAATAGGTGGTTAGATTTTTCTCCTATAAATAGAGCCACTAGGTATGGTCATTTTATTCATTGTAGACGAGTTGATAAAAGGTAATTTAAAAGTTTTTGAGGTTTATTGTGGTACTTTTGTAATTTCAAAATTCTAACTGTTTTTTATTTCTTAGGTACCTTCAAGTTTTATAAAAAAATGTCGAACCAATCTAACAAAAATGGAGAAAAAGGTGCTGAATGCAAGCAGTGTAATGAGCTTGAGGGAAAACCATTGCAGATCTTGTTAGAGGAGCTAGAGACGGAAATTTCAGAAGGGGATGTAACAAAAATTAGTAAACTCTATGTTCAAGCGATGGGAAAATTTCAGGAAAAATATATGCGGTCTGTGTCAAAGAGGAGTAAGTTTGATTCAGAAATTGTTGCTTTAGAAAAAGAAGTTGATGAAATCGAAGAGGAAATGCGTGAACTTGAGCGCAAATTTAATGAATTAGCTTCTGCACCCCTTACAAGAGATACAGCATGATTTGTTGGCTTTAAAATATTGTTAGAAGCATGTCCTATTTCCAGTTTTCTTCTTTTTCTTTTCTTCATATTTCCTTCTTGTAATGGTAGAGCCAGCGTTTGCTTTGAAAGTTTTATATTAATCAGTTTCTTGTTGTTTCCTGCTTGTTCAAACCTGCTTGAGCACATCTTATTTGATGTCCTGTTAATGTTTGAACACGAATAAATCTATCTATTTGATGACTAAACTGAAGTTTTATTAATAATTAGGGAAAAGATAAAGGTGAGTACAAGCCAAAATGAACTGATTGATTACATGGATGGTAATGATTTTGACATGTTTGTCATTGTTGTAATTGTAACCAATCCTAATTCTAATTTAACAAAACTCAAACCATGACTACAAATACATCGTCTTACTCATGATCTCTTTCATTTGGATTAATTTATGGCAAATGAAATAAGGTGTTTTTGCTCAAAGAAAAATCAGCACTTATAAAATAGAAAACCTCCTCAAAACATTTTTGTTTGCTTCTGTGCTGCTATGTAGTTCCTTTTTTTTTTTTTCTAGATTTTGGTATGGTTTCTCCACAAATAGTACGTTTGCGCTTCAAAGAATATGTTGATTAATTAGTTCAAGTATTTTGTCTTAGCGGCTTAACGCAATACGGTGACTAATATGATATGAGATAAGATGATATAATAAACAAACAAAATGTAACGTGATATAATTGACGCAATATGATGTAATATGATGCAATACTATATAATATGATGATGTAATATTATATAATATGATGTAATACGATATAATTTAATATAATATATAGCCAACTATAATATATGATAATTTAATAAAAAGTTTATTAATTACTAATTAATCAGTCACTTCTAACGCTTATTTAATTTACATGATAATCCATCTATATATAGAATTTAATAATATTAAAGAATTTAATTATGACCATTTAAACAAAGCCCAAAATAGTACTAGTGTAAATTCTATAATATTGATTTTAAGAGAACATTAACGTTGATTAATAAGTATAGCCCACATATTCATGGAACTTAATAGTATTAAAGTTATTTTAAATTCTACATATATATGATACATATTAAATATTACATTACACACACACACATATATATAAATATATATATATATATATATATATAGGGAAGGGCTCAAGCGAAAACTACTTTTATTGTGAAAACTTAAAAACTAACTAAAAAATCCTAATAAACATATAAAAATTTTTTTTACAATTTTTTATAAATTTTCTCTACTTTTTACATATAAAAAAACTTGTTTTCAAAAAAAAAAAAAAAAAAAAAAAAACTTGTAGTGCACATGTGCAACAGCACTACAAGTATTTTTTTTTTTTTGAAAAAAAGTTTTTTATATATAAAAAGTAGCGAAAATTTCTAAAAAATTGTAAAAAAAAATTGTTATGTTTTTTTAGTTAGTTTTTAAGTTTTCACAATAAAAGGAGTCTGTGCACATGTGCAGTACAATTTTATTTTTTTTTTGTGAAAAAATATTTCTTTTTATATATAAAAGTTGGGAAAATTTGTAAAAAAAAAATCTGGCATGTTTTTTAGGTTTTCTTATTAGTTTTCAAGTTTTCAATTTAATTAATGGTTTTTAATTGAACCCTCCCATATATCACTTTTAAAAATTTTACTTAACATGTTAAGAATCAATTTAAAAACAAAAATCGACGCTTCTCGTTATAAATACTTGTAGAAACATATTTAATAAAAAAAATAAAAATATAAAAAAACATTTGGCTAAATTTTTTTGACAAAAAATATTTTTATATTTAGAATAGTTTCTACCCCATTTTTAGTAGGAAAAGCGCTGATTTTTTTTTAAGAAAAAGTGATTTTTAACATGTTATGTTAATTTTATAAGATATATATTTTTTAAACATTTTTTTTATATTTTTAGTTTTTGATTTTTTTATTAAAAATGTTTCTACACGTATTTATTAGAAAAAAAAACGTCGAAAAAAATTTAGAAAAAAAATAATTTTTAACATGTTAAATATAATTTTTAAGGATGTTCTCCGGTTCCCCACTTTTTTAGTGTTCTCCAATGAACCTCTCATATATATATATATATATATATATATATATATATATATATATATATATATATATATATATATATATATATACATAGGAGAATGATCCGTTAGAAAGCACCCTTTATTACGAGAACTAATGTGAACACAACAAAAAAATACCTAAAAAAATCTAAAAAGCACCCAAAAATTTTTTTTTTTTGAAAAAATCACAATATTTCGTCAATAAAAAAAAATTCAAAAAAAATTCGAGTAACCGTTATCCATGCACATGTGCAATTGTATCATTTCTTTGACAAATTCCATAATTTATTACAAATATCAGCCAATTGTACTTTCATTTACACTATCATTTATAATACACTACTTTTTGCATTAACAATAATAGAAATACACATGTGCATCTATATCTATATGTATGAACTTGTTATAACATTAACAACACTAGAAATGCACATGTGCATCTATATATATATATGAACATGTTATAACGTGTTTTAGTACACCACTTTGAATACACATTCTCTTTCATCTATCATACCATCCATACTACACTACCATTACCTCCTACCATCCGTAATACAATACCATTCTTTTTACCATCCATAATACAAAATTATTACCAATGTTTCACTTTATTATATGTACATCAACAACCTTTATACCATCCAAATAACATATTACATCATAAAGTGACAAATATAATCAAACCATCAACCACTAGATACAACTAACCAAAATACATGTATATGGGCCTACTTCATCATTTAAAATCACAAACTTTTTCTACCAAAACACCTTATTTCATGTTGATACATATAGATGCACATGTGCATTTCTAATATTGGTAATGTAAAAAGTAGTGTATTACATATGGTAGTGTAAATGAAAATGCATTTTTCTACTACAGATAATATATTATAGAATTTGTCCAAGAAATGATACATATGCACATGTGCATCCATAACTGTTACTCGAAAAAAAAAAGTTTTTTTTGGTAACAAAATATAGCGATTTTTATTACAAAAATATTTAAAAAAAATTGTGGGTTTTTTGTATTTTTTTAGGTATTTTTTTGTGTTCACATTAGTTCTCGCGTTTCTCGCAATAAGGGTGGTTCTCAAATGAACCTTACCCTATATATATATACACACACGTGTGTGTTTAATTTGCTTAATATTTCTTCAAATTATGCAATATATTAAAATGTTACAAATACCTAACATGGTTCAAACGAATATATACGTAAATTTATTTAGATGTGTCTTAAGAGTAAATAGGCTAATCCCATTAACGCTTCTTATATTTTTTTAAAGGCTAATTTTTTCCCCTAAATACTTACACCTCCCAAGAATTGAACCTTGATCTCCTCACAAGATTTCATTATCTTTTGCAGCCAATTTGATTTTTATTTCTTTTAAAGACTTTTCAAATTGTACTTCATCATTTAACACTCTATCCCTAAGGTTTTCATTCACCTCTTTGATGTTAGCAAATGTTATGATGCATTTGTCTAAACAATGGTTTTTAAGAACATGAGATGATACATTAGCTGCAGCCATCATGGCACAATCACAAACATGTTCTTTCTCATCTAGCACTTTCTCTTCCTTTTCATCTTGTTTCTTTTCTTCTTCTTCGGACCAGGGGTCAGACAGTGGTTCCAATAGGGGTTCTGAATTTTCTCCCAATAGTATTTCATCAGCAACAGCAATAACCACTGCTTTAGTAATTTCATCGAATGTTTCTTCATTTGACTGTCCTTCTTCAGTTTCCAGCCCTTTTGGTATAGACTCTAGTGCTACAAAACAGTAATCATCATTAGAAGCATCATTGGTAGCATAGAGTGCAAAATTTTCATTGCCTAGCTCATCAGGTATAAGCTACTCCAGTCAACAAAGCCTTGGGTGAAGAAGCTTTGCTGATCTGGTTGAACCACTGCTGTGTAGCTTGTTGAGATGCAACTGGTTGCACTTGAACCTGAGGGACAGGGGCTTGGACATACTGAATTTGAGGAACAGTGGTCTGGACATACTGCACAGGAACAGGGGTTCCAGGATTTGCATAATGAGCAGTGTTTACATGGGTAGCAGGGGTATAATGGGAATACTGCACAGTGTTTTGGTTATTTTGTGGTCTTGGGCTAGGGTGTGTGATAATTGGTCCACTGTTTTGACTCCTACACTCTCTAGCAAAGTGACCTAACCTGTTGCACTTGTAGCATTTGATTTTTGATTTATCCAACCCTACTTTTAGACTCCCATGCAACACTGGGAATTTTCTCCCTGTCCTTTTGTAAAACTTGCTGATTCTAACACTCAGCAGTGCAAGTTGGTGTAATATGTCCGTTTCCTCTAAATCAGTTGGATCAAAATGCTGGAGATCATTGAGTTCAAAGCACAGATTGTCAGAATTCTGGTTTTCTCCATTAGTTGTAAAAGCATAATTGGATGAGTAAGAATCAGAGTTATTAAAAGCTCCACCAGCTGTTATGTCAATGTAATGATCATAACCCTAATCCTTACTACTACCAGATTCTTCCTGGCCCAAAAGAGCTGTGTTGCCAAATGAATAGTCATCTGCAACTTTTCCAGACTCTTGTAACTTCTTTTTCTGGTTCAACTCCCTTTCATAGGTTAGGAGTCTACCATGAAGCTGGGTTAGGGTTAGATCTTTGAACCCAACAGAATTCCTGGTTACAAAAGCAATTGTGTCCCATTTATCAGGAAGTGACCTAAGAAACCTGCTATTTTGTGTTGCATTAGTAAATTCAACCTTAACAAGTTTTAGTTCACTTATGAGACAGTTGAATCGCTCAAACTGTTGTGTTAATGATTCACCCTTAATGTGACAAAAGGTTTCATACTGTTGATTCAAAATTTCCCTGTTATTTTCAATCACTTCTTCAGTCCCCCCAAATTGTTCCTTAAGTGCATCCCACAATTCCTTGGCACTGTCACAGTGTAACAGCCCAACATAGATCTCATTTGGTAGTGCGGATGCAACGATGTTGAATGCCTTGGCATCTAGTTCAAGTTTTTGAAATTCCTGTTCAGTGTAGTTCTCTAATTTCTTAGGAACAAAGACCTTTAGATCCTCAGCACTCGGCACCATTGGAACATGTGGTCCATAGATAACCGATTTCCAACATCCGGTGTTCTGTTGAGCTAGGATGTGACCCATCCTTCGCTGCCAGATGTTGTATTCAGATCTCTTCAACATAGGTGGTTTGAAGAGTGAACCGATGTTATTATTAACATCCTGTGATTGTGACGTCATCCTAGTTGTTTTACAGGTACTGACTAATCAAATTTGCTCGTGATTAAACCTTACTTTGTTTTTCAACAAAACGAACAATTAAAAGTATCAACGATTTTGAGCTGAACTTTTACGTCAAAATGATTGTTAGATCAAGTTTGACTGTCCTAGCTCTGATACCAATTGTTAGGATCTGAGTTTCTTATGATTGTGCTTGTTTGATAATAATGAAGATGAACAAGAACAATTGCAGCGGAATTAAATGAAACAAACTTTTAACACATAATCAAATGAGAGAATTGCTTTCAACAAACATGTTTAACATAGAATCGAATGATTATATTTATTACAATCTTCAATTACACTTGCATGAATGCATACAATCTCCCCCTAAGCCGGAGCTCACAAAGAATGTTCGTACAGAATGACTTGTGATGAAGAGAGCTAATAGAACAGTACAGGGTACTGTTCTATTTATAGTATAGAACAAACCACTGTGGCATCTTTGCTGACGTCACTATGAAAGTGACATCTAACCTCCTAACAACCTGTAACCACTGACCTATACAACTACTGCTATTACAAACTACTGATTAACAATAAATATAAAGACAAGCTAAACTACTGCTTCTCATTCCACTGTTATACTCCTAGCAGTGCTTTGTGTCTTCAGCAGTACTTGAATCATGACAGTAGACTGAGCATCAGTGCTTGGACTTCAACAGTCTTTAGACTTCATCAGTTGTTGAAGACCAGCAATTGTTGTAGACGGACTGCAGATAGAGTTCATCAGATGTTAGACCACATTCAAGGAGGAAGAACTGTCGCAAACAACTGCTTATTGTGAATCCATTGATCTGATCCAGTTTTGGCTTTATCAACTGTTCCTTTGATAGGGTTCAATCCCAACACATGCCATATGCCTGTTCTGTACAATTGAGAAATTAGAGGGAAATCTTTGGTATTCACATATTGTAAAAAGAAAATTAAGCCTAAATATCGGATCTTATTTCTTATATATATCAATCAACTATTTTTGCAAGCAATTCTCATTTTTTTTCAAACTTACTGAACTCGATATATAAATATGGTTAACTTTGGTTAAGAAATAATTATACTAAAAAATGGGACATTATGTTCGTTTTTCAGTTTCAAATATTTTTTTTGACAAAAAGTTTGAAATAATTATGTTACTGATTCTTTGGGTTTATTTTAGTTTCAAGTTTCAAAAAAAAAAAGTTTTTCTTCATTTGTTATATTATTAGCTTCCGAAAGTGTTTTTAGTTAGAATTATGCAAGATTAAATTTTTACAACTAATTGATCAGTATAAGTATTTAATTGGTACTAAAAATACAATCCAAGTTTACATAAATTTAAAAAAAATAGTCATTATAACTAGATGTAATTTTATTTTAATAAATGATTACCCAATAAAATTATTGTAAAAATTATTGATGATTAAATTTTTTTAAACTATATTTTATTTTCTATACCTAATAAATAAGTAATTCAAATATTTTCATGTATTATAGATCTCAAACAACCACTTTTGCAATCAATTCTCCTTTTTTTAAAATATACTAAAATTCCATAGATAATCATGGTTAACTTCGTCTAAAAAGTATTTATAATAAATAAGGGGGACGTTACATTGGTTTTCCAGTTTCAAATATTTTTTCGTGACAAAAAGTGTGAAATAAATGTTTTATTTGTGTAAATTGTTTTATAGATTCTTTGTGTTTGTTGCGATTTCAAGTTTCAGAATTTTTTTATATTTGTTATATTATTATCTTATAAAAGTCTATTTTAGTAAAAAAAAAAAAACATGAAAGATATAATTTTTACAACTAACTACCTGATAAATACAGAATTTAATTAGTGTTAAACAATACAGACCAAGTTTACATAAATTAAAAAATAGTCATTATTTAAGTTCATTTAAATAATTGATTAATCAATAAAAGCATTGTAAAAAATTATTAATGATTAAAATGTTGATAAACTATATTTTGGTTATAAATCTTCAATGACTAATAAATAAGTAACTCAAAGATTTTCGTTTAATATATAGTATGTGTATGTGTATGTGTATATATATATATATATACATAGATATAAAGTATCATAACGTAATGTGATGTAATATGACGTAATATGATATGATGTAATATGGTATAATAAAATATAATTTAATATACTATATAAGATGTGATATAATATAATTATCTATACTATTTAAAAAACAATGATTTAGTATCTATATCTATACTACTTAATAAATAATAATCTTTACATGCCATGAAAAATGTCCCTTCTATCTGATTAAGAAATCCTAAGGAAAGCTTTTCAGAGTATTAACATTTTATAAAAAGAAAATTAAACCTAAATATTTGTATCTTATTTCTTATATACCAACCATTTTGCAAACTTACTGTAGATAATCATGGTTATTTTCAGTTAAAAAGTATTTGTAATAAATTAGTTTGACATTACGTTGGCTTTTTAGTTTCAAATATTTTCTAGGAAAAAGTTTTAAATAAATGTTCTATTTGTGTAAACTATTTTCAAAGATTCTTTGTGTTTATTTCGATTTAAAGTTTCAAAAAAAATTGTTCTTCCTTCTTTGTTATATTATTAGCTTATGAAAGTCTAAATTAGTTAAAAACATGAATGATATAATTTTTACAACAAATTAATCCATATCGAAGTTTAACTGGCATTAAACAAAACAATACAAACCAAATTCACATAAATTTTAAAAATTAGTCATTAACAGGACATAATTTCATCTAAATAATTGATTACCAAGTATTGTAAACTTATTGATTATTAAAATTTTAATAAACTATATTTTGGTTATAAACTTTCTATACCTAATAAATAAGTAACTCACAGAGCTACGTGTGGTAATTTTATGAGCACAATGAAATGTTTTGCCACTTTTTCTTATTTCACTTAAAATGATTAATTTTGTGAGCACACAAAGGTTTTAAAATCATTTATGAACTCAAAATGGTTCTTGATTTCATTAACTTTCTTACAATAATTCAACAACATCAAATAAGAATTCCTTTTATTTCAAACATAATTCATATATATTAATTACTACATATTTAATATTTATATTTTATTTAACTCATATATATATTACGGGTTTCTAACCTAGAATTTAATATAGCGTAACCTAGCCTAGCCTAGCATAACACACACATCTCACACAAAACATCACATCACAACACAACACAACAAATCACATCGCATCACAACATAACACGTCACATCACATCACAACACAATACAAACATCACATCACGGCACAACATAACACATTATAACACAATACATCAAAGCACAACACAACACAAATAACATACCACAACAATCGCATCACAACATGGCACATTATAGCACAATACATCACAACATTCCACAACAATCACGTCACGTCACAACACGGCACAGCACAACACAACACAACACAAAACATCATAGCATAGTATAGTAATCTAATGATAAAACTATTAGTGCCTTAGTTAAGTTAATCAAAGTATTTTAATAATAACCAGAGTATGTTTTTTCTCACTTGTTCTAATATGATTCGGTTTTGTTTTTTTAATTAGGCTTGTTTGTTGAATAGTCGATGCTTGAAATAGTAAGTGTGTACTATCAATAGTAATAATGGTAATTTAGGTTATATATGATGTTATTGTCATTCCAAATTTGTTTTGGTCCTTAAATGTCATGATTAGATTGTTATACATGTTCTATAGTGGAGCGTGTTCATATTGGATACGTGTGAACATGTGTATAACTTGTTTAGTTGTGTTGCAAGCTTAGAGGCTTTTATACCTTTGTGCTTGTTTTATGTTTTTATAATATTTTATCTATTTTCTTGTTGTGTTGATAAGTTTTTAAGAGATTTTGGTAATTTTAGATAAGCATGTTCGATTTTTCAATCTAGTAGAGTTTGTTGTTCAAGTTTTTTCTGACTTTATAACAACTTAAATTGTTTTCCCTTGGTATAATATGAGATGGTGCTTTCTGATTACGGAACCATGTAACTCTTTATAATAAGAATTTGTTAGGTTGTTATTATCTTTCATGTGATCCTATGTTTGGATAGATTTGTTTTGAAATGTGTGGTTAACCGTAACCCGTTATTGTTCTCAGTTTGTTAGGGCCTCATGCATTTATGATATAGTTATAGAATCGTGTTATTTGATACAAATATAAAATCTAATGAATCTATGTTCCATATGGCATATGGGTTTATTCTTTTTTAGGATTATGAGTTCACATTTGGTTAAAAAAATAATATATAGATTTTTATTTGGATTTGGTAAACGTTACGTGTTTATAGTTAGTTACATTGTGTTGTAACTTGGTGGTTATTAACGAATTGTATGAGATACACTAGAGACCGGATATATGTAACAATGATACAAACTATACCATTTACTGTGACTTATAAATCATCTAATATTGAACTCTTTCTCGTTATACATTACATGCATTACATGGGGTCCTTGGTGTGCCTTGTGATTGCAAAACATACCACTCGATCATCTTTGGAATGGGCTTGTACTTGCAATACTTGATGTCAATACCTCATTTCTAGTGTACCTATCCTTTCATATAGAGAGTTAAGTGTTGAGTTCCATATGTTTTACACATATTTAGTTTGATCAGGCATGCAAAAAGAGTCACATACCACCTATGGTGTAAAGAATCACAAACAAACATGCATGTTTTATGAGTGGTTCATTTTGTATATCATCAAACAATAAGTTGTTAGGGCCATTAAAAAACAATTTATAAACTACATACCATTGAATTACACAAGTTAGATGCAACATATCTTAATGTATCATATATTATTTGTGATGGGTTTAGGTTGTCTTGGCTTGTACGTGTCATATTAGGTAATAATGGGATTTGATAGGTCATGATGGGTCCTAATATGATCTGATGGATTTTAATATTTGGTTTTGGATTGTAAAGGATCATGTGAGGTGTAATGGATATTGTTAAGTCTCGTTGGGTTATATTAGATTGCGATGGGTAATTTTGGATCTTATAGGAGCATATCAGATTATAATGGATCATAAGAGTTCTTATTTGTTTTAATTGATCATATTGAGTGTTCTCGGGTCATTTTAGGTTGTATTGTGTCATACTGGATATATATGGATCATGATAGATTTTCATGTTGAGCTTTAATTTGTTCATATTAGTTTCTAGTGAATTTTACGGTGTTACAATGGATAATAGGAAACCATGATGGATCATATTTGCTTATAATAAATTTAATAAAGGTGTAATGGGTCTTAAGAGTCAAACCCTAATGCATATAACACACACGCATATACATATATGTGTGTGTGTGCGCACGCACGTGTGTGTTTAATATGAATTTACGGTCGTATGTAACCGAAAGAACGAAGGGAAGTGCATGGATGCATGCCATACGAGTGAGAACAAGCGTTGTTGCATGTGAAGGCACTTTAAGAGAACTAAGTGAGGGGAAGGGTATATAGTGAATTCTAGAAAAACTTCAATCGTTGAATCAATTCAATAAGATATATGAACCAACACATTTATACTTTCCTTTTGTTTTACATGTCGTTTAACCACTAATTAAGACTGCGTTTAGGTTATGTTGTATAACCACATTAGATTCATAGTTTAAAATTAAGACTAATTTAGGTCATATTTAAGTTGTTTTTTTTTTTCTATAAATTAGCAGATTTGACAAACATGCATTAACGTTGATGCACTAACAAATTATATTTTTTCTTTTTTTTCTTATGACAAACTAACCTACTCATTAATACTCCTATACATGCACCTTGCAAGATTTTATCCTCCACATCTTGGATAACAGGGAGGCACATTATATCAAGGGATCCGATAATATCCCTTGCAAATAATCAAGGGTCCCTTATTTCTCTCCTTCCTAATCACAGCTTCATTACCTAAGATACTAGTCAAACATGTTTATTGTAAGAGCATAAGTTGCTCCTACAATTCATCCTCTGTTGTATATATATATGTTGTACAGTTCCTTTGTAAATCATCACTTTCACATATATGAAATACACAATTCAGCCAACATCTTTATATGGTATCTAGAGCCACTTAAGCTCCTCCGAGCCTTTTTTTTTCCTTTCGTTTCTGTCATCCACCCGATCCTGCATCCCTCCTTTTCTTTTTCCGATAATCTCCACCTCTAATGGCCTCTACTCTTGTCCACATCACAGCCGCTACCCACTTCCCGATTAAACTCACTCCGCAAAATTTTCCCTCATGGCGCAAAAAAGTCCACTCCACCCTCATTGGCTTAGAACTTGAACACCACATTGTTGGCACCCAACAGCCACCCTCACAAACCATCGCCGCAGGCGATACAACTAAACCAAATCCGGAATACCTTAAACGGTTCCGCCAAGACCAAATGATAATCTCCGCCATCCTCGGCAGCTGTTCGGATCAAATTCAGCCCGTTGTCTCCTCCGCCGACACTACTAGGCAAGCGTGGGATCTCTTAAACTCGAGCTATGCAAGTGGCTCTCGGTCCCGCATCATTTCCCTTAAGTAACGCCTCGCCAAGAATCCACGTGGTTCACGCTCTATCACAGAATATCTCAATGACATGAAGTCTCTCTTTGATGAACTTGCTCTCACTCAAAGCCCCATCCCGGAAGAAGATCTTGTTGTTCATGTTATGAACCAATTAGGCGATGATTACGCCAACTTAGTGGCTGCCTTCAAAACCCGTGATACAACCATCACCTTTCCCGATCTCTTTGAAAAGCTTCTTGATCACGAATGCACCCTAAAAGAAGTGACTTCCGAACCTACTATTACCACAGTCAACTACACCAACCGATCGCACCAAAATCGCTCCTACAATCGGTCCTCCCGATCCTCCTCTGCCTCCACCCAAACATCTTTTAATCGACCCACCTCCTGGTCAACCAAAACCACACCTTCCCAAGCACCTACCCGCACCAATCGGTCCAACCAATTCTGCCATTTCTGCAACATACCCGGTCACAAGACCAAGGAATGCCGCAAACTTGGCAGATTCCTTCGTGACCACCAAATCAACACCACAAATTTCTCATCCGCAAACCCAACCGTGAACCATACCTCCCCACAAGCACCTTCTAACTCATGGATGTGGGACAGTGGAGCTTCCGATCACACCGCCAACAATCGCAACTCCGTACATGTCCCTTCCGAATATGGTGGCCCGGACGAGATCGTTTTGGGTGACGGTAATACTCTTCGTATTTCACACATTGGAAAACAAACTCTTTCCACAAACTCACGACCTCTTTTTTTAGACAATATTTTAATTGCTCCCAATCTCCGCAATAATCTTATTTCGGTTGCTAAAATTTGTCGTACTAACCGCGTTTCTGTTGAATTTTTTCCATCTTATTTCTTGGTTAAGGATCTTCGCACGTGTGACAACCCGTACTCTCGTTGTCGAGAGAAGGGCATTTTAGTAACACGCATGTTTATTAATGTCATTACTATTAAAATATTATTATTTACAAAATAATAATCCGCGACGAAAGCTTTAATTATATACATGTTAGTTAATTTTAACCGGGCCAATCGGTTTGAGCGAGACGCGTAGTCGCTTAAAACGGATCCACGCACACTTGGGTTAGGCCCAAGCCCACTTACCTAAACCCCCTAAAACCCTAACTATATAAATGTGATGATACCTTATCCACTATTTTGAATCCTCAGACAAACCTACACACACACAATGACTTCTCTGGTTCTTCTCCTTCCTTCCTATCCTTCCTCAATACATAGCACAAAACAAACATACATCTGATTCCTCTCCCACTCGATTTCTAGCAGCTAACCACACAAAAACCATATCACAAATTCATCTCTTAAACACCTGACCAGAAATCGAAGAGAGGGAAACTGTTGAAGGAGAGTGAGAGCTCGAGGTGAAGGAGGATGCACAGCCGTGAGCGGCGGCGGTGGTTTGGTGTCCGACTATCTCTTCCGACAACCACCTCCCCTCTCGTTCTCTCTCACTCGATGTCCAGGTCGGACCGGCTCCGGCCGTATTCCGTCAATGACGACGATGATGTTGAAGATGGCGACAACGGATGGTCCGTTCAACCCACGAATCAATTGGTCAGTATTCATAGTCTGTGTTTATATGCTTTTCGTGTTCATATGGATGTTTGTCGAACTGGGTTTTCCATGAATGTACAACCAGTTCTGCGTAGAGTACAACCTGGTTAAGCATGTTTGAATACTGAACATGAAAATGATGTTTATGAGGATCACTGTTAAATGCCTTAAATGATTGATTGAATGATGAAACGATGATAACAAATGATGTTGATTTCTGTTAAATATTGAAATGATGATGATGATTGTTGCCTTATTAGTTGTTATTAATAATAAAAAATGGTAGTGGAGGATTGAATATACATAATACATAATCGGGGTTTAGGATTATGTCATTCATGTTCTTTGAAAACGTGTTTTAATGGAAGGGTACAACTAATTTTGCTCATGGTACAACCTGGTTTGGCATATTGAATGTTTATGAAATAATATCTGTTATGTGTTAAGAAACGGTGGACGATGAACCTGAATTAAGGAAGATAATGATAGTGATAAGTGTGTGGGTTCCGACATCAATCAAATAAGAACAGTAGTCATGATGTTTGAAATAGCTTATGAGCATAGGTAATATGTTAATGTCTCGTATGAATTTTATGATCTGGGTCTTCTTTTCATAAGCTTGAATTCATGGTGTGTATAACCTTGCATGCGTAAGGTACAACTGAGTAATGTGGAGATTGGATAGATGATGTTATTTGATGCAACTACGTGTATGTTATCATGAGTTGAATAATGTGTTTTGATGAAACAGTAGTAGGGTCATGGTCTTTAGGATCAATCGGTTGAAAAATGTTGAAAACCCCAAATGATTAATTGCATGAATATGGTTGAATGTATGATGAATGTGTGTTGAATATTTGAAAAATGTTGGGTTTGATCTGATTAGAGTAGTGTAGAATAATGGAAACATGTTTGTACGTTTTGATTGGATAGTACGTATTCATGAAATCTGATTGGGTAGTACAAACACGGTACATTCTAGAAGGATTCCATCAGGTGTGCGAGTCGAGACCCCGGTTTCGAGTCGAGACCGTCAAGTGACGACTCGAGACTAGCCAGCACCCTCCAAGGACTCGAGACTTATATGGTTGCGACTCGAGATCTTTTGATCTCGACTCGAGACCTGACTCGAGACCCCCAGAGGTTGCGACTCAGTTATGCACTACTCGAGATCTTCGACAGCAACTCGAAATCGCTGGGTTGCGACTCGAGACCTCATAGTCTCGAGTCGAGACTATCCGGTTTCGACTAGACTACTTAAATTCATTATTGGGCCGCACTATGTGATGTTATGTTTTGAATTGTGTGCTACTGTTGTTGTCTAACTGTTACTGTTTAACTGCCCACATGCTAGGATAGGCTCAATGCTAGTATAACATGCATGCTATGTGAGTTTATGTGTAGGATTATACGTGACACTACTTGCATACGAACCTAATGAATATTAATAACCATAATAGGGTATGGTTGGCCGACGTAACACAAGTACATTGTCTACCGAGCAAACCAATGTGAGTTCACACACTAAAAGCATGCGTCCCAGGGAGGGACACGAACAAACCGCCATCTTTAAGGATTACTTTCAATTAATATTTCCGGGGGAAAATGCAAATGGGTACTTTTACAATACTATCTCCGGGGGAGATACGTTTGGATATTATTTATAAATCACAACTAGCAAAACTAAACGAATCTCTATCATGTAAAGTCCCTGCTTATAGTACCGATTAATAGCCGGGGGCGAACGGGTTATTAGTTGATAGCGCTATTAGGTTTGACAACCTCACACCGTGACCGGGGGAGATCGGGCGTGAACTAGTATACCTTGCATCTTGGTCAATGACGATAGACATTGACTCGGGGCACAAAATCTTCTCGTCAATAGTTTCGGTAACGCCAGTTTAGTAGCTTTCATATGGGGTAGCTCCCCATGACGTGATTATAAATGTTATACCTAAACAACTTATGTTTTCAAAAACTAAAACTGGACAACTCGTGAACTCGCCAACATTATGTTGATACCCTACTGCATGCTTTGCAGGTTGCTCGATACAGTTTAGGACGGACATTGCAATCGGCTGGAGTGCGTGGTTTGCAAGTTCATAACTAATAAACATGTGGTTTTAAATTACGATATGTATTCTTTTCCTTTCCGCTGCAAACTTAAGCTATGTTTTGAAAAATTTAAATTGGTCGCTAATTATACCATTACTTATAATAATAACCAAACGGTTCAAAATAATTAGTGGCTGGATCCTGGTCAGTCGCACGCCTCGCGGTGGTACTCCGCATGTGGAATTTGAGGGTGTGACAGATTGGTATCAGAGCCATTGGTTATAGCGAACTAGGTTTTAAATATAAAATATTTTTGGCTTGGGAAATAAAAATATTTTTATATGGAAACCAGACTATAACCGTTCTTTAGTGTAAACCACAACGACACCACACTCCGGATTGCAAGGTTCGTCAACTTCAGATGCTCACCTGGTAATGGTAGACTAACGAACTTTTACTTGTGCATAACTTATACGCATGTGTGTATGTATATAATTAGCATATATGTGCGTATATTTAGTATCCAACACAGTGGATCATGCGAAGGCTAGGCTAGCGTGTTACGTGTTAAACAGGAGCGAGTCCTCCTAAACCTGGTTCGAAACCACAATACACTAAGGGCAGGGAACCCATTTATTCCAAGCACTCGTCCACGTATTTCCTGATATCATCCCTGGACTGCCAATCAACGCGAGGGACGTCCAATCGATAGACCTGCCCAGGGAAGGCCTGCTACGAAGCACATAGAGAAGTTACTAGAACGAACCGACGAAGGGGAGCCACCCCTATATCGTGGGATATTAGAAGGAACGACGACGCCATTCACACCCTTCCTGTGTATTTCTTTTCCCGACTTAAGTAGTGAGACTTGTTCCCTCATACGACTGATCACCTAGATTCTTGAAGCATTCTAGTAAGTCTACACCTTTTGGGTTTCCGTTTGCACGTCTCGAACGCGAAAAGCATGCGTGGTGTATGCTTCTTATTGTAGTGCCAACAATCGTCTCACCTTTCCATTGACCACAGAGTTATTTCTCCCTAATCCCTCGTTACATGGTTAACCCCTATTCAAGTACAACCTTATACCTTAGCACGCCCCAAAACCCAACGAATTGATAACTTTCTTACAAACCGGCGTATTTGGAAGCGTGGCTAGACGAAGACACGAGCCAGTCAACCCACCGACGAGTACGGCGACCTTGATGCTTACCCTATCCTCCATTTGTCAGAACTGTTATTGTTTGACGACTTCTCTGATTCAATGAATCCTCCCACTAACTTTCGTACGAATCCGCGTTTATTGCTCAGATGGTATCCCCGCTCCTATCGTTTCTTTATCATGACATCCACGTTTCTCCGTTTAGAGACCTTGACCAGATCTCTCTTCAGTTTGGTGAATTCAACAAACTCGACCTTTAGTCAGCAAACTTTTTAATTCAACAATGTGTTACTTCAATCGTACTTTCCTGAAAACCTGTTTTCACAGTTTCACGTCGAACCCCCCCCCCCCCCCCTCATACTGAGACCTTGACCAGATTTCCCTCTAATTTGGGGAAATTCAACAAGCTCGGCTGCTAGTCAATAAACTCCTTGAATCTTAAAAATCGTGACGTGTGATCCAAACGTATCCTTTCAGACATGTTTTTACTACCTTACATGGAAGTCTTTCGACGACACAAGCACTACTTCGGACTCGTCCTCGCGACTTCGGTAGTCTATTCAAATTTGGTTACTTACCGATTTGGGAGATCACAAACTCGTTTTTCACATACGGCTCAGCTCAGAACATCTTGTTAGACGTTTTAGTGAACCTAAACACCCCCCCCCCCCGACCCATACGACGACCGTCCTTCTCTATCATTGGTTCTTGTTGTGCCATTCATACTGACGTAACACCTCTTATCGGCAAAACGACGTTCTTTATCCAAATCGCCCACGGCTTAGGTACGACCAGCTACCTCATTGACACCAGATAAACCCTTATTGCCGATCCTAAAGCCCTCATGTTTTGCCTCAAGTTCGAACGCATCGATCACGACTATCCTTCTTGCAGATTCTCGTTACTTGCGTTATGTTTCATGGATTCCATGATCCTTATCCTACTCTACCCTACACAAAATCTCCGTTTGGACGGATTACTTCCTACGAATGTTACTCGTTCGAGCAACGAGCCAAGGATACCCCGGGGGTAACGGGTATCGCAAGCACTGTTCTTCAAACTCAATACGATCAACCCCTAGTCACGACACTCGAATTTATTCCACCCTGTCAATATTCGAAACTTGTTTCTTTCGGCAACGCCCGAACCTATTCTGAAAGTCAGTAAGGAATCCAAACGACTCCTACGCTTTACCTTGGAACTTCTACGACGCAAAACCGCCTTGCGCCAAGTTTTCAGTACACGACTTTTAACGCCACGAAGCCCGCAATTCTCGACCGTATACGCAACCTCTCACGATTTGAACTCAAAAGGGGGCACCACCTAGCATCCGAGAGATCCTCAAACGATCCGCAACTCCAGGAACTGGAGGATAATCTACGAGGTGCTTCTATCTTATGCTATCATGTCCGGGGCATCGATAACATGCCTACTGGTAACAACACGCTACCAAAGAAACTGACAAGATTTCGAACTTGCAACCATCTACTTGATGGAAGTAGATACTAGGCACGAGATGCCAACTTCTCTTATATCTGATCGTAACCCTCGTTTTGCATCCGATTCGTCGCAAGGCTGTGCATAAAAGACTTTTGGCTCACTGATTAGGCATGAGCACCACTTATCGCCCGCAAACTGATGGTCAGGCCAAACACACCATCCGAACACTCAAAGGCTTGCTGAGAACATGTGATATCGACCGTGAGAATGAGTGACACTTCCTCACTAGCATCCAGGCAGTACCATCTGAGGCATCGCATGGACGCAGATGCCGGTCACCTCTGTGTTGGGCGGAAGCCAAATTACCAGCCCAAAACTTGCACTTGACACAACGGGCAGGATTGCCCAGAATAGACAACACATGGCGGCAGCTCCAGACCGTCAGAAAGACTACGCGGATAAGCGTAGGAAACCTCTTGAATTCCTAGTCGAAGACTGGGTTCTATTTAAAGTTCCACCCTGGATGGGTGTAGAACGTTTTGACTAACGGGACGAACTTAATCCGCGATATGTTAGACTGTTCGAAATTTCCGAAAGGATCGGTAAGGTAGCCTTGCAGACTAAACCTGCCTGAAAAGCTGAGTACGGTACACAACGTCTTTCACGTACCTGATCTGAAGAAGTGTCTGTCAGATGAAACATTCGTTATTCCTTTTTAGGAACTCGTGATCAACAACAAACTACACTTTGTTGAGAAACCAAGTGAGATCAAGGATCAAGAAATCAAAACTCTCAAGCGTGGTATGATATGCCAACAGACCGAGTTCGTTGAAACTCACGCCGTGGCCCAGAGTTTACCTGGGAACGGAAAAACCAGCTGATGCGCACGTATCCCAAGTTGTCTACAAACATTACTTCCAGCACTGAAGCTACAACTGAAATTTCAGAAAGAAATTTTAAGCCAACAAGGGGATGATGTGACACCCCACGAAAACGTTTAAACAAACTAGCTTGTCATTGGCTACGCGCTAAATTTCGGGACGAAATTTCTTGAACTTGGGGATAATGTGACACTTCGGGTTTCCCTGTACGTTTCTTGGATGTTATAGTTAAGTTTGTGAAAATTCGTACTGTGTGAGATACGTACAACTCTGTGAATCTAATGCTATGTGATTTTACGTGCTATGTGACTGTATATGATATGTGTCTTACATGTCCGTTTTGTAAACTTTTGTGAACTACATGTATTTATGTATAGTAATAAGGAAATTAACGAATCGTGTATCTTAGCTTAAATTTCAAGGACGAAATTCCAGTAACATGGGGAGAATGTGACAACCCGTACTCTCGTTGTCGAGAGAAGGACATTTTAGTAACACGCGTGTTTATTAATGTCATTACTATTAAAATATTATTATTTACAAAATAATAATCCGCGACGAAAGCTTTAATTATATACATGTTAGTTAATTTTAACCGGGCCAATCGGTTTGAGCGAGACGCGTAGTCGCTTAAAACGGATCCACGCACACTTGGGTTAGGCCCAAGCCCACTTACGTAAACCCCCTAAAACATTAACTATATAAATGTGATGATACCTTATCCACTATTTTGAATCCTCAGACAAACCTACACACACACAATGACTTCTCTGGTTCTTCTCCTTCCTTCCTATCCTTCCTCAATACATAGCACAAAACAAACATACATTTGATTCCTCTCCCACTCGATTTCTAGCAGCTAACCACACAAAAACCATATCACAAATTCATCTCTCAAACACCTAACCAGAAATCGAAGAGAGGGAAACTGTTGAAGGAGAGTGAGAGCTCGAGGTGAAGGAGGATGCACAGCCGTGAGCGGCGGCGGTGGTTTGGTGTCCGACTATCTTCTCCGACAACCACCTCCCCTCTCGTTCTCTCTCACTCGATGTCCATGTCGGACCGGCTCCGGCCGTATTCCTTCAATGACGACGATGATGTTGAAGATGGCGACAACGGATGGTCCGTTCAACCCACGAATCAATTGGTCAGTATTCATAGGCTGTGTTTATATGCTTTTCGTGTTCATATGGATGTTTGTCGAACTGGGTTTTCCATGAATGTACAACCAGTTCTGCGTAGAGTACAACCTGGTTAAGCATGTTTGAATACTGAACATGAAAATGATGTTTATGAGGATCACTGTTAAATGCCTTAAATGATTGATTGAATGATGAAACGATGATAACAAATGATGTTGATTTCTGTTAAATATTGAAATGGTGATGATGATTGTTGCCTTATTAGTTGTTATTAATAATAAAAAATGGTAGTGGAGGATTGAATATACATAATACATAATCTGGGTTTAGGATTATGTCATTCATGTTCTTTGAAAACGTGTTTTAATGGAAGGGTACAACTAATTTTGCTCATGGTACAACCTGGTTTGGCATATTGAATGTTTATGAAATAATATCTGTTATGTGTTAAGAAACGGTGGACGATGAACCTGAATTAAGGAGGATAATGATAGTGATAAGCGTGTGGGTTCCGACATCAATCAAATAAGAACAGTAGTCATGATGTTTGAAATAGCTTATGAGCATAGGTAATATGTTAATGTCTCGTATGAATTTTATGATCTGGGTCTTCTTTTCATAAGCTTGAATTCATGGTGTGTATAACCTTGCATGCGTAAGGTACAACTGAGTAATGTTGAGATTGGATAGATGATGTTATTTGATGCAACTACGTGTATGTTATCATGAGTTGAATAATGTGTTTTGATGAAACAGTAGTAGGGTCATGGTCTTTAGGATCAATCGGTTGAAAAATGTTGAAAACCCCAAATGATTAATTGCATGAATATGGTTGAATGTATGATGAATGTGTGTTGAATATTTGAAAAATGTTGGGTTTGATCTGATTAGAGTAGTGTAGAATAATGGAAACATGTTTGTACGTTTTGATTGGATAGTACGTATTCATGAAATCTGATTGGGTAGTACAAACACGGTACTTTCTAGAAGGATTCCATCAGGTGTGCGAGTCGAGACCCCGGTTTCGAGTCGAGACCGTCAAGTGACGACTCGAGACTAGCCAGCACCCTCCAAGGACTCGAGACTTATATGGTTGCGACTCGAGATCTTTTGATCTCGACTCGAGACCTGACTCGAGACCCCCAGAGGTTGCGACTCAGTTATGTACTACTCGAGATCTTCGACAGCAACTCGAAATCGCTGGGTTGCGACTCAAGACCTCATAGTCTCGAGTCGAGACTATCCGGTTTCGACTAGACTACTTAAATTCATTATTGGGCCGCACTATGTGATGTTATGTTTTGAATTGTGTGCTACTGTTGTTGTCTAACTGTTACTGTTTAACTGCCCACATGCTAGGATAGGCTCAATGCTAGTATAACATGCATGCTATGTGAGTTTATGTGTAGGATTATACGTGACACTACTTGCATACGAACCTAATGAATATTAATAACCATAATAGGGTATGGTTGGCCGACGTAACACAAGTACATTGTCTACCGAGCAAACCAAGGTGAGTTCACACACTAAAAGCATGCGTCCTAGGGAGGGACACGAACAAACCGCCATCTTTAAGGATTACTTTCAATTAATATTTCCGGGGGAAAATGCAAATGGGTACTTTTACAATACTATCTCCGGGGGAGATACGTTTGGATATTATTTATAAATCACAACTAGCAAAACTAAACGAATCTCTATCATGTAAAGTCCCTGCTTATAGTACCGATTAATCGCCGAGGGCGAACGGGTTATTAGTTGATAGCGCTATTAGGTTTGACAACCTCACACCATGACCGGGGGAGATCGGGCGTGAACTAGTATACCTTGCATCTTGGTCAATGACGATAGACATTGACTCGGGGCACAAAATCTTCTCGTCAATAGTTTCGGTAACGCCAGTTTAGTAGCTTTCATATGGGGTAGCTCCCCATGACGTGATTATAAATGTTATATCTAAACAACTTATGTTTTCAAAAACTAAAACTGGACAACTCTTGAACTCGCCAACATTATGTTGATACCCTACTGCATGCTTTGCAGGTTGCTCGATACAGTTTAGGACGGACATTGCAATCGGCTGGAGTGCGTGGTTTGCAAGTTCATAACTAATAAACATGTGGTTTTAAATTACGATATGTATTCTTTTCCTTTCCGCTGCAAACTTAAGCTATGTTTTGAAAAATTTAAATTGGTCGCTAATTATACCATTACTTATAATAATAACCAAACGGTTCAAAATAATTAGTGGCTGGATCCTGTTCAGTCGCACGCCTCGCGGTGGTACTCCGCATGTGGAATTTGAGGGTGTGACAGCACGGGGGCGCAACTCATGCGGGGCATTAACGTCAATGACGTCTACTATGAACCAATCACAACCTCTCATCAAATCAACAACACGTCCACGGGCTCTTTACTTGCGTGGCACCACATACTTGGACATCCTTCGTTTTAAGTCTTCAAGTCTATAATGTCTACATTAGGACTTAGATTTAATAAAGTGTCACTCGAGTCTTTTCATTGTAATTCTTGTTCGTCCAATAAAAGCTATAAAGTATCTTTCGGTAAAAACTCGTTTGTTGCTAACAAACCATTACAACTTCTATACTCGGACGTATGGGGACCTGTCCAAACATCCATTGACGGTTATAAATATTATATAGTATTCGTTGATTATTTTTCCAAATATATTTGGCTATTTCCAATCAAAAGAAAATCCGATGTTGCAACCGTCTTTCCCCAGTTCAAATCACTAGTTGAAATTTTTTTTCAAACGCCCATTATATCTCTTTTTTCGGACAATGGTGGTGAATACATTGGCCTCAAATCCTTTCTCACCACTCATGGAATCTCCCACTACACTACACCTCCTCACACACTAGAACAAAACGGTGTCGCTGAGCGTCGCCATCGTCACATTGTCGAAACGGGCCTTGCCCTTCTTCACTATGCCCATCTACCATCCACCTTCTGGTCGCATGCGTTCCAAGCAGCCACCTATCTTATAAACCGCCTGCCCACAACTATCTTAAATAACAAATCACCTTATGAAATGTTATTCAACGTTTCTCCTACCTACTCCAAACTCAAACCTTTTGGTTGTCTTTGCTACCCATGGCTCTGTCCTTATACCACCTCCAAACTTCAACCACGATCCGCACCATGTATTTTCCTTGGCTACTCATCCTCCAAATCCGCTTACAAATGTCTTGACCCCACCACAAATAAATTATATCATTCAAGGCATGTTGAGTTTATTCAACACCAATTTCCTCTTCACACAACCACCTCCAAACCCACTGTCCACACATATACCTCCTTCCTAAATAATCATACCCCAAACAACAGTGGTCTACCTTTCACACCAACACAATCCTCAATCCCTGACCACTCACAACCTACCCCCTCCACAACTCCATTTTCTTTTGCCTCAACCTCACCCTCCACCTCGATGTCCCACCATCCAATCGCCCCTACATCAACACCAACTAATACCTCTTCTACCCAGCCATTAAACACACCCGACAATACAACCTCCTCACCCGCAGGCTCTTCACCTACCGACACCATGTCAACCACCGAGTCATCGCCTGCCCAAACCACAATCTCATCCACTCCAACCACCTCAACCAATGACCCCCCGCCCACCCAAACCGCAAATCTATATGCCGATACCCCATCCTCACCGCTCCTATCCCTCCACGAAACCGAAAACCGAACCCAAAATACTATGGTTCAAGCTATGTTAATAACACCACTCTCCACCCGCTTCCTACAACCATCGAACCCTCTTGTGTCTCCCAAGCAATAAAAGATCCACTGTGGAGGAAAGCCATGGATGACGAGTATAATGCTCTTCTTCACAACCAAGCATGGGAGCTTGTTACATCTTCCACCCACACACCCATCGGTTGCAAATGGGTCTTTCGTGTCAAACGCAACCCGGATGGGTCCGTGTCCAAGTACAAAGCACGATTAGTCGCAAAAGGCTTCCATCAACAACCGGGAAAAGACTTCTTTGAAACCTTCAGCCCGGTCACTAAACCCGTAACCATTCGAGTTGTCCTATCTCTTGCACTTTCTAACAATTAGAGTCTACGACAACTCGATGTCAACAATGCCTTTTTACAAGGCACCTTACATGAAGATGTTTACATGGTCCAACCACCCGGGTTTACTAACCCACAATTTCCGAATCACATTTGCAAACTACGCAAATCTTTATATGGGCTCAAACAAGCACCGCGGGCGTGGTACATGGAACTCAAATCATTTCTTCTCAATTACGGTTTTCAAAAATCTCACTCGGATGCCTCGTTATTTGTCTATAATTCTAATGGGATACTTATGTATTTTTTAGTCTATGTAGACGATATTATCTTAACAGGTAACCATACAAGCTTCATGAACAATTTTGCCACCTTACTGTCCAATCGATTCTCTCTCAAGGATCTAGGTGACCTCCACCATTTTCTGGGCATTGAAGTCATACCAACAACTCATGGCATGTTTCTCTCGCAACATCGGCACATTAATGATCTACTAACCAATTTTAATATGGATGGAGCAAAGGATGTTGCAACACCATTAAGCTCTTCGGAATCTCTCTCTTCGGATGATGGCTCATCCCGTATCGACCCCACAAGTTTTCGAAAAATCATTGGTTCGCTCCGGTATTTGGCTTTCACTAGGCCCGACGTTTGTTTTGCAGTCAACAAATTGTCTCAATACATGCATGCTCCTACAACAAAACATATGCAGGCTCTCAAACGTGTCATGCGCTATCTAAAGGGTACTATTCATCATGGGCTGTTCTTAAAGAAAGGTGAACCTGTAACCATCACCGCCTTCGCGGACTCAGACTGGGGTGGCATTCATGATGGCGCCAGGTCCACAACCGCATATCTTATCTACCTTGGATCAAACATAGTGTCTTGGAAATCTACTCGGCAAAAAACAGTCTCGCGGTCCTCCACGGAAGCCGAGTATAAAGCCTTGGCTAATGCCGCGGCTGAAGTTACTTGGGTTCAAAATCTACTCAAAGAACTTCACATCCCGTCCTCAACTTCACCAAGTCTATATTGTGATAACATGGGAGCAACATACCTATGTTCCAATCCGGTGTATCACTCAAGAATGAAACATGTCGCTCTTGAATATCACTTTGTTCGAGAAAAGGTTGCGGCTGGCCAACTCAACGTATACCACATTAATTCCGGAGACCAACCCGCTGATACTCTCACAAAACCTCTATCTCGAAGACCGTTCGTCAAATTTCGGTCCAAGATTGGTGTCTCCGACGGAGCCTCCATCTTGCGGGGGCGTATCAAGGGATCCGATAATATCCCTTGCAAATAATCAAGGGTCCCTTATTTCTCTCCTTCCTAATCACAGCTTCATTACCTAAGATACTATTCAAACATGTTTATTGTAAGAGCATAAGTTGCTCCTAAAATTCATCCTCTGTTGTATATATATATGTTGTACAGTTCCTTTGTAAATCATCACTTTCACATATATGAAATACACAATTCAGCCATCATCTTTATACATTACACAATGGTTATTCTCTAGTTATTCAACATGAAAGTCTAAGAACTGACCAAGTTGATTACATAACGGTTAAGGTTCACCAATTCAGATTTTGTTAATCGAAATTGGCGTCAAAGATACAAACATTCAATTCATGGGTAATATGTTCATGCAATTGCCTTTGTTTATTTGAAAAAAAATGGAAATCAATTAAAATGATGACTTTGACCTCTACTACAAATCTGATGTATGTAATGTTCCATAACTTGTTCATCATTAGTTGTTGCATGATGTAATTTCAAAACTTAATCGACAGGCTCAGTTCATTTGCAGACACACATAACATATATAGAATATGATAAGTATCAATATTCAAGATGCATGCTACCTGCAAAATAAAGTTTTAACCCTTCATCTGCTGAGCAAAAATATCTCATTTCTTCCGATTTGTGAATTTAACTGATAAGTGAGATATGTAAAGTAAGAAGTTCATTTTGTTAAAAAGATATATTAGTGGCAGGCCTTCAATATTTAATCTGATAAAGTTAAAGCCAATTTAGCCTGTTGATCATGATCCATTTCTTTTCGTGGTATACAAGGATGAAGTAGCTTAGCAACTCAACTCGTGGCTGCCTTATCACATATCTTCTCCGATTCCAGCACCTTATGTAGCTACTCTGTCTTTGTTAGTATCTGATCCAAATTCAATATTTAGAGGGATATATTTGTAATTTTACTTTTGGTGTTAATCCCACATCCACATAATATTAAAAATAGGTGGTTAGATTTTTCTCCTATAAATAGAACCACTAGGTATGGTCATTTTATTCATTGTAGACGAGTTGATAAAAGGTAATTTAAAAGTTTTTGAGGTTTAGTGTGGCACTTTTGTAATTTCAAAATTCTAACTATTTTTTATTTCTTAGGTACCTTCAAGTTTGATAAAAACATGTCGAACCAATCTAACAAAAATGGAGAAAAAGATGCTGAACGCAAGCAGTGTAATGAGCTTGAGGGAAAACCATTGCAGATCTTGTTAGAGGAGCTAGAGACGGAAATTTCAGAAGGGGATGTAACAAAAATTAGTAAACTCTATGCTCAAGCGATGGGAAAATTTCAGGAAAAATATATGCAGTCCGTGTCAAAGAGGAGTAAGTTTGATTCAGAAATTACTGCTTTAGAAAAAGAAGTTGATGAAATCGAAGAGGAAATGCGTGAACTTGAGCACGAATTTAATGAATTAGCTTCTGCACCCCTTACAAGAGATACAGCATGATTTGTTGCCTTTAAAATATTGTTAGAAGCATGTCCTGTTTGCAGTTTTCTTCTTTTTCTTTTCTTCATATTTCCTTCTTGTAATGGTAGAGCCAGCGTTTGCTTTGAAAGTTTTATATTGATCAGTTTCTTTGTTGTTTTCTGCTTGTTCTAACCTGTTTGAGCACATCTTATTTGTTGTCCCGGTAATGTTTGAACACGAATAAATCGATCTATTTGATGACCAAATTGAAGTTTTATTAATAATTAGGGAAAAGATAAAGGTGAGTACAAGCCAAAATGAACTGCTTCATTACATGGATGGTAATGATTTTGTCATGTTTGTCATCGTTTCCAATCCTAATTCTAATTTAACAAAATTCAAACCATGACTACATATACATGGTGTTACTTATGAGAGGAAAACTGTCGGTCCCACGCAGGCCTCACCTGTAAGTATGTGAGAGGAGGGGGGTGAAAAAAGTAAATATGAGGGGTGTAGAAAGTAGCACCCTATAGAAAACCTCTTCAAAACATTTTTGTTTGCTTCTGTGCTGCTATGTAGTTCCTTTTTCAAGATTTTGGTATGGTTTCTCTAAGTAGTACGTTTACGCTTCAAAGAATATGTTGGACAGGTATTTTGTCTAGCGGCTTAACGCAATACGATGACTAATATGATATGAGATAATATGATATAATAAATGTAACGTGATATAATTGACGCAATATGATGTAATATGATGTAATGTGATGATATAATATTATATAATATGATATAATTTAATATAAAATAAAATAATATAGTATATTATATTATATAGCCAACTATAATATATGATAATTTAATAAAAAGTTTATTAATTACTAATTAATCAGTCACTTCTAACCCATATTTAATTTACATGATAATCCATCTACATGTAGAATTTAATAATATTAAAGAATTTAATTATGACCATTTAAACAAAGCCCAAAATAGTATTAGTGTAAATTATATAATATTCATTTTAAGAGAACATTAACGTTGATTAATAAATATAGTCCACATATTCATGGAACTTAATAGTATTGAAGTTATTTTAAATTCTACAAATATATGATACATTTTAAATTTTAAATATTACATTACACACACACACACATATATATATATATATATATGGGACCGCTAAAATGAGAACCACCTTCAGTTGTAAGAACCGTGAGAACTACACCGTACGGGCGAGGTGGACCAATTTTTTTTTCATAAACGTAGATGCATGTATTATAAACACCTTTGTAAAAAAAATAAAAAAAATGCCGGGTGTGTAGTTTTGAGCACCAAAAGTTTGCGTTTACGGGACCCGTAAATTTCATTTAAAATTTACGGTACCCGTAAACACAAACTTGTGGTGTTCAAAACAATACACGCGACATTTTTTTTTTTTGAAATTTTCTTTTACAAATGTGTTTATAATACAAGCATCTACGTTTATGAAAAAAAAATTTGGTCTAACTCGCCCCGGATCAAAAAGTTCACACGGTTCTTACAACTGGAGGTGGTTCTCATTTTAGCGGTCCCCTATATATATATATATATATATATATATGGGAGGGTTCGAAAACTTGAAAACTAACTAAAAAAAAGTCTAAAAACATACCAAAATTTTTTTTACAATTTTTTTTTTATAAATTTTCGCTACTTTTTATATGCAAAAAAAACTTTTTTTCAAAAAAAAAAATAAAATTGTAGTGCACATGTGCAATAATGCACATGTGTAGTAAACATATAATGCACATGTGCAGTACAAGTTTTTTTTTTTTTTTTTTTGAAAAAAAAGTTTTCTTTTTATATATAAAAAGTAGCGAAAATTTGAAGAAGAAAAATTGGGGTGTCTTTTAGGTTTTTTTTATTAGTTTTCATGTTTTCACTTTAATTAGTGGTTTTTAATTGAACCATCCGATTGTAAGGTTCATTGATAAATACTAAAAAAGTGGGGAACCGGAGAACACTGTTAAAATTTTAACTTAACACGTTAAAAAACATTTTTTTTTAAATTCGACGCTTCTCATTATAAATACTTGTAGAAGCATATTTAATAAAAAAAATCAAAACTATAACTATAAAAAAAAACAATTAATAAAAGGCTAATTTTTTTTACAAAAATTTGTTTGATATTTCGAATAGTTTCTACCCATTTTTAGAAAGAAATGTGCTAATTTTTTTTTAAAAAAAAAGTGATTTTTAACATGTTAAGTTAATTTTATAAGATACATATTTTTTAAACATTTTTTTATATTTTTAGTTTTTGATTTTTTTATTCAAAATATTTATACATGTATTTATAAGAAGAAGCGCCGAAAAAAATTTAGAACAAAAATTTTTTAACATGTTAAATATAATTTTTAAGAGTCTTCTCCGGTTCCCCACTTTTTTAGTGTCCCTCAATGAACCCTCCCATACATATATATATATATATATATAGGGCCACGAGTTATGAGAACCACGAGAACCAAGTGCCACGGAGGGGCGTTGACCACGAAATTTTTTTTACACCTAGATCCGTATATTTTAAGACCGGGTGTAAAAAAAAAAAATTCAAACGGCGCGCCCGAGGGGTTAGTTTTTTACACCCAAAGTTTGTAAAAAAAAAAGAAAAAAGAAAAAAAAATTAAAAACACCAAACTTTGGGTGTAAAAAACTACCCGCTCGGGCGCGTCATTTGAAATTTTTTTTTACACCCGGTCTTAAAATATACGGATCTAGGTGTAAAAAAAATTTCGTGGTCAACGCCCCTCCGTGGCACTTGGTTCTCGTGGTTCTCATAACTCGTGGTGGTTCTCATTCTAGCGGCCCCCTATATATATATGTGTGTGTGTGTGTGTGTTTAATTTGCTCAATATTTCTTCAAATTATGCAATATATTAAAAAGTTACAAATACCTAACATGGATCAAACGAATATACACGTTAACTTTTGTAAATAGAATTTAGTACTAACAATTATTATTTTTTACATATATATTACTATAGCTCAAGAAGCTAGACAAACATACAGGATTAAAAAACACAAATCATTGCAAAATATATATATATATATATATTATATATATATAAACTCATTGCTAAAGATATTAAAATACAGGATAAAAAACACAAATCATTGCAAAAACAATATACATAAAAAAATTCATTGCTAAAGATATTAAAATTAAGAGAAAATAGTATAAACTTAATGGTAGTTATTATTTCTCACTTCTCTTTCAAAATATGTAATAAATTAAATTGTTGCATATGCCTAACATGGTTCAAACGAATATAACATATAAATTTATGTGTATTAAGAGAAAATTGGCTAATCCCATTAATATTCCTTATGTAGGTCCACCCGGAGGATCGAGTAACCTCTATTCCATGTTTTCGGACAAACCCGAAAGTGCGGAATCCAAACGGGTAAGTTAAACCAAGTGACGAACACGTAAGACACAACGATTCAACGATTAACACTCCATTGTATTAATCTAGAAAACGGTTACAGTACAATGTTTACAAGATGCTCTCATAAACTCTCAGTGTGTGTGTGTTTACAGTGTGTTCGCTCAAAGAAATCTATTCAGACTTCGTAAGTTTGTTCTGTTCTGTATTTGTGTTTATATACTACACATGTCGACGAAATCAGAAGCCCACGAAATCACATGGGACGAAATCAAGGATATGGACGAAATCACCTGATTTCGTCCTATTTGGTTTTCACCACAAAGGGTTTTCATCACAAAGGGATTTCGCCCAACAGTAGTGTTTTCGTCCAAGCATATGGGCTTGAGTCTTCATATTGGGCATCAAGGACATGTGCATGTTGTTTGGGCTTTGGCTTGGGCTTAGAACAAACAAACAACAAACAAATAAACAATACACTAACATGTATACTGCACACACGCAGTTACATGTACATGAACATTACGAAGTAACTAGCATACCGAGTCAAGATAGGAGGATGTCTTGACTACGGCCTTCACTTCGTAGCCGAGAGTAACCGAGCCGAGCCGTATCAACATAATATGTATCAACAAACTCCCCCTTGGATGCTGCTCGCGAGGTTCGTAATCTCGTTCTCCATCTCTTGATGGTTCATTCATTCTTGTCGTAGGATCTTCAAAGTCTTCACGCGTCGTAAGTAGAAAGTGTATCAACAAACTCCCTTTTTCATTTAGGTAGTGTGTTAACAAACTCCCCCTTTGATTATGCTTGGGAATCTTTTGACTTCAATGCTTGAGATCCTTGTGGTGTTGGTGATTGATAAGTGGCAACTCGATCATCTTTATCATTTGAGTGCCTTCACGTCGTGTCTTCATTCCGAAGCTTGTCATCGAACAAATTCTCTTCGCCTTTAATATCTGCACATGCAGGAAAGCTAAACGCGTAATGAGAACAACTGCTTGGAATATAGTTAAGATAAACAAATGACACACATGTGACCATGTTTTCAACTACCGTCCGGCAGTTAGTTTGAAAAGTTAACAGATTTTTCAATTTTGATTATTAACTTTCAAAACTTGCAAACTCTGGCCGTTTATGAAGATTCAGTCATTTTGGTTTTCATCAGATTTCAGGCAACGAAGACTTGAGTTCCAACATCGGTTAATCAAAACTAAAGCAGAAATAAAATCTTTTTGACTTTTATAAAGTTTATATTAAAACACACCTAAAATCTTTTTGGAATTTTGAATATTTCAAACTTAAAGACTGAAAGCAGTAAATAAATATATACAGAGTTGCAGAAACTAATAAAAGTAAATATATACAGACATTCTTTTTGCGAGTTTCGAGGGTAAGAGAATCATATCAGTGTACGGTCATGCCAAAACACTCTTGTTGTTCTTATTGTTAACATGTTGATAAACATCCTATAACGATTATCGGTATTGTTATCCACATAAGCTCAACTTATCATATGTAATCATGGCGAGAGGATACGTTAATGTATGATTTATACTTACCGACCGGTGTTTATCCACATCACGACACATTCCCGTATCAAGGTATGCACGAGAATTCATCTTACTGGTGAGTATACCATTTATCATCTGTTTTGCCGTATATGAAAATGTGAGAAACTCACTTATTTTGAATGAAAACAAGCCCTATGTGATAGAATCACTTATTGATGAGGAACTTGATTTTTAGATGCATGAAGGGCACAAGAGCAAGTCCGTGAACAGGTCAGTACTTTCGTACAGCAAAGAGACGAACTTGACTCCCGGAAGAATGTGATGTATTATCACTTATTTTGTGGACATGTGATTGTTGATCACTTATTGAGGTCGTATGCAGTATGTACACGTATGTATGATATCATGGAAGATCTAGACTTCGTCTCCATTTTGTTTCGGTAAAAGAAACAACCATGATACCCAGATGATAAAAAGCATAAAGACCACATATCTCAGAACCTCGGCAATCTCTCAAACGAAATTTCGGTACTAAGACCATATGTCAATGAGTGGTTCCCACACAGTCTTCAGTCGATTTAAGTTTATATCACCCTGCACACTTTAAGATGATTGTGAGCCTACCGATACATCTTATATAGAGCTGCTTATCGTTTTTCATTTTGCATTTTAGTTAAAAGAGGTTTAGACAGACCACTGATGTACTATCATTTTCTCTTTTGCTCGCCAGGAAACTCATTTTTGTTTTTCTATTGTTTTTGGGTTTTGAAATTTTTCGATGTTTTTGAATTTTCAAATTTGGAATTACTCCCCCTAAAATCAACAAACTTACAAGAATTTTAAAAACACAAAGATATTTACAAAAACGATTTTCCGATGTGGATTACTCTTGCTTGACCTTAATTCCGTTTACCAATAATTAATTTAATCAGAAATGATTTATCGAATTTTGGAAAAATCAGTTGGCATGTCGGTAATCGGTGCGGACCATGACAACATTGATGAGTTTCATAATGAAACAATCACGTGTGAGGTGATATTCGAGATCAATGTGTCAGGTCAAAAAGTGCTATACGAGATGATAATAATTCATAAAGCAGCTTAAATATCGACAAGTATAGGAGAGATTAGAAGTTCAAAACCGTATCCTGCAACTGCTTCGTGCATTGCCAGGAATCTGAGCGCTCTCCCAAACTGGATATCCACCAGGTGTGGATTTCAAAGTCGATTTTGTAGCTAGTGAGAAATCTCTTCACAGCAACAAGATCATAAACCTCTGGGTCCGGCTGGTCTTCCACATTGCACCAGCGAAGGTCTTTGTCTTTCTCTTTAAGAAGTAGTGTGCGGTTGTTCAATCCACGCCAAGGCATCCGCACACCCGGTTGGTTTGTTCAACAAACACATTTTCTTCAATCACACCGTAAAGAAAAGTACCCTACACGTTCATCTTGTGGACTTTGAACTTCTTGTGGAAGAAAAATCCATGAATCTTCAAAAAGTTTCAGACGTGCTACAGGCGTGTACTTTTCATTGGAATCTTTCATGTTGACCCGATCAAAAACCATAACAACCAAACTTTGGAACATATTTCATCTGGTCGAATTTTTCAACTTCATTCAACCACATTCTTTCACCATCATTCCTTCATCGGAATGTTTGTCTTCTTATCTTTTTCCTTTCTCTCCATCAATGGCAACAATATTCTCCTAAATGTAACAATATTTCGGAGCCTTATGTCGCCGATCTTGTGCATGGACGCTCCACTATCAAAAATCCTAAGACTATCAATAGTTCCTCCTGGAACATCCTACACACTCATTCAGAGATTAGTTGGAGAGGGGGACCCAAGCCTTCACAGACTTGGGTCGTCCGTCATCATCGAGAATTGTGACATCCATTTCCCGATGATTCGGAATTGATGTAGCTCCCCCTGAAACAATTTCCAATTTTGGTTTCCAAATCTGTTTTTGTTTTTCATGTTTAACATTTGATTCAACAGATTTTGTTTGGACAACCTCCGGTTTTAAAACCTTTTCAACATTTTTCCGTTGTTTCTTTATCTGTTTCACTTCTTGTTGTTTAACAAGACGAGGGTCCTGTCTTGGTGAAACAGATCTTTTATGGTAACTGTTACCACGGGGGGCATCAACCTTTGCCTTTCCTTTCGTGAGATATGGGCAATTTCTGACAATGTGCCCATACTCACCACATTCAAAACATGATCTCCGCTCAACAAACCTCGGAGTATCATAATTGTAAGAACTTGATGATGAACTTCGTGATCTTGAGGTACTTGGTCCTACATCACAACCGTTTGTGTGTTGTGTGTAGTTGTCTTAACTGTTTCTTTTCAAACTTTTACTTTGTTTAACAAAATCCGTGTTGGATTTGTTTTCGAAAGTTTCAATTTTATCAGTCCCTCTGGATTTCACAAAGTTTATCTTCTTGTCCTTTTTCTGAGTCTGTTTCTTTTGACCTTGAGTCGGTGATTTACCCTTTGGTTTGGTGTGATTTTGCTGCTTTTTCACTGTTGGGAATTTCTGATTGGCACATTGTTTTCGAACTTCAGCCTTTGGGATAGGAGGACACTGTGTTACCACAACGTGTGATCCTGTCTTTGCCAAAAACTTACTTGTTGAATCCTCAAAAATTTTACTAATTAAAGATTGATTAACATTCTTAATAGGAAAATCTTTGTCAGAGTAGATTTTATCATCACCAACAAGAGTGTACAGCAAATTCACACTCTCAGACTCTTGTGAGGAGGTAGACGTGGACTTGATCAGAACAGTCGTAGCAGGTTTTGCGGGAGGATCACACAGACTATAATTCTCGAGAGGTATGTCCTCTTCTTTGATTACCGCATCTGACTGTGCTGAGTGAGTATAATTAGATTCATCATCTGAAGAATCAGTATCCTCAACAATGATTGGAGGATCCTGATTTTGTTTAGCAGTTACAAATGTATTTGCTAACACATCCGAATCTGATGATACTTTCGGTTTGTATCCAAGTCCCGTTGCAAATTCCTCAATGTCTAAAGGAACAGATTCTTCATAATGAGTTCTATTCTCCTCATCAGGCATTGCATCATAATTTTGTCTAACAGGTGGTGGACATTTCTTATATCCAATGCACGTGACATCCTTTTTCTCTTTTTGTGTGCCAATGATGTGATCTAGCACATATCTAGAGTTAGAATAACTGTCTAGTTTAAGCCGGATCGCCTCACTTTCACACTTTGTGCAGGCTAACTCTTTTTTGCATGATCTCAAGACGATTGATATAACAGTTTATGTCATTTTGTTTTCTTGAAACCATTTTTGTCAATTCGGTTTTATCTTTTCTTAAATTTTCAACCATCGTTTTAAATTCCTTTTCATGGTTTTCGTAAAACATGTTAGCCTCTTTGCATTTCGAGAGATCCACTATCAACTTTTGATTGTGCATATTTGTCACTTCAAATTTGTTTTGCAAATCCTCATGTTTGCTTTGCAAATCACACCACTTAGTATCTAATGAAACATGTTTGTTTTGCAAGTCAAACAATTTAGCATTTAAAGCATCATGTTTGCTTTACAACTCAGACATATTAGCATCCAAATCGGCACATTTAACACTTAAGCTAGCACAATTATCACAATTAACGACAGTTGGTTCATCGACACATACCTGGCTGGAATCACTCTCAGATGTTGACCTATATGCATCAGAATCAACAACCTCCCTTGATGATTCACATTTAGATCCATCGTTGCTTGAACTTGAACTTGAAGTTGTAACATCTTCAACTGAAGTTGAAACGTCTTCAACTGAACTACTGTCATGTTCAGAACTGTCATCGTTTCGCGATGATTCACCATTGCTGGCATCTTTGACAATTTCGGCGTAAAACGCAGTTCCTGTATGACTACAGTTCCTTGGATCAAGAGATGATGGTGCTATAGTAGAACGATGGCACTGTGAAGCAACTGGTGGTAATGGATTTCCATACAAGTCTGTGGTTGGAGCTGGCTTTACAGGAACTTGTATCGGATTGCCATATAAATCTGTGCTTGTGACAAACGCCGTTTGAAGTGGAGCGTGTGAAGCAGGTCTTGCAGAAGTGCTAGGAGTTCCATAATACATATCAGTATTTTGTCGCATTGGTATTGCAGAAGTGGGTGCGGGATATTCGACCCATGAGGGAGATAAACCCGTGCTTCTATACTTGCTTTCCGCATTAGACGGAGTACCCGACCAAGCCGGATTCATTTTGAATGTATAATGACGAATACCTGATTAAATCACACAAATTAAACAGTTAAAAATGTTTTACAAGTCTTCTGTTTAAAAATAACACAAGTATGTGATGAAAATAGGGGTTTTCGTTGCTGATATGTTTGATTTTGTCGCTGAAATGGTGATTTCGTTGCTGAAATGGTGATTTCGTTGCTGAAATGTTTTACTGACACTTCTGATTTCGTTAGGAAAAGTGATTTCGTTGCTGAAATGTTTTACTGACACTTCTGATTTCGTCAGGAAAAGTGATTTCGTCCAGAATTAGTTGATTTCGTCGCTGAACTGTTATGACGAAATCAGAATTGTTGCTGAACTGTTTATGACGAAAATAGGAGGGGATTTCGTCCAGAATGAGTTGATTTCATCCAGAAACTTCTGATTTCGTCCAGAATGATATATAAGACCTGTGATTTCGTCTGGATATGCTTGATACCAGCCCAAGGTGATTTCGTGAGGATAACGTGGGACGAAAACAATGGGATTTCGTCCAAGGGTAACAAGTGTTTTCGGCAATAAGGGATTTCGGCACAAGGGTGTTTTCGGCAAGGGTCTGATTTCGGCAAAGGAGTGTTTTCGGCTGAGGAGGGTGATTTCGGCTGTGGAGGGATTTCGGCCATGAGAGTGTTTTCGGCCAGGGAGAGGTGATTTCGGCTAGGATGATATTGTTGACCAAGTGATTTCGTTGAATGATGTAACCAGACAACAAGATATTTTTCAAACCTTATCTCTGACACAAAGACCTCTTTTCAAACACTCCTTACCTTTATCTGATTTCGAAGCTCCTTTATTTCAACTTTCATCATTGCACTTGTACACATTTGTCAACTAAATATATAATAATCATAAACAATTCAATATTTCATCAAAACACAGATCAAACACAATAATACATGAAGAACACTTTGAATATGCTGATGAACTTGATGAAGATTTGAAGATTCCGGTCACCTGAAAATATCCGAACACAAATTTTGCAACAACGTTTTAAAAATAACCTTATCCTAACATGTATAACAAAGATTTAACAAGGTTTTTAATAAAACAAATAACAAGAACACAAGGTTTTTCACGATTCTCAAACTGTTTTTCCAGAAATATATGAACTTCAAACTTTAAAATTCAGAAAAAACACTTAAAAATCTTTCAAAAACACAAGAAAAACAACTTGGTTTAAACAAGGAATCGAGCCAATGCTCTGATACCAATTGTAGGTCCACCCGGAGGATCGAGTAACCTCTATTCCCTGTTTTCCGACAAACCCGAAAGTGCGGAATCCAAACGGGTAAGTTAAACCAAGTGACGAACACGTAAGACACAACGATTCAACGATTAACACTCCATTGTATTAATCTAGAAAACGGTTACAGTACAATGTTTACAAGATGCTCCCATAAACTCTCAGTGTGTGTGTGTTTACAGTGTGTTCGCTCAAAGAAATCTATTCAGACTTCGTAAGTTTGTTCTGTTCTGTGTCTGTTTTTATATACTACACATGTCGACGAAATCAGAAGCCCACGAAATCACATGGGACGAAATCAAGGATATGGACGAAATCACCTGATTTCGTCCTATTTGGTTTTCACCACAAAGGGTTTTCATCACAAAGGGATGTCGCCCACCAGTAGTGTTTTCATCCAAGCATATGGGCTTGAGTCTTCATATTGGGCTTCAAGGACATGTGCATGTTGTTTGGGCTTTGGCTTGGGCTTAGAACAAACAAACAACAAAGAAATAAACAATACACTAACATGTATACTGCACACACGCAGCTACATGTACATGAACATTACGAAGTAACTAGCATACCGAGTCAAGACAGGAGGATGTCTTGACTACGGCCTTCACTTCGTAGCTGAGACTAACCGTGCCGAGCCGTATCCACATAATATGTATCAACAAACTCCCCCTTGGATGCTGCTCGCGAGGTTCGTAATCTCGTTCTCCATCTCTTGATGGTTCATTCATTCTTGTCGTAGGATCTTCAAAGTCTTCACGCGTCGTAAGTAGAAAGTGTATCAACAAACTCCCTTTTCATTTAGGTAGTGTGTTAACAAACTCCCCCTTTGATTATGCTTGGGAATCTTTTGACTTCAATGCTTGAGATCCTTGTGGTGTTGGTGATTGATCAGTGGCAACTCGATCATCTTTATCATTTGAGTGCCTTCACGTCGTGTCTTCATTCCGAAGCTTGTCATCGAACATGTTCTCTTCGCCTTTAATATCTGCACATGCAAGAAAGCTAAACGCGTAATGAGAACAACTGCTTGGAATACAGTTAACATAAACAAATGACACACATGTGACCATGTTTTCAACTACCGTCCGACAGTTAGTTTGAAAAGTTAACAGATTTTTCAATTTTGATTATTAACTTTCAAAACTTGCAAACTCTGACCATTTATGAAGATTCAGTCGTTTTGGTTTTCATCAGATTTCAGGCAACGAAGACTTGAGTTCCAACATCGGTTAATCAAAACTAAAGCAGAAATAAAATCTTTTTGACTTTTATAAAGTTTATATTAAAACACACCTAAAATCTTTTTGGAATTTTGAATATTTCAAACTTAAAGACTGAAAGCAGTAAATAAATATATACAGAGTTGCTGAAACTAATAAAAGTAAATATATACAGACATTCTTTTTGCGAGTTTCGAGGGTAAGAGAATCATATTAGTGTACGGTCATGCCAAAACACTCTTGTTGTTCTTATTGTTAACATGTTGATAAATATCCTATAACGATTATCGGTATTGTTATCCACATAAGCTCAACTTATCATATGTAATCATGGCGAGAGGATACGTTAAGGTATGATTTATACTTACCGACCGGTGTTCATCCACATCACGACAATTCCCGTATCAAGGTATGCACGAGAATTCATCTTACTGGTGAGTATACCATTTATCGTCTGTTTTGCCGTATACGAAAATGTGAGAAACTCACTTATTTTGATTGAAAACAAGCCCTATGTGATAGAATCACTTATTGATAAGGAACTTGATTTTCAGATGCATGAAGGGCAGTAGAGCAAGTCCGTGAACAGGTCAGTACTTTCGTATAGCAAAGAGACGAACTTGACTCCCGGAAGAATGTGATATATTATCACTTATTTTGAACTTCAAACTTTAAAATTCAGAAAAAACACTAAAAAATCTTTCAAAAACACAAGAAAAACAACTTGGTTTAAACAAGGAATCGAGCCAAAGCTCTGATACTAATTGTAGGTCCACCCGGAGGATCGAGTAACCTCTATTCCCTGTTTTCCGACAACCCGAAAGTGCGGAATCCAAACGGGTAAGTTAAACCAAGTGACGAACACGTAAGACACAACGATTCAACGATTAACACTCCATTGTATTAATCTAGAAAACGGTTACAGTACAATGTTTACAAGATGCTCTCATAAACTCTCAGTGTGTGTGTGTTTACAGTGTGTTCGCTCAAAGAAATCTATTCAGACTTCGTAAGTTTGTTCTGTTCTGTGTCTGTGTTTATATACTACACATGTCGACGAAATCAGAAGCCCACGAAATCACATGGGACGAAATCAAGGAAATGGACGAAATCACCTGATTTCGTCCTATTTGGTTTTCACCACAAAGGGTTTTCATCACAAAGGGATTTCGCCCAACAGTAGTGTTTTCATCCAAGCATATGGGCTTTAGTCTTCATATTGGGCTTCAAGGACATGTGCATGTTGTTTGGGCTTTGGCTTGGGCTTAGAACAAACAAAAAAAGAATACACTAACATGTATACTGCACACACGCAGTTACATGTACATGAACATTACGAAGTAACTAGCATACCTAGTCAAGACAGGAGGATGTCTTGACTACGGCCTTCACTTCGTAGCCGAGACTAACCGAGCCGAGCCGTATCCACATAATATGTATCAACACCTTATTTTTGTATTATAAATAGAAGTTAATAATAAAGATATTTTTATTAGTTGTTCATATATTGTAGGTCCACCCGGAGGATCGAGTAACCTCTATTCCCTGTTTTCCGACAAACCCGTGAGTGCGGAATCCAAACGGGTAAGTTAAACCAAGTTACGAACACAAACACAAAGATTCAACGATTAACACTCCATTGTATTAATGCGTATGAAACGGTTAAAAAGCAATGTTTACAAGATGTTCTTCTAAACTCTTAGTGTGTGTGTGTGTTTACAGTGTGTTTGCTCAGTGAAATCTATTCAGACTTCTCTTAGTGTTTCTGTCTAATGTCTGTGCTTATATAGTAGATGATCGACGAAAACCAGTTCTTGATGAAAACCCATTGACGAAATCCAAGGACCAGACGAAATCACTCCTGATTTCGTCCCATATGGGGATTTCACCATAAAAGGGATTTCACCAAACAAGTGTTTTCGTCATGTGTGATTGGGCTTGTGTCTTGGACTTTGTCAACTGGGCTTCTACATGAATGGGCCAAACAAACAAATAACACTAAGCAATACTAAATGCATACTGCACACACGCAGTAGCAATTACACAAACGTTACAAAGTAAATCGCATACCGAGTCAAGACAGGAGGTTGTCTTGACTACGGCCTTCACTTCGTAGCCGAGTCGAACTGAGCCGAGCCGTATCCACATAATATGTATCAACAAACTCCCCCTTGGATGCTACTCGCGAGGTTCGTAATCTCATTCTCCATCTCTTAATGGATCTTTCATTCTCAGAAAGGATCTTCAAAGACTTCATGTGTTGTAGTAGAAAGTGTATTAACAAACTCCCGCTTTTATCGAGGAAGTGTATCAATAAACTCCCCCTTTGATTATGCTTGTGAATCTTTTGATCTTCAATACTTTAGATCCTTGTGGTGTTGGTGATTGATTAGCGGCAACTCGATCATCTTTATCATTTGAGTGCCTTCACGTCGTGTCTTCATTCCGAAGCTTATCATCGAACATGTTCTCTTCACCTTCAGCATCTGCACATGCAAGAAAGCTAAACACGTAATGAGAACAACTGCTTGGAATATAGTTTAACATAAAAATATAACACACATGTGACCATGTTTTCAACTACCGTCTGACAATTTGTTTGAAAAGTTAACAGATTTTTCAATTTTGATTATTAACTTTCAAAACATGCAAGCTCTGACCGTTTATGAAGATTCAGTCGTTTTGGTTTTCATCAGATTTCAGGCAACGAAGACTTGAGTTCCAACATCGGTTAATCAAAACTAAAGTAGAAATAAAATCTTTTTGACTTTTATAAAGTTTATATTAAAACACACCTAAAATCTTTTTGGCATTTTGAATATTTCAAACTTAAAGACTGAAAGCAGTAAATAAATATATACAGAGTTGCAGAAACTAAGAAAAGTAAATATAAACAAACATTCTTTTTGCGAGTTTCGAGGGTAAGAGAATCATATCAGTGTACGGTCATGCTAAAACACTCTTGTTGTTCAGTTAGTTAACATTTAGATAAGCATCATATAACAATTATCGGTATTGTTGTCCACATAAGCTCTACTTATCATATGTAATCATGGCGAGGGGATACGTTAAGGTATGATTTATACTTACCGACCGGTGTTCATCCACATCACGACACATTCCCGTATCAAGGTATGCCCGAGAGTTCATCTTACTGGTGAGTAAACCATTTATCATCTGTTTTGACGGTATATGAAAATGTGAGAAACTCACTTATTTTGATTGAAAACAAGCCCTATGTGATAGAATCCCTTATTGATGAGGAACTTGATTTTCAGATGCATGAGGGCACTGGAGCAAGTCCGTGAACAGGTCAGTACTTTCGTACAGCAAAGAGACGAACTTGACTCCCGGATAAATGTGATATATTATCACTTGTTTTGTGGACATGTGATTTTTGATCACTTATTGAGGTCGTATGCAGTATGTACACGTATGTATGGTATCATGGAAGATCTAGACTTCGTCTCCGTTTGTTTCGGTAAAAGAAACAACCATGATACCCAGATGATAAACAACATAAAGACCACATATCTCAGAACCTCGGCAATCTCTCAAACAAAATTTCGGTACTAAGACCATATGCCAATGAGTGGTTCCCACCTGGTCTTCAGTCGATTTAAGTTTATATCACCCTGCACACTTTAAGATGATTGTGAGCCTACTGATACATCTTATATAGAGCTGCTTAACATTTTTCATTTTTCTTTTCAGTTTAAAAAAAGGTTTAGACAAACGACTGATGTACTATCATTTTCTCTTTTGCTCGCCAGGAAACTCATTTTTGTTTTTCTATTGTTTTTGAGTTTTGAAATTTTTCGATGTTTTTGAATTTTCAAATTTGGATTTACTCCCCCTAAAATCAATAAACTTACAATAATTTTAAAAACACAAAGATATTTACAAAAACGATTTTCCGATGCGGTTTACTCTTGCTTGACCTTAATGCCGTTTACCAATAATAAAAAGTCAAATCTGGATTTATCAAATGCTTTGGTAAAAAGGTCGGCACGTTGGTCATCAGTATGGACTTTAACAACATCGATAAGCCTTTTATCAAAGCAATCACGTATGAAGTGATACTTAATTTCGATGTGTTTGGTCTTTGAATGCTGCACATGATTTCTAGTGATAGATAAGGCAGCATAATTATCGACTAAAATAGGAGTAGTTAGGAATTCAAAACCGTAATCACGCATTTGCTGTTGTATCCACAGGACTTGGGAGCAACAACTTGAGGCAGCAATGTATTCAACTTCACAAGTTGATGTAGCGACACAAGTCTGCTTCTTGCACTGCCATGTTACGAGGCGATTTCCTAAAAACTGGCATCCAGCCGTTGTGGATTTGCCGTCGATTTTGCATCCACCAAAATCAGAATCACTGAAAGTGACTAAATTAAAGTTATCATCCTTAGAGTACCATAGACCGGTGTCTGGGCAACCCTTCAAATAACGAAAAATCCTTTTTACAGCTGCAAGATGTGAGGCCTTCGGGTTCACTTGATATCTTGCTAGCAGGCATGTTGGATACATTATATCTGGTCTTGATGCTGTGAGGTACATAAGGGATCCAATCTCCGCGCGGTAGTATGAAGAGCTAACGAGTTCACCCTTCAAGTCTGGATTGATTCCGTGATTTTGCTGCAGTGGGGTACCAATGGGCGATGTGTCGGACATCTAGAATTGGTTCAGAATGTCTTGAGCATACTTAGTCTGATGGATGAAAATCCCAGACTTCGTTTGTTGCATTTGCATGCCCAAAAAGAAAGTCATCTCCCCCATAGCGCTCATCTCGAATTTATCCTGCATTACACGCTCGAAATCCCTACACATAACATTGTTAGTAGAGCCAAATATAATATCATCCACATATACCTGAACCAGTAGAAGATCTCCATCTTGTTCTTTTATGAAGAGAGTGCAATCAATAAGACCTCTGCGAAATCCATTCTCCAGCAGATAATTAGATAAGGTTTCATACCAAGCTCGCGGTGCTTGATGTAGACCATAGAGAGCTTTGTTCAGCAACCAAACCCGATCGGGATGAATAGGATCTTCAAAACTTGGAGGTTGTTCGACATACACCTCTTCTTCCACTAGACCATGTAAGAATGCACTTTTGACATCCATCTGGTAAACCTTGAATCCTTTGAATGAGGCATAAGCCAGAAAGATCCGAATTGCTTCCAGACATGCAACTGGTGCATACACTTCGTTGTAGTCTATACATTCAATCTGACGAAAACCTTGAACGACCAATCTTGCTTTGTTTCGAATAACGATTCCACGGTCGTCCTTTTTGCACTTATAAACCCAACAGGTACCAATCTTCTTGTAATAAGCAGGTTTCTCTACGAGCTTCCAGACACCAAGTTTCTGGAATTGTTGCAGTTCTTCCTGCATTGCTTCAACCCAAGAGTTATCTTTCAAAGCGTCTTTCCAAGTTCTTGGCTCTTCCTGTGATACATAACACGCGAAAGACCAATTGTTTTGTTGACCAGATTCTCGGATTGCCTCATACAAGCCTTCGTTGTTGTTGTTTCGCAACATGTTTCTTGTTTGAATGCCACTTTGTACATTACCGATGATGTTTTGTTGAGGATGGGTATTGTGAATTCTTGTTTTTGGATTATCTGGAACTGGAATGTTTGTACCCAGATTGTTGAAATTGAGATCAACAACTAATTCAATACCCGGAACTGACGAAGAGGATGATGCAGTAGCTTCAGCTGTTATAGGGGCGTCCACTGGAGGTGTAGCCTCTGAAGTACCATGTACTGCTGATGTAGGACCTTCTTGATCTGCATCTAGAAATTCTTCATCCTCTGAAGATTCGTTCAGTTCGGTTGCATCATGAAAATCCTCATTGTCGAGAGCATTATTGTTCACTGAAGTTAGTTCTTGACTGACAACAATTGGACGAACCAACGGTGATTCTGTTACGTTGTCACTCTCGAAAAACATCCTTGCTGCAGCATTTTCTTCAACTGCTTCAACATTGATCGAATTGAAAAAGTCATCGTACTCAAACATCCATGGTTAACCTGGACATTTGACTGGTAAAGTGTACCTTTGTACTCTGACTTCAGACCATTCCTCAACCCTTTTAGTCTATAGATTCCAGACTCTTATGTTCGGGGTGGCATAACCAAGAAAGTGACCTTCAATAGCTTTTGCCCCAAACTTTCCATTAGGATCGATCATTGTGCAAGGAGCTCCAACTGGTTCAAGATATGACAAATCTGGTTTCCGTTTGTGAAGAAGCTCAAAGAAAGTCTTGTTGTGCCTTTTGACTGTAAGGACTCGGTTCAATGTATAACATGCAGAGGACACAACTTCAGTCCAGAAGGGAATCGGCAAATGTGACTCTACCAACATCGTCCTAGCAGTCTCGATCAATGTACGGTTTTTACATTCAGCGACGCCGTTCTGCTGAGGAGTGTAGGCCGCACTAAATTCATGAAGAATACCTTTTGATGTGCAAAACTCCGCCATAGCATGATTTTTAAATTCAGTACCATTGTCGCTGCGTATCCGTCTAACCTTCAATTTATACAAATTCTCAATCTAAATGATCAAGTTTTTTATAATACCGAAAGTTGCACTCTTGTGAGCCATAAACGCCACCCAAGAAAATCTTGAATAATCATCAGTTATCACGAGACAGTATTGATCATTCCTGATGCTTTTGTGCTTGACAGGACCGAACAAATCCATGTGACGTTCAAGAGGAACCGCCACCGTGTTGATTTTCTTTGTCGGATGCCGCTTCTTGGTTTGCTTTCCTTTTTGGCATGAAACATAGACGTCTTGAAGATGGAAATTTTTAAGAAGAACACCATTCACTAATTCATTCGACACCAAATGATTCATTTTCCGTAAGTGAACGTGACCAATACGTCTGTGCCAAGAGATTGAGTCTTTTTCCGTGGCTTTTGTAATAAAACAAGTTGCTTGTGCAGTCGTTGTAATAGCTTGGCTCATATCAAGGATATATAAATCATTTATCCTTGGAGCTGATAAGAGAATCCATTCTTTTGGAATCTTGAAGCCGGGTTTCAGCACGTAACATCCATTTGCGTCAAAGTGTACTGAAAACTGTATATCACATATTTGTGAAACGCTGAGAAGATTGTGATCAAGCTGTTGTACAAAGTTGATCTTGGCAAAACTTACAACCCCGTTGGATACCATTCCTTCTCCAGTTATATATCCGCCTTTATCTCCAGCAAAAGCAACATAACCTCCTCTAATAGATTTAACGTCGTAGAGAAGCTTCATGTCACCGGTCATGTGCCTGGATGCCCCACTATCAACAATCCAATGACTGCTGAAAGTTCCTCCTGGAACACCCTGCACATGTGCTCACATGATTAGTTGGAGATGGGGACCCAAGCCTTTGTGGTCTTGGGTCTTCCATTTTCATCAACGTAAGTTACTTGAACTTCTCGATGTTTCGGAAATTGTGATGTTCCCCCTGATTCAGTAACCGTTTTTGGTTTCCAGGTCTATTTTGTTTTACCAGTGTTGTTCTTTAAAACTTTAACTTCATGATTGTCTGAAGTTTTTGAATTGTCTGGTTTGACAGAAACAAATGTTTTATTAACCACATCGGTTTTAATCGCCTTTTCAATTTTCTTGACATGTTGGCGTTTCTGTTTCTTTTCCCTTTCTTTTACAAGACGGGGATCTGGTTTTGATGAAACAGATCGCTTGCGGTCAATTTGGTCACGGGGATCATCAACTTTGGCTTTTAACTTATTAAGATATGGACAATTGCAAAAAATATGTCCAAATGTACCACATGAAAAACATGATCTTCGTTCTACAAACCCCGAAGTATCATGTGATTGTCTTGTCGATGAACTTTGTGATCCTGAGGTACTAGGTTTTGAACTGTTTGGTTCATTTCTTTTCAAAGGATTAACTTGAATGACATGATCTAAGTTAGATTTATTGGCAAATGTTTCAAGTTTATCTGTTCCCTTCGATTTCACAAAGTTCACCCTTTTGTTCTTCTTTTGGGGCTGTTTCTTTTGACGTTGAGTCAGTGATTTACCATTTAGTTTGGTATGTTTTTGCTGCTTTTTCACTGTTGGTAATTTCTGATTGCCACATTGTTTTTGAACTTCAGCCTTTGGGATAGGAGGACACTGTGTTACCACAACGTGTGTTCCTTTCTTTCCCAAAAACTTACTTGTTGAATCCTCAAAATTTTACTAATTAAAGATTGATTAACATTCTTAATAGGAAAATCTTTGTCAGAGTAGATTTTATTATCACCAACAAGAGTGTACATCAAACTCACACTCTCAGACTCTTTTGCAGACGTGGACTCGACCAGAACAGTCTTAGCAGGTTTTGCGGGAGGATCACATAGAATATGATTCTCAAGAGGTATGTCCTCTTCTTTGATTACCGCATCAGACTGTGCTGAGTCAGTATCATTAGATTCATCATCTGAAGAATCAGCATCCTCAACAATAACTGGAGAATCCTGATTCTGTTCAGCAGAAGACACACTTGTATCTGCTGACACATCCGAATCTGATGGTACTTCCGGTTTGTATCCAAGTCCCGTTGCAAATTCCTCAATGTCTAAAGAATAGATTCCACATAATAAGTTATATCCTCCTCATTAGGCATGGCATCATAATTTTGTCTAACAGGTGGTGGACATTTCTTGTATCCAATGCACGTGACATCCTTTTTCTCTTTTTGTGTGTCAATGATGTGATCCAGCACATATCTAGAGTTTGAATAACTGTCTAGCTTAAAGCCGAATCGCCTCACTTTCACACTTAACAAAGACTAACTCTTTTTGCATGATCTCAAGACGATCGATATAAAGGTTTATGTCAGCTTGTTTTCTTGAAACCATTTTTTTCAGTTTGGTTTTATCTTTTCTTAAATTTGTAACCACCATTTTAAATTCCTTTTCATGGTTTTCATAAAACATGTTAGCCTCTTTGCATTTCGAAAGATCCACTATCAACTTTTGATTGTGCATATTTGTCACTTCAAATTTGTTTTGCAAAGCCTCATGTTTGCTTTGCAAATCACACCACTTATCATCAAAAGAAACATGTTTGTTTTGCAAGTCAAACAATTTAGCAGTTAAAGCATCATGTTTGCTTTGCAACTCAGACATATTAGCATCTAAATCAGCACATTTAACACTTAAGCTAGCACAATTATCACAATTAACGACAGTAGGTTCATCGATACATACTTGGCTTGATGAACTGCCGCCATTTTCCATAAAGGCTGAATGAAGAGAAGAAGAAGAATAAGCCGCTTGATCCACCAGAATAGATCTTCTATCATTCCTTGCTGCAGCTTCTCCTAACAATTCATCGATATCTGCATCGATTCTCCCACTAGATACATGATCATCGCCTGACGTTGAGGTTTCCTCATCTGAACTCCTTGAATCACCAGAACTCTCTTCATCTGAAGATTCACCACCACTGGCGGAAGATTCTCCACCACTGGCGTGCTTCAAATCCTTAGCAGTTTCAGCAAAACAAGCTGCTCCTACTTGATCACCAATGCCTAATTGCATTGACCAGTCGCAACCTTCATCTATTTGCACCATAAGAGCTTGATTGGTGTTCGATGGTCCTGCATGATTGTTTTCATGGACCAAGGTGCGATCATCATTCCTTGCTTGATTCTGATTCCCCTGGTTGCCTTGACCTCTGAAAGGATTCTGGTTCCCATGCTGAGCTGGCTTTGTGCATTCACGCTTGAAATGACCACGTTCACCACAGTTAAAGCACTTGACGGATTGCTTGTCGAACCCATACTTGGTATCTTTCTTGCTTTCCAAGCTGGTTCTGCCCGTCCGTTCCATGAAGTCTTTAGCTCGCCTAACAGCACTAGCGAAAGCCCATTTGATGTCCATCATATCCATCTCTTCTTTATCGATCTGCTGATAATCTTCTTGAGTTAGATTGATATTTCTGATCTGCCCTGCAATCAACCCACAATACGAGCTCACCAATGTGTTTAGTATCTCCATATGATCTTTAGCCACTTCAACGCTAACTTTGAAGAAGTTTGACGTGTCAAGCCGTACTGTATCTGACTTTGATGGCCGACCAGTAGATGATGTGCTTCCATAACAAGCTTGTTGTTGAGCAGGAAGTGGATTTCCATACAAGTCTGTGGTTGGAGCTGGGTTTACAGGAACTTGTATCAGATTGCAATACAAATCTGTGCTTGTGACAAACGCCGTTTGAAGTGGAGCATGTGAAGCAGGTCTTGCAGAAGTGCTAGAAGTTCCATAATACATATCAGGATCTTGTCGCACTTGTATTGCAGAAGTGCTAGAAGTTCCATAATACATATCAGGATTTTGTCGCACTGGAATCATTTTTGCCTTTAGGGTTTCTTCCTAATCTTTGTTCTCCAAGAGCTGACAGAAGTCATTAATGTTTGTCGTAGCCAATGTGCCATTGTATTTCAGGTTTCCAAGAAACTATTCCATTGAGGTGGCAGTGCATCAGCAAACTTTGTGACAACCTGTGCTGGAGTTGTTACTACCGAAAATTCAGTCAGCAGGTGATCAAATCGACTTGTCATATCTCCCAAAGATTCATTTTCCATATAAGTGAAACCATCAACCTCCTTTTTAAGTAAATCATGTCGCAATTGACGTGACTTTTCATTTCCTATACCTCTTGTCTTCAATGCATCCCATAATCGCTTTGTCGTCTTGTAGCTGACAAATTGATGATATATATCCTTGCTCATCGCCTGAGTCAGAATAGCATATGCTTTCTTTTCTAAATCATATGCCTTTTTCTCGTCTTCCGTAAAATCTGCATATGTTGCGGCAGTTGAAGCGGCAACCTCAAGAGCTTGATCGTAATCTGTAATAAAACATAACCACAATTCCGTGTTTTGCCCAAGGACATACGTATGGAATCTATCTACCCATCCAGGGTATTCATTTATGTGCATCAGTTTCGGTGGGCGATTTAGACTTCCGGTCTCGCTTTCGCTTAGAAGTATACTTTGAATACTTGGAGTTTGATTTGAAACAAACGCCCATTGACCTGTCGACGTTGGATTCGCTTGCGAAGATGCAGGTGCGGGATATTCTGCCCATGATGGCCACAAACGCGTGTTTGTATACTTACTTTCCGTATTAGATGCGGGTGCGGGAGATTCTGCCCATGATGGATATAAACGCGTGTTTATATACTTGCTTTCCGTATTATACGGATTACCCCACCAATTCGGATTCATTTTTGATGTATGATGATGAAAACCTGCTTAAATCACACAAATTAAACAGTTAAGAATGTTTTAAAAAGCTTCTGATAATAAAATGAAAAGATATGTAATGAAAATAGGGGTTTTCGTCGCTGATATGTTTGATTCCGTTGCTAAAATGGTGATTTCGTCGCTGAAAGGGTGATTTCGTCGCTGAAATGGTGATTTCGTCGCTGAAAGGGTGATTTCGTCGCTGATGTGCCTTTTATGACGAAACCAGGCGTTGTTTTCGTCGCTAAGCCACTAGATGTTGGTGATTTCGTCTAGAAGCCGATTTCGTTGACAATTGCAACCAGATAAGTTAGATATTATCAAAACCAACTCAAATCTTATCCTCTTTCTGACACAAGGACTTTCAAATGGCAAATAAGTCAAGCTAACACCTTATCCTTACACAATTTTTCAACGTATCATCAATAATTATGTCACAATATTCAAACAACACTTCAACAATAATATTATCAAAGATCAAACACGGAAGTTTATGAAGAATACTTATGAACTTGATGAATATTCTGATGAAACCGATGAGTTTTCCAGCCACCGGAAAATTTTCCGAATACAATTTTTGCGCAAATGTTCAATAAAAATCCTTTCTTAACATGTATAGATGAAAAATAGCAAGATTTTTATAAGAACAATCAACAAAAACACAAGATTTTCAAAGATTTAAACCTGATTTTTCCAGAAAAACTATGATCTTTAATGCTCAAAATCAAGAAAAACACTTTAAAAACTTTCAAAACTCAATAGCAACACTTGGTTTTAACAAGGAATCGAGCCAAATGCTCTGATAACAATTGTAGGTCCACCCGGAGGATCGAGTAACCTCTATTCCCTGTTTTCCGACAAACCCGTGAGTGCGGAATCCAAACGGGTAAGTTAAACCAAGTTACGAACACAAACACAAAGATTCAACGATTAACACTCCATTGTATTAATGCGTATGAAACGGTTACAAAGCAATGTTAACAAGATGTTCTTATAAACTCTCAGTGTGTGTGTGTGTTTACAGTGTGTTCGCTCAGTGAAATCTATTCAGGCTTCTCTTAGTGTTTCTGTCTAATGTCTGTGCTTATATAGTAGATGATCGATGAAAACCAGTTCTTGATGAAAACCCATTGACGAAATCCAAGGACCAGACGAAATCACTCCTGATTTCGTCCCATATGGGGATTTCACCATAAAAGGGATTTCACCAAACAAGTGTTTTCGTCATGTGTGATTGGGCTTGTGTCTTGGACTTTGTCAACTAGGCTTCTACATGAATGGGCCAAACAAACAAATAACACTAAGCAATACTAAATGCATACTGCACACACGCATTAGCAATTACACAAATGTTACAAAGTAAATCGCATACCAAGTCAAGACAGGAGGTTGTCTTGACTACGGCCTTCACTTCATAGCCGAGTCGAACCGAGCCGAGCCGTATCCACATAATATGTATCAACAATATATATATATATATATATATATATATATATATATATAGATGCCGGTTATCATACAAATCCTCTAATCGTACATTATGTACGCGTCGTCTACAACCGTCAGATCATCTTCCTTAAACAGCGCCTTTTTCTATTAAATTTATCAACATATAATTCATAAAAAAGAAACCGCCAAGGTTAAAAACGTCAAATTTAAGATCAAAACACCTGATAACGGCAAACAAAACCTCAAAAATCATAACGAAAGATCCTAAAAATCAAAACCAAAGACGAAATTAAAACAATTAACAAAAAATCGATCGATTCTTATTCACCAAATCGATCGATTCCTATTCATCAAATTCTTCTGATAAAATGAACTTCTGATGAATTTAGAAACTCTGTATGCACTGACTATCGAAGAAGATGATGCAGTTTGTCAAATCATTTGCGAAAACGTCGACAATACAAATGCGAATTCGGTATAAAAATGAATTCTTTGACATTTCATATAGTTTGCGAATTCCATGTGATGCATGTGCGATATCAGTAAAAAAGTTAAGAATTCTTTGAGATTTCATATAGTTTGCGAATTTCAGATAATTCACATGCGTTTTCAAACACATAAAAAATCTCTTCATGTAGTTTGCGATTTTAGATAACTTACACATGCGATATCATATAAAATGATATTTAAATGAATATTTTAACGGTTTGCGAATTACTTTCGAATCAAGTGCGATTTCGAATAAGAAGAGTGCAAAAAAAAACTTAAAAAAAAAACTTTGTAATAAAAAATACAAAAAAAAAACTACCAATCTTAAAAAACTAAAAATGAAATTATTTTATTTACAAAAACTTAATTTATTAATGATGTGACTATAATTTGACATGTAATGATGAATTTTACAATTAATACTACTGAACTTACCACCCTACCTATATAATAAATTTACTATATTAATATAAAAAACCTTGATAACTACCTTCCATATTAAGACATAGAAGACCAAAGAAACAAACACACAAACACAGACAAACAAAAAATGGCATCTGAAGATATAGAAAAAATCAAAACCATTGCAATCAAAGAGCTATTTCCAAGCACTGATGTCACCTCTTCTAATCTGATTCTTGATGTGCAGGGCAAAATCCTTGAACAAATCAAGAAAAATCAAGAAGTATGGGAAAAGCTACTTCAAGAACCACCATCAACATTCAGAGACAGAGCTTTGGATCACCTAAAGGAGCAATCTCGATCTGATGACTTGGCCTTCTCTTTCCTAACAGATGCTCTGAACACTGTGAAGGAGAAGATGAAGTTCAGCTCTTCTGAACGTGACAAAATCATTTCTTCAAGTAACTAATTTATATTTTTAATCCTTTTGTGGTTGTGGCTGTGTTAGACAATAACTATTATTTTGGATATATGTTTTGAACAAATCTTATGCTTTAATATAATTTAAAATCGCATGAATGAATTAGGGATCTTTGCCACAATAACATAAAAAATACAAAGATAACTCAAAATCGCATGTATTAAAGGAGAAATCGCATGTGAAAAATCATGTAAATAAATATAAACTGATGCATATAAAATCGCATTTTTATAATACTAAAATTCGCATGTGAAAAATGATATACATAAATGAATACAAAATCGCATGTGTTCCGTGTAAATTCGCATTTACATTTAAAAAAACATTACTCATCCTCGTCATCTTCATCTCCAGACACCTCTTCCCACTGATCTTCTTCGGATTCATCATCACTAATGTAATCTTCAAAGTCATCTTCCTCTTCGTCGTCTTCTCCCTCATTGTCTTTGTCTCTCAAACCATCTTCAATCTGGACACCCTTCTTCTTCTTTTTTTGCTGTTTACCTTGTTGTTTGCCTTTCAGCTCCTCGCAAGTCCGAATGTCATGACCTTTTACATTGCATACACTACATGTCCTTGACCTTTTCCCTTTGCGGCTGATCATTTGTTCCTTCTTAGATTTAATCCTTCTATGCGAGCCGCGGCCTTTGTTTCTTATACCAGCCGGCACACGAACAGTAGGGGGAGCATTAGTTACTGGTTGTTGATAACCAATCAACTTTGAAAATCGGTCAAATTTTGGATCAAGTTGCTTGGTTATGCGACTCTGATCAACTCTCTCTTTAAGCTGCATCATTTGATCCCTCACTAAAACAAGTTGATCAAGGTCGGAAATCAAATTACTAACCAAATACTCCCCTGTATGAATGATTTCACGAGCAATCCGTTTAGCCTTCTGTTGCACATCCTTACCACCAATATTTAGATTATACTTCACATTTAACTCATTAGGCACCACATCCTTCGTCCATCTCTTCATAACATATTTGTTTGGGATTTCTTTTACACCAAACATATTGAAAAGAAAATATATATGTTTGCAAAGCAGCCCATACTACTCAAAACGCAAACAGCTACACTGTGCAGTTACATCATTTTCAAGATTCTTGAACCACACCTAGGAAAACCACACAGAAAAATTATATATTTAAAATTAAAATCGCATGTATAAATATAACAATTTCGCATGTTTAAATCATCATGTAAGTAAGTAAAATTAATATCGCATATGGAACATAACAATTTCGCATTTCTAAAAAGTTAATGTAAAGTAAATAAACTAAAATCGCATATGTAATGTAACAAATTCGCATATCTAAAAAAAACATGAAAAATACCTCCAATAAACCATCACCATGTGCTTTAAAGTCCTTCAACAATATTCTGATACGTGGACCTTCAACTTTGGTGTCCATCGGCAAACATTCGGAAATTGTTCCATGAATCTCTGATTGCTGATCAAAAAATATAGACCTGGTGTAGATCTTAGCAGCATCTTTTTCCAACGTAGTTTTACTCCAATCAGCTGGCTCAGTATATCTTGAAATATGATCATTTTTTCTATGATTGAACCTTTGAACATCCATTGCCCCATCAAAATGATTCATAAACTCTACGAGTGTGAGTTGTGAATTAGCAACCTGACAAAAAAAATGGTTCTCACTCTCTGATCTCGAAGTTGTTCTCATAAGACCTGACATTGGCTCATGCCGGTAAAAAGCCGGAATCCACATGGATCTCATCCCAAACATATCATCAATCCATTTGTTTTCAGTAAGACCAAACTCAATCATCACCAACTTCCACTGTCTCTCGAATTCTTCGGGCTCAATCGAATCGGTCCAAACAATGTCGCACATCCTCCTTTTAAACTCATCATTATTGCATAACTCGTGCCCAACCTTTAACAAATAAATACATTTTATATCAGTCTATTACAAAAAAAATAATAATAAAAAAATAAGAGGAAAAAATAACACCAACAAAAACACAAAAATGTTGCATGCTCTACCTTATCTGCCACTTTTTACATTATGTGCCACATACACAATCTGTGTCTGCTAATAGGGAAAACCTCCTCAATAGCCTGTTTCATAGCAGGGTCTTGATCCGTCACTACAACATTAGGCTGCCGACCAAATGACTTTAAAAATGAATTTAGAAGCCATTTATATGATTCAATACTCTCTGATGCCAACAAACCAGCTGAGAGTGTTACATTCCGACAGTGGTTGTCAATGCCTGTGAACGGGACAAACACCATCTTGTACCTGAACAAACAAATGCGAAATCACGTTTATTACATGCGAATTAATAAAGATGCAAATGCGAAACCAGGTGGAAAAGGCATGCGATATATTCAACACCACTCTGTTGTCTACACTTGCGATATTGAACAATCATTAGCAGACAAAACATGCGAATAATCAGAAACAAAATATGTTTGTCTTTGAAACAGTTACCTGTTAGTCTTGAAGGTTGCATCGAACGATATCACATCGCCAAATTCAATATAGTTAAGCTTGCATAAGCCATCAGCCCAGAACAACCCAGTTAACCGTTTGCCATCATCAACAGAGTATTCAAACGAATAATCAGCTAAATATTCTTTTTTGTCAGTCATCCTATTTATAACCATGTCAGCGTCATACTCTCCTATATAGCCGTTTATTCGCTTCCTAAAATTTTTGCAATCATCAACCGTGGCACCAACGTTCTCAAAACCACCATAACGTTTCCTCATTATATGGAAAGCTTTGACAGGACCAAGGTTTAAAGTGCCTAGTTCCCATACCATCTCCTCCTGGACATCTGACAATTGTCTGTAAGCTGGGAGCATGTGAATGTCATTTTGACAAACAAACTTATGGTTGTGACCATCAACAAATCTCTTGACTGTATATAATCTACCATCCACAGTGCAAATCATAAGTTGAGCTTTGCATCCGGTCCTAATAGTCCCCCTTTTCCTTGTTTTGAATTGCTTTTTTGACTTGGAATTATCATCAATACACACAGGCTTATGTCCCTCTTTAGAACAAACAAAATACTTAGTTTGGATTATACCACCACTGTATACTTCGCCACCTTTCCGAATTGAAAAACCAGCTAACTTAGCATATGATTGATAAAACGCATATGCTTGTTCAATTGATATAAATTGCATTCCAACAACAGGTGTAGCTGATGCCTGAACCTCCGGAGTGTAAACCCTTTCATCTACATGAATCAAAATAAAAAACATAAAAAGTCATATAAACCACATGCGAAACGTTTGATTAATGCATGCGAAAATATGATATTAATTAATCTGAATTACATGTGCGATTTATTACATAATCAAATGCGAAATTACAAAAAAAAAAACAAACCAAATGCGAATTGTAGAGAGTAATAACATGCGAAGTTAAAATATGTTGAATCTCAAAAAAATGCAATAGTGTAATCAAACATTCAAACTACAAAAACAGCTACAACAATGCTCAATTAAACAAAAAACAATCATACGAACAATTTAGATATCTGAATTAACATAATTACCAATAGAAATCTCGTTTGCAGCACTTGCACTTGAACCTGGAATTGGAATTGGATTTGCAGGTCGCGGATTTAAAAAATCCTCAATCGAAACTCTCTGATAAGCAGATAATTGAGCATGATCACCGATCGGTCGATTTTCTTCAAAATCATCTTCTATTCGTCCAGTGCTACTCTGTGGATCCATCGAAAATAGACAAAATTGAATGAAACCCTATCACGTACGAACGAAAACTGCAAAATTGTGAATTATGGAAAATTTGAAACTGATTTGAATAATAATTACCGGGATATCAGTATAACGAACTTCTCGCTGAATGAATGAAGAGACGAATTTGCCCTCTGATGGTTAGGTTAATTGTCTGATTTAACCTTCTTAAACACAATTGAATCAGGACACGTGTACGGCTCACAATATAGCGTACGTAAAGTAGGATAACCATATTTGTACCATACTCTTTACCTATATATATATATAGGGAGAAGATCATGCGAGAAC